>CM022298.1:172138976-173448317 GCA_011799875.1 Thinopyrum elongatum | reverse complement strand
AAGAAAGATGATGAAGAATTTGAACGCTTTGCTTAAATGCTTAGGCCAGTCTTTTTGCGCACTCGTTTGACTGATATATTAAAGATGGCCCCTTATGCAAAATATATGAGGGATATCATCTCTAATAAAAGAAAAATACCGGAAGCTGAAATCTCCACCATGCTTGCTAATTATTCTTTTAAGGATGGAGTACCTAAAAAACTTGGAGATCCAGGAATACCAACTATACCTTCCTCCATCAAAAGAAATTATGTTAAAACTGCTTCCTGTGATTTAGGAGCTGGTGTTAGTGTTATGCCTTTCTCTTTACATAAAAGACTTGATTTGAATAAACTCACACCGACTGAAATATCTTTGCAAATGGCTGATAAATCAACTGCCATACCTATCGGTATTTGTGAGGATATGCCCGTTGTTGTTGCAAATGTTACTATTTTAAATGACTTTGTTATACTTGAGATGCCCGAGGACGACAACATGTCGATTATCCTTGGTAGACCCTTCTTGAATACTGCAGGGGCCATTATTGATTGCAATAAAAGCAAGGTCACTTTTCATGTCAATGGTAATGAGCATACGGTGCACTTTCCGAAGAAACAATTCCAAGTGGATGGTTTTAATGTTATTGAAAAATCTCCGACACTCACTATTGGAAGTTTTCAACTACCTCTACCTACTGCCAAAAAGAAATATGAAATGCTTATTGTTGGGGACATGCATATCCCCATTGAGGTAACTTAGTGTCTTACGAAAGTTCTTTGGTTTCATGCTAATTGAAAGTGGTTGTTAATAAGACTTGATCAACCTTATTAATGGATCATTTTTGAGAGGTACGAAGTTGATGAACTTAGTAAGCACAACCTTCTGCTCCCAACTATTACTTTCTGTTTCTCTTAGTTAAATAAAATAAAATGCCATGTTTTGTCTGTTTTCTGAATTTCCCGTGCAGTAAAAAAATGACCCAAAAATAAAAGTTCTCAGATGCCCTGAAAATTTAATACGATTTTTTCCTGATTATTTAAGAATTTTTGAAGCAAATAACATCAGAGGGGGTGCACCTAGTGGGTTGTGGTCCCCACATGGGCCCCCTCACTTATCTCTTTAGCCCATGTCATCACCTACCTCCAGAAAAAAATCACCATTGCTCTCTCTCTCTCGTGTTCTTGCTCTCAAACCCGCGGATTTCGATCTCTTTGCTCGAAGCTCCGTTTCCGAAACTGTTTTGGGGGATTGTTACTTGGTATGTGACTCCTCCATTGCTCCAATTAGTTTTTGATTTAGTGGATTATATTTTGAATAATTAGCTACTCTTGGTGCTGCTGTAGATGCGCTTGCATGTTGAATTCTTAGAGTTCTAAGTAGTTTTAATGCTCAATATAGCCTCTATGCATCCCTATGAGTAGTTGCTATCAATCTTGTGAAGTTTTGTTGACAAAAATTTTGTGACCCTATTTTTTTTCAGAAATTGTACGCAAATATGATGAACTTCTTTGGAAGGAGTTCTTCGAGGTGGAGGTCCTTGGAGGCATCTTCTAGTAGGGGCTCAACTCGTCAATCTTATGTTGAACCAAGTGCAAGTTCAATACGGGATGCCGCCACCAAATCATGCTTATGGCCGCGCGACGATTTCATGGTGATGGTAGGTATTAAAGAAGAATTTGAGCAGTATGTTCACAATGCCGAGCTCGGTCCCTACATTGAAGATAAGTGCAACCAGTTTCTCAGTCTCACAGAATCGTTTAATAAAGAGTTTAAATTTCATCCTCGTGAGTCTAGAGTCTCGTTTAAACTTTATGATCGTTCAATTACCATGCCTCTAGACGCATTTAGTGGTGTGTGTAAAATTCCATTTTGGGGTTTGTTGGACAAACCACCAAGGTCTGAGTATGAGTTATTTTTAACTAGTCTTTGCTACGGTGAGAATAGAGGAGTGACGCAAGGTAGAATAAAAAGTATTCATTTCCCATCAATTCAATACTTTGCACTGTTTAATGGAAAATGCATCGTAGGTAAACAAGATTGTAGTACACTTTGTGCTCCTGACTTGAGCGTCATACACACTGCTCTCACCGGTGTTAAATGTTATAACCTTGGAGCGATTGTTGCACGCAGATTGCAACACAACGCTGGTAGTGGATATTTTTATGGTGGGATTTATGCTTCACGATTAGCAGAGGAGTTTGGTGTATCAATTTGGCCTAATGATCCCATCCTTCCCACTCAGTACTTAGACTTTGAGGCGATGAAGCACCATAAGTTCCTTAAGGGTGAAATCAATGATTATACTTATAACCTGTTGTTCAATAAATATTTCGTTGTGGACACCTTTTTGCCTGCGCCTGCTCTCTTTGATTATGACAGCAAAGGAAGATATTATGTTCTTGAGAGCGAGGCCCACGCACACAATGCGGAGGTTGTGGCCGCTCGGTAGGCTGAGGAGGCTGCACCAAGAGCCTCCGTGAGCTATCACTCAGATTATTACGTAGGCTACAGACGGTGATTACCAAGCTAGGCCAAAAGCCTAAGCTTGGGGGAGTATGTATTTCCACCGACATTATATTCATGTTCACATATTTCATTCCAGTTGTCGGTGTTCACACTTTTTCATTGTATTATCCATGCTAGATTTATTTTCTCGCCTTCTTCTTGTGTGTTTGAAAAACTTTGAGAAAATCACAAAAAAATGTTGCTTGCTTCTTTTCGGTTTTTCTTTCTAGTTTAGTTAGTTGTAGTATTTAAAAGAAAACCCAAAAAGATTTCCTTGTTCTTCGTTTGCTTGTTGGGAGCTTTCTCGTGTAAATAGTTTTTCTCATTTTTATTTTTCTTTCTTTAATTTGCTTTCTTCAAGAAAAACTAAAAACTCCAAAAATATTTCAGTGTGTTTCTCTAAAATACTTTTCCTTTTATTGAGTCATACCGTGGAGAAGATCATGATGAAATTGTTGAGTGGCTCTCATATGCATTGATATTGATCTAATAAAGAGCCCATATTACCTTGCCTTCTCCTTTTTGAATAAAATGTTTGCAGATTCTATCTTAGTCCACGACACTCTTGCACTATTATTATTTTCATATCATTCGGTCGTGCAAGTGAAAGGCAATAATGACAATATTTGATGAACTAGCTATGGCAGAGAGAAACGGGTATGAACTCAACTTGTTCTGTTTTTGTAAATATGTTTAACCTAGTATCCATGATTCAGCCTATTATGATCAAACATGTTTGCAATGACAATTAGATATTATAGTTTCTCATGCCATGCTTAAGTAGCTAGGAGTGGATAAGGATTTATCTTGGAAGTCAACATGCATTAAAATGATTGTGATGTGGTATGATGATATGGTATCCTCCTCCGAATGTTCGAGTGGCTTGACTTGGCACATGTTCATGCATGTAGTTGAATCAAAACCAACATAGCCTCTATGATATTTATGTTCATGGTGTTCATATCCTACTCATGCTAGTATCCAATGTTACTTATGCATAATGCATGTTCATGACCGTTTTCGCTCTCTAGCTGGCCGCTTCTCAACCTATTTGCTAGCCTTCGCCTGTACTAAGGGGAATACTGCTTCTGCATCAAAATCCTAAAACCTAAGTTATTCCAGATGAGTCCACCATATATCTACCTATATGCGGTATTACCCTGCCGTTCTAAGTAAATTTGCATGCGCCACCTCTAAAAACTTCAAATAAACATCCATTTTTGTGTGCCTGGATTGTTCATGGAGTGACAGGAGGTGGTCAATATGTTCCATGCTAAGCGGGTTATTCTCATGATGAGTGTTTATTCACTCGTCCTTACACAAGAGGGGCGGTAATAGGGATTCCCAGTCCCGAAATCAAATTGCAAATAATTAAACAAAACTCCCCCAGGATTGTTGTTGGTATGGACGGTACCCATGGATGCGGCTAGTCATGGAGTGTGTTTGTTGGTGGAGGGGGAGTAAACCTTTACTTTTATCACTTGGGAACCGCCACTAATGTGTTTAGCATGGAAGATATCGATAACTAATGGTCGCGAAGTAAACAGGAAGGGTGCATTTCTCAAATTTTCATTTATCTCTGTATTAAAAATATGAGCTCTGGCACCACTGCAAATCACTGCTTCCCTCTGCGAAGGGACTATCTATTTAATTTTATGTTGTGTCATCACCTTCTCAAATAAGCGCCAGATCTGAGAGCACTATTGTCATCCTCATGCATTGTGTATAGCTAATGTTGGATGCATCATGACTGGATCTTTTCTACCATGAATTGCAATCTTTAGTCGCTGCTTGAACTTTGGAGGTGCTCTGCATTTATGTTTTACGGTCTCAGAAAGGGTTAGCGAGATACCACTATTGTCATATTATATCATGATTGTTTTGACAAAGTGTTGTCATTTTAGGTATCTTATTATTGCTCGCTAGTTGCTTATGCCATTGATATGAGTTAATATAATTTTTAAGAGTTATTGTCGACATGGTTAGTCATAATCTTTGCTGAAAACCTGGGTGCTACTTAAGCTTATTTATGTAAACAAGAGCAAAAGAGTTCGTAAAAGTTTTTCTTTTTCACTTTCAGTTTGTCAACTGAATTGCTTGAGGACAAGAAAAGGTTTAAGCTTGGGGGAGTTGATACGTCTCCGTCGTATCTACTTTTCCTAACGCTTTTACTCTTGTTTTGGACTCTAATTTAAATGATTTGAATGAAACTAACCCGGACTAACGCTGTTTTCAGCAGAACTACCATGGTGTTGTTTTTGTGCAGAAATAAAAGTTCTCGGAATGGAACAAAACTTTTTGGAGAATTTTTATACAATAAAAGAAAAATACTGGAGCCAAGAACCACCGGAGGGGGAGTCCTTGGGGGAGCACAACCCACCAGGGCGTGCCCCCCTCCTGGTGCGCCCAGGTGGGTTGTGCCCACCTGGTGGCCCCGCTGCCCTATCTCCGACGCTATAAAATACAATTTTCGGAGACAAAAAATTAGGGAAAAAGAAATATCGCATTTCATGAGACGGAGCCGCCGCCACCTCCTGTTCTTCATCGGGAGGCCAGATCTGGAGCCCATTTGGGCCTCCGGAGAGGGGAATCTTCGATCTTCGTCATCACCAACCCTTCTCCATCGCCAATTTCATGATGCTCCCCACCGGGAGTGAGTAATTCCTTCGTAGGCTCACTGGTCGGTGAGGGAGTTGGATGAGATTCATCATGTAATCGAGTAAGTTTTGTTAGGGCTTGATCCCTAGTATCCATTATGTTCTGAGATTGATGTTTCTATGACTTTGCCATGCTTAATGCTTGTCACTTTGGGCCCGGGTGCCATGATGTTAGATCTGAACCGTTTATGTTATCACCATTATATCTATGTTCCAGATCCGATCTTGCAAGTTATAGTCACCTATTATGTGTTATGATCCGTAAACCCCGGAGTGACAATAATCGGGATACTTTCTGGTGATGACCGTAGTTTGAGGAGTTCATGTATTCACTATGTGCTAATGCTTTGTTCTGGTTCTCTATTAAAAGGAGGCATTAATATCCCTTAGTTTCCTTATGGACCCCGCTGCCACGGGAGGGTAGGACAAAAGATGTCATGCAAGTTCTTTCTATAAGCACGTATGACTATTTACGGAATACATGCCTACATCATATTTATGAACTGGAGCTAGTGCCGTATCGCCCTAGGTTATGACTGTTATATGATGAATATCATCCAACGAATTCACCGATCCAATGCCTACGAATTTTTCCATATATTGTTCTTGCTAAGTTACTACTGCTGCTGTTACTGTTACACTCGCTACAAAATTATTGCTATCACTATTACTGTTACTACCATTATCAAAACTATCATATTACTTTGCTACTGATCATATTTCTGCAGATAATTAATCTCTAGGTGTGGTTGAATTGGCAACTCAGCTGCTAATACTTGCAAATATTCTTTGGCTCCCCTTGTGTTGAATCTATAAATTTGGGTTGAATACTCTACCCTCAAAAACTGTTGCGATCCCCTATACTTGTGGGTTATCAGCAGTCCATTCCACTAGGTTGGTCTGCTGAGCATGTGGTGCGGCTGAGTCTCCCCCCGCTGCTTGAGCGGCCGGCATCTGAACCGCTGGTGCGTCTTCAGCAGTTGTAGGCCTTGCCACTGGCTGCTCTGGGGAGGACGATGACATGGCCTGTACGACACAAAGTCGGGTGGGCTGATCACAGGTTGATGCATCAGCTGTCGAATTATGAGTATTAGGTTCCTTGGGGGAAGCACACGAGAGCTGCTGTGGCAAGGAGAGCGTCACCGGTTGAGGTGCAACATCGGTTGCTCTTGGCGGGGCTTCAAGGATCTCATCCATGAAGTCTATTTCCTTTCATGGCCACTGGATGTGATGTAACAGTGTTTCTCCCAAGGTCCTCTGCTCATCAAAGTCCCCTAGGACATTCTTCAGGGCCAATTCATTGAATCCAGGCTTTACTTCAGTCACGTAGCACTTCACACAGTCCGGCTTCAATGGCACATTGTCCAACAAGAGGCCCTCTTCCAAGAAGGGTGGGCAAACCCAGACTGTTGCACATTTTAATGTACCTTCATAATGTGTAAGCATGCCCTTCAGTCTGTCTTTCATTCCAGATAGATCAGATATAGCATCATCATGAGCAATTGCATTCTCAGTGTCGCTGGGGTCAGCTGATGCACAGCTACTCTTGTGCGGTGTTGTCGCACAATAACCAGCATCCTCCATGCCCGCCTTCCCTCCCATCTGCTGGCTATCTGTCAGTGTTAAGAGTTTTCTGCATCATCATTAACTCCTCAATTTTGTTTCGAACAGTCGGATACATGTCCTTCCTCAACCTTTCATACAATTCATTCTGCTTCATTTCACTCCTCTCTTTTTTCATGCCGAGCCTCTCTTCTTTGCTGAGTGTGAAAGCCCTCTTGTGCGGGACATTGACACCTATACCCCTTGCATGACCAGGGGGCTCTCTTGTTTCTAGAGCATCGGACAGAATGTCACATGGCCCTGAGTTCCCGTAGAATCTTCCAGGGATCTTGGAAGCCTTTAACATCACGAGATACAGTTCTTCGTCATGTGAGTTTTCAAAGTATTAAGTTCCGTCATCACGCCTCCTTGCACATGCCCTCAAGTAGTCTCTAGCAGGTTCGCCCCTTATTTCACTAAAGGCCGATTTCCCACCCGCAGCTACTGCTCCTTTGTCCTCCTGGCCCCATATCGGTTTCATGCCGTAGTATCCTGCCACACCCATACGGTGGGGGTGTGTGTTCCTGTTCTGAAGTTCCGATTGCTTGCCACTCTTCTCAGAAAACTCTGTAGTTGCCCAGACCCTTTTGAATTCTGCCTAGTCTGCCTTTGTAATTTGGGGGTATGCGGGGATTGGGTCCTTGCCTTCACTCAAGTACTTCTTGTACAACACATGCTTCCAGTTTCTCCAAGCATCCCTCGCCTTCTTCAATGCAGCGTGTTCCACCTGCATTCTCCACTGCTCTAGAACATTGAAGTGATCCATGATCTCCCGGACTATCCTTTGCCGTATTTCTGTGTTAGCCTTCCGAAACCCCGGCAGATTAATGTTGAGCCTTGCCCTGCCAACAAATCCACACACACTCCTGAACCTCGTGCATGCTTTATCTGGTTTAGTTGGAGCCCAAGACTTTAAATCAATGTCGGTTACTTCATATACACCTTTAGGCTGGTGCGTGGGCTTCCTTGGAGCATTCCTCCGTGTCCTGACCGGAAGGGTAATTGCTGCAGCTCTATCCCATTCTAGATTACTTGATCCCTCACCATCTGCTGGAGACCTAGGGTTGTCGGAATCATATGAAGCTACATTGCCTGAAGCATGAGTGTTATCGCTGCTACTCGGCATCTACAGAGAATGCATGTGAAACTCAGGAAAGGAGGCTAAGCATAAAGCTAACAACTTGGTATCAAGCTGTCTAAACATGTCATGCAATAATTTAGAAACTGTACGGCTAATTTGTTAAGTTTGTGTGACTCCGGCACCCACGATCTGTAAATCGACAATAACTAATTGGAACAAATACAACTTATATGTACTAGTTAGGAAGGTAGGTAATGAACATATATACGCTCTCCGTTATTTTATAGCCAATTTGGGAACATACCGAATGAATTAGGAAGAGGGATTGCAAGGAAATATGCCTCACTGCGATGAAGAGCAGTAACTAACAGGTTTCTTGTGCAAACCCGGCAGAACCACAGGAGAGGCGAGGGTTATAGGATCGATATGCTCCAGGGTGGCTGGCGAGCAAAGGAAGACGGCGAGGCATGGACAGCCGCGTGTTAGGAACGGCGGTGGAGGTAGGGTTGACGCCGAAGAGCGGGCACACGGCCGGGTTGAGCACGCCGGCGCCGGAGAGGGTTCTTCTATGGATCTGGGGGAGGGAGGAGCTGGCCATGGAGATTGAGTGGACTATTGAGTGGAACGGGGGCGGGTGGTGGGGGGGTGTTGGCGGTCTAGGTGAAAAGGGTGAAAAAAAAATCCCCGGTCACCGCGCGGAAAGGTCTATGCAAACGGTTGCATCTAAGCGCCCGTGTGCACAAACAACGTAATTTCGTTTGAAATGAATACGTGCTAATTTTCAAATGAAGACGTGCAAATTGTGAGTTCATCGTTTCGCCTCAATTTTTTTTTCCACGGTAAGCAATCACCATTATACCACAGGTATGATTTTCTGGCGCATTTCAGGTCTCGTGTGCTATATTTAAGCCATTTTTTGCATTTACCATGCATTTTGGCATATAAATCAAATCCTAGCTACAACTGCATGTGCTGATGAAAGGGATGAGGATTATCGTTCGATCTGGGAGCATCCAACGGTGCAATAGTACGATTCGTGGGGTTTGGGTTCTGGCCAATCAGAACGCACGACTCACATCGCGAGCGTAGCAGGGTGGGGGGCATCGGCCATGGCTTGGTGGGCACATGGCTTTCGTGAGTGAACCATGTGCTATTTGAAAACATTTACATCAACTAACAGCATATTTTCGTTTGAAGGAAAACATGAGTTCATCGTTTCGCCTCAGATTTTTTTCCACGGTAAGCAATCACCATTGTATCCTAAGGTTCGATTTTCTGGTGCATTTGAGATCTTGATTGCTTTATTTGAGACATTTTTTGCATTTACCATGTATATATATAACCGTGTCGCAACTACACGTGCGTGGTAGAAAGATCATTTGTGTGCCGCATTGCGAGTTTTCATTCATTGTCCGAGAAACGAGATTTTTTTCAAACATTTCGGCCGCAGGGTGCGGCGAGAGGCATAGGCCTTGTTGGTATTTTAATTACAGGAAATGCATATAGAGTCCGGAAATCATGAAAATAGGTGTGTCACCGTGGCGTGCTCTCACAATCCCATGGAAAAAAATGGTAAACTTTGGCACAAGTTTTGATGCTCGTCCCTTCGAAACTGGAGCATCTCACAATAAGGATCATAGTTTCGAAAATGAGACACGACACTTCTGACTCCAATCATCGGTGACTTCATCGTGCTGCCTCAAAAAAAATTCACGGTAAACAATAACTGATATACCCTACGTTTGATTTTCTGGCCCATTTTCAGGTCTCGTCTGCAATATTTAAGCCTTTTTTGCATTTACCTTGCATTTAGTGCATAAAAAATGAAAACCCTACTACAACTACATGTGGGTGTTAGCAAAGAAGGTGTACAAATCATTTGTGTGTCGCTTTGCGAGTTTTCATCCATTGTACAAGAAGCGGGGAGAAGTTTCAAACATTTCCGGTTGCGAGGTTCGGCCACCGGCGTAGGTCTAGCTGGTATTTTAAATACAGGGAATTCAGATGGAGTCCGAACATCATGAAAATCGGTGTGTGACCGCGGCGTGCTCTCACGACCCCGTGGAATTTTTTTGGTAAAGTTTGGCACAAGTTTTGATGATCGCTCCTTGGAAACTGGAGCATCTCACAAGAAGGATCATGGTTTCCAAAAGCAGACATGTCAATTCAAACTCCAGTGGCCGGTGACTTCATCGTTTGGCCTCATAAAAATTTCCGCGGTACACAATCACCATTATACCACGGGTTCGATTTACTGGTGCATTTCAGGTATCGTTTGCTATATTTAAGACATTTTTTGAATTTAACATGCGTTTTGTGCATATAAATCAAATCACAACTGCAACTGCATGTGCTGTTGAAAGGGATGAGGATCCTCATTGTCGTTCGATCTGGGAGCATCCAATGGTCCAGACGTACGATCCGTGGGGTTTGGGTTCTGGCCAATCAGAACGCACGACCTAGATCGCGCGCGCAGCAGGGGGGCATCGGCCACGGTTTGGTAGGCACACGGCTATCGTGAATGAACCGTGTGCTATTTGAAAACATTAACATCAACTAACAACATATTTTTGTTTGAATGAAAACATGAGTTCATCCTTTCACCTCGATTTTTTTTCCACGGTAAGAAATCACCATTGTACCCTAAGGTTCGATTTTCTGGTGCATTTGAGATCTCGTTTGCTATATTTGAGTCATTTTTTGCATTTACCATGCATATATAGTATAACCATGTCGCAACTACACATGGATGTTAGCAAGATCATTTGTGTGTCGCTTTGCGAGTTTTCATTCATTGTCGAGAAACGGGAAAAAATTTAAACAGTGTGGGCGCACGGTGCGGCCAGAGGCGTAGGCCTTGTTGGTATTTTAATTACAGACAATGCATATAGAGTCTGGAAATAAAAAAAATAGGTGTGTCACTGTGGCGTGCTCTCACGATCCCATGGAAATTTTTTGGTAAAGTTTGGCACAAGTTTTGATGCTCGCACCTTCCAAACCGGAGCATCTCACACAAAGGATCATAGTTTCCAAAAGGAGAGGCGACACTTCGGACTCCAATCGTCGGTGACTTCATTGTTCTGCCTCAATTTTTTTTCACGGCAAACAATCACGGATATACCCTAGGTTTGATTTTCTGGCCCGTTTCAGGTCTTGTCTGCTATCTTTAAGCCATTTTCATGCATTTACCTTAGTGCATATAAAATCAAAACCCTACTACAACTACATGTAGGTGTTAGTTAGCAAAGAAGGTGTACAAATCATTTGTGTGTCACTTTGCGAGTTTTCATCCATTGTCCGAGAAGTGAGGAGAAGTTTCAAACGTTTCAGCTCCGAGGTGCGGCCGCTGGCGTAGGCCGAGTTGGTATTTTAATTATAGGAAATTCAGATGGAGTCCGGACATCATGAAAATCGGTGTGTGCCTGTGGCGTGCTCTCACGATCCCGTGGAAATTTTTTGGTAAAGTTTGGCACAAGTTTTCATGATCACTCCTTGGAAACCGGAGTATCTCACAAGAAGGATCATGGTTTCCAAAAGGAGACATGTCAATTCAAACTCCAGTGGCGAGTGAATTCATCGTTTGGCCTCATAAAAATTTCCACGGTACGCAATCACCATTATACCATGGGTTTGATTTTCTGGCGCTTTTCAGGTATCGTTTGCTATATTTAAGACATTTTTTGAATTTAACATGTGTTTTGTGCATATAAATCAAATCACAACCGCAACTACATGTGCTATTGAAAGGGATAAGGATTGCCGTTCGATCTGAGAGCATCCAACAGTGCAGACCACTGATACGTCTGCAATGTATCTATAATTTTTGATTGTTCCATGCTATTATATTATCCATCTTGGATGTTTTATTTGCAATTATATGCTATTTTATATGATTTTTGGGACTAACCTATTAA
The DNA here is from genome assembly GCA_011799875.1 of Thinopyrum elongatum. NCBI lineage: Eukaryota > Viridiplantae > Streptophyta > Magnoliopsida > Poales > Poaceae > Thinopyrum > Thinopyrum elongatum. The sequence continues at coordinate 173,436,576 of CM022298.1, read as the reverse complement.
TCTAGAGCCCAGTGCCAGTTTCTGTTTTTCCTTGTTTTTGAGTTTCGCAGAAAAGGAATACCAAACGGAGTCCAAATGAGCTGAAAATTTACGGTGATTTTTTATGGACCAGAAGAAGACCCCGAAGCAAAAGAGTTGGGCCAGAAGAGCCACGAGGCCTCCACAAGGGTGGAGGGCGCGCCCTACCCCCCTGGGCGCGCCCTCCGGTCTTGTGGGCTCCTCGTGGACCCCCCTGACTTGTTCTCGACGCCAAAAATTCCTATAAATACAGAAACCCCCAGAAATAAACCTAGATCGAGTGTTCCGCCGCCGCAAGCCTCTGTAGCCACGAAAAACCAATCGGGACCCTGTTTCGGCACCCTGCCAAAGGGGGAATCCATCACCGGTGGCCGTCTTCATCATCCCGACGCTCTCCATGACGAGGAGGGAGTAGTTCACCCTCGGGGCTGAGGGTATGTACCAGTAGCTATGTGTTTGATCTCTCTCTCTCGTGTTCTTGATTTGGCACGATCTTGATGTACCGCGAGCTTTGCTATTATAGTTAGATCTTATGATGTTTCTCCCCTCTACCTTCTTGTAATGGATTGAGTTTTCCCTTTGAAGTTATCTTATCGGATTGAGTCTTTAAGGATTTGAGAACACTTGATGTATGTCTTGCATGTGCTTATCTGTGGTGACAATGGGATATTCACTTGATCCACTTGATGTATGTTTTGGTGATGAACTTGCGGGTTCTGTGACCTTGTGAACTTATGCATAGGGGTTGGCACACGTTTTCGTCTTGACTATCCAGTAGAAACTTTGGGGCACTCTTTGAAGTTCTTTGTGTTGGTTTGAATAGATGAATTTGAGATTGTGTGACGCATATCGTATAATCAAACCCGCGGATACTTGTGGTGACATTGGAGTATCTAGGTGACATTAGGGTTTTGGTTGATGTGTATCTTAAGGTGTTATTTTAGTACGAACTCTAGGGCTGTTTGTGGCACTTATAGGAATAGCCCAATAGATCGATCAGAAAGAATAACTTTGAAGTGGTTTCGTACCCTACAATAATCTCTTCGTTTGTTCTCCTCTATTAGTGACTTTGGAGTGACTCTTTGTTGCACGTTGAGGGATTGTTATATGATCTAATTATGTTATCATTGTTGAGAGAACTTGCACTAGTGAAAGTATGAACCCTAGGCCTTGTTTCGAAGCATTGCAATACCGTTTTCGCTCACTTTTGTTACTTGCTACCTTGCTGTTTTTATATTTTCAGATTACAAAAACCTATATCTACTATCCATATTACGGTTGTATCACCATCTCTTCACCGAACTAGTGCACCTATACAATTTACCATTGTATTGGGTGTGTTGGGGACACAAGAGACTCTTTGTTATTTGGTTGCAGGGTTGTTTGAGAGAGACCATCTTTATCCTACACATCCCACGGATTGATAAACCTTAGGTCATCCACTTGAGGGAAATTTGCTACTGTCCTACAAAACTCTGCGCTTGGAGGCCCAACACGAGTCTACAAGAAGAAGGTTGCGCAGTAGACATCAAGCTCTTTTCTGGCGCCTTCGCCGGGGAGGTTAGTGCTTGAAGGTATATCTTTAGATCTTGCAATAGAATCTTTTAGTTTCTTGTTTTATCACTAGTTTAGTCTATAAAAGAAAACTACAAAAAAATGGAATTAAGGTTGCCTCATATGCTTCATCTTTTTAATGTCTTTCGTGAAAATGATGGAAAGGAAAATTGTGCTCAAGTGTTAGAAGAAGAAGTCTATAAATTGTTTGGCACTAAATCTTTGAATGATGAGCTTGATTGCAATGTTGTTAGTATGAATTCTTTCAATATCCATGATGCTAATGATATGCAAAGCCACAAGCTTGGGGATGCTATATTTGATGAAGATGATATTTTTAGTCCCCCAAGTTTTGATGAGAAAATTTATCATGATGAAAGCATGCCTCCTATTTATGATGATTATATTGATAAAAGTGGGTTTGGAAGAGTTCAACTCTAGGTAGTATTGATCCCACTATTTTGGAGGGTGTTGAATCTTTTCACAATATTATAAAAGTGGATTTGGAGAGGTCAAGACTTTATTTAGTGATGAATCCACTATTTCGGAAGAGGTTCCAATTGATTATGACAACAAAGTTGCTATCTATGATGATTATTGTGATGACATGTATGCTACAAAGAATAATGATAACCATGAAACTTGTCATCATGATTTTAATTTTCAATTGGATTATGCCTCACGTGATAGTTATTTCGTTGAGTTTGCTCATTGCACACGGTTCCAATTTGGGAACCGTGTGTGATTGACGTACTACCTCCGTCATGGTTTATGTAGGAGATATGCCCTAGAGGCAATAATAAATATTATTGATTATCTCCCTGTTCATAATTATGTTTATGTTCCATGCTATAACTGCTATGGTTCTCGAGTCTGCAATAACACGAGGCTCGGAGGAAGACTCATATGCACGTGTGGAATAATAAACGGTAAAATGTATTCCTAGTCTGGCCTCTAAGACTAGCTCAAGTGTTGCATTATGGTTCTGTTTTCCTGATCATGGGCATATCTATGCCAGCAACTTTGAGGGCACAATGTTAGAGGAACATTTGTGTTGAATCGACCCGAATTGATGTTATGCTATGAGAATACCTTCGTCACAAGTTAATGGTTAATAACACAGAGATGGTTAACGTTTGCATGATTCCTTAGACCATGAGAGTATCGAGTTTCTTCATGCTTGCTTCATGAACTTTGGGGTTTGTTAAACGTCATCCGTAAATGGGTGGCTATTACGGCAGCTTACAGGTTCATGGAAAAGTATGTCAAATAACTTGATAGCTCAAGATTGGGATTTGCTCCTCCGACGATGGAGAGATATCTCTGGGCCCTCTCGGTGTTACGGTATCCATCATCGTATGGCCAGACACAATGTGATTTGATCACAGGGATGCCGGAACACGGGAATGAGAAAAGAGAACAATACCGAAAACGAGGTAACTGGCATAGTGGACAAGTTGTTGATCCACGGGGATGCCAACATGTCTCACCTCGGGTATTTGTAACATATCACGAAGCAACAGGAATAGCACACGGCAACTGGAGGTTCACTCGAATATTCATTCGTGTGGGTATAGGGGTCAATATGGGTGTCCACGGCTCCGATGTTGATCATTGATCGGAAGGGGTTCCAGGTCATGTCTATACTTCACCGAACCTATAGGGTCAAACGCTTAAGGGTCATCTATCTGCTGAATACTAGACAAGGAGTCCGAGAGAAAGTCACTGGAATAATTTTCGTGACAACGGAAAAGTTCCGGAGAGAACACCGAAAAAGTTTTGGTAAAATCGAAAAGTTGTTTCGGATAAAACCATTGATCCAAAAAGGTTTCGGCAAGCACCAGGAATTTTTTGGAGGTTGCTAGATTGGTCTGGTAATTTCTGGAATTTTTTTGGAGAAAAAACCGAAAAAAAGTTTCGGAGCTGTCGGAATTGTTTACCGGGTAAACGAAGATGGTTTTAAATTAAACCACCATACCAGAAATGTTCCGGAGCGCGTTCAGATAATTTTAGAGGGTGTCGGAAATGTTCTGGGACCTTCTGGAATTTTTCAGAAGTAATAGTCGCGGAAAACATCTTGTCCCAGCGTGAGGGGACAAGATCAAACGGATCATGGGGGTTGTTTTTGGGGGCACCCCCTTTAGGGGGCAGCCCCTTGTGGCTGGACAAGATGTTGGGGGGCCGCCCCATGGTGGGGGGCAGCCCCCACAAATGGTGGAAAGTGTTGGGAGGAGGTGGGGCCCCATGTGGGAACACCATGGACAAGGGAACATGTTTTCTCCATGTTTGGTGGGAACATGTTTTCCTTGTTTGGTGGGTGCTTGTTTGGTGGGCTGAAATTTCAGCCACCACCCACTACTGGAATCTGGGTCTTTGCCATCTGCCAGCTCTTTGCCGTCTGCCAGCTGATGGCAAAGAGGCTCTTTGCCGTCTGTCTTCTCAAAGCAGACGGCAAAGAACCAGCTGATGGCAAACAGGGTCTTTGCCATCTGCGAGCTCTTTGCCGTCCGCCAGCAGACGGCAAAGAGTTCTTTGCCATCCGCCAGCAGACGGCAAAGTCCAAAGTGGACCCCATGGGGGTACTGCACTGGGTAGGTCACACGGGCCACTTCTTTGCCGTCTGCCAGCAGACGGCAAAGAGGTAAGAGGGGCCCACAGTTTCACGGCGGTGGCCGTCTAACGGTCATCCTCTTTGCCGTCTGCTGGCGGACGGCAAAGAATTCTTTGCCGTCCGCCCGCCAGCAGACGGCAAAGAGAAAAAAAAACAGACGGCAATGCGGGGGTTTAATTTGGCCCCCCGCGCGCGCGCCCTCCTCCATCTCTTTCTCCCGCCTCCCCACCCTCTGCCTCCCGCACGCGCGCAGGCCGCCGCCGCCTCTGGCCATGCCTTCCCCCCAATCCCCGCAGTAGCGCCTCCATGCCTGTCCAGCCACCCCCTTTCCCCTCACCAGCGCCGCCTTCCAGTCCCCCCTTATCCCTCCACCCTCACCGTCGCTCCTGTCCTTTTCCCCCCTCCTTTTTATTCTCCTCCTGCTCCTCCACTTCCGTGTGTTCGGTGCCAGCGCCTCCGCCTTTCGCCCGTCCCTCCCGACTCCACACCCGCCGTTCCTCCCTCCCTCCCTCCTCCACCGCCGCCCCCGCCCTCCCTCCCCTCCTCCACCACGCCCCCTCCTTCCTCCCTCCACCGGCCGCCCCCAGGCCTCCCCTCCCGTCCCTCCACAGCCCGCCCCCTCCCCCCTCCACCACCGTGGCCCCCTCTCCCTCTCCACCACCGCGCCCCTCCCCTCCTCCCTCGCCGCTGCCCCTCCGGTTCGCTCCGCCCGCGCCTCCGCACTGACGCCGCCCTGCTCCGCCGCTCTCCCATCTCATCCGCTCTCGCATCTGTCTGGCTGCGTCTCTACTGACTTCTCTGAACGCCGGCTCTGCTCCGCTCGGCCCTCGCCTTGCCCTTGTCTCCGCGACTTCTTCCTTGTCCGTCCACGCCGTCCTGCGCAGCCCAGCCGCACTGAAGACCTGGAATGGTAATGGACAGAAACCTCACTCACTCACAGACATTTATAATAGGTCATGTTCATTGTGCTACACTTACTGCTAACTGCCTTCTGTTGTTGTTACCATTTTGTAGATTGAACCATTTTTTGATTCTGCTGCTATACCATGTTAGTATTTGCTATTCTGTAAGTACTAGCTTATCGTTGTTGCTACTGACCACAATACTTACTGAGCGAGAAAATTTGTCAAAGTTGATGATGATGTTTTATATCGTTCAAGACTATAGATTGCGCAAGGAACGTTACCACATCGTCTTAGTAGCAAGTTTTCAACTTTGTACAAGTTAATTGTGTTTCACTTGATGTTTATGTCTTCTCTCATGAATCATCCCCTGACCCTGACCCCTGCAACCGCCTGATCGACACCCTGGATCGACCCCACATACCGATCCTGTACATCCTGTCGACACCTACCCCCTTACCCACACCCCTCCGACCCTGCCCCGACCCCGACCCCGACGGGTCTATATTTGTGAATTTAATGAGTTAGTCGTAATATTTTTCGATTTTGTTAGGCAAACCACACTATATTTTTGTGGTAATCACGGTGGATTGAAAATGTGCAAGTTGTTTCCGTCGCTGCAAGGGTGTGGTTTTTGACGACGGGCTCCCCGTGCGTTCGACTGAGCCTCCGCCCTGCTTTCCTTGTGAGCACAACTGACATCTCCTCCTCCCCCCTACATTGTGCTCTAATTCCGGTCTTCGTGCCATGAACTAGCTAGCTATAGGGTCCGTCATCAGTATGCTACCACGCTCGTCGCCCTCGAAGGGTTTACATGTCTAATAATAGCTCATTTGCATATTTATAATCGTTAATCTTTCGTAATTTTCCAACGTTAATCCCTGGACCGCCCGAGTATGTGTAGAAATTGGTTTTCGTTTTCCTACATATGCTCTGCTCCTTCGCGGATCCGTCAGATTTCCGCCATTGCCTCCCTGTTGTTGCTCCGGGGACACTCCTCTCTGCTTATTGGCCGAACGTGTATCAGAGAAAAGCGGGGAGTGCTGCCGAATTTTCGTCGGGATACCGGAGTCAAGCAAAGGGAAAACGAACTCAATCTACCATACTCGGGTGTGATTAGGACCTATCTTTAACCTAGTTAGCATGTTAGGTTGCTGGACGTAGAGAACTTACAAACCTCCATTAACTATGGAATATGGTTTGCTTATGATGTATATTATTTTATTGATCTGTCAGTAGTAATTCAATATGAGTGAATCTGCGTGATGTACAAACCGGTTACCTAGTCCAGAAATTTGACCGGTGAATGTTACAAAAAACCAAATAGTTTTTTAGAGCCGCATTTGCTACTGGCCACAGAGATTAAGCTGTTGCCCCTGTGCCAGGTGCGACAATTAATAATAGGACTGAGCTTGAAATGATAAAACACCTGGATTTGGGGTTTTACGCCTGGTTACAGGCTGTACATTTCATGGGAGTTCCCAACGTGCCAAGACCTTAGGTGGTTCGTCGTCGCGCACCGACGAGCATTGTACCGGGATGGAAACATGGTGCAAGACTTTGACGATCTCGGGACTCGACGAAGTAATTGGAGGAAAATCTGCAATGGCCTCACTGAAATGTTGGAGTCCCTCAAAAAGTCCTCTCCACGAGACACTGAGCTTTGTCAGCTGTGATGCCACTCACAATCATGGCTTTGAGGCGCAGTTCAACGTGGGTAGAAGATCTACGACGCGATGATGACATATTCCATACGATTTTTCTAACCCAAAGGGCATGTGCTACCTCACAACCTGTACCAGTCAGACAAAAATCCTCCTTTCTCTTTAAGTCCCTATGAGAAGATACATGCCTAGGTGAGAAAGGATGTGTCTATTTAGGCACCAGTGTTAGGACTTGAACTATTGTCCCATTTGCGATCATCCCAGGTATCGTTTGGTAGACAATGGTATGGGTGATAAGACCTCAACCAAATACCCGGTTCATGTCCTTTCACTTCTGTATTTGCCATCGTACCATCGACTTCACGTCTTTTCATGGTCCCAAAGAGAACGGCCAGACATATGGACATGGCACACAAAACGGGCAAAAACCGAACGTGATGCAGATGGGAATGGTGAAATTGTGTCACCATCGGAGGGTGAAGCGTGGCTCTCGATGCATTACTAAGGACAAAACGGCATGATCCAAGGCATCCTCGAGTCGCCGTCATCACGCTGGTTCAGTGTGTTGGGTCAGAGCGCAACTCCCCCAATACAGTTGTTGGCCCTTGTTTGTCATTCCACTCAAGTCTCCGCCCCCCGGACATATTATGCAAAAGAACATTTTTCCTACTTGATAATACCAGGCCAACTATCCGGGGAACGAATATGGAAGTTGTACATGCACGCCGCTTAGGACGACTTGTCAAAATCGTTGGGATTAATGGGTCAAGACATCGACGCCTTTATCATAACAGAACTTCTAATGCGTGCTGGTACATGTACCGACGCATGACTTGCCGGCGTATGCGCTATTCGTTGGCTGGTGTGTGCATGGAAGGTTCCCGTGCCCCACATGCAAGGGAGCTCTTGAGTTTCGTTGGCTGACCGCAGGGCACAAGTATAGTTGCTTTGACTTGCATAGACCGTTTCTGGATCCTCACCATAAGTTCAGGAAAGACAAGAAGAACTTCATGAAAGGTAGAGTTGTCAAACACTCTGCACCACCTGCGTTGACAGGCCAACAAACCCTAGATCAGTTAAACGCTCTCGAGCCAGATCCAGTGCGTCCAGGGTATTTCAAGGGGTATAATAAGGAACACGCCTGGACTCACAAGACATGCTTATGGGATCTGCCTTACTTCAAAGACCTCCTTTGCCCACACAACATCGACGTGATGCACACCGAAAAGAACATCGCCGAAGCCATTTTTGGCTCATTGTTCAGCATAGAGGGGAAGTCAAAGGATAATCCTAAGGCTAGAGTCGATCAAGAGGAGCTATGTGATAGACCGTTACAAAACATGCAAGATCCGAAAGGAAAGCGGAACTTCACAAAGCCAAAGGCATGGTTCAATCTTGGAAGGCCAGCTATGAGGGAAATTATTCTGTGGGTGAAAATGCAGTTGATGTTCCCCGATGGGTATGCAGCAAATCTAAAGAGGGGAGCGAGTCTTGAAAAATTGAAAATATTTGGTCTAAAAAGTCATGATTGGCACATATGGATTGAGCGGATAATGCCGGTGATGTTGCGTGGCTTCATCCCTGAGGATGAATGGCTAGTACTGGCAGAGCTGAGCTATTTCTTCCGTGTTCTTTGTGCGAAAGAACTATCGCCTGGCCTCCTCGAAGAAATGGAACAATTGGCACCGGAGTTGATCTGCAAGTTAGAGAAAATCTTTCCGCCGAGCATGTTTAATCCAATGCAGCACTTGATTTTGCATCTCCCGACCGAGGCAAGATTGGGAGGGCCCGTGCAAAATCGTTGGTGCTACTCAACTGAGAGAATGCAGAAGACGCTTCGAGCAAAATGTAAAAACAAACGTAGAATTGAAGCATCGATGGCCGAGGCATTCATCACTGAGGAGGCGGCAAACTTCGTGACAGCACACTACGAAGCCAAAAATCGTCATTTGCATAATCCGAAGCCTCGGTACAATGCTGACGACCCTAAAAAGGGTCAATCCAACCTCAGCCTATTCAAAGGGGATCTCGCACCAGCCAGTGGTTGGAAACCAGTACCGTTGGGTGTTGAAGAATGGCAGACCATTTCGCTGTATCTCTTCAACAACCTAACAGAAGTGCGGCCGTACATCGAGTAAGATCTCCGTACATTGTTTCGCAATTTCTAATTCCTTTGAACTGCTCTTATTCCGGGATATTTGATGCAGTCGATACGTCGCCATATTCTCGTATGGTGCAGTGATACAAAAGGATTCCATCGAAGAGTATGAGCTTCTCGCAAAGCAAGGAGGCGCCTATCCCGGTTTCATCTCTTGGTTCAAACAAACGGTAATTTCCATTAGACCATTTCATTTCTTTGGCTAATTTGCGACTAATGCAACAATCCTTTCGTATTAAACTTGTAGGCTAATTCAGAGATTATGGATGCCGAATTGAGACAAGTAGCTAATGGTTTTGACTATAAGGTCCGTTCATTTGACAAATACGACATCAACGGGTATCGCTTTCGTACCTATGGCAAAGAGCTATCTATGGCCGACCGAAAGTCTACAAATTGTTTTTATTCGTAAATGGCATAATAACCTTGCTAACCTCATAAATGTCATATACTTAGCTTGTTGTCCTCTAAAATGACACAATAAGCTTAGTAATGTCAAAAATGGCCTAATTAGCCAGGTTAGCTCCAAAATGACCAAGTTTACCTATGTTAGCTCCAATATGATCCATTTAACCTACGTTAGCTCCAAAAAGACCAAGTTTACCTAAGTTAGCTACAATATGATCCATTTTACCCGCGTTAGCTCCAAAATGACCTATTTACCTAAGTTAGCTCTAAATTGACCTACACACTTAGCATTTTTACCTAGCATAGCAAAAAATGACATTTTTACGTAGGTTAGCTCAAAAATGACCAAGTTTACCTAGGTTAGCTTCAATATGATCCATTTAACTTAGCTTAGCTCCAAAATGACCAAGTTTACGTAGGTTAGCTCCAATATGATACATTGAACTTAGCTTATCTCCAAAATGACCTATTTACCTAGCTTAGCTCTAAATTGGCTTTTTTAACTACATTTGTTGGAAAAGAAGAAGATAAAGAAGAGGGGGAGGAGAGAAAGAAAGAGAATATAAAATCTTCTTCTTATTTTCCTCTTCTTCTTTTCTTCTTCTTCTTCTTTTCCTCTTCTTCTTCTTCTAACTTTCATCTTTCCCAATTTGCAGATTTGCTTGAGATGAGGAAGCTTGCATTGATGGACTCATATATTCTCCTTGTGCTTCCTTTTTGTTTATGAAAACATGTTTGGGAACTTGTTTGGATGTGTATGTCACTATGGATATGTTGTTGGAAACTTCTTATGTCATATGGATATATGTTGGACTTGTGGAAATATATTGTTGGATATGCTTGTTGTGTATATATGTATTATCTGTGTATATCTATGAATTTCTGTCAAATTGAATGAATTCAATTAAAAACAGGGGTTATATAGGCTCTTTGCCGTCTGCTAGCAGACGGCAAAGAGCTTTGCCGTCTGCTAGCAGTCGGCAAAGAGCTTTGCCGACAGCTAGCAGTCGGCAAAGAAGGCCACGTGGCAGCTACCTGTGCAACCTGGGAACACTGGGTTGCCTATTTGGGCATTTTGCCGTCAGCTGGCAGACGGCAAAGATTCAAATCCCTTTGCCGACAGCTAGCAGACGGCAAATAAGGCCACGTGGCAGCTTCCCAGTGACTCCTATTTGGGCTCTTTGCCGTCCGCCAGCAGACGGCAAAGACCTTAGCCTCTTTGCCGTCTGCCGGCTGACGGCAAATAAGGCCACGTGGCAGCTTCCCAGTGACTCCTATTTGGGCTCTTTGCCGTCCGCCAGCAGACGGCAAAGACCTTAGCCTCTTTGCCGTCTGCCGGCTGACGGCAAAGCACGCCGTTAACCCCTAACGGCTCCCACCTCACCTCACTGCCGTCTACGCTCTTTACCGTCTGCTGGCCGCAAACGGCTGACGGCATAAACCTTTGTCGTCCGCTTCTCTGAAGCAGACGGCAAAGAAGGCCTTTACCGGCAGGAATTGAGCCGGACTGTTTGCCGACAGCTAGCAGTCGGCAAAGAGCTTTGCCGACCGCCATTCATGCCTTTGCCGTCTGCCATGGCAGACGGCAAAGAAGCTGATTCCTGTAGTGACCCACCCCTCCTTCCCCTATAAAAGGATTTGGAGAGGAGCTCTCCATCCCCACTCCAACTCTCTCACACAAGCCATGCATGATCTGGCATTCTCTCTCCCTCCCATGAAATAGTTTCGTAGTGCCGAAAGGCTGTCTGGGTTCCGGTGGGAACTAGTTCTGGACGGCAAAGCCCTGCCGGATAGATGACACCATATGTGTGCAACCCCGTAGAGAGGTCGTAGTTTCATTCTTTTGCCCGAGGGGCTGTTCGAGTGTCCTCCCAAAGGGCTGTCCGAGTAACCGTCTGAGTTTCGAGGGTCCTCCCAAAGGGCTGTCCGTCACACTGTCCGAGGGACTGTCCGACCGCCTCCCGGAGGGCTGTCCGAGGGGCAGATGAGGGAGTACATCCTCGCGGTTGGGAGGTTGTAAAATCCTAGCTGCGGAGATCTGCACCGCCGATTGTCATCGACTCTACTTCCACTGCGCTACGAGTCGGTAACGAAAAGATCGAAACCTTGTATGCAGTCTTCATAGTGGTCCTGGGCTGGTGCGTAGGTCAGGAAATTTTTGTTTTCTGCTGCATTCCCTACAGTGGCATCATGAGCCATGCTTAGATGCAGGTTGCGATCTAGAATACATAGAGATGTATGGGTGTTGCACAATATAATTAGGTAGTAGATGAGTTCTATTACTCAAAATTATTTGTGTGGGTAGCAAATGAAATCTGTTACCCGATGTTCCTGTTGCTTCCCATGAATTTGCATAATCCTGATCTTAACGGCATGGTGGAATCTCACAAAGTTCTGGCAATCCGCGATCCTTTCATGCTGCTCCTGAGTATGCTGATTGACAGATCAATGAAGTGCTAACAGTTCTTTGGGTTCCACCATAGTTAAAGAAAGATGGATGTTTCGCAGACGAAAGGGCAATGCAGATATGATCTGCACGGGGGTCATGCGTATGCCGAAGTTTAGTATGGGGTTCGAGATTTTATTATCTCGTGCTTCATACACCCCGCAAAGTTAATCTAGAGACTTGAATTATCATACTTGATGATGGACGTTGATAGCTTCGGTTTGTTTCGAAACCTTAGAAGCCACGAAAAACAAGTTTTTGCATGAACCGATTAGAGGCGTCTAACTTGGTTTTGCAGGATGGTTTGCATGTGCATGTGATGTGGTATAGCAGTGCTCATATTTAATTTGATTTGTATGAGATGACTATATAATGTAAATTAACATGACCTGCGTGTCATGATTCGGCATGATGGCTGGAGCCATATGATTGTCACTTTAAAAAGACCTGCGTGTCAACCTTTTGTAATGCACTTATTTTATTAGCTATAGAGATAGCAATATTATCTGGTGCATCAAGAAGGTGGTGGCAATCTTCGCGAAGGTGAACACCGACACGAATGCCAAAGACGAAGAAATACAAGACTGCTCCGTCAGAAAGGGCTATACCATATCATGCTATTATGAATTGCCTGAGATGTTTATCCCTTTGATGCACCCTTCTTGATTGCGCGGTAGTCGCTTTTTATTAGGGTGATCTCTCACTTAAAATATCAAGTAGTTAGTGTTCTCCCAAGTGTAGCACCGTCACGGCACCTATCTCTTCGGGGCATCACATGATCTCCATGGGTACGAACGATTAGAGAAGTGTGAGGCGGGTGAGTTGAGACCTCGCAGCGAGATCACTTGGTTGTCTAGATGTTCAGGCAGGACAGTCCTGAGCTCGGAACACACGCATCGAAAGATGAACAAGAATCACATAGAGATGTGATCGTCAAGTTTGCCTACCGATTGAAGTTCGCGCCATTTGAGTTCATCTCGAACCGTGGCGTTGAATTAAAATGCAGGTCTTGTATCACTCACAATCAATTATGAGAGATATTGATTTGAGTGGGAGCGCACTATAGAATTAACTTGTTTAAATTCTTAGTGCAATTAATTTTGAACACTGTCTAAGTGTGATTTGCAAAATAGTTGTAGGATAATGGCTCGCGTTTCCACCTTCCCTGTTAAAATTGAATAGCTGTTAAATATCTGGTTAAAACTTTATGGTTGGTAACGTAATGTGAGGATTGTCCTCAAGAGTGCCGTGAAGGACTTTGCCCTATCGCATACTTTCAGTTTTCTCCCGCTAATGCTATGGATGATGTGACTCTCGTCCTTCGATCCAAAAGCTAAACTTCCGTTATGGTCAAGTGAAATATGTTTGCTTCCATGAGACCCGAACTTCAAAAGTTTGGATAGTTATGTGATATTCATGGAATCTGAAAATCATTTTCAGAGACAGACAAAGGCTAAAAGATATGAGATATCCAAAGCAATGTTTGTTTGCAAAACATTAGTAAAGTGTTTACTATGCATTAGACTGATAAGAGAGGGATCCAGAATAACGCCTGTCATATGATGAAAGGTGAATAAAACAACAACTTAAAGAGGAAGGAAATGTCCGAAGGGTGTTAGTAAGACTTTCACGCCTAGGAAGTCCGGGGCTAACGCCACTCTTAAGTTTGAGTGCTTCTTCTGAGAGTAGGAGAAATACTGAAAGTTAAACTGTTAGAAGTATAAAGGCAATAAGAGAGAAGACTGGAATATCCAGCTCATGTATGAATGTCATACAAATTATTGATGTATGGAAGGCTGGTCAAAGATATAGTTCTTGGGAGTTATGGTTAAACATGTTAATCACTAATTCTTGGGTATTGTGGTTTAATCACAGAAAAACCCGTGCGATTGCATTCTCTTGCAATTCGATACAAGAACTATGGCCTAAAAGACTTGCCGGTAATGAGGTTCAGGTATACACAGGGAACATAGTAAATGTTACGATACCTTCCATCGGTGTATTACTGTCTGTATTTACTTTCATAATTCATTTAGAGTTTTACACACTCTAGCCCATTGCATAAGGTATCTTGCAAGAAGGTTGTTCATAAGAGAACTTTTGATGTTCGGTGTTATGAATAACATAAGGGCCATACTTTCATTATGAATGAGATGTATGTTATGAATAATGATAATAATATATTACCTCTGGATTTACTTTCATAATTCATTTTAGAGTTTTACACACTCTAGCCCATTGCACAATGTTGTTGCAAAAGGGTTGTTCATAAAAGAACAATTGTTGTTCAATATTATGAATAACATAAAGGGCCATGCTTCCACCCAAGATGGGATGTATGTTATGAATATTAATGGTAATATGATACATCCACAACACTGACACTAAATGTCGCAAGACTAACAGAATACCACACACGTGTGGCACTGCATTTGGTCACATTGGAGAAACCCGCATGGAAAAATTCCATTATGATGGATTTTGAAGTCGCTTGATTTTGAATCATCTGACACTTGCAACTTTCCTCCGAAAAGTGAAGTGACTGAAATACCATTCACAGGCCATAAGGAACGAGCAACAAACTTATTGGTGATCATATATTTTGATGTGTGTAGTTCAATAAATGTTGTTGCAAGTAGTGGATTTATCTATCTTCAGAAATGACTCAAGTAGATATATGGATATTTACTTGATGAGACGTAAGTCTGGTTCTTTTGAATTCATTTGAAAGGTTTTCAAAAATGAAATAGAAGTTATTGTAACAAGAAAATAATGTTTCTACAATTTGATTGCAGAAAGGAATATTTGAGTTGCAAGTTTAGCGAATGTCTGATGAGTTGTGAAAGGGGTTTCATAACTTGCACCTCCCGGAACACCACTGCAAGTGGAAAGTCCGTGAAGATGTAATTGAACCATTTATGACATGGTAAGATCAAAGACGACATAAATAAATTTGCCATTATCCCTTTTAAAGTGATGCTTTAGAGACTGCGGCTTTTGCACTGAAAAGAGCTCCATCGGGTCTGTTGAAATGACGCCATGGTATGGTACGCCCAACCATGTTATATCTTTTCTTAAACATTTGGAATATGGGGCTTGTGTAAAAGGTTATAGACATATTCCAAATCAGACAAGTGCTACTTTGTAGGTTATCCCAAGTCATTAGGTATTTCCCCACCACTATACCGAGGCAAAGGTTTTTGCCACAAAACGGTATGATTTTAAAGAGAATAGTTCTTGCAAAAGGTGAGTGGGAGGACCGTGCAACTCGACGAGATAACCAGTATCTTTGTCATTAGGTCAAAGGAAAGGAACCTTGGAAGTGATTCCAGAGTTTCCTACTGCAACTGATACGGAAGTCTCTACAATAAAATGTATGGACTTTTGTCGAACTTGCAGCTGAACCACGTAGGCAAGGCTCGTGCAAACCTCTCAGGTGCGCAAACGAGATATTGTTGTTAGACAATAGTATACCTACGATACACAAGGAAGCGTTGATGGGCCTTGACTCCGGAATTGGCTAAATGCCAATACAATCCGAGATAGTTTTCATATAAATGTTTCAAGATTAAAATCTTGATACACCTTTAGGAAGACTTAAAGTCTAACGAGTATTTATGGAACTAAAAACTAATATGGATAAAAATGTTTTATCCATAAAGCTCGACTTGTTGCAATAACAAGTTCAAGGAGTTGACTACGATGAGGTTGTTTCACCGTAGCGATGCTTAAAGTCGGTTCGGGTTGAACTAGCAATTAATACATATTTCAAATCATGAGATATGAAACATGGATGACAATAGGATTTCCATCTGATGGAAATGAAACCAAGGACTTGCATGTGTTACAGTCCAAGGTATTTTGTCAGTCCAGAGGATGCTAGCAAGGGTGCAAACTTCAGAGTTCCAGCGATGGACAGAAGAGAGCAAAATGGAGTTGGAATCTTCGTGTTTTGATGAAATGGTCAAAGGGGTTTGACTTCATCAATGGGTAACGAAGATGCTTTTAATTCAAGAAAGTAAGTGGGAGCCTAATAATATTTCTAAAAACCTTGTGTGCTTGACACATTGTTAATTGGAAATAAATTTCTTGACACGAATTAGGACTTCATTTGAAAATAGTTTTTCGATGAAGTGCTTGGGCTAAATAGCCTCAATATTAGGCATGATGATCTATGGAGATAGATTTACCTAATTGGGCTAAGCAATAAATACATATTGACAAGATGCTAAAACTTTTTAGCATTTAAAACGCCAAGGAGTGATTCTTGCCGAAGTCACATGGAAAGAGTTTTTGCAAGACTCGGTGTCCCAAAAACACGGATGAGTAAAATACATGATGGAGATTCCACACACCTTCGTGTTTGGATTAATCATGTATTCCATGGTATGTAAAAATAACCAGATATGTCCAATACTCCAAAGTTGTTGCGAGTATAGATACCAAAGTGATCAAAAGTACTGATCATGGGACAACAGTGAAAGATGTTATTGAGTACTAGAGTAGTATTGATGACATGTTTTCTCGCAAGCAGAGATTATGAAGAGCTCGTTGTAAGTAATTACATCAATACAGTCGTCATCAATGCTCCATGCGATTTTCGATTTAAATTGAGGGTTTTGTGTAACACACAATGTGGTGGCACAGTTAGTTGGAAAAGGTTTCCAAACAAGTTACTGTGGCGAATTCTACAACAGAGGCGAAGTATGTTGCCGCTTTTGAAGCGACAAAGAAGATGTTGAATCATATAGTTCATTCATGAACTTAGTATGGTTCCAAGATGGCTTTTGTGAATGGAAGACTACTGCAGATAGTTGCTCCATAGCTCAGTCTAAGGAATCAGGTTTCGACCAATGATTCACACATATGCAAAGCCAAGTCCACACAAAATATGAATTTTGTGAAAGCGTGAAAACTCGAGGATATGCAAAGATACACACGGAGCTGAAGTCGTCAGATCTGTTGGACATCAGGCTATACCACAAGCATGTTGGGGAACGTGCAATTTCAAAAAAATTCCTACGCTCACGCAAGATCTATCTAGGAGATGCATAGCAACGAGAGGGGAGAGTGTGTCCACGTACCCTCATAGACCGAAAGCGGAAGCGTTAGCTTAACGCGGTTGATGTAGTTGAACGTCTTCGCGATCCAACCGATCAAGCACCGAACGTACGGCACCTCCGAGTTCAGCACACGTTCAGCTCGATGACGTCCCTCGAACTCTTGATCCAGCAAAGTGTCGAGGGAGTGTTCCATCAGCACGACGGCGTGGTGACGGTGATGGTGATGTGATCCGCGCAGGGCTTCGCCTAAGCACTACGACGCTATGACCGGAGGAGTAAACTGTGGAGGGGGGCACCGCACACGGCTAAGAGAATATCTGATGTGCCTTTGGGGTGCCCCCCGCCCCCGTATATAAAGGAGGGGAGGAGGAGGCCGACCCCCTAGGGGCGCGCCAAGTGTGGGGAGTCCTACTAGGACTCCCAAGTCCTAGTAGGATTCCCCTTTCCTTTCCGGAGTGGGAAAGAGGGAAAGGGAGAGGGAGTAGGAAAGGGCAAGGGGGGCGCTGCCCCCTCCCCTAGTCCAATTCAGACTCCATGGGGGGGGCGCCACTTCTCCTTGGCCTGCCTCCTCTTCTCCCCTATGGCCCAATAAGGCCCATTACTTCCCCGGGGGGTTCCGGTCACCCCTCAGTACTCCAAAAAATACCCGAATCACTCCGGAACCATTCCGGTGTCCGAATATAACCTTCCAATATATCAATCTTTATCTATCAACCATTTCGAGACTCCTCGTCATGTCCGTGATCTCATTCGGGACTCCGAACAAACTTTGGTCACAAAAACACATAACTCATAATACAAATCGTCATCGAACGTTAAGCGTGCGGACCCTACGGGTTCGAGAACTATGTAGACATGACCGAGACACATCTCCGATCAATAACCAATAGCGGAACCTGGATGCTCATATTGGCTCCTACATATTCTACGAAGATCTTTATCGGTCAAACCGCATAACAATATACGTCATTCCCTTTGTCATCGGTATGTTACTTGCCCGAGATTCGATCGTCGGTATCATCATACCTAGTTCAATCTCGTTACCGGCAAGTCTCTTTACTCGTTCCGTAATACACGGAGTGACAAATCCTAATCTTGATCTATGCCAACCCAACAAACACCTTCGGAGACACATGTAGAGCATCTTTATAATCACCCAGTTACGTTGTGACGTTTGATAGCACACAAAGTGTTCCTCCGGTATTCGGGAGTTGCATAATCTCATAGTCAGAGGAACATGTATAAGTCATGAAGAAAGCAATAGCAATAAAACTAAACGATCAATATGCTAAGCTAACGGATGGGTCTTGTCCATCACATCATTCTCTAATGATGTGATCCTATTCATCAAATGACAACACATGTCTATGGTTAGGAAACATAACCATCTTTGATAAACAAGCTAGTCAAGTAGAGGCATACTAGGGACACTCTGTTTGTCTATGTATTCACACATGTACTAAGTTTCCGGTTAATACAATTCTAGCATGAATAAAAAACATTTATCATGATATAAGGAAATATAAATAACAACTTTTATTATTGCCTCTAGGGCATATTTCCTTCAGTCTCCCACTTGCACTAGAGTCAATAATCTAGATTACATAGTAATGATTCTAACACCCATGGAGTCTTGGTGCTGATCATGTTTTGCTCGTGGAAGAGGCTTAGTTAACGGGTCTGCAACATTCAGATCCGTATGTATTTTGCAAATCTCTATGTCTCCCTCCTTGTCTTGATCGCGGATGGAATTGAAGCATCTCTTGATGTGTTTGGTTCTCTTGTGAAATCTGGATTCCTTCGCCAAGGTAATTTCTCCAGTATTGTCACAAAAGATTTTCATTGGACCCGATGCACTACGTATTACACCTAGATAGGATATGAACTCCTTCATCCAGACTCCTTCATTTGCTGCTTCTGAAGCAGCTATGTACTCTGCTTCACACGTAGATCCCGCCACGACGCTCTGCTTGGAACTGCACCAACTGATAGCTCCACCATTCAATATAAATATGTATCCGGTTTGCGACTTAGAGTCATCCGGATCAGTGCCAAAGCTTGCATCGACGTAACCATTTACGACAAGCTCTTTGTCACCTCCATAAACGAGAAACATATCCTTAGTCCTTTTCAGGTATTTCAGGATGTTCTTGACCGCTGTCCAGTGATCCACTCCTGGATTACTTTGGTACCTCCCTGCTAAACTTGTAGCAAGGCACACATCAGGTCTGGTACACAGCATTGCATACATGATAGAACCTATGGCTGAAGCATAGGGAATGACTTTCATTTTCTCTATATCTTCTACAGTGGTCGGGCATTGAGTCTGACTCAACTTCACACCTTGTAACACAGGTAAGAACCCTTTCTTTAACTGATCCATTTTGAACTTCTTCAAAATTTTATCAAGGTATGTGCTTTGTGAAAGTCCAATTAAGTGTCTTGATCTATCTCTATAGATCTTGATGCCTAATATATAAGCAGCTTCACCGAGGTCTTTCATTGAAAAATTCTTATTCAAGTATCCTTTTATGCTATCCAAAAATTCCGTATCATTTCCAATCAATAATATTTCATCCACATATAATATCAGAAATGCTACAGAGCTCCCACTCACTTTCTTGTAAATACAGGCTTCTCCAAAAGTCTGTATAAAACCATATGCTTTGATCACACTATCAAAGTGAATATTCCAACTCCGAGAGGCTTGCACCAGTCCATAAATGGATCGCTAGAGCTTGCACACTTTGTTAGCACCCTTAGGATTGACAAAACCTTCTGGTTGCATCATATACAACTCTTCTTTAAGAAATCCATTAAGGAATGCAGTTTTGACATCCATTTGCCAGATTTCATAATCATAAAATGCGGCAATTGCTAACATGATTCGGACAGACTTAAGCATCGCTACGGGTGAGAAGGTCTCATCGTAGTCAACTCCTTGAACTTGTCGAAAACCTTTCGCAACAAGTCGAGCTTTGTAGACAGTAACATTACCGTCAGCGTCAGTCTTCTTCTTGAAGATCCATTTATTCTCTATGGCTTGCCGATCATCGGGCAAGTCAACCAAAGTCCACACTTTGTTCTCATACATGGATCCCATCTCAGATTTCATGGCCTCAAGCCATTTTGCGGAATTTGGGCTCATCATCGCTTCCTCATAGTTCGTAGATTCGTCATGGTCTAATAACCTGACTTCCAGAACAGGATTACCGTACCACTCTGGTGCGGAACGTACTCTGGTTGACCTACGAGGTTCGGTAGTAACTTGATCCGAAGTTTCATGATCATTAACTTCCTCACTAATTGGTGTAGGCATCACTGCAACTGATTTCTGTGATGAACTACTTTCCAATTCAGGAGAAGGTACAATTACCTCATCAAGTTCTACTTTCCTCCCACTCACTTCTTTCGAGAGAAACTACTTCTCTAGAAAGGATCCATTCTTAGCAACGAATATCTTGCCTTCGACTCTGTGATAGAAGGTGTACCCAACAGTCTCCTTTGGGTATCCTATGAAGACACATTTCTCCGATTTGGGTTCGAGCTTATCAGGTTGAAGCTTTTTCACATAAGCATCGCAGCCCCAAACTTTAAGAAACGACAGCTTAGGTTTCTTGCCAAACCACAGTTCATATGGTGTCGTCTCAACGGATTTAGATGGTGCCCTATTTAACATGAATGCAGCCGTCTAAAGCATAACCCCAAAACAATAGTGGTAAATCGGTAAGAGACATCATAGATCGCACCATATCTAATAAAGTA
This sequence comes from Thinopyrum elongatum, assembly GCA_011799875.1. Lineage (NCBI taxonomy): Eukaryota > Viridiplantae > Streptophyta > Magnoliopsida > Poales > Poaceae > Thinopyrum > Thinopyrum elongatum. Next base: position 173,415,987 of record CM022298.1, on the reverse strand, counting down.
CGGTTACGACGTTCGGACACACCATTACGCTGTGGTGTTCCAGGTGGCGTGAGTTGCGAAACTATTCCACATTGTTTCAAATGAAGACCAAACTCATAACTCAAATATTCACCTCCACGATCAGATCGTAGAAACTTTATTTTCTTGTTACGATGATTTTCCACTTCACTCTGAAATTCTTTGAACTTTTCAAATGTTTCAGACTTATGTTTCATTAAGTAGATATACCCATATCTGCTCAAATCATCTGTGAAGGTCAGAAAATAACGATACCCGCCGCGAGCCTCAACACTCATCGGACCGCATACATCAGTATGTATTATTTCCAATAAGTTAGTTGCTCGCTCCATTGTTCCGGAGAACGGAGTCTTAGTCATCTTGCCCATGAGGCATGGTTCGCAAGTATCAAGTGATTCATAATCAAGTGATTCCAAAATCCCATCAGCATGGAGTTTCTTCATGCGCTTTACACCAATATGACCTAAACGGCAGTGCCACAAATAAGTTGCACTATCATTATTAACTTTGCATCTTTCGGCTTCAATATTATGAATATGTGTATCACTACAATCGAGATTCAACAAAAATAGACCACTCCTCAAGGGTGCATGACCATAAAAGATATTACTCATATAAATAGAACAACCATTATTCTCTGATTTAAATAAATAACTGTCTCGCATCAAACAAGATCCAGATATAATGTTCATGCTTAACGCTGGCACCAAATAACAATTATTCAGGTCTAAAACTAATCCCGAAGGTAGATGTAGAGGTAGCGTGCCGACGGCGATCACATCGACTTTGGAACCATTTCCCACGTGCATCGTCACCTCGTCCTTAGCCAATCTTCGTTTAATCCGTAGCCCCTATTTCGAGTTGCAAATATGAGCAACAGAACCAGTATCAAATACCCAGGCGCTACTACGAGCATTAGTAAGGTACACATCAATAACATGTATATCAAATATACCTTTCACTTTGCCATCCTTCTTATCCGCCAAATACTTGGGGCAGTTCCGCTTCCAATGACCAGTCCCTTTGCAGTAGAAGCACTCAGTTTCAGGCTTAGGTCCAAACTTGGGCTTTTTCCCAGGAGTAGCAACTTGCTTGCTATTCTTCTTGAAGTTCCCCTTCTTCCCTTTGCCCTTTTTCTTGAAACTAGTGGTCTTGTTAACCATCAACACTTGATGCTCCTTCTTGATTTCTACCTCCGCAGCCTTTAGCATCGCGAAGAGCTCGGGAATTGTCTTTTCCATCCCTTGCATATTATAGTTCATCACGAAGCCTTTATAGCTTGGTGGCAGTGATTGAAGAACTCTGTCAATGACACTATCATCAGGAAGATTAACTCCCAGCTGATTCAAGTGGTTATGGTACCCAGACATTCTGAGTATATGTTCACTGACAGAACTATTCTCCTCCATCTTGCAGCTATAGAACTTGTTGGAGACTTCATATCTCTCAACTCGGGCATTTGCTTGAAATATTAACTTCAAGTCTTGGAACATCTCATATTCTCCATGACGTTCAAAACGTCTTTGAAGTCCCGATTCTAAGCCGTAAAGCATGGCACACTGAACTATCGAGTAGTCATCAGCTTTGCTCTGCCAGACGTTCATAATGTCCGGAGTTGCTCCTGCAGTGGGTCTTGCACCTAGCGGTGCTTCCAGGACGTAATTCTTCTGTGCAGCAATGAGGATAATCCTCAAGTTATGGACCCAGTCCGTGTAGTTACTACCATCATCTTTCAACTTAGCTTTCTCTAGGAACGCATTAAAATTCAAGGGAACGGTAGCACGGGCCATTGATCTACAACAACATAGATATGCAAAAACTATCAGGTACTAAGTTCCTGATAAATTAAAGTTCAATTAATTATATTACTTAAGAACTCCCACTTAGATAGACATCCCTCTAGTCATCTAAATGATCACGTGATCCATATCAACTAAACCATGTCTGATCATCACGTGAGATGGAGTAGTTTTCAATGGTGAACATCTCTATGTTGATCATATCTACTATATGATTCATGTTCGACCTTTTGGTCTCAGTGTTCCGAGGCCATATCTGCATATGCTAGGCTCGTCAAGTTTAACTCGAGTATTCTGCATGTGCAAAACTGGCTTGCACCCGTTGTATGTGAACGTAGAGCTTATCACACCCGATCATCACGTGGTCTCTTGGCACGACGAACTGTAGCAACGGTGCATACTCAGGGAGAACACTTATACCTTGAAATTTAGTGAGAGATCATCTTATAATGCTACCGCCGTACTAAGCAAAATAAGATGCATAAAAGATAAACATCACATGCAATCAAAATATGTGACATGATATGGCCATCATCATCTTGTGCCTTTGATCTCCATCTCCAAAGCACCGTCATGATCTCCATCATCACCGGCTTGACACCTTGATCTCCATCGTAGCGTTGTTGTCGTCTTGCCAACTATTGCTTCTACGACTATCACTACCGCATAGTGATAAAGTAAAGCAATTACATGGCGATTGCATTTCATACAATAAAGCGACAACCATAAGGCTCCTGCCAGTTTCTGATAACTTTTACAAAACATGATCATCTCATACAATAACGTATATCACATCATGTCTTGACCATATCACATCACAGCATGCCCTGCAAAAACAAGTTAGACGTCCTCTACTTTGTTGTTGCAAGTTTTACGTGGCTGCTACGGGCTTCTAGCAAGAACCGTTCTTACCTACACATCAAAACCACAACAATTTTTCGTCAAGTGTGCTGTTTTAACCTTCAACAAGGACCGGCCGTAGTCAAACTCGATTCAACTAAAGTTGGAGAAACAGACACCCGTCAGCCACCTGTGTGCAAAGCACGTCGGTAGAACTAGTCTCATGAACGCGGTCATGTAATGTCAGTCCGGGCCGATTCATCCAACAATACCGCCGAATCAAAGTAAGACGTTGGTGGTAAGCAGTATGACTATTATCGCCCACAACTCTTTGTGTTCTACTCGTGCATATCATCTACGCATAAACCTGGCTCGGATGCCACTGTTGGGGAACGTGCAATTTCAAAAAAATTCCTACGCTCACGCAGGATCTATCTAGGAGATGCATAGCAACGAGAGGGGAGAGTGTGTCCACGTACCCTCGTAGACCGAAAGCGGAAGCGTTAGCTTAACGCGGTTGATGTAGTCGAACGTCTTTGCGATCCAACCGATCAAGCACCGAACGTACGGCACCTCCGAGTTCAGCACACGTTTAGCTCAATGATGTCCCTCGAACTCTTGATCCAGCAAAGTGTCGAGGGAGAGTTTCATCAGCACGACGGCATGGTGACGGTGATGGTGATGTGATCCGCGCAGGGCTTCGCCTAAGCACTACAACGCTATGACCGAAGGAGTAAACTGTGGAGGGGGGCACTGCACACGGCTAAGAGAATATCTGATGTGCTTTTGGGGTGCCCCCTGCCCCCGTATATAAAGGAGGGGAGGAGGAGGCCGGCCCCCTAGGGGTGCGCCAAGTGTGGGGAGTCCTACTAGGACTCCCAAGTCCTAGTAGGATTCCCCTTTCCTTTCCGGAGTGGGAAAGAGGGAAAGGGAGAGGGAGTAGGAAAGGGCAAGGGGGCCGCCTCCCCCTCCCCTAGTCCAATTCGGACTCCACGGGTGGGGCGCCACTTCTCCTTGGCCTGCCTCCTCTTCTCCCCTATGGCCCAATAAGGCCCATTACTTCCCCGGGGGGTTCCGGTAACCCCTCAGTACTCCGAAAAATACCCGAATCACTCCGGAACCATTCCGGTATCCGAATATAACCTTCCAATATATCAACCTTTACCTCTCGACCATTTTGACACTCCTCGTCATGTCTGTGATATCATCCGGGACTCCGAAGAAACTTCGGTCACCAAAACACATAACTCATAATACAAATCGTCATCAAATGTTAAGCGTGCGGACCCTACGGGTTCGAGAACTATGTAGACATGACCGAGACACATCTCCGATCAATAACCAATAGCGGAACCTGGATGCTCATATTGGCTCCTACATATTCTACGAAGATCTTTATCGGTCAAACCGCATAACTATATACGTCATTCCCTTTGTCATCGATATGTTACTTGCCCGAGATTCGATCGTCGGTATCATCATATCTAGTTCAATCTCATTACCGGCAAGTCTCTTTACTCATTCCGTAATGCATCATCCCGTAACTAACTCATTAGTCACATTGCTTGCAAGGCTTATAGTGATGTGCATTACCGAGAGGGCCCAGAGATACCTCTCCGATGCACGGAGTGACAAATCCTAATCTTGATCTATGCCAACCCAACAAACACCTTCGGAGACACCTGTAGAGCATCTTTATAATCACCCAGTTACGTTGTGACGTTTGATAGCACACAAAGTGTTCCTCCGGTATTCGGGAGTTGGATAATCTCATAGTCAGAGGAACATGTATAAGTCATGAAGAAAGCAATAGCAATAAAACTAAACGATCAATATGCTAAGCTAACGGATGGGTCTTGTCCATCACATCATTCTCTAATGATGTGATCCTGTTCATCAAATGACAACACATTTCTATGGTGAGGAAACATAACCATCTTTGATAAACAAGCTAGTCAAGTAGAGGCATACTAGGGACACTCTGTTTGTCTATGTATTCACACATGCACAAAGTTTCCGGTTAATACAATTCTAGCATGAATAAAAAACATTTATCATGATATAAGGAAATATAAATAACAACTTTTATTATTGCCTCTAGGGCATATTTCCTTCAGTCTCCCACTTGCACTAGAGTCAATAATCTAGATTACATAGTAATGATTCTAACACCCATGGAGTCTTTGTGTTGATCATGTTTTGCTCGTGGAAGAGGCTTAGTCAACGGGTCTGCAACATTCAGATCCGTATGTATTTTGCAAATCTCTATGTCTCCCTCCTTGACTTGATCGCAGATGGAATTGAAGCGTCTCTTGATGTGTTTGGTTCTCTTGTGAAATCTGGATTCCTTCGCCAAGGCAATTGCTCCAGTATTGTCACAAAAGATTTTCATTGGACCAGATGAACTAGGTATTACACCTAGATCGGATATGAACTCCTTCATCCAGACTCCTTCATTTGCTACTTCCGAAGCAGCTATGTACTCCGCTTCACACGTAGATCCCGCCACGACGCTCTGCTTGGAACTGCACCAACTGACAGCTCCACCATTCAATATAAATACGTATCCGGTTTGCAACTTAGAGTCATCCGGATCAGTGTCAAAGCTTGCATCGACGTAACCATTTACGACAAGCTCTTTGTCACCTCCATAAACAAGAAACATATCCTTAGTCCTTTTCAGGTATTTCAGGATGTTCTTGACCGCTGTCCAGTGATCCACTCCTGGATTACTTTGGTACCTCCCTGCTAAACTTATAGCAAGGCACACATCAGGTCTGGTACACAGCATTGCATACATGATAGAACCTATGGCTGAAGCATAGGGAATGCCCGCCACCATAGGTCTGGTAATTTCTGGAATTTTTCCGGAGAAAAAACCAAAAAAAAGTTTCGGAGCTGCCGGAATTGTTTACCGGGTAAACGAAGATGGTTTTAAATTAAACCACCATACCAGAAATGTTCTGGAGGGCGTCCAGATAATTTTAGAGGGTGCCGGAAATGTTCTGGGACCTTCCGGAATTTTTCAGAAGTAATAGTCGCGGAAAACATCTTGTCCCAGCGTGAGGGGACAATATCCCATGGATCGTGGGGGGCTATTTTTGGGGGCGCCCCCTTTAGGGGGCAGCCCCTTGTGGCTGGACAAGATGTTGGGGTGGCCCCGCCATGGTGGGGGGCAGCCCCCACAAATGGTGGAAAGTGTTGGGAGGAGGTGGGGCCTCATGTGGGAACACCATGGACAAGGGAACATGTTTTCCTTGTTTCGTGGGCTGAAATTTCAGCCACCACCCATCCCTCCTTCCCCTATAAAAGGAGGTGGAGAGGATCTCTCCATCCCCACTCCAACTCTCTCACACAAGCCATGCATGATCTGGCATTCTCTCTCCCTCCCACGAAATAGTTTCGTAGTGCCGAAAGGCTGTCTGGGTTCCGGTGGGAACTAGTTCTGGACGGTGAAGCCCTGCCGGATAGATGACACCATATGTGTGCAACCCCGTAGATAGGTCATAGTTTCGTCCTTTTGCCCGAGGGGCTGTTCGAGTTCCCTCCCGAAGGGCTGTCCGAGTAACCGTCCGAGTTTCGAGGGTCCTCCCGAAGGGCTATCTGTGACACTGTCCGAGGGATTGTCCGACCGCCTCCCGGAGGGCTGTCCGAGGGGCAGATGGGGGAGTACATCCTCATGGTTGGGAGGTTGTAAAATCCTAGCTGCGGGGATCTGCATCGCCGATCGTCATCGACTCTACTTCCGCTGCGCTACGAGTCGGTAACGAAAAGATCGAAACCTTGTATGCAGTCTACATAGTGGTCCTGGGCTAGTGCGTAGGTCGGGAAATTTTTGTTTTCTGCTGCATTCCCTACAGTGGCATCATGAGCCGTGCTATGCGTAGATGCAGGTTGTGATCTAGAATACATAGAGATGTATGGGTGTTGCACAATATAATTAGGTAGTAGATGAGTTCTATTACTGAAAATTATTTGTGCGGGTAGCAGATGAAATCTGTTACCCGATGTTCCTGTTGCTTCCCATGAATTTTCATAATCCTGATCTTAACGGCATGGTGGAATCTCACAAAGTTCTGGCAATCCGCGATCCTTTCATGCTGCTCCTGAGTATGCTGATTGATAGATCAACGAAGTGCTAACAGTTCTTTGGGTTCCACCATTGTTAAAGAAAGATGGATGTTTCGCAGACGAAAGGGCAATGTAGATATGATCTGCACGGGGGTCATGCGTATGACGAAGTTTAGTATGGGGTTCGAGATTTTATTATCTCATGCTTCATACTCCCCGCAAAGTTAATCTAGCGACTTGAATTATCATACTTGATGATGGACGTTGGTAGCTTCGGTTTGTTTCGAAACCTTAGAAGCCACGAAAAACAAGTTTTTGCATGAACCGATTAGAGGCATCTAACTTGGTTTTGCAGGATGGTTTGCATGTGCATGTGATGTGGTATAGCAGTGCTCATATTTAATTTGATTTGTATGAGATGACTATATAATGTAAATTAACATGACCTGCGTGTCATGATTCGGCATGATGGCTGGAGCCATATGATTGTCACTTTAAAAAGACCTGCGTGTCAACCTTTTGTAATGCACTTATTTTATTAGCTATAGAGATACCAATATTATTTGGTGCATCAACAAGGTGGTGGCAATCTTCGCGAAGGTGAACACCCACATGAATGCCGAAGATGAAGAAATACAAGACTTCTCCGTCAGAAAGGGCTATACCATATCATGCTATTATGAATTGCCTGAGATGTTTATCCCTTTGATGCACCCTTCTTGATTGCGTGGTAGTCGCTTTTTATTAGGGTGATCTCTCACTTAAAATATCAAGTAGTTAGTGTTCTCCCAAGTGTAGCACCGTCACGGCACCTATCTCTTCGGGGCATCACATGATCTCCATGGGTGCGAACGATTAGAGAAGTGTGAGGCGGGTGAGTTGAGACCTCGCGGCGAGATCACTTGGTTGTCTTGACATTCAGGCAGGACAGTCCTGAGCTCGGAACACACGCATCGAAAGATGAACAAGAATCACATAGAGATGTGATCGGCAAGTTTGCCTACCGATTAAAGTTCGCGCCATTTGAGTTCATCTCAAACCGTGGCGTTGAATTAAAATGCAGGTCTTGTATCACTCACAATCAATTATGAGAGATATTGATTTGAGTGGGAGCGCACTGTAGAATTAACTTGTTTAAATTCTCAGTGCAATTAATTTTGAACACTGTCTAAGTGTGATTTGCAAAATAATTGTAGGATAATGGCTCGCGTTTCCACCTTCCCTGTTAAAATTGAATAGCTGTTAAATATCTGGTTAAAACTTTACGGTTGGTAACGTAATGTGAGGATTGTCCTCAAGAGTGCCGAGAAGGACTTTGTCCTATCGCATACTTTCGGTTTTCTCCCGCTAATGCTATGGATGATGTGACTCTCATCCTTCGATCCAAAAGCTAAAATTCCGTTAGGGTCAAGTGAAATATGTTTGCTTCCATGAGACCCGAACTTCGAAAGTTTGGATAGTTATGTGATATTCATGGAATCTAAAAATCATTTTCAGAGACAGACAAAGGCTAAAAGATATGAGATATCCAAAGCAATGTTTGTTTGCAAAACATTAGTAAAGTGTTTACTATGCATTAGACTGATAAGAGAGGGATCCAGAAGAACGCCTGTCATATGATGAAAGGTGAATAAAACAACAACTTAAAGAGGAAGGAAATGTCCGAAGGGTGTTATTAAGACTTTCACGCCTAGGAAGTCCGGGGCTAATGCCACTCTTAAGTTTGAGTGCTTCTTCTGAGAGTAGGAGAAATACTGAAAGTTACACTGTTAGAAGTATAAAGGCAATAAGAGAGAAGACTGGAATATCCAGCTCATGTATGAATGTCATACAAATTATTGATGTATGGAAGGCTGGTCAAAGATATAGTTCTTGGGAGTTATGGTTAAACATGTTAATCACTAATTCTTGGGTATTGTGGTTTAATCACAGAAAAACCCGTGCGATTGAATTCTCTTGCAATTCGATACAAGAACTATGGCCTAAAAGACTTGCCGGTAATGAGGTTCAGGTATACACAGGGAACATAGTAAATGTTACGATACCTTCCATCGGTGTATTACTGTCTGTATTTACTTTCATAATTCATTTAGAGTTTTACACACTCTAGCCCATTGCATAAGGTATCTTGCAAGAAGGTTGTTCATAAGAGAACTTTTGATGTTCGGTGTTATGAATAACATAAGGGCCATACTTTCATTATGAATGAGATGTGTGTTATGAATAATGATAATAATATATTACCTCTGGATTTACTTTCATAATTCATTTTAGAGTTTTACACACTCTAGCCCATTGCACAATGTTGTTGCAAAAGGGTTGTTCATAAAAGAACAATTGTTGTTCAGTATTATGAATAACATAAAGGGCCATGCTTCCATCCAAGATGGGATGTATGTTATGAATATTAGTGGTAATATGATACATCCATAACACTGACCCTGAATGTCGCAAGACTAACAGAATACCACACATGTGTGGCACTGGATTTGGTCACATTGGAGAAACCCGCATGGAAAAATTCCATTATAATGGATTTGGAAGTCGCTTGATTTTGAATCATCTGACACTTGCAACTTTCCTCCGAAAAGTGAAGTGACTGAAATACCGTTCACAGGCCATAAGGAACGAGCAACAAACTTATTGGTGATCATACATTTTGATGTGTGTAGTTCAATAAATATTGTTGCAAGTAGTGGATTTATCTATCTTCAGAAATGACTCAAGTAGATATATGGATATTTACTTGATGAGACGTAAACCAGGACGGAGGTAGATTCCATCAACCGAACTGATTGCATCCATATCCCACATTTAGACATAAGTAAACATAGATTAAACATACTCAGGCATAGATAATAAGCGTACACAAGCATAGTTCAACCATAAGTATATAGTTCAACCATCATTAAGCATACTCAAGCGCATTTATAATTAAGACACTACATAGCCATACATAGTTCAATCCCACATCTCATCTCATCTGCCGGCACGATCCTGAAGCTTCTCCAGGTACTTAGTGTACGCGGCGTGCGCCACCCTGCGAGAATACTTCTGCCTGAAGGAGCCAACGGCTCGTCCTCTTGCATGCGCCAGAACACTTTGATACGCGTCATGAAGTTTTTGGTTGCAAAATGGGCATCAATAGCCCCCGTTCCAGGTCCTAATACGCTTGTTATGCATTCCCACATAAAGCTCCCTGAGAATTTGCCTCTTGTACCTCCTTTGGCCATCTTCATCCTCACTGTCGACATCGTCAGATAGCACCTATACATATAGTACAAAAATGTGGCGTCAAATTTGGAATACAAACTAATCTCTAGCGAACATTTGGCAGTTGCCAAAATTTGGCATCAAATCAATGTTTACATGCCGTAAAGTAGGATTAGGAATTTATGGCTATTTTTTAGACATACCCAAAGATTATGGGTCGATTTTTAAGCACAATCGTCTATGTACAGACCAATCTTGAAAAAAATGGCACAAACATATATGTAGGTCATTCAAAATCAATTGTCTAGACCTGGCTAGGAATTATTAGCACGAACACCAACCCTTGTCAGATTATTAGCAGAAATCATTTGCACAGATGTAACAACTAATCACTTATCATTTGTACCATTCAAACAATCAATACACTACACGAATCTAACGAAACTTACTCAGATTTCATTGATTGAGAGAACATAACTATAGGATTTCTATTCCAAAAAGGGGGAGGCGGGAGTAACCAGAGAAACCCTATGATGTATTTGACACATAAATGGGTATAGATGACTAACCGGTTCTCCGTCGTCGTCGGAGTCATCGCTGGAGTCGGTGTGGACCTCCGGCTCCGGCTGTGGAAGCACGACGCCGTCGATGATGTCAAGGTGCAGCGATACCTCGTCGACGGTGACGGCAACCTCTGTCTCCATCTTCACGCCGTGCTCCGGTGCTTCAGCAGCCCCGGCATCGCCACTCCCTCTGATGGGGTGCTTCGACGACATCCTCATACACTGACAGCTTTGAGGACTGAGAGCGGCGTCGAGGATGCAGGCGGAGAGAGAGGATTGTGTGTGTGGCGAGGATGGGGGGTGCGGCCGCTCGGGCGCGCCATTAATATGGAGTAGTGGGAGAGAGGCGGGCGGTGGTCAAACCGCTGGCTCGCCTCCCGGTGAGCCTGCGCACCGGACTGCTGGCATGCCTACCGTCATGACAGTTACTCGCACGCCTCCCGATGACACTGCACAGCGAGCACGCCTCCTGTCAATTCACACACCTACACGCACGCCTCCCGGTCTACCTGCATGGCGGACAACTCACATGCGTCCCGTCAACTCACGCCTGCTCGCACGGCACACGGGTCGTGTGGTGGCACGTATATTTTTTTCCTATTTTGATGATTAATGCTGCCGCTTTATTGCTTAACCGAAGCATGGCACGTATCCATTGTTGGTCTAATGCCCACAGTTCGAATAAATAATCCGTTTGCGATATTGATTCCCAATTATTAATAATCTCCCGTTTGTAAGAAGATAAAGAATACATCAAAACTTGTCTCAAATTTGACAAAAAAGTACAATACCACTGTGTATTGGTGTACGTATGACAACACGATAAGTTTCATGAATTTCAAATAAGTTTTGGATGTACTAGATTTTAAAAATCAAGTTTCTCAATGTTTGAAATTTCTGGCACGGGGAGTAAACATGCACCCAGTGAGACACATGTGTTTTTCCAATCCATTTAGGTGCACTGTCACATGTGCATGTAGCTCAAATTTGATTTTTGCACATTATACCCCTAGAAAATCAATCAATGTACTAAAACGTCTTAATGATCTCAGGTTTTTTTTTCAAAATTAAAACGTCCCTCCTTTGGTAACATATGTTCACCGCGGGAAAATTTAACATGCACCGTAGTTGCGGTGGATGCGCGGTGTGTGTGTGTGTACGTCTGGGGTGGGGGGCTGGCAGTACACTACGAGTCATGAGCCACCGTGTGGGTTGGCCGTTTTGTGAGGCAGGTCCCACATCAAAGTCATGAATTCGTTATTTAAAACTTTACACAACCCTTTCATACATACATGTTTGGGCCACATGCAGTCGGTGGTTGTCCTACACGACACTCACTCGCGTGTGACGCTTTCTGTGGGCCCGCGAGGTCGTCGTCCATCACTTCGACCAATAGTCAGCAGAGAGGTTAATTTGACCAGCAACGTTGATACCTTTTTGTTTGTGTTACGGTGGGAGTATATAGTACACTTCGAAGAGGTGGGAGGGGACCAGGATATATACTACATACGTGTCTGTGAACACACCTCACTCAGTGTCAGACTTTTCGGTTTCTGAGGCACGTGCCACATCAAATTTGTGCATTGGCTATTCAAAAATCACACAACACCTCTTTTGGGCCACATGCATGCAGATGGTGGTTATCCTAGGACACTCACGTGTGACTCTTCCATCTGTGGGCCCGCAAGATCGTTGTCCATATGCATGCATCACTTTGACCTACATCGGGAGAGGTTAATTAATTTCACCATCAAGGAGGATTCTCTTTGGTTTGTATTACGGTAGGAGCATATAGTATGCGTCAAAGAGGGGGAAGGGGACCAGCATATGTAGTACGCTTCATGAACCTCGCTCTGTGTGGGGACTTTACGATTTTCAAGGCATGTGCCACATCAAAGTTGTCCATTTTGGGTATTCAAATATCACAACCAAACACACCTCTCCATACATATGTTTGGCCACATGCAAAGCGATGGCGGTTGTCCTATGGCACCCACTCACGCGGTTATCAGTGATATCGATGATTTCCATTTGTGGGCCCGCTTGGTCCATCATACTTTGCTCGACAACGAGAGAGGTTAATTTGACTTAGGAGGGGATTATTTTTTTGGTTCGTATTACGGTATATATATAGGTCATGCTCTTGGATGACATGATATAGTTTGAGCACACATGCATGTGTACGCATGAATCCCTCCCACCGAGTCGAAGTGGGCAGTACCACGACACGTCATGAACCGATCTCGCTCTGTGTGGGGACTGTACGATTTTCGACGCACGCGCCACATCAATGTTGTGCATGGTATTCAAACATGCACGCATCACCTCCATATATACATACATATGCATGCAGTGGTTGTCTTCGAACGGTACACTCCCTCACGTGGTTATCGGCGACAAGCCTATATATTCGTGGGCCAGCGTGGACATCCATGATCACTTTCACCGACAACGAGATAGGTTACCATGGTGGATTCTTCCTTTGGTTCGTGTTATCATAGTAGGTCATGGTGAGATTCACACCTAAGTTTGAGCGCATACTATGCATGCATGCATGCATGAATCCCCTTCATCGGCTCGAAGTGTGGTGTGACATACATATATACAATGTGTCATCAACTAACCCTCACTCCATGTGGGGATTTCTAGTTCCAAAGCACGGTGCCACAACAAAGTTGTTCCATTGTGTATTCAAACATCAACACTCCATACATATGTTTGGGCCACATACAGGCAGTGGTTGTCTTCGGGGACTAGCTACTTGCGTGATTATTGGCAAGCTAGCCCATCTCTGGGGTTGCATGGACATCCATCACTTTGACCAACAACAAGACAGAGGTTGTACGACAAAGGTGGATTCTTCTTGGTCCGTTTTACGATACATCTTGGTGAGATACCCTCTCCCACCGACTGAAAGTGTGTGTGCGTGTGTGTGTTTGATGGGGGGACTGCTACTTCACACTTTGCTAGGTGAACCTCCGTGGGGGCGGGCATGCGTTCATAGCTTAGGATTCCCCTCCTGCCGACACGAAGGGGGGGCAAGCAATACCTTGCGCTTTGTGAGATAGGTGCCACATCGAAGTTGTCCATTTGGTATTTGAACATCAAACCACCCTTTTCATACATATATTTGGTCCACAAGCAAGTGTGTTCGTGTTCTGACCCTTTCCCACGTCATTTTTGCCAAATTTATGAACGTTAGACAAGTTGTATGACGCAACAGACACAATTCACTCACACAAACCGTGTGCCACGCTGGTGCCTCTGTCACGCACATCAACACAGTACATTGGGCTCCATGAGGCTTTCCCTCTCAAAAATATCTACCCGCCTGCAGGGTTTTTCTGTTTGATAACACACGGTTATTATGTTTCGACCGTGTGTGATGTTTGTTGTTCCCGCTCCCACCTGCATCCCTTGAAAATATCTGCCCGGCTCGAGGGTTTTTCTGTTTCATAACACACAGTTGTTCTTTCGGGACCATGTGCGATGTACCATCATCCAAATTTTCAATAGCCCCAGCATTTTACTCCCGCGTTTGACTCCCGCGTAGTAAAATTTTCAGTAGCCACGTCATTTCCTCAAACACCCCCCCTCCACACACACCCCCCCCCCCAAAAAAACTCCTCGGGCGCGCGTGCGCGCCCACACACACACACCACAACCCCTCCCTCGCTCAGAACCCTAGCAAGGTCGCCGCCGCCGACGCAAGGCCTCCATTGTCAACATCAGCCGGTTTGCCCGTGCAGCTTACCCACCGATCTCCGTACCCTAGACGCCCTGAGTTTCTTAGATGGCGCCTGCCAAACGCCCCCTTTCCCACAGTTCCCCATCCCCCACTCCAGAGCGTTGCAGCCTAAGCCCAGCTACGCTTCCCGTGGAGCTCGAGGAGCGACTAGCCCAAAAGAGGTTTATCACGGCCTCTTCGCCCGACGTCGTTGAGGTGGCCGCCGAGGAAGCTGACGACCATTACTGGCCGCAGGCACTCAATCAGCGGGCTAGAGTATGCGGGTATGTCGCGGACGCCGGCTATGACATCGCGGTCGTCGACAGCGACGGCCTGATGCGGGCTATGTCACAGGTTAAGTGGCCCACCCCCAACCCCTCGGGTTCAACCGCCGTCGATCTCATCTATGGGCCCGCCACTAATCTCCTCTAGCTCGCTGTCAAGAATTTGCCATCCTACATCGCCATCGAGCCCCTTTTGTCATTTCTGAAGGAGACGTTCTGTGACGCTGGCTTGGGATCCATAGCTTCCAAGTCAGACCTCATCGACGGCGACCACGAGGAGGGCACCCTCTCCGGCTCTTCCAAGGGGAAAGAGCCCATCTACGACATCAGGGAGGGCACCCTACAGCTGTGCTCTTCCAAGGGGAAGGAGCCCATCTGCGAAAACATGGAGCGCACCCAGGGTCCGTGCTCTTCCCACGGGAACAAGCCCATCTGTGACAACTGAGGAAACCTGTGACGCCCCCGGCTTAATCGTGCACTAATCATACACGCAAATGCACACGATCAAGCCTAAGTACTCACTTGAAGATATCACAACACAACTCTAAAACATAAATAAAGTCATACAAGCCTTATATTACAAGCCAGGGCCTCGAGGGCTCGAATACATAGCTCGATGGCATACAAGCGTCAGCGGAAGCATCAGATATCTGAGTACAGATATAAAAGATAAACAGAAAGGCCTTTAAAAGGCGGGGCAAAAATAAAACACTACGATCGAAAGGCGTAGGCCTCCTGCCTAGGACCCTCCGAACCTACTCCTGGTCGACAGCCAACTCGAAGTAGTAGTCGTCCTCGGGGTGGTAGAAATAGTCGACGGCGGGGCAGCGATCTCAGGGGCTCCGTCATCCGGTTACGACAGCTGATAAGGTAGAAAAAGGAAAGCAAAGCAACCGTGAGTACTGCGAAGTACTCAGCAAGCAAGGATCTACACTACATATGCAACATTATCAAGGGATGGCTGTATATGTGGACTGGGCTGCAGAAATGCCAGAATAGAGAGAAGGCCTAGTCCTTTCGAAGACTAGCATCTTCAGCATCTTCAAGCATCTTCGAGTGTCTTGCAGCATATAGAGGAGTACAGAGCAGCATAGTATAAAGTAGTAGTGGTAGTAGCAAGCAACAGTCTCGCCCAGAGATCCTTCCTCGTCTCCCTGCGAGAAAGCGATCCCGGAGCCACATATCCAGGTATCATCTCAGTTCTAGCTGTACCGATCGGGATACAACTCCGAGTGTCCTTTACCGTGGGACCGGCTATCGATAGATATGTTCTTCCCTGCAGGGGTGCACCAACTTACCCACCACGCTCGATTAACTCCGGCCGGACACACTTTCCTGGGTCATGCCCGGCCTCGGCCAAACGATACACCGCAACCCTACCTACAGCTCAGTAGAGAGGTCTCCGCTGGTCTACCTCCTAAGCGCAAGGGGGTCTTGGGCCATCGCCCCTCGCCCTCCGGGTCGTTGTGTGCAGGGTGGATACCAGCACCGCCTTGAAAGGCCGGTACGATCCGACCGTGCCACAATGCTGAACTGGACGTCTGACAGAGCTTTCGGCTGATGTTACGATGTAGAACGCCCATACTATGCCCACGTGATGGTTAGTGCTATCAGGCCAGAGGCCTACTCGGATCAAATATCCAAATCGTTAGGACTAGGGGCTTGCAGAAACGAGCAGAGACTCACGAAAGATGTGACCCCGTCGCCCCGTCTCGAGGACTTGCTGCAAGGGCTAAGAATGCCCGGCCGCGCCTCATGGAATAACTCACGGGTATCTATCCATCATTCGCGGGTACCCCTCAGAGTCGACCCGCCTTTCCAAATATGAGTATCAACAGTAATGTAAGGCATCCGTGAGGCTACCATATCAAGGGGAATCCGAGGCATCACCCTCGTTGGACTCCCACCTGATGTAAAATCAAGGTGGACGTAGGAGGAATCACCCTCGAGGTCCACGCTTGAGGTGTTGCGCAGCTTTGTCAGTATCGGGGGTGGTGTAGGAGGTATCACCCTCGCTTACCACGACCGATCAACTAACCTACAAGGTTATCATCAAAAGTGCTGACGAGGTATCACCCTCGGCACTCGATAGTAACCCAGTAGTGTCGAGCAACTAAGGGGAAAGTGAGGTGCGGTGCCGGGGTCTGGTCTTCGATCCCGTTGATCGGGTCTTCTGATACTCCAGCGGGGCAGTCAGGATAAGAGGGGTCACTGAGGGGTCTCTAGCCAGCCTATACTAAACAGTCTAGGATATCCAGGTGGGTAACAAAAATAGGTTACAATAAACAGGCTATGCAGCAGAATAGGAGCAATCAAGTACAGTAGCAAAATCTAATGCAAGCATGAGATATTAGAATAGGCGATATCGGGATGATCAAAGGGGGGGGGGGCTTGCCTGGTTGCTCGGCGGCAATGGCAAGGTCGTCAGTGGGGCAGCCAATCACCGGAGCTGCGTCGGTCTCGGAGACTATGTCGGTACCGGGATCTAACGAGAGAGAAGAGGGGGAAGAACAGTAAATACAGAGCAAACAAGTGCTACATAAAGTATGACATGACAATATGCAGTGTCGGGTGTGTCCTAACGTAAGGTTGCATGTTACCGAGGAAGGAGGAATCCATCCGGGAATGTTTTCCCGGTTCCGGACATTTGTCAGACAGATGACCGGAGGGGATCGGTTCCATGTTCGGATAGTTAGGGACGTGTGACGGACGAATGGACCGCGTATCCGGCTTTGTCTCGTCGTTCTGAGCAACTTTCATGTTTTAAGTTTTTCGATCCGATCTACGGTTTAAAAGTTATGAATTTCTAAAGATTTAAATATTTTCTGAAATTTATTTTATTTTAACAGAAATTGAATTATGACATCATCCTGGCGTCAGCATTGCGTCAGCGGTCAACAGACCCGCTGACCAGTCAACTGGGCCCATGTGGGGCCCTCTGGCAGTGACTGGGTGTTGCCCAGTCAGCATTTGACTGGGTCAACGGGACCCAGGGGGTTGTGGGGGCCACCGGTCAGCGACCCAGAGGGTGGCCCCGAGGCGGCCACGTCAGCGCGGCCGGCGGTGGAACTCCGGCGACGCGGATCGCGGCGGAGGAGCTCGGGACTCGCCAGAAAACGGCTGTGGCGCCCCGTTCGGACCGCGGCCAGGTGCGTTTGGAAGCTGGAGAGCTCGTGCATCCATCTATGGCGTCAAAACGAGTGGGGGTGGTCGGAAACGCGCGGGCGTCGAGCCGTGGCGGTGACGGCGTTCGGGTCCCGATGGAAATGGTGCGAGGGGCCACGAAAGATCGAGCCGAGAGCATGGGCGGCACCAGAGAAGATCACTGAGCTCACTGGGGAGCTCGGGCGAGCGTGGCAGTGGCTGTGGCCACGACCACGAGCTCGTCGGCGGCGTGGTGTTCGGGCATTTCGAGCACGGCTTCGACGGCGACGGGAACGCGCGAGGAAGAGAGGGGAAAAGAGGAGGAGCTCACAGGGTAGGCGCAAGAGGGCCCGGTGAAAGTTTAGGAGCTGCAGCGGCGGTGAATCGACGGCGGCGCCATCGGTGCCCGAAGGTTGAAGACGGCCTTGGCCCGGTGCTGCGGTGAGCTCCTGCTTGCGTGGCTGGGTGCAGGCGAAGTGGCGCTCGCCCACGGAACAGATGGACACGGAGCGGCGTCGAGGAGAGGCCGGTGGTCGCGTCTGAGCAACGGCGCGGCGGCGACCTCTCAGGACAGAGAGAGCAGAGGGG
This sequence comes from Thinopyrum elongatum, assembly GCA_011799875.1. Lineage (NCBI taxonomy): Eukaryota > Viridiplantae > Streptophyta > Magnoliopsida > Poales > Poaceae > Thinopyrum > Thinopyrum elongatum. The sequence goes on along the minus strand of CM022298.1, from coordinate 173,397,740 downwards.
AGTGGCGAGCGCGTGAGTGAGGGAGAGAGAGGAATGAGAGGGAGGAGTCCAGGGGGGAGGGCTCGAGGGTGAGCTTATCCCCTCGCCTGGCTGCGGCGTCGCGGTGTCGAGCGGCGAACGGCCGAGGCGCGAGCGGCCATGGCGATGCCGACACGCAGGGAGGGGTAGGTGAGGGAGTGGGCTGGCTGGGCCGGCGCCAGGTAAGTGGCTTCGGCCGTTTTCTTTTTCTGTTTTTCTTTTATTTTTACCATAGAGAGGGGAAAAGGCTTAGTTGGGCACCCGTTTTACTTAGGAAAAATATTGGGAGTGTCCCAATAATTCCCTGTTGTTATTAGACAGTGCGACAAAAAGTTTGGGAATTTTTGGAGATCATTTGGACTTTTCAAAAAAATGAAAAGGGCATTTAACTTGCTGTTTTGGCTCTGTTTAAATTGTTCTGGTCCATTTCAAGTTGATGGTGATGTTGTGTTCCTTAACAACATTTGTTTTGGAATATTGCCAACAAGATGAACATTTTTGTTTTCAATTTAGAGCAACTTTTATTTTCATTTTGAATTTGAATTTATTTCAGAGAGGAGTTTGAAATGAAGTGTCTAACCACTGTGATCTAGCATTGCAAATGGGTATGACTTGGCATGATTATCATTATGTCACAGTGCTTATTACACAGGGGTGTTACAAAACCCATGATTTGTTTTGCCGTGCCTCTTCACAGGGGGAGCCCATGATTTGTTTTGTCGAGTCCCTTTTGTAGTGTCGTGAGAATATGTCCAGTTTTAATTGCTATATTTGGTTGTTTGCAGTATGCCTTGTTTATTTTAGTTGTTCACAATGTGATATTCTATATGTGCAACTATTTACTGTGCAGTACATTTTCATCAATACCTGTTTTAAACATACCGATAGGAATGCATATATTTGCTTGCTGTTAAGCCTGTTATAGCTAGCATATGGCTCTTTTAAAGTTTTTTGGTTGTTCGGTTGTTTGTAGTTAGCATATGTCTAGTTTCAAATGCTATCTTTGGTTGTTCATAGTATGCCTTGTTTATTCCAGTTATTCACAACGTGATGTTATATATGTGCAAGTATGAACTGTGCAGTTCAATTTCATCAATACCGGTTTCAACAATACCACTATGAATGACTACATTTGGTTGCTGTTAAGCATGTTGTAGTTAACATGCCTTTCCATTTTTATTTAACAATAACCAGTGTACTTAGACCGGCACAATACCAGTTTGAATGACTATATTTGCTTGTTGTTAAATGTTAGGCCTGTTGCAGTTAACACACCTTTCCACTTCTTGTTTTGCTTAACTAGCGTGCTTAAACCTGCACACTGAAGCTATCGTTTGGAGATTATTTTGTCTGCCATGGATATATTTGGTTGATGTTTAGCCTATTCTGCTTAACATGCCTCTCGATGTACTTACAGAGGACAATTTTGGGAACGACTGTTGTTTTCCATCGAGGTTAGTTTCATCCCATGGCTTATATATACTCACTGTTCAGGATATCGGTAGCTAGTACCATATAGGTCAGGGTCTGATATGGGACTAATCGGTGAATCAGACTTTTAACTGAATATATCTGTAACCCATTTATCGGTAGGTTAACTAGGGCCATATCTAATATATCTGAGGCTACATAGCAACATGCACTGTACTAAATGTCTAAATATCCAATCCTAGGCTGCATAGCAACAAGGAAGAGTGTTACCTTAATGTTCTGATGATGTCTAGATATACATAGAAGGGCAGTAACAACAACAACACAGTAGTAGTTAATCAGCTGATAATTTGTAAAAATGCAATAAACTCCCTCCGGCCCATAATATAAGATGTTAATTCATCCAATATGTGAGTATATTGGATGTTATAAGATATTATATAATGGGACAGAGGGAGTGTTGTACTACATCATTGTGCAATTGTTGTTTAGCTTCTAATATTAACTTGGTGCTTTTAGGTACATATGTCATTGGTAAAGATCCGCGCTTCGACCCTTTCTGCGTATGGGGCAATGAGATATTGATGAACCAACATCAAGTGAGGAAGCTGATAAAGATTGTTAGTAAAATGGGTCAAAAGATGGCAATTAAACTATTTGTTTACACTTTATCCAAGGCAACAACGAACTGCATGATGGTAAGTAAGAACTCTGCAGCCTTATTTTTACTACCCATAATGAGTTGTGTTAGATGACAATGTCTGAATCTTTTTCCTTTGAAGTGGTTCCCAAAGCAGTTTACTCAAGATTACCTCTCAAACTACATGATTGGTGGGCATGCAAAGGTTAAAGTATTTCTACTAGAACACGATGACTATCTAGATGTGTTCATGAAGACAGTGAAGGATGGGCGGTCGTCCATCATAAGGGGTTGGACTAGAGTCATGTGTGCCTTCTGCATGGAGGAGGGCACAATAAGGGCATTCTACTTCACCTTGTTCAGCAACCAGAATGTATTTCGCCTCTTTCTTTACCGTCTTTAATAGTACAAGTATACAATCGTGGTTCATCATTCTTTATTTGGTGCTTATGTAATTCTTGAACATATGTACCTGTGAATCGAATAATGCATTGGTTGTTTGAACCTGATGGATATGAATAAAGCTATAGCATACTTCCAAATTCAAATCCGGTAATATTTTAAATAGCAGCAATTGAATTACGGTGAAATTACACTCTGCAGGTCGTTACAGCGCACACGGTCGGTAAAACTCAAACGTTTCTGATATACACCATAATCTGACACGGTTCACAGAGAGGAAACATGTGCGATCATGCACACAGTTGCCGTTTCCAAAGTGTATGTGATGTCAGACAATATCACAAACGGTGCGGGAAAACTAAACGTTTGTGATAATTGCCTTATCATACACGATTTGCAATCATGAACTGTTTCTGATGTGGTACGCATCGTAATCGTTGCACCACAGAATAGCGTGTGCGATAGTTATCATGGACGACGATGTTACGATGGTCCGACATTTCGTAATCCTATCTGACACTCGTACGATGATTAGCTAATCTTCTTAATTAGTTATCGCGTACGGTTCGGGAAAAGTGAATGTGTGTGATTGTCTGCTTATCATACACGTTCTATAATCGTGAACTGTTTGTGATGGGCCACGCATCATAAACGTAGCACCACAGAATACGGACTACGATGGTAATGCGAGCACAAACGAGTTGCAAGGATGAAGCATTTGGGATATTCGAGATATCCGAAACAGTTTTATAGGGACACCTGTATGCATCAAGGCTCCCTATCCCTGGCGGTTTCTGGGTCGTGTGGGAAGGACCCCCCCCCCTATCGCACACACTCACTTGGCGACGGTTCAAAATGCCGTCGTGGAAAGGGGTTAAAAACCATTTATATAGCACCTCGTTGTACCAGTGGACGTACGATCCGTGGGGTTTGGGTTCTGGCCAATCAGAACACACGACTCAGATCACGCGCGCAGCAGGGGGGGCATCGGCCACGGTTTGGTAGGCACACGGCTATCGTGAATGAACCGTGTGCTATTTAAAAACATTTACATCAACTAACAACATATTTTTGTTTCAATGAAGACATGAGTTCATCGTTTCGCCTCGATTTTTTTTTCACGGTAAGAAATCACCATTGTACCCTAAGGTTCGATTTTCCGGTGCATTTGAGATTGCTATATTTGAGTCATTTTTTGCATTTACCATGCATATATAGTATAACCATGTCGCAACTACACATGGGTGTTAGCAAGATCATTTGTGTGTCGCTTTGCGAGTTTTCATTCATTGTCCGAGAAACGGGAAAAAAATTCAAACAGTTCGGCCGTACGGTGCGGCCAGAGGCCTAGGCCTTGTTGGTATTTTAATTACAGGAAATGCATATAGATTTTGGAAATAACAAAAATAGGTGTGTCACCGTGGCGTGCTCTCACGATCCCATGGAAAAATTTTGGTAAAGTTTGGCACAAGTTTTGATGCTCGCACCTTCCAAACTGGAGCATCTCACAAGAAGGATCATAGTTTCCAAAAGGAGACGCGGCACTTCAGACTCCAATCGTCGGTGACTTCATCGTTCCGCCTCGATTATTTTTTCACGGTAAACAATCACGGATATACCCTAGGTTTGATTTTTTTGGCCCGTTTCAGGTCTCGTCTGCTATCTTTAAGCCATTTTCTTGCATTTAGTGCACAAAAAATCAAAACCCTACTACCACTACATGTGGGTGTTAGTTAGCAAAGAAGGTGTACAAATCATTTGTGTGTCACTTTGCGAGTTTTCATCCATTGTCCGAGAAGCGGGGAGAAGTTTCAAACGTTTCGGCTCCGAGGTGCGGCCACCGGCATGGCCTAGTTGGTATTTTAATTACAGGAAATTCAGATGGAGTCCAGACATCATGAAAATCGGTGTGTGCCCGTGGCATGCTCTCATGACCCCGTGGAAAAAATTTGGTAAAGTTTGGCACAAGTTTTGATGATTGCTCCTTGGAAACCGGAGTATCTCACAAGAAGGATCAGGGTTTTCAAAAGGAGACGTGTCAATTCAAACTCCAGTGGCCGGTGACTTCATCATTTGGCCTCATAAAAATTTCCACGGTACGCAATCACCATTATACAATGGGTTTGATTTTCTGGCGCATTTTAGGTATCGTTTGCTATATTTAAGATATTTTTTGAATTTAACGTGCATTTTGTGCATATAAATCAAATCACAACCGCAACTACATGTGTTGTTGAAAGGGATGAGGATTGTCGTTCGATCTGGGAGCATCCAACGGTGCAGACGTATGATCCGTGGGGTTTGGGTTCTGGCCAATCACAACGCACGACTCAGATCACGCGCGCGGTTTGGTCGGCACATGGCTTTCATGAATGAACCGTGTGCTATTCACAAACCAGATTGCATATCTTCTGTTCATACACACTGGAGTGAGATCAATTGAGTGTGCTACCTCTATGGTATAATAATAATAATAAATGGTTCAAATTCATTGCCTGAGCTGACAGCATATCAAGGTCAACATATTAACGGTTCTACATCAACAGAAGACCGGGAATAACTCACAAATTCAATACACGCGACAGTTCTAAATGGAACGAATTAAGTTGCAGGGTAGGCATAAAAACTAGTCTTACGGCTTAATTCGCATGTACATGGGGGAACTGGGATCCTTACGTTGATTCCGAATGAACTTAGGTTTTCTGATGATTTTACGCTTCTCTGTTTGGAGGGTGCATGGTCCATTGGCTGGCAACTCAGCAAATTCATCGTACTCGTCCTCATCGGCAACATCCTCGACGCCCAGTACCCTCCTCTTCCCATGCATCACTACATGGTAGTTCTTATGCAAGGGGTCTTCCACATAGAAAATTTGGGTAGCATCGCTGGCAAGAATGAACGGGTCCGCGTGATATGCCATCGTTGTCCTGTTAACACAGGTCTTCCTGTAATCAGCAACCTTTACCTGACTAAGAGGGATCCATGTGCACCTGAATAATGCCACCTTAACTTTCACATAGTTAAGCTCCCAAATCTCTTTGATGGTTCCATAGTATACCCTTTTATCAGCTTCATCTACAGTCATGCATTCTATTCGAACAGAGTTGTTCTGATATGAGGTCTTCTTATCATGTTCCTCAGTGTAGAACGTGTAGCCATTTATGTCATACGCTTGGTACGTGAACACCGTAGGTTATGGCTTTTGTGTGAACCACGTAGCAATGTCATCCATCGATCCTTGTGCCAAACGATTCTTCAGCCATCTGGCGTAGTCCTTAGTGTGCTCCTTTATCTCCACATCTAATGGTTACACCAATGGTAAGAAGCTTTGGCGTATCTCCGCTAAGTGTTCCTCAGCATAAGCTCTAAGAACTAGGCTGTCAAGCAGTACCGTCAAATGGGCTTTGTCGGCCAAATATTCGGGTGCGGCCTTTTGCGTGCCAGCAAGGACCGGCTTACCTTCCAGCCTTCCCTCATGGCGAGAGAGGGGCAAACCTATAGGTCTTTGTTTCATATTTCGGTGCAAAACTCAACCACCTCCTCCACGGTATAACCTTGTAGGATGCTTGCCTCTGGATGGCTTCGGTTCCGACAATAGCGCTTCAGTATTCCCATGAAATCGCTCGAAGGGATACATGTTGCGAAGAAACACATGACCACAATACTTTATCTTGTCGACAAGGTGCATAGTGCGATGGACCATGAAATCAAAGAATGACGGTGGGAAAAACATATCTAGGCTAGACAATATTCTTGCAATATCCTCCTGCATATAATCCAACTCTTCAGGATCTAAAACTTTCTGCCATAGTTTGTTGAAGAAATCACAGAGCTCAATGAGTGTGTTTCTTATATCTTTGTCCATCAGATTCCTGATGGCCACTGGGAGGATTTGTGTCAACATTACGTGGCAATCATGTGACTTCATGTGTCCCAACTTCATTTTACCTGAGCTCACATCCACAAGACTTCTGATGTTTGCGGAGTAGGAAGAGGGTGTCTTAGCTAACAACAAATAGTTGAAGAACTTTGTTGCTTCTTTTGTACTGAAATTGTAACTCTGGCGAGCGTGGAGGAATTTGTTATCATCTTCTGCTTCACTCTTGTGTTTTGATTGATCACCAAGCATATCGAGTCGTGCACCGTCACCATCCTTTGTTTTACCTTTAATCTTGAGCAGAGTACCAAGGATGCTTTCACATACGTTCTTCTCTACATGCATGACATTGATGCAGTGACGTACACGTAGAATCTCCCAGTAAGGTAAATCCCAGAACACCGATTTCTTCTTAAACACTTGATCCCTGGGTGTTTGTTTCACCGTCAAAGCGTGGTTCCTTGCAAGCACAACATTAATTTTTTTAGCCATGTCATGGACCACCTCCCCAGCATAAGGTATTGGGCCCAAACCTACCTCTATCGTACCATCAAATTCAGCTTTCATCTTTCGGTATGGGTGATCTCTCCGTAAGAACCTACGATGACACAAATACACGGTTTTGCGCGAGTTGGGAAGAAATCTGCTAGCTGTCCTATCCATGCATGTGACACACCCTACATCTCCCTTTGTTTTTCGCCCTGATGTGTTGCCTAATGCCGGCATATCTTGAATGGTGTGCAGCAGCATCGCAGGTAGATCAAAAAATCTCCTTTTTGTAAGCATCATAACATTTTACAGTAGGCTCTTTTACCCACAATGTCAGCAGTTCTTCTACCAGCAGCTGAAAGTAAATGTTGATGTCATTTCCATGTTGCTTTGGGCCTGGGATAATCATTGACATCATGATGTATTTTTTCTTCATACACAACCAAGGAGCAAGGTTATATATGCATAGAAGCACCGGCCATGTGTTGTGTTTGGTGCTCATATCGCCAAAAGGATTCATCCCATCAGTACACCCCCCGAGCCTTATACTTCTTGGATCCTTGGCAAAGTCTTCAAACTTGTTGTCGTTTAATTCCCACTGAGCCCCATCTTTCGGGTGCCTCATATATTTATCCGCAGTTCGCTCATCATGATGCCACCGCAACCTCTTTGCCTCTCTAGGGTTTGCAAACAAACGCCTCAACCTTGGAATTAAAGGCAAGTACCAAACAACCTTGAACGGGATTTCTGTCTTGATCTCGTCGTCCAATTTGTACTTGTCCTTTGCTCTCCTGCGCTTGTATCATGCATGCTTGCATGTGGGACATGCACGCAAATCTTTGTACTCACGATGGTACAATATATAATCATTCACACAAGCGTATATCTTCTGCACTTCAAGTTCCAATGGGTAAACAATTTTCTTCGCTTCATTCATGCTTTTGGGGAGCACATTATCTTCCGGAAGAATTTCTTTGAAAAGACCTAACAACTCTGTGAAGCCCATGTTTGATAGACCATTTGCTGCTTTAAATCTAAGAAGCGCCAGTGTGCACTCAACTTGGAATATTTCTTTTTGCAACCTGGATACAAATCTTTCTTGGAGTCTGCATCAATGGTTGGCAGATCCTTGTACCCAATCATATCTTTTTTGGGGCACTTGAAATCTGCAACCATAGCAGCAAAATCTAGCATTTCAAGGTCGTCGTCGTCGTCTGCGTCGCCGTCTTGGTTTTCTAGTGGGGGTTTTGGATTTTCAGTGTTCCATTGGTAGCTTGACGCCTCAACCCCGATGTTAGATTTAACATCCATGTGACTGTGACCGGGGTTTGGCATCTCGTAGCCCTGGGTATATTCATGCATGACCTACTCTTCACCGTGTCTGGTCCAACGTGTATATCCATCCATGAATCCCTGAGTGACTAAGTGGAACTCAACAACTGTAACTTTATGTGACTCTGTATTGGCACAATGACGGCATGGACACATGATCTAATCCTCATTACCAATTCTCTTCTTTGTACTTTTAGCCAAATTGATGAACTCCGACACGCTACAGACAAAATCTGAGCTTCTCCGATTCTTCATCCATTCAGATCGTTCCATCTGCTCCACATGAAGGGTAATTAAAAACAAAACAACAACATTAACACAAGGATTAACTGGTGCCCAAAGATGCGTGCATAAATCACAAGATTTTATTTTCATAATTACTGAGGGCGCTCCATATTGTTATCCAGCCGTGCGATGAAAAAAATTAATGGCCAGTCAATTTACACGCATAGTAGTACAACACTACCCTTATGAATTGAATACCTTCATTAAGCCACTCAACAAAAAGAATATCTTAATTAATTAGCCGCGCGACGACCTCCACCCAGCAAACAGAGAAGCGCCTTGCGGTGGCATACCGAGACAGCAGGGTCGAGGATCAAAACTTAGTGGGGCAACCGCCTGAAGTTCGACATCCATTATCCCGCCATCGACCGTGATGGATGTGCTCCAATCACGCCGCCGCTGACCTTGATGGTTGAGCTCCTCCTATCTCCCGTCGTAGACCAAGGATTGACCTCCTATGATGCCGCCACCGCCCACCGACCGAGGATTGACCTCTTATCCGGTAGCTGCTGCCTCGGCCGCCGCGGCCATCTCTATCTACAGAGCGGCTATTTTATTTTTTTGATGGGTATCCGCAGAGCGGCTATTTACCCTAAGTATTACTGTAACTCAATTATTGCATCCCCATATGTACATGGTAGTACTCCCTCTGTAAACTAATATAAGAGCATTTAGATCATTACTTTAGTGATCTAAATGCTCTTATATTAGTTTACGGAGGGAGTACATCACATACGGTTATGTCACGACAACCGTGTCTCTACTACATTGTCTTCTCACACGGTTTGGTGCGGAAATCGTGTGTGAAGTTGTAATACCTAACACAAACGACATGTATAAACCGTGTGCCGTATACAACATAGTGCGATAAGTAGTTCCCGACCATTAGCATATCCCCACAGTTTCCCCATTTCCCCCAAATCCCTAGATAGCCTCGAAATCCCCTCGCGTGGCGCTGACATTGGGGGAATGCAGACGAGTGGTGCTGATGGTTTCGGTGCGGCTGCTCCTGCTCGTATCGCCGCTCTCGGCAGCGCCGCCACGACGGTGGTCACTGTCGAGCACTTGCCTAAGGTCATCAGAAGGCAGGTGTACTACGGATCCGAATCGTCCTGTCAGGTTCCAATCTATCCCGATCTTTTTTAGCATGTCCAAAGTAGCTCGCTGCTCAATCCGTCCTGAATGCCCCCCCCCCCCCCCCCCGAGGAAAGCGATCAGCCGCCGGATCCGGAGTATGACTCCAGACTCCCGCAACATGAGTTCGACTCCGAGTTTTGCGCCATCGAGAAGTACCAAAAGTTGAGTTGTGTGCACGGACACACTCCCGCTCGACGTGTATTCACGGACGATTCGACATTGGCAGACGGTTTCTCAGTTGCCCCTTAGAGGTTAGTGCTAAGTTCATCATTTTAGTTGAGTTAATGCCACCGCTCATCTTGAATACTATTTAACATTGGCAGGGATATGAGGCTTGTGCCTTTGTTAACTGGCTGGATGAAGAATGGCATGGTTGGGCTTGGAGTGTTATCACCAAGCTCGCAAAAGATAACGTAAAACTGAAGAAGAAACTGACTGATCTGGAGTGTACAATCATTACGATGAAGCAAGAAAGAATCAATCACAGGCAACAGATGAAAGCAAGAGACAAGAAGGAACTAGCATGTGTAGTTGTGGTTGTCGCATTAGCCATCTTCTATGCGCTGTTTGCAATAATGATTAGGGGTTTTGTTTGATTATTACTGGCTTCATCAATAATAAGAGCTCAATGTATTGCTTGCCAACTGTCCTACTCCATTCGTACCAGTGCATAAGTCACATTACAAAAACCAAATAATCCCAAAACTCGTTCCCTGTTTGTTGTCCTCAAAAAAGAAATCAGCCAATAGGAGTTGTGGGGCTTGTATGCATTCAATGACTTCAGACTACTTAGCATAACATGCAATGGTCAATTCTGTACACGCAATGGTACTGATTAGCAAATAATCATCAAGTTCTCTCGTTTTCCCCCACCTAGGTCGCCGGTACGGAGGGAGTAGTATGAAAAATGCTTGTTTCATATTTGGACGCTCCAACGCGTGTGTGTAATTATCACATTGAGAACTGCGTAACCCCGGGAATTTGGAGCGACTGGGTACAAATAATTGCGGTTGATTATATCAACGGTTAGATAATACGTCAATCCCCCGCTTCAATTGACATTCCTCTTCTCTACATACCCCGCTTAAGTGTCCACCATCTTCATCGTCCCCGGCCGGCCGTGCTACACACTTGCACACACTCTGCAATCTCGCTCTCTCGCGGTTTGTATAGGTACCGCAGCCATGTCGACTGACAGCGAGGACGACAGTTCCGCCACCAGTCTGGCACCCGATGATAGGTCAACACCGAAATCATCCCGCTCGTCTTCCATGAGTCCGACGTCGAGCCCAGACCTCGATTATATCCGGATCATGGAAGGGACGCCGCCTCCGGAGTCGGCAGACGACAACCAAACAGACGAGGAGCCGTCGGAGGATGAAGAAGAGGACGACGATGATGAGGAGGAGGAATGGTTGAACGAGGAGGAGGAGGATGATGACAGCAACGACAATGACGACGGCGAAGGCGATGAAAAGCCAACGGTCAGCGGCAAGAAGCGTCCTCGCCAAGACGATGTCGCGGGGACATCCAACAACAACAACAACAAGAAGGACTAAATTAAGCAGACTATATATATCTTTGTTTCCGTTCGCTCATATTAATTCGTTATCTCTATTTCCCCTGTCAATCTCATCACAAACGGTTAGCAATACGTATTCGATAGAGATCTTTTACATTATCGCCCGCAGGTTGGTTTCTTGAATTGTGTGCCCTGTCGAGCACACAGTTCACAAAAAAATCGTATGCGCTGTCTATAATGATCGCACACAATTCTGATTACCGACCTGTTTGCCGGGTATCACACTCATCTTGTTATGCCGAATTGTTTGTGTTCAAGTCGATCATCACAAATGGTTCATCAGAGCGAACTGTATGCCGTATATCGCACACACCTTCATATGGCTGCCCGTTTCTGTTGTTCTGGATCATCGCAAACAGTTTGTATGGATCAACCGTATGCCACGCATCACACACGCAACTAAAATCTGGATCGTGTTTGATGTCTCAGCCATCGCAAATGTTTCGTATCATTTTTTACGGTTCTTCTACATCACCGTTTGCAATTAATGCATCGCACACAGTTTCGTCGAAGGGTCTCTGATTGTAGTGTCGCATTAGCAGCATCCTACAGTAGTGTAGGTGAACAAACTATATGATGCTAGCAATAACAACACCATAAGCAAGCAAGATAAACAACACAAGTAAAGCTTGCACAAATTAAAGGTAAGAGATAACCACAAGTGGAGTCGAGGGAGACGAGGATGTGTTACCGAATTTCCTTCCCTTTGAGAGGAAGTACGTCTCTGTTGGAGCGGTGTGAAGGCACAATGCTCCCCAAGAAGCCACTAGGGCCACTGTATTCTCCTCACGCCCTCACACAATGCAAGATGCCGTGATTCCACTAGTGGTGCCCTTGAAGGCGGCAACCAGACCTTTGCAAAGAAGGTTGGGGCTCTCTCCACAACCGAATTGGATGCTCCCAACACCACCACGAAGCTTCACCACAATGGAATGTGGCTCCAAGGTGACCTCAACCATCTAGGGTGCTCAAACACCCAAGAGTAAGAAGATCTACAAGGGATTAGTGGGGGGAATCAAATTTCTCTTGGTGGAAGTGTAGATCTAGGCCTTCTCAAGCAATCCCTAAAGAATCAACAAGTTTGATTGGCTAAGGAGAGAGATCGGGCAAGAATCAGCTTGTGAGAAACAATGGAGCATTTGGGAAGGAAGAGGTAAGTCAACTTGGGGAAGATGACTCCTTTATATAGTGGGGGAAGAAATCCAACTGTTATGCACTCACAGCCCGTGCACAAGCGGTAGTAACGCTCAGGCGAGTGGTAGTTCCACTAGCACGGAAGATTTCAGCCACTACGTTCAAATGAGAATGTCAGGGAGGCAGTAGTGCCGCCGGAGCGGTACTACCGCTCCCTCCAGTGGTACTTCTGCTTGGTGTTTAACAGCAGCTGGAATCCGCAGTAGTAGAGGAAGACAGGGCGGTAGTGCCGCCCTGGGCGGTACTACTGTTCTCCACTGCCGATCTACTTCCGCACGTGTGACAGAGATTTCCAAAAGGTACAAAACAAGCGGTACTCCATGCGGTAGAAGATCACGGTAGTTCCGCCGGAGCGGTACTACCGCCCGGAGGAGCGGTACTTCCGCTTGTCTAACCGGTGCCCAGTAAACCTGCGGTAGTAGAATGGTAGTCAGAGCCGCAGTACTGCTGGAGCGGTACTACCGCGCTGAACTGCCGCTCTACTACCGCCCATTTACAGAACGCACAGTACAAGTAGAAGTGAGGGTACCACTGTTCTGTGGCAGTACCGCTGGAGCGGTACTACCGCTGAGCAGAGTGGTACTACCACTTATGTTGTTCTAAAAAACTCTAACACAAGGAAGGACAAGCTCAATTGACGGGAAAGATCAAGGGTGCAAAGAGATAGTGTACGTGTTGATTCCACCCAAACCTTTCCGAAGCGGATCCCCTCTTAATAGTACGATGTTCCTACGACTCAAATCCACCGAAAATGAAATGAAGAAAAAACACCATCTTCACAATAGCTCCGAGGGGCATGAACCGTCTTGTGCCATATGATAGATTATCTGAAATGCTCAATGCACATGATTAGTCCGCAAAAGCATTGTCATCAATCACCAAAACCTCTAAGGGAGAAATATGCCCTAACAAACTGTTTTAGGGGATCGGCTAGGTCCGCCGTAAAGGAGTAAACCAAAAATTTTACACCCTTATGGCCTTTTAGGGGATCGGTTAGAAATGCCCTTAGCTTCTATGCTTTCTAATGGAATGGCTGACCCGATTTGTAATAGGCCCTGGAAAGAAAAAAATAGGTAATGTTTTCAATGGTTAGATACTAGTACAATATTTGTGGAAGGAATGAAAGCAAAATACTTGTTTTACTATTTAATTAAGTTGAAACAAAGTATAGACCCCATAACTACTTTCATGGAACAAGCTATTGAATCAGTACTCATGTAACAGAAGTTATAATGATTAATGAACAATTCATTTGTATCCTGTAACAGCTGTTATTGCATAAAACTGGCGAAGATAGTATGATCATCCATCATGTCCTGTTATTCAAAAATGTTTATCTAGATGGAGGGGAGGCAAATGACAGGGCGAGGGATATTGGTCCTTGGCGGTCAGGAACGAGTTCAGACTCACAAAAAATTCCGTACAGATAGATCTTTTCAGATATTGATTGATTTATACTTGATGCATAATCATCCTTTTCACAACTCATGGTACATAAATATTACCATGGAACATTGTATTTTTTTATACCTAATTATGTGTTGTACATAGTATATATTACTACCTCTGTCCTAGTTTATTGGTCCCCTTTGTAATTTGTGCTAAATTTTGACCAAAGATTTAACTGACAAAATATTAGTGCATGTTAACAAAAAATTATATCGTTGGATTCGTATTTGAACATAATTTACAATGATGTAATTTTTTGTGACATGCATGAACATTTTGTTAGTTAAATTTATGGTCAAAATTTAGCACAGATTACCATGGGGGCCAATAAACCAGGACGGAGGTAGTACCACGGAACCACAACTAACAAGACATGCACGCAAGAAAAGCGTCAGTTTGTGGATGCCATGGAACCACAACTTGTACATATTATTGCAATGGAACCACCAGATATATTGGATACAAATTATTTGGATATATATAAACTAACAAGAAATAATGGAAGAATAGTGTCAGTTTTTACTTGAAATTTCAATGAGGACTTGACCCTCAACTGGGTTGGCGTGCAACCTTGCTTTTTCTAACAAGTTAAACTCTTGAGGAGTTCTCAGATAAGATGGATAAATAGTTTCAATAAAAAACAAATCGTGCTGCCATGTTGAAATTAAATTGTTCAAGGTCCTTCTTTGCGGGAAAGAAAATAAAGTGAAGTTAGTATCTGCTTAGAAATAGGATGGGAAATATCAGTCTACCATAAGTGTTGTGGATCGTCAGAAATGGATTAAAGATGGTCAGTAATGGTTCAAAAATCACTTTTTTAATGGTTTAGAAAAACCACTTATATTTCTTGGCAGGAACGGCTTCCGATTGAATGCATCTTGTTTATCTCGAACAATTAGGGATATCTATCCCAATGGGTGAGGTATTATCTCATTGTGTTCCTCATTTGTTTGGTACGAATAAGGATGCAAACTTTTTGCCTGCAAATTTTTGGTGTGTACATGTTTTATAGTCTTTTTTCCACTTCAACATTGTTCTATTCTACATATGAAAATCCAAATTATAAAAACATTTTTTCTTTTACACGCAATGATTAAAATACATAATCATCTGCCACTTTAACTTTCAGGTAAATGACTCCACAAAATTATCAACATCTACCATTCGGTATTACAATATACGGGCGAAGCAACGCGCGCCATTGATGATCTAGTAAACCACATGAAGTTGGATACAAAATAGATCATGGGGCTGGATCAACCACATGTGTCAAAACAGATCATGGGGTTGGATCAACCACACGTGTCTCCTCTGATCCAAAGAATGAGAAAACCTAGCTAGACTATCAACTTTATAATTTGCAGCCCTACCTTCGAATGTAAATTTTCAATTGAGTCCTGCTGCTCGTGTGCTAATCTCTCTAATGATTTGGCCATATATTCCATGAGTGCCTCTTGATATGTTATTGACCACTTGTTTTGCATCTGAAGCAACAACAAAATTTTGTATATGGAGTTCCTCTGTGAGTGATAGTGCCTCGTGGCAAGCTATTGCTTCCAGAGGTTGGCGAAGTCACCATAGGTGCCTCATAGTTGACGGAAACGTCTTCTCCCACTTAATGAGCATCGCGAGAAAGCATGAAATAAATCTAGAAAAAATACGAGCAACGGTGCCAAGTTTAGACAATTCTTGTGGGTTCGTTCCACCACAAGGAAACTAACCATCTCTGGCGCGCTCAGTTCGCAATGAGGTATTATGTGTCACAAACCTAAACTTTGAGGGTAAAATATGAAATTCACTCTTTTTTTCTCAAATACGCCAGGAGAATACAACTCAAAGCATAACATGCAAACATGGACGCCATGCCCGCAATTAGTACTTGCATACAGTGGCGATTCTACTAGGGGGGCTTCAGTAGGCTCAATCCTACCCTCCAAAATCCTACTTCAGCTAAATATAACACTTCATAATTATATTAATGCGCCAATTGCAATGCATTTGCTAATTAGGCTATGTAAGATGTTTTGAGCCTACCCTGCATTGTGATGCTAGATTCGCTACTGCTTGCATACATACAATTCAAAATTAAATTCAATTAATCAACAAATATACAACTACACCTACCCCTTCTAGAAAGAAGAGTGTAACTATACTGGCAAATATATCCAGCTTGCACATGAATTGTGTTTTCTTATTTAAACTGAAAGGTGCGAGTATATTAGGTGTGCTTGATTTTCACTATCGAATGGCAGCATGTTGCACATACAAGCATATGATTTTTTCAAGTACTATTAACCATCCATTTCTTAGCATAATATCAGCACACAACTGTATACCGCACAGAGTGAATCACAAAAGCACATTCACATAAAAGTTTAGCCATAGATCATTAGAGTAACCACTAATCACCCACCATAGATAGAGATTAAGTACAATTAACAGACCATTACATCAACAGTATTATGAGGTTGGGGCGGGGCATTGCCCCCTCCACCCTATTGTTATAACTAGATGATACCCCGCGCGTTGCAGCGAATGTATCACCGCAGAGGTACTAAAGTTAATTCATAGTCATAATTAGTGTAATGAATAAAAAGTTATGGATCAAGTGATTACCCTATAAACAGGAATAATATGTTAAGTACTTGGTATGGCACAACTGCAAGTAGAAGCTGACCGAAGAGTACTAATGACATTTTTCTTGATTACAAATTCAGGTGATCGCTCTAGTGATAAACTAAATCCAAATTTAATCAACATAATTACTAATTTTAGGTAGAATCTGTAGCGTACTTTGTAAGAAGCTACATGCCTTGTTGTGTGTATGTTGTAACAAAGAACACCGCATCTTGTATACGTGAGTTGAATATTAAACATTGGGATGAGTTCATAACTGCAGGCCTGTATAAAAAGAGGAAGGGATGCAAAAAAAAAGTAGGATAGATGAATGTGAACAAAAAACGTTTTTTCTGTTTTTCTGCTGTCAAAAGATATATATATATATATATATATATATATATATGATAAAAGGTAACTGCATATGGTAAGAAATTAGATGTGTGAATTAATTTGATAGTCTCAAAGGCAGATAAATATCATAATCCTTTCCAACTGATCCATGCATCTTAAAAATCAAGAACCATTTTTGGAGCTGTAGGAAATATGGAACAAACACATACTCTTTGCCATCTGTAGGAAATATTGGCACATCAAGACCAGTAAATATAAAGGACATATTCTTTGCCATGCATCTATCTCACTTGATGATGTCATCACAGAGATTACACCACTACATTACTACGTGCTTCATAGAATTAGTGAAAAACATTGATTTTTGGGTGAGAAGTCAATGGCCTAATGGACATGGTTTTTCCATGCAAGTTTCTTTTGCCTCCATGTTGCACCCTGATACAAAACGCTTCTGCACATATGGGCATTTCATCTATCTTTTGGAAATAGGATCAAAATAAATCTGAGGAAATATCATCAATTGGATAGTAAAAACTCTCAATCACTGCAGTGGTGCGTCGAGACAAAACTGTAAGTTGTAAGAAGAATTTTTCTGTATCAGCAAATACAGACAAAACAGAAATAGCCCTGACACAGTTAATTAGGAACAGCTATTATGAACATAATATAACAAAGAATGGTATGGCGGTCCAAGAAAACATATTTGATATTATTCCCAATATGTTAAGTGATAACATGCTTGTATTCATCCACTCCGGGTAGAGTTTCATACTCCCTCCGTCCGAAAAAGCTTGTCCCTCAAATGAATGTATGTAGCACCAAATTAGTGCTAGATACATCCATTTAAACGACAAGATTGGGACAAGTTTTCTCGGACGAAGGGAGTATGATACATCAGAGGGGAGAGGATGTTGGAGCAGCCGGAGGCGGAAGAAGACTCTCACACACAAACTGAAGGTAGAAGAAGAGCACACACAGGCTTTGGCACACACAACTTTGCTGTTTTCTGTATTTCTTCTCGCACTGAAGCACAATGCAGATACATGGGCTTTAATAGCCAAATCACGGTTAACATTTGAGAAAGCATAGGCTTTGGTACACCCCCTTATCTTGCGATTCGTGCAAGCATATTTCTCTTTTTTGTTTCTTCCAAATAGAAGAACACATGAACTTCAAACTTTGCCGAACAACAAAACATTCTAACTATAATGTGAGAAAAACTTTCAGATTTTTTCGTGAATCATATATACTGAAAATATTATTTTTTACACAAAAAATTGTCATTTTGTATATTTATGTTGGACGAAAAAATCTGAAAGTTTTTTTCCCACATTGTAGTAAGAAAGTTTTGTTGTCCTGCAAAGTTTGAAGTTCATACGTCGTTTTGTCTTGAAGAAACAAAAAAGAGAAAATTTGATGTACTAAGTTAGTTGTGTAGCACAGATCTCGAAGCAATATTGAAGGGTATGGATAAGAGGTGTCTGAAAGCCTGAGCTTTAAGAATCCACGTTCATCACATCACTCGGCCAACACACCCCACGCACTAACCCACTAACCAACTTCCTAGCTGCATGCACGCACTACTCCACTTATGCATGCACGCGCCCACAACGAACCAGCCACACATATCGGCTTGATCCGCTTCTTCCTCCAGTAGCTCACGCACGTCACAAGCTTGAGTCATTCCCAAGTCTGTAGCACACTAGAAGCTTGCCCACGCAACGACACACTTGACGCACGTCTCGACTAACTGCGTCCGCTTCTAGCTCCACACTCCATCTGCCACAAGACTCGGCCGCTACAACTCTACGGAGCTTTGTGCATTCTGCTAACTAAAGTTTCAACTACATGCATGAACGAAACTAATGCGACGGAATAAACATGATGAATACCTAGACAAGGTAAACTCTATCAATCAACCCCTTAAGAGCAACTCCAATGGGCCGACCCAAACAGACGGCGATTTTGTCCGCTTTTTGTCCGTTTGGGTCGGCCAGGCGGACACGAACGTCCGCTTCCGCGTTTGGGTCGGCACGTGCGCCCAACGCTGGCCCGACCTATTTTGACGGCGCTAGAAAAAAAATGCATGCATATTTAAAATAAAAACAACATTAATTAAACATTAAAGCTGGCCACGAAGGCCGGCGGGAGTCCACGCGTCCACATTTGCATTTAAGAAAAATAAAAACAAACTACACTACGAGGCGGCGCGCTGTCCTAGGCGTCTTCGTCTTCGTCCTCGGGGTCTGTGAGGTCGATGAGCATCGGCGCCGGGCCGGCCCAGGGGAACGCCGTGTTCCAGAGCGCGTTCATGTCGAGCGCGGGCTGTGCCAGCGCGGGCAGTGCCGCCACGGGCTGTGTCGCCGCCTGTGCCGCCGCGGTCTGGCGCGCCTCCTCCTCGGCCTCGCGCTGCTCGTCCTCGGCGTCGCGCTCGAGCATCTTGAGGTACTCGCCATCGCGGCGCTCCTTGGCCAGCCGTCGCTGGCGCCAGTGCTCGAGGTACGCCGCCTCCTGCGCCGGCGTCGCCTCCATCCAGACCGGCGGCGCTGACCCACTCGCGCAGCACTCCCGTCCAGGAGTAGCACTCGATTGGGGACGGCTCCGGCTCCGGCTCGGCTTTCACAGGGGGCGTTGGGGGCACCGGCGGCAGGATGCAGTCGCCCGCCACGGAGAGGGCCATGGCCTGCGCCATGGCCGCCTCATACGCCGGCTCCTCTTCCTCGGCGGCCGCCGCCCTGCGCCGCTCGTCCTCCTCGCTCTCCCGGTAGACGGCCGCAAGGGCCTCCTGGTAGGCGTCCTCCATCGCCTGGTCCTCCTCGCGGACGACGAGCAGGGGCGGTGGCACGGTGCAGTCGACTTCGCGGACGCCGCGTCGCCTCGCCTCCTTGTGCTCGAAGGCGAACCAGCGCGCCCAGTTGAGTGAGTCGGAGGCGTAGGCGGGGTCGCGGCGCTGCTCCGGCGTCAGGAGCGCCCGCCGGCGCTGCACCTCCTCCGCGTGCGCCCTAGCCGACCGCGGCGCCGCCGGCACTGGGATCCTCTCCGGATCCAAGTGCCAGTCATGCGGTAGGGTGGCGTCGGGGTACGGGAGAGGCACGCGGTTCTGCCAGTGCCACTCCGCCTGGTGCACCGGCACGTTGACACGCTGCCTCGGCCGGCGAGCTGGCGCCGGCGGAGGCGGGAGAAACTCGGGGGGAAAAGGAATGGCGGGCGACTTGCCCTTGGCCTTGCTGGCGCCGGAGAAGAGCCCCATCTGTGGTGGCTGGGGTGGCTAGGGTGGCTAGGGTTTGCCGGCGACAGGGGAGCGAGTGTGGCTAGATGGGGACGGGAGCTGGCTGGAAGTGGATGAGGACGGCCCCGCCACACGGTCGGCTTAAAAAAGGACGACCGCCGTCGCTGACGCGTGGGCCCGAGGTCATAAATTAAGCTGACCAAGTAGGCAGCGGGTAGTTGGACGACCGCCAGGTGGGGACGCGGCGGACACCGAGAAGGCGCGCGTGGCGTCCGTTCCGCGTCCGCGCCGACGCATTTGGGGCGCAAATTTGGGCCGTAAATGCGTCGGCGCGGACGCGAAGCGGACTTGATTTGGGTTTGGGTCGGCGCGTTGGGCCTCCTCTTTTGTCCGCGCCGACCCAAACGGATGGCGGCGGACGAAATGGGTCGCCCCCTTGGAGTTTCTCTAACCTAGTTGTCGTTTATTCGAACACCTCCATGTCGATCTTCAAAGCAGCCCCGGCTCGGCGGCGGCGGTCGCGGCGGCGAGGTGGGCCTGCTCCTTCCTGGGCGCGGTGCAATCCCTCGAGAAATGCTCGTAGTCTTGGCAATTGTAGCAGCGGACCTTGCGGATGTCGAAGTTGCTCCTCCTCTTGCCAGCACCGCCGCGTTTTTTGGAGCGAGCAAACCACTCCTCCTCCGTTAGGAGCAGCTGAGTGCCACCATTGCTGCTGCCTGCCTCGTCCATGTCGAAGCTCTCCTCCACGGCCAAGAAGCGACCCGTGAGCTCTTCAATCGTCAAGGTCTTGAGGTCGAGTAGCGACTGGATGGAGTGGGCGAGCTACCGGTAGCGCTGCGGCACGCAGCGGAGAAACTTGAACACCGCCTTGTGCTCGGTGATGCCGTCGCCGAGGGCCTCGAGGTCGTTGACGATGCCGGTGAGGCGGACAGCGAACTCCTCCATCCTCTCGCCATCCTTGAACCGAAGATTCTCGAACTCCAATCGACGCGTCTGCGCCCGGGCTTCGCGGACGTGCTCGGACCCCATCCTCAAGGTCTTGAGGGCGTCCCAAGCCTCCTTGGCGGAGTCCTTCACCGCCAACGAGCGCAACATCTCCGGCGGCACCGCCTGGAGGATGATGCCCAACGCCTCACAGTCGTCGCTGTAAGTGCATCTAGTGCCCCTTAGTGATTTTGGTGTATTGAAGACTTATAGGTTAAGGGACTAATGTGTTTGTGAGTGTACACAGGTCTATAAGTCTATGAGGAGTTTGTTATTTACGATGAATGTCGACCCCTAAAAATGAATGTCTTCAACTGAAGACTTTGGTTTTCTTGAAGACTTTGAAAGTGAAGAAATTGGTGTGACCCTGAAGACTTGATATTCATGCGAGGATTATGAAGCGTGAAGACTTTTGTTTTCGTAGTTTCATTTTCTTCTTCTTGAGTCATAGGAAACACCGTACTGTTAAAGGGGGTCGAGGTAAAACTAAGGAAAAGTTTCCAAGTGATGCTCAACTCAAAATCCTACACCTACCCAATCCTTTCGAGTGAAGCCATTGGAAATCTCATACAGTTTAGTCAAGTTCTTCAGTGACAGAGACGAAGTTCTTCTGTTCTCTGAGGAATTTGTTCTGACTGAGGAGTTAGGAATTCGCCAGTGCGGATTGCCTACAAGTGAGGATCATGATAGCCCTGAGGAATTTGATACTCAAATATCCGACCGTTACTGTGCTACGCGCCAGCTGTCCAAATATCCTACCCACCTAACGGTCATATCATTGAAGGGCATTTATGTCTTATCATGTCGGGCTGCTCCCTAGGCTATAAATAGCCGCCCCCTACAACCACTAGCTGGTTGGCTGCTCCGAGAGATAGATTGACACTTGTCATTTAGAGCATCCCATCCTCCGAGGACTTTGAGCGAAAATCATCAAGTGAGGAAAAACCCAAAAACCCAAACACCTACAAACCCAAAGTGATTGAGCATCACTGAAGAGATTGTTCCTGTGTGGAACCGACGCTTGTTACCTTTGAGGACTGTGCATCCTCCAGATGGTTAGGCGTCATGGTCTAGAGCATCCAAGAGGAAATTGTGGATTGCCGAGTGACCGAGTATGTGAAGGTTTGGAAGTCACCTGAAGACTTACCACGAGTGATTGGGCGAGGTCTGTGTGACCTTAGCTCAAGGAGAATACGGTGAGGACTGTGTGTCCGGGACTGTGTGTCCGGGACTGTGTGTCCTCAGGTTTAAATACCTAGCCGCTCCAACCAGACGTACAACTGTCACAGCAGTTGGAACTGGTCTACCAAATCATTGTCTTCACCGAGCTACTGGTTCTATTTCCTCAACCCCTTTCATTTCCTCGCATACTTGCTATGTATTTGATCATTACTGTTTGAAGACTTTGTCTGAAGACTTTCTCAATTTCCTCAGTTCAATTTCTTCAGTCAGTTTGTCTTCAGCCTGCTTATCCTGTGTTTACGCTACTCGTACTCTGTGCTTGTTTTCATTTCATCATGATGACTGTGCTACTGCTCTGTTATGCTTGCATCTGAGTACTTATTCCGCTGCTAAGTAGTTCGTCGCTTAGGAATTTCCTCACCTTGAAATTCCTCAGTGACGAATTTGTAAAAATCGCCTATTCACCCCCCCTCTAGTCGATATAACGCACTTTCAATTGGTATCAGAGCGAGGTACTCCCTTGTTCTGTGTGATTTTTTTTAACCACCTGGAGTTTTAGTTATGTCGACTGCAGGCATGATCAAGGTCTCAGCTGGGTGTCCTACCTTCGATGGGACGGACTACCCCTACTAGAAGAACAAGATGCGCATGCATCTTGAGGCAATTGACAACAATCTCTGGTATGTTGTGGAAAAGGGTGTTCCCTCTGTCACTCCTTCCGTAAACGCTGCTGATGTGAAGAGATTCAAGCAACTCGACTCTCAAGCAAAGAATATCATATGTGGCCATCTGAGCAAAGGGCAGTATGGCAGAGTGAGTGCTTTGGAGACAGCTAAGCTTATCTGGGATAGGCTGTCCAAGGTCAACGAAGGAGTCTCAACTCAACGTGACTCTCGAGTTGACGTTCTTCGCAATCTCTTCAACCGCTTCAAAAGACTCAACAACGAAAATGTTCAGCAAACCTTTGATCGCCTCACTGACATTTCAAACGAGCTTCAAGCACTGGGTGCCACTGACATCACCGACCATGAGGTGGTGAAGAAATTGCTGAGGTCACTCGATTCTTCATTCGATACACTGGCACTGATGATTCAAGAACGTGGAGACTACAAGTCACTTGATCCTGCTGATATCCTCGAGAGGCTAAATACTCATGAATTCCAACTAGCTGAGAAGAAAGATCTCTACGGACCGAGCTATGGTAGATCTCGTGCACTGAAAGCCAAGGCAGTCTCTGAATCTGAAGATGAAGATTCTGGTAGCAGCCTTGGTGATCCTGAAGAACTGAGTCAGGAGCTAGCAATGCTCGTGAGGAAATTCCAGAAGTTCTCTAGACGTGGCCGATTTGGAAAATCCTCAAGAGGTGATGACATGAAATCAGATTCCTCATCCCGTGATTACAAGAAGAGAACTTGCCATAAATGCAAGAAACCTGGTCACTACATTACTGATTGTCCTCAGTGGGAGAAGGAATCAAAGAAGAAGAAATACAAGGATGATAGTTCAGATGACTCTAAGAAGAAGAAGAAATCTTCAAAGTCCTCATCGTCAAAATCTTCAAAGTCTTCATCTCACAAGAAGAGCAGCTCCAAGAAAGCTCGGGCATTCATTGGCAAGGAAATGGACTCTGAAGCTGAATCTGAGGAACATGAGGAAGAGGAGGCATCTGAGGAGTCAGACTCTGGTGTGGCGAGCCTAGCCCTCGCTACTGCTTATGTTTGCAAGTCCATCTTCAACACTGAGGAAAATGGCTTCCCCAACACTGCCGATGACTGCAACGATGACTATGCTCCCACCTATTGCTTCATGGCAAAAGGTGCCAAGGTACTCAAATATCCCTCCTCTGAATCAAGTGAGGATGAATCTGATGATAACCTCAAACCCAGCTATTCCAAACTTGCTAATATTGCTGTTAAACAACAAAAGGCTTTGGAAAAGGTTCAAAATATGCTAGACAAAAGCGATGATCTGTTAGGTGAGGAAATGGATCGAACTCAAACACTGACTGATAATCTTCAGCAACTACAGTCTAAGTTTGACAACCTTCAAGGTCGTCATGAAACTCTCTTAGTCGATCATGAGAAGCTTTCTTATGAATTTCTTCAAAGAAAGCAAGATCTTGAGAAGCTAAGGGTGAGTCATGAAGATCTTCAGAAGGAAAATGATTCTTTGCTTGCTCAACAGATCAGTTCCGCTCAGGAAGAATTTATTCCACCATGCTTGAAATGCATTGAACGTGAAACTGCTAATTCTTCACCTGAATGTTCAAATGCTTCTATTGCTGCAAATTCTTCAACTATCTCTGTGGTCACAAATTCCTCATCTGAGGATACCACTAGTATCACTGACGAAAATGCAGGGTTGAAGGAATTATATGTGACAGGCATGTACAAAAGCCTCAAAGGGCATCAGACTCTTTGTGATGTGCTCAAAAAGCAGAACTTGAACAGGAACCCTAGGAAAGAGGGTATTGCCTTTGAGAGGAAACTCAATGCTGATGGAACCTACTGGAAACCGGAGCAGTATCCCAAAACCTCATGGGTTGCTGCGAAGGGACCTCCCGTAGATCCATCCACTTTATCTGGCTTTACTTGTGAATCCTCATATTCATCTGATGAGTCATTTGACTCCAACTATAAACTGTTCAAAAATTAGAATGGTGAGGTATTTGCTAGATATGTTGGATCTAACTGCAGGAATGGTCCCCCTATGAAGAAAATCTGGGTTCCCAAAAGGTGCCTTGAAAGTCTTCAGGTGAATGTCCTCATGACACCACCTGTGAAGAATAAGAACCCCAGATCAAATTCTTCATATGAACCAAAGTCTTCATATGGATCCAAGTCCTCTTATGGATCAAATTCCTCACATGGGTCCAAGTCCTCACATGAACATCATCGTGCTAACACTTCTGTTTCGCAGGGAAAGCCTAAGGGCTATGAATATGTGCATTATTCTTCAAATCATTATGTTCATAAGTCCTCGAAGAATTTCTCTGCTTATTCATATGCTTACCCTAACCCCTCTTATGTGAAACGAAGTGGTCTGGCGTCTATGCCACCTTTCTCTTATGGAGCTCGCAGAATGATGAACTCTTTGCCACCCCTCCAGATGTGGGTGGTGAAGAAAAGGAACTAATCTCTTATGCAGGGACAGGTCTCCAGACGAACTAAATCGTCTGAAGAATTTGCTGGAGACCTGAAATGCTTGAAAGGACGCAAGCTAATCATGAAGAAATGATTTATTCATTTCTCACGTCCTCACATTGCTATATATACATATGTTGCTTTAATTGATGAAATATGTCTGATGAATTTGATGTCATATTCTTCACTCTGAAGTATATGAGTTCGTAAGATGCACTAATTCATCTGCAGGATGATTTACCCAAAGCTACTGAGTGTGTCCTCGATAGTGGATGTACAAATCACATGACCGGTGACAAGAGCTTACTGATGAACACTCCTTTATCTCCATCACACTTGAAGCATATCACCTACGCTGACAAAGGCAAAAGCAAGGTATTGGGTCTAGGTAGGGTTGCAATCTCAAAGGATCGACACATGGATAAAGTCATGCTTGTCGAGTCCCTCGGATTCAACCTCATGTCTGTCTCAATGCTTTGTGATCTTGATATGGTTGTTGTCTTTGGCAAATATCGTTGCTTAGTGCTCATGGAATCTGACAATTCCAAAGTCTTCGAAGGCTTTAGGAGAGGAGACTTGTATATGTTGATTTCTCTGCAGGACCACAGCCTGCCACTTGTCTACTTGCTAAAGCTTCAGAAGGTGGCTATGGCATCGACGACTGGGTCATGCTGGCATGAGGACTTACACTCGTGAAGAAAAAGCACGTCATTGGCATCGAGGGTGTCAAATTCCTCAAAGATCATCTTTGTGGGGCTTGTGAGGCTGGAAAGATGACCAGAGCCAAGCACCCCTCGAAGACTATCATGACTACTTCTCGTCCTTTTGAATTGCTTCATATGGATCTCTTTGGCCCTACTCATTATGCCACACTAACAAATGCAGCATCTCTATATGGCTTTGTCATTGTTGATGACTATTCTCATTACACATGGGTGCATGTCATTACTTACAAAACTGAAGTGCAGGAAGTCTTCAGACGATTTTCCTCAAGGGCTTCGACGAATTTCGGCGTGAAGATCAAGCATATACGTAGTGACAATGGGACTGAGTTCAAGAATACTGGTCTTGATGACTATCTCGATGAACTTGGTATTACTCATGAGCTATCTGCCCCATACACTCCTCCGCAGAATGGCGTTGTGGAGTGCAAGAACAGGACTCTTGTTGAGATGGCTCGCACCATGCTTGATGAATACAAGACACCTCGTCACTTCTGGCCTGAGGCAATTGATACTGCCACATCATCAACAGGGTATATCTTCACAAATTCTTCAAGAAGACCTCATATGAACTCCTCACTGACAAGAAACCCAATGTGAGTTATTTCAAAGTCTTCGGTGCTAAATGCTGGATTAGAGATCCACATCACAATTCTAAATTTGCACCGAAAGCACATGAAGGTTTTATGCTTGGTTACGGAAAGGACTCGCACACCTACAGGGTCTTCAACACCTATCACAACAAGGTTGTTGAAACTGTAGATGTGCGGTTCGATGAAACTGACGGCTCGCAAAGAGAGCACCTACCTCCTGTGCTAGATGAAAAGACGCCTGAGGAAACCATCATGTTCAAAGCTACTGAGGATGTTATTCCTACTGAAGAATCTGCTGAAGAAATCATTCCAGAACATGAAGAACATCATGCTGGCGCATCTGAAGAAAATGCTGAGCCAAATCAAAGTCGTCAACCTGCTCATCCCCGCGTTGCAAATGAAGTACAGATTGAGAGAATCATCAACGACATCAACGCACCAGGTCCTCTGACTCGCTCAAAAGCTTCACATTTGTCTAACTTTTGTGGGCATTTTGCTTTCGTCTCTATCACAGAGCCCACCAAAGTTGATGAGGCATTTCTGGAGCCTGAATGGATTCAAGCAATGCAAGAGGAATTACATCAATTCAAGCTGAACAATGTGTGGGAGCTTGTCAAGCGACCGGACCCATGCAAGCACAATATCATCGGTACCAAATGGATCTACCGCAACAAGCAAGATGAAAATGGCCTAGTGGTGAGGAACAAGGCTCGTCTTGTAGCTCAAGGCTACACACAGGTTGAAGGAATTGATTTCGATGAGACTTTTGCACCTGTTGCTAGACTTGAGGCTATTCGCATATTGCTTGCTTATGCTAACCATCATAATATCATCTTATATCAAATGGATGTGAAAAGTGCATTCCTCAATGGTAAGCTTGAGGAAGAAGTATATGTTGCTCAACCCCCAGGTTTTGAAGATCCTAAGCATCCTGACAAAGTCTTTAGACTCAATAAGGCCCTCTATGGCCTCAAGCAGGCCCCTCGGGCATGGTATGATACTCTGAAGGAATTTCTCATGAAGAAAGGCTTCAAACCCGGTTCACTCGACCCAACTCTTTTCACCAAAACCTATGATGATGAATTATTCGTGTGCCAAATATATGTTGATGATATTATCTTTGGCTGTACTAACCAACATTACAGTGACGAATTTGCTTACATGATGAGTGAGGAATATCAAATGTCCATGATGGGAGAATTGAAATTCTTCTTAGGTCTTCAAATTCGTCAACAACGTAATGGCACCTTCATTTCTCAAGAGAAATACCTCAAGGACGTTCTGAGGAAATTCGGTATGCAAGAATGCAGAGGCGTCAAAATCCCTATGCCCACAAATGGCCATCTATGCACTGATGAAAATGGAATAGACTTCGATCAAAAGGTATCCCGCTCCATGATTGGCTCTTTATTGTACCTATGTGCATCTAGGCCGGATATTATGCTTAGTGTTTGCATGTGTGCCCGTTTTCAAGCTACACCGAAGGAATCACACCATAAGGCTGTGAAACATATTCTTCGATATCTAGCTCACACTCCAACACTTGGATTATGGTATCCCAAGGGCTCGGTTTTTGATCTCATTGGATATTCTGACTCTGACTATGCCGGTGATCGTGTGGACCGCAAGTCAACTTCAGGCACATGCCATTTCCTCGGACGATCCTTAGTATGTTGGTCCTCGAAGAAGCAGAACTGCGTATCACTCTCTACTGCTGAAGCTGAGTATATTGCTGCTGGTTCTTGCTGTGCTCAATTGCTATGGATGAAGCAAACCCTCAAGGATTACGGCATCAATGTGAAGAATGTGCCACTCTACTGCGACAACGAGAGTGCCATCAAAATTGCTCATAACCCAGTTCAGCACTCAAAGACAAAGCACATCGAGATTCGTCATCATTTTCTTCGAGATCATGTGTTGAAGGGTGACATCTCTATTGATCCCGTGAAGTCTGAAGAACAGCTAGCGGATATCTTCACAAAGCCCTTGGATGAGAAGAGATTTAGCAAGTTGCGGTGTGAGCTAAATATCTTAGAATCTTCGAATGTCCTTTGAAAAGGACACACATCCTAACACTTATGCAAATTGATGACTTAGGTGTGCAACACACGAAGAAACGTTTTTCTTCAATCAATGAAGACTAACCCTCTAAGTGTGAAGAAATTAATGAAGAATTTGATTCTCAAAACCCTACGATAATTGTACGCGGTGTCTGAAATCATCATTCTTACACGGTGGGTCACGCCACCACAAAAAGTTGAAAATCTTCAAAATTTGAGTTTTTCATCATTGTGCAAATTCTTCAAATTTTCAAATTCTTCAACTTTGCAAAATCTTCACTCTTTCTGTCTGTGTTCTTCATTGACTATATATATATTTGAGTTTTCTGTCCTCTACAGCATTCACTTATTGCTAATTCTTCAAGTTGTGTTTCTTCTAAGTGAATGTGATCGGACCCGTTCCCCCTTTTTGGTGATTGATGACAATATAGGTTAAGTTTTCAACGGGGATAAACATATGAAGTGTAAATACTAATATTGAGGAATTAGACTGCAAGATATAGAAGAACTCCCCCTGAAGATGTCCATATTTGAAGAATTTGCTTTGAAATAGCAAATGCACATTGTTGAATAATATCATGGAGATCTCCTCCTATATCTTGAAATTCATACACGCATTTATCATATGATATGAAGAATTTGAAATGCATGATGAAATATGGTGTCTGACGAAATTCAGCATGCGTGCATTATGGTATTGAGGAAATAGCATGCAGAAAAACAGAGCAAAAGTATCAGACCACCATAGGACTTAAGTTTACAACTCATCAGAGCAAACACCTCAGAAAAGCAAGAGTTGAAACTTAACAGAAATATAGCCCATATATAAGACCCGCTTGAAGACTAACTCAAATTTCTCCCCCTTTGTCATCGAATGACCAAAAGGGACGAAAAATGAGGACTAACGCCCCTGAAGAATATCATCATGATGTCGATGGAGGAGCGCCAGCATTGTTGGGGTCGTCTGTTGAGGTAGGGCCTGCCGTAGTGTCGTTCAAGTCTTCAGCTTCATCAGTCTCGCGCGATGAAGAATATGAACTGGCAACAAGCTGAGGAACTTTGACTTTCTTGAATTTCTTCGAAGGTGGCTGGGACCAGTCAAAGTCCTGTTGGAAGCCCATCTCCTTGAGTTCTTCAGCACTATGAAGATTAGACAGAATCGCCCAAGTGCGGTCAAAGACTTCATGCAAGTAGTAGTGATTCTTCTTCACAGTATTTTGAGTGACTGTCATGTTCTGAAGAATTGCACCAAACTGACGCTTGACCCACTTGTGATTTCGATCAACTTTCTGATGAAGACTAAGGAGAAGTTCACGATCAGTCATCACACGCGGAGCTGTGGCTTGAGGATGATGTTCTGAAGCTTTGGCGGCAGAATCTTGAGTTGCAGAGTCATCATTGGTGGAATAGGAAGTAGCTTTGCGAAACTGTCCATCCAATGGGCGAGTACCTTCATCAATAACAGCAGCCTTGCCCTTCTCGTCAGCTGAGGAAATAGTCCGTTTGAGGACTTCAATAGGGGGCAAATAGCTGAGATGATTTTGAAAATCAGCCTTATAATGAATTGAAGACCTTGATCTGACGAACTTCATGATCCAGGGAGCATAAGGCTTCAACTCAAAAGGTGACAGAGCAGCATTGGCCAAAGTCCTCATGAAGAAATCGTGGTAGTTGATAGGAATACCGTGAATGATATTGAACAGCAGATTCTTCATAATGCCAACAACTTCTTCATCATCAGAGTTGTGGCCCTTGATTGGACTGAGGGTTTTGGTCAATATGCGATAGACTGTCCTTGGCACATAGAGCAATTCCTTGACGAGGAATTTGGTCCTTGGAGCATGGCCTGGCTTCAAAGGCTTCATCAGCACTTGCATCAGATGATCAGACAGTTCAGGTTCAACATAGAGAAGCCTTGCACCTTCAGTGGGAGGACTGACTGGGACGGCATGAAGCAATTCAGAGGCCGGTGCTTTGAAATGAGTATTATCGGTCATCCAGTCCAATACCCATGAATTGACATCATCAACATTTCCAGTAATGTGCAGCGTGGCGAAGAATTGAAGAATGAGTTCTTCATTCCAATCGCAGATGTCGGTGCAGAAATTGAGTAACCCAGCGTCATGAAGAACACTGAGGACTGGGGTGAAGCAGGGCAGCGATTCCATATCTACATGAGGAATTTGCTCATGTTCAAAGATCTTATCCTTATCAACCAATAATGAGGAGTAGAAGTTCATCTGGCTTGCAGTCCAGAAACGCTTGCGACGAAGACGAGCAGAGTCATAGGGATTGTAGTCAGTGAAGAATATGTGCTCATTGAAGAAATCCTCAGCATTAAACTTCTGCTTCTTGGAGTGAGGGTTCTGTGGCTTGGGCTGAAGATTAACAGTTGAAGAATTTACAGCCCCTTGAGGTATAGCCACAGGAGCCACAGGCTGAGAAATTTCAGCAGCAGCCTTGGCCTCCATTTCTTCAGACATATGTACATCAGCGCTAGTGGCTGGAACTTCTTCAGGAATAGAATGAAGTGAAGCTTGACGTTCATCAGAGCCCGTATGAATTTCTTCAGTTGGCACAGGGGACTGAGGAACATGATGTAGAGGGGTTGTCAGAGGTGAATTGGGGTGATGACTTTCCCAAAAGTCATCATTCAGAATAGGTGTTGTAGACCCAATATCCACATCCTCATCTTCTTCAGTTCCTTCGACGCCTGCCTCTTCAGCTGTGAACTGAGGCATGGGCGATGATACCAGTGGGGTTGAAGGGAAAGTATCCACTTCAATTTCTTCATCCATCTGCTCTGTCGAAGCAGCAGAAGGATCATCTTCATCAGATTTACTTGGAATTTCATATTCCTCACCAAAGGGAATGATCTCCTTTGATGGCATGCTTGATATTGGAATAGCATCAATTGGGTTTGCAGATGAACTCGTCAATGTCTTCAATTTCTTGGGAGCTGAAGACTCTGAAGATGCAGATGCTTTCCTTTTCTTCACAGCTGCTCGCTCCGCAGCCTTGGTTTTCTTCGCTTCTGATGCAGAAGGAAGGTTGATGCTTGTCATCGGTGCAGGAGGAGCAGAGGAAATTGGTTGAATTTCTTCAGGCACAACTGATGCAGTTGCCCTGGCTTGTTCAGATTCCTCAGGCACAGTAGCAGATGCTTTAACTGGCCTGGATTGCTCTTCAGGCGCAATGTTGGAGGTTGCCCTGGCATTTTCTTCAGAGACTGGAATTTCTTCATCAGCTCTGGCGCTTTCATTTTCTTCAGCAGACTGAATAGATGTTCCAGTCTGAGGAAATTTGGGTTGCGATGAAGCTGCAACACTTGGAGTAAATCCTTTTGCCATTCTGACGAATCTGACTTTGGCACCTAGTCAATCTGCATGGAATGCATGAAATTCATCACTGAGTGCTTTGATCTCAGCCTGCATAGACACAAGTTCTTCAGGAGACATTTTCACAACATTGTTCTTCAGAAAACGCTCCTTCTTGTACTGAGCCTTCTTCACCTGCCTGGCCTTTTCAAATTTCCATTTCTCTTCATTTATGAAGGCCGTCAACATGTGACTTTGACCAGGAGTGAGGTTTAATTCAGGCAAAGGTGTATTTGGATCCTTGTGCCATAGATCGATGAAATCAAGGATCTTCCTTGGATCCAGCATGAGGGGCACAGCACTGCCTTTGGCTCTAGCGGCCCTTTGTTGTCGATCTCTGATGATCTCAGCTAATTCTTCATCATCAGCTTCGTCTTCGCTTGACGGAACCTGAAAGGCGACTTGCTTCTTGTGAGGACTTGGCCTTGTGCCTCGTCCAGCAGTGGCCTTTTTCTTCAGCAAGGTCGGAGTTGATGAAGACTGAGGTGGAGCTGAAGAACTTGCAGAGACTCCTGAAGCAATTGAGATTCCAGTAGTCCTTTGGCATGTGGCAAGATGCACAGGTGCTGAGGACTTTGCAGGAGCAGCTGAGGATTTTGCAACCGAGGGAGTTGGAGCTGCTTTTGAGGAATTTGCTTGAGGAACAGGCCGTGAGGGCTTTGAAGAGCTTGGCCGTGAGGGCATTGCAGCTGAGGAACTTGTCTTGACAGCTGATTTCTTCAGCATAGCCTTCTTAGGCTTGATAGCAGAGGCCTCAGCGGCGGCAGCAACAGAATCTTCATTGAATTTCTTCACTGCCTCTTTAGCCACTTTGGCCAGCTTGGCTTGACGCTTAGCCCACTCCTGAGGAAATTCCTCACCTCTTCTGATGCTAGTGGGATCAGCTTCTTGGCCAGGAGCCAATGGAGGTCTTGGACATGGAGGGTTAACAGCAAATTTCTTCATGTACTTGGGAGTGACATAGCGATATTCCCTCCATTCTCTTGCCCATCTCCTCTCAATCTTCTGAATGCGCACTTTGCGCTGATTTTTGTTCTCCTTGCCATGAGTTGCTTCATCAGGAGTACAATATTCATCATAGATGTCATCAGGGATCTCAAAAGCAGTATTATTCAAATATGCACATCTTCAGGGGGAGTTCTTCTATATCTTGCAGTCAAATTCCTCAATATTAGTATTTACACTTCATATGTTTATCCCCGTTGAAAACTTAACCTATATTGTCATCAATCACCAAAAAGGGGGAGATTGTAAGTGCATCTAGTGCCCCTTAGTGATTTTGGTGTATTGAAGACTTATAGGTTAAGGGACTAATGTGTTTGTGAGTGTACACAGGTCTATAAGTCTATGAGGAGTTTGTTATTTACGATGAATGTCGACCCCTAAAAATGAATGTCTTCAACTGAAGACTTTGGT
Organism: Thinopyrum elongatum; assembly: GCA_011799875.1. Lineage (NCBI taxonomy): Eukaryota > Viridiplantae > Streptophyta > Magnoliopsida > Poales > Poaceae > Thinopyrum > Thinopyrum elongatum. Next base: position 173,364,228 of record CM022298.1, on the reverse strand, counting down.
TTTCTTGAAGACTTTGAAAGTGAAGAAACTGGTGTGACCCTGAAGACTTGATATTCATGCGAGGATTATGAAGCGTGAAGACTTTTGTTTTCGTAGTTTCATTTTCTTCTTCTTGAGTCATAGGAAACACCGTACTGTTAAAGGGGGTCGAGGTAAAACTAAGGAAAAGTTTCCAAGTGATGCTCAACTCAAAATCCTACACCTACCCAATCCTTTCGAGTGAAGCCATTGGAAATCTCATACAGTTTAGTCAAGTTCTTCAGTGACAGAGACAAAGTTCTTCTGTTCTCTGAGGAATTTGTTCTGACTGAGGAGTTAGGAATTTGCCAGTGCGGATTGCCTACAAGTGAGGATCATGATAGCCCTGAGGAATTTGATACTCAAATATCCGACCGTTGCTGTGCTACGTGCCAGCTGTCCAAATATCCTACCCACCTAACGGTCATATCATTGAAGGGCATTTATGTCTTATCATGTCGGGCTGCTCCCTAGGCTATAAATAGCCGCCCCCTACAACCACTAGCTGGTTGGCTGCTCCGAGAGATAGATTGACACTTGTCATTTAGAGCATCCCATCCTCCGAGGACTTTGAGCGAAAATCATCAAGTGAGGAAAAACCCAAAAACCCAAACACCTACAAACCCAAAGTGATTGAGCATCACTGAAGAGATTGTTCCTGTGTGGAACCGACGCTTGTTACCTTTGAGGACTGTGCATCCTCCAGACGGTTAGGCGTCATGGTCTAGAGCATCCAAGAGGAAATTGTGGATTGCCGAGTGACCGAGTATGTGAAGGTTTGGAAGTCACCTGAAGACTTACCACGAGTGATTGGGCGAGGTCTGTGTGACCTTAGCTCAAGGAGAATACGGTGAGGACTGTGTGTCCGGGACTGTGTGTCCTCAGGTTTAAATACCTAGCCGCTCCAACCAGATGTACAACTGTCACAGCAGTTGGAACTGGTCTACCAAATCATTGTCTTCACCGAGCTACTGGTTCTATTTCCTCAACCCCTTTCATTTCCTCGCATACTTGCTATGTATTTGATCATTACTGTTTGAAGACTTTGTCTGAAGACTTTCTCAATTTCCTCAGTTCAATTTGTTCAGTCAGTTTGTCTTCAGCCTGCTTATCCTGTGTTTACGCTACTCGTACTCTGTGCTTGTTTTCATTTCATCATGATGACTGTGCTACTGCTCTGTTATGCTTGCATCTGAGTACTTATTCCGCTGCTAAGTAGTTCGTCGCTTAGGAATTTCCTCACCTTGAAATTCCTCAGTGAGGAATTTGTAAAAATCGCCTATTCACCCCCCCTCTAGTCGATATAACGCACTTTCAGTCGCGGTAGTCGATGACGGCGCCATGTTCGACCACCTCCCACAAGCCTTGCGCCTGCAGCCGCACTCGCATGACGAGCGCCCACTCGGTGTAGTTCATGCGGGTCAGCGGGGGGAGCTGCACCATCGACGAGGTCTGCTGCACGACATGCTCGACGACGCGAACCTTGCCGCTGCCGCTGCCGTTGGTGAGCCGCGCCTTCGGTGGAGTCGCCGGCTCCCCTGGCTTCCCCTTGGCCAGCTCCGCCGCCTTGGACGCATCATCTCCCTCGGTGCCGGCCATCACAAGGAAGGATCAAACCGTAGCTCTGATACCAAATGTTGGAGCAGCCGAAGGAGGAAGAAGACTCTCGCACACGAACTGAAGGTAGAAGAAGAGCACACAAAGGCTTTGGCACACACAACTTTGCCGTTTTCTGTATTTCTTCTCGCACTGAAGCACAATGCAGATACATGGGCTTTAATAGCCAAATCACTCAGCCAACACACCCCACACACTAACCCACTAACCAACTTCCTAGCTGCATGTACGCACTACTCCACTTCTGCATGCACGCGCCCACAACGGACCAGCCACACATATCGGCTTGATCCGCTTCTTCCTCCAGTAGCTCACGCACGTCACAAGCTTGAGTCATTCCCAAGTCTGTAGCACACTAGAAGCTTGCCCACGCAACGACACACTTGACGCACATCTCGACTAACTGCGTCCGCTTCTAGCTCCACACTCCATCTGCCACAAGACTCGGCCGCTACAACTCTACGGAGCTTTGTGCATTCTGCTAACTAAAGTTTCAACTACATGCATGAACGAAACTATTGCGACGGAATAAACATGATGAATACCTAGACAACAAGGTAAACTCTATCAGAGGAGAGATACACACGCACGATTTACACAACAAACTCCGGTGCCTGATCTTATCTTTATGTGAGCTGATGCTAGATACGTGCGGCATGATTGCATGCATGGCCGCTTGACCAGAACGGCCCGTGAGACTTGCTCATATAAGAAACGGCATAGTCTAACAGAATAGAAACGTTTTGAAGTTTTCTAGGGTCACCAGTTGCATAATCTAAAAAGCATTCCATTACCTGCCAACCATACGGAGTACAATCCATGGAGGGACGCAGCCATGCAGGTTGTATGTTGGCTTTTGGGCGAATTCAGAAAAAACGGTGATGGGCTGGATTAGCTTGAACCGGTGATGATGCCGACGCCGACAGCACGTCAACACTTCAGCTTCTAGGCTTGAACCACCAAATTGAGACTCGATGTCGGCAAGACCACTGCGTTGGCTACAACTCTCAGAAGATGTGAAGTTAGTGTGGACAAGGGGGCAGTGGAAAGAGGAGTATAGAGCTACGAACGGGCTCTTGATTTCCAAGTGCTTTATAGATCGAAGGGGAGAGGTCCAAGTATCAGCCTAGTGGAGCAGCGCCTGTTCGGATGCCTAGATCATAACTGAAGAGGAAGAGATGCATGTACGTAGCCGGCCGTTTACCTCGGCAGCCCGATTGTCGCCTTCCTCGCCTTTTCCTTGTGTGCATGCACCTGGTGCCGAGAGGAGATGAAGGGACAAACCTGCATGCTAGAGGGTGGCCCGCTGCCTGCTTACCTTGGTAGCCGATTGGTCGTCTGCCTCGCCGGTTTTGTCTACATGCACCTAGTGCTAAGTGGCGGTGCCTCCTCTCCAAATCTTACAATATTTCTGAATTTATCCACGAAATTTTACTTGTATATTTAGAAGGTTTTGATCAAAAGTTGTGTAGTCAACACAGCCATAGTGTGGCTTCGCCACTCCTATGAGAGACGAAAGGTCAAATCTACATGCAACCGGTGGGTTGTGGGTTAGTAGTAGTATACAAAGCTACAGTAGCAGTAATGGCAGCGCTGCTGAGGATAGTACAAATCATAAGGCGCACTATAAAAAAGAATGACAACAACAAATGATGTGGCTTCACCATATGCCAGAAAAATTCAGTAGTGGGAGTTACATTGCTGATGTGGCAAGAATGATGATGTGGATAGCTTGCATGTTTAGAGAAATAGGATAGTGGGGATGAACTATCTAGATATTATAAATTAAGTACATATATCTTAATGAGACTAGACTAGCCTAGTCTATCTAGACTCATTTGCGATCAACCGTTGCTGAGAATGCCATCTGAGGCGATGAGGCCTCCAACTTATACGCCATTGTCTGTCTTCTCTGCCTGCGTCTCAAAGGCAACCAGGCTCAGTAGAGCCTCTTTATCCGTCCCCTCTTTGTGCCTGCTGCTCTATTCTTGCTTTTCATTAACTTCATCTGAACGGTGCAACTGCAGTAACTTTTGAATGGTCTGCATAGGTGCATTTTGGGTGCTTGCTTCAGAATCTTTCTCATGTTGTTTAGGTTCAGCTGCATGCAACAATTCATGTGTGAGCTCATATATTTGGTAGTAGCTCGCTTATAGTTACACTCATTTGCCTGAAATGGGTAGGAGTAGTTGTGTATTTGTTGACATGAATGTAGGCGAGTACACATTGCAGGCATGGCGTGCATGTTTTAGAATGCATGTTTTTTTCATACCCACACCTTTTTTCAAATTTTGTGCATTTTTAAATCATAAAACTTTCAAATCTTGTGAACTTTTCAAATTTCATGAAATTTTTTAGTTTTGCAGACTTTTTTTCAAAATCTTGAACTTTTATTATAATTCATGATCTTTTGTCAAATTTGTAAAATTCTTTAAAATTCATGAACTTTTTAAAATCCATGAAGATTTTTTCCAAATTCGTGAACTTTTTTGAATTCATGAACTTTTTCAGTTTCATAATATGTTTCTAAATCCAGGAATATTCTTTAAAAAATACAAGGTTTTAAAATATAGAAACCCGAGGATTAGTTTTCCCCCTAAACCAGCACCTACTGGTTTCCAAAACAAACGAGCAGACTAGACGAATGAGTCAATTGAACACGCGCACAACCAATTGGATGGCCCATCTCTCATTGTACACATAACTAAGCAGTTTGGGTTTTCGGAACCTTCTAGATGGTTCCCAGATGTTTCTACCGATTTTAGGAACCTTCTAGAAGGTTCCTAAACCAGTCTTTTTTGGTTTCCTTTTCTTTCTTTTTTTCTTTTTTATTTCGAAATATATTTGAGAATTTCAAATTTTGCTAGATATTTTAAACAATCTTTCCTACTTTTGAAAATTGTTATGCATTTCAAAAATTGTTTCCATCTTAATTTTTGTTCCTATTTTTTTAAAAATTATTAAAATTTTTGGAAAAGTTGAGTTTTAAAAAAATGGTGAATTTAAAAATTGTTTCCATTTTCAATTTTGGTACAAAGTTTGTAAAAAGGGTCGTGTTTTAAAAAACACATAGGGAATTTCTTGAAAAAATGTACATGTTCTTTTTTTTCATTTTCCTTCCTCAAGTTTACTTTTATTTGAAAAAATGTTTGAAAATTTCAAATATATTGCAGAAATTCTATAATTTTCCTGGTTATCATTTTTCTCATAAACTCAAAAAATGTTCCAGAATTTCAAAAAATGTTTACATTTTCAAAATTTATTTACAAATTCATAAAATCTTCATGGATTCACAAATTTTTCAAAAATTAAAAAAATCTCCGTTGTCTGCAATTTTTTCGGATTTCAGGAAATGTTTTTTCTTTTTTTGCATATTTTTTTAAAATCACGGATTCGAAAATTTTGTGGAATTTCATAAATTGTTCACAACTTCAAAAAATGTTCTTATTTTTAATTTTGTTTGTGCTTTTTCAAAAAAGTTGCTCACATTTTATTAAAATGTTTTTTTTTTCAAAATTTGTTCTCGTTTCCAAAAAATTATTCACAAAATAAAAAACATTCAAAAAATTACACTTTAAAAAATGTAAAACAAATTCAAAAAAATTACTAACCTTTAAAAATAATGTCCACTACAGTAATTGATTCCGCTTCGCTAGAGTAGCATGGTCTGCTTTGCTACAGTAATATTCTAGTTAGCAACGGTAGTGCAGTCCAGTTCTGCGACTGTGGTTGGTTCTTTAAGGTACACACTCCTCTACAAGCAACAACGCTAGTCAGCTCTAGTGGCTAGGAACAAGCAATCACCAGGTTGATTCCTCGCTAACGTGCTATGCTCTCACTACAAGAAATATGTCAACTTGCGACCATCACTATTGGTCGCTGAATGGTCATTGTTTTTCATTTGCGACCTTTCTGTGACCAAAAACAGATGGTCAAAAGCTGATCGTCTTTAATGGAAATTAACGACCTTCTTTGTCATAAGGTCGTTGAAGGCAACGACCAAAACAAAAGGTCGTTGATCCTACGACCTTCTGTTTTGGTCGCTAGCTGTCTGCCCAGGCCACGTCGGATCCGACGTGGCAAGCTGACGTGGCAAAATTGCGACCAAATGAAAAGTCCATTGATAAGAATCAGCCCGGTCCATTTCGCTGCTTTACATGGGCCGAACCCAACAATTTAGCCCATTTATATTTTTTCTTGCCATTTTTAGTCAGCTACATGGGCCAAACCCTACAATTCGGCCTTTTATTTATTTCTAGGCCGTGGCCTTTTAACATTGTTTGGGACATTATATTTTGGAGCTGGTCCCACCAATCAGATGGGTCCCACTTGTCATCATCTCACACATTGGGCCCACTTGACAGAAATTTCAAAACTGCTCAGATTATTTTCATAAGTGGGTCCCACGTGTCAGGTTTCCATTCCACACGTTTTCAAATCACATACATAATCAATATTTCAGACGGAACAGTACAAATGTAGTTCATCAAATAACACTAACTAAGTCTACTACAATCTGTACATAGTCTATTACAACCCCAATATGCCTAATGTTACAATATTACAATATTTACAGTCTATTACAGTCAAATATAAGAGACAACTCTTTGCTGAGTAGGGCTATACGGTTTCAAACTTCAAATTTCGTATACCTGGAGCTCCTGTAAAAGAGTGAACACATAGGCTACCAGCATTAGAGTCGCTATTATTCCTGGACTATCGAAAAATTATATATTGAAAGAGATCTCATAGAAATGTAGATTTATGGACCAAATATATGATAAAGCAACAGATTTAGCCAACTTCAAAGACCTAGATGTTTGTGATGCATCTTCACAGAACCACAAGAACACTAGATATAGTATAATATGATTCCAGGAGACCACAAGAGCATCAATCAGCAGCAGGTATATAGCTAGCAAACTATCTACTAGACATCATTGACACTTGAACCATAACATGTCCAGCAAGGAAACAAAAAATGGGACAAGTACTAATTCTGGTAACATGTCCAGGAAGGCCATCCAATGGTTTCAACCACATCCTAATAAACCAGCGGCACTCTAATACTACTAATTACCAGCAGCAAATCAAATAGCCAGATGAAGCACCAGCACTTGATCATTAACGCAACAGTCGGCAAGGACTCAACCACGGTGCAAAAAGCATCGAAATCCTAACTAACCCATGAAACAGAGCATGGTTGTAGCATAGCAAAGGGAGGAGCTCACAGTGGTGGTTTGTGCAGCAGATGTCGAACAGCCTCTGTTCGTCGCTTGCGAGCACCATGCACCTTGGTTGGCCATGAAGCCCTTGTCCTCTGCTGCACGGATGAAATCCAAAGCATCGCTGTTGCACATGGATAGGAGGAGTCAGAAATTTTGAGGTCAAATCGAGAAGAAAATAGCATATAGTTTGCAAGTGCGTGAGGAAGGAAAGCAATGCAAAAGCATCACTTCGAGGAGTAGAATCCTAATCACAAGAGCATGAATCAGCAGCGGGTATATATATAGCTAACAATAATACCATGTACTCCCTCTGTAAAGAAATATAAAAGAATTTAGATCACTAAAGTAGTGATCTAAATGCTCTTATATTTCTTTACGGCGGGAGTAGTAAACAGCAGGAGCAGCACCTGTACCATGACATGTCCAGCAAGGAAACAAAAAATGGGAAAATAATTTATTCTAGACTAGATACCAACTGAACTAGCCAGAGGCCATCCAATGGATTAAGACACGTTCATACTAAACCTACAACATTCTAAATACCTGCAACAAAAGTGTAGCATAAGCAGACTATACCGACTGAAAATCAAACTCCAGCCACATTGCTCTGTGTATAAACCAGTATAGAATGAAGCACATGAAGTTAGTACATGCTACCAGAACAATACTATGCCCATCAAGAACAACAGAATAAACGCATTTCAGGCATTCTAATGTCTGGAGATCTGCTTCCAGAAACCCACTATGCCAATCCCAAGACTAGACTGTAAAGTACTGGATGAGAGATATCAACTACTGCTACTACTAAAGCATGTGCAAGATGTTAGTTAATAGCATCATAACTAGTTGAACCTAGCACCTAATCATCAATCAACCACCAAACAGTATGAAGCAAAAACAAACAAGAGGGGGAGGAGTTTATACCTGATCTTCTTGAGCCTCTCAAGGTCATCCCTGAGCTTCATGTCGACGGCGTTGGAGACAAACTGAGACGAACTGGCGCGGATTGTGCACCACCGCCATCAGACGGTCCATCTCCTCCGCGGAAAGCTCTCCAGCCCTGCACACCCCCACAGAAGACAACCCAAATTATTTTCTATAGAAAGAAGCAACAACTCACAGACTATCTACACAAAAAGCTAGCCCAAATTTCTAAGCATACTAGCACAGGCACCGGCACATCACATAGAATGAAGCACATGATGCTAGTACTTGCTACCCGGACATTTCAGGCAATCTAGTGTTTAGGAGATTTGACTTCCAGCACAAAACTATGTCAATCAAAAACCGTAGCTAATAATAGCAAATTAAAGGGCCCATGTGCAGCGTACAGCCTACTAGTATCAGTGAGAGGAGGAGCTACAGCCACATCTGATGACTGATGTATACTCTTGGGCATCCATCCGGGCAAATAAGAAAAGAAAGAAAAAACAAGAACGGGGATGGAATGCGACGGGAGCTATCACCTTGAAGATGGGTGGCTCGGAGCAGATCCTGCAGCGGAAAGCATCTACATCAATATATACTCTTAAGTATCCATCCACCCAGAAAAAAAAGTAAACACAGGAACAGAGATCGAATGCGGTGGGTGCCGATGGAGCAATCTACATCGATATACTCTTACAAAGAAGAAAGTGCACTTAAATATAGTTCATAACAAGGGCGCAACGCGAGCAGAAACTAGAGATGTATAAATCATCAACATGGTAAGAGATAACTAAACTAGCATTTTGCTAAACAAGCTGCCCCTCAGTTATGCTATGGAAAACCATATTCAGTTTTGGGACACGAACAATTAAGATCCTACATAGTAAGAGAGCAGCTAAACTAGCATTCCGCTACTATCCAAGCAAAAATACCAGCAGCTACATTCAGTTTTCACACACAAACAATCAAGACCCTACAATATGCCATTTCCCATTTGGTCATCCAACCAAGAACAGCAGCATCCAGAAAATTAAAATGGAACATATTTTCCTCTGAGGAGCAAACAAGGAATAACTGCATTTGCCATGGAAATGCTACCGCTGGCATATTAACCACTATACTAGAAAGTGAGTCCTAAATGTTGCCCTGTTTAGTTTTAAGACACCAGCAGTTAAGATCTTACTAGTATGAGACCAGCTAAAATTAGCATTCCACTACTGCCCACTAGATTGGAGATTCAGTCGTAAGTGCTGCATTTGTTTTTAGCTTGGAGACATCAACAGTTAACATCCCACAAGTTCCCATTTAGGAAAGAATCATAGCAAGATCTGTTCATCCACTGACACTATGATCTAGCATGTCACTACTGCACATACAGACTAAATTGGAAGTTGGCGGCGGACCTGGACCTGGATGGCATCCGGGTAGTGGTGGAGCTGCATCCTCCATGGCATTGCGTCGGGGCAGGGGAGGAAGCAGCCTTCCCGTCCATGGCGTCCTGGTGCTCGAGCTTGTTGGATCTGCGAGGGAGACAATACGAGGTGAGGAAGAGAGGAAGGGATCTGACGAGGAGGAGTGAAAGGACTCACCTGAGTCACTGGAGCAAAGCCGGAGTCACGCCGATGACGTGTTGGCCCAAACCCTAGCCGGTGCGCGGGGTCGCGCTTGGCCACTGGAGGACGCGCGCGCCCGATCTGGTTCGATGGGAGGAAGGAGCGGAGGGATGGGGTCACCGTGGTGTGCTCGGCGCCGCCGGAGGACACCGGATTCAGGCGGGATTGGGCGCCGTAGGTGGTGGTGGTGGCGGCGGCGAGGAGTGGTGCGGGGGAGAGGGAGAGAGGAGCATAGGGTAGGGAGAGATGGTGAGGGGAGGGAGGGACGAGGTCGGCGGCGGTGGGTGAGGAGGACGGCGAGGTCGGCGGTGGGTGGGAGCGGCCGGGAGAGGACTGGATCGGGAGGGGGCCGGGGACGGGGAGGAGGTGGCGGCGGCGGCGAGGAGATGGGGATGAGGGAGGAGGGGTGCGATGGGGGGAGGGGTCGATGTGATCTGAGCTAGGGTTTGGGCTGCGGGTGGGGGTATCTCTTTTTCATTTTTTTTCTTTTTTTTCTGTAGATAGATGGATGGATGGATGTGGGATGGAGAGATGGATGGATGGATGGGCGCCATGTCATCGATCCGTGGGAAGAGTTCTGATTGATTCAGAAAACCAGTGATTTAAAATAGTTTTCAAGTACTAAAAATAGAGGGATTTTGTGAAGTAGCTATCAAAAATATTTTGTAAAAGGGCACCACACAAATTTTCACTAGAGTTAGACCACATTTTATGGATAAGGACCAATTTGTATGCATTTCTGATCTTTCTAGCTATTTCTAATCATTTCCCGAGTGGCAAAAATGGGTTTTTTTGTGAAGAACCTACCAAATATTTGTTGCAAAATTGGACTCCATCAATTTTCTAAAATACTAGACCATATTTAATATACAATTGACCAAATGGTTGGGTGTCAAAAGCTTTGATCCACCTCTCATGAAAAAGAATTTTTTTTGCCAATTTAGTTGAAAGCGGGTCAAATTTGAACTGCAACTGCCTCATAGTTTGCTCTTTATTTTTTAAAAAATCATTTCTAGGTACAAAAGTATCTATTTCTTCATAGATACTCCAAAATATTTGCAAAAATCAAGCCCTAGCTACGAACGGTCATACCCGTCGTTTTGACCGTATTTTGAAACGGACTTAGAAAATTAAAAAAATTAAAAAATTAAAAAACCTTCGCATTGTGTCATTATATGTGACCAAGTTACCAGGAAAAATAATAAACTTGTAATACGAAAATTATTTTAAAAAAGTGTTCTCACAAATGAGCTATCATGTGTGAAGATCCATGGTTTTCAAGCTAAATGATCAATGTTATGGTAGCATTCATGGCATAGTTTATTAAAATGAACTCATATTGTACATAAGGGTGCATCTTGGAATGGCAAACAATGTTTACTAAGGAAGTTTTCATTTTCTTTTCACGAAAAATTCATTTTCCATTTTCCGAGTGCCCAAAATGAGTTTTTTTGTGAAGGACATACCATATATTTGTTGCAAAATTGAACCAAATAATTTTTCTAAAGTATTAGGATATATTTAATGTACAATTAACCAAATGGTTTGGTGTCAGAAGTTTTGATCCACCTCTCGTGGAAAAGATAAATTTTCGCCGATTCAGTAGGAAGCAGGTCAAATTTGAACTGCAGCTGCCCCATAGTTTGCTCTTTATTTTTTTCAAAAATCATTTCTAGGTAAAAAAAAGTATCTATTTCTTCATAGATAATCCAAAAGATTTGCAAAAATCAAGCCCTAGCTACGAACGGTCATACCCGCCGTTTTGACCGCATTTTGAAACGGGCATAGAAAATTAAAAAAAATTAAAAAACCTTCGCATTGTGTCATTATATGTGACAAAGTTACCAATAAAAATAATGAACTTGTAATACGGCAATTAGTTTAAAAAATGTTCTCAAAAATGAGTTATCATGTGTGAAGATACATGGCTCTCAAGCCAAATGATCAATCTTATGGTAACATTCATGGCATAGTTTGTTAAAATGATCTCATATTATGCACAAGGGTGCATCTTGGAATGTCAAACAATGTTGCCTCGGGAAGTTTTTATTTTCTTTGGACGAAAAATTCATTTTCCGTTTTTCGAGTGCCGAAAATGAGTTTTTTTCTGAAGGACCTACCATATATTTGTTGCAAAATTGTACCAAATCAATTTTCTAAAATACTAGGACATATTTAATGCACAATTGACTAAATGGTTGAGTTTCAAAAGCTTTTATCCACCTCTCGTGAAAAAGATAAATTTCCGCCGATTCAGGAGGAAGCGGGTCAAATTTGAACTGCAGTTGCCTTATAGTTTGCTCTTTATTTTTTTCAAAAATCATTTCTAGGTACATAAGTATATATTTAATTAGAGAAACACCAAAAAAATTTCAAGATTCAACCACTGGCTAGGAACGGTCATGCCAGCCGTTTTGACCTCATTTTGAAACGGGCATGAAAAATTCAAAAAAAAAATCAAAAAATTGGAAAAACTTCGCATTGTCTCATTATATGTGAACAAGCTATCAGGAAAAATAATAAACTTGTAATACGGCAATTAATTTTAAAAAGTGTTCTCAGAAATGAGCTATCATGTGTGAAGATTCATGGCTTTCAAACCAAATGATTAGTCTTACGGCCACATTCATGGCATAATTTGTTCAAATGATCTCATATTGTGCACACGGGGTGCATCTTGGAATGGCAAACAATGTTGCCTAAGAAAGTTTTCATTTTCTTTGGACGAAAAATTCATTTTCCATTTTTCGAGTGCCCAAAATGAGCTTTTTTGTGAAGGACCTACCATATATTTGTTGCAAAATTGTACCAAATCAATTTTATAAAATACTAGGGCATATCTAATGCACAATTGACCAAATGGTTTGGTGTCAAAAACTTTTATCCACCTCTCGTGAAAAAGACAAATTTCCGTTGATTAAGTTGGAAGCGGGGCAAATTTGAACTGCAGCTGCCTTATAGTTTGCTCTTTATTTTTTCCAAAAATCATTTCTAGATACATAAGTATCTATTTAATCATAGAAACACCAAAAGTTTTGTAAGATTCAACCACTAGCTAGGAATGGTCATGCCCGCCGTTTTGACCACATTTTGAAACAGGCATGAAAAATTCAAAAAAAATCAAAAAATTAGAAAACCTTCGCATTGTGTCCTTATATGTGACCAAGTTACCAGAAAAAATAATAAACTTGTAATGCAACAATTATTTTAAAAAAGTGTTCTCAGAAACAAGCTATCATGTGTGAAGATTCGTGGCTTTCAAGCCAAATGATCAATGTTATGGCCACATTCATGGCATAGTTTGTTCAAATGATCTAATATTGTGCACAAGGGTGCATCTTGGAATGGCAAACAATGTTGGCTAAGAAAGTTTTCATTTTCTTTGACAAAAAAATCATTTTCCATATTTTGAGTGCCCAAAATGAGTTTTTTTGTGAATGACCTACCATATATTTGTTGCAAAATTGGACCAAATCATTTTTATAAAATATTAGGCCATATTTAATGCACAATTGATCAAATGGTTGGGTTTAAAAAACTTTTATCCACCTCTCGTGAAAAAGACAAATTGCTGCCGATTCAGTAGGAAGCGGGTCAAATTTGAACTGCAGCTGCCTTATAGTTTGCTCTTTATTTTTTCTAAAAATCATTTCTAGGTACATAAGTATCTATTTAATCAAAGAAACACCAAAAGTTTTCCAAGATTCAACCACTGGCTAGGAACGGTCATGCCCGCAGTTTTGACCGCATTTTGAAACGGGCATGAAAAATAAAATAAAAAATCAAAAAATTGGAAAACATTCTCATTGTGTCATTATATGTGACCAAGTTACCAGGAAAAATAATAAACTTGTAATATGACAATTATTTTAAAAAAGTGCTCTCAGAAATGATCTATCATGTGTGAAGATTCTTGGCTTTCAAGCCAAATGATTAATCTTATGACCATATTCATGGCATATTTTTTTCAAATGATCTCATATTGTGCACAAGGGTGCATCTTGGAATGGCAAAAAATGTTACCTAAAAAAGATTTCACTTTCTTTGGGCCAAAAATTTATTTTCCATTTTTCGAGTGCCCAAAATGAGTTTTTTGTGAAGGACCTACCATATATTTGTTGTAAAATTGTACCAAATCAATTTTCTAAAATATTAGGTCATATTTAATGTAAAATTGACAAAATGGTTAGGTGTCAAAAGCTTTGATCCACCTCTCGTGAAAAAAATAGATTTTCGCCGATTCAGCTGGAAGCGGGTCAAATTTGAACTGCAGTTGACTCATAGTTTGCTCTTTAGTTTTTCCAAAAATAATTTTTAGGTAAAAATTATATATTTAATCAGAGATACTCTATAAGTTTTTGCAAAATTCAACCTCTAGATACGAACGGTCATAGGTTGAACTACTTGCCCCATAGTTTATTTTTTATTTTTTCCAAATTGTTTGACTTTTTGAACTTTCTAGCCATTTACGGCCATTTTACCATTTTTGAATTTCACTAAATGATTTTTGTATTTGATGAACAAATTTTAAATTGAATGACATTTTTTAATTTAATTAAAAAAATGAATTAAAGAACATTTTTTGATTTCGTTGATCATTTTTTAATATGATTACAATTTGAAATAAATTGATGAATTGTTTTTGAATTTGATCAACAAGTTTTGAATTTCAAAACATGTTCACCGATTTGAAAATGTGTTCGAGTTTCAAAAGATGTTCATCGATTTGATTGTTGTTTCCAAATATCAAAAAAATGTATGTGAATTTGTAAAGAAAAAGGAAAACTAGAAAAAGATAAACAAAAATTAAAAGCGAAGGAAAAAAATAAAAAGAAAAAGAGAAAAACTAAAGAAAAGAAAAACCCGGTTGGTCGGCCCAACATACACAGCGTGTAGCGGCAAGGCGGATCTGCCATGCCGAAGCCCAGGCCCAACAAAGGAGCGCCCAGCTTAAAGAGGTGGAGCACGGGAGTGGATCAAGAACGAGTGGATGGTGTGCTGGTTTGAGCTCGCTGGCTCCTACATTGTGGTCGCGGGTTCGAGTCTCGGTCGTCCTATTTTTGTTATTAATTTCTGTCTATGCTAATTTATTTGTTTCTCTTGGCGGCCCCATGTATCAGCAACATATCAAAGGTTTGCCCAGTGGCCCCGCAAGTCAGCGGCAGACTAGCATATAATGTTGACCAGTGACACGTGTGGCACCCTAGTAACAGTATCAGATTGTGGCACATGTGTATAGACTATCAAATTTACATGTGGGCCCCATGTGTAAGTGACCTAGTGATAATAGTACATGGATACTCAAATGGCCACGTCGGCAAGCAAAAGGACATCCAAATGGCCACATCAGCATGACACGTAGGTGGAATTGCTTAGGTGTCCGTCTAGTCACCACTTTGTACATAAAAATATAATGTTATTAAATGTTAAGACCATCTAAATTGGTCATAATCGACAAGAAATAACATCCAAAATCATGTTAACAAATTTACGACCATTACGTGTAAGGAAACTATGACCTTCCTGATCAAGATGGTCGTTATATTTTTGGGTTCGGACCCTCTCAAGCAGCTTACGACTAATTGGTTCGAAATGATCGTAGATTTACGACTATTTCTTTCAGGGTCACTGACAGAAAGTCACAAGTTAGCATATTTGTTGTAGTGTCTTTTGCGATATTTTCTGTCCCACAATATCGCTTGATGTGATGCCGCCCAGTGGTCCGGCCTAGTCGGGTTGCCTCGTGTGCGTGGCGACATCTATTTGACGCAACGTGCGTCAAATAGGGGCTCCCAGACAAATGCACCATCCTTATTTACCGTGTATGTCATGGGATAGCGTGGGAGCAACTAACAAAGGAGTACTCCTTTTGGGAGCCCCCGCAAGGTTCATTTGGGGCGGGCTAAGAGCGTGCCACTTGGCGCGCTCTCAGCCGCCGCCACATGTCGCGCTCTGGACGCTCCCTTTGATTTTTGTTTTTTTTGCACATGTTTTCGGCTTTTCGTTTTTCACCGGTCTTTCTTAACTTTTGGACAAAAAACAAAATTTCCAAAAAAAATTAGCGTGAAAAACGTATTTTTGCTTCCACAAGAGGCATGGCCATGCCTCTTGGAAATTAAAAAAAAATGCATTTTTGTTTCCTGCCGCGAGAGGCACGAATGTACTTCGCGTGGAGGCACGGATTTACTTCCACAAGAGGCACGGTCGTGCCTCTCGAAATTGAAAAAAATATGTTTTCTTTTTTTTTCTTCCGCGAGAGGCACGGGTCTACTCGGATTTGGTTTCGTGAGAGGACATTCGTGACTCTTTCGGAAAAGAAAAAAAATGCTTCTGGTTTGGTTTCTTTGTTCGGTTTTTTCATGGAAAAAAAGTTTGTTAAAATCTATAGACATGTGAACTAGTTTTGAAGATCTCGATGCGAGGAATCCAACGGCGAAAACGTTTTGAGATTTGGATGCACTGTTTAAAAGATAAAATCTTTTAAATAAACGAATTACGAAGCCCTGAGCGCACAAACTCCCGCGTCTCGGGGAATAGGCGCCTGCCGGAGACCTGAGCCCACAAACTCCTGCGTCTTGCAATGAAGAAAACCTCAATCAGAGACTAGAGCCCACTTGAAATGTAGGCTTTATATATTCACACCCAATAGGCCAACACAACCCCTAAAAAAATACAATAGGCCAACACTAAATTTTTAACATGCGATATCACACGCGCGGATTTCACCTGAGAGCAACTAATTGAGGAGTACTCCTTTGGGAGCTCTCGTAAGGGTCATTTGGGGTGGGCTGTGAGCGCGCCAATTGGCGCTCTCAGCCACCGCGTCGTGTCGCACTCTGGGTGCTACATCCGGATTTTTGTTTTATTTTTCAGTACACTTTTTCGGCTTTTATATGACTTTTTTCCGGCTTTTCTATTTCCCCGATTTTCTTTAGGATTTGAACCAAAAAAATTGTGCGAAAAATGTGTTTTTTTCGTTTTGCGAAAGGAACAGATTTACTTCTCGTGGAGACACTGATTTGCTTCCACGAGAGGCAAGGTCGTGCCTCTCGAAAAGTAAAAAAAAACTTTTTTTCGTCCCGCGAGAGGCACGGATTTATTTCTCGTGGAGGCACGGATTTGCTTCCACGAGAGGCATGGTCGTGCCTCTCGAAAAGAAAAGAAAAACACTTTTCTTTTCGTCCCGCGAGAGGCATGGATTTATTTCTCGTGGAGTCACGGATTTGCTTCCACGAGAGGCATGGTCGTGCCTCTGGGAAAGTGAAAAAAAAACACATTTTTTTCCTGTTTCATGAGAGGCACGGATTTACTTCTCATGGAGGCACGGATTTGCTTCCATGAGAGGCACGGTCGTGCCTCTTGGAAAGGAAAGAAAACACGTTTTCTTTTTTCTTGTTCCGCGAGAGGCACAGTCGTGCCTCTCAGAAAGGAAAAAAATGCTTTTTTTTCCACGAGAGGTACGGATTTACTTCTCGTGGAGGCACAAATTTTCTTATGTGAGAGGCACGGTCGTACTTCTCAAAAAAAATAAATGCTTTTTTCTTTTTCGTTCCGTGAGAGACACGTATTTACTTCTCGTGAAGGCACGGATTTGCTTCCGCGAGAGGCACGGTCGTGCCTCTCGGAAAGAGAAAAAACATGTTTTCCTTTTTTTCCGTTCCGTGAGAGGCACGGATTCGCTTCCGCGAGAGGTACGGTCGTGCCTTTTGGGAAGGGAAAAAATGTGTCTTTTTCTTGTTCCGCAAGAGGCATGAACTTAGTTCTCGTGGTTTCGTCCAATCTTTTCATGAAAAAATATTCGTCAAATCTATCAACACAGATCTAGTTTCGAAGATCTCGACGCGAAGAATCCAACAATGAAACGGTTCGAGATTTGTACGCATGGTTTGAGAGATAAAATGTTTTGAATAAACAAATCTACGAAAAAAGAAAAAACTCTGAGGTTGCAACGAGTGACGCACATAAAGCGCGTCACTTGTCGCGACCTGGCAAAACAAGAGTGATCTTTGCAAGGAGTACCCCTTAACTTGTGATTTTGCTTTTCAAACCACTAAAACACGCTATATACGATACTACCTTATTTCCGGTTTATAAGGCTTGTGCGTATCTTTAGGTTGACAAATAGACCGACATAATACAAGTTGTATATCATAAAAGAATATCATTAGAAACTTCAAATCGTGTACTTTCTAATGGTATGAGTTTTAGACTACAACTCATTTTATGTTGGTCAAATTATAGATCTAGTGATATGCGTAAGCCTTATAAACCAATAAGGAGACAGTACATTGCAACTGGCGAGAAAACACAGACTAATAACAACGGGGACACATTACACAATGAACAACTGGAAAAAAGAAGACCATACTTCAAATTCATGCGGGCTGACTATCGTGAATGTGTGGGCTGCCGCATTCAAATCCAAAGTTTGGTTTTCCCCTGTTTTTTCTCGACGGTACATGGTTTTTTTTCCCGACGGTATCACACATCAGAGCTCTCCCATCCTCTTGGCGCATTCCACGCTGCAGTCCAGCGTCTCCTCCACACCACTGGCGGAGGAGCCCAGTGGGCAAGGTGTGGCAGCCGCCACATCTTGATTTGGCATTAATTTTTTTATATATATAAGCATATACTTTTCTTCATGTATAGAAATACCTAAACATATACTGCTTGTTAATTTTAGACCACACTAGATCGATTCACTCAAACAAAGCTAGATAAAGCACATAAGTTAGATCGGAAGCACACAAGCAGGCAGCCTGATTGATGTGTTGCCCAGCACATGCCCATCTCACTACTAGACGTACGCGAACCAGCTCGCTTCCGCTGCACAACGATCGGATCGATTCTCTCCGTGGCTCGCTCCTGATGGAACTCATGACTAGGCGATCCAAAAACAGAACAGATAAAATTTTGTTGATGCGTGCAACTTATATTTTTTTTTTGTTTTCTTATGACATATATAAGAGTACATGATTGACTACAAACACGACGCGACTCAATGTTAGGTTTAAGAGCATCTTCAAGAGAAGATGTATATGCAAAAATAACTATCTTTTGCATCTCTGAGGCCCAAAAACACCTCCCAACAGATGATGTAGATGCAAAAGAAATTACATTTCCGCCTCTCGGAGATGTAAACTACAACACCTCGCGGTGCAAATTTGCATCTTCACCTCTAGGATATGTAAAACTGATGGCATCGCGCCAACCGCCCAATCGCCTTCATTTCACTTCCGCCAGCCCGTCCGCCGGCGATTTTTGACCTGAAACGCGTCGTCGTCGCCCGTCGGCCCATCGCCGACCCCGCCGCCGGCCGCGCAGTCGTAGCCGCCGCTGACTCGCCAATTTTGAGTCTGCTACGCTGATGACTGCCCACCTCCGCCGCCGGTGATTTGTGCCCGAAAACGCTGCCGCCGCCACTCATCCATCCATCCCTAACTCCGCCGCGACCCCGCGGCCTATCCCTGCCACTGCATGCGTCTTCTAGACGTCATTACAAGCTTCGGTGCAGTGCAGTGTGAATTGACTATTATGTTTTTGCATCAATTTTTTTGAGGGGGCATCAATTTTGTCTAGTAAATAGTTTGCCACACCTTAAATTTTTTTCGTCCTCCGCTCCACACCATACTTGAACCTGAATCCCAGGTCCACGAGCTTGGTCGAATCACCCTTCACCCTCATGCCCTCTCCTGCCACCCTACAACACCACCACCACAGAAAAACAAGCACAAATTGATCAACCAAGCGACAGATAATAATACCCGAGAACATACAGAAGAAGGACTAGGTCGATCGATTGCATATACATACTTCTTGAGCAATATCTTGTGCTCCGGGTAGCGGGCGGCGAAGCGGGCGACGTAGTCCTCCATGTTGGGGTACCCGGCGGCGCAGAGGAAGCGGCCGGCCATGGACGGCCGGTCCATGCAGAAGAGGTGCGCCTCGCAGGCGTCCTCGATGTGCACCAGCGGCACGGAGCCGCAGAGCGCCTGCATGAACTTGAGGGAGTTGTGGTGGATCTCGTTGCCGGTGAGCGGCGCCACCACCACGGGGATGCTGCTCCAGAGGATGGGCTGGATGGTGTCGCCGCCGACGAGCCCGCACGCCAGCGTCACCACCTCGAACGCCCTGCCCTCCGACTCGTTGTGCCTCAGCAGCTCCTCCTCCGACAGCCGCTTGGACGACACGTACGCCTGCGTGCGCGCCAACGCGTCGCCGTCAGTTGCTGGTACACGCAGCTGATATGGATCGGCTGTCCGAGAGTGTGGATACTTACGTCGAGGTGAACGTTGCTGTAACCGTAGGAGAGGTTGAGCGGCGACCAGCAGGACTCGTTCATCGAGTCCTTGTACCCGTGGCCGTCCTCCTTGAGCGGCGA
The DNA here is from genome assembly GCA_011799875.1 of Thinopyrum elongatum. Classification (NCBI taxonomy): domain Eukaryota; kingdom Viridiplantae; phylum Streptophyta; class Magnoliopsida; order Poales; family Poaceae; genus Thinopyrum; species Thinopyrum elongatum. The sequence goes on along the minus strand of CM022298.1, from coordinate 173,344,444 downwards.
GGCGGCCGTGACGGAGGCCGTGTGGATGACGCGCCGCACCGTCTTGGACCGCTCGCACTGCTGCAGGATGATGCGCGTGGCGTCCACGATCGCTTCAGTTATGTTCTTGTACTGCGATAAACACTTTGTTTGTTATCCCGAGATCCTCTAGTTATATGTAAAAAAGGTGCTGCTATTCAGTAAAATGGATGTACTAACAGTTTGTAGTAGATTGCACGGACCGCACGACAGTCCCAAATTGACTAGCCTTTGGTATGTGACATATAAAGTAATATGATTGGTTCGATGACAAAAATTGACATGTCAATATTTTGCAGATGCCAAACGTTGGCTAGTAGTAATTGGTTAGCTACCAACTTTTCTTGCCAACCTATAAAAAATTATCAACAGCCGAGGTTGGTCCGTGTTCTTAGTTTTTCTAATCCGGGTATCTTATCCCGTGCAAAGCTACGGTCATCTGTCGGACAGAGTCAGCGAGTGGGAGGAATTGTTCTCTCCAAAAAAAGCCCGCTCCAAGCGTGGCCGTAGTGCAGAAATGGAGGACACCACCGAGCGAGTGGGCGGTCGTTTGATGGGGATGTTTTTCTCGCCCCATGCATGGTGACCATGCGGTTGTAGCTACGGCCGGGATCTCCCCGCCGCTGATGTAACCCGTGTTATGGCCGGCGATCTCGTCGCGTCCACGGACGGAATTATTAAGAACTACACTACCGATCGAGGGTCTATCCTGCCAGCGAGCGTGCAAGACAAAAGAGAAAGTCAGCGCGAGGCCACTATATTGGCCGAAAGCCACCGCCACGGCCTACGATAATCAGACAGGGGACAGACCGCGAATTAAGAACTGCGCACGCCATCCCTCGCCGGCTATCTGCACTTCAATCAATTTCGTGGTGGAAGTTTGAGTGGACCGCATAAAATACGAGAAAAATATGCACCGATGTACTTCTACGTAGTGGTTAAGCGTCAGAAAATATTCAGGCAGGCAGATTGAGCTGTGAGCTCGATCGAGAGGCGGGTGACGAGCTCAAGTTTGTGGATGGTGACGCGTTACCTTGGTGCTGCTGGTGTCGTGCAGCAGCGGGGTGGCGACGAGGAAGACGAACTCGCAGCCCTGGATCGCCGGCTCGAAGGTGCCGGCGTCGTAGATGTCCGCCTCGAACAGCACCAGCCGCTCCGCCGCGCCCGGCAGCGACCTCAGCAGCCCCGTCTTCTTCTCATCCCCTGCCACGCACGCATCACCAACGGGTCGTATGATCACCGATTGCAGCCACAAGGAGTCGACGAGAGAGTAGGTGAACTTACGGAGGGATCTCAAGGTGGCGTGGACGACGCAGCCTCGCTGCAGAAGCTTCCGGACGAGCCAGGCGGCGATGTAGCCGGCGGCCCCGGTGACGCACACCCTGCTCATCTCCCTCAGATCACTAGCTGCTCGACCTCCCGTGTTTTCTTCTCCTCCGGTCAAGGGAATCAACTCAACTGACTCTGTCGTCCTATGGCCCTCTCTGCCGCTTTAAGTAGGTTCACGCATGCCCAAGACTTCCGTTTCCTCTGCTGGAAACGCGCGTCACGACGCGATGGTTTCGGAGGGCGACTGCTCACCTGCTATGCTCTAGCTAACAGACAAATTTGTAGTAGTATAAGAATAGCTATTTCTGGATGATGTGTGTATCCCCAAACTCCCGACCCCTTGTAGTAGTATAAGAATAGCTATTTCTGGATGATGTGTGTATCCCCAAACTCCCGACCCCCCGCGTGACGCGGGGGTGGAAACACTAGCGCCGCCACAGTCCCCGCTCCCTCCCCCACTTGTCTCGCCGCCGCCGGAGGGCGCCCGCCGGCGAAGCCCGGTCCGGCCCCGAGGAAGGCGGCGGCGGGGCTCTATCCCTGGCCAGTGTGGCGCGTCGAGAGGGGCTGCATCACGGCGCGTCCATGGAGATCCGCCGGCGCTTGCTGGAGCCTGGGATCTGCGGTCTGCGCGCCCGGATCCGCGTGTTTCGCGTCCGTGGCTGCGCGGTGGAGGTGCCTGGCCGCGCGCTCGTCCAGCGCCTGGTGCGCGCGCCTTTGGCTGCGCGACGGTGGGGTTGGGTGCGGCTACTGCTGCGGGGATGCCCAGGGGCGACGCGGACGAGCGCGTCGTCGTCGCGGGGTGATGCTGGGGGACGCGGGCTCCCCTGGCTGGCGGCCTCTGGCTTGAGCGGCCGGATCTGACGGGCCCTGCCGGTCGGATCTGGCACTATGGCGGCCGGAGGTGTCTCGGCCGGCGACTGATTCCAAGCGGACTGTGTGGGAGCTCCCTGTCGGGATGGTGGTCTGGGCACTGCCTCGGGACGTTCTAGGCTTGCGTCGCCGGCGGTGCTCCGGCTAGTTTTGTGCGGTGCAGCAAGTGACGCCTGCTGCTCCGGTCTGATGGTGGTGTGGGTGGTGGTGTGTTTGGCGAAGTCGTCACAGCATAGGTGCTCGGTTTCCCTGACGAAAGTCATGCTCGACTCTGGTTTGAGCTGATGGCAAATGACGCCTTCGGGTGTGATTTCCCTTGTTGGAGGTGCCATCGAGGGGGTCCGACACCTCTTCCTGCTCCGTGTTCTTGTCTCCCGGTGGAAACTGTGTGCAATGGTGGCGTCATGACGTCATTACTTTATTGAAAGCATTGCCTTGGAGTCAAGTCTGGTGTTGGAAGCACCTGGTTGGTTGTGGTGTGGTGGATCTGGAGCGGGCAGCGTCTTGGTGAGCTTGGAGCATTGGTGGTGCATCCGTTTGGAGTTGATCGTCGGTCGACGGTGAGAGCAGCAAGAGCATCCTTTGTATGCAAGTAGCGCCAGGCGAGTTATGTCAGCTAGCCTCGTGGGATCGGAGCGGCATATGTCTCGCTCTTTCAGATGTATCGTTCCTCTCCAGTGTCCTCGATGTTTGCGGATATGCTCGTAGCAGCCCTATACAATACGACGGTTGTCGGTGTGCACTCTGGTAGCAGCGTAGGCGCTCAAGTGCCCGCCCGGGTGTGTTGTGGGGTTTTGGCTTTCCGGCGTTTTTGTATATGTTGTGGTGCTTTAGTCCTAGTTTAGCTAGGCGATGCTTTGGTTTTAGCCCGGTTTCCCTCAATTAACCGAGCAGTCCTTTTTTTTCTTTCTTCTTTTTTAGCACTCGCCTTTTTGCGGTGCATTCCTCCTTTGGGGGTGTTCTTGTAATACCTTCTTCTGATCAACGAATTTGGCAGCTTGCCAACATTCAAAAAAAAAAAATCTGGATGATGTGTACGAGGCACACCAGCGGCTTTGTATTTCTGATTGATGTTCAATATATATGTGACGAGATCATGTATGTAAATGCAAGCACATCATCAATGGTGTCAGGGCGGAGCAAGGTTGTGTTGTTGCTCGATATATCTGTGATCAAAATTAGCAAGAGTGGTGCCTTGTAAGAGTGGTGTCATCCATGGCTATATTAGTTCACAATAGGCACATGTCAGTCGCCTAACTTTTGAATTTGGGTCAGTTTTTGGTTTGAAGGGAGAAACAGCCGGAGGGTGGGAAGAAGCTCGCCGGTAGGTTACCCCATTATCTATTGTTGATATGGGGGTGGGGGCGGCAGCACGGCGATGGGGGGGTGGGGGGGGGGGCAGCACGGCGGTGCTGCAAGTTCGCCGGGGAAAATCTCCGTCTGCGCCGGGGCTAGAGGGATAGCTGAGGGCGGCGGCAGCACGGCGGTCGGAGGAGGTTCCGAGGAGGGTTGGGCGGCGAGGCTGCGTGGGAGCACCGCCGGTCACGGTGGTGGTGGCAGGCGGTTCGGCCGACAGTCGTGCAGCGGTTTGAGGAAGGAGACGAGCTAGAGGAAGAAGAAGGGCCGCGCGCCGTTGGATCTGCATCCGAGGTCCCAAAACGATCTACTGACCCTAGTTTAAAACTCAGTCGACTTACCTATAGCCACACCCATATTAGTTGTCTTGTAAAATCCTTTAGGCACGTTTCTTTTACAGTTTATAACAACTTAAATGTGAAATTATGCTAAAATCCCAAAAGAACTCGATGTGGGCTAGCTTAATTTATTTTCATCCCACCTCGTTCACAATGAAAAATTGGGTTAGCCCTGATTGGTGTGACGTGGGAGGAGGGTGCACATAATTGAACGTTTGCCTTGGTGCAGCGGCCTCCTTTTGATGGTAATCTGTCGGCATTGGCAGATGCGGTGGAGTTGGCGATGGTGGCTGCTCGGTGGTGGTGCGCGTGACTTGGCCATCTGGCTTTGCGTGGAAGGCCCCCCTATGCCTTCCGGCCGTGCGACAAACCATCTCCAGTTGGTATCAGGGCCGACTCTTGATGGAAATATGCCCTAGAGGCAATAATAAAATGGTTATTATTATATTTTCTTAATCATGATAAATGTTTATGATTCATGCTAGAATTATATTGGCCGGAAACTTAAATACATGTGTGGATACATAAACAAATACCGTGTCCCTAGTGAGCCTCTACTAGACTAGCTCGTTGATCAAAGATGGTTAAGGTTTCCTAACCATAGACATGAGTTGTCATTTGATAACGGGATCACATCATTAGGAGAATGATGTGATGGACAAGACCCAACCGTTAGCATAGCATATGATCGTTCAGTTTATTGCTACTGCTTTCTTAATGTCAAATACATGTTCATTCGACCATGAGATCGTGCAACTCCCGGATACCGGAGGAATACCTTGTGTGCTATCAAACGTTACAACGTAACTGGGTGATCATAAAGATGCTTGATACGTCCATTTTGCATCATGTTTTTATATTGATATTTATTGCATTATGGGCTGTTATTACACATCATGGTACAATACTTATGCCTTTTCTCTCTTATTTTACAAGGTTTACATGAAGAGGGAGAATGCCGGCAGCTGGAATTCTGGACCGGAAAGGGTATAAATCTGAGAGACCTATTCTGCACAACTCCAAAAGTCCTGAAAATTTACGGAGAATTATTCTGGAATAAAAAAAATATTGGGCGAAGAAAATACCAGAGGGGACCCACCAGGTGGCACAAGGGTGGGGGGCGCGCCCCCCTGGCTTGTGGGCCCCTTGGTAGGCCTCCGGTGCCCCTCTTCTATTATATGATGTCTTTTGACCTGAAAAAATCATAAGAGAGATTTCGGGACGAAACGCCGCCGTCTCGAGGCGAAACTTGGGCAGAACCAATCTAGGGCTCCGGCGGAGCTGTTCTGCCGGGGAAACTTCCCTCCGGTAGGGGGAAATCGGAGCCATCGTCATCACCAACGATCCTCTCATCGAGAGGGGGTCAATCTCCATCAACATCTTCACCAGCACCACTCCTCTCCAAACCCTAGTTCATCTCTTGTATCCGATCTTTATCTCAAAACCTCAGATTGGTACTTGTGGGTTGCTAGTAGTGTTGATTACTCCTTGTAGTTGATGCTAGTTGGTTTATTCGGTGGAAGATCATATGTTCAGATCCTTAATGATAATTAATACTCCTCTGATTATGAACATGAATATGCTTTGTGAGTAGTTACGTTTGTTCCTGAGGACATGGGAGAAGTCTTGTTATAAGTAACCATGTGAATTTGGTATTCGTTCAATATTTTGATGAGATGTATGTTGTCTTTCCTCTAGTGGTGTTATGTGAACGTCGAGTACATGACACTTCACCATTGTTTGGGCCTAGGAGAACGCATTGGGAAGTAATAAGTAGATGATGGGTTGCTAGAGTGACAGAAGTTTAAACCCTAGTTTATGCGTTGCTTCGTAAGGGGCTGATTTGGATCCATATGTTTCATGCTATGCTTAGATTTATCTTAATTCTTCTTTCGTAGTTGCGGATGCTTGCGAGAGTGGTTAATCGTAAGTGGGAGGCTTGTCCAAGTAAGGACATCACCCAAGCACCGGTCCACCCACATATCAAGTTATCAAAGTAACGAACGCGAATCATATGAGCATGATGAAAACTAACTTGACAGTAATTCCCATGTGTCCTCGGGAGCGCTAGGCTTTATATAAGAGTTCGTCCAGGCTTGTCCTTTGCTACAAAAAGGATTGGGCCACCTTGCTGCACCTTTGTTACACTTGTTACTTGTTACCCGTTACGAATTATATTATCACAAAACTATCTGTTAACGATAATTTCAGTGCTTGCCGAGAATACCTTACTGAAAACCGCTTGTCATTTCCTTCTGCTCCTCGTTGGGTTCAACACTCTTACTTATCGAAAGGACTACGATAGATCCCCTATACTTGTGGGTCATCAATGCTCTACAGGTATCTCCGAAGGTGTCTGTTGAGTTGGTGTGAATCAAGATTGGGATTTGTCACTCCGTGTATCGGAGAGGTATATCTGGGCCCTCTCGGTAATACACATCACAAGAAGCTTGCAAGCAAAGTGACTAAGGAGTTAGTTGCAAGATGATGTATTACGGAACGAGTAAAGAGACTTGCCGGTAACGAGATTGAACTAGGTATAGAGATACCGACGATCAAATCTCGGGCAAGTAACATACCTACAGACAAAAGGGAATTACGTATGTTGTCATAAAGGTTCAACCGATAAAATATCTTCATGGAATATGTAGGAATCAATATGGGCATCCAGGTCCCGCTATTGGTTATTGACCGGAGAGGTGTCTCAGTCATGACTACATAATTCCCGAACCCGTAGGGTCGCACGCTTAACGTTCGTTGACGCTAGAGTAGTATTAGGATATTTGATGAGTGGTAACCAAATGTTGTTCGGAGTCTTGGATGTGATCTCGGACGTCACGAGGAGTCTCAGAATGGTCGAGAGGTAAAGATTTATATATGAGAAGTCATATTTTGGGTTCCGGAAAAAGGTGCAGTTTTTTCGGTATTTTATCGGGAAGCTTCCAGAAGGTTTCGGAGGATTCCGGAGGGGTCCGGAAGTCCACAAGTGGGTTCACCATGAACCAAGGGCTAGCATGGGCTGCGGGGAGGCTCCCTGGCCTTATTGGGCTAGGCGCACCAAGTCCTCAAAAGCCCATGTGGCTAGGGAAGGCAAAAAAGGAAGGAGTCCTAGTAGGAATAGGATTGGACCTGGAGTCCAAGTCCTCTCCCCCTTAGCTGCGCCCTAGGGCTTGGTGGGGCTGTTTCCACACCCCTCCACCTATATATAGAGGGGAGGGGGGCCCAAGAGGATACACCAAGCCCTTGGTGCACCTCTCTCTCCCGTTACTCCGTAGTTCCATCACCTCGTCCCGACGACGCTTAGCGAAGCGCTGCCAGTGATCCACCACCACCATCACCACCACGCCGTCGTGTTGGTTGTGATCCCATCTACTTCTCCTCTCCCGCTTGCTGGATCAAGAAGGAGGAGACGTCATCGAGCCGCACGTGTGCTAAACTCGGAGGTGCCGTCCGTTCGGCACTAGATCGGTTGGATCATGATCGGATCGCGAAGAGTACGACTACATCAACCGCGTGATAAACGCTTCCGCTTAGCGATCTACAAGGGTATGTAGTGTTGGAAATATGCCCTAGAGGCAATAATAAATTGGTTATTATCATATTTCCCTGTTCATGATAATCGTTTATTATCCATGCTAGAATTGTATTGATCGAAAACTCAAATACATGTGTGGATACATAGACAACAATATGTCCCTAGTGAGCCTCTACTAGACTAGATCGTTGATCAAAGGTGGTTAAGGTTTCCTAACCATTGGCATGAGTTGTCATTTGATAACGGGGTCACATCATTAGGAGAATGATGTGATGGACTAGACCCGACCGTAAGCTTAGCATCAGATCGTTTAAGTTATTTGCTATAGCTTTCTTCATGTTAAGTATCTGTTCCTTTGACCATGAGATCATGCAACTCACTAACACCGGAGGAGTACCTTGTGTGTATCAAACGTCGCAACATAACTGGGTGACTATAAAGATGCTCTACAGGTATCTCCGAGGGTGTCTGTTGAGTTGGCATGGATCAAGACTGGGATTTGTCACTCCGGATGACGGAGAGGTATCTCAGGGCCCACTCGGTAATACATCATCGCAATAAGCTTGCAAGCAATGTGACTAAAGAGTTAGCCACGGGATCTTGTATTACGGAACGAGTAAAGAGACTTGCCGATAACGAGATTGAACTAGGTATAGAGATTCCGACGATCGAATCTCGGGCAAGTAACATACCGATGGACAAAGGGAATTGTGTACGGGATTAATTGAATCCTTGACATCATGGTTCAACCGATAAAGATCTTCGTGGAATATGTAGGAACCAATATGGGCATCCAGGTCCCGCTACTGGTTATTGACCGGAGAGGAGTCTCGGTCATGTCTACATGATTCTCGAACCCGTAGGGTAGCACGCTTAACGTTCGGTAGCGCTAGGGTAGTATTGAGATATTAATAGTGGAAATTCCAAAGGTTGTTCAGAGTCCCGGATGGGATCCGGGACATCACGAGGAGCTCCTGAATGGTCCGGAGGTAAAGATTCATATATGGAAAGTTGTTATCGGGGTTCCGGAAAAAGTTTTAGTTTTTTTGGTATTGTACCGGGAAGGTTATAGAAGGTTCTGGAGTGGGGCCCACCTGCATGGGGGGACCCACATGAACGTGGGTAGTTGGGAAAGTCCCTACAACCCTGGTCTAGGTCCACCAAGATCCTTCCTTGAAAGGAATAGTATCATATCCCAAAGGGATAAGATCAGGATCCCTAAAAAGGGGGGATAGCGATCGGTGGGGAAGGAAAGGAGGGATTTCCTTCCCCCCCCTTTGACCAACGCCCCTAGGGCCTTGGAGGGCAAGCCACCAGCCCCCTCCACACCTATATAAAGGTGGGGAGGCATTAGGGGCAGCCACCCTTTGCCGCTTGCCGCTTGCCTGTTACCTCTCCCAACTCCTCCCACGTTTCACCGGTACACGCTTGGCGAAGCCCTGCCGGAGTTCCGCTGCCACCGCCACCACCATGTTGGTTTAGATCTCATATACCTCCTCTCCCTCCCTTGCTGGATCAAGAAGGAGAGGACACCGCCGAGCTGTACGTGTGCTAAACTCGGAGGTGCCACACGTGCGGTACTTGGATCGGATTGGATCTCGACACGAGTACGACTACGCCAACCACGATCTCTAGATCGTTAACGCTTTCGGTCTACAAGGGTATGTTGACACCACTCTCCTCTCGTATATGTGCATCTCCTAGATTGATCTTGGTGAGCGTAGGAATTTTTTTGTTTCCCATGCAACGTTCCCCAACATGTAGATGCTCTCCCCCTCTCGTAGCTATGCATCTCCATGGATAGATCTTGCGTGTGCATAGAATTTTTTTTGTTTTCCATGCAACGTTCCCCAATAGTGGCATCATGAGCCAGGTCTATGCGTAGATGATATGCATGAGTAGAACACAAAGAAGTTGTGGGCGGTGATGTTCATACTGCTTACCACCAACATCTTATTTTGATTCGGCAGCATTGTGGGATGAAGCGGCCCGGACAACCTTACATGTCCATGCACATGAGACCGGTTCCACTGACTGACATGCAACTTCTTTTGCATAAAGGTGGCTGGCGGGTGTCTGTTTCTCCTACTTTAGTTGAATCGAATTTGACTACGGCCGGTCCTTGAAGAAGGTTAAAAGAGCAAACCTGGTAATCACCGTTGTGGTTTTGCGTAGGTAAGAATGGTTCTTGCTAGTTGCCCGTAGCAGCCATGTAAAACTTGCAACAACAAAGTAGAGGACGTCTAACTTGTTTTTGCAGGGTATGTTGTGATGTGATATGGTCAAGACGTGATGTGATATACGTTGTTGTATGAGATGATCATGTTTTGTAGTATCGACAACCGGCAGGAGCCTTAGGGTTGGCTTTTAATTATTGTATGAAATGCAAGCGCCATGTAATTGCTTTACTTTATCGCTATGCGTTAGCAATAGTTGTAGTAGCAATAGTTGGCAAGATGACCCCGACGCAATGATGGAGATCAAGGTGTCGAGCCGGTGACGATGGAGATCATGCCGATGCTTTGGAGATGGAGATCAAAAGCACAAGATGATGATGGCCATATCATGTCACATATTTTGATTGCATGTGATGTTTATCATTTATGTATCTTATTTTGCTTAGAACGACGGTAGCATTATAAGATGATCCCTTCACTTAATTTCAAGATAAAAGTGTTCTCCCTGAGTATGCACCGTTGCCAAAGTTCATCGTTTCGAAGCACCAAGTGATGATCGGGTGTGATAGACTCTACGTTCACATACAACGGGTGTAAGCCAGATTTACACGCGCAAAATACTTGGTTTAAACTTGACGAGCCTAGCATGTACAGACATGGTCTCGGAACACTGGAGACCGAAAGGTCGAACATGAGTCATATAGTAGATATGATCAACATGGATATGTTCACCATTGATGACTACCCCATCTCACGTGATGATCGAACATGGGTTAGTTAATTTGGATCATGTATCACTTAGATAGCTTGGGGGATGTTAATTTAAGTGGGAGTTCATTAGTAATTTGATTATTTGAACTAAAATTTATCATGAACATAGTCAAAATGTCTTTGCAAATTATGTTGCAGATCAATAGCTCGCGATGTAGCTCCCCTATTTTTTTATACATTCCTAGAGAAAACTAAGTTGAAAGATGATGGTAGCAATAATGCTGACTGGGTCCGTGATCTGAGGATTATCCTCATTGCTGCACAGAAGAATGATGTCCTTGATGCACCGCTAGGTGATAGACCTGCTGCAGGAGCTGATGCAGATGTTATGAATGTTTAACAAGCTCGATCTGATGACTACTTGATAGTTTAGTGAGCCATGATTTACGGCTTAGAATCGGGGCTCCAAAAATGTTTTGAACGCCATGGAACATATGAGATGTTCCAAGAGCTGAAATTGGTATTTCAGGCTCATGCCCGTGTTGAGAGGTATGAGACCTCTGACAAATACTTTGCCTACAAGATGGAGGAGAATAGCTGAGCCAGTGAGCATGTGCTCGGAATGTCTGGGTACTACAATCGCTTGAATCAAGTGGGAGTTAATCTTCCAGATAAGATAGTGATTGACAGAGTTCTCCAGTCACTATCACCAAGCTACTAGTGCTTCGTGATGAACTATAATATGCAAGGGATGACGAAAACAATTCCTAAGCTCTTCGCGATGCTGAAATTGGCGGAGGTAGAAATCAAGAAAGAACATCAAGTGTTGAAGGTTAACAAGACCACCAGTTTAAAGAAAAAGGGCAAGGGAAAGAAAGGGAACTTCAACAAGAACAACAAGCAAGTTGTCGCACCTGTGAAGAAGCCCAAAGCTGGACCCAAGCCTGAAACTGAGTGCTTCTACTGCAAAGGAAATGGTCACTGGAAGCGGAACTTCCCCAAATACTTGGCAGATAAGAAGGATGGCAAAGTAAACAAAGGTATATTTGATATACATGTTATTGATGTGTACCTTACTGATGCTCGTAGTAGCCCCTGGGTATTTGATACCGGTTCAGATGCTGAGATTAGTAACTCGAAACAGGAGTTGCAGAATAAACGGAGACTAGTTAAGGGCGAGGTAACGATGTGTGTTGGACGTGTTTCCAAGATTGATATGATCACCATCGCACACTCCCTCTACCTTCGGGATTAGTGTTGAGCCTAAATAAATGTTATTTGGTGTTTGCGTTGAGCATGAACATGATTAGATCGCGTTTATTGCAATACGGTTATTCATTTAAGTCAGAGAATAATTGTTGTTCTGTTTACATGAATAAAACCTTCTATGGTCATACACCAAATGTAAATGGTTTATTGAATCTCGATCGTAGTGATACACATATTCATAATATTGATGCCAAAAGATACAAAGTTGATAATGATAGTACAACATACATGTGGCACTGCCGTGTAGGTCATATTGGTGTAAAGCGCATGAAGAAACTCCTTGCGGATGGACTTTTGGAATCACCTGATTATGAATCATTTGATACTTGTGAACCATGCATCATGGGCAAGATGACTAAAACTCTGTTCTCCAGAACAATGGAGCGAGCTAATGACTTATTGGAAATAATACATACCGATGTATGCGGTTCGATGAGTGTTGAAGCACGCGGCGGGTATCGTTATTTTCTCACCTTCACAGATGATTTTGAGTACGTATGGGTATATCTACTTGATGAAACACAAGTCTGTAACATTTGAAAAGTTAAAATAATTTTAGAGTGAAGTGGAGAATCATCATAACAAGAAAATAAAGTTTCTACGATCTGATCGTGGAGGCGAATATTTGAGTTACGAGTTTGGCCTTCATTTAAAACAATGTGGAATAGTTTCACAACTCACGACACCTAGAACACCACAGCGTAATGGTGTTTCCGAACGTCATAACCGTACTTTATTAGATATGGTGCGTTCTATGATGTCTCTTATCGATTTGCCACTATCATTTTAGGGTTATGTAGTAGAGACAGCCGCATTCACGTTAAATAGGGCACCGTCTAAATCCGTTGAGATGACAACATATGAACTGTGGTTTGGCAAGAAACCTAAGCTGTCGTTTCTTAAAAGTTTGGGGATGCGACACTTATGTCAAAATACTTCACCCTGATAAGCTCGAACCCAAAGCGAAGTAGTGCGTCTTCATAGGATACCCGAAAGAAACTATTGGGTATACATTCTACCATAGATCCGAAGGAAAAATCTTTGTTGCTAAGAATGGGTCCTTTCTAGAGAACGAGTTTCTCTCGAAAGAAGTGAGTGGGAGGAAAGTAGAACTTGATGAGGTAGGTGTACCTTCTCTCGAATTGGAAAGTAGTACATCAGAGAAAGTCGTTCCCGTGATGCCTACACCAACCAGAGAGGAAGCAAATGATGATGATCATGAAACTTCAGATCAAGTTACTACTGAACCTCGTAGGTCGACCAGAACACGTTCCGCACCAGAGTGGTACGGCAATCCTGTCCTGGAAGTCATGTTGTTGGATAACAGCGAACCTATGAACTATGAAGAAACTATGATGAGCCCAGATTCCAAAAAATGGCTTGAGGCCATGAAATCTAAGATAGTATCCATGTATGAGAACAAAGTGTGGAATTTGGTGGATTTGCCCGATGATCGGCAAGCCATAAAGAATAAATGGATCTTTAAGAGGAAGACGGACGCTGACGGTAATATCACTGTCTACAAAGCTCGACATGTTGCAAAAGGTTTTTGACAAGTTCAAGGGGTTGACTACGATGAGACTTTCTCACCCATAGCGATGCTTAAGTCTGTCCGAATCATGTTAGCAACTGCCGCATTTTATGATTATGAAATCTGGCAAATGGATGTCAAAAACTTGCATTCCTTAATGGGTTTCTTGAGGAAGAGTTGTATATGATGCAACCGAAATTTTTTGTCGATCCTAAAGTGCTAACAAAGTGTGCAAGCTCCAGCGATCCATCTATGGACTGGTGCAAGCATCTCGAAGTTGGAATATATGCTTTGATGAGGTGATCAAAGCATATGGTTTTATACAGACTTATGGTGAAGCCTGTATTTACAAGAAAGTGAGTGGGAGCTCTATAGCATTTCACGCTTTGATGAAGTGATCAAAGCATATGGTTTTATACAGACTTATGGTGAAGCCTGTATTTACAAGAAAGTGAGTGGGACCTCTGTAGCATTTCTGATATTATATGTGGATGACATATTGCTGATTGGAAATGATATAGAATTTTTGGATAGCATAAAAGGATACTTGAATAAGAATTTTTCAATGAAAGACCTCGGTGAAGCTACTTACATATTGGGCATCAAAACCTATAGATATAGATCAAGACGCTTAATAGGACTTTCACAAAGCACATACCTTGACAAAGTTTTGAAGGAGTTCAAAATGGATCAGTCAAAGAAAGGGTTCTTGCCTGTATTCAAGGTGTGAAGTTGAGTAAGACTCAAAGCCCGACCTCAGCAGAAGATAGAGAGAGAATGAAAGTCATTCCCTATGCCTCAGCCATAGGTTCTATAAAGCATGCCATGCTGTGTACCAGACCTATTGTGTGCCTTGCCATGAGTCTGGCAAGGGCGTACAATAGTGATCCAAGAGTGGATCACTGAACAGCAGTCAAAATTATCCTTAGGTACCTAAAGAGGACTAAGGAAATGTTTCTCGGTTATGGAGGTGATAAAGAGTTCGTCGTAAAGGGTTACGTCGATGCAAGCTTTGACACTGATCCGGATGACTCTAGTCTCAATCTGGATACGTATTGAACATGAGAGAAATTAGCTAGAGTAGCTCTATGCAGAGCATTGTAGACATAGATATTTGCAAAGTAAACACGGATCTGAATGTTGCAGACCCGTTGACTAAAAACCTCTCTCACAACCAAAACATGATCACACCTTAGAACTCTTTGGATGTTAATCACATGGCGATGTGAACTAGATTATTGACTCTAGTGAACTCTTTGGGTGTTAATCACATGGCGATGTGAACTACATTATTGACTCTAGTGCAAGTGGGAGACTAATGGAAATATGCCCTAGAGGCAATAATAAAATGGTTATTATTATATTTCCTTAATCATGATAAAGGTTTATTATTCATGCTAGAATTGTATTGACCGGAAACTTAAATACATGTGTGGATACATAAACAAATACCGTGTCCCTAGTGAGCCTCTACTAGACTAGCTCGTTGATCAAAGATGGTTAAGGTTTCCTAACCATAGACATGAGTTGTCATTTGATAACAGGATCACATCATTAGGAGAATGATGTGATGGAAAAGACCCAACCGTTAGCATACCATATGATCGTTCAGAAATGTCAAATACATGTTCCTTCGACCATGAGATCATGCAACTCCCAGATACCGGAGGAATACCTTGTGTGCTATCAAACGTCACAACGTAACTGGGTGATCATAATTATGCTCTACAGGTATCTCCGAAGGTGTCTGTTTAGTTGGTGTGAATCGAGATTGGGATTTGTCACTCCGTGTATCGGAGAGGTATCTCTGGGCCCTCTCGGTAATACACATCACAAGAAGCTTGCTAGCAAATTGACTAAGGAGTTAGTTGCAAGATGATGTATTACGGAACAAGTAAAGAGACTTTTCGGTAACGAGATTGAACTAGGTATAGAGATACCGACGATCGAATCTCGGGGAAGTAACATACCAACGGACAAAGGGAATTACGTATGTTGTCATAAAGGTTCAACCGATAAAAGATCTTCGTGGAATATGTAGGAATCAATATGGGCATCCAGGTCCCGCTATTGGTTATTGACCGGAGAGGTGTCTCGGTCATGACTACATAATTCCCGAACCCGTAGGGTCGTACGCTTAACGTTCGTTGACGCTAGAGTAGTATTGGGATATTTGATGAGTGGTAACCAAATGTTGTTCGGAGTCTCGAATGAGATCCCGGACATCACGAGGAGTCTTAGAATGGTCGAGAGGTAAAGATTTATATATGGGAAGTCATATTTTGGGTTCCGGAAAAAGGTGCAGTTTTTTCGGTATTGTACCGGGAAGCTTCCAGAAGGTTCCGGAGGATTCTGGAGGGGTCCAGAAGTCCACAAGTGGGTTCACCATGACCCAAGGGCTAGCATGGGCTGTGGGGAGGCGCCCTGGCCTTATTGGGCTAGGCGCACCAAGTCCTCAAAAGCCCATGTGGCTAGGGAAGGCAAAAAAGGAAGGAGTCCTGGTAGGAATAGGATTGGACTTGGAGTCCAAGTCCTCTCCCCCTTAGCTGCGCCCTAGGGCTTGGTGGGTCTGTTTCCCATGCCCCTCCACCTATATATAGAGGGGAGGGGGCACCCCAAGAGGATACACCATGCCCTTGGCGCCCCTCTCTCTCCCGTTACTCCGTAGTTCCATCACCTCATCCCGGCGACGCTTAGCGAAGCACTGTCAGTGATCCACCAGCACCATCACCACCACGCCGTCGTGTTGGTTGTGATCCCATGTACTTCTCCTCTCCTGCTTGCTAGATCAAGAAGGAGGAGACATCATCGAGCCGCACGTGTGCTAAACTCGGAGGTGCCATCCGTTCGGCACTAGATCGGTTGGATTGTGATCGGATCACGAAGAGTACGACTACATCAACCGCGTGATAAACGCTTCTGCTTAGCGATCTACAAGGGTATGTAGATGCTGTCCCCCTCTCGTAGCTATGCATCTCCATGGATAGATCTTGCGTGTGCGTAGAATTTTTTTTGTTTTCCATGCAACGTTCCCCAACAGCTCTATGTTTCAGAAGGCACTAGGACGAACTCGATGATATGGTCCCATAAACACTATTCTGATCAGGGGATGAGAATAATATTCTGATAACTACCTAACCCGTACCAGTAGTATTAGTTGAACTTCACTTAGTACTAGGTTGAACTTCCATGAACATTGTCCAAATGGGGCTTGCGATATACCGTTGGAAAGCTGTGGACACGAGTATTATAAAATCTAAGCGGTTTAAGAGCAGTTTTGAAAACCGTTTTTCTTCATACAAAAAACATGAATAGTATTTTAGATCCCATTTCTAAATCGTTTATCGAAATGAGGCAAATAATATGGTGTTGGAAAACTGCTGCAAATCCGCTCATTCCACATATAGAAAGTTTTTCCAAATTCCATACGGTTAAAGAGTAATTTAAAAAATCACGGAATTTCTCGAACCGAACAACTGAGTTCATTTTTTCAAGCCCATTTCTAAACAACTAATCTGATTGAGGCAAATAATATGGCATTGGAAAGCTTATGAAAATGCGCTTCTTTTCTGTATAGATTTTTTTTTCTAATTTTGAACGGTTTAACTGTAATTTAGAAAACGGTCGAAGTTCCTCCGAGTTCGTATTTTGAGTTAATTTTTCAACGGTTTGTCAGAATGCAACAAATGATATGGCGTTGGAAAGCCTGGAGAAATGCGAAACTTTTATGTATATAATGTTTCTCCCAATTACTTACGGTTTTTTGTCAATTTTGAAATGGCTGAAAACGTATTTTGGCCGTAATTTGTGCAAACTTTATTGGAATGGGCAAATAATATACCATTGGAAAGCTATAAAAAATGCGAAATTTTTTTGTATAGAAAGTTTTCTCTAATTCCCAACCGTTTTTAAGTAATTTTGAAAATGGCGAAATCATGTGTTCTGCCTTCATCGCCAAAACAGAGTGTTCGGAGATGCACTGCGTGAAGGAGTTAAACTTCTGGGCTGTATCTATTTGAACTTCACTCTGTGTTTCACGTGCTATTTTTGCCCGTAACTCCCAAACCACTTACCATAATTGAGCAAATGATATACCGATGGAAAGCTATTGAAAACACGCAACTTTCCCGTGTTGACCAATTTTTCATACTCGCGGCGGTTCAAAAGAATTTGTGGAATATATAAAACGTGTTTTAAACGGTATACATGAAATTTTTAAACCGTTCATTGGAATGTAGCATATAATATACCGTTGGAAAGCTTATGAATACGAGCAACTTTTTCATCTAGACAATCGTTACAAATTCGTTGCCGTTTGAGAGCAGTTTTAAAAATGGTTAAAACAACATCGTTTTTTTGCCTTTTTTTTAAAACATGCAATTGAAGGTTGGACGTCTCGCAATATAAATTTTGAACCGTGCAGGGAGGAGGACGTGAACTTCTTGTAACAAACCTTTTAGGCTTTTAGTTCTTATTCTTTTATTCTCATCTGAAACGCATCCCGTGTAGTAGTTGAACTGCTCGCTGTTTTCACTTTGAACTTCTGTCACGTATTTTTGTTCGTGATTCCTCATCCGTTTCGTCTGGGTTGCACAACTGATATACCATTAGAAACCTGTTGAAAAGATGCAACTTTTTCTAACACGGTTAAACTTTTGTTTTGAACAAGATACACCAATTTGTATTAACCGTTTATTTGGAATAAGAATATTATATACCCTTGGAAAGTTGCTGAATAGGAGGAACTTTTTCATATAGAGCATTTTTTTTTTCAAATTTGTAATGGATTGAGAGAATTATTTTAATTCACAAAAGCAACATTTTTGTGTGTTTTTGCACACATAAAAAAATGGTGAACCTGTCACAAGAATTTTTGAACTTCCCCGGGCCAAGCGCTTGAATTTCTCGCAACAAATTTTATTGACTTTGCCTTTTTATTCTTTTTTTCAAATCAAACACACACCATGCAGTACGTGAACTTCTGGCTGTTATTACTTTGAACTGCGCTCTGTTTTTTTCCTAACTCCTACAACACTTATCAAATTTGAGCATGTAAATCCTAGGTTTTTTTATAAAGGATGAACCTCTCTACTTTTTAATATGAACTTCTTAGTTTCATTCTTAGGGGAAAAAATGATTTTAACTCCAAAAGCACATGAACTTGAGTTTTTCGTATACATCGCACTACTCCTTTTTTATTTTGAACCTTTTGATTTTGTTCTCTATGAACAAGAAAAATCTTAGTTTTTTAAAACATTGAACTGCTCTATTTTTTTAATTTGGACTTCATGATTTTATTCTTAATTACGGGAAAAAAATCAGAGTTTTGTAATAAATTTTGAACTGCTCCACTTTTAGAAACTGAACTTCTTGTCTTTATTCTTTATTAACGTGGAACATCTGAGTTTTTATATATATTGAACTGTCACGTATTTTAAATTTTTACTTCTTGGTTTTATTCTTTACTATCAAGGAAAATCCCTTTTTATTAAAATTTAAAGTGCTTTGTTTCTTTAATCTGAATTTCTTGGTGTTAATCGTTAGTAACGGAAAAAGTCTTAGTTTTTTAGTAAATATTGAACCGCTTCGTTATTTAATTTTAAACTTGTTGTTTTTTAGACGGGGGGATTCGTTCTTATAAACTTGTTGAACTACACTATTTTCTTCATTTGACCTTTGTTGGTTTTGTAATAAACACTGAACTTCTTCGTCATTTAAATTAGAACCTGTAGGGTTTTCTATATATGGTGAAATACATTTTCTCTAAATTTTGAAACCACTCCATTTGCAAATTTGAACTTCTTGGTTTATTCTTTAGTAATGGGAAGAATTCTAGATTTTTAAATACATCTAACCATTTCTTTGTTTTAGTTAGAACTTCTAGTTTTTTTAATAGGAAAAATCTTTTTAAACTTTTGAGTTGTTCCTTTATTTTAATTTGAACTTCTTCATTTTATTATTTAGTAACGAGAAAAAAATCTGAGTTTTTTTATAGTTCGAACTTCTCTGTTATTTTAATTTGAACTTCTTAATCTTATCTTAGAGGAAATATATGTTTTTAAATTAGCATCAAACATTTCTTTTTAAATTGAACTTAATACTTTTTTTTCCTAGAAACGAAAGGAATTTGAGTTTTTCGTATACATTGAACTAGTCCTTTATTTTAATTTGAACTTCTTCATTTTATTCTTTAGTAACAAGGAAACCTAAGTTGTTTTTATAAATATGGAACTTCTCTATTTTTTACTTTGGAATTCTTGGTTTATTTCTTTTAGTTACGAATAAAATCCTAGTTTTGTAATAAATATTGAACCGGTACTTTATTTAAATTTGAACTTTTAGTTTTTTTAATTTAGAAATGATGAAGATGCTTTTTATGAATATTGAACTGCTCTATTTTTTAGATTTTGAACTTCTTGTTTTTTGTTGTTGGACTTCTTGTTTTGCATTCTTTAATAATGAGGCAAATCTGGATTTTTTATAAACATTGAACTCCTCCTTTTTTAAAATTTGGACTTCTTGGGGCTTTTTCAATTATTTATGTATACATATAACCGCTCATATTTATTTATTTGAACTTCGAAGAAAACTAAATTATTTTTTAGACATCATAACAAACTGTAGCAATTGCAAAACTTTTTAGATTGGTTACAAGTGAATTTTTCTGTTTTGGATCATTGTTGTTTCGAAAAAACATGAACACATACAGGAGATAGAATTATGTGTGCATAAACTAGGTAGCAATTTTGAACTTTTCGTGGCAGAGCACTTGAACTTCTAGGAACAATTGTTTTTCGTTTTATGAGTTACTTTTAAAAATGCCAAAAATGGCGTTGTGTTTTTTTTAACATGTAAATCCTAGGTTTTAATAAACTCCGAACTTCTGTGTTATTTTAATGTGTACTTCACATTGGTTTTATTTTTTATTAGCGGTTAGAATCCGAGTTTTTGGTAAACATTGAACCACTGCGTTATTTTAATTTGAACTTCTAGGTTTGTTTTAGAATCGGGAAAATCCATTTTCTAATTAAAAAATTTTGAACTATTTTTGTTATTTTAATTTGACCTTCCCGTTGTTTGTGGATATTTTGATGGTGTGTTCCTTTTTTATTCGAACTTGATGCAATGAACATTTTTCAGGTATCATTTTATTACTTTTTCCTCATCCGAACTTGTGGTGTTGGTACACACCCACACACAAAACACATTTTTGGCATGTGAATTTTGCACACAAACATTTCTTTTTATAAGATATTTTGAACTTCTGTTTTTTGTATGTATGAACTTCTGATTTATTCAAGGAATAAATAAAAACGTACACATAGCACGAGCACACCGAACACACGCACACAGAAGCATCTTATAAAAGAAATGGGTGGCGATACACTTTGGGCTTCTCAAGTTTACTAAATTGGTTCTATTTTATCTCAAAATGAGGTTCAGTGGCAATTTTCCTTCTCTGTTAGTAGTAGCAAGACTTCAAACATTCACCAAACATGCTAATTACTAGAGAGAAAAAAACATGCATGCGCAAGGAGCAGTGTGGGTTGCAAACATTTTGCCCAAATTTTCTTCAGAAAACCACAATCATTTGACCGGAGCACCAACTGCTGCTTTTTTCAGATTTCATTTTATATATCTGTGTGTGTGTGATACATAAACAAATGGTGCCGCTCCCGCGAGTGGCCCGGCGCAACCCTAGGCGTAGCCGCCGCCGGCTCAACCCCGCCTCTTCCCTCCCGTGTGTGCGTCGTCAGCGGCGGGCTAATACGTCTCCATCGTATCTACTTTTCCAAACTCTTTTGCCCTTGTTTTGGACTCTAATTTGCATGATTTGAATGGAACTAACCCGGACTGACACTGTTTTCAGCAGAATTGCCATGGTGTTATTTTTGTGCAGAAATAAAAGTTCTCGGATTGACCTGAAAATTTACGGAGAATATTTTTGGAATTAATAAAAATACCGGCGTAAGAATTATCCAGAGAGGGCCACCCAGAGGCCACAAGGCCTGGGGGCGTGCCCTGCAGGCTTGTGGGCCCCCTGGAGCCCCTCCGACCTCAACTCCAACTCCATATAACCCTATTCGGGGAGAAAAAAAATCAGAGAGAAGGATTCATCGCGTTTTACGATACGGAGCCGCCGCCGCCTACTGTTCTTCATCGGGAGGGCAGATCTGGAGTCCGTTCGGGGCTCCGGAGAGGGGGATTCATCATCATCATTATCACCAACCTTCCTCCATCACCAATTTCATGATGCTCACCGCCGTGCGTGAGTAATTCCATCGTAGGCTTGCTGGACGGTGATGGGCTGGATGAGATTTATCATGTAATCGAGTTAGTTTTGTTAGGGTTTGATCCCTAGTATCTACTATGTTCTGAGATTGATGTTGCTACGACTTTGCTATGCTTAATGCTTGTCACTAGGGCTCGAGTGCCATGATTTCAGATCTGAACCTATTATGTTTTCATGAATATATTTGTGTTCTTGATCCTATCTTGCAAGTTATAGACACCTATTATGAGTTATGATCCGCATACCCCAAGGTGACAATAATTGGGATTCTTTCCGGTGATTACCGTAGTTTGAGGAGTTCATGTATTCACTAAGTGCTAATGCTTTGGTCCGGTTCTCTATTAAAAGGAGGCCTTAATATCCGTTAGTTTCCATTAGGACACCGCTGCCACGGGAGGGTAGGACAAAAGATGTCATGCAAGTTCTTTTACATAAGCACGTATGACTATATATGGAATACATGCCTACATTATATTGATGAATTGGAGCTAGTTCTGTGTCACCCTAGGTTATAACTGTTGCATGATGAATGCCATCCGATATAATTATCCATCACTGGTCCGTTGCCTACGAGCTTTTCACATATTGATCTTTGCTAAGTTACTTTGCCGTTGCTACTGTTACAATCACTACAAAACTGCTACTGTTACTTTTGCCACTATTAACATTACTTCCATACTACTTTGCTACTAAATACTTTGCTGCAGATATTAAGTCTTTTAGGTGTGGTTGAATTGACAACTCAGCTGCTAATACTTGGGAATATTCTTTGGCTCTCCTTGTGTCGAATCAATAAATTTGGGTTGAATACTCTACCCTCGAAAACTGTTGCGATCCCCTATACTTGTGGGTTATCACGGGACCCTCCCCCCATGGGGTGTTCGGGTGGCGCGGGACGCCCTTGTCTCATGGTGGCGCATGGCTCAGCAGCTCGGCGGGGCTGCGTCGGGCCGGCGGCGGCGACGGTGCTCTCTTCACCTGGCGGCGCGGAGCGGACATGGCGCATGTGGTGGCCACATGCGGGGAGGCACGCGGTGCTAGCATAGATCTGGCGCGGTGTGGGATGGTCACGTGCAGGCACGGCTGGGTCGGGCGCCTAGTGTGGCCGTGCGGGGATGCGTGGCGTGGGCGTGGTGTGTCTCTGGGCTGCGCAGACCGGGAAGTTGGAGCTTCCTCGGTGGAGCTCAGGTGGCATGGCTTGGAATCCCGGGATGGCGCCGAGAGGTGGCTGAGTCACAAGATGGCCAATCTGTCGTCCCCAGCAGGTGCATGTGGACTCCGGCAATCATAACAGTAATCTGTCAAAACAGGACAGTCTGTAAAGAGTGAAATTGTAGTCATACTTAGCTAACTCCAAAAATTCTGAAAAATTACCACACTGTATAAAATTTGTTGTTACTAATTGTGTAAAAATTTAAAGATTTTATCATGTTCTGACATTCCATAAGAATTCAGACAACTATAGAAAACTTTCTGTTTTCAAAACAGCAACATATAGACTTGCAAAATAAGCATGGTAAAGGCTAAACTTGACACTTTTATTGAAATAAAAGATGAAAAACATTAATATAAATAATAGCAAGCAAATACTAATAAAAATAAAATGACGCTCCAAGCAAAAGACATATCATGTGACGAATAAAAATATAGCTCCAAGTGAGGTTACCGATAATGTTGAAGACGAAAGAGGGGATGCATTCCGGGGCATCCCCAAGCTTAGTTGCTTGGATATTCCTTGAATATTATCTTGGGGTGCCTTGGGCATCCCCAAGCTTAGGGTCTTGTCACTCCTTATTCTCCTCATATTGATATCTCACCCAAAACTTGAAAACTTCAATCACACAAAACTTAACGGAACTTCGTGAGATGGGTTAGTATGATAAAACAAATCATTCACTTTGGTACTGTCAAGACAAGATTCAAAAAATTTCTCACATTATACCTACTGTACCCTATCATTTCTAAAATTTATATTAAGCAATATAAGCCATAGAAACTAGAAAACAAGCAAACGATGCATCGAAAACAGAATCTGTCAAAAACAGAACAGTCTGTAAAAAATCAGAATTAAGGTCACACTTATGTAACTCCAAATATTCTGAAAATTTAGGACAACGTAGGAAATTTGTATATCAATACTCTGTAAACAATGCAAAGTTTTTCCATGTTCCAGTGAATTTTAAAAATTCTGTTACTGGACGCAAAAGTTTCTGTTTTTGCACAGAATCAAGTTAACTATCATCCACACCACCCCAAAGGCTTTACTTGGCACTTTATTGAAACAAAACCTATAAAACATGATTACTACAGTATATTAATCATATGAACACACAAAAACAGTAGGTATAAATATTGGGTTGTCTCCCAACAAGCGCTTTTCTTTAATGCCTTTTCAGCTAGGTATGATGATTTCAATGATGCTCACATAAAAGATAAGAATTGAAACATAATGGGAGCATCATGAAGCATATAACTAGCACATTTAAGTCTAACCCACTTCCCATGCATAGGCATTTTGTGAGCAAACAAATTATGGGAACAAGAATCTACTAGCATAGGAAGGTAAAACAAGCAAGACTTCAAAACTTTCAACACATAGAGAGGGAACTTGATATTATTGCAATATGTAAAGGCATATGTTCCTCTCTCATAATAATTTTCAGTAGCATCATGAATGAATTCAACAATATAACTATCACATAAAGCATTCTTTTCATGATCCACAAGCATAGAAATTTTATTACTCTCCACATAAGCAAATTTATTCTCATGAATAGTAGTGGGAACAAACTCAACAAAATAACTATCATGTGAGGCATAATCCAATTGAAAACTAAAATCATGATGACAAGTTTCATGGTTATCATTATTCTTTATAGCATACATGTCATCACAATAATCATCATAGATAGCAACTTTGTTCTCGTAATCAATTGGAACCTCTTCCAAAATAGTGGATTCATCACTAAATAAAGTCATGACCTCTCCAAATCCACTTTTATCAATATTGTGAAAAGATTCAACACCCTCCAAAATAGTGGGATCATTACCTAGAGTTGACACTCTTCCAAACCCACTTTCATCAATATAATCATCATAAATAGGAGGCATGCTATCATCATAATAAATTTTCTCATCAAAACTTGGGGGACTAAAAATATCATCTTCATCAAACATAGCATCCCCAAGCTTGTGGCCTTGCATATCATTAGCATCATGGATATTCAAGGAATTCATACTAACAACATTGGAATCATGCTCATCATTCAAAAATTTAGTGCCAAACATTTTATAGACTTCTTCTTCTAACACTTGAGCACAATTATCCTTCCCATCATTTTCACGAAAGACATTAAAAAGATGAAGCATATGAGGCAACCTCAATTCCATTTTTTTAGTTTTCTTTTATAGACTAAACTAGTGATAAAACAAGAAACTAAAAGATTCGATTGCAAGATCTAAAGATATACCTTCAAGCACTCACCTCCCCGGCAACGGCGCCAGAAAAGAGCTTCGTTGACGGGATGTGAGTGCCGCTTACCTAGCCTCCCCAGCAACGGCGCCAGAAAAGAGCTTGATGTCTACTACACAACCTTCTTCTTGTAGACTTGTGTTGGGCCTCCAAGCGCAGAGTTTTGTAGGACAGTAGCAAATTTCCCTCAAGTGGATGACCTAAGGTTTATCAATCTGTGGGAGGCGTAGGACGAAGATGGTCTCTCTCAAACAACCCTGCAACCAAATAACAAAGAGTCTCTTGTGTCCCCAACACACCCAATACAATGGTAAATTGTATAGGTGCACTAGTTCGGCGAAGAGATGGTGATACAAGTGCAATATGGATAGTAGATATAGGTTTTTGTAATCTGAAAATATAAAAACAGCAAGGTAACTAGAGACAAAAGTGAGCAAAAACGGTATTGCAATGCTTGAAAACAAGGCCTAGGGTTCATACTTTCACTAGTGCAAGTTCTCTCAGCAATGATAACATAATTAGATCATATAACAATCTCTCAACATGCAACAAAGAGTCACTCCAAAGTCACTAATAGCGGAGAACAAACGAAGAGATTATTGTAGGGTACGAAACCACCTCAAAGTTATTCTTTCTGATCGATCTATTGGGCTATTCCTATAAGTGTCACAAACAGCCCTAGAGTTCGTACTAAAATAACACCTTAAGACACACATCAACCAAAACCCTAATGTCACCTAGATACTCCAATGTCACCACAAGTATCCGCGGGTTTGATTATACGATATGCATCACACAATCTCAGATTCATCTATTCAAACCAACACAAAGAACTTCAAAGAGTGCCCCAAAGTTTCTACCGGAGAGTCAAGACGAAAACGTGTGCCAACCCCTATGCATAAGTTCACAAGGTCACATAACCCGCAAGTTGATCACCAAAACATACATCAAGTGAATCACGTGAATATCCCATTGTCACCACAGATAAGCACATGCAAGACATACATCAAGTGTTCTCAAATCCTTAAAGACTCAATCCGATAAGATAACTTCAAAGGGAAAACTCAATCCATTACAAGAAGGTAGAGGGGGAGAAACATCATAAGATCCAACTATAATAGCAAAGCTCGCGGTACATCAAGATCATGCCAAATCAAGAACACGAGAGAGAGAGAGATCAAACACATAGCTACTGGTACATACCCTCAGCCCCGAGGGTGAACTACTCCCTCCTCGTCATGGAGAGCGTCGGGATGATGAAGATGGCCATCGGTGATGATTTCCTCCTCCGGCAGGGTGCCGAAACGGGCTCCCGATTGGTTTTTCGTGGCTACAGAGGCTTGCGACGGCGGAACTCCCGATCTAGGTTTATTTCTGGGGGTTTCTGTATTTATAGGAATTTTTGGCGTCGAGAACAAGTCAGGGGGGTCCACGAGGAGCCCACAAGACCGGAGGTCGCCCCCAAGGGGGTAGGGCGCGCCCTCCACCCTTGTGGAGGCCTCGTGGCTCTTCTGGCCCAACTCTTTTGCTTCGGTGGCTTCTTCTGGTCCATAAAAAATCTTCGTAAATTTTCAGCTCATTTGGGCTCCGTTTGATATTCCTTTTCTGCGAAACTCAAAAACAAGGAAAAAACAAAAACTGGCACTGGGCTCTAGGTTAATAGGTTAGTCCCAAAAATAATATAAAATAGCATATAAATGCATATAAAGCATCCAAGATGGATAATATAATAGCATGGAACAATCAAAAATTATAGATACGTTGGAGACGTATCAGGTGGCATGTCCGGTGGTGGTGGTGGCAGTGGTGATTGGTGGACCCTTGTGCTGGAAGTGGATTGTCGGTGGTCTCCGTGTGGTGCGGTTGGCTACGCTGGTCTCGATGCCTCTGCATCGACGGGCAACGATGATGGTGGTGGCGGTTAGTGGGCTTGGCGGTGTCGGTGTGGGATGATGTGTGGCCGAGGTGGTGTGGTAGCTTGGGTGAAGACCCTGTCTCGGCTTGTGTCGTGACCAGTGATGGCGGCAGCTGTGGGTGCCGTTACCTTCCTAAAGGCATCGCTACTTTGCTGTTGCACCCCTCCTTTATGGATCCGGCCATCGCAGCCTCTCCAGGGGTAACCCTTGATCTTATGATCAGACGATGGCGGCACTTTAGTATCATTTTCCCTCTTGGGGGCTTAGTCTCGGAGCTCGGCATAGGCAAGCGGGACCACTGGTTTGCGGCGGTTGTGGCGTCCAGACTTCTGTGGCAACGATGATGGTGGGAGCGATGACGGTGACGCGGCAATGGTTGCGGTAGTCGACTCTTCTTCGACATGTTTGCGGTATTGCCTTGGTTTATTTGTATTTTGTGAAGTCAAAGCTACGGCGGCAGCACCCTGTGGTATACGATGACTGGCGGCAGGTGGCTCGTTCGGTGATCTTCCGTGGCGCCAGTCGTGCCTGGTTTTATCCTTCGGAGTTCTCTGTCAGAGTCGGAGCTGCGCTGTCCGGCCACAGGTGGGTGAGCTTTAGCGCTGATCTTCATGCAGCTTCATGCGTCCGCTACAGTGTGGGTTGATTTGAAGATCGCCTACGGCGAAGTCGGAGTCGTTTGCTCAGAGTGTAGGGACGGCGATGACGCCTCTAGGGGAGGAGTGATGACGATGACGCCTGCGTGCTGTCTCGCCGAGGCCCACATTCGAGTGGTGTGCATGGGGTTTCTTATGTGTGCCGCTCAGCGATTGCGATGGTTTTCGCCCGGTTCTCCATAATTAACTGGGAAATCTGGTTTGCTCGATTTTCTCTAATTAACTGAGCAACCCTTTTCTTCTTAATGAATGTAGGACAACTACCATTTCGAAAAAAAGATACATAAACAAATATATATAACTTCATTCGCATAATATTAAGAGTAAACTTTTAATCATACATCTTTAGTTTGAGATTTGACTATAATAATTGTTTACAATACCATATTATGACAGAAAGACTAAAAAGAGAGCAAAATGAAATTGATATGATTATCTCAAATAAGAACCAAATTCAACTGACTGCATCGGCAACAATAATACTTTAGTGCTTCACAAAAAAGTTTCTTCGAGCGTTTCTTGATGCAAAGTCATTAAAAAAATCAGATCGCTTTCTTTCTTTTTTCAGCACCCGACAAATGCTTCTTAGGCAACATTGTATGGTGGGTTAATGTCCTAAAATTATGAAGAAAAGATAATACAAAAAATTAGAAATTTATACATCAAAACCCTAGTCATGTAGACAAAAAATTAGCATGGACGAATACGTATTTGTGATTTGTGAAATACTGAATTAGAATTTTATACATCAGATAGCTAATCATGTATGTACTGAAATTGGGGGATAGATGATGAATGAATATGTACTTGTGATTTTGGAAAGAATGGACGAACTTGCTTCGCTAGCACAGGTGCACGACACAACAGCAGTCTGGCCTGCCGCATGAAGTGGCAACAACAAACAAGAATCCTGAATCGCGAGCGGCCGAGGCACCGAGTGATGGTTGACCAATCAAAACGATCGCTGATGAGATATTCAGATTGATTTGATTCACGCGTACGGCCGTGCCTGGCATCTAGCGATCAGCCAAGACAATTGGCTCTAGCCCATCGCTTTCGTTTTCTCTCTTAATTTTTTCCTCAATTCTAAAAAGTGGACGCGTGCTATCTGTCGAAAGCGAGCACACCCTGACGGAACCGTCGGATCAATCGCATCGCACGTGATCACGCCCAGGTGGAACCTGGTCGGAGCGAACCGCCCGACAAGGACGAAACGTTGCGTGTGGGTGGGGCCCGCCACTAACTCCCACAACAGCTCATTTCTTTCGGCGTGGGGGTGGGTTGCTGCTCCCTCCCCTTTCTCCTCCCTCGTCCAAATCGACTGCATCTTTGTCGTCGCCACCGCGCAAATCCGCCTCCCTGCAAATCCAATCGTCACGGGTGGTCAACGCGTGGAGTTGCTCTCGCGCGTGGCACGTTGGCCGCGCGGAGCAGCTTTGACACGCGAGCGTGGCGACCGCACGGAGCGGCAGTTCGGGGGTGAGGAGGCGAAGTGAGGTCGACGCGCGTTCTGGGCTTGCGAGTATGCGGTTCACCAGTGCGAAGGTAAACCCCGCTCGTTTTCCCTCTGTATTCAATCGGGGGCGGTGGTGATTTGTATCTCGTTCTGTCCCCACGCTCGTTATGGCACACAACGATGCTCTTTGCCTCCCGAGATGTGGATTTCGGATCGAGGGTAACAGATACAAAGTAGATGATGTTTATCCAGATTCGGACCCTTCTGATGGAGGTAAAACCCTACGTCCTGCTCTTGTTTATATTGATCAAGATGTATCGAGTACAGAGTTGATCTACCTCGAGGTCGTAATGTGTAGTCTAACTCTAGGTGTTTATGTCCCCTCTCCGGGCTAAACCCTATGGCTTATATACACGCCAGGGAGGGTATCTAGGGTTATAAGGTCGGTTGCTGGGAACTAGGCGGCGGCAGAGATCTTGGAGTACACGTCAAGTCTTCGGGGGAGGTAGTCTTGATCATGCCTCCTGTATGCGGCCTCCGGAGTCCATCTTGACCACAAATGAGGGCTCGTCGGCCCAACCCGAGGAGAGTGGGCCGACCGGGTTAGTACCCCTAATCTAGGACACCGTCAGTAGCCCCCGAACTGGTCTTCTATGTCGAGGACGATCTTCCTGACGACAACAATCTCGGATCCAGAGTCCTTGGCTCGACAGACGAGTTCCTCCCTGTAATCTTCAAACCACCCCTTCAAAGGAGCGATGCCAGCCAAAGCTCGACCGAACCTATCCCTTCTGCCCGAAGAGATTGGGTATCTTAGCCTCGAAGATTAAGCACCTCGGTGTGAATGGTTCCACTTCGTTTGACAACTTTATCGAGACGACTTACCACACGACAGGTCGAGCAGTTACTGCCTCCCCTTGTATCGCAACCCGAGGCAAACTTTTTACTGGCACATCCCTTCGAAACAGAGATCGTGCCCATTTTATCAGGGATATCATCAAGATTTTGTTTTCCCCCGTACGCTCAATGTCATCTTTGATGGGAGTGGTGAGTTTATCGGCGCAGCAAGGGGGATTCTTGGCCTTTCACAGGCCTATAAGAGCAAAAGGGAAAACATTGCAACTGACCACGCTCCCAGTCTTCCCATCTACTGCTTCGTCTAGCTCCAGCGCCCAGATTTGATCCCGCATCCTTTTTCTTCAGCGAGTCCATCCTCGTTTGCCAGCCATGGCCGAGACCCTCCAGGGGCACTGGGGTGGTTCCATCGTGACCGAGATGACCATCCAGGAGCTGCGCAACGCGGGGTACCTGTCCACCGACATCACCGCCCGTGCTCCTGCCGCTGACCAGCAAGTGCCCACTCCCAATGCTGGGGAGCGGGTGGTTTTCGTCCCTCACCTCATCCGAGGGTTGAGGTTCCCACTGCAACCTTTCGTGCGCGGGGTCATGTACTATTATGGGCTTGATTTTCATCATCCGGCCCCGAACTCCATCCTCCATCTCGCTGCCTTCATCACGGCCTGCGAGGCCTTCCTCCGCTGCGAGCCACACTTCGGCCTGCGGTTGAACATCTTCAGGATCAAGCCGAAGTCCAGTGGTTTCGACCTCGCGGAGTGCAGAGGGGCCATGATCAGCAAAAACCAAGGGGGCGAATTGTTCAAGGGCACCTTCATCGAAACGGTGAAGGAGTGTCAGCGGGAGTGGTTTTATATCACCGAACCGCTCGCCCCTGGTCAGGCTGAGATCCCAACATTCTCGGCTGGGCCTCCCAAGAAGCTCAAGTCCTGGAAGGAGAATGGCATCGCCTAGGGGAACCCAAAGGAGGTGGAGTCCTTGGCCAATAGGGTCAAATGGTTGTCCACCACAGGGAAGGTCGAGCTCACAGACGTCATCAACGTCATGCTCAACCGCCGCATGCTCCCTCTCCAACTTCGGGCTACCCCGATGTGGGCGTAAAAGCCCGAGGACATGGGCCGCCTCACTGCCTTCTTCCGCTCCACCTTGGCTGCTATGTGGACAAAGATCATGAAGCTGGCCAAGGATAAGATCCCCAAGGAATTGGAGGACCGCGGCCTCGAGGACGGCTATGAAGCCTCCTCGGTAAGTGACCTGACACACAAATTAACATTTCTGTCTTTCGAGGAGTAGAATTTAATGAATCATTATGCTTGACGCTTTGCAGAAGTGGCTGGCCTGGGTAAAAGGACTGCAATGCCCGACCCCACTGCCAGAGGAGCCCACGACTCCCCTGCTCTCGGCGCTACTAATCGAGGAGCCGCACATGGTGTCCCCCAAAGGATGAAGTCCTAGAAGGGCAAGCTAAGTGCTCGGATCCGGGAGACCTCGGCCACCCGGTCTGAAGGGACCCACACCTCCGCCGCTCATGACGGTGACGCGGAGAAGGGCGATACGGAGGAGATCCCTCCCCCGAAAGGGAAGAGGACAATGTCAGAGGACGCCGAAGCCGGCATGCAGCCCAATGGCTCAAAGAGGTCGAGGAGAACCTCGACTAGGGCTGCCGGCAAGTTGCCGGAGAGAGTCGAGCTCTCCGACGACTCGAAAGAAGACCTTCTCGTGATGGGAAGGAAAAAACCGGCACCGAAAGGGTAAGCCGTTGTCTTTATCTCTTGTCTTTTTATTTGACCGGTTTTCTTTAGCAAAGGTAAATTCATAGGGGTTTTAGTCATGCAGTCCGTTGAAGGTGGTCCCCAGCGGTTCCTCAAGCTGGCTGCCATCACCAGCGGGACTCCAGAGCCCGCTGCTCCTCCCCCAGCGCATGACGGGCCAGGGGAGGCGACATCCACCCTGGCCCCTGACGTCAACATGACGGGGGACAAAGAGGTGACCATCATGGCCGAGGTCGACACCTCGGCCCAACCAGACCTCGGGGAGAAGCACCCCGAAGTCGTTGAACAGGGGTTGGGCCAGTTATTGGTCCAACTGATATCTGCTTTAGCTCCATCCCCGCAGGTAGAGACCACTCAGGCAGGCACATCAGCGCCTGGGTCTGAGGTCGTTCCGCCACCCCCACCGACTGCCCAAGGACGGGCTGGTGAAGGGTGGACCGAGGAGGTGGAGGAGGCCTTAAAGGGATCCTCCCTTAAGGAAGAGTACCGCACCTCAATAGGCGCGGCGTTGCAGGGCTTCCGGTCCATGGGGGCCGGCCTGCGTGAGGCCTTCAAGAGCCTCGTAACAAGCTTCGAGGTATGCCCCTACCCTTTTACTTGGTCTATTTAAAGATTTATATATTTGTCCGAAGACATGTCATCACTGCCTTCTAAACGGCTTAGTGAGTGAGTAGCCCCCGAGCCCAAAGTTAGTTTCAAGAAACCGACATTGGGATCATATAATTTAGTAGGGGCATGTCATGTAGCCCCCAGGTCATTGCTTAAGGCAGTCATCCTGGATCTTCAATAATTTTGACTGTGGGCTTGGTAATAAGGATTTTTGTTGGTAGGTTTTGACCTCGGTCCCGAACTCCGTCTCCAGGAGATAGCGGAGGTGAATCGGAAGCTCGAGAGGTCCCAGGAGGACCTCAACCTGGTGAACCAGAGATTCGAGCAGTCTCAAGGTAAGCAAGTTAAACTTGCATGATTCTTTGCACGAAAGAGTTATGATAGGTTTTGCTAGATTAAAAACTAAGGCTGAACTGTTTTAATGACAGCATCATTAGCTGAACTTGAGACGCTCAAGGCCGAGCTCAAAAAGGCTCGGCAGGAGGTGATGCAGCACGAGGCTACGGCCGCGGAGGCGGAGAAGGCCTGAGCCACCGAAAAGGTGGCCGAAGAGAAGGACTGGGCACGGGTTCTTAAGGTCGAAGAGACCCTGAAGGGCGTGTTTGAAGCATGCGATAAGCTTCAACCAGAGGGGCAGCGAACGAAGGAGGAGCTTGAAAAGCTCGAGCTTGCCCATGCCGACCTCAAGACCGCGGCCCGGGCGGACCGCGAGGTGCTCCAGCAATTGGAGCAAATTACCTCGGGTAAGCAATACTTACTACAGTGTGTATTTGGCGGCAAAGGGTGCGTCGAGCTCACCCAGATGTCGCATTTCGTAGAAGTCTTCGTGGATCTCCCGCAGAGCATGGAGGATGCTGTTGCGCACTTCGACTAGTTGGCGGGCCACGAAGTGAAGAAGGCCTTCTGGGGGCAATTCCCGGGGTCTCCGGCATCGCAGCTGCTCAACAATCGAATGAAGCAGCTGGCCGAGCTACTCCGCATGGCGAGGCCGGTGCTACAAGACCTTTGCGTTGCACTGTGGCCTGCCGACGCCCTTCCGGGTAGCCTCTTCGGTCTCGTGATGCGCCTGCGGGGGGCTGTCCCGCGTGCTGATATCTGGAGGAGGTCCGCGTGCTTTGAAGGAGCATGGAGGGTGTATGCTTGTGTGAAGACGCACTGGCGCAAGGTCGACGCAGTGACGGTGGCCATGGGTCCTCCTGTGAAGAAACCTCGCACCGCGGAGCAATTCTATCCGGAGGTGGAGGATGGAGCTCGGCTTACCGAGGCCGTGTGTCCGAAAGACACTTTGTATTATTAGGTAGGACTTTGGAATGCCGAAGTTTAGGGAATGTATAAAACATTATCTTTTCCTTGAATGACTATGGCTTTAAATTCCATGTGCGTTTTCGATTATTGTTACCTCCTGGGTGACTGTTTTAAACTGAAAGTGGCTAGTCATCGGCTTCAGCACCAGTGTAGATTATACAAAGGGTGTTCTGAGATGCAGGTTTGACCCTTAGCCGACGTCTTGGTACTGATACGTCTCCATCGTATCTACTTTTCCAAACTCTTTTGCCCTTGTTTTGGACTCTAATTTGCATGGTTTGAATGAAACTAACCCGGACTGACGCTGTTTTCAGCAGAATTGCCATGGTGTTATTTTTGTGCAGAAATAAAAGTTCTCAGATGGACCTGAAAATTTACGGAGAATATTTTTGGAATTAATAAAAAATATTTACGATACGGAGCCACCGCCGCCTCTTGTTCTTCATCGGGAGGGCAGATCTGGAGTCCGTTCGGGGCTCCGGAGAGGGGGATTCGTCGCCATCATCATCATAAACCTTCCTCCATCACCAATTTCATGATGCTCACCGCCAGGAGTGAGTAATTCCATCGTAGGCTTGCTAGACGGTGATGGGTTGAATGAGATTTATCATGTAATCGAAATAGTTTTGTTAGGGTTTGATCCCTAGTATCCACTATGTTCTGAGATTGATGTTGCTACGACTTTGCTATGCTTAATACTTGTCACTAGGGCCCGAGTGCCATGATTTCAGATCTGAACCTGTTATGTTTTCATGAATATATGTGAGTTCTTGATCCTACCTTTCAAGTTGTAGACACCTATTACGAGTTATGATCCGCATACCCCAAGGTGACAATAATTGGGATTCTTTCCGGTAATTACCGTAGTTTGAGGAGTTCATGTATTTAGTAAGTGCTAATGCTTTGGTCCGGTTCTCTATTAAAAAGAGGCCTTAATATCCTTTAGTTTCCATTAGGACCCCGCTGTCACGGGAGGGTAGGACAAAAGATGTCATGCAAGTTCTTTTCCATAAGCACGTATGACTATATACGGAATACATGCCTACATTATATTGATGAATTGGAGCTAGTTCTGTGTCACCCTAGGTTATGACTGCTACATGATGAATATTATCCAACACAATTATCATTGCCGATCCAATGCCTACGAGCTTTTCACATATTGATCTTTACTAAGTTACTTTGCCGTTGCTACTGTTACAATCACTACAAAACTACTACTGTTACTTTTGCCACCGTTACTGTTACTTCCATACTACTTTGCTACTAAATACTTTGTTGCAGATATTAAGTCTTTCAGGTGTGGTTGAATTGACAACTCAGCTGCTAATACTTGGGAATATTCTTTGGCTCCCCTTGTGTCAAATCAATAAATTTGGGTTGAATACTCTACCCTCGAAAACGGTTGTGATCCCCTATACTTGTGGGTTATCAAGACCTTTTTCTGACGCTGTTGCCGGGGAGCATAGCTCTATTCTCTGAGTCACTTGGGATTTATATCTGTTGATCACTATGAGGAATTTGAAAGATATCAAAACCAAGATTTTTCCCTCTACTATGATGGGAGGTAAGGAACTGCCATCTAACTCTGCACTTGATTCATCTTCTGTTTTGAGTAAGCTTGCGACACCACCACCTGCTATTCATTCTGATATGTCGTAAGTAACTGATGATGCTACTTCTGCTATGCATGATGCTTATGATAATACTACTGCTTTGCTTGATAATACTATGCCACTGGATGAATTTCTTGATGAACAACTTGCTAGAGTTAATGCTGAAACTGATGATATTTCTGAAACTGATGAAATTATTGAAACTGAACACTTTGAGACACCTGCTAGACCTAACTCTTCTAGATATGAATTGCATGATATACCTGAGGGTTATGTTATGGATGGAGAGATAGCTAGGGACTTTCTTACTTGTAAGGATAGAGATGATCTTAAGAAATTACTATGCAAGTGGAAAGAAAAATCTTTGAATGCTAGAATGCAATATGATCCTAAGTTTGCTAGTTCACCTATCTTTGTTACTGATAAGGATTATGAGTTCTCTGTCGATCCTGAGTTAATTACTCTGGTTGAATCTGATCCTTTCCATGGTTATGAATCTGAAACTGTTGTGACACATCTTACTAAATTGAATGATATAGCCACCCTATTTGCTCATGAGGAAAAAATTCGTTACTACTATATTCTTAAGTTGTTTCCTTTCTCATTAAAGGGTGATGCTAAGATATGGTTTAATTCTTTTGCTCCTGGTTATGTGTGTAGTCCCCAGGATATGATATATTACTTCTTTGAAAAATATTTTCCTGCTCATAAGAAACAAGCTGCTTTACATGAAATATTTACCTTTGTGAAAATTGAAGAAGAGAGTCTCCCACAAGCTTGGAAGAGGCTTCTCCAATTACTTAATGCTTTGCCAGATCATCCTCTCAAGAAAAATGAAATACTTGATATCTTTTATAATGGACTAACCGATGCTTCTAGGGACCACCTAGATAGTTGTGCTGGTTGTGTTTTCAGGGAACGATCTGTTGAACAAGCTGAAGTGCTATTGAATAATATATTAAGTAATGATAATGATTGGACTATTCCCGAACCACCTCCTAAGCCAACACCGAAGAAAAGAGGTATTCTATTTCTCAGTCCTGAAGATATGCAAGAGGCAAAGAAATCTATGAAAGAAGAAGGTATTAAAGCTGAAGATGTTAAGAATTTACCACCTATTGAAAAAATGCATGGTCTTGATAACCCAACACGGGTAGTAAAGGTAAATTCCCTCTATAGATTCGATGTAGGTGATGTTCCTCATAATAAGTCTGCTAGTCAATGCTTGGATGAATTTGATAACTTTATTGTTAAACAAGAAAATTTCAATGCTTACGTTAGTAGACAATTGAAACGAAATGCTTATATGCTTGACTGCTTGGGAGACTACATATGTAGAACTGTTAATGATCTTAAAATTATTAGTAAACATGCTTCCATGGTAAAAACTCAAATAGAACAAGTTCTTAAGGCACAAAATGATTTGCTTAATGAGATGGATAATAAGGTGAATGATAATGCTGTTAGAGTTATGACTAGAGGTGGTAAAATGACTCAGGAACCTTTGTATCCTGAGGGCCATCCTAAGAGAGTTGAGTAAGGTTCTCAGAGAATTAATACTGATGCACCTAGTCCTTCTAGTAATAAAAAGAAAAAGAAAACTGATAGGACTTTGCATGCTTCTAGTGAACCTGTTGTAGACACACCTGAGAATCCAAATGATATTTCTATTTCTGATGTTGAGACACAATCTGGTGATGAACATGAACCTAGTGATAATGTTAATGATGATGTTCATGTTGATGCTCAACCTAGTAATGATAATGATGTGGAGATAGAACCTGCTGTTGATCTTGATAACCCACAACCTAAGAATAAAAGATATGATAAGAGAGACTTCATTGCTAGGAAACATGGTAAAGAAAGAGAACCATGGGTTCAGAAACCCATGCCCTTTCCTCCTAAACCATCCAAGAAAAAAGATGATGAGGATTTTGAGCGCTTTGTTGAAATGCTTAGACCTATCTTTTTGCGTATGTGTTTGACTGA
This sequence comes from Thinopyrum elongatum, assembly GCA_011799875.1. NCBI lineage: Eukaryota > Viridiplantae > Streptophyta > Magnoliopsida > Poales > Poaceae > Thinopyrum > Thinopyrum elongatum. Next base: position 173,307,371 of record CM022298.1, on the reverse strand, counting down.
TATTCTGAAAATGTCTCCTTATGCTAAGTATATGAAAGATATTGTTACAAATAAAAGAAAGATACCGGAAGTTGAAATTTCCACTATGCTTGCTTATTACACTTTTAAGGGTGGAATACCAAAGAAATTAGGAGATCCAGGAATACCAACTATACCATGCTCTATTAAAAGAAACTATGTTAAAGCTGCTTTATGTGATTTGCGAGCCAGTGTTAGTGTTATGCATTTCTCTTTATATCGTAGACTTGATTTGAATAAGTTGACACCATTTGAAATCTCCTTGCAAAGGGCTAATAAATCAACTGCTATACCCATCGGTATTTGTGAGGATGTGCCTGTCGTAGTTGCAAATGTTACTATTTTAACGGATTTTGTTATTCTTGATATACCCGAGGACAACAATATGTCGATCATCCTTGGTAGACCCTTTTTGAATACTGCAGGGGCTGTTATTGATTGCAACAAGGGCAATGTCACTTTTCATGTTAATGGTAATGAGCATACGGTATACTTTCCGAAGAAACAACCTCAAGTTAATAGCATCAATTCTATTGGAAAAATTTCAACTATCACTATTGGAGGTTTTGAATTCCCTATTCCTACTGTCAAAAAGAAATATGATATTCTTATTGTTGGGGACATGCATATCCCCGTTGAGGTAGCCTTATGTTATTCGAAAATTCTTCTGTTTCATGTCATTCGGAAGAAGTTTGTTAATAAGACTTGATCAACCTTGTTAATGGATTCCTTTTGATGGGCATGAGATGGATGAATTTAGAAAACACAACTTTCTGTACCCACTTTTTACTTTCTGTTATTTAGAATAAATAAAGCAAAAATACTATTATTTGCCTATTTTCTGAATTATCCATGCAATATAAAAAAGTGTCCCAAAAATAAAAGTTCTCCAAATGCCCTGAAAATTTAGTATGATTTTTTATGGAATATTTAAGAATTTCTGGCACTGAAAACACACCAGGGGCAGCACCAGTGGGCCACAAGCCCACAGGGCGCGCCCACCCCCTGGGCGCGCCTGGGTGGCTTGTGGGCCCCACGTGGGCCCCCCTCACCTATTCCAGCACCCATCCACTTCGTCTTCCTCCAGAAAAAATCATCCCGTTGCTCAAACCCGTGTTCTAGCTCATTTTGCTGCCATTTTCAATCTCCTTGCTCAAAGCTCCATTCGCAAAACTGTTTTGGCGGATTGTTCTTCGGTATGTGACTCCTCCAATGGTCCAATTAGTTTTTGTTCTAGTGCTTTATATATTGCAAAATTTTGCTGCTGTGGTGACCTTGTTCTTGAGCTTGCATTTCAAATTTATATGGTCCAAAGTAGTTTTGATGCATCATATAGCCTCTAGACACTTGTAGGAGTAGTTGCTATCAATTTTGTTGAGTTTTGTTCACTTTTATTTTGAGTCACTAAAAATTTCAGAATATTTTCAGAGAAAAGGAAAGAAATGATTAAGAGATGGTTAAGGGGTTCTTCAAGCCGGAATACAAATGAAATTGAAAATGAGGAGAAGAAGAAGCCCAAGTACAACCTTCCGCGTACGGCGGAGATTCGGCCATGTGAATGTCCAAGCGATGCATTCTTGAGGGCGACCGGAATTTATGATGATTTCTATTATTTGGCGGAGAATGCAGGCATCACCGACTTCCTCCACGATAAGTGTGACCAACACCTCCTACTCACTAATACCTTCGTGCAAAATTTTCACTTTCATGCTAGGAAAGATCCTCCCATAGTAGAATTTCACTTGTATGATGTGCCTAAGCAAATGACACTTTATGATTTTTGCAATGTTTGCAAATTACCTTATGAGGGCAGCGTCAGTGAACCACGTCCTAGAGACGTGGATGACTTTATTGCTGAAACTACTGTAGGGGAAGAGAGAGGGGTGTCGGAAGCGAGAGTGGCTAGCTTACATTTTCCTGTTTTACGCTATTATTCATTATTTTCTGGGAGATGTTTGATTGGTCGTGGGGAGAGCGGAGGCCTTAGTGCCCCGGACCTTTCTATTTTGTGCCATGCTTTGTATTGTGATAGAACTTTTAGTTTGGGTGCTATTGTTGCTCATCGGTTAAACACAAACCGCACGAAGGGCCCCATCTTTGGAGGTATCTATGCCTCTCATCTTGCTAACCATTTTGAGTTACCTATTAGGCATGATGAGGAGGAGTAGATGCTACTACCCACTAGATATTTGAAATATAATAGTATGGTAGCGCACGATTTTATTAAGAAGGATAAGGACAAGAGACTCCTCTATAACTTAGTATTTAGTCAGGGTACTTGTGAGATTATTGCTTTGCCTGCTTCTTCTTTGTTCGATATTCGTTCAGGCAGGTACACTATTATGCCCGAGGACATCTATAGATTTTGGGGTCTTGTACAACCCCCAGCACCTGAGCCAGCACCAGTTCCTGATCCATATCAGGAGCCCGTTTTTTAGTGGGAGCCAGAAGAGCTCGCCAACCAGTGGAACCCTCAGGACCCTCCGGAGTACCGAGGAGAGGGTTATTTCGAGCCGTGGCCCTAGACCAACTTAGGCCAAAAGCCGAAGCTTGGGGGCGTACGTATTTCTCACCGACATTACATTCATGTGTTCACACTCATTTCAGTTGTCGGTGTTCATACTTTTTCATTGTATTATCCATGCTAGTTTATTTCTTTTTCTCGCTTTCTTCTTGTGTGTTTGAAAAACTTTGAGAAAACCCAAAAGGATTTCTCGTTCTTCTTTTGCTTGTTGGGAGCTTTTCCGTGTAAATAGTTTTTCTCATTCTTGTTTCACTTTCTTTAGAAAAGCAAAAACCCCAAAAATATTTCAGTGTGTTTCTTTGAAATTCTTTTCTTTGGGTCGTAAGGAGAAGACCACGATGAAGATGTTCAGTGGCTCTCATATGCATTATTGATTGATCTAACAGAGAGCCCGTATTACCTTGTCTTCTCCTTTGAATAAATGTTCGCAGATTCCAGCTTAGTCCAATGCACATGCACTCTTATTATTATTCACACCGTTCGGTCGTGCAAGTGAAAAGCAATAATGACGATATATGATGAAATGATTGAGATGGAGAAAAGCTGGTACGAACTCGACCTATTTTGTTTTTGTAAATATGATTAGCTCATCGTTCCTGATTCAGCCTATTATGAATGAAACATGTTTGCAATGACAATTAGAGATTATAGTTACTCATGCCATGCTTAATTAGCTAGGAGTTTATAATGGTTTGTCTTGAGTGCCAACATGCAAATTAAAATGGTTATGATGCGCTTTGCAAACGGCAACTATGTGCATGCTTGCACACATTTCCTCTCTGTGAACCGTGTCGAATTATGGTGTATATCACAAACGTTTGTGTTTTACCAACCGTGTGTGCCGTAACGACCTGCAGAGCGTAATTTCACCGTAATTTAATTGCTGCTATTTCAAATTGTACCAGATTTGAATTTGAATGTATGCTATAGCTTTATTCATATCTATCAGGTTCAAACAACCAATGCATTATTCGATTCATAGTTACATATGTTCAAGAATTACATAAGAACCAAATAAAGAATGATGAACCATAGTTGTATACTTGTACTATTAACGACGGTAAAGAAAGAGGCGAAATACATTCTGGTTGCTGAACAAGGTGAAGCGGAATGCCCATATTGTGCCCTCCTCCATGCAGAAGGCACGCACGACTCTAGTCCAACCCCTTGTGATGGCCGACCGCCCATCCTTCACGGTCTTGATGAAAACATCTAGATAATCGTCGTGTTCTGGTAGAAATACTTTAACCTTTGCATGCCCACCAATCATGTAGTTTGAGAGGTAATCTTTAGTAAACTGCTTGGGAACCACTGCAAAGGAAAAAGATTCAGACATTGTCATCTAACACAACTCATTATGTGCAGTAAAAAGAAGGCTGCAGAGCTCTTACTTACCATCCTGCAGTTCGCTGTTGTCTTGGATAAAGTGTAAACAAATAGTTTAATTCCCATCTTTTGACCCATTTTACTAACAATCTTTATCAGCTTCCTCACTTGATGCTGGTTCATCGATATCTCATTGCCGCATACGCAGACAGGGTCGAAGCGCGGATCTTTACCAATGACATATGTACCTAAAAGCACCAAGTTAATATTAGAAGCTAAACATCAATTGCACAATAATGTAGTACAATACTCTTTTATAATATCTTATAACATCCAATATACTCACATATTAGATGAATTAACATCTTATATTATGGGCCGGAAGGAGGTTATTGCATTTTTACAAATTATCGGCTGATTAACTGCTGCTGTATCCATGGGTTAGAGTTAGTTTGAGCTAGTTTGGGCTCAAATAGCCCTAAAGTATATCCAAACATGAGGCCTAGTTTGAGCTAGTTGAATCTAACCCACCCAAAAAAACTATCCCACCCAAGAGGTGCTAACTGGAGCTAGTTCTCCTAGTGCATTTGTTGTCAATCTAACCCTGTCATCCAAACACCTCTTTGGATGGAGTTAGCTCAGGGTTAGTCATCAGCTAGAAACTAACTCTAACCTCTAGCTAAGTTGAGTATCCAAACAGGGCTGTGTTGTTGTTGTTGTTGTTGTTGCTGCTCTTCTACGTACTCTAGACATCATCAGAACATTAAGGTAACACTCTTCCTTGTTGCTATGTAGCCTAGGATTGCATATTTAGACATTAAGTACAGTGCATGTTGCTATGTAGCTTCAGATATATTACATATGGCCCTAGTTAACCTAATGATAAATGGGTTACAGATATATTCAGTTAAAAGTCCGATTCACCGATTAGTCCCTTATCAGCCCCCGGCCTATATGGTACCAGCTACCGATATCCTAAACAGTGAGTATATATAAGCCATGGGATGAAACTAACCTCGATGGAAAACAACAGTCGTTCCCAAAATTGTCATGTGTAAGTACATCAAGAGTCATGTTAAGCACAACAGGCTAAACATCAACCAAATATATCCATGGCAGACAAAATAATCTCCAAAAGATAGCTTCAGTGTGCAGGTTTAAGCACACTAGTAAAGCAAAACAAGTGGAAAGGTGTGTTAACTGCAACAGGCCTAACATTTAACAACAAGCAAACATAGTCATTCAAACTGGTATTGTGCCGGTCTAAGTACATTGGTTATTGTTAAATAAAAATGGAAAGGCGTGTTAACTACAAGATGCAGCAACCAAATGTAGTCATTCATAGTGGTATTGTTGAAACTGGTATTGATGAAATTGAACTGCACAGTTCATACTTGCACATATAGAACATCACGTTGTGAATAACAGGAATAAACAAGGCATACTACGAACAACCAAAGATAGCATTTGAAATTGGACATGTGCTAACTACAAACAACCGAACAATCAAAAAACTTTAAAAGAGGCATATGCTAGCTATAACAGGCTTAACAGCAAGCAAATATATGCATTCCTATTGGTATGTTTAAAACTGGATTGATGAAATGTACTGCACAGTAAATAGTTGCACATATAGAGCATCACATTGTGAACAACTGAAATAAACAAGGCATACTGCAAACAACCAAATATAGCAATTAAAACTGGACATATTCTCACTGCACTACAAAAGGGACTCGACAAAACAAATCATGGGTTCCCCCCTATGAAGAGGCACGGCAAAACAAATCATGGGTTTCCTCACTTGTCACAGATGGGCTCGTTCCCGTGGGAAGAGCACGGACCCTGGATGTGCTCCATGTTGTCGCAGATGGGCTCCTTCCCCTTGGAAGAGCACGGCTGTAGGGTGCCCTCCCTGATGTCGCAGACGGGCTCTTTCTCCTTGGAAGAGCAGATGGGCTCTTTCCCCTTGGAAGAGCCGGAGAGGGTGCCCTCCTCGTGGTCGCTGTCGATGAGGCCTGACGTGGAAGCTGTGGATCCCAAGCCAGCGTCGCAGAACGTGTCCTTCAGAAATGACAAAAGGGGCTGGATGGCGATGTAGGATGGCAAATTCTTGACAGTGAGCCAGAAGAGATCAGCGGCGGGGCCATGGATGAGATCGAGGGCGGTTGAACCTGAGGGGTTGGGGGTGGGCCACTTAACCTGTGACATAGCCCGCGTCAGTTCGTCGCTGTCGATGACCTCAATGTCGTAGCCGGCGTCCGCGACATACCCGCATACTCTAGCTTGCTGATTGAGTGCCTGCGGCCAGTAATGGTCGTCAGCTTCCTCGGTGGCCACCTCGGTGACATTGGGCGAAGAGACCGCGATACACCTCTTTTGGGCCAGTCGCTCCTCGAGCTCCACGGGAAGCGTAGCCGGGCTTAGGCTACGATGCTCTGGAGTTGGGGATCTGTGGGAAAGGGGGCATTTGGCAGGCGTCATCTAAGAAACTCAGGGCGGCCTGGGTATGGAGATCAGTGGGTAAGCTGCATGGGCAAACCAGCAGATGTTGACAATGGAGGCCTTGCGGCGGCGGCAGCGGCGACGGTGGCGGCGGCGACCTTGCTAGGGTTTCGAACAAGGGAGGGTGTGTGTGTGTGCACGTGCGCGCCCAAGGAGGTTTTGGTGTGTGTGTGTGTGGAGGGGGGCAGGGGGTGTGTTTGAGGAAATGACGCGGCTACTGAAAATTTTACTACGCGGGAGTCAAACATGGGAGTGAAATGCCGGGGTTATTGAAAATTTGGATGATGGTGCATCGCACACGGTCCGGAAAAAACAACCGTGTGTTATGAAACAGAAAAACCCTCGAGGCGGGCAGATATTTTTGAGGGATCCAGGCGGGAGTGGGAACAAGAAACATCACACATGGTCGAAACATAATAACCGTGTGTTATCAAACAGAAAAAACCTGCAGGCGGGTAGATATTTTTGAGAGGGGAAGCCTCGTGGAGCCCAATGTACTGTGCGGATGTGCGTGACAGGGGCACCGGCGTAGCACACGGTTAGTGTGAGTGAACCGTGTCTGTTGCGTCATCCGACTTGTCTAATGTTCATAAATTTGGCGAAAATGACGCGGGAGAGGGTCAGAACACGAACATACTTGCATGTGGACCAAATATATGTATGAAAATGGTGGTTTGATGTTCAAATACCAAATGCAACTTTGATGTGGCACCTATCTCGCAAAGCACACGGTATTGCTTGCCCCCCCCCTCGTGTCGGCAGGAGGGGAATCCTAAGCTATGAATGCATGCCCCCCCCCCCCCCACGGAGGTTCACCTAGCAAAGTGCGAAGTAGCAGTCCCCCCCCCCACACACACTTTTAGTCGGCGGGCCGGAGAGGGCATCTCACCAAGATGGATCATAAAACGGACCAAGAATAATCCACCTTGGTCGTACAACCTCTCTCTTGTTGTTGGTCAAAGTGATGGCCGTCCATGCGACCCCGGAGATGGGCTAGCTCGCCAATAATCACGCAAGTAGCTAGTCCCTGAAGACAACCACTGCCTGCGTGTGGCCCAAACATATGTATGGAGAGGTGTGTTTGAATACACAATGGAACAACTTTGATGTGGCACCATGCTTTCGAACCAGAAATCCCCACACTGAGTGAGGGTTAGTTGACGATGCATATGTATGTCACACAACACTTCAAGCCGATGACGGGGATTCATGCATGCATGCATAGTATGCGCTCAAACTTAATTAGGTCTGAATCTCACCATGACCTATACTATGATAACACAAACCAAAGGAAGAATCCGCCATGGTAACCTATCTTGTTGTCGGTCAACGTGATCATGGATGTCCACGCGGGCCCACGAATATACACTAGTAGAAAAACGACTTTACGTGAGCCCCATTAGTCCCGATTTAGAAACGGACCAGTTCGTGCCTTCCCGTCCCCGTCCTAACCACCGTCGATCGCCCGCACCGTCCCGTCGCTGGCACCACCTTGGTGAGCCTCTTGTTCTTATCCTTTTTATATAAAAAAAATCATGTTTGTGTGATTTAGATAGTTACTTGTATAATTTTCTTACCCGTACATTGTTTGTTATACATAGTGGCATGGTTTTGATATCCGTCCCCGTCGGCCCTCATCCGGTTTATGATTCGGATGTGGTATATTCTCTTTTATAACTATTTGTTGCATTTCGTGTTTATGACAAATTATGCCCATCAAGTTGACATAGATATTTTTATCTAGGAGGTATGTGAATCGGAAATTGCAACCGACCCTCTTGTCGAGAAGTTAAATTTAGTTGAAAAAGAAAACGAGTATTTGAAAGAAAATTTGAAAAGAATTGAAGAAGAGAAGATGAAACTGGAGTTGTATGTTGCCGATGTCGTCGATGATCACAAGATCAAGATGGATGCAATGTGCTTGAAGATTAGATATTAGAAAATATGCCATTGATAGTGAGGCTTGGTATCATTATGTTGTTGGATCAATTGTTACCTTAGTTGCGATCTTGATCGCATTTGTTGTTGCATTTAAATGCTTTAGCTAGAGAGTGTGTATGTTATTTTATGAGAATAAGTGTGTATGAACTTTATTTATGAACTTGTATTAATTTGGTCTTTTCGGTGTTGTGTAATGAAGATGAGCCGGCAATGGATGTACGATGACCGATGCTCTCCCCAGTTCATTAATGGCGTGCATACTTTTCTGCTTGCGGCTAAGGCAAACAAGTGGGCGGATGGTTTTATGTGTTGTCCATGTGCTGTCTGTAAGAATGATCACAATTACTCTAACTCAAGAACCATTCACGTCCACCTGTTTGAGTCCGGCTTCATGTCCGGCTATAACTGTTGGACCAAGCATGGAGAAAGAGGGGTCCTAATGGAAGAGAATGAAGAAGAAGAGGATGACGAAAGCTATCCTGGCCATGGGTTCCCTGAATACGATGGTACAACAATGGGGGAAGAAGCTGAGCTGGCAATGCGGGAAGAAGCTGAAGAAGAGGCATCAGATGAGCCCGCTGATGATCTTGGTCGGGCCATTGCCGCTGCAAAGAGAAACTGCGCAAGTGAAAAGGAGAAGTTGAATTTGAAGTTGCAACGCATGTTAGAGGATCACAAGAAATTGTTGTACCCAAATTGCGAAGATGACAAGAAAAAACTGGGCACCACACTGGAATTGCTGCAATGGAAGGCAGAGAATGGTGTATCTGACAAGGGATTTGAAAAGTTGCTGATAATGTTAAAGAAGATGCTTCCAAAGGACAATGAATTGCCCGACAGTACGTACAAAGCAAAGAAGGCTGTCTGCCCTCTAGGATTAGAGGTGCAGAAGATACATGCATGCCCTAATGACTGCATCCTCTACCGCAGTGAGTACGAGAATTTAAATGCATGCCCAGTATGCGGTGCATTGCGCTATAAGATCAGCCGCGATGACCCTGGTGATGTTGAGGGCGAGTGCCCCAGGAAGAAGATTCCTTCCAAGGTGATGTGGTATGCTCCTATAATACCACGGTTGAAACGTTTGTTCCAAAACAAAGAGCATGCCAAGTTGATGCGATGGCACAAAGAAGACCGTAAGAAAGATGGGAAGTTGAGAGTACCCGCTGACGGGTCGCAGTGGAGAAAAATCAAGAGAAAGTGGGAGGACTTTGCAGATGACGCAAGGAACGTATGGTTTGGTTTAAGTGCAGATGGCATTAATCCTTTTGGGGAGCAGAGTAGCAATCATAGCACCTGGCCTGTGACTCTATGTAGCTATAACCTTCCTCTTTGGTTGTGCATGAAGTGGAAGTTCATTATGATGCCAGTGCTCATCCAAGGCCCTAAGTAACTCGGCAACGACATTGATGTGTACCTAAGGCCATTAGTTGAAGAACTCTTACAGCTGTGGAATGAAAAATGTGTACGTGCGTGGGATGAGCACAAACAGGAGGAATTTGACCTACATGCATTGCTGTTCATAACCATCAATGATTGGCCTGCTCTCAGTAACCTTTCAGGACAGACAAACAAGGGATACCACGCATGCACGCACTGTTTAGATGATAATGACAGTATATATTTGGATAAATGTAAGAAGAATGTGTACGTGGGACATCGTCGATTTCTTCCGAGCAGGCATCCCGTAAGAAAGAAAGGAAAGCATTTCAAAGTTGAGGCAGATCACCGGAAGAAGCCTCGCCACTGTACTGGTGATGATATACTTGATATGGTCAAGGATTTAAAAGTAATCTTTAGAAAGGGTCCTGGCGGACAATCTGTTCTGAATAACGCTGACGGACGCGCACCCATGTGGAAGAAGAAATCTATATTTTGGGACCTACCCTATTGGAAAGACCTAAAGGTCCGCTCTGCAATTGACGTGATGCACGTGACGAAGAATCTTTGCGTGAACCTGCTAGGCTTCTTGGGCGTGTATGGGAAGACAAAAGATACACCAGAGGCACGGGAGGACCAGCAACGTATGCACGGAAAAGACGACATGCATCCAAAGCAGTATCAGGGTCATGCCAGCTATGCTCTTACCAAAGAAGAGAAGGAAATCTTCTTTGAATGTCTGCTCAGTATGAAGGTCCCATCTGGCTTCTCGTCGAATATAAGGGGAATAATAAATATGGCAAAGAAAAAGTTCCAGAACCTAATGTCTCATGACTGCCACGTGATTATGACACAACTGCTTCTGGTTGCATTGAGGGGGCTTCTACCGGAAAACGTTCAATTAGCCATTGTGAAGCTATGTGCATTCCTCAATGCTATCTCTCAGAAGGTAATCGATCCAGAAATCATACCAAGGTTAGAGAATGATTTGGTGCAATGTCTTGTCAGTTTCGAGTTGGTGTTCCCACCATCCTTCTTCAATATCATGACGCACGTCCTAGTTCACCTAGTCGAAGAGATTGACATTTTGGGTCCTGTATTTCTACACAATATGTTCCCCTTTGAGAGGTTCATGGGAGTTTTAAAGAAATATGTTCATAACCGTGCTAGGCCAGAAGGAAGCATCTCTAAGGGCCACGAAACCAAGGAGGTCATTGAGTTTTGTGTTGACTTTATTCCTGACCTTAAGCCGATTGGTGTTCCTGAATCGCGGCATGAGGGCAGACTGGGTGGAAAAGGCATGCTAGGAAGGGACCAAGTAATATGTATGGACGGGCATTCTTGGGCGCAAGCACACTACACAGTTCTACAAAATTCCGCCTTGGTGGCTCCGTATATCGAGGAACACAAGAATATTCTACGCTCCAAACACCCGGAGCAGTCTGACGACTGGATTTGTGAACAAACGGGGAGTTTCGCCGGTTGGTTGCAGACACGTCTCATGCATGATGACACTGTTGCAGATGAGATGTACTTGCTGTCCAAGTTACCATCTTCGAATATATTGACTTTCAAAGGGTACGAGATAAATGGGAATACATTTTACACGATCGACCAAGATAAAAAGAGCACCAACCAAAACAGTGGTGTCCGCTTTGATGCAACAAACACCAATAGGCCAAAGGACACATATTATGGTTACATAGAGGAGATATGGGAACTTGACTATGGACGTGGTTTGAAGGTCCCTTTGTTTCGGTGCAAATGGGTCAATCTGACAGGAGGCGGGGTAAAGGAAGACCCACAGTACGGAATGACAACAGTGGATCTCAACAATCTTGGGTATGCAGACGAACCATTCGCCCTAGCCAATGATGTGGCGCAGGTTTTCTATGCGAAGGACATGTCTACCAAGCCAAGAAAAAGAAAAGATAAGGAAGCGAATACATCATACGATGAGCCAAAGCGCCACATAGTTCTTTCAGGGAAAATAAACATCATGGGAGTGGAGGACATGACAGACATGTCAGAAGATTATGAAAAGTTTCATGAAATTGCTCCCTTCACAGTGAATATTGACCCGAGCATCCAGTTAAATGATGAAGATTGTCCATGGTTACGGCGCAAAGGGACACACGCGAAGAAAAAGTTTTATACCCAAAGATCCCACTCTGGGATGTGACCGGCTTCACTGTCATCACTTTCTTCTCTAGTGAGTTTCCGGACTTATATATCTGGAAAGTCCCACTTCGGACAAACCGGAGAGAATCTTTGTAATAGTTAGGGTACTTATGTGTTTTGGCATTTGTAATGCGAAGAAATATTATGTACAAACAAATTATTTCAAGCATTATGTAGGACTTCATTTGCTATTTTTCTTGCATTTTTTATAACTTATTTCAACTTCAGACTTTTTGTGCATTCAGTATGCACCATTCAAAGCCACGTCATCAATTTTCAACCCTTTCTGACTTCATTTGCTATTTTTCATGCATTTACTGATTTTTTTGAGCTAAATGACCCTGAAATTGAAAAGCACTACAAATGAACTCTGAAAAGGTTGAAAGTTGGCGTGGTATCATCATTTCACCCACATAGCATGTGCTAAAAAGTTGAGAGGGTTACGGCAAAAACTGGATGCACTTCGTGTACAAAATGGACAATCTCTTTCGAAGTATCAGGGTTTCGAACGAAAACTCATCTGTTACAAAGGCATTTCATTTTAGAAAATATTTAAACTCCAGACTTTTGTGCGTTCAGTATGCACCATTCAAAGCCATGTCATCAATTTTCAACCCTTTCTGACTTCATTTGCTATTTTTCATGCATTTACTAATTTTTTTAGCTAAATGACCTGAAATTGAAAAGCACTCAAATGAACTCTGAAAAGGTTGAAAGTGGCATGGTATCATCATTTCACCCACATAGCATGTGCTAATAAAGTTGAGAGGGTTACGGCAAAAACTGGATGCACTTCGTGTACAAAATGGAAATCTCTTTGAAGTATCAGGGTTTCGGACAAAAACTCATCTGTTACAAAGGCATTTCATTTTTTATAACTATTTTCAACTCCGACTTTTTGTGCATTCAGTATGCACCATTCAAAGCCACATCATCAATTTTCAACCCTTTCTGACTATTTGCCTATGTTCATGCATTTACTGATTTTTTTAGCTAAATGACCCTGAAATTGAAAAGCACTACAAATGAACTCTGAAAAGGTTGAAAGTTTGCATGGTACCATCATTTCACCAACATAGCATGTGCTAAAATGTTGAGAGGTTTACGGCAAAAACTGGATGCACTTCGTGTACAAAATGGACAATCTCTTTCGAAGTATCAGGGTTTCGGACGAAAACTCATCTGTTACAAAGGCATTTCATTTTTTATAACTTATTTCAACTCCAGACTTTTTGTGCGTTCAGTATGCACCATTCAAAGCCATGTCATCAATTTTCAACCCTTTCTGACTTCATTTGCTATTTTTCATGCATTTACTAATTTTTTTGAGCTTAATGACCCTAAAATTGAAAAGCACTACAAATGATTTCTGAAAAGGTAGAAAGTTGGCATGGTATCATCATTTCACCCACATAGCATGTGGTAAAAAGTTGAGAGGGTTACGGCAAAAAATGGATGCACTTCATGTACAAAATGGACAATCCCTTTCGAAGTATCAGGGTTTCGGACGAAAACTCATCTTTTACATAGGCATTTCATTTTTATGACTTTTTCAACTCCAGACTTTTTGTGTGTTCAATATGCACCATTCAAAGCTATGTCATCAATTTTCAACGCTTTCTGACTTCATTTGCTATTTTTCATGCATTTACTAAATTTTTTGAGCTAAATGACCCTGAAATTGAAAAGCAGACTACAAAGAACTCTGAAAAGGTTGAAAGTTGGCATGGTATCATCATTTACCACATAGCATGTGCTAAAAAGTTGAGAGGGTACGGCAAAAACTGGATGCACTTCGTGTACAAAATGGACAATCTCTTTCAAAGTATCAGTGTTTCGGACGAAAACTCATCTGTTACAAAGGCATTTCATTTTTTATAACTTATTTCAAATCCAGACTTTGTGTGCATTCAATATGCACCATTCAAAGCCACGTCATCAATTTTCAACCCTTTCTGACTTCATTTGCTATATTTCATGCATTTATTGATTTTTTTTGAGCTAAATGACCCTGAAACTGAAAAGCACTACAAGTGAACTCTAAAAAGGTTGAAAGTTGGCATGGTATTATCATTTCACCCACATAGCATGTGCTAAAAAGATGAGAGGGTTACGGCAAAAACTAGATGCACTTCGTGTACAAAATGGACAATCTCTTTCGAAGTATCAGGGTTTCGAACGAAAACTCATCTGTTACAAAGGCATTTCATTTTTTATAACTTATTTCAACTACAGACTTTTTGTGCATTCAGTATGCACCATTCAAAGCCACGTCATCAATTTTCAACCCTTTCTCACTTCATTTGCTATATTTCATGCATTTACTGATTTTTTGATCTAAATGACCCTGAAATTGAAAAGCACTACAAATGAACTCTGAAAAGATTGAAAGTTGGAATGGTATCATCATTTCACTCACATAGCATGTGCTAAAAAGTTGAGAGGGTTACGGCAAAAACTGGATGCACTTCGTGTACAAAATGGACAATCTCTTTCGCAGTATCAGGGTCTCAGACGAAAACTCATCTGTTACAAAGGCATTTCATTTTTTTAAAATAACCTAAGAATTACAAAATTGAATATAATGATAAAACACACTAATATTAAACAGCAAAAAAAAGAATCACTGAAAAATCTATTTTTAAAGTAAAGTTATTCACAAACTAGTGATTCACACAAATTTCAAATAATTCAAATTTAAACTATTCAAATTTGAAAACTACTGGCACTAACAGAAAGTTAATAATTTTTTTGACCTAAAGCAAAAGGATTCACTCAGAAACTCTAAATAAAGCAAAAAACAACTCAGAAACAAAAGAAAATAAATAAAGCAGAAAAAAACTGAAAAATAAATAAATTAAAAAAAGCCCGCCTACTAGGCCGCCACGACCTGCATACAATGAGAAACCCAACCTCTAGTTGGGCCAGGATGCAGGCCCGCACGGCCCAGTAAGCCCCACAGGGCAGGACGGGTCCAATAGGCCCACAAACGCCTGCTTTAGAGAGGAGCTCGAAGGAGCTGCCGCGGCGGGGCTTATAAACCAGTGCGGGTGCCCTTCACTAGGCGAGGTGGGACTAAACTTCCACCGCACCTCGCCATGCCAGGAACAGGCCTTTAGTCCCGGTTGGTGGCTCCAACCGTGACTAAAGGCCCCCCTTTAGTCGCGGTTGGAGCCACCAACCGGGACTAAAGGCCTGGCTTCCCGCCGCTTGGCCTGGCCAAAATTGACCTTTAGTCCCGGTTGGTGGCTCCAACCGGGACTAAAGGTGTTTGTATATAAGTGGCCACTTCGAAAATTTCCCCCAAATCATCCATTCTCTCGACGACGCCGAACCAGAGGACGCCGTCAGGCTGCTGTGCCGCCTCGCTTCGCTGTCGCCATCGCATCGCCTCGCCTCGCCGTCGCTGTCGACGACGCCTCGCCGTCACCTTGATCGACCTAGCCGTCCCCTCTCCTCCCTCGCCGTCGCCGTCGCCTCAACCTCGCCCGTTGTGAGCCCCTCTCCCCCTCTCCTCCCTCGAATTGAAGCCGCCGCGCCGCCGCCGGTAGTGCACACACACACACACAAATTTTGTTCATCTTTTTTTCATAGATTGATATTTTTTCACTAGATGTTTGTAGATGGCTTAGCATATGTATATATGTATGAATACAATGTATGATGTATGTATACAATATATGTATGTATGTATGTATACAATTTGCATAGAAAACATTTGACCGCATGTATGTATGTATATTTTAATGTTGTATCTTAAAAATATTGATGAAAAACATGTTAATATCTTAATGTTGTAAATTGAAAAAGTTTGTCGACGATGCCCGGCCCGCATCCTCGTCGTCGACTCGTTCACGATGACATCCTGCTTCAGAGGCGCCATGTCCGGGACTGGGCTCCGCCGGGCTGGCACTGGGAGGTGCTACCTTCTGAGACGCGCAACTTGGTGAGGAACCGGGCTCCCGTCGTCGACCCGGAGCTTCTTTGGTGGCGGTCGCATGGGACACTTTCGGTGTGGAGGCAGCCTGCCCCCGTGGAGGTGGTACGTCGTCGTGTCAGGGAGGAGGACGAGCATGTCCGTCGCTACATGGTTGTGTTGGACGTCAGGTTCTCCAATACCTGACAGGTTCTTCAGGGATCTCACCCGAGCTATGATCCTGTGATGGTTCCTTCTCTTTGGGTGTCCACCGCCTGCGCCTCAGGAACCGCGAGTGAACTAGATTATTCGATAATATTCGATCTGTATTAGCTAGTGATGTATTCGAGATAATATTCGAGACGTGTAGTTGATGAGTTATGCACATGCCCGCTTAATTATACAAACGTGTGCGCATGCAATTTCCACTGGATCCTGCTAATCATTGAAGTTGACGGGGGAAAAGTTCAAGTACTGGACTCACTACTTAAAGACGTTAATGACTACACAATCGTGAGGGGGATGGTCGACAGGTAATTTCAATCATTATCGCACTATGTTGGCCTCTTTAGTTCATTTCCTCATATCAACTAATTAATAACTTCTTTATTCATTTTCTTTGCCGGCGGGCAGGGCTTGGCAAAAGTTCATCAAACAGGTTGAAGGCACATGGAAACAACAGCTGAAATGGGTGCGACCTAAGTTAATTAATTAAGTAGTACTAGCTAGCTACGTCCGTGCATCTCTTTAATTCTAGTTTCAAAACCATTATCATGCTTGATTAATTATTATCTGATTGAATTCTATTCTCGTAAAGGCCATGAGGCAGGCGCCGGGGAATAATCTATGTGCATACTACGTTTGCGAGAACATTCGCATGATGACGTCCGAAAGGACAGAAGATGATAGACAACTTTGGGTACGTTTGCCAGAACATTATTCACAATTTTTACATCATTATCTAATATATATACACACAACTAATACATTCATATTGATCTCCTTCTTTAAAGATGATGGAGATGCGGGATAAGCTCCTACCAACGGATCGCGTACGAGCAATTCAAGAGGAAATAGCGGGATTTTTGCTCGACTAGGTCATACATCCCAAAGGAGAGTACCATTACACCTAATGCCTCCATGTAATGATCTGCAAATTTTAGGAGAAATTGTATATATATATGTGCATGTGAATGGTCGTACGAGAAATTCGATGATATATATCTGATCGGTTCTACGAGAAATTCTATTTATATATATGCATAACGTGTACAGTATGTAGTAGCGTAAAATATGTTTGAAATGAAAAAGAATTAAATGGAAAACACAAAATTAAAAGGAAAAATAAAAAATAAACCCATAAACCCCTAAACCTTCTAGTCCCGGTTGGTGTAACCAACCGGGACTAAAGGCCCTCAGCCCCCCGGCGCGGGCTCGTGCCACGTGGTGGGCCTTTGGTCCCGGGTCGTGACGAACCAGCACTAAAGGGGGGGGGGGGGCTTTAGTCCCCACCCTTTAGTGTCGGTTGGTGAACCGGGACTAAAGGTCCTTACGGACCGGGACTAAAGCCCGATTCTGCACTAGTGATATAGGCTTGTCGCCGATAACCACGCGAGGGAGTGTACCATTCGAAGACAAACACTACATGAATATGTATGGAGGTGATGCCTGCATGCATGTTTGAATACCATTTCACAACATTGATGTGGCGCGTGCGTAAAAAATCGTACAGTCCCCACACAGAGTGAGATCGGTGCATGACGTGTCGTGGTACTAGCCACTTCGACTCTATGGGAGGGGTTCATGCGTACACATGCATGTGTGTGCTCAAACTGTATCATGTCATCCCAGAGCATGACCTATATATATACCGTATTACAAACAAAAAAATAATCCCCTCCTAAGTCAAATTAACCTCTCTCGTTGTCAGGCAAAGTAGTGATGGACCAAGGGGCCCACAGATGGAAAGCATTGATATCCCTGATAACCGCTTAAGTGGGTGTGAGAGGACAACCACCATCGCTTTGCATGTGGGCCAAAACATATGTTGAATACCCAAAATGCACAACTTTGATGTGGCACATGCCTCAAAAACCGTAAAGTCCCCACACAGAGCGAGGTTCATGAAGCGTACTACATATGAAGGCCCCCTTCCCCCTCTTCGATGCATTCTATATGCTCCTACCATAATACAACCCAAAGAGAATCCTCCTTGATGGTGAAATTAATTAACCTCTCCCAATGTAGGTCAAAGTGATGCATGCATCGACGATGGCCTCGCGGGCCCATAGATGGAAGCGTCACATGTGAGTGTCCTAGGATAACCACCGCCTGCATGCATGTGGCCCAAAGAGGTGTCGTGTGATGTTTGAATAGCCAATTTCACAACTTTGATGTGGCACGTGCCTCGAAAACCGAAAAGTCCCAACACTGAGTGAGGTGTACTTGTTCATGGACGCGTATGTATAGTATATATGCTAGTCCCCTCCCACCTCTTTGACACGTACTATATACTCCCACCATAACACAAACAAAAAAGATTCTACCTTGCTGGTCAAATCAACCTCTCTGCCGGCTGTTGGTTAAAGTGATGGACGACGACCTCGCTGGCCCACAGAAAGCGCCACACGGGAGTGAGTGTCATGTAGGACAACCATCGACTACATGTGGCCAAAACATGTATGTATGAAAGGGTTGTGTAATGTTTTAAATAACGAATTCATGACTCTGATGTGGCACCTACCTCACAAAACGGCCAACCCACACGGTGGCTCACGACTCGTAGTGTACTGCCAGCCACCCCCACCCCCAGACGTGCGCGCACACACACACCGCGAATCCACCACAACTACAATGCATGTTAAATTATCCCGCGGTGAACATATGTTACCAAAGGAGGGACGTTTTAATTTTGAAAAAAAACAGAGATCATTAAGACGTTTTAGTACATTGATTGATTTTCTAGGGGTATAATGTGCAAAAATCAAATTTGAGCTACATGCACACGTGACAGTGCACCTAAATGGATTGCAAAAACACATGTGTCTCACTGGGTGCATGTTTACTCCCCGTGCAAGAAATTTCAAACATTGAGAATCTTGATTTTTAAATTCTAGTACATCCAAAACTTATTTGAAATTCATGAAACTTATCGTGTTGTCATATGGACACCAATACAAAGTGGCACTGTACTCTTTTTGTCAAATTTGAGACCAGTTTTGATATAATCTCTATCTTCTTACAAACGGGAGATTATTAATAATTGGGAACCAATATCGCAAACAGATTATTTATTCGAACCGTGAGCGTTAGACTAACAATGGATACGTGCCATGCTTCGGTTAAGCAATAAAGCGGCAGCATTAATCATCCAAATAGAAAAACAATATACGTACCGCCATGCGACCCGTGTGTCGTGCGAGTAGGCATGAGTTGACGGGACGCATGCGAGCAGTCCACCGCGCAGGCAGACCGGGAGGCGTGCATGCAGGTGTGTGAATTGACGGGAGGCGTGCTCACTGCACAGTGTCACCGAGAAGCGTGCGAGTAGCTGTGTGAAATGACGGTAGGCATGCCAGCAGTCCTGTGCGCAAGCTCACCGGGAGGCGAGCCAGCGGTTTGACCGCCACCCGCCTCTCTCCCACTACTCCATATTAATGGTGCGCCTGAGCGGCCGCACCCCCATCCTCGCCACACACACAATCCTCTCTCTGAGCTTGCATCATCGACGCCGCTCTCAGTCCTCAAAGCCGTCAGTGTATGAGGATGTCGCCGACGCGCCCCATCGGAGGGAGTGGCGACGCTGGGGCTGCTGAAGCACCGAAGCATGGCGTGGAGATGGAGACAGAGGTTGCCGTCACCGCTGGCGAGGTATCGCTGCACCTTGACGTCGTCGACGGCGTCGTGCTTCCACAGCCGGAGCCAGAGGTCCACACCGACTCCGGTGATGACTCGGGCGACGACCCCGGCGACGACTCCGACGACCACTCCGGCGATGACTCCGACGACGACGGACAACCGGTTAGTCATCTATACCCATTTATGTGTCAAATAGATCCTAGGGTTTCTCTGGTTACTCCTGCCTCCCCCTTTTTGGAATAGAAATCCTATGGTTATGTTCTCCCAATCCATGAAATCTGAGTAAGTTTCGTTAGATCCATGTAGTGTATTGATTGTTTGAATGGTACAAGTGATAAGTGATTAGTTGTTTCATCTGTGCAAATGATTTCTGCTAGTAATCCGACTAGGGTTAGTGTTCGTGCTAATAATTCCTAGCTAGGACTTGATAATTGATTTTGAATGACCTACATATATGTTTGTGCCATTATTTTCTTCAAGATTGGTCTGTACATAGACGATTGTGCTTAAAAATCGAACCATAATCTCTGGATATGTATAAAAAAATAGCCATAAATTCCTAATCCTACTTCACGGCATGTAAACATTGATTTGATGCCAAATTTTGGCAACTGCCAAATGTTCGCTAGAGATTAGTTTGTAAACATTAATTTGACACCACATTTTTTTAACTATTTGTATAGGTGCTATCTGACGATGTGGACAACGAGGATGAAGATGGCCAAAGGAGGTACAAGAGGCAAACCCTGAGGGAGCTTTATGCGGGAATGTATAACAGGCATATTAGGACCTGGGACGGTTGCTATCGATGCCCATTTTGCAACCAAAAGATTCATGCCGCGTATCAAAGTGTTCTGGCGCATGCAAGAGGACGAGAAGTTGGCTCCTTCAAGCAGAAGTATTCTCGCAGGTTGGCGAACGCCGCGTACACTGAGTACCTGGAGAAGCTTCGGGATCGTGCCAGCAGATGAGATGAGATGTGGGATCGAACTATGTACGCTTGAGTATGCTTAATGACGGTTGAACTATGTACTTATGGTCGAACTATGCTTGTGTACGCTTATTATCTATGTCTGAGTATGTTTAATCTATGTTTACTTATGTCTAAATGTGGGATATGGATGCAATCAGTTTGGTTGATGGAATCTACCTCCGTCCTGGTTTATTAGTCCCCTTTGTAATTTGTGTTAAATTTTGACCAAAGATTTAAGTGACAAAATGTTAGTGCAGGTCAGCAAAAATTATATCGTTGGATGTGTATTTGAACATAATGTTCAATGATATAATTTTTGGTGACATGCATAAACATCTGTTAGTTAAATCTTTGGTCAAAATTTGGTACAAATTACAAAGGGGACCAATAAACCAGGATGGAGGTAGTACGTCAATTACACACGGTTCCCAAAATTGGAACCATGTGCAATGACTTCCATTTTCCCTGTTACGTCAATCACACACGGTTGGCTCTAGCAAACCGTTGCCTCCGAAACTCTTTGTGGGACAGAAAACCCTCACCACCCAATTCAAAAAAGAAAAAAGAAAACCCTCACCATCCCCATGTCACAAAAATCCTCACCCCGCCTGCCACCCCCTCCGGTCCCCATTCACACCTGCACAAGCTCCTCCGCGTCTATGCATGGCACCGCCTATCGCCGCGGCAACCACTTAGCTCGACGCCTGCCGCCACCGCCAGGCTGCTGGCAAACCCCGCCGCATTTCGCCACTTCCGCTTGCCGCCGCCTATCGCCATCGACTTTCTCGACGCTGCTCGCGGTCGACCCAGCTCCGCCCGGTTGGGGAATCCACCGTATTGAGGGTTTTTTCTCATGGACAACAAGGTAACTAATTTAATGAAATATTATCTCATCTCTTATCCTAGTTCATCTGCCTCCTTTAATCACCCAGCCGAATTCACCGTTAATTCATTTTTATTCGAGTTGATTTGAGGGTTTTCTTTCATTCATAGAGTGTACAGTGCGCGGACACATCAGGACTTTGCGGCCTCCGCCAGACATCCATGGAGTTCCATCTCACCGTACCAGATGACTTGAGGATGCGCGCGGCATGTTCAATCTCTCCCTAAATCGGTTGGCATGGCCTACTTTCGTGAACATATACTAAATATTGCTACATTTGGATAAAAGGTGCCACATGCAGTATATACATCAAAGGGGATTTTTTTCCTCTTCTTTCTTTATTAGGCAAATTAATGATGTATTATTCTTTCGATTGCTCTCATATTTCCATGACATCATGTCTACCCTATCTGTTTAATTATAGATTTTTGTCCTATGATTTCAACTGCTGTACAGTTCTTTCAATTTGGGCCCATATTTGCATGTTACCATATTTTCTTTAATAATCCTACCATTTTCTGCAGTGCGTCCCTTGCTATGCAACAGAATCTGTAGTACACAATCTTTCCCTTTACATAAATCAAGACTGCAGGGATGTCATACTGAACACAAACCATGGATTTACAATCGTTGCTACTGTAAGACTTGATGAACGTGGTGACTCCTATTTTGGCACTGGCCTTTGGAAAGAAATTTCTAAGTTTTATGTACTGAAGGCTGGCACTAAAATTGCACTGCACATAAAAGGGTCTGGTCATGAGATATATGCTAACTTCCCCGACGATATCATCTGTCCAGTCTTTGTTTAAAGTAAGTGTTCTTTTCAAGTATCTGCATGTTGACTTACCCAGCAATATCAAATGAATTGTGTAGTATTTAAGCAACCAATTGTTATTCCATTTTCTTACTCTATTCCTACCTACTAACTTCTAGTTACCAATACACTTTTCTATTACCCTGTTTTAACTAAATATTCCCTGTACTCCCACTTCTATCAGAAAGCGCCGCTGAAAAGGAGACTCCGGAGGTGGAGAACGGGGCTGCCAACAAGCGGAGGCGGGTCAAGCAAGAACCGCAAGCAACTCCAGTAGGCCTAGACTTCATCAGCAGCCTCCCCAATGATATGTTGATAGTCATCATCTCCCTCCTCCCAATCAAATATGGGGCATGGACAACCGTCCTTTCCCGGTGGTGGCGCCCCCTATGGAACTCCACCCCTCTCGACCTCATCGACACCCACGAGCTCTGCCATGGCTATCGCAAAAGCTTGGATGCGTTCTCCAAGATCCTCGGCAGTCACCCTGGCCCAACCAGAGGCCTTAGCATGGGCAAGTTCCGTTCCAACGGCAAGGACCAAGACAAGCTTGACGACTGGTTCTGATCCCCCGCCCTAGATCAGCTCGAGGAGGTCACTTTTGATGATGGGCATATGCGCTCGCTACCAACGTCCACGCTCCGCCTCGCGCCCACGCTACGCGCCGCCAAGTTCAGGAACTGCCATTCCCCCCCCCCTTAATGACGCGCCTGCTCTTATTCTACCACGACTGAAGCACCTCGAGCTTGTCGCCGTCTGCCTCCCAAATGGTGACATGGAGTGCCTGCTCCATGGCTGTATTGCACTCGAGTACCTTCATCTTCAGGCGATCAATGGGTTGAGTAGCTTCCACATCACCTCCATGACTCTCCGGACTATTTATGTGTGTTGTTGGTGCTGCAAGAAGACATCACAAGATGTGTACCATGGTATGGTCATTGAGGACACACCTTCACTTGAGAGATTACTTGTAGTTGTTCAAGAAGGTCCAACAAGAATCATTGTCATTTCTGCGCCGAAATTGACAGTGGTGGGCTACTCGTCTGACAAATACTCCAAACTTATTATTGGATCCACACCCGTTCAGGTACAACAGCCGCCTTCTACCTCTCCTTCTAGAAATTAACATTATTTCTAATTTTTAAGATGTATGTTGGTCTGTCATCCAGAAAATGATTCCAACAAGCTTGACCCCGAAACTGCGCACAGTGAGGCTCTTGGCACTAGAATCTATCGGCCCCAACCTGGAGCAAGCTGTTAGTTTCCTGAGATGCTTTCCGTGCCTAGAGAAGCTATATATCAATGTGATGTTCCTTTCCTGTTAAATGTTAACCATAAGGGAGTTCAATTTGTGACACCTTTTTCGAAGTTTACAATGACAATGTACTACGGTTTCTGAAGGATTTTTTGGAGGATTTCAGTACATACATGTTCCCCCCCCCCATATTGGTTGCTTGATCCATATGGTTACAATCCATAAGCATTTCTCCTTTGGATTCATCTGTACTAGTTTTCTTAGGGAACTTTTCATCCACTCCAACCTCTTGTGAAGAAGGCTACATTTTTCTAGATTGTAATCAAATGCCCATGTTAATCATGTCGGATCGAAGATGGCATGTTAGTGCATTTTACAAATCCTGCAAACCAAATAGGCCTGTAGTAGTGTTCAAAACTGCATGTAGGCACTAACACGTTTTCTTCTTTTGCAGATAAGATTAGGCCCAGTGGTGGATAATGTGATACAATATAACAATCACATCGAATTCCTAGATCTGCATCTCTCAGAAATTACTTTGAACTCCTACCGAGGGACCTTACTGGAGATTATATTCGCCAGGTTCTTTGTTGTCAGAGCAAGGGTGCTGAAGGTAATGAGGTTCGCCCTATATTTATTTCGCAAAAATGAATGGTTTGTTGATCAGCGTCGGCGGCTGCGGCAGAATGGAATAGGCTCTGAAAATGCTGAATTTCATTTTGGAACTTCAGATGACAGAGTAATCGAAAGTCATCGTGTCAACCCCATACATGACTTCTTAGTGGCTGACCCCTTTGCAAAAATTATGAGGTTTCGAAACCATACTTACAAGTGGTAATATTAGTTTGAACCTCTCTGATATCCATGTTCAGCGGATCAGCACGAGCGTATGCAGCTGAATTTCATTTCTAATATCAGTTTGAACCTTGTAATCTTCGAATTTGAGCCTTATAACTCTGGAATTTGAACCTTGTAATATTTCGAGCTTTTGTGGTACAATCGTTGAAATGGCATCGTATGAGACTCGTATATTGGTAGCACTATTTTGACCTTAATATGCAATGGTCTTAGATTTTATGAACCATTCTCGAATCTGTTTACCTTGTCGATCTCATAGCACACGATCTGTATAGCTAACTCGACTGCGATCTTCGACATTATTGCACATAGTTGGTTTCTTCAACCGTGTGCCCTGTAGAGCACATAATTAATTATTGCACTCGAGTGTCCATCATCACCCTTCTATGTAACTTTGACCTCATCACCCACGGGTAAACTTATGACCGAAGTCATTCCACACACTTCGTTTTTACAAAGCTTTTTGCCAATAAACGCCCATGATTTGTCCCTCTTCTAGCCGACGCGTGGCCAAACTAGCCGGGCGGGAAGCTTGCGCGGTAAACTGCACGGTAGCGAGGGAACAGGCTCACCAACGATACATTTGGTGCCTCTTCGAGCCCATGCATGGTCAAACGAAACGTGTGCGGTGCGGTGTTGTCAAGTGTGCACTGGAATCCTCCGCTATGCACGCGGTGACAAGACGTGACGATTACAGGCCGGTCGGGCCCCATTTATTACAGCGACCATTTAACCCTTGTGTCTCTTCAACCTTTCGATCGCGCGCCACCATTGCAAGAAGCACACCCACCACAACAAATTCTTAGAGGGTATCCTGCGCGGCTCCAATGGCGATCTGAGCGGCTGCCGACGACGAGCAGCAGTTCACCATGCATGCCGTGGTGGACACCCACACAAGGTTCGCGGAGCTCTCGGTGGTGTACACCAACAACCCGGTCTAGGTGGAGCACTCCATCCACATCATGGAGATGTTGCTTGCTGAGGAGATGTACAAGGTGGTCGGGTTCGACCTCCAGTACACCCACGCTTGTGCCAGGTCTCGTCCCAAGGTCGCTGTCGCCCGGATGTGCGTGCGTGATCAGGTCCTCGTCTACCACTACTACCTAGCCACAAGGCCTTGCGAGCGTTTCGCCAAGTTTGTCAACAACCCCCACTACATGTTCGCTACGGTGGACATCACCAACGATGTAAAGGTGCACAAGAATTCGGGCATCGCCTGCCAGAATCTTGTCGACATCCAGGGCCAATACAAGATCTGGGGCAGCAACGAGCACGAGAAGGACTCACTGGTTCACCTCGCCGAGGCCATCATCGATCCCTACTACAGAGACATGAAGGATTCCTACAACAAGGACAAGCATGCCTGGCACTCGGCCTAGATGGAGAAACTCGACAAAGCTCACGTCATGTACGCGGCCAAGGAGGCGTACACGAGCTACGAGATGTATAGGTGGATCATTGACATGAGGAAGTGCCTCCTTCCCCAAAACGGCCAGGGATCCAGCCGTAAGCAGAGCAATGGCAGGCGTCATCGCAACAAGAAGTAGATGATTAGATGCTCATTTCTCCTAGTTTAGTATGCATGTAATTGCTTACTTTGGTGTGTGGAATGTTATGTGTGTAGTCACTTGTGTAATTGTATGCTTAATTTGGTTTTGCAATGCTGTCTTTTTAAGTATATATGTTGATGCTCTGTAGACAGAGCGTAGATGTTGTGCGGACAGAGCAAATCACATCACACATGGACTAAACAATGGAACCCGTCGGTGATGATTTCATCAATCACTGACAATTGTATACCAGCAATCGTTTGCTCACAACACACACGGCTTGTTAACAGGAATCGTCTGTGTTGTTATCGGTCTTCCCACACATTTCCGATTACAGACCTGTTTGCCACGTATCACACATCTTGTTAAGTTGAACCATTTCTGTTCTCTTCCCTAATCGAAAATAGTTCATTCTATTGAACCGTATGCCGTATATCACACACACCTTGATCTGGCTGACAGTTTCTGTTGCTTTCCCTAATAGCAAACAGTTCATCGGAGCAAACTGTATGCCGTATATCGCACACACATTGATATGGCTGCCCGTTTCTGTTGTTCTGTCTAATCGCAAACAGTTCGTATGGATCAACCTTATGCCCATCATCGCACACGCAACTAAAATCTGAACCATGTTTGATGTATCCGCCATCGCAAACTTTTTGCATCTTTTTTGACAGTTTTTTACATCACTGTTTGTGATTAAAGGAGGGGAGAAGGAGTTTCTCTCGAAAGAAGTGAGTGGGAGGAAAGTAGAACTTGATGAGGTAATTGTATCTTCTCTCGAATTGGAGAGTAGCACATCACAGAAAACTGTTCCAGTGATGCCTACACCAACTAGAGAGGAAGCAAATGATGTTGATCATGAAACTTCAGATCAAGTTACTACTGAACCTCGTAGGTCAACCAGAGCACGATCCGCACTAGAGTGGTACGGTAATCCTGTTCTGGAAGTCATGTTACTAGACCAAGGCGAACCTACGAATTATGAAGAAGCTATGATGAGCCCAGATTCCGATAAATGGCTTGAGGCCATGAAATCTGAGATAGGATCCATGTATGAGAACAAAGTGTAGACTTTGGTGGACTTGCCCGATGATCGGCAAGCCATTGAGAATAAATGGATCTTCAAGAAGAAGACTGACGCTGATGGTAATGTTACTGTCTACAAAGCTCAACTTGTCGCGAAAGGTTTTAGACAAGTTTAAGGAGTTGACTATGATGAGACTTTCTCACCCGTAGCGATGCTTATGTCCGTCCGAATCATGTTAACAATTGCCGCATTTTATAATTATGAAATATGGCAAATGGACATCAAAACTGCATTCCTTAATGGATATCTTAAAGAAGAGTTGTATATGATGCAACCAGAAGGTTTTGTCGATCCTAAAGATGCTAACAAAGTGTGCAAGCTCCAGCGATCCATCTATGGACTGGTGCAAGCATATCAGAGTTGGAATATACGCTTTGATGAGGTGATCAAAGCATATGGTTTTATACAGACTTATGGTGAAGCCTGTATTTACAAGAAAGTGAGTGGGAGCTCTGTAGCATTTCTGATATTATGTGTGGATGACATATTATTGATTGGAAATGATATAGAATTTCTGGATAGCATAAAAAGGATACTTGAATAAGAGTTTTTCAATGAAAGACCTCGGTGAAGCTACTTATATATTGGGCATCAAGATCTATAGGGATAGATCGAGACGCTTAATAAGACTTTCACAAAGCACATACCTTGACAAGATTTTGAAGATGTTCAAAATGGATCAGTCAAAGAAAGGGTTCTTGCCTGTGTTGCAAGGTGTGAAGTTGAGTAAGACTCAAAACCTGACCACGATAGAAGATAGAGAGAGAATGAAAGTCATTCCCTATGCCTCAGCCATAGGTTCTATAAAGTATGCCATGCTGTGTACCAGACCTATTGTGTACCTTGCCATGAGTTTGGCAAGGGGGTACAATAGTGATCCAGGAGTTGATCACTGGACAGCTATCAAAATTATCCTTAGTTACCTAAGAGGACTAAGTAAATGTTTCTCGGTTATAGAGGTGATAAAGAGTTTGTCGTAAAGGGTTACGTCAATGCAAGCTTTAACATCAATCTGGATGACTCTGAGTCTCAATCTGGATACATATTGAAAGTGGGAGCAATCAGCTAGAGTAGCTCCATGCAGAACATTGTAGACATAGAAATTTGCAAAATACATACGGATCTGAATGTGGCAGACCCGTTGACTAAACTTCTCACACAAGCAAAACATGATCACACCTTAGTACTCTTTGGGTGTTAATCACATGGCGATGTGAACTAGATTATTGACTCTAGTAAACTCTTTGGGTATTGCTCACATGACGATGTGAACTATGGGTGTTAATCACATGGCGATGTGAACTAGATTATTGACTCTAGTGCAAGTGGGAGACTGAAGGAAATATGCCCTAGAGGCAATAATAAAGTTGTTATTTTATATTTCCATATTCATGATAAAGGTTTATTATTCATGCTAGAATTGTATTGATCGGAAACTTAAATACATGTGTGAATACATAAACAAATACCATGTCCCTAGTAAGCCTCTACTAGACTAGCTCGTTGATCAAAGATGGTTAAAGTTTCCTAACCATAGACATGTGTTGTCATTTGATAATGGGATCACATCATTAGGAGAATGATGTGATGGACAAGACCCACCCGTTAGCTTAGCATAATGATCGTTCAGTTTATTGCTATTGCTTTCTTCATGTCAAATACATATTCCTTCGACTATGAGATTGTGCAACTCCCGGATACCGGAGGAATACCTTGTGTGCTATCAAACATCACAACGTAACTGGGTGATCATAAAGATGCTCTACAGGTATCTCCGAAGGTGTTTGTTGAGTTGGCATAGATCGAGATTAGGATTTGTCACTCCGAGTATCGGAGAGGTATCTCTGGGCCCTCTCGGTAATACACATCATAAGCTTGCAAGCAAAAGACTAAGGAGTTAGTCACGAGGTGATGTATTACGGAACGAGTAAAGAGACTTGCCAGTAACGAGATTGAACTAGGTATGAAGATACCAACGATCGAATCTCGGGCAAGTAACATACCGATGGACAAAGGGAATTACGTATGTTGTCATAACGGTTCGACCGATAAAGATCTTCGTAGAATATGTAGGAGCCAATATGGGCATCCAGGTTCCGCTATTGGTTATTGACCGGAGAGGTGTCTCGGTCATGTCTACATAGTTCTCGAACCCGTAGGGTCCGCACGCTTAACGTTCGTTGACGATATAGTGTTATATGAGTTATATGATTTGGTGACCGAATTTTGTTCGGAGTCCCGGATGAGATCACGGACATGACGAGGAGTCTCAAAATGGTCGAGAGGTAAATATTGATATATAGGACGATGGTATTCGGACACCGGAAGTGTTTCGGAGGGTACCGGGTACTTATCGGGTCACCGGAAAGAAGTTTCGGGCACCCCCGGCAAAGATATGGGCCTTATGGGCCAAGTGAGGGAACACACCAGCCCACAAGGGGCTGGTGCGCCCCTATATAGGCCGGCCCTATGAGGAGGAGAAGGAAAGTGTGGAGTAGGACTCCCCCTTCCTTCCCTCTCCCCCCCCTCTTTCCTTCCCCCTTGTTTATATATGGCAGGGGGCGTGGCTTGGGAGGGACCCCAAGTAGGATTCCTCCTACTTGGGTGCCTCCTTTGGCTGTCCTCCCTCCCTCCCACCTATATATATGTGGGAGGGGGGCGCCTAGCACACAACAGATCAATTGTTAGCCGTGTGCGGCGCCCCCTCCACCGTTTACACCCCAGTCATATTTTCGTAGTGCTTAGGCGAAGCCCTGCGGAGATCACTTCACCATCACCGTCATCACGCCATCGTGCTGATGGAACTCATCTACTACCTCGCCGTCTTGCTGGATCAAGAAGGCGGAGGACGTCACCGAGCTGAACGTGTGCTGAACGCGGAGGTGTCGTACGTTCGGTACTAGATCGGTTGGATCACGAAGAAAGTTCGACTACATCAACCGCGTTGTGAAACGCTTCTGCTTACGGTCTACGAGGGTACATAGACACACTCTCCCCTCTCGTTGCTATGCATCTCCTTGATAGATCTTGCGTGTGCGTAGATTTTTTTTTGTTTTCCATGCAATGTTACCCAACACAAGCAACTTATTTAGGTCAATCATTTCCAACCTGAAAAAGAAAACGCAAGGAAAAAAAGTTGAGATCAGGCAACTAACAACAATCATATGGGCAACTCTAGATCCAAATTGTAACAGAATCTATAAAAATCAAAATTCATTTTTTTTATAGATTTCATCCTTTTTCTTCTCCCTGTTCGAACACTGTAACAACTCTGATTTATTTTTCCGCTTTGTTTGTTTCTTGCAGTAATGTGAAGACGAAAGATGTGACAGAATTTATAGAACCTGCAGCAGAACTTTGCATTTTATGAAGGAGTAAAATATCGTAGCAGAAGTTTTCTCTTCTATTTTCAGTAGTTTGAATGTGTATTCTGGATGCGAACCATGTTTGTAGAGACATGGCTCTCGAAGTGTTCTTATCGTCACTTCATAAATAACTTCTCGTAGGAACCTGTTATACCATGCCCAACATTTTGGTTGCCTAATATCTACCTGGGTTCTTTGGTTTTTTTATACATGTTTTTGAATTGCCTAAACAACATTGGTTATCAATCTGCCCAAATCAACAGGTACGTGAAGACTAAGAAGTCCATAAGAAGGCAACTTACTAGGTATTTCCTACTACATTCTCTCCTACAGTATTTTTTTCACAATTTCCCCTAGTTTTTTGCAAATGCAACATGTACTTCCCTAATAGCACATGCCCAAGTTTAGCCTGATGTTTTCTCATGAATTAGGCTAAAACAAATGTCAACTACCCAATTTGCCTACAATATAGCAACCAAAAATGCCTGTGTTTAAGCATTTACACACTTTTTCATAACCTGCCTCACAAATGTCAACTACCCTATTTGCCTGCATTTTTATTATGAAATTGCCCAAATATTATCAATAACCTGCCTCACAAAGCCAAAACAATGTCAACTTTGTGCGCATCTCAAGTTAGACACTTTTTTCTGCCTGCATTTTACATCATTTTACATCACTTTTTCTACATCACAACTGATGGGAAACTAGTAAAGGGAGGTAGGGTTAGGGGGGACATAATTTTGCCTGCATATTATGGGGTAATTGCATATATCACTAACAAAACTTGCCTGTTAAGTCCAAAAACAGAATCTTCTTGCAGTTCTAATCTAAATTGCCTACATTTTATATGTAGTTTGCCTACAATACAGCAAAACATGCATGTGTTCAAGCATGTACATACTTTTCACAACAACAACAACTATCTTTTTTGCCTGCATTTATTGTGTAATTGCCCACATCTTATAAAAAAGTTGCCTCGTAAAAGCCAAAACAATATCAACTTTGCACACATCTCATATATAAACACATTACGAGCATGCATTTTTTACATCATTCTTTGCCTGGTTTGCAACATCAATTTGCCTACAGCACTACATAACAACTTTTTTTCATCACAACTCATGGGAAACTAGCATAGGAAGGGAGGGGAAGTGGGGAACATGTTATTTTGCCCACAGATTATGGGGTCTTTGCACACATCACTAACCAAACATGTCTGTTAAGTACAAAAATAGAATCTGCTTACAGATCTAATCGAAATTGCCTGCATTCTTGAATGAAACTTGCCTGAGGAATCATGTCCCCCTGTTTTTTCCATGGTTTTATGCTAAAGGAATCATGCTTACACTCTTATGAATATCAAATTTTTTGCATTTTTTCATGCAGTAATGAGGAAGAGAAGGAAGATTTTACCTATCAGGAGGAGGAGGAGGAGAGGCGCAGGGGCTGCTAGGGGGGATGTTGGGTGGGTGGGGGTAGGTGCTGTTTTGAGGGCTCAAACTTCTATTGGAGCCATAGAGTTCTGGATCCAGCAATGGCGTCTTGGAGAGGCAGATGAGGGAGAAGGAAGAAAGGGAAGGAGAAAGAAGGGCGACTCCATGCGCGGGAGGTGATAGCATAGGGCCGACGCTGGCTTGGGGAAGGGGCGCGGCTGTTTTGATTCGGTCGGGGGAACGAATCTTTTCCTGTCGGGGGGCATGTGCGGGAAGACTAGGCAGCCTTCCTTTTTTCAGATGACAGCTGGAAATGGTGGAATCTAGCTTTCCTTTTTCGAGGGTGCGCCCTGGACAACAATCGGGCTAACGTTTGCCCACGAGTCGCGTCCTAGTTTTTTTTCTGCCAAATTTTTTGTTGGGCTATACTACACATGTATAACAGATCATGCCCCCTAGACCCGGGCCCTAGGTCGTCGCCCCTCTAGCCATACATCACGGCCGGCCCTGGTTGGTGGAAATACCTATTTGCCGCTCGTTGCGGCAAGTTGTCGGTGTGCCGCACAGGGAGATCGACCAGCATTCGCGAGTGGGTCGGCACATAAGCGTTTCTACGATTCCGGTTTTGCGAACCTTTGTGGTGGTTCCTGCCGGTTTTTTTTGTTTTGGAACCTTCTAGAAGGTTCCACAAAGTTTATTTTTTGTTTTTCCTTTTCTTTTTTATTCTCTCTCTTTTTCCCCTTTTCTCTTTTTTGTAGTTTTATTTTCATCTTTTTTCATTTTTTCCGTTTCTTTCTTATTTTTCATTTCTTCATTTTTTCATTTTCAGAATTTTACAAATGTTTTAAAAATGTTCTAATCATTTCAAATTTGTTTGCATTCGCAAAAAATGTCGGTATTTGAAAAAATTGGTTGCATTTCGCAAAAAATGTTCAAAGTATCAAAAACTATTACGGTTTTCAAAAACTATTGTTCATGTATATAAAAATTGTTCACGTTTCCAAAGTTGTTTGAGATTTTCAAAAAAATTCTTAGTTTTAAAATTTGTTCTTAAATTCAAAAAAATGTTCATGCTTTCATAATTTTTCTTTCAAAAATTTGTTCTAGTTCACAAATCCAAAAAATGTTCAAAATATTTCATAATTTGTTTGTGTCTCCAAAAACTGTTTGTATTTTTAAGTTTAAAAAATTGTTCTCATTTTGTAAAAAAATAAAGTTTTCAAAAAATGTCCGGTTTTCAAAAGTTTATTCATGTATTAAAAAAATGTTTACAATTTCGAATTTTCTCAGGAATTTCAAAATTGTTCTTAATTTTTTTTAAGTGTTGGTGCTTCCAAAAATTGTTTTTGTCAATTTTTTTTCCAGTTTTCTGATTTTGTTCAAAAATTCAAAAATGTTCATGTTTCTGGAAAAATGCGGGAATATTAAGATGAGTTCACGATTCCAGAAAATTACAAGATTTGTTCGTGATTTTTTGAACGAGATTTAAGTTTGATACCTCGATAGTTCTTCTGCGTTCCCGATGCATATCTTTCACAAGAGTAGTCTGGTCGTCTTGGCACACTGCAGCGCGCGTCATAGGTTCGAATCCCATCGCGAACCATTTTTGCAATTGTTTACCCTTGCACCGCAATGGCCGGCCCAAGTAGGCTACCCGCTGTGCGATTGGGCGACTACTTGCCACAAAGAGCGGCATATAGGAGGTCCCCTGGTTTGGTATCTATCGTGTTCTGATTTTGGTCAGACTTTGCCCCACATGGCCACATCGGCATGGGCCTTAGCATGCATGACATTGTCTGCAATAGTAGATTTGGGGTCTCAGCAAATGCCCTCGGCTTGATCTATACGGGTCCTTTTCTTTCTTATTTTCCTTGTTGGCATGTACTACCTCTGTCTTGGTTTATTGGTCCTCATTGTATTTTGTGCCAAATTTTGATCATAGATTGAACTAACGAAATGTTTATGCATGTCAACAAAAATTATATCGTTATTCAATCTATGATCAAAATTTGGCACAAAATACAATGAGGACCAATAAACCAGGACGGAGGTAGTACAGCCTAATCATATAGATGCCAGCTGTGTAGTCGTTATCTTTTTAAAACACAGCAACTACTCAGCTGACCTCATAATACTTTACATGCAGTTATACATCATTGACTTGCAAATTGTATTATTCGTCAAAAAAAAAAAGACTTGCAAATTGTATACTTGATTATCGTGCCTTGTTTAGAATTCATATTGTTCAGCGTATGTAGATGGATCGATGCATATGCAGCAGGATAGCGAGGCCTTCCATTTATGACCGTCCGATGCTTAGTGAAATTCATATATAGTTCCGACATGCCGTTGATCCAGCTACTCGCCATGGTGAAAAGTCTACTCCAAATCACAATCATTCTACACACGCCACTAGCAGAAAACAGGAAGGCAAATAATACATCATGTCAACATCGGCGAGATCTCATACGCCAAACCAGTTCACATACCAGTCTCGGTATCTATCTATCTAGCGATTTTGTGACGAAACCAGTTCACGAGGCTCGGTTCCGATTGCATGCGTTTGATTTCGGTTGGACCTATCGGATCCACAGTGGACAATCGTTGTGTCATGAAAATGAATAAATGAGGATATATCGGGCGTCTCGATCTGGTGCTCATCACGGGGTTAATCTTAATGCCCGGCGGCTAACTAAAGTATCAGTAAGGTCAGCAGATTGGGTACCAGTACGTACGAGTGCTAGCTGTGTTCCAGCTTGAACCACATGCGTGGTCGTGGCCGGTGGAGATCTTGTTTGTGGTTGGTTAATCACTTTGACTAATCTTATCATATGTGCACAGCATAGCGCCGGAGGAACCCACTGTATGGGTGTCACTGCTGGCTTGATTGATTCCATGGGTCTCGACGGGGCCAACTTTTCTTTCCCCTTCCCTGAATTCACCTGGAGGCCAGCATCTGCAACCTCTTCCTCAAGCCGTGTCAGGTAACTAACAGACTGTTGGATCGTTTCTTTCCCAAGGCTGTGAACACAATCATCGTGGAGATACCAACATCTCCAGAGCAGCAGTAAAATTCTCCTCCTCATGTCCTCACCTTCAGTGCTAAGAAGCATCTGCAGCCAATCAGCGCCGGTGTACCTGAAAGACAATTCTTCAGGGAGCTTCCAAACTTCTCTCATTGAGTTCCTGAGGGCCCTGCTTTTGGTACACTCAACTACTGCATGGAATTCCGTTTCATCACCGTTTCCACAGATATTGCAAGTAGAGTCCAGTTCAAGGGTGCGTCTAAATTTGTTATGCTTTGTGGCCAGGGTATTTGTTGCAACCCGCCAGCCAAAGATCTTTACTTTCGGTGGGGCTCTGGACTTCCATATGATATCCCATATGCTCCTCTCATTTGGCTCACTAGAGGAGCTGGAAGGGATTTGTCTCACTTGTCCATGGATAGAGGCGGCCAATTTATAGGCACTTCTCACTGTGAATATGCCATTCCTCTCATAGTGCCATGCCAGGCGGTCCTCTGCTGCTGAGGAGGGAATGGGAATTTTGCAAATCTCATCTGCATCGAAACTATGAAAAATTTGCTCAATCAATTCTCTGTTCCATTCTTTGCTGTCCGGCCACATAAGCTGATTCACCCAGCGAAGTCTTGACCTTCTCACAAGAGCCGCTGTCCTAAGTCCTTCATTACGCGGGATCCATTGATCTCTTCGGATTTGGATTTTCCGGCCGTCCCCAACTCTCCAGATGACGCCTTTTTTAGTAGCTCTAGCCCCGCCTCAATACCTCTCCAAACTGGTGATGCATCCGATGCGAACACCGTATCAAGCAAATTTTCGTGCGGGTAGTATTTTGACTTGAGCACTCTCGCACACAAACTCTCCGGTTTCTGCAAAAGTCTCCAACATTGTTTTGCAAGAAGTGCGATATTGAAGAGATGCATATCTCTGAATCCAATACCTCACGCACGTTTGGGCCGGGTCATGCGCTCCCACGACATCCAGCGTACCTTGCGATGCCCCTCCTCATCGCCCCACCAAAAATCCCGGATCATCTTCTCGTACTTCTCACAGAAACCCTTCGAAAGCAAGAAAACACCCATGGTAAAACATGGCAGAGCTTGCACCACAGACTTGACATGTATCTCTTTGGCTGCATACAACATGAACCTCTCCGACCAATCGCTGCACCTTTTCCGGAATCTTTCCATGATTGGTTGGAAGTTGTCGTCTTTCATTCTTCCTTCAGGGGTAGGTAGTCCCAAATACTTACTTTCAAACGATGACGAGACTACCCCTAGTGTCCTTCTGATGTTTTCTCTGGTTTCCTCTGGGCAAGCTTCGCTAAAGAGAAGGGAACATTTACTTTCACTCAGCAATTGGCCCGTACAACTCTGGAAAGAGGCCAAGATCCTCTTCACTGTCTCAGCTTCCTCCACCGTAGCCTTGAAGAAAGTTAAGCTGTCATCGGCAAAGAGAAGGTTGGATATGCCTGGGCTATTTCTGGCGATTTTGATGGGGGTCAGGTTGCCATCCTCTATCTCCTTCTTCATTAGGCTGGCCAGCCCATCGGCCACAAAGAGAAAGAGATAGGGACTAAGCGGGTCCCCCTGTCGTAGGCCTCTCGACGGTGTAAAAGCCTCAAGCAGTTCACCGTTACATTTGACCGAGTACCTGATAGACCGGACACAGTGCATAATCCATGAGGTCCACTTCTGATTAAAGCCGGTCTTTATAAGCACCCCCTCCAAAAAATTCCAGTCCACTCTGTCATAGGCTTTAGCCAAGTCTAGTTTGTACGCACAGTGGGTATTGTGTGTATTCTTGCTCTGCTGGATTTTATGGAAACATTCAAACGCTATAGTAGCATTGTCCGTTATCAAGCGTCCTGGTATGAACGCGCTTTGTGTCTCGGAGATGATACTGTCCAAAATTGGGCGCAGCCGGTTTACAAGGCATTTAGAGATAACTTTATAGATGACGTTGCATAGACTAATTGGCCGGTAGTCCTTCAGAGATTGGGGATTCTTTCCTTTTGGGATTAGCACTATCACCGTGTCGTTTATTCCTTCTGGCAGGGTCCCAAGTTCGAAAAAGCTTAAAACACCCTTGATCACATCCTCTTTCAGCACCTCCCAATTCCTCTGAAAGAAGTGAGCCGGAAAACCATCTGGGCCTGGTGCTTTAAGTGGTCCGATCTGGAATAAGGCATCACCAATCTCCTCTGCCGTGAAAGCCCTTGTTAAGCTTCTGTTCATATCCTCAGTGACTCTATGTTTAACAAGGTTCAGAATATCCTGGGGGTCAACCTCTCTTTCTTTTTCATAAAGGTTCTTGAAGAAATTTCTGGTCAGATCCTTAATTCCTTCACTATCTTCTTTCCACACTCCGCTGCTATCTTTCAGCTTGGTGATTTCATTTTTCTTCTTCCTCCATGTCTCCTTCCTCTGAAACCACTTGGTGTTGCGGTCACCTTCTCGAATGTACGTTGCTCTGGACCTTTGTCTCCACATGAGTTCCTCTCTCAAGAGAAGTTCGTCTAATTCCTCCGAGCAAAGTTTGATATCCCGCTGCTGTGTGTCCGAGTAGGGTGCACTCCATAGTATGCTCAGTTTCCTTCTTAGCTCTGCAGCTTTCTTCAGAACGGATCCATAGTATGCAGGTTGATTTTGTGCCGGTCACAGAACTTCTTTATTTGCTCTTGCTAGGAAAGCTAGTGTGACTCGCTGGCCAAACTGAGTAAAATCAAATGAAAAAATATGAGTGTCTGCCTCGAATGAGGCGGCAATGAGGTATGTTTACGGCGCGTCATCGGTGGATGTAGGCGAAGAAAGACTTCCGCACCTCCAATAATATGGAGTATTTTTTTAATTTTGGTAAAGGTCTTCTTGTAAGATTTTATGCTACTTAGAGCAATTTTAACATGACCTTTGGATTTTTCGCAAAAAAAAAAGGAATGCTGACTTGACTAAGAAGTGGCATAAGTAGTGCTACCTCATGAATGCTATATCTCACTTAAAGCAAGAATAGCATCCGTTTCGCTTGAAGGTGCGCGCATATAGGACCGCCCAATAGTCAGGTCGCTCGCTCGCTCGTTCAACATATTGGTTCGGTCCGGTTTTTTTCTCTCTCTCTCTTTTTCGTTCTTTTTTCTTTTGGTTTTTTCATCCATTTTTTTGGTTTTCTGTTTTTCATCTTTTCTTTGTTTCTTTCATGGCTTTTAATGGCTTATTCTTTTATTTCTTTTTCTCCTTGCTTTTTTTTGTTTCTTTCTCGGTTTCTACTAGTTGTTTTGATTTTATTTTTCTCTTTTCTTTGTTCTCTTTTTTAGTTTTTATTGGTTTTCTTAGTTTGCTTTGTACATTAGAAATATTTTTATATAACGTTTAACATTTCCCAAATACATGAATACATATTTTGGTAACTTATATTTTTTGATGTCTACTTCTCTCGTACACATTGTATATTTTTTTATACACCGGGACCTTTTTATATACATGCTTAACATTTTGGAGCAATTTGTAAAATATATAATTTTTGATGTCTTCTTTTGCCGTAAACATTGTTCAAATATTGTATACATTGGCACACATTATATATACACGTATAACATTTTCGAAATACATGATTAAATTTTTTAAAACATATATTTCTATGTTTACTTTTTCCATACACATTGTACATTTTTTTATACATCAAAAATATATTTTTATATACACATTTAACACTGTCCATATACATGATTAACATTTTTGAGTACTTATTATTTTATGCTTATGTTTTTTCATACACATTGTACATTTTTTATACATTGGAAACATTTTTCTATACACATTTAATATTTTTTCAATGCATGACTAACATTTTTCATAAACATGGAAATTTATATATTTTGATGTCAACTTTTCCCATATAAATTGTACATTTTTCTATACATTTTTTTCCTATACATCAGAAACATTTTTTTACACATTTAACATTGTTTTAAATGCATGATTAATATTTTTCAAAAGTCTATGTAAAGTGTTTTATTTGTGGATGTCTTTAAAGCGTTTATTTTGTAATATATAATTAGAACATTTGGAAGTATAAGCAAAAGTAAAAGAAAGCAAAAAAGAAAAGAAAAAATGTGAACAAAAAACAAGCGCCTTAAGGCTTGTGGCCTCCCGGGCGCTGGGCCGGCCTAGTCTGGCACTCGCTTCAGGCGAGGCAAGACATTGGCGGGCCCGTGCAACCTTGGGGCTAATTTTTTTTAGGCAACTATCGCTAGGCTATATTTATCCAGTGGTACAGAGTTGGTTATTACACTGGGATCAAATGAGTGGCCCATCCAAATGGCGACCTTGATCCAATCCAACTACATGCCTAGCTAGACTATGAGACTCAATGTTCGACTATCTAGACTCAAAAACGAAGGAAATATCGAATGTTGGCTGGGCCTAGAATTGGCTTAAGGAGCGTGCTACATTGGGGCTAGAAATCCTGCGGTGTTTCAAGGGAGAGCCCATGTTTTTTTTTCAAAATCTTGTTTGACGGGACAAACTCGTGGTGCACTCAACCGCCGCCAGGTGTCGCGCACCAAATGGATCCGCGGGATCACGTTTCTTCCACGCGTCTTCAGATTTTTTTTGTTTGTTTTGGGATTTTGCTTGGTTTTTCCTAAGATTCCATGAAAAAAAATGTTCTCCTTGCGGGAAGCACACTGTGTGAAAAAACACAAATATGCTTTTCAGCTTGATCCGTGCTTCCTACGATTGTGCTTCCTGAAAAGTGCATAGCTGTGCTTTCTAGATTGTGAAAAAGCACATTTGTGCTTTCCCAAAAAAGTGCACAAATGTTTCTGATTTTCAGTATTTTTGTATTTTCCATTTTTTGGGTTGTTTTTTTCGTATTTTTCTGGTTTTCTCTTTTTTTGGTTATTTTCCAATTTAAGTTTTTTCTGTTTCTTCTGTTTTCCTTTCTTTTATTTCCATTTTTCTTTGGTATTTCCAGAAAAGAATTTCGTGCAAACCTATTTACATGGCATCTAGTTTGGAAGACTTGAGATAAGAAACCAACGGTGAAAATGGTTCGTGATTTGGACCCATGGTTCTAGAGATAAAATGTTTTGGAAAAATGAATGAATAAGAAATCACAAAACTCTCAAATTGCGACAAGTGTCACACAAGTAATGCGCTACTTGTCAACACGAGAGGGGGTGGAGTGACCTTTGCAAGGGGTACCCTCTAACTAGTGATTTCGTTGTTTGACGCTCACTACTATAAAACACGAGATAGAAGGTAGCCTCGCGGCCTCTCCTCATTGTCGTGTTATGGGCTGGCCCAATATTATTCATTTTAGATTTTTTCAATTTTGATTTTCAATATTATATAATATATTATATATTTCAAAAATTATTTTTAATGGTTCAACACACAATTTGAAAATGTTCATGCAATGTAAAAAACATATTCATGCAACTTTTTCTAAAAAACATGGTAGGATTTAAAATAATTTTTGTGACATTTGAAAATATTCACGAATTTCAAAATATATCTTGTATAGTTGTTTAAAATAATTCATCAATAAAAACATGGTTAGCATATATATGGTAACGCTATTCTAAGCGTGAGTGTAGAATAGCTTATTCTACACCCCCTAGTAACGTTATTTACAAAATCTAGTAAAACGATGTATAAAATGTAGTAATTTTGAAAATATTTTTTTTATTACCCAAGTATGAAATTTATATATTTTTACAAAAATTACTATATTTTATATATTGTGTTACTATATTTTGTATGTATCATTACTGGGGTGTAAAATAAGCTATTCTACACTCACATAGAACGTCTATTTAAGACCCAGGGTGAAGAATTACTTATTCTTCACCCGAGTCAATCGACCGAGCCACGGTTTGGCTTAATTAAGCAAATCTTGACCGACATAAAATTTTGTTTCACCGCTGTGAAATTATGTTTACTAGATCAATGATGCGCGCATTGCCGCGCCCGTCTATTTTGACAATAAATTTAAAGTAATTTTTGTACATATATGGTGATACAAAATACAAAAGTTAAATTTACATAAACCAACCACTACCATATTCTTCTATCTCGATGAGCTGGCCCAGAAAATATTCAAACCAATTTGTGCAAGAGCATCATACGTCTAGTGATAGTACATGAAGGTTTAATGTGGGAAGGATCTACCTCCTGTAGGGCAGGTAGCACCTTGATATTTCTAATATCTGCAATTTTTTATTCCAGGAATATAAACATTTGTTCGTGCCATGAAAGCTATCTCTAGCACAAATATGGAACCTTGCAACATCCATTTAATATAATCTGAACAATTCAAATTACAGTGGAGATCCATTTCCAAACCAGAAACACACCAATTGTAGTCCAGAGTGGAGATCTGGTACATGTAGTGAACCTGAAGACGAGCTCTAAAATATCCAAAAAATGAGTTTCATTAACCTGCATATTCGGAAAAGGAAATGGGTTTCAAAAATTCATATTAGGTCCATTAATTGTAAGTTCATTTGGCAAACTATATGTTTATCTGGCATTATAGAGACACTATGTTTGGGGTCAACACTCATTGGTAACTGTGTACTACAGGCACCATGGATGTCATCAATTTAGAGATATTAACCACTTGTACAAGTAATAATGTCTGTCTATTTGCTTTCATTAAAATACATACATGGCTAAGTAGTAGAGGAATGCCAACATGTGACCTATGACACATCAGATTGACACTCATCCCATAAAAAATAAATGGCTTGTAAAGTCACACTGTGTAAGCACCTCCCATGGAGAACTTAAATTTATAGCATTGAAAATTAACAACCTCTTCATTTTCATGGCAACCTGAGTCCTTACTTTGAAACACGGCTTATATCTGATACATTGCAAGTATTCATGGAGTTAATCAAATGGGAAAGGAACATGCTTAGCCAGCCCATGGTGGGTTCTCATTGAATTTTAAAGGAAAAACTGACGTGTATGTAGTGTTATATTAGTGTGTATATCAAATGTATCTGATACGGTGATTCGGTTGCAATAATATGTACAACACAAAATCAGGAATAAATAAACACATGTGCTTCCATGGAAATATGTACCATGAGATGTGAAAAACATGATTGCGTATGAGCTATAAATCAATAAATATCGAGAAAAATATATTTGTACGACCAGTTTCCCTTGCAAAACTCCTCTCTCCATTTGTTTTGCCCCCCTGAATCAAGATCAGTATGTTTGAACAAGATGACATGGTGGATGATCATACTAACTTCACCAATAAAAACTGATGCGCAGGACACAAATGAATTTGAAGCATAAGACTTTGTGTTTGCAAGATAGCAAGTTGATTAATCATTATAATTTCAGTTACAAATGAGTACTGATTCAATAGCTTGTTCCATGAAAGTAGTTACAGGGTCTTTGGCTTTGTTTCAATCAACTTAACTACATAATACAAGTATTTGCATTCATTACTTCCACCAATATTGTAGCATCTAACCATTAAAAAACATTGCTATTTTTCCTTTGCAGGGTCTACTAAAAATCAGGACAGCCACTCCATTAGAAAGCAATAGAAACAATCTTCAGCAAGAAAAATATGTTATCATGCTAAAAAAATGACGAAGCAGTTCCAAAACATATATACTTGAATTACACTTTTCTTTGACTTACGTCACATTATGGAGCAATGTTATTATTTAATATTATCTCTAACCCAAGGGAGCCCCATAGTATTGAGAGATTATAGAAGACACATAATCTTCCAGCAGTTCTATTCTTATAATCTCCAATTAAAATTCAGCATTACAAACTACACAAAATTAGTATTAGGTTGACTGGAACATGAAATGATTGGAGACTATTTACTCAACTATAGTCCTATGCATGGCAGTCAAATCAAATCAAAAAGTTCAATAAATTTCATATGCTGATTCCAGAAACATTGCATGTTCCGCACCATGGCATGCGGGCGGAGAGAAGTGTGGGAGCATCAATTATGGAGACCTCTAGTGGCCGAACCTGCACACAGGGAACTTTAATTTGTGAGAGTACTCAAAAAATGCATCCTGATGGAAAAGGTACTCTACATGGCAAAGTTTTCAGTAGCAATTGCTAGATATTAGTAAATGACAAGGTTAGAGATCATGTCCACATATTCCTCATCGTCAACGCCACAACTTCGAACTGAGATGAAATAATTAATCTAAGAAATTGGGGTGTACCGAGCGGTTGTGAGCGAGGCGCTCAATCAACTTAACTACATAATACAAGTATTTGCATTCATTACTTCCACCAATATTGTAGCATCTAAACATTAAAAAACATTGCTATTTTTCCTTTGCAGGGTCGACTAAAAATCAGCACAGCCACTCCATTAGAAAGCAATAGAAGCAATCTTCAGCAAGAAATATATGTTATCATGCTAAAAAAATGACGAAGCAGTTCCAAAACATATATACTTGAATTACACTTTTCTTTGACTTACGTCACATTATGGAGCAATGTTATTATTTAATATTATCTCTAACCCAAGGGAGCCCCATAGTGTTGAGAGATTATAGAAGACACATAATCTTCCAGCAGTTCTATTCTTATAATCTCCAATTAAAATTCAGCATTACAAACTACACAAAATTAGTATTAGGTTGACTGGAACATGAAATGATTGGAGACTATTTACTCAACTATAGACCTATGCATGGCAGTCAAATCAAATCAAAAAGTTCAATAAATTTCATATGCTGATTCCAGAAACATTGCATGTTCCGCACCATGGCATGCGGGCGGAGAGAAGTCTGGGAGCATCAATTATGGAGACCTCTAGTGGCCGAACCTGCACACAGGGAACTTTCATTTGTGAGAGTACTCAAAAAATGCATCTTGATGGAAAAGGTACTCTACATGGCAAAGTTTTCAGTAGCAATTGCTAGATATTAGTAAATGACAAGGTTAGAGATCATGTCCACATATTCCTCATCGTTAAACGCCACAACCTCGAACTGAGATGAAATAATTAATCTAAGAAATTGGGGTGTACCGAGCGGTTGTTAGCGAGGCGCTCAATCAACTTAACTACATAATGTGACGACCCCGGCTTAATCGTGCACTAATCATACACGCAAATGCACACGATCAAGCCTAAGGACTCACTTGAAGATATCACAACACAACTCTAAAACATAAATAAAGTCATACAAACTTTATATTACAAGTCAGGGCCTCGAGGGCTCGAATACATAGCTCGATGACACACAAGCGTCAGCGGAAGCATCAGATATCTGAGTACAGATATAAAAGAAAACACAGATAGGCCTTTAAGAAGGCGGGGCAAAAGAAAAACACTACGATCGAAAGGCGCAGGCCTC
Source organism: Thinopyrum elongatum (assembly GCA_011799875.1). Classification (NCBI taxonomy): domain Eukaryota; kingdom Viridiplantae; phylum Streptophyta; class Magnoliopsida; order Poales; family Poaceae; genus Thinopyrum; species Thinopyrum elongatum. Next base: position 173,263,120 of record CM022298.1, on the reverse strand, counting down.
CTGCCTGGGACCCACCGAACCTACTCCTGGTCCTCGGATGGCTCCTCGTAGTATTACTCGCCGGGAGGGTAGTAGTAGTAGCCGTCGGCGGGGGCAGCTGGCTCAGGGGCTCCGTCATCTGGTTGAGATAAAAGGATATGGGGAGAAAAAGAAAGCAAAGCAAACGTGAGTACTCATCCGAAGTACTCAGCAAGCAAGGATCTACACTACATATGCAACATTATCAAAGGAGGCTGTATATGTGGACTGGGCTGCAGAAATGCCAGAATAGAGAGGAAGGCCTAGTCCTATCGAAGACTAGCATCTTCATCAACTTCAGCGGTCTTGCAGCATTAGAAGAGTGCAGAATAACATAATGTAAAGTAGTAGTAGTGTCATCAACCTTGCCCAGAGATCCTTTCTCGACTCCCTGCGAGAAAGCAATCCCAGAGCCATACTATCCAGTTATCATCTCAAGTGTCAGGTTCTAGTTGTACCGATCGGGATACAACTCCGAGTGTCCGTTACCGTAGGACAGGCTATCGATAGATTGTTTCTTCCCTGCAGGGGTGCACCAACTTACCCACCACGCTCGATTAACTCCGGCCGGACACACTTTTCTGGGTCATGCCCGGCCTCGGCCAAATGACACGCCTCAACCCGACCAAATACTTAACAGAGAGGTCAGCACGCCGGACTAAACCTATGCACCCGGGGGTCTAGGGCCTTCGCCCCGAGAACTCCTGCACGTTGCGTACGCGGCCGGTGAGCAGACCTAGCCCCCTTATACAAGCGCAGGGCGTTACCAGTCCAACCCAGCGCGCGCCGCTCAGTCGCTGACGCCTATTAAGCTCCGGCTGAAGTATACGACGCAGAACGCCCATACTATGCCCACGTGATGGTTAGTGCTATCAGGCCAGAGGCCCCTCGGATAAAATATCTAAACCGTTAGTGGATTAGAAGCGCGGTAATGAGCAGAGACTCACGATTGATGTGACCCCGTCGCCCCGTCTTGAGGACTTGCGGCAAGGGCTAAGAATGCCCGGCCACGCCTCGTATTCATTGCTCGGGCACCGTCCAGATCCACCCGACTCTCGCAAGACCGTCGGGAACTCAGGTCCACCTCTACGGGGTGGTACCGCCTGTCCCTCCAGTCCTGCAGTATAAGTATCTCTCACGGGTACCCCTTAGGGCCGACCCGTCCTTATGCAGTTTAATCAGTATCAACAGTAATGTAAAGGCATCCGTGTGACCACCACATCAAGAAGGAACCCGAGGCATCACCCTCGTTGGATTCCACCTGATGTAAACATCAAAGTGAACAAAAGAGGCATCACCCTCGAGGTCCACACTTGAGCAGTTGCTCGACGACGTCGTTATCTGGGGTGGTGTAGGAGGAATCACCCTCGCTGACCACGACCGATTAACTAACCTACAAGGTTATCATCAGAAGTGCTGACGAGGTATCACCCTCGGCACTCGATAGTAACCCAGTAGTGTCGAGCAACTAAGGGGGGTAGTGATGTGCGGTGACGGGGCCTGGTCTTCGATCCCGTTGATCGGGTCTTCTGATAATCCAGCGGGGCAGTCGGGACAAAGTGGGAGTCTCTGATGGGTCTCTACCCAATCTATACTAAACAGTTTAGGATAAGCAAGTAGGTAGCAACAACAGGTTACAATAAGCAGGCTATGCAGCAGAAATAGGATAACAGTAACAGCAGCATCTTCTAATGCAAGCATAAGAGAGAAGAGAATAGGCGATATCGGAATGTTCAAAAGGGGGGTGCTTGCCTGGTTGCTCGGCGGCAAAGGCAAGGTCGTCAGGGGTCGTCGATCTCCGGAGCTGCGTCGGTACCGGGCTCTATCGAGAGAGAAGAGGGGGAGGAAACAGATAAATACAAGGCAGATAAAGTAACACAGAGCTTGCTATGCTAACGTGCAGTGCAGGGTTGCCTAAAAGCATGTCTAAGGCATATTAGTTATTTTAGGATTTAAGTTGGATTTATTAGCCGGTGTATATGCACTATTCATCTACCGGATACGGCCCCGAAGTTGCGGGTTCACCTCCGTAGAGAGTCCCGACACAGAAACAGATAGCACGGTCAGCTTCGTCTCGTCGTTCTGATCAACTTTCATGTACAAAGTTTTTCGATCCGAGCTACGGTTTATTTTCTACGAATTTCTAAAGATTTAGTATTTTCTGGAATTTCTGGATTTATTTAATTTGAATTAAAACAGTAACTAGAAATACTGGGCGCACCCGGTGCAGTGCACCCAGAGGTGTATCAGTGGCCGACAGGTGGGGCCAGTCAACTGCTGACGCAGCAGTTGACTGGTCAACCTTTGACTGGTCAGCGGGTCCAGCGGGACCCGCGTGTCAGTGGCTCAGTTCTAAACTAACAGTTTGTTTATTTTTAATCACTGGATTAACTTAACCACGGGCCCTACTGTCAGTGTCACTAGAGGGTAATTAACCTCGTCATTAGCGGCTAATTACCAGCCATGTCAGCGGCACTCCGGTGCGCTAACGACGGCGAGGCAGGGCACGCCGGCGACGACCTTCCGGTCGACTTCGGCGACCATTTGGTCCTCCGCGACCACCCAGAGAACCAGCGCGACAAGGCACGTGCAACGGTGCAAGCAGCTCGATGTGGGGACAGCCGGAAGTGGCCGGAGCATCGAGCCAAGGCGGCGGCCGGCGGCGGCCTTCGGTGGATCAACGCATAAGGGGCTCTGGTAGAGAGGGGATAGGTCGAGGTGGGCCGGGGCTCACAGCGGATGCCGGAGAAGAGCTCATCGGCGTCGAGGTGGGTCGAGGTGGGCCGGGGCTAGTCGGGGCAGCGCGCATCGGCGTCGAGCAGCGGCGGCGAGCCGTCGGGGAAGAAGGTCGTGGGCGATGGCTCGAGGGCGTCCGGGCTCGGGCAGGACCTTGCAGATGACGCGAAAGACGGCGGCGGTGCTCCCCGACACTGCGGCAGGTCGTGCGGTGGCCGGTGGCCATGTGGGCAAGCAGCGGCGGCGGCGCCTGTGTTTGGGAGGGGAAAAAGGAGAAAGGGGGTGCGAGGGAAGGGAAGGAGGGAGTAGAGCTAGGGTTCGTCGGGAGAGAGAGAGGGGCCGAGGGCGGGGGTCCTTATCCTTTCGGGTCGCCGCCGGATGGGCGACGCGCGGCGGCTGTCGCTGTGACGGCGCGCGCGGGCGACAGCGTGGGTGGGAGGGGATGAGCTGCGAGGTGGGCTGGGCTGTGGTGGCTAGGGTACTGTAGCCAACGGGCCGTGAGCACACATGTTGTTTTACCCCTTTTCCTTTTCTGGGAATTCAACTGCTGCTGTTTGCGTTTATTTTAGTTAGCAAATGAATTTTGTTTATTTTGAAACTTGTCACATAAATATAGGGCAATATTATGGGCTGGCACAAAAAGTTTCAGGGCACTTGGAAATGTTTAGGCATTTTTAGAAAAAGGAAAGACCAAAATTAATGCTGCTGGACCTCAAAAATAAATTCCAGGGGCATTTTGGGAATTTTGCTAAGGTTGGTTCCAATTTGATAATTGCCTAGGGATTATTTGCAACACTATGAACATTTTTGTTTCCAACTTGAACAACCTTTATTTTTCACCTTGAATTTGAATTTCCATTTGAACTGGAATTGGAAATGAGATATGATGCAATGATGATCAAGCTTAGTTAATCATGGTGACTTGGCATGATCAGAGGGTGATCACTATGGTGTGAGGCTGGGGATGTTACAAATCTCCTCCACTACAAGAAATCTCGTCCTGAGATTTAAGCTGTGGAGTAAGGGTAACTTCGGGAGAACTGACCTTTGCAAGGTCGAACATCTGGTGGTTAACTCAGGGAATGTGGCAGAAAGAATCTCTCGAGTTGAAACTTAGGGAAACATCGAGAGCAAGGTAAGAAGTTGCAGTAAGAGTTTTCAAGCGGACAAACAATCGTTCGATGTTTGAAGTAGAGTGTGAAAAGGGTTCAGAGCATCGGGAACGGATCATCTCTCGGAGGGTGGTTGGTGATAACACACAAAGCCAAGGGCATAGGATACTTCAGAATCAAGGATGTACAGGAGAGTCAGGTTCTGATCCTGTGGAGCTATGGGGGATGTCGATCAAAAGTAGGGAGAACGGTGACATCTTACTGGTCACGACTGTCAGATGATAGTCTGTTAGCTATGTCGGCAACAACGTTGGTACCAAGGGCGAGGGACGAAGAGAACCATATTCCTGCTCGTTGAACGAGGCGGACCAATCGGCAAGGTTCTCGTCCATCGGTGGTTACCGGAGTGTCATCAACAATAGTAACAGAGTCACACTAGCAAGGTTGTACGTCGGGGTGTTTTATAAGCAGGGAATTATTTCTGCTTATATCATATAGATCAGAAGAAAAGTTAAACAAACCAATGGAAAGGAAAATGTGTTTATACACAAGAATTAGGAGTGTATCCTTCCCAGGGAAAAGCAGAGCATGATATACGTGTCAGGGGATCAAAGGCAAGGCCAGTTAGATAAACAGGGGTAAGAAGAATCATGAGATGTACCCATACAATGGTGTTTGGATAATAGATCAAGAAACATTTGACAATGTGCTTTCAATGTTCATGTTGGTATTTGGAATACCACAATCATGCTTCGAGGTAGCATTAATATGGTGTTTCAAGTAAGGGTTGGAGTTGAAGATCACGAGAAATACTCAAGGAACAGTTGCAAGAATAGCAAGGAGCTCAAAGTATAACCAAGACATGATCAAACATGTGTTGGCAGAAAGTCAAGGAAGTTGTTGATGATAACACAAATCAAATCGGGACAAGGATGGTATTTCTCATCCTGAATTCTATTGACACTTGGAAGAAGTCAAAAAGGTTACTGACGATCACGATACATTTTGTCGAGAGGTTTCAAGATGATGCAATCGAGTAGCGACGGCATCCAGCAAAAGGAATGATGAAGCGAAAGGCTATTGGAACCACGGATACAACACAAGCTCGAAATCAAGCTTGTTGTTCGAGGTGAAATGATAAGATGAGGAAGATCGACGTAAGCTTAGATCATCGTCGGAAGTTGCTCCGGGCTTAAGGACCAGGTAGCACAGTTAAAATCAGCAAGATAATGATATAGCCGATCAGGCTAAGAATGAGGTGATGGAGTATCATTCCAATAAGGATTCATAAGAAGTGGTGCAATGACACAATATCCTCGGGATCACATGAAACAATACTTGAAGGTAGATCGGAATAGAGGTTGCACAGGTGAAAAGATCTGCAGAAGACAAATATGTTAACTTGTCCGGGAAATGGAGTCGAAGAGAAAATATGGTCGGAACCACGATTATAAATGATCAAACCACAGATACAAGATGAACTTGTACCAGGGGTAATTATTTTACGAGTAGCTTCCATGATAAGTTTTACATCGGGTCCATAGGCAGGAACACAAAGGTTCAAGGTTGACTCCCACTTCTTCAATGCATAACCTTTCATTTACTCCTCGCTTTTGAAGAAATTGTAGTGCTGAAAATTTATCTGGTGAAGCACCAGAAGAGTATGACTCGAATAACCTTTGAGTTCACACGGATTAGGGCAAGCATAGGTCCAACCCATTGGGACATTTTACGAACCTATACAACCATCAACCAAAGCAAGAAATACGGGTTCGTAAGCAGAGTATCAAAGTCAAAGCAGATGATACAATTTACCAAAGGCAATATGTATAAGGGACAAGATTTTGGATGTTAAGGACACTGTCGGATAACAACCCAACAATGGATCTGGCAATTCACGATGGAGTTGATGTGAGTATCAGTACTCAAGCAGAAGAAGAAGAAATGCAAGGGCATCTGTTTATGGAAACATCTGAATAATTCGATGCTTAAATACAAAGAAATTTGATTTCTAGATCGGTGTATCAGAATCAGATACTCCGATCGAAGATGGATAGGTTGAACAGACTTAGAGGCACACCGATCGAATCTTGATTGGGCAAGAACCAGCTCATATCCGGAATGATGTCTGAGCCGGAAAGAAATTCCTAAGGATTAATTGATGATTGCGAGTAGTCGCAGATACGTTGAATCCATAGGAACAGAATGACAATCACAAAGGATTTTAATAAATATTGCTAGACATATGGAATTAACCATAATGCAAGCAGGCAAGGGGAATCAAAAGTAATAGGCTGCAGAGGATTTTTGGGAGATCAGATAGCATTGCGAAGTATTTTGGGAATCACAAGAACAACTAGGGATGAACGGATCCCCGGTAAGTGTGAGGAATTACTCGCAGTGCGAAAAAAAAGAGTTGCAAAGCAGTTGGCTCAAAGAATTCTCGGAGTAAGAGAAGGTAATTTTGGGGAACTTGTAATAACAAGATCAATTGAAAATGAAGGTATGGACGGCAAGTGTATGTAGCTATCCATAGCGATCTATCAGTGGTCAGGAACAGCAAAGCAGTGGGCATAGGGTCTCGGGAACATTGAGAAGTATCTTCAGAGTCTTCTGGCAAAGCAAGCGGTCATCGGTAGTGAAGGGGCTCTCTGGGAGAAAGTGGTTACGAGATCCTAATGCCAGAGTTAGTAAAATCTTTAACCTGAATAGAAGAGAGATCAGAGTCCCAGAGTATAGATGAGGAATAAAAGATCCTAATACCACCCATTAGGCGACGTGGGCCCGTAAGCCACACAGCCATGTTAGTAAAATAGTTTTGGACCACTAGACTCAACTTCGGCCAAGGAGTTGGAAAGGGGGATTCCTACAGGCAGTCGGCTCTGATACCAACCTGTGACGACCCCGGCTTAATCATGCACTAATCATACACGCAAATGCACACGATCAAGCCTAAGGACTCACTTGAAGATATCACAACACAACTCTAAAACATAAATAAAGTCATACAAGCTTTATATTACAAGTCAGGGCCTCGAGGGCTCGAATACATAGCTCGATGACACACAAGCGTCAGCGGAAGCATCAGATCTCTGAGTACAGATATAAAAGAAAACACAGATAGGCCTTTAAGAAGGCGGGGCAAAAGAAAAACACTACGATCGAAAGGCACAGGCCTCCTGCCTGGGACCCTCCGAACCTACTCCTGGTCGTCGGATGGCTCCTCGTAGTATTACTCGCCGGGAGGGTAGTAGTAGTAGCCATCGGCGGGGGCAGCTGGCTCAGGGGCTCTGTCATCTGGTTGAGATAAAAGGATATGGGGAGAAAAAGAAAGCAAAGCAAACGTGAGTACTCATCCGAAGTACTCAGCAAGCAAGGATCTACAATACATATGCAACATTATCAAAGGAGGTTGTATATGTGGACTGGGCTGCAGAAATGCCAGAATAGAGAGGAAGGCCTAGTCCTATCGAAGACTAGCATCTTCATCAACTTCAGCGGTCTTGCAGCATTAGAAGAGTGCAGAATAACATAATGCAAAGTAGTAGTAGTGTCATCAACCTCGCCCAGAGATCCTTTCTCGACTCCCTGCGAGAAAGCAATCCCAGAGCCATACTATCCAGTTATCATCTCAAGTGTTAGGTTCTAGTTGTACCGATCGGGATACAACTCCGAGTGTCTGTTACCGTAGGACAGGCTATCGATAGATTGTTTCTTCCCTGCAGGGGTGCACCAACTTACCCACCACGCTCGATTAACTCCGGCCAGGCACACTTTTCTGGGTCATGCCCGGCCTCGGCCAAACGACACGCCGCAACCCGACCGAATACTTAACAGAGAGGTCAGCACGCCGGACTAAACCTATGCACCTGGGGGTCTTGGGCCTTCGCCCCGGGAACTCCTGCACGTTAAGTACGTGGCCGGTGAGCAGACCTAGCCCCCTTATACAAGCGCAGGGCGTTACCAGTCCAACCCAGCGCGCGGCGCTCAGTCGCTGACGTCTATTAAGCTCCGGCTGAAGTATACGACGCAGAACGCCCATACTATGCCCACGTGATGGTTAGTGCTATCAGGCCAGAGGCCCCTCGGATCAAATATCCAAACCGTTAGTGGATTAGAAGCGCGGTAACGAGCAGAGACTCATGATCGATGTGACCCCGTCGCCCCGTCTCGAGGACTTGCGGCAAGGGCTAAGAATGCCCGGCCACGCCTCGTATTCATTGCTTGGGCACCGTCCAGGTCCACCCGACTCTCGCAAGACCGTCGGCAACTCAGGTCCACCTCTACGGGGTGGTACCGCCTGTCCCTCTAGTCCTGCAGTATAAGTATCTCTCACGGGTACCCCTTAGGGCCGACCCGTCCTTATGCAGTTTAATCAGTATCAACAGTAATGTAAAGGCATCCATGTGACCACCACATCAAGAAGGAACCCGATGCATCACCCTCGTTGGAATCCACCTGATGTAAACATCAAGGTGAACTAAAGAGGCATCACCCTCGAGGTCCACACTTGAGCAGTTGCTCGACGATGTCGTTATCGGGGGTGGTGTAGGAGGAATCACCCTCACTGACCACGATCGATTAACTAACCTACAAGGTTATCATCAGAAGTGCTGACGAGGTATCACCCTCGGCACTCGATAGTAACTCAGTAGTGTCGAGCAACTAAGGGGGGAAGTGATGTGCGGTGCCGGGGCCTGGTCTTCGATCCCGTTGATCGGGTCTTCTGATAATCCAGCGGGGCAGTCGGGACAAAGTGGGAGTCTCTGATGGGTCTCTACCCAATCTATACTAAACAGTTTAGGATAAGCAAGTAGGTAGCAACAACAGGTTACAATAAGCAGGCTATGCAGCAGAAATAGGATAACAGTAACAGCAGCATCTTCTAATGCAAGCATAAGAGAGAAGAGAATAGGCGATACCGGAATGTTCAAAAGGGGGGTGCTTGCCTGGTTGCTCGGCGGCAAAGGCAAGGTTGTCAGGGGTCGTCGATCTCCGGAGCTGCGTCGGTACCGGGCTCTATCGAGAGAGAAGAGGGGGAGGAAACAGATAAATACAAGGCATACAAAGTAACACAGAGCTTGCTATGCTAACGTGCAGTGCAGGGTTGCCTAAAAGCATGTCTAAGGCATATTAGTTATTTTAGGATTTAAGTTGGATTTATTAGCCGGTGTATATGCACTATTCATCTACCGGATACGGCCCCGAAGTTGCGGGTTCACCTTCGTAGAGGGTCCCGACACGGAAACAGATAGCACGGTGTGGTTCGCCTCGTCGTTCTGATCAACTTTCATGTACAAAGTTTTTCGATCCGAGCTACGGTTTATTTTCTATGAATTTCTAAAGATTTAGTATTTTCTGGAATTTCTGGATTTATTTAATTTGAATTAAAACAGTAACTAGAAATACTGGGTGCACCCGGTGCAGTGCTCCCAGAGGTGTATCAGTGGCCGACAGGTGGGGCCAGTCAACTGCTGACGCAACAGTTGACTGGTCAGCGGGTCCAGCGGGACCCGCGTGTCAGTGGCTCAGTTCTAAACTAACAGTTTGTTTATTTTTAATCACTGGATTAACTTAACCACGGGCCCTACTGTCAGTGTCACTGGAGGGTAATTAACCTTGTCATTAGCGGCTAATTACCAGCCACGTCAGCGGCACTCCGGCGCGCTAACGACGGCGAGGCAGGGCACGCCGGCGACGACCTTCCGGTCGACTCCGGCGACCATTCGGTCCTCCGCGACCACCCAGAGAACCAGCGCGACAAGGCGCGTGCAACGGTGCAAGCAGCTCGATGTGGGGACAGCCGGAAGTGGCCGGAGCATCGAGCCGAGGCGGCGGCCGGCGGCGGCCTTCGGTGGATCAACGCATAAGGGGCTCGGGGAGAGAGAGGGGAGAGGTCGAGGCGGGCCAGGGCTCACAGCGGATGCCGGAGAAGAGCTCAGGGAAGCCGGGGCTAGTCGGGGCAGCGCGCATCGGCGTCGAGTAGCGGCGGCGAGCCGTCGGGGAAGAAGGTCGTGGGCGGCGGCTCGAGGGCGTCCGGGCTCGGGCAGGACCTTGCAGATGACGAGGAAGACGGCGGCGGTGCTCCCCGACATTGCGGCAGGTTGTGCGGTGGCCGGTGGCCATGTGGGCAAGCAACGGCGGCGGCGCCTGCGTTCGGGAGGGGAAAAAGGAGAAAGGGGGTGCGAGGAAAGGGAAGGAGGGAGTAGAGCTAGGGTTCGTCGGGAGAGAGAGAGGGGCCCAGGGCGGGGGTCCTTATCCTTTCGGGTCGTCGCCGAATGGGCGACGCGCGGTGGCTGTCGCCGTGTCGGCGCGCGCGGGCGACTACGCGGGAGGGAGAGGATGAGCTGCGAGGTGGGCTGGGCTGTGGTGGCCAGGGTACTGTAGCCAACGGGCCGTGAGCACACATGATGTTTTATCCCTTTTCCTTTTCTGGGAATTCAACTGCTGTTGTTTGCGTTTATTTTAGTTAGCAAATGAATTTTGTTTATATTAAAACTTGTCACATAAATATAGGGCAATATTATGGGCTGGCACAAAAAGTTTCAGGGCACTTGGAAATGTTTAGGCATTTTTAGAAAAAGGAAAGACCAAAATTAATGCTGCTGGACCTCAAAAATAAATTCCAGTGGCATTTTGAGAATTTTGGTAAGGATGGTTACAATTTTATAATTGCCTAGGGATTATTTGCAACACTATGAACATTTTTGTTTCCAACTTGAACAACCTTTATTTTTCACCTTGAATTTGAATTTCCATTTGAACTGGAATTGGAAATGAGATATGATGCAATGATGATCAAGCATAGTTAATCATGGTGACTTGGCATGATCAAAGGGTGATCACTGTGGTGTGAGGCTGTGGATGTTACACATAATACAAGTATTTGAATTCATTACTTCCACCAATATTGTAGCATCTAACCATTAAAAAACATTGCTATTTTTCCTTTGCAGGGTCTACTAAAAATCAGGACAGCCACTCCATTAGAAAGCAATAGAAGCAATCTTCAGCAAGAAAAATATGTTATCACGCTAAAAAAATGACGAAGCAGTTCCAAAACATATATACATGAATTACACTTTTCTTTGACTTACGTCACATTATGGAGCAATGTTATTATTTAATATTATCTCTAACCCAAGGGAGCCCCATAGTGTTGAGAGATTATAGAAGACACATAATCTTCCAGCAGTTCTATTCTTATAATCTCCAACTAAAATTCAGCATTACAAACTACACAAAATTAGTATTAGGTTGACTGGAACATGAAATGATTGGAGACTATTTACTCAACTATAGTCCTATGCATGGCAGTCAAATCAAATCAAAAAGTTCCATAAATTTCATATGCTGATTCCAGAAACATTGCATGTTCTGCACCATGGCATGCGGGCGGAGAGAAGTCTGGGAGCATCAATTATGGAGACCTCTAGTGGCCGAACCTGCACACATGGAACTTTAATTTGTGAGATTACTCAAAAAATGCATCCTGATGGAAAAGGTACTCTACATGGCAAAGTTTTCAGTAGCAATTGCTTGATATTAGTAAATGACAAGGTTAGAGATCATGTCCACATATTCCTCATCGTCAACGCCACAACCTCGAACTGAGATGAAATAATTAATCTAAGAAATTGGGGTGTACCGAGCGGTTGTGAGCGAGGCACTCAACCAATTTAACTACATAATAAAAGTATTTGCATTCATTACTTCCACCAATATTGTAGCATCTAACCATTAAAAAACATTGCTATTTTTCCTTTGCAGGGTCTACTAAAAATCAGGACAGCCATTTCATTAGAAAGCAATAGAAGCAATCTTCAGCAAGAAAAATATGCTATCATGCTAAAAAAATGACGAAGCAGTTCCAAAACATATATACTTGAATTACACTTTTCTTTGACTTACGTCACATTATGGAGCAATGTTATTATTTAATATTATCTCTAACCCAAGGGAGCCCCATAGTGTTGAGAGATTATAGAAGACACATAATCTTCCAGCAGTTCTATTCTTATAATCTCCAATTAAAATTCAGCATTACAAACTACACAAAATTAGTATTAGGTTGACTGGAACATGAAATGATTGGAGACTATTTACTCAGCTATAGTCCTATGCATGGCAGTCAAATCAAATCAAAAAGTTCAATAAATTTCATATGCTGATTCCAGAAACATTGCATGTTCTGCACCATGGCATGCGGGCGGAGAGAAGTCTGGGAGCATCAATTATGGAGACCTCTAGTGGCCGAACCTGCACACAGGGAACTTCAATTTGTGAGAGTACTTAAAAAATGCATCCTGATGGAAAAGGTACTCTACATGGCAAAGTTTTCAGTAGCAATTGCTAGATATTAGTAAATGACAAGGTTAGAGATCTTGTCCACATATTCCTCATCGTCAACGCCACAACCTCGAACTGAGATGAAATAATTAATCTAAGAAATTGGGGTGTACCGAGCGGTTGTGAGCGAGGCGCTCAACCAATTTAACTACATAATACAAGTATTTGCATTCATTACTTGCACCAATATTGTAGCATCTAACCATTAAAAAATATTGCTATTTTTCCTTTGCAGGGTCTACTAAAAATCAGGACAGCCACTCCATTAGAAAGCCATAGAAGCAATCTTCAGCAAGAAAAATATGTTATCATGCTAAAAAAATGACGAAGCATTTCCAAAACATATATACATGATTTACACTTTTCTTTGACTTACGTCACATTATGGAGCAATGTTATTATTTAATATTATCTCTAACCCAAGGAAGCCCCATAGTGTTGAGAGATTATAGAAGACACATAATCTTCCAGCAGTTTTATTTTTATAATCTCCAATTAAAATTCAGCATTACAAACTACACAAAATTAGTATTAGGTTGACAGGAACATGAAATGATTGGAGACTATTTACTCAACTATAGTCCTATGCATGGCAGTCAAATCAAATCAAAAAGTTCAATAAATTTCATATGCTGATTCCAGAAACATTGCATGTTCTGCACCATGGCATGCGGGCGGAGAGAAGTCTGGGAGCATCAATTATGGAGACCTCTAGTGACCGAACCTGCACACAGGGAACTTTAATTTGTGAGAGTACTCAAAAAATGCATCTTGATGGAAAAGGTACTCTACATGGCAAAGTTTTCAGTAGCAATTGCTAGATATTAGTAAATGACAAGGTTAGAGATCATGTCCACATATTCTTCATCATCAACGCCACAACCTCAAACTGAGATGAAATAATTAATCTAAGAAATTGGGGTGTACCGAGCGGTTGTGAGCGAGGCGCTGAGCAGGAGGAGTAGAGACGGCAATGAAGAGAAGGTAGCGGACACAACCATGGCACCTTGTTGTTGCCTGACTGATGGTTTCCGCGGTGCTTTGCTGCAGGCACAGGGCGAGGATGGTGGTCCAGTTGTCACCCCTTGTACTCCGCTAATCATCGCTGCGGCGTAGATCCCACTGCGCCGGATGCCATCTGAATCGAGCAGGCGGAGGAGAGAGATAGTCAGCAGGGTCAGGAGGAGGCAAGCAGGAGGGAGACGCCTGCATTAGCGTCTGCTGCCGGAGGAAGACGGGTTCCGGGAGATCCGAGAGAGCCAGGTGACGAAGCGTATATACGGGCGCCTCTATTCAGATTGGAAAAACAGAAACGGACACATTAATTGCGGCCGGCGAGTGGTGCACTTCAGCCGGGATGAATGCTTCCAGAAACGGATGATTGATTGCTTCCTTCAATCCCACGACTCAATTTCATCCCTATGTATGCTTCACCGAACAGTCGAACGGCCCCTTCACCTTTGTCCAGATCGGCGTGCGGTCCGGGAGGGGAGGCCTGACCCGCACGGTCTAGCTCAGGTTGTGCGACCACATCACCCTCGTCGCCTCGCCGTAATCTAGCGACGGCATCGATCGGCGGCTCGCCCTCGCTCTTTTTTTTCGAGCACAATAGACCCAGGAGCTATTGAGTTTTTTTGAGACAAAGGAGCTATCGAGCTGCACAGAGAAAGGTGGCTGTTACAAGTCATTAGGCCCAATTTAATACCAGAGGGCCAAAAATGTCACCAGACCAGCGGCCCAACAAAGGTGAGCGCTCGTTGGTAGCGATTAAAGCGAGCGAACGTGTGATTTAGGGCCAATCGGACGGCCAGAAAACGCCCCGAGCATTGATCAGACGGCTACAAAGGCTAATGGTTTGGGAGGGCAGGAAAACTGCGCAGTTATAATGTATCTAAATGTATGGGACAAAATCTCTTGGCAAGATTGAGAAACGACCGTGATTAATTCCCTCCATTAGAATTTATTGTGTTACCAAATATCCTGGCAGGTTTGAGATTGATTGCCGACCGTGATCTGATTTAGAATTCGGTGTAATTTTTGTTACCAAATCTCTAGACAGGTTTGATATTGATTGCCTTCCGTGTGATTTTTATTGTGTTACCAAAGATGGATAACCGGTTTACAGCGGAAACCAGACGGGTAGAAAACCATATGGGTGGGGGATAGTTTACTTAAGAAAAACAGGGAAGGAGTGGTGGAAGGTGAGGCGAAAAGTAGATCGGTGAGGCGAAATTAAACCGGTGAGGCGAAAAAAACCCGCAGGTACCGGCCTACCAACTGAAACTTTAGGAGTAGAGATACAAGCGCTTGACACACTGCTATACTAGAGTTGTCCGTGTCTATCTAGATCGTTTTTCTCTCCTCCCCGCTCCCTGGCGGCTGGAACCCTAGCCGCTGCCAGGAGAGGCCATCTTTCAACGCCGTCCTCCGGCGGCTCCCCTCCGCCGGCGACCTCGGTCGTCGGTTGTGAGGGGGGTCGCCGGATCCACGCGCGTGGATCATTTTTTACTCCAGTGTAGTCTAGGTTTTTAGGTTGTTCATCGTCTTCGCTTCGGCGGCGACGATGACGGCGCTGAATAAAGATTATTCGGATCCTTCCCTGACGAGGCCATTGGTCCTATGGTTGGTGATGGATTTGGAAACCAGTCTGTTCAAGTAAGGATGGCGTGGCGGCGGAGGCATCCTCGTGGTGGACCTGTGTCCTCAGGCTCCGCCGTTGCGACGACGTTTGCTCCAGCGTCGGCGTGGAGTTTGGGAGGTAGTCCAGGAGCGGATGCAGATTGTGGTCTGCATCGACGACATCTGCAAGACGGAACGTGTGCTGGGTTCGTGGTTCGTGGATGGCAGGTATGGTTTTCTCTTTCGACGTCTTAGTCGTGGTGGGGTGCCAGATCTGGAGTTCGATGGCGTGTCCGGGGTGTTGCCCCGGTCTGATTCGTTCAATGGCAATGGCTCCATTTTTGATGAGCCACCTTTGAGGTCCGCAAAACTACATATCAGCGATGGAGCCGCGTCGAACTCGGGTGAGGAGGTGATCCATCATTTTTTTCTTCGGTGGCTGCTGTGGTGGTGTCGGAGGCAGGTGACGGGCGTTGGTGTCAAGCTCAGAGATGTTCTGCTATATTTTCAGTTTTGTCATGTCGGTTTTTACGTGACTTGTACTTTGTTCTTTATGATACGAATGAAACACATATTACCATGAAAAAAAGACGCAAGCGCTTGACTGGTAGGAGGTACCCCACTCCCCCATACCATCTTTTCTAATCATCTACGAGCGGTTTCACTTTAGAGGACGAATAGCCAGTCGGGGTGGGCTCGACACCGTCCTTCTCTCCCCGGACCCTCCTTTCCGACGATTGCTGAGGCGGCGGCAGCGACGGCGATGGTGCTGGAGGGACGACCCCGAGGCAATGGCTACTCGCCTCTCTCATACGTGGAGTACTCCCCCTTTCCCTCTTCATGGGGTAGCAACCAGGAGGCGAATTGGTCAGTGCAGCGATACAGTGCGAGCTCGGCGACGGCAACGACCTTCTCCTGCGTCCCTCTCCACGGCCGGAAGTCTTCTCACCGTTAAGCTCTCCCTCCTCCATTCCTTCCCCTCTCATCCTCCATGAATTTCTGAATTTTTAGGGTTAGGGTTCTTGATTTTTTGGGGACGGGCAAAGAAAGAGGAAGTGGACGAAAGGAGATGAAAGAAAAGAGGGGAGCTTGCATATTGAAGGGGGGTGATGGAGTAGACCTTCGCTCGATTGTGGGGTAATTTCAAGGAGGTGTAGATCATGCAGGAGGAGGAAAAGAGGAGGAGCTCAAGGTTGCCGAGGAACAACATTGTAGTATCTTCTTGGATTCAGCCAAAGGTGATAGCCCTGTTTCTTGGCTTTCTTCTCTGTTTTGGATGAATTGTTCCTTCTTTCTTCTTTGGAGCTCCACCACTACAAAAAAAAGGAGCCATGTCCAACCGTTTTCACTTAGAGTGGAGTTGGGACTTGGGATGCTGCTACTGTATTAGGATGTTCATCCCATTATTGTGAATCTGCTCTGTTGCAGAGGAAGGCACAAAAGGAAACCATAAAGGGTAAATCACAAGAAAATGTGAAAAAACAAGACGAATGCTGTGAGCAATGAAGAATCACTCCCCAAAATGAAGCACAAATCATTCAAGCCCAAGTAATTTTCATCTTAATGCACAATCTCACTAACTCCCTGATAGGGAATATGACGTTTTGTTAGGTTTTGAGTCCGTCAAACCACTGTCATCGGGGCTGGTCGTACCTCTGAATAGATTGAAATTTAAACATTTTGATTCAAGGATCTTGCTAAAGGACATAAATGTGTTCTTTTCTTAAACGTTGACTTGTCCTGAACACTACCAGTGAGGCTTCAGAACTCTCTAGGTGCATACCTGAACACAAGTGAGGCTTCAGAACTCTCTAGGTGCATACCTGAACACAAGTGAGGCTTCAGAACTCTCTAGGTGCATACCTGAACACTAGTGAGACATGGTAGCAACTAGCGAATGGCAAGATGGAGGATATGGTTTTCCTTTTCCAATTCGTAGAAGCACTAACCTTCTGTGAAAGCACTGCATACACCTGCAGTACACTAAACTTTCTCAGGTTTGCTTCTTGCATTTTTACTCCGAGCTTAAGGCTAATGATAAATGGTTAACCACTGATTTATTTCTAGTTTTGATCTGTTGATACACACTGAACAGAAGGATATAGCTGGGCGTGCTCCTATTTTACGTCGATGTAAAAAAGCGATGCAATCGATGTCGCATGCAACTCTGGAATATGTATTACTTAGACATGCTCCTATTTTCTGTTGGCCCCATATCTCTTACCTTGTCTCTGAGAATTGTTACATTAGCTCGTGAACGTGGGCTGACTCCATACGGCACGCTAGATTTTTGTATGTGGCTGGTTGGAAATATTACGTTAGCGGACACAGACCATCTCCCAGTTTTGTCACCTCACAGTACATTGAGATGGCCAGTGAAGAAACTTCTAAGAGTAAAAAATATGCACCTATAAAGAGTACAAAATGTACATACAGTTGAACGTGTATTACGGAGCTATCTATTGATGCCGTCAAGTGCTTAGGGAATCGTCGGTGTAGGTTTTGTTCATCGTTAACCCATTCTTTCAAATTTTCAGAGCTATATCTATTGAAATATGATTACTTTCTTTGTCCTTGGGAACTTTTTACCACTGCCATAGATCAGGGTCTATTTATTTCCATCTACTCCCTCCGTTCCAAAATATACCGCACCCACGCTTTTTGAGGTTCAACTTTGACCATAAATTTAACCAACGAGACCGACTGCGGCGGGAGCAAAAATTATATAATTGAAAACTTCTTTTGAATACGAATTCGTTGATATAATTTTTACTCCCGCCGCAGTCGGTCTCGTAGGTTAAATTTATGGTCAAAGTTGAATCACGGAAACCGATGACGCACTACATTTTGGAACGGAGAGAGTATTATTTATTTAGTTTCTTGTAACATGTGGCTGATCTATTATGGAGATTACCTTTCAAACTAATGCTTCTCTTTTCAGCTAACATTTTTTCTTGCTTACATTTTGCCATGCATCTCCCACAAAGAAACATGACAGAGAAGTCACGAGGAGCTGCAGTATATGTATACATGTAACAGTTGTCCAGGCCCTGGAACCTTTTGAGTAATCTTTGCTGAAACTGTAGGGTCATCTAGACGTGGATGTTGTAAAGGCTAACTGGAAATACAGCAAAAACTGCAGGGTCATCCGATGTCGATTTTGCAACGTCTAATTGGAAATTCAATTGCCGCAGTTTCGCATGGCCAAACCACTGCCCGTCTCAAGATGGACGAGAGGGTGTTGTACTATAGAATCTTAGCTTTCTCTATATATAGATTGAATTTCCACGTGCTACTTTGTCAAGTAGTGTTTCAAATTTATTGTCTCTGTGATTTATATGTTAACTCAGATCATCTTTGGTCATTGTTAGACCGATGTAGTTATGTCATTCTTATGTGGCGTAATGCGCCATTCTGGTAATTTTTATGTCTTGGCAAGGAATATTTTTGTGTGTGGTCTAGAGCAAACGAGTACAACACACAACGTGATGATCCGGTAGACAACTTCTTGTGTGGAACACTGGAGGAACTGCAGTGCATGAATCCAAGACCAAGAAAGCAACATGATTGCATTGCACCCCAATAAAGTATTCACTATACACCCAGAAAAATACGACGGTGAAATCTTTGACTCCCTGTTACAAATTTCAATTTGTATCCAGATCTTGTTAGACTGAATAAATCAAATATCAACTCAATGACATGGTCCATCAATGGCATCAAAATTCTGGCATTGGCACGACTTTAGTCAGGCTTAAGGGTCGATAGATCGAGCAGCTGCACATGGTTGTGGTTGTGCTCGTTCTTGTAAGTGTCATGAGCATCCCGCCATTACCGCGACACCGCCGCAGTTTATCAGTTCATACTAAATTACTTTATTCAGTTACCACCTAAGCAAGGATGCAGATCTCACCGTAAGCTAGACAACATGTATAAAAGACCTATAGCTGAAGCTGCATGCGAATGAGAAGGAAACATTGATCTGTATTCTCCATTCCATTCGTATCAAGAGAGTGAACATCTGAAGTCAGCATTTCAAAACTCACAGATGGTTTTTAAGAACACGTTGGACAAGAGTTGCGTGTCATGTACTGTGACACTATTGTAAAACTAAATTTTTTTCTTTTTTGAGATTAGAGTTTGAGGGTCTGGTTACATTTGGACCTTGCATGTGTGGGATCCTATAGAGTGTTGTATCAAATCATTTGTAACGGTTTCCTGTTTCAATAAAGCTTCAACTTTACCTTGAAGATATTGAGCTGGTTCTTAATTAAACCAAGAGAACTCAAAATCTGATTAGGACACAAAATTGAGATACAGAAAGAAAAAGGTCATTGCATGAACTGAGAATCACTTAAGCCTTCAGACATTATATGAAAACTTCTAAAAAACAACAAAACAAAAGCAGTTGAATGTTGAACCGCGCTCCCACATGAAAATGAGCTACTGATACTTTTGTCACTAATTTCAGAAAGACCCATGCATCGGCTTGTTTTAATCTTATAAAACCTTAACATAAGCATTTTTGTTTCACATAACATGGTCACTTTGTTCTGCTCTCATTACAACAGGGGCACGTGATTCCTTGAAAAGTAATTGCTCAATCACAACTTAGCACCACTGTTTATATGCCAAACTCATAACAAAAAAATTATGATGCACTCTTGAATACACAAACAAGCTTCAGTTTATCAAAAATAGGCAGGGATGTCACTAGGGGGGGTGGAGGCAACCACGTTTGATGGAGCCAGCCACAACTACCATGAAGTAGGAGGTCGTGACCAACTTGAAGAGGAGGCCGGTGATAACTAGAACATGACTACTCAACAGCCCGGGTGAAATCTCTGGATCCAGATTCAATCAGGGAGGTGAGGCTAGGAGACAATATCACAATACAAATTATACAATAGTCGAGCTCACCAATCGCGGCCCTGGCGCTGAGGTCGCTGTACGACTTAGCGCCGCAGCTTCCATTAGACTGTATCCCGTTGGTGGGACGAGATCCTCCCCTTCTTCACAACCACCGGAGCCGACACGCGGCCGTAGGGATGGACTAACCCGCTCCGCTGGCATCTGGAGAAGAAGAACCGCTATGGCTGCACGAGGAATGGGTACGGGTAGTGGAGGAGGTGACCTGGTAGAGAGATGATGCGGAGAATGCAGAGCCCTCCCACGATCCATGGAGTTTTTTTCGCGTGAGGTAAATTTACCACGCAAGGTTTATGCTTTTTGGGTACGGGGCCTCCCATCAGGCCGTAACTTACTACTATGCGTTAGGTAAATTTACATCTAAACCTTTGTTTTCTTTTATAGCTCCGGTATTTACACCGGTTCCATTTTTCAGGCTGTAATTTTACCTCCTTACGTTCCCTGGGAGATGGCTGGGGTGAGGAATGAATTCATCGCCCTGGGTGACGAATATATATATAGACACACACACACATATAATCAAACAATTCTAAAAGTGTCATTGACTTTTAAAAAATGTTCATGCATTTCTTTCTTTAATAAAAAAAGTGTTTGTGTCATTTTATTAATATGTTTATATAATGTAATGTTTTGGCATAGTTTAAGGAAATGTTTCGTGAAAAAATATTCAACGTGTATTAGAAAAATGTATAAAATTTTACATCATGTATTTAAAAATGTTTAACGTGTATGAAAAATATATTCCACATGCATACGAAAAATATACATGTATTTAAAAAGGAAAAATTGAATAAAAGAAGTGAAACACCAAAAAAAAAACCGATGAAGAAACACAGTAAGCTGGACAAAATTAAAAAAACTACGTGGAAGTTTTTTTTAGGCAAACGTAGAAGCTTCTCATTTTTTTTGAGGAGAAAAACGTAGAAGCTTCTATTTTTTGAACACAGTACAGACGCAAGCGCTCATATACACGCGCATACACTCACCCCTATGAACGCACACACGCACACCCTACCCCTATGAGCACCTCCGAAAGACTGAGCCGGCATATCATCTTGAAATTTACGAAGTCACCGTAGGCACTTCATCGTCGACGGGAATGTCTCCTCCCACTGAATGCGCATCGCCGAAAATCCTGAAATAATTTCAGGAATAAATGCGAGCACCAGGACTTGAATCCTGGTGGGCTGGGGATACCACAGTCCCTCCAAACTGGTAATAGAAGCTTCGTAAAATCAGCCGTATTAGGCCAGCCCATCTAGCGAGCACACTGCGAGTCTGTCTTGAGTGGGCCATTCGTCCGACAGGGCGATACAATGAGCGTTAATTATGATTTTTTTTATTGAAAAGGGTATTGCTATTAGCCCGCTTATTATAGCGACGGGGTGGAGCAACAGATCGTCCACGCGTATTAAATGGCCCGCCGTCAATTTGTTTTGTTAAATATAATTTTATTGCATTTCTATAGAAATATATTTCTAATGTTGAACTAATTTTCAAGTATTTTAAAAATCTTTAATATAAAACAGTGTCCAATCCTTTTAAAATAATGTTCTAGTGTTCGCATGTTTTTGAAAATTGTTCATGTTATTTAATAAATTAGTCTTCTATTTGAATATGACTGCATTTATAGAAAATGTTCATGTAATTAAGGTGTTTACACCTTTTAATACAATGTATGTGTAATTCTTAAAGTATTTATGCATTATAATAAATTTTCTAGCAAATTGTAAAAGTATTCTTAAAAAATTATTTATCTATTTTATATTTTCTTTTTTTCATAAAACTGTATTTCTTACGAATGAACATGAAAGAAAATGAAGAGTTCAACAATAAAAAATAATTGTGAGTAAATAACGAAATAGGAGAAAGATCAAACATGAACACAAAAGGGAAAACAAAAAAACAAAGAATAAATAAGAGGATGAAGAAAATACCAAAACCTGGGAAAAACTACTTCCGAAGGGATTAAAACCAAACAATCATCGTGGAGAAGTGCTAGATATTGTTCGATCTTGAATATAATTGAACATCGCGGAGAAGTGCTAGATATTCTTCGATCTTGAATATTAGAATTATACCAGATATGGTAAAAGAATGTTGAGTCGATTTTCTCAAATATTATTGAAGTGCACTAGTTTACACTTGCTCTTGCACAATACGGTAAAGTGTAAGTTTTCTGTAATTCTTGTGCAAGTTTTCAATAATAAATATAAACGAGTTTGACCAAAAGTTTTTTATTTTTTTAATGTTGTCATAGGTGTATATTGTTTTCTTAAATTTCATGTTGTTTAATTTAGGTTTAAATAAGTCTCTTAATTCTTTTTTCCTTGAATTATTTTTTACTTTATTTTTCTTTGTTCAAATTTTCTGTTAGGTAACGTCATTCCTAGAATTTAGTCTTTTTTAGAAATAAACTGAAACTTGTTTTCTTTCTTTTTGTTTTTGTCATTAATATTCCTTGCTAACACATGTTGCATTCTTGAGTTTAGTCTATTATATAGTTTGTCTGACTAGTAACTGAAATTGACACAATTAACTATGCAATATTAGTATTAGGCCAACCCATATGCCCGACACGCGCCCCCCGCGTCGTCCCCTGCTCGGGCGACACGGGTGGTTCTCCGACCCTAGCCGCCGGCTGGGCCGACCCCCCTCCCTCCCTTCCTCCCGCCGCCGCCGGAGGACGCCGCCGGCCTGCGCCCGGTGGCCGACGGCGGTGGCGGGGGTTCTCCTCGCTCCTGTGTCTGTGTCTCAGGGGCGGTGCGGGCCCCCTATGCGCGTGGAGGCGCGGCCGATCTAGCGAAGCGGCGGCGACGGTTGCGGCGACGGCGGCGATGGCTGCGGCGGCGGCGGCCGATCTAGCAAAGCGGCGACGATGGCTGCGGCGACGGCGGCATAGGCTACTCCTGCCTCGCAGCGGGCGGTCTATGCTGCGGCGGCGCGTCATCCGGCTTTGGATCGGCGGCGGCGTCGAGGGCCTATGGACTGCTTGGCGGCACCTCCAGTTAGATCTAATCTGGCCGGTGCAGCCGGCGGTGGTGGTCATCTTCTCCATCGGAGGTGGCCGGCCAGAGCCTTGGTGGTCGGATCTCGAGATCCGTCATCTAGTCCCGCCTGCGAGTTGGGGAGACAGAGTTGCCGGTGAAAACCGAGCCGACGACATGCGATGGCGGCGTTCTGCGTCGTTACCTTGATGAAGGCATCGTCGTGTAACTACTATCGACCCGCTCGTGCTGCTCCGGGGGAAACCCTAGGATCTGGTTTTCCAGATCGGACGATGGCGACACTGCGGTGTCGTTTCTCTCTTGGGAGCGTCGTTTGTGGAGCATCGCTGGAAGTCAGAGGTAGGAGGTGGAGCGGCTTCGTCTTGCACGGAGTTTCGGTGGAGATGTCAAGTCATGCCTGGCCGACAGGTGCTATGCTTTGTCATGCCTGGTCGGCAGGTGCTACGCACGACAGATCTTCCAGAGACTTCAAGCTGTGTCGGCTGGTGGTACTTGGCGGCATAGTGCTGAGGTGTACTGACGGCGCCTGCGACGTGCTCAGCAGTTCGCGCGCAGGGAGGTGGCGGCGTTGGGCGCCGTGGTGGCGTCGACGGCAGCTAGACCGGGCAAGGATGATGCGTTAGTACAGCTCTGAAGTTGTAGTGGTGGCAGTTGGTGGCGGCGGCCTCTAAGAGCGTGCCGGACCGGTGTGTGCCCCATACCCGGCAAATGGCTTGGTTGGGGCCTCAGGTCTTAAGTGTTAGGCTTGGCTGCAAGGTCTGTGGTATTAGGCCCGGACTATCAGTATCCCTTCATCAATTGGATAGGAGTAGAGACAGATGTTGCCTAGACGGTGGATTCAGACTTACTACTGTATTTCTTTGTAAGGTCTTGTGTGAATAATTAATAAAGTGGCTGCATGCATCGCCCAGATGCAGAGACCGAGGGTCTTCCTCCTTTTCTAAAAAAAATATGTTTCACATTTATTGATTGGGTTGGTTTTTCTTTTGGGCCTTTCAGTTGACTCCTCAGATTGATAATTTTGGTCACTTTGTCTTAGATAAAGAGTTAACAACTTGATGGATTGAATTCCACGTCTAATAGAAAAGGTGAATGATCCAAAATAAATTTTCAAGATAAGGAGAAGATATCACACAACTAAATATATGTATGCTTTCGACATATTGTATCATTAAAACCCTAAGATACACAAGTTATGGCACCAACCAAATTAACCGTAAATAATGTATAACAACCTCAACAACTTTCAAGAAAAAACACAAGGATCCAAACACACGATGCCAAAAAGTACAACTAGGCCATCCCGGTTGTACACATTACAAGCATATGAAATAGCTATCGCAGTATTGAAAAAGTATACAATAAGCTGCATGAGTTTTAAACAATTTCTATTAATATGTAGGGCTACACAATTTTACACATCCTTCACATTGTGATACTTGAATTATAAAGAGAAGAAGACTACACCCCTTTCTATATGTATGCTTTCAGCATATGTTCCTTTGGGCTCTGAACATGAAAAACTCATGACACAAACCCAAAAATAATGATAAAAAGAACAATAACCTCAACATGTTTCAAGAAAAAACACACAAGAATCCAAACAAATAATGTATATGTAGGAGATATGCCCTAGAGGCAATAATAAATGTTATTGATTATCTCCTTGTTCATAATTATGTTTATGTTCTATGCTATAACTGCTATGGTTCTCAAGTCTACAATAACACGAGGCTCAGAGGAAGACTCATATGCACGTGTGGAATAATAAACGGTAAGAAGTATTCCTAGTCTGGCCTCTAAGACTAGCTCAAGTGTTGCATGATGGTTCTGTTTTCTTGATCATGGGCATGTCTATGCCAGCAACTTTTGAGGGTACAATGTTAGAAGAACATTTGTGTTGAATCGACCCGAATTGATGTTATGCTATGAGATACATTCATCACAAGTTAATGGTTAATAACACAGGGATGATTAATGTTTGCATAATTCCTTAGACCATGAGAGTATCGAGTTTCTTCATACTTGCTTCATGAACTTTGGGGTTTGTTAAACGTCATCCGTAAATGGGTGGCTATTACAGCGGCTTACGGGTTCGTGAAAAAGTGTGTCAAGTAACTTGATAGCTCAAGATTGGGATTTGCTCCTTCGACGATGGAGAGATATTCTTGGGCCCTCTTGGTGTTACGGTATCCATCACCGTCTCGCCAGACACAGTGTGATTTGATCACAGGGATGCCGAAACATGGAAACGAGAAAAGAGAACAAAACCGGTAACGAGGTAACTAGAATTATGGACAAGTTGTTGATCCACGGGGATGCAAGTGAATCTCACCTCGGGTGTTTGTAATATATCATGAAGCAATAGGAATAGCACACGGCAACTGGAGGTTCACTCGAATATTCATTCGTGTGGGTATAGGGTTCAATATGGGTGTCCACGGCTCCGGTGTTGATCATTGATCGGAAAGTGTTCCGGGTCATGTCTATACTTCACCAAAATTATAGGGTCACACGCTTAAGGGTCATCTATCTGCTGAATACTAGACAGGGAGTCTGAGAGAAAATCACCGAAAAAGTTT
This sequence comes from Thinopyrum elongatum, assembly GCA_011799875.1. Classification (NCBI taxonomy): domain Eukaryota; kingdom Viridiplantae; phylum Streptophyta; class Magnoliopsida; order Poales; family Poaceae; genus Thinopyrum; species Thinopyrum elongatum. The sequence goes on along the minus strand of CM022298.1, from coordinate 173,237,767 downwards.
CGGACGCAACGGATACGTTCCGGAGAGGACACCAGAATAGTTCTGGTAAAACTGAAAAGTTGTTTCAGGGGATACCATTAAGTCAAATTGGTTTTGGCACACGCCTGATAATTCTTGGAGGGTGTCAGAATCATTCTGGAAACTTCTGGGAATTTTTTGGGATAAAACCGAAAATGTAGCGGAGCTGCCAAAACCGCTTTGGTTGCTTTTCGCTGATGAAAATAATTGATCTGAAAATATTTCGGAACGCGTCCAGAATTATTTTAGTGGGTACTGGAATTATTTTAAGACCCACAGAAATATTTTCGGATTTAATGGACGCGAAAAATTGTCTTCATGAATAGTGAAAACGCATTCTTGTTTGCTTTTCGCAGATAAAAATCACTAATCCGGAATTGTTTCGGAATGCGTCGAAAACTATTTTAATGGGTACTGGAAATGTTCTAGGCCCACATAAATATTTTTGGTTTGAACGGACGCTGAAAAATGTCGTCATGAATAGTAAAAATGCTTTTTGGGTGGCTTCTTGGAGAAGCCACCTTAAGGGCCTTTTGGTATTTTTCCCCTTGGCTTCTTGGAGAAGCCACCCTTGGGCTTGGCCTATAAATAGGGTTGGAGGGGGCTGCCTAAAGGATTATCCATTGCTCTCATACACATGCCATAGACTTGTCTAGCTTCTCTCTCCCTCCCAGCGAAATAGTTTCGTAGAGCCGAAAGGCTGTCTGGGTTCCAGTGAGAATTAGTTCTGGATGGCGAAGCCCTGCTGGATAGATGACACCGTATGTGTGCAACTCTGTAGAGAGATCGTAGTTTCGGTCTTAGTTCGAGAGTGCCTCCCGAAGGGCTGTCCGAGTGACCGTCCGAGTTTCGAAGGTCCTCCCGAAGGGCTGTCCGCGACACCGTCTAAGGGACTGTCCGACCGCCTCCCGGAGGGCTGTCCGAGGGGCAGACGAAGGAATACATCCTCGCAGTTGGGAGGTTGTAAATCCTAGCTGCGGGGATCTGCACCGCCGATTGTCATCGACTCTACTTCCGCTGCGCTACGAGTCGGTAACGAAAAGATCAAACCTTGTATGTTGTCTCCATAGTGGTCCTGGGCTGGTGCGTATGTTGGAATATTTTTTGTTTTCTGCCGTGTTACCCTACAGTGGCATCATGAGCCGTGCTATGCGTAGATGCAGGTTACGATCTAGAATATATGGAGATGTATGGGTATTGCATAATATAATTTTGGAGTAGATGAGATCTATTGCTGAAAATTATTTATGCGGGTGGCATATGAAATTTGTTATCCGATGTTCTTGTTGCTTCCCTAGAATTTGCGTATTTCTGATCTTGAAACGACATGGAGGGATTTCACAAAGTTCTGGCAATCCGCGATCCTGATTGATCAACGAAGTGCTATCAGTTCTTTGTGTTCCACCATAGTTGAGAGAAAGATGAAATTGCGCAGACGAAAAGGCAATGTAGATGTGATCTGCACGGGGGTCATGCGTATGACAAAGTTTAGTATGGGGCTCAAGATTTTATTATCTCGTGCTTCATACACCCTGAAAAGTTAATCTAGCGACTTGAATAATCATACTTGATGATGAACGTTGGTAGCTGCGGTTTAAGTCAAAACCTTAGAAGCCACGTAAAATAAAATTTTGCATAAACCGATTAGAGGCGTCTAACTTGGTTTTGCAGGATGACATAAGATGTGCATGTGATGTGGTATAGCAGTTCTCATATTAATTTGATTATGTATGAGATGACTATATGATGTAAATTTATTAACATGACCTGCGTGTCATGATTGGGCATGATGGCTGGAGCCATATGATTGTCACTTTAATGACCTATGTGTGAACCTTAAGTAATGCACTTATTTTATTAGCTATAGAGATAGCAATATTATCTGGTGCATCGACAAGGTGGTGGCAATCTTCGCGAAGGTGAACACTGACGTAGATGCCGAAGATGAAGAAATGAAAGACTTCTCCGTCAGAAAGGGCTATACCATATCATGCTATTATGAATTACCTGAGATGTCTATCCCTTATGATGCACCCTTCTTGATTGCGTGGTAGTCGCTTTTTATTAGGGTGATCTCTCACAAAAATATCAAGTAGTTAGTGTTCTCCCAACTGTAGCACCATCACAGCACCAAACTTTTCGGGGTGCGCCATGTCCACATGGGTACGAACGATTAGAGACGTGTGAGGCGGGTGAGGTCAGACCTCGCAGCGAGATCACTTGGTTGTCTTCACGTTCTGGCTTGATCGTCCTGAGCTCAGAACACGCCCATTGAAAGATGAACAGGAGTCACATAGAGATGTGATCAGCATGTTTGCCCACCAATTGAAATTCTCGTCATCAGTGATGTCCACATCAATGGCGTTGAATTGAAATGTGGATCTTGTATCACTCATGATCAATTATGAGAGATATTGATTTGAGTGGGAGCACACTGTAGAATTAACTTGTTTAATTCTCGGTGCAATTAATTATGAATGTTGTCTAAGTGAAAATTTGCATAACAGTTGTAGAAGATTGGCTCGCATTTCCACCTTCCCTGTTAAAATTGAATAGCTGTTAAATATCTGGTTAAAACTTTACGGTTGGTAACGTAATGTGAGGATTGTCCTCAAGAGTGCCGAGAAGGACTTTTTCCTATCGCATACTTTCGGTATTTTCCCGCTAATGCTATGGATGATGTGACTCTCGTCCTTCGATCCAAAGGCTAAAATTCCGTTACGGTCAAGTGAAATATGTTTGCTTCCATGAGACCCGAACTTCGAAAGTTTGGATAGTTATGTGATATTCATGGAACCTGAAAATCATTTTCAGAGACAGACAAAGGCTAAAAGATATGAGATATCCAAAGCAATGTTTGTTTGCAAGTATTAGTAAAGTGTTTGCTATGCATTAGACTAATAACAGAGGGATCCAGAAGAATACCGGTCATATGATGATGGTGAATAAAACAACCACTTAAAGAGAATGGAAATATCCGAAGGGTGTTAGTGAGACTTTCACACCTGGGATGTCCGGGGCTAAACGCCACTCTTAAAGTTGGGTGCTTCTTCTGAGAGTAGGAGAGGTACTGGAAGTTAAACTATTAGAAGTGTAAAGGCAAATAGAAAGTAGACTGGAATATCCGGCTCATGTATGGATGTCATACATGTTATTGATGTATGGAAGGCTAGTAAAAGAAATAGTTCTTGGGAATTATGATTAAAATATGTTAATAATTGATTCTTGGGTATTGTGAGTTAATCACAGGAATACCCGTTCGATTGCATTCTCTTGCAACTCGTTACAAGAACTACTACGGCCTAAAAAACTTGCCGGGAATGAGGTTTAGATATGCGCTGGGAACATAGTAAAAGTTGCTATACTCGGTACATTACCTATGTATTTACTTTCATAATTCATTTTAGAGTTTTACACACTCTAGCCCATTGTGTAAGGTATCTTGCAAGAAGGTTGTTCATAAGAGAACTTTTGATGTTCGGTGTTATGAATAACATAAGGGGCATACTTTCATTATGAGTGAGATGTATGTTATGAATAATGATAATAATATATTACCTCTGTGTTTACTTTCATAATTCATTTTAGAGTTTCATACACTCTAGCCCATTGCACAATGTTGTTGTAAAAGGGTTGTTCATAAAAGAACAATTGTTGTTCAGTATTATGAATAACATAAAGGGCCATGCTTCCATCCAAGATGGGACGTATGTTATGAATATTGATGGTAATATGATACATCCATAACACTGACGCTAAATTTCGCAACACTAAAAGAATACCACACAAGTGTGGCACTGCATTTAGTCACATTGGAGAAACCCGCATGGAAAATTCCATTATGATGGATTTTGAAGTCGTTTGATTTTGAATCATCTGACACTTGCAACTTTCCTCCAAAAGGGAAGTGACTAAAATACCATTCACAGGCCATAAGGAATGAGCAAAGAACTTATTGGTGATCATACATTTTGATGTATGTAGTCCGATAAATGTTGTTGCAAACAGTGGATTTGTCTACCTTAAAAAATGACTCAAGTGGATATATGGATATTTACTTGATGATACGTAAGTCTGGATCTTTTGAAATCATTCGAAAGGTTTTCAAAATGAAGAAGAAATTATTGTAACAAGAAAATTATGTTTCTGCAATTAGATTGCGGAAAGGAATATTTGAGTTACAAGTTTAGCGAATGTCTGATGAGTTATGAAAAAAGTTTCATAACTTACATCTCCCGGAACACCACTGTGAGTGGAATGTCTATGAAGATGTAATCGAACCATTTATGACATGGTAAGATCAAAGATGACATAAATCAATTTGCCATTATCCCTTTTAAGGTAATGCTTTAGAGACTGCGGCTTTTACACTGAAAAGAGCTCCATCGGGTCTGTTGAAATGACGCCATGGTATGGTACGCCCAACCATGTTATGTCTTTTCTTAACATTTGGAATATGGGGCTTGTGTAAAATATTTACAAACCTATTCCAAATCAGACAAGTGCTACTTTGTAGGTTATCCCAAGTAATTGGGTATTCCTCCCTCACTATACCGAGGCAAATAGGTTTGCCACAAAGAACGGTATGCTTTTTGAAGAGAATGGTTCTTTCAAAAAGGTGAGTGGGAGAACAGTGCAACTCGACGAGATAACAGTATCTTCATCATCAGATCAAAGGAAAAAGACCTTGGAAGTGATTCTAGAGTTTCCTACTGCGACTGATACGGAAGCCTGTACATGAGATGTACGGACTTGGTCGAACTTGCAGCTGAACCACGTAGGAAAAACTTGTGCAAACCTCTCAGGTGCGCAAACGAGATATTGTTGTTAGACAACAGTATACCTACGATACACAAGGAAGCGTTGATGGGCCCTGACTCCGGAATTGGCTAAATGCCAATACAATTCGAGATATTTTCCATATAAGTGATTCAAGATTAAAATCTTGATAAACCTTTCGGAAGACTTAGAGTCTAACGAATATTTATGGAACTAAAAACCAATACGGATAAAAATGTTTTATCCATAAAGCTCGACTTGTTGCAATAACAAGTTCAAGGAATTGACTGCGATGAGTTTTTCTCACCGTAGCGATGCCTAAAATCGGTTCGGGTTAAACTAGCAATCAATACATATTTCAATCATGAGATATGAAACATGGATGACGAAAGGATTTCCATCTGATGGAAATGAAACCTAGGACTTGCATTTGTTACAGTCCAAGGTATTTTGTCAATCCAGAGGATGCTAGTAAGTATGCAAACTTCAGAGTTCCAGCAATGGACAGAAGAGAGCAAAATGGAGTTGGAATCTTCATTTTTGATGGAATGGTCAAAGGGGTTTGACTTCATCAATGAGTAACGAAGATGCTTGTGGTTTCAAGAAAGTAAGTGGGAGCATAATAATATTTCTAAACACCTTGTGTTCTTAACACATTGTTAAATGGAAATAAATTTCTTGACACGAATTAGGACTTCATTTGAAAATAGTTTTTCGATGAAGTGCTTGGGCTAAATAGCCTCAATGTTAGGCATGATGATCTATGGAGATAGATTTAGCTAATAGGGCTAAGCAAAAAATACATATTAACAAGATGCTAAAACAGTTTAGAACTAAAAACATCAAGGAGTGATTCTTGCCGAAGTCACATGGAAAGAGTTTTTGCAAGACTCGGTGTCCCAAAACACTGATGAGTAAAATACATGATGGAGATTCCACACACTCTTGTGTTTGGATTATTCATGTATTCCATGGTATGTAAAAACAACCAGATATGTCCAAAACTCCAAAGTAGTTGCGAGTATAGATACCAAAGTGATCAAAAGTACTGATCATGGGACAACAGCGAAAAAAGGTCATTGAGTACTAAAGAAGCACTGATGACATGTTTTCTCACAAGAGAAGATCATGAAGAGTTTGTTGTAAAATGTTACATCGATATAGTCTTCATCATTTCTCCATGCGATGTTCGATTTAAATTGAGGGTTTTGTGTAACACACGATATGGTGGGACAGTTAGTTGGAAATTGTTCCAAACAAGTTACTGTGGCGAATTCTATAACAGAGGCAAAGTATGTTGCCGCTTTCGAAGCGACAAAGAAAATGTTGAATCATATAGTTCATTCATGAACTTAGTATGGTTCCAAGAAGGCTTTGGTCAATGGGACACTAATGCAGATAGTTGCTCCATAGCTCAGTCTGAGGAATCAAGGTTCGAACTGTGATTCACATATATACAAAGCCAAGTCCACACAAAATATGCATTTTGTGAAAGCATGAAAACACGAGGATATGCAAAGATACACACGGAGCTGAAGTCGTCGGATCCGTTGGACATCAGGCTATACCACATGCGAAGCATATTTTACACCAGTGTGCCATGGGTGTAAAGTGCATTAGCATTAACTAGATTATTGACTCTAGTGCAAGTGGGAGTCTGTAGGAGATATGCCCTAGAGGCAATAATAAATGTTATTGATTATCTCCCTGTTCATAATTATGTTTATGTTCCATGCTATAACTGCTATGGTTCTCAAGTCTACAATAACACGAGGCTCGGAGGAAGACTCATATGCACGTGTGGAATAATAAACGGTAAGAAGTATTCCTAGTCTGGCCTCTAAGACTAGCTGAAGTGTTGCATGATGGTTTTGTTTTCCTAATCATGGGCATGCCTATGCCAGCAACTTTTGAGGGCACAATGTTAGAAGAACATTTGTGTTAAATCGACCCGAATTGATGTTACGCTATGAGATACATTCGTCACAAGTTAATGGTTAATAACACAGAGATGGTTAATATTTGCATAATTCCTTAGACCATGAGAGTATCGAGTTTCTTCATACTTGCTTCATGAACTTTGGGGTTTGTTAAACGTCATCCGTAAATGGGTGGCTATTACAGCGGCTTACGGGTTCATGGAAAAGTGTGTCAAGTAACTTGATAGCTCAAGATTGGGATTTGCTCCTCTGACGATGGAGAGATATTCTTGAGACCTCTTGGTGTTACGGTATCCATCATCGTCTGGCTAGATACAGTGTGATTTGATCACAGGGATGCTGGAACACGAAAACAAGAAAAGAGAACAAAACCGGTAACGAGGTAACTAGCATAGTGGACAAGTTGTTGATCCACGGGGATGCAAGTAAATCTCACCTCGGGTGTTTGTAATATATCATGAAGCAACAGGAATAGCACACGGCAACTGGAGGTTCACTCGAATATTCATTCGTGTGGGTATAGGGTTCAATATGGGTGTCCACGGCTCCGATGTTGATCATTGATCGGAAAGTGTTCCGGGTCATGTCTATACTTCACCGAACTTATAGGGTCACATGCTTAAGGGTCATCTATCTGCTGAATACTAGATAGGGAGTCTGAGAGAAAATCATCGAAAAAGTTTCGGACGCAACAGATACGTTCCGGAGAGGACACCGGAATAGTTCCGGTAAAACTGAAAAGTTGTTTCAGGGGATACCATTAAGTCAAATTGGTTTCGGCACATGTCTGATAATTCTTGGAGGGTGCCAGAATCATTCTGGAAACTTCTGGGAATTTTTTGGGATAAAAACCGAAAATGTTGCGGAGCTGCCAGAACCGCTTTGGTTGCTTTTCGCTGATGAAAATCATTGATCTGAAAATGTTTCAAAACGTGTCCAGAATTATTTTAGTGGGTACTGGAATTATTTTAAGACCCACAGAAATATTTTCGGATTTAATGGACGCGAAAAATTGTCTTGATGAATAGTGAAAACGCATTCTTGTTTGCTTTTCGCAGATAAAAATCACTAATCCGGAATTGTTCCGGAACGCGTCGAAAATTATTTTAGTGGGTACTAGAAATGTTCTAGGCCCACATAAATATTTTCGGTTTGAACGGACGCTGAAAAATGTTGTCATGAATAGTGAAAGTGCTTTTTAGGTGTCTTCTTGGAGAAGCCACCTTGAGGGCCTTTTGGTATTTTCCTCCTTGGCTTTTGGAGAAGCCACCCTTGGGCTTGGCCTATAAATAGGGGTGGAGGGGGCTGCCTAAAGGATCATCCCTTACTCTCATACACATGCCATAGACTTGTCTGGCTTCTCTCTCCCTCCCAGCGAAATAGTCTCGTAGAGCCGAAAGGCTGTCTGGGTTTCGGTGGGAACTAGTTCTGGACGGCGAAGCCCTGCCGGATAGATGACACCGTATGTGTGCAACTCTGTAGAGAGATCGTAGTTTCGGTCTTAGTTCGAGAGTGCCTCCCGAAGGGCTGTCCGAGTGACCGTCCGAGTTTCGAAGGTCCTCCCGAAGGGCTATCCGCGACACCGTCCGAGGGACTGTCCGAGGGGCAGACGAGGGAATACATCCTTGCGGTTGGGAGGTTGTAAATCCTAGCTGCGGGGATCTGCTGAAGGAAATATGCCCTAGAGGCAATAATAAAGTTGTTATTTTATATTTCCTTATATCATGATAAATGTTTATTATTCATGCTAGAATTGTATTAACCGAAAACTTGATACATGTGTGAATACATAGACAAAATACCGAGTCCCTAGTAAGCCTCTACTAGACTAGCTCGTTGATCAAAGATGGTTAAGTTTCCTAACCATAGACATGTGTTGTCATTTGATGAACGGGATCACATCATTAGGAGAATGATGTGATGGACATGACCCATCCGTTAGCTTAGCATAATGACCGTTAAGTTTTTATTGCTATTGCTTTCTTCATGACTTATACATATTCCTCTGACTATGAGATTATGCAACTCCCAAATACCGGAGGAACACCTTGTGTGCTATCAAACGTCACAACGTAACTGGGTGATTATAAAGATGCTCTACAGGTGTCTCCGAAGGTGTTTGCTGGGTTGGCATAGATCGAGATTAGGACTTGTCACTCCGAGTATCGGAGAGGTATCTCTGGGCCCTCTCGGTAATGCACATCACTATAAGCCTTGCAAGCAATGTGACTAATGGGTTAGTTATGGGATGATGCATTACGGAATGAGTAAAAAGACTTGCCGGTAATGAGATTGAACTAGGTATAATGATACCGACGATCGAATCTCAGGCAAGTAACATACCGATGACAAAGGGAATTACGTATGTTGTCATAACGGTTCGACCGATAAAGATCTTCGTAGAATATGTAGGAGCCAATATGGGCATCCAGGTCCCGCTATTGGTTATTGACCAGAGAGGTGTCTCGATCATGTCTACATAGTTCTCGAACCCATAGGGTCCGCACGCTTAACCTTCGTTGACGATATAGTGTTATATGAGTTATGTGAATTGGTGACCGAATGTTGTTCGGAGTCCCGGATGAGATCCCGGACGTCACGAGGAGTCTCGGAATGGTCGAGAGGTAAAGATTTATATATGGGAAGTCATATTTTGGGTTCCGGAAAATAGTGCAGTTTTTTCGGTATTGTACCGGGAAGCTTCCAGAAGGTTCTGGAGGATTCCGGAGGGGTCCAAAATTCCACAAGTGGGTCCACCACATCCCAAGGGCTGGCATGGGCTAAGGGGAGGCTCCCTGGCCTTATTGGGCTAGGTGCACTAAGTCCTCAAAATCCCATGTTGCTAGGGAAGGCAAAAAGGGAAGGAGTCCTAGTAGGAATAGGATTGGACTTGAAGTCCAAGTCCACGTTTGTACTATTCATGGTTACTGTTCACTTGGTACTATTCCTTCTACTCCAAGCCCCTACACATATATAAATAGAGGAGAGGGGGCGCCCCAAAACAATACAACATTGTCTTAGCCGTGTGCGGCGCCCCCCGTCCGCCGTTTACCACCTTAGTCATATTTTCGTAGTGCTTAGGCGTAGCCCTGCGAGGATCGCATCACCATCACCGTCACCACACCGTCGTGCTGACGGAACTCATCTAATACCTCGACAACTTGCTGGATCAAGAAGGCGAGGGACGTCATCGAGCTGAACGTGTGCAGAACTCAGAGGTGCCGTACGTTCGGTGCTTGATCGGTCGGAACGAGAAGAAGTTCGACTACATCAACCGCGTTGTCAAACGCTTCCACTTTCGGTCTACGAGGGTACGTGGACACACTCTCCCCCTCTCGTTGCTATGCATCTCCAAGATAGATCTTGCGTGAGCGTAGGAAATTTTTTGAAATTGCATGCTACGTTTCCCAACAGTGGTATCAGAGCCAGGTCTATGCGTAGATGATATGCACGAGTAGAACACAAAGAGTTGTGGGCAATAATAGTCATACTGCTTACCACCAACGTCTTACTTTGATTCAGCGGTATTGTTGGATGATGCGGCCCGGACCGACATTACATGACCGCGTTCATGAGACTGGTTCTACCGACGTGCTTTGCACACAGGTGGCTGGCGGGTGTCTGTTTCTCCAACTTTAGTTGAATCGAGTTTGACTATGGCCGGTCCTTGTTGAAGGTTAAAACATCACACTTGACGAAAAATCGTTGTGGTTTTGATGCGTAGGTAAGAACGGTTCTTGCTAGAAGCCCGTAGCAGCCACGTAAAACTTGCAACAACAAAGTAGAGGACGTCTAACTTGTTTTTGCAGGGCATGCTGTGATGTGATATGGTCAAGACATGATGTGATATACATTATTGTATGAGATGACCATGTTTTGTAAAAGTTATCGGCAACTGGCAGGAGCCTTATGGTTGTCGCTTTATTGTATGAAATGCAATCGCCATGTAATTGCTTTACTTTATCACTATGCGTTAGCGATAGTTGTAGAAGCAATAGTTGGTGAGACGACAACGACGCTACGATGGAGATCAAGGTGTCAAGCCGGTGACGATGGAGATCATGACGGTGCTTTGGAGATGGAGGTCAAAGGCACAAGATGATGATGGCCATATCATGTCACATATTTTTGATTGCATGTGATGTTTATCTTTTATGCATCTTATTTTGCTTAGTACGGTGGTAGCATTATAAGATGATCCCTCACAAAATTTCAAGGTATAAGTGTTCTCCCTGAGTATGCACCGTTGCGACAGTTCGTCGTGCCGAGACACCACATGATGATCGGGTGTGATAAGCTCTACGTTCAAATACAACGGGTGCAAGACAGTTTTGCACATGCGGAATACTCGGGTTAAACTTGACGAGCCTAGCATATGCAGATATGGCCTCGGAACACTGAGACCGAAAGGTCGAACGTGAATCATATAGTAGATATGATCAACATAGAGATGTTCACCATTGAAGACTACTCCATCTCACGTGATGATCAGACATGGTTTAGTTGATTTGGATCACGTGATCATTTAGATGACTCGAGGGATGTCTATCTAAGTGGGAGTTCTTAAGTAATATGATTAATTAAACTTAATTTATCATGAACTTAGTCCTGGTAGTATTTGCAAATTATGTTGTAGATCAATAGCTCACGTATAGCTCCCTTGTTTTATTTTTGATATGTTCCTAGAGAAAACTAAGTTGAAAGATGAAAGTAGCAATGATGCGGACTGGGTCCGTGATCTGAGGAATATCCTCGTTGCTGCACAGAAGAATTATGTCCTTGATGCACCGCTAGGTGACAGACCTATTGCAGGAGCAGATGCAGACGTTATGAACGTTTGGCAAGCTCGATATGATGACTACTTGATAGTTTAGTGCACCATGCTTTACGGCTTAGAACCAGGACTTCAAAAACGTTTTGAACGCCACGGAGCATATGAGATGTTCCAAAGAGATGAAATTGGTATTTCAGACTCATGCCCGTGTCAAGAGGTATGAGACCTCTGACAAGTACTTTGCCTACAAGATGGAGGAGAATAGCTCAGCTAGTGAGCATGTGCTCAGAATGTCCGGGTACTACAATCGCTTGAATCAAGTGGGAGTTAATCTTCCAGATAAGATAGTGATTGACAGATTTCTCTAGTCACTATCACCAAGTTACTAGAACTTCGTGATGAACTATAATATGCAAGGGATGACAAAAACGATTCCCAAGATCTTCGCGATGATGAAATCGGCGAAGGTAGAAATCAAGAAATTGCATCAAGTGTTGATGGTTGACAAGACCACTAGTTTCAAGAAAAAGGGCGAGGGCAAGAAAGGGAACTTCAAGAAGAATAGCAAGCAAGTTGCTACTCCCGGGAAGAAACCCAAGCCTGGACCTAAGCCTGAAACTGAGTGCTTCTACTGCAAAGGAAATGGTCACTGGAAGCGGAACTGCCCCAAATACTTGGCGGATAAGAAGGATGGTAAAGTGAACAAAGGTATATTTGATATACATGTTATTGATGTGTATTTTACTAGTGTTCATAGTAGCCCCTGGGTATTTGATACCGGTTCAGTTGCTAACATTAGTAACTCAAAACAGGAGTTGCAAAATGAACAGAGACTAGTTAATGATGAGGTGACGATGTGTGTTGGAAGTGATTCCAAGGTTGATAAGATCACCATCGCACACTCCCTCTACCTTCGGGATTAGTGTTGGACCTAAATAAATGTTATTTGGTGTTTGCGTTGAGCATGAATATGATTGGATCATGTTTATTGCGATACAGTTATTCATTTAAGTCAGAGAATAATTGTTGTTCTGTTTACATGAATAAAACCTTCTATGGTCATACACTCAATATAAATGGTATTTGGTGTTTGCGTTGAGCATGAATATGATTAGATCATGTTTATTGCAATACGGTTATTCATTTAAAGTCAGAGAATAATTGTTGTTCTGTTTAAATGAATAAAACCTTCTATGGTCATGCACTCAATGCAAATGGTTTATTGAATCTCAATCGTAGTGATACACATATTCATATATTGATGCCAAAAGATGCAAATTTGATAATGATAGTGCAACATATTTGTGGCACTGCCGTTTAGGTTATATTGGTGTAAAGCGCATGAAGAAACTCCATGCAGATGGGATTTTGGAATCACTTGATTATGAATCATTTGATACTTGCGAACCATGCCTCATGGGCAAGATGACTAAAACTCCGTTCTCTGGAACAATGGAGCGAGCCAATGACTTATTGGAAATAATACATACCGATCTATGCGGTCCGATGAGTGTTGAGGCTCACGGCGGGTATCGTTATTTTCTGACCTTCACAGATGATTTAAGCAGATATGGGTATATCTACTTAATGAAACACAAGTCTGAAACCTTTGAAAAGTTCAAAGAATTTCAGAGTGAAGTGGAAAATCATCGTAACAAGAAAATAAAGTTTCTACGATCTGATCGCAGAGGTGAATATTTGAGTTACGAGTTTGGCCTTCATTTAAAAGAATGTGGAATAGTTTCGCAACTCACGCCACCTGGAACACCACAGCGTAATGGTGTGTCCGAACATCGTAACCGTACTTTATTAGATATGGTGCGATCTATGATGTCTCTTACCGATTTACCACTATCGTTTTGGGGTTATGCATTAGAGACAGCTGCATTCACGTTAAATAGGGCACCGTCTAAATCCGTTGAGACGACACCGTATGAACTGTGGTTTGGCAAGAAACCTAAGCTGTCGTTTCTTAAAGTTTGGGGCTGCAATGCTTATGTGAAAATGCTTCAACCTGATAAGCTCGAACCCAACTCGGAGAAATGCGTCTTCATAGGATACCCAAAGGAGACTGTTTGGTACACCTTCTATCACAGATCCGAAGGCAAGATTTTCGTTGCTAAGAATGGATCCTTTCTAGAGGAGTTTCTCTCGAAAGAAGTGAGTGGGAGGAAAGTAGAACTTGATGAGGTAATTGTACCTTCTCCCGAATTGGAAAGTAATTCATCACAAAAATCAGTTCCAGTGATGCCTACACCAATTAGTGAGGAAGTTAATGATGATGATCATGAAACTTCGGATCAAGTTACTACCGAACCTCGTAGGTTAACTAGAGTACGTTCCGCACCAGAGTGGTACGGTAATCCTGTTCTGGAAGTCATGTTACTAGACCATGACGAACCTACGAACTATGAGGAAGCGATGATGAGCCCAGATTCTGCAAAATGGCTTGAGGCCATGAAATCTGAGATAGGATCCATGTATGAGAACAAAGTGTGGACTTTGGTGTATTTGCCGGATGATCGGCAAGCCATTAAGAATAAATAGATCTTGAAGAGGAAGACGGACGCTGATGGTAGTGTTACTATCTACAAAGCTTGACTTGTCACAAAAGGTTTTTAACAAGTTCAAAGTGTTGACTACGATGAGATTTTCTCACTCGTAGCGATGCTTAAGTCTGTCCGAATCATGTTAGCAATTGCCGCATTTTATGATTATGAAATCTGGCAAATGGATATCAAAACTGCATTCCTTAATGGATTTCTCAAAGAAGAGTTGTATATGATGCAACCAGAAGGTTTTGTCGATCCTAAAGGTGCTAACAAAGTGTGCAAGCTCCAGCGATCCATTTATGGACTGGTGCAAGCATCTCGGAGTTGGAATATACGCTTTGATAGTGTGATCAAAGCATATGGTTTTATACAGACTTTTGGAGAAGCCTGTATTTACAAGAAAGTGAATGGGAGCTCTGTAGCATTTCTGATATTATATGTGGATGACATATTGCTGATTGGAAATGATATAGAATTTCTGGATAGCATAAAAGGATACTTGAATAAGAATTTTTCAATAAAAGACCTCGGTGAAGCTGCTTAAGTATTGAGCATCAAGATCTATAGGGATAGATCGAGACGCTTAATAAGACTTTTACAAAGCACATACCTTGACAAAGTTTTGAAGGAGTTCAAAAAGGATCAGTCAAAGAAAGAGTTCTTGCCTGTATTCAAGGTATAAAGTTGATTAAGACTCAAAGCATGACCGCGGCAGAAGATAGAGAGAGAATGAAAGTCATTCCCTATGCCTCAGCCATAGGTTCTATAAAGTATGCCATGCTATGTACCAAACCTGTTGTGTACCTTGCCATGAGTTTGTCAAGGGGGTACAATAGTGATCTAGGAGTAGATCACTAGACAGCGGTCAAAATTATCCTTAGAGGCCTAAGGAAATGTTTCTCGGTTATGGAGGTGATGAAGAGTTCGTCGTAAAGAGTTACGTCGATGCAAGCTATGACACTGATCTAGATGACTCTAAGTCTCAATCTAGATACTTATTGAAAGTGGGAGCAATTAGCTAGAGTAACTCCATGCAGAGCATTGTAGACATAGAAATTTGCAAAATACATACGGATCTGATTATGGTAGACCCGTTGACTAAACTTCTCTCACAAGCAAAACATGATCACACCTTAGTATTCTGTGGGTGTTAATCACATAGCGATGTGAACTAGATTATTGACTCTAGTAAAGCCTTTGGGTGTTGGTCACATGGCGATGTGAACTATGGGTGTTAATCACATAAAGATGTGAACTATTGGTGTTAAATCACATGGCGATGTGAACTAGATTATTGACTCTAGTGCAAGTGGGAGACTGAAGGAAATATGCCCTAGAGGCAATAATAAAGTTGTTATTTTGTATTTCCTTATATCATGATAAATGTTTATTATTCATGCTAGAATTGTATTAACCGGAAACTTGATACATGTGTGAATACATAGACAAAATACCGAGTCCCTAGTAAGCCTCTACTAGACTACCTCGTTGATCAAAGATGGTCAAGTTTCCTAACCATAGACATGTGTTGTCATTTGATGAACGGGATCACATCATTAGTAGAATGATGTGATGGACAAGACCCATCCGTTAGCTTAGCATAATGATCGTTAAGTTTTTATTGCTATTGCTTTCTTCATGACTTATACATATTCCTCTGACTATGAGATTATGCAACTCCCGAATACAGGAGGAACACCTTGTGTGCTATCAAACGTCACAACATAACTGGGTGATTATAAAGATGCTCTACAGGTGTCTCCGAAGGTGTTTGTTGGGTTGGCATAGATCGAGATTAGGATTTGTCACTCCGAGTATCGGAGAGGTATCTCTAGGCCCTCTCGGTAATGCACATCACTATAAGCCTTGCAAGCAATGTGACTAATGAGTTAGTTACGGGATGATGCATTATGGAACGAGTAAAGAGACTTGCCGGTAACGAGATTGAACTAGGTATAATGATACCGATGATCGAATCTCGGGCAAGTAACATACCGATGACAAAGGGAATTACGTATGTTGTCATAACGGTTTGACCGATAAAGATCTTCATAGAATATGTAGGAGACAATATGGGCATCCAGGTCCCGCTATTGGTTATTGACCAGAGAGGTTTCTCGGTCATGTCTACATAGTTCTCGAACCCGTAGGGTCCGCACGCTTAACGTTCGTTGATGATATAGTGTTATATGAGTTATGTGAATTGGTGACCGAATGTTGTTCGGAGTCCCGGATGATATCCCGGACGTCACGAGGAGTCTCGGAATGGTCGAGAGGTAAAGATTTATATATGGGAAGTCATATTTTGGGTTCCGGAAAAAAGTGCAGTTTTTTCGGTATTGTACCGGGAAGCTTCCGGAGGATTCCGGAGGGGTCCGGAAGTCCACAAGTGGGTCCACCATGTCCCAAGGGCTGGCATGGGCTAAGGGGAGGCACCCTGGCCTTATTGGGCTAGGCGCACTAAGTCCTCAAAAGCCCATGTTGCTAGGGAAGGCAAAAAGGGAAGGAGTCCTAGTAGGAATAGGATTGGACTTGGAGTCCAAGTCCATGTGTGTACTATTCATGGTTACTGTTCACATGGTACTATTCCTTCTACTCCAAGCCCCTACACATATATAAATAGAGGAGAGGGGGCGCCCCAAAACAATACAACATTTTCTTAGCCGTGTGCGGCGCCCCCCGTCCACCGTTTACCACCTCGGTCATATTTTCGTAGTGCTTAGGCGTAGCCCTGCGAGGATCGCATCACCATCACCGTCACCACACCGTCGTGCTGACGGAACTCATCTAATACCTCGACAACTTGCTGGATCAAGAAGGCGAGGGACGTCATCGAGCTGAACGTGTGCAGAACTTGGAGGTGCCGTACGTTCGGTGCTTGATCGGTCGGAACAAGAAGAAGTTCGACTACATCAACCGCGTTGTCAAACCCTTCCGCTTTCGGTCTACGAGGGTACGTGGACACACTCTCCCCCTCTCGTTGCTATGCATCTCCTAGATAGATCTTGCGTGAGCGTAGGAATTTTTTTGAAATTGCATGCTACGTTTCCCAACATCTGCATCGCCGATCGTCATCGACTCTACTTCCGCGGCGCTACGAGTCGGCAACGAAAAGATCAAACCTTGTATGCTGTCTCCATAGTGGTCCTGGGCTGGTGCGTAGGTCAAAATATTTTTTTTTGTTGCGTTACCCTACAGTATATACATATATTTTGACTATCAAATGTATGCTGACGATCAACGTTATTCACATGGATATTACAACAGCCCCAACCTCTTCCCGCAATCCACACTTCCATCAAGCACCTCCACTGCTCCATACTTATACTTGAACCCCAGCTCCACAAGCTTGTTTGTGTTAGCCTGTACTCTCACTCCCTCTCCTACCACCCTAACAGTCACACACAATTTTTTTTATCACAAAGCACCACATAAGAGATAGTCAAAGTATGATATTTTATTCGAGAACATACTCTTTGATCCGCTCGAGTTTGGGGTGCCTGCGGATGTAGTGCTCCAAGATGTCATGCATGTTGGTGCACATGTTGCTGCAAAGGTATCGGCCACCAACAACATCAGATGCCTTCCCCATGTAGAAGACGTGCGCCTCGCAGACGTCGTTGATGTGCACCAGTGGCACGGAGCCAAGGAGGGCCTATAGGAACTTGAGGGAGTTATGATAGAGCTCGATGCCAGTTAGAGGCGACAATATGACATGGAGGCTTTCGCTGATGTACGACAGGAGGGTGTCTCCTCCTACGAGTCCGCATATCAAAACAACAACGTCGAACACTCTGCCCTCGAAGAAGTCATCGTTGTACTTGAGTAATTCCTCCTCAGAGATGGTCTTCGAGGATACATAAGCCTGTAGATAATGCAAGTCAACATGGAGACCAAGGAGGGTTGGCGTGGAAGATATAAGGATTAAAAAATTGTAAGTAAATGTATTTTCAAGTTGTTAAACTATGAAGGGGCATGACAAGACTTCCTACGCAATAAGTATACCCTCTCGTGCCCTCTTTCTCAAGTACTGTAAGACCATCGAACTCTCCTTTCTGAAAACTTTCTTAAAAGGCCTGTGAGTTTGGAGAAGAATTTTTACCGTGTGTTGCTTTCACGGTTGGGAGTGTTGAGTGGCTCATGTACTATGTTTTGGGAGGACATATGACTGGGGAATAGGACCTTCAGCAAGGAGTACCCTACCTTGCATAATATCACCAAGTTAAAACATGTAAGTATGGCAGATGTTTTTGTAACTATACCATTGAATGTTATTTTTTATGGGTTTTGAGTAGGTGTGGATGTCCTGGATTCACTTGGTGCAATGCTTGATGGCAATTGTTTTATCTGAGGAATCGGATGTACTATGATGGAAACCCCACAATTAGGAGAAAGGATCAATATGGTTGACTAGAGGGGGGGGGGTGAATAGGCAACGACCAATCTTTAGCTTTTCTTAACAAATTAGGTTTAGCAACAAATAGGTTGTCTAGATATGCAACTAGGTGAGCAACCTATATGAAGCAAACAACAACAACAAGTGCAAGCAAAGGATACAACACAACAATAGCTTGCACAAAGTAAAGGGAAGAGATAACCACAAGTGGAGCTGGTGGAGACGAGGATGTGTTACCGAAGTTCCTTCCTTTTGGGGGAAGTACGTCTTCGTTGGAGCGGTGTGGAGGCACAATGCTCCCCAAGAAGCCACTAGGGCCATCGTATTCTCCTCACGCCCTCACACAATGCGAGATGCCGTGATTCCACTAGTGGTGTCCTTGAAGGCGGCAACCGAACCTTTACAAACAAGGTTGGGGCAATCTCCACAACTTGATTGGAGGCTCCCAACGATACCACATAGCTTCACCACAATGGAATGTGGCTCCGAGGTGACCTCAACCGTCTAGGGTGCTCAAACAGCCAAGAGTAACAAGATCCGCAAGGGATTAGCTGGGGGAATCAAATTTCTCTTGGTGGAAGTGTAGATCCAGGCCTTCTCAACCAATCCCTAGAAAATCAACAAGTTTGATCGGCTAGGGAGAGAGATCGGGCAAAAATGAGCTATGGAGCAACAATGGAGTTTGGGGGAGGAAGAGGTAGGTCTTCTTGAGAAAGAAGACCTCCTTATATAGTGGGGAATCAAATCCAACCGTTATCCCACAACTCAGCCCGCAGAGAGCGGTACTACCGCTCATGGGAGCGGTACAACCGCTCGAGGCTGCGGTACTGCCGCTTGGCCTAGCGGTAGTACTGCTAGGGCTACGCACAGAGAGTAGAGAGAAGGGGCAAGCGAGAAAGAGCCTCTGAGCGGCACTAGTAGCGGTGGTAGGGCGGTACTACCGCTTATAAGCGGTACTACCGCGCCTACTACCGCTCCTACTGCCGCCCAACCCGACACGAGAAGCGACGGACTCGAATCGAGGCGGTACTAGCGCGGTACCACTGACTGGAGCCCTGGGCGGTACTACCGCTGTTTCAAAGCAGTACTACCGCCTGAGGCTCTAGGCGGTACTGCCACTCGGATCCACGGTACTACCGCTGGATCCTTATCAAACCCACTTCGAAGACAACGAAGGATCCTCCAAGGGTGCGGGAAAGAATTGGGGGTGCAAAGAGGACGTATACGTGTTGATTCCACCCTAACCTTTCTGATACGGACCCCCTCTTCATAGTACGGTGTTTCCTACGACTCAAGTCCACCAAAACTGAAACGAAGGAAACAACACCGTCTTCAATTTAAACAACGAGGGGTAGAAATCGTCTCATGCCATATAGATGAAAATCTGAAATGCTCAATGCACACGATTAGTCCGTAAATGCATTGTCATCAATCACCAAAACCACTTAGAGAGAGACATGTCCTAACAATCTACCCCTTTTTGGTGGATTGATGACAACACGGGATTTGCATAGAGATATAACAAGAGAATAAGCAAACCCCAGAGACTACAAAATATAGACGGGCTCCCCCTAGATGTGTGCACTTAATTAGGAGTTCCTTTGGAATGCAAAGTACACACATTAGGATCAACACTCCCCCTATATTTTATAGAATGACAACACTAGCATCTAAAATAAGAGAAATATAAGCTAGGATGCAAGGGGTAGTAAGTGAGCAAAATAGAATCATAAGCTAAGCATGCAACTCACATTCTACCAAAGTACTAGACACACATAAGATAATAAAAAGATAGGATAGCATATGTCTCACACCATATGACAGGGTAACCAGGTCTCACAAGCACAAACCAAACCAAAGCAATCAACCGATAAAAGAGTTTGCGAGAGAGAGAAGACAAGGCAAATAAGACACACTCGCAACTCGACAAATTCCTAAACTCTCTCCCCCTTTGGCATCGAGACACCAAAAGGGCAAAGAGTGCTGCTACGGTCATAGGTGATAGCAAAGCCGAAGATCTCCATCATCACATCCCCGCGTGGTCGCCCACGCCTCCGTCATCGGCAGTGGGCTGCTTAGTCTCTGAATCCGTCCAAGGACAGTGCTGAGAAATACACTCCTCCTCGTCAGTGATCTTACCCTCTGACCCACTAGCAACCTCTGCACCCAGTTGGCGCATAAGAACCTTGTGACGGCTGCGTGACTTCTTCTCAGACACATGAGCCATATACTGCCCGTGAGACTCCATGCAGAAAAGCTTCTTCATCTTGTGCTTGAGCTTCTTTGCCCTTGAGGGCTCCACACCAGAGGGCTCATAGTCCTCATCATCCTCAGCCTCAGCCTCATCAGCTCCAGAAGGAATCTCAGTCTCCGGAATAGGAGTGCCCCAGTTCTCCTTCTGTCTCAGACGCTTAATCTCGTGAAAGACCAAGTCACCGGTCTCCAGCGAGACACCGGGATAAGTGTGCGCCCATGCCTTCTCAATGAGCAACATCAGGTAGGGGGCATAGATGGGGCACTTGCGCTCAGTGATGGCAGAGAGAAGCTCTGACCACATGACATGAGAAATATCCAAGGAATCTCTTGTGTTGTTCTCCTTCTCACGCTGGCAAAACAGTAACATATCCACGAGGAACGAATGAACCATATCCAAGTTCCCAATGCGAGGGAAAAGAGTGTTCCTGAAGATGCGATGAAGGATGTCCAGAAAGGGAAACAACTCATAGGTCTTCTTCTACATCACGGGGTGAATCTTCACAGTACTATAGGGCCAGAGAGCCGACTTGTGAGTAGAGGTAGCATTCTTGTGAGGACGAAAGCCAACTGGGTTGTCAAGCCCCTGATCTTCAACACCTAACAGTTCCATGAACGCCTTCCATTTGACTGAGAGAAGTCTGCCATTGGTCATCCAAGACAAAGTCCTTTCCTCATCAGTGCCAAGGTGAACCGTGGCATAAAACTGAGCCACCATATCTGCATCAAAGTCCTTGTTGAACTCCATGAGCTTGAGAATGTTTAACAGAGCACACATCTCCAGTGCCTTGCCAAAATAGGCACGATCCTTCTCCAAAAAAGCAATGTCGATGGAGTGGACATCAACATAGAGATTCTTCTTTGCTTTGAGCACATCAAAGTAGACAGACCACTGAAACCGGTTCCAGAAGGGGCGGTTGACAAGAGCTGGATCTTGATCTTGAGCATACGGGTTGCGATGATGAGCCACACAGAACTCCTTAGAGGTCATCTCTGTCACAGGCTTGGCCTTCGGCTTGGGCTTGTTGGCAACTTTCTTGGAAGGAGGCTTGGGCTGAGTTGGAGGACCACTTGAAGATGAAGCAGTTGCCTCAGAAGTGCGATAGTGCTTTGATCCAGGATGCCCGGGGTTGATACGACGGACGGGGGGCTCCGAAGTGCCATCACCTAGAACCACACAAACACCGGCAAAGAAAGCCAACAAAACGAGCATAAGCTAGCAGAAGAGCAACACAAATCAACGTTTGGTATGAGAAAAATGGAGGCCGGCACCCCGAGCGGTAGTACCGTTCCTAGCAAGTGGCAGTACCGCCCACAACAGTAGTACCACTCCAGGGAAGCAGTAGTACCGCCCGAGGCAGAGGACAACGGTCAGGCCACAACCGCTGCTAGATCCGGTACTACCGGGGGTGCCAAACTCAAAAATACTCCTACCAAACATCAATCCAACTAGTCTAGCAGCCTTCAACATCCTACTCAAGCCTCGATTTGGCCAAAAATCGATAAATGCTAAGACTATTGCCCCAAAAGCCTAGATCTGAAAACTAGAAGCAACGAGAAGAAGAAAGGGGGCAATACCACCATCCATGGCAAGAGGAAGGGGTGGGGATCGACTCCACCGATTGGAAATGCGAAGGATGGCTCGGAGAAAGCGGCCCGGCGGCGGCCTCCCGCGGTGAGTTCGTCGCTGGAGAGAGAGAAATGAACGGGGGAGAGAACCACGAATGGGTATGGGGGAGTAAAACTCCCCCTGCCCGATTCATAACCCCCAGTCCCGCCCCACAGCGGTAGTACCGCTCTGGCGGGCTGTAGTACCACTTGATGCCACTCAGCGGTAGTACCGCCCTTCCACAGCGGTAGTACCGCCCAGTGAAAACTCAACTAGACAGGACAAACAAAGGCCTAGCTACGAAAATGAAATGACGCGACGAGCCGAGGGAGCAACTCCAAGAGTAAAAGCAACCGAAAACCAGAGACGCACCCACGGAGAGACTAAAAGCAAAACACACCAAACACAAACCAAACCAACTAGAGGAAAAAGGAAAACAACACACCTCTCAAGGAGAGGGCGGTGGCCGAGGCCACCTATGTTTGAGTCAAGTGGTATCGCACCGCGAAGATTTTAACCTTGGGCCCATGACCAAAACTCATCTTTGAAGCACAAGTACCATAAAAAATGGCTAATGTGAAAGACGTGATTGATTTATGCATAATGGGGGGAGGGAGAATTCATTGAGAGAGCAACACTCCCCCTATTTCCATGCCTACATCTAAAACAAAATATACTGATGAGTGTGGTGGGGTGTGCCTAGATTCAAGCCACATTGCTCAAATCAATGATATTTAGCTCATGCCTTAATTCGCGAAATCTTGCTTCATCTAGAGGCTTGGTGAAGATATCCGCTAGTTGCTCTTGAGTGTTGATGTAGATGATCTCAATATCTCCACGTTTGATGTGATCCCTAATGAAATGATGACGAATCTCAATATGCTTCGTCTTGCTATGTTGCACCGGATTGTGAGAGATCTTGATAGCACTTTCATTGTCACATAGAAGAGGTACTTTGTCACAAGTGACACCGTAATCCTTTAAAGTTTGCCTCATCCATAGCAATTGTGCACAACAACTTGTGGCGGCTACATATTCGGCCTCGATGGACGAGAGAGACACACAATTTTGCTTCTTCGAAGACCAACTCACCAAAGAGCGACCAAGGAATCGGCACCCTCTGGAAGTTGACTTCCTCTCCACACAATCTCCTGCCCAATCCGAGTCTGAGTAACCCATGAGATCGAAGCTTGCTCCTTTGGGGTACCATAAGCCAAAGTTTGGGGTATGAGCCAAATATCGAAAGATTCGCTTGACCGCCACATAGTGGCTTTCCTTAGGTGCGGCTTGAAACAGTGCACAAATTCCCACACTCAACATGATATCCGGTCTAGATGCACAAAGGTAAAGCAAGGATCCAATCATGGAACGATATACCTTTTGATCCACCGCTTTACCATTGGGATCACTGTCAAGCTTGCATTTGGTGGGCATGGGAAACTTGACCGGCTTGACATCATCTAGCTTGAATCTCTTGAGCATGTATTGGGTATACTTGGCTTGGTTGATGAACGTTCCTTCTCTTCTTTGCTTGACTTCGAACCCAAGAAAGAACTTCAACTCTCCCATCATAGACATCTCAAACTTCTTAGTCATTAGTGCGGCAAACTCGTCATTGAAAGATTTGTTAGGAGAACCAAAAATAATATCATCAACATATAGTTGGCATATGAACAAATCCCCTTTGACCCTCTTAGTAAAAAGAGTGGGATCGATTTTCCCAATTTCAAACCCACGATCTTGTAACAACTCGGTAAGGTGCTCATACCACTCACGTGGGGCTTGTTTAAGGCCATAGAGCAACTTTTTGAGTTTGTATACATGAGTGGGGAGCTTGGGATCCTTGAATCCCGGAGGTTGTTTGACATACACCAACTCATTCAAAGGACCATTAAGAAATGCACTTTTCACATCCATTTGTTGCAAGTTAAAATCATGATGAGATGCATATGCAAGCAACATGCTAATAGATTCAAGAAGTGCAACGGGGGCAAAGGTTTCACCGTAGTCGATGCCCTCGACTTGGGAGTAGCCTTGTGCCACCAATCTCGCCTTGTTTCGAACAACCACACCGTTCGCATCTTGCTTGTTCTTGAAGATCCATTTGGTCCCAATGACATTGTGTTCCTCCGTTGGCCTTGGCACTAATTCCCAAACTTGATTACGCTCGAAGTTGTTGAGTTCATCATGCATAGCTTCAAGCTAATCCTCATCACCGAGAGCCTCATGTACCTTTTGGGGTTCAACACACGAAACAAACGCGTGATTCTCACAAAAGTTTGACAATTGTTTACGAGTAGTTACCCCTTTTCTCAAGCTTCCAAGCACATTCTCCATGACATGTTGTTGACACTCAAGCTTGGAAGTCACCTTAGAGGCACGGCGCTCCAAAAGTTCCTCGATGGGCATTTGAGGATCATCTTGCACATCTTGAACACCGTCTTGAGTTTGCTCTTGATCTTGAGCATCGTCTTGAGCTTGCTCTTGATCTTGAGTGAGCTCGGAGGCATGAACTTGATCTTGGGCATCATTTGGGGCATCACCATATCCATGGGGTTGATCTTGCCCTTGATCTTGTTCATGGAGTTGAGGGCCTTCACTTTGTTCTTCGGAAGCGTGTGGGTCTCGCGTAGGTGATGGCTCCACTTGAGTAGAGCATTGTCCTTCTCCTTCAGCCACAAGGGGTTCCTCAATGGGGAGTATTTGACCAATCCCCATTCTTCTTATGGCTTGGGGAGGAATTTCATCACCTACATCACAAAGACCACTTTGCTCCACTTGGGAGCCGTTATTTTCATCAAACTCCACGTTACACGTCTCCTCAATGAGTCCGATGGACTTGTTGAGGACACGGTAAGCATGAGAGTTTGTAGCATAACCAACAAATATGCCCTCTTGAGCTCTAGGTTCGAATTTAGACAAACAAACACCTTTCTTGAGAATGAAACACTTACAACCGAACACCCGGAAGTACTTGAGGTTGGGCTTGTTACCAGTAAGTATCTCATATGGAGTCTTGTTCAAGCCTTTGCGGAGGTAGAGCCTATTGGATGCATGACATGCGGTGTTGATGGCTTCGACCCAAAAGTTGTACGGAGATTTGAATTCTGCCATCATGGTCCTTGCCGCATCCATCAACGTCCGGTTCTTCCTCTCTGCCACACCATTTTGTTGAGGGGTATAGGATGTGGCATATTGGTGCTTGATCCCCTCATCACTAAGAAACTCATCCAAGGTGTAGTTCTTGAACTCGGTGCCGTTGTCACTTCTAATCATCAATATCTTTGCTTGATGTTGACGTTGAGCTTCATTTGCAAAGTTGATGACGGTTTGTTGAGTCTCACTCTTCCTCTTGAAGAAGTATACCCATGTATATCTTGAGTAGTCATCCACAATCACCAAGCGATACTTTCTTCCACCAAGACTATCAAAGGATGGAGGTCCAAAGAGGTCCATGTGAAGGAGCTCCAAGGGCCTCTTCCAGTAGATGATAGTCGAGGGTCGATGAGCCGTTTCATGAAGCTTTCCATTGATACAAGCACTGCAAGCACGGTCTTTGGCAAAACTCACATTTGTTAGTCCACGGACGTGGTCCCCTTTGAGGAGACTTTGCAAAGATCTCATATTGACATGGGCTAGTCGGCGATGCCAAAGCCAACCCACATCAACTTTAGCCATTAGGCAAGTCACGGTCTTAATGGGTCGCTCTGAAAAGTTCACCACATAGAGACCGTTCTTGACATGCCCAACAAAGGCTACTTTAAGAGTCTTGCTCCACAAAAGGGCCACGGTATCAAGATCAAAGAATGTTGCAAATCCCATAAGTGCAAGTTGACGAACGGAAAGTAAATTGTATGCAAGAGACTCAACAAGCATGACCTTCTCAATAGATAAATCTTGAGAGATGACCACCTTGCCAAGTCCCAATACCTTAGAAGTTGAGGCATCACCAAATTGGACATGGGTGGGCATAGATGGAATTGGATGCACATCCACAACCAAGTCCTTGCTCCCGGTCATATGATTTGTTGCACCACTATCAAGCAACCATGACACTCCACCGGAAGCAAACTACTATAAGAGATCAATGCTTGGATTTAGGTACCCATTCTTGAATGGGTCCTTTGAGGTTAGTAACAAGGGTCTTAGGAACCCAAATAGACCATTCAATGTAGTCATAGTAAGAACCAACGAATTTGGCATAAACATGCCCATCACTAGCACGGCATAAAACATAAGAAGGGTTAAAGTCGCTGGCTTTGTTGTTAGGGGCGGTTTTGCGCTTCTTGGCATTACCACCCACTTCCTTGTTCTTCATCTTCTCATGAGTACCCTCACACGCCTTGACAAAGGTTTCCTTCAGTGGGAGAGGTTGCTTGGTCTTGTTGTTGTTCTTCTTCTTCTTTGACTTGGGTGCAAACCCAAGTTCCTCCTTTCCTACAACTTCCTTTTGGCTTGTTAAAAGGTCATTGAGGTTCTTTTCACCTTGTATGCATGTCACAAGGCCCTTCTCAAATTGCTCTTTCAACTTGGCATTTTCCTCCACAAGATGCACATGCTCACAACAAGGGTTAGTAGCATGGGCATTATCAATTAGAACGAACGGAGGGCAAGTGGAAATCTCCTTGGTTAGCTTCACTTGGAGTTGATCATGAGACTCTTTGAGAGAAGCATGAACACCCTTCAAGACCTTGTGAGCCTTGTCAAGTGTATCAAATTCTTCCTTGAGTCTATCATGGCCAACCCCAAGTGCAACTTTCTCGGATTTAAGCACACGAGTAAGAACAATAGCATGATCAAGATATTTTTGCAATTTAGCATGATCAACATTGTGTGACTCCTCAAGAGTCAAATGAAGATCTCGCTCTTCCTCGAGAGCAATGGAAAGATCTGCAATCTCATCGGCATAGTCACGACTATGCCCCTCCAACTTGGAGATAGTATCCTCATGCGACTCAATGATATCATTGGCCTCACCAAGTTGTTCGAAGAGAGCAACAAAGTGCTTCTTGGACTCACCCTTGAGCTTGCTCACAAACTTGGTGAACTCATTCTCATCAACTTTCTCCACCTCACTATCATCAACACAATCTAACAATGAAGGAGTAGTAATGATGGTGGTTTTGATGTTAGGAGTTACCTTGTTGATACCTTTGGCCATGAGGCACTTGGCAATGGTGTTTTCGTTGGGGCGTCGAAGAGAGACACCTTGGAGGGGGAAGATGTAGCAATAGCAATGGTTGTCGTTGCCATTCCTTCTCCACTTGTATCTTCCTCATCATCATCAGACCACACTCCTCTTCTTCTTCCGGAATGGCCTTGGCCTTCAAAGCAAGGGTGGGATTGCTTTTCTTTGACTGGACACGAGCAAGAGCATTGTCGGCGGTCTTGTTCATGATGTTCATTGCAATAAACTCATCCAACACTTGACTTGAGGTTAAGGAGTGAAAATCCGGCCTTTGACGAATCACATAAGACATGGCCTTGTTGAATGGCATGATGGCCTTGAGAAACTTGCGCTTGATCCAAGTGTCATCCGTATCCTTGCTCCCATGGTCTTGGAGAGCAACCGCAAGAGTAGTCACCCTCAGGTAGAGATCACGCGGATCCTCATCTTCTAGCATCACAAATTCATTGGCCTCATCAAGGACCACTTCAAAGTTGGATCGTTGGATGCTCGAGCTCCCCTTGTACATAGAAACAATGTGCTCCCAATAATCCTTTGCACGAGTGAAAGGTCGTAAGTGAGATAGATCTTCGGGTGGGACCGCATCTTGAAGGATGAACAAAGCGGAGTGATTGTATTGATTGTCCACTTCTTCTCTTGGGGTGAAGTTGTTTGGATCATGCGGGTAGAAGCCTTGCTCAATGATTCTCCAAAGGTTAGTTGAGCAGTGATTCAAATGAGACTTAATGCGAAAGACCCAATTAGCAAAATCACCCTTAACAAGCTTGGGAGGAGGGCCATGAATATTAATGCGAGGTGTAGGGACCGGTCCTCCATAGACCGGGGGAGGGGGAACCGAGGCAAAGGGTCCCGTCCCATTCTTGTCTTGAAGGGAAGGAACATGAGTACCTTTAGCCGCTTCCTTGGCGGAATTGGCCTCCGACTCCGATGCCATGGGATTAACCACAAGCAAGGGTTCGGGAGTGGATTTCATCCCCTCAAGTAATTCTTTAAGCATGGACTTGACTTCGGTCGTCATAGATGTCTTAAGTGAAGCCATAGCTTCATTTAAGTCATCTCGAGTGATCGGATTCAACTCCACAGCCTCGAGCACTTCCTCCCCGGTGTCAACCATACTCTTCGGGTGGTGAAACCCTCAATAAAGAGACGAGGCTCTGATACCAATTGAAAGGATCGATATGGTTGACTAGAGGGGGGGGTGTGAATAGGCAACTACCAATCTTTAGCTTTTCTTAACAAATTAGGTTTAGCAACAAATAGGTTGTCTAGATATGCAACTAGGTGAGCAACCTATATGAAGCAAACAACAACAACAACAACAAGTGCAAGCAAAGGATACAACACAACAATAGCTTGCACAAAGTAAAGGGAAGAGATAACCACAAGTGGAGCCGGTGGAGACGAGGATGTGTTACCGAAGTTCCTTCCTTTTGGGGGAAGTATGTCTCCATTGGAGCGGTGTGGAGGCACAATGCTCCCCAAGAAGCCACTAGGGCCACCATATTCTCCTCATGCTCTCACACAATGCGAGATGCCGTGATTCCACTAGTGGTGCCCTTGAAGGCGGCAACCGAACCTTTACAAACAAGGTTGGGGCAATCTCCACAACTTGATTGGAGGCTCCCAACGATACCACAGAGCTTCACCACAATGGAATGTGGCTCCGAGGTGACCTCAACCATGTAGGGTGCTCAAACACCCAAGAGTAACAAGATCCACAAGGGATTAGTGGGGGGAATCAAATTTCTCTTGGTGGAAGTGTAGATCCGGGCCTTCTCAACCAATCCCTAGAAAATCAACAAGTTTGATCGGCTAGGGAGAGAGATCGGGCGAAAATGAGCTTCGGAGCAACAATGGAGTTTGGGGGAGGAAGAGGTAGGTCTTCTTGAGGAAGAAGACCTCCTTATATAGTGGGGAATCAAATCCAACCGTTATCCCATAACTCAGCCCGCAGAGAGCGGTACTACCACTCATGGGAGCGGTACTACCGCTCGAGGCTGCGGTACTGCCGCTTGGCCCAGTGGTAGTACCGCTGGGGCTGCGCGTAGAGAGTAGAGAGAAGGGGCAGGAGAGAGAGCCTCTGATTGGCACTAGTAGCGGTGGTAGGGCGGTACTACCGCTTATAAGCGGTACTACCGTGCCTACTGCTGCTCCTACTGCCGCCCAACCCGACACAAGAAGCGACGGTCTCGAATCGAGGCGGTACTAGCGCGGTATTGGAGCGGTACCACTGACTGGAGCCCTGGGCGGTACTACCGCTGTTTCAAAGTGGTACTACCGCCTGAGGCTCTAGGCGGTACTGCCGCTTGGATCCACAGTACTACCGCTGGATCCTTATCAACCCCACTTCAAAGACAACGAAGGATCCTCCAAGGGTGCGGGAAAGAATTGGGGGTGCAAAGGGGATGTGTACGTGTTGATTCCGCCCTAACCTTTCCGATACGGACCCCCTCTTCATAGTACGGTGTTTCCTATGACTCAAGTCCACCAAAACTGAAATGAAGGAAACAACACCGTCTTCACTTTAAACACCGAGGGGTAGAAATCGTCTCGTGCCATATAGATGAAAATCTGAAATGCTCAATGCACACGATTAGTCCGTAAATGTATTGTCATCAATCACCAAAACCACTTAGAGAGAGAAATGCCCTAACATTAGGGTTACTTTACGATCAAATCGATACACACACATTATGAACGACAACCATGTTTTTATGTAAACTTAAGATGTCCCTACGGTTAAGATCTTTAGTACGTATTTACTTATAACCAAAGATATCTTAGCTAAACACAATTGGCAGGACAACTGAAGATGTCGCCTTTGCACGGTTAGTGTGAAGGATAGTGTTTGTGGCATTTAAGAAACTGGTTAAGGGTGTTGGTACCCATCTTAAGACTCAAATCTGAGCTAATTACTAAGTTTTCGTTCATAATGATATTGTGTATAGCATAGAAAACGTTTTCATTTGTGTAAGGTTCACATGGCCACTAATTGGCTCTGTACATGGTTCTTAGAGCATCTCCACTCGCCCACCCAACATGCCCCCCAGGGCTCTTTTTTTAGCGCCGGCGCTGAAAAATCAGCCCAGTCGCGTCCCCAAGACCTCGTTTTTCACTGGTTTGGTCCGAAAAAGCAGCCGGCGAACCCGAGCCGAACCCAAATCCCCGGGGGGCGCCTGGGGGCGCCGGCCGAAGTGAAAAGGCGCGTGGGTCCACTCTGTCGGTGACAGACAGGCCTTTTCCCGCCGATCCCCCGCTTTTCCCTCCATTTCCCCCCTTCTACCCCTCTTCTCCCGCCATTCTCCTCCCTCTCCCCACCATCCGACCGCCATCTCGCCATGCCACCGAAGAATTATACGGCCCCTCGCGCCGCCACTGCCGATGCCACCCAGCCGAAGCAGAGGAAACCGAGGGCGCCGCCGGCAAAACCACCGGGCATGTCGAACGCCGACTGGAAGGCGGAGGTTCAACGCCAGGAGGCTGTCACCACCGACCGGCAGAACAGGCTGAACACCAAGAGAGCACGGGACGCGGCGGCGTCGGCGGCGGCGAAGCAATGATGAATCCACCCGGCGTCCACGGCCCGCAGGCTGCCTGGAGCCAGCAGAGCGTCGGGTCGCCGGCCTGCTTCTCGCCGTCGCCGTCGGTGCGCTTTTTTGGGTAGCGGGAAAATGGCAAGTTTGAATTATGCGCGTCTTGGGGCCGAAACCTGGGGGCGCGGCTGGGAACTGGATCGCCCCCAGGGCCGAAAAAGTGCCGGCGCTTGGGCCAAACCGCAATCGCCAGGTGCCCTGGGGGGTCGAACGAGTGGAGATGCTCTCACCGCACCATGTGAAAGAGGGGTTGCTTTGAACTCTAGGTGCATGCATCCACCTGGGGAGAGAATTTATGGCACAGACTAAGGGCACCGACCCCCTCCCCCTGCATGTTTTTTTTTGCTTTCAATTTTCAATCTTTTATATCTTTTGAATGAAAAGACAAAATTAAGTTTGTTCTCGTATTCGTGTTTCTTGTGACGAGGACTTTCAAATAACATCCATTTTGATGATTTTTTATTTTTTATTATGTTTCAAAATTTGAAACTTAAGACGAGTGAGCAACAAACTCGCAACTTTCATACCTGCGATGACAAAAAAATCGCTTAAAGTTTCAACTGTGAAACTTGCTACGAGCGAGCGAGAAAATTGCAAGCTTCAGATGCAAAATTTGAAGTTTTAAAGATTAAAACGTAAACCTTGTTGTGCCCTCATGTGGGATCAAACTACTTTGCGGATCGCGAGGCAATTGAGCGGCCGGGAAGGGATGGGCAAGTGGTGCTCCCGCACCTGCGTGGCCCTGCGAATTTGCTTATCCACGCCCAGACTTTGCTTTAACAATATGGATGGCAGTCTAGGATATGTGGCACATTATATGCAACATGTAATCGGTTTGCTTTCTGATTGTAGTCACAATGTCGCTGCACTTTTTTTTGGTTAATCTGATAGGCAGAGTCCACATGTGATTGCCCATTAACCGCATCCTCATGTAATGAAGGCCCCCACGTAGCTAGATTTATACTGTTAGACTTGTGTCGAATATTATTGTACAAGGTAGGTTACAGTTGGACTTGGTTTTGGACTGTGTGTAGACAAGGTAGGAGTTATGTCCTAATAGGACACTTGTATCCTAGGCCTCTCATATATATCGGGGGTAGACACACGATGTAACCTATGCCAACATAATAGCACGGGCATGCGGGGGAGCCGGCGGCGTGTGCCGGCGCCCGGGTGGCCGGTGTGCGGTATTGTGACGGTGTCACAGGGAGGAGCGCCCTTAGTCAAGCCCCGAGGATGTAGCCATATCGGTGAACCTTGTTAACAAATCTCGGTGTCATGCTTATGTGATTGCTTGGTCCTCGGTAGATCAACGGTGGCCTCGAATTTCTTCTAACAAGTGGTATCAGAGCAAGGTTCGAAGAGGCCGTGAAAGTTGATTTAGAGGAGAACGATGAAGACTGGTGGCTGTGGAGGCACGACGACGTGCGGCAGCGATCGGAGAACATGGCGTATGAAGTAATCGGAAACAGCAGCGGCATAATTGTTGGGAATCGTTGCATGGAAAACAAAAATTTTCTACGCACACGCAATGATCTATCCATGGAGATGCATAGCAACAAGAGGGAGAGTGTGTCTACTTACCCTCATAGACCGTAAGCGGAAGCATTTAACAACGCGGTTGATGTAGTCGAACTTCTTCGCGCTCCAACCGATCAAGTACCGAACGTACGGCACCTCCGCATTTTGCACATGTTCAGCTCGGTACGTCCCTTGAATTCTTGATCCAGCAAGATGGCGAGGTAGTAGATGAGTTCCGTCAGCACGACGGCATGGTGACGGTGATGGTGAAGTGATCTCCGCAGGGCTTCGCCTAAGCACTACGAAAATATGACCGGGGTGTAAACGGTGGAGGGAGGCGCCGCACACGGTAAACAATTGTCTGGTCTGTGCTAGGGCGCCCCCCTCCCACATATATATAGGTGGGAGGGGGAGGGGAGAGGCCAGGAGGCGCCCCAAGTAGGACCAAATCCTGCTTGGGCTCCTCCCAAGCCGCGCCCCCCTGCCATATATATCGAAGGGGGAAGGAAAGAGGGGGGAGGAGGAAGGAAGGGGGAATCCTATTCCCTTTCTTTCCTTTCCTTCTCCACATTGGCCGGCCCATATAGGGGGTGCACCAGCCCCTTGCGGCTGGTGTGTTTCCCCTCTTGGCCCATAAGGCCCATATCTTTTGCCAGGGGTGCCTGGAACCCCTTCCGGTGACCCAATAAGTACCCGATACCCCCCGAAACACTTCCGATGTCCGAATACCATCGTCCTATATATCAATCTTTACCTCTCCACCATTTCGAGACTCCTCGTCGTGTCCGTGATCTCATCCGGGACTCCGAACAACATTCGGTCACCAAATCACATAACTCATATAATACTATATCGTCAACGAACGTTAAGCGTGCGGACCCTACGGGTTTGAGAACTATGTAGACATGACCGAGACACCTCTCCGGTCAATAACCAATAGCGGAACCTGGATGCTCATATTGGCTCCTACATATTCTACGAAGATCTTTATCGGTCGAACCGTTATGGCAACATACGTAATTCCCTTTGTCCATTGGTATGTTACTTGCCCGAGATTCGATCGTCGGTATCTTCATACCTAGTTCAATCTCGTTACCGGCAAGTCTCTTTACTCGTTCTGTAATACATCACCTCGTGACTAACTCCTTAGTCGTTTGCTTGCAAGCTTATGATGTGTATTACCGAGAGGGCCCAGAGATACCTCTCCGAAACTTGGAGTGGCAAATCCTAATCTCGATCTATGCCAACTCAACAAACACCTTCGGAGATACCTGTAGAGCATCTTTATAATCACCCAATTACGTTGTGATGTTTGATAGCACACAAGGCATTCCTCCGGTATCCGGGAGTTGCATAATCTCATAGTCGAAGGAATATGTATTTGACATGAAGAAAGCAATAGCAATAAAACTGAACGATCATTATGCTAAGCTAACGGATGGGTCTTGTCCATCACATCATTCTCCTAATGATGCGATCCCGTTATCAACCGACAACTCATGTCCATGGTTAGGAAACCTTAACCATCTTTGATCAACGAGCTAGTCTAGTAGAGGCTCACTAGGGACACGGTATTTGTTTAAGTATTTACACATGTATTTAAGTTTCCGGTCAATACAATTCTAGCATGAATAATAAACCTTTATCATGAACAAGGAAATATAAAATAATAACAACTTTATTATTGCCTCTAGGGCATATTTACACCAGTCTCCCACTTGCACTAGAGTCAATAATCTAGTTCACATCGCCATGTGATTAACACCCCAAGAGTTTACTAAAGTCAATAATCTAGTTCACATCTCCATGTGATTAACACCCTAAGGTGTGATCATGTTTTGCTTGCGAGAGAGATTTTTAGTCAACAGGTCTGTTATATTCAGATCCATGTGTACTTTGCAAATCCTTATGTCATACTGTAGATGCTGCTATCATGCTTTACTTGGAGCTATTCCAAATGACTGCTCCATTATACGTATCCGGTTTGCTACTCAGTGTTATACGGATTGGTGTTAAAGCTTGCATTGACGTAACCCTTTACGACGAACTATTTATCACCTCCATAATCGAGAAACATTTCCTTAGTCCTCTAGTTACTAAGGATAATTTTGACCGCTGTCCAGTGATCCACTTCTGGATCACTCTTGTACCCCTTTTGCCAGACACGTGGCAAGGCACACATCAGGTGTGGTACACAGCATGGCATACATTATAGAACCTATGTCTGAGGCATAGGGAATGACTTTCATTCTCTCTCTATCTTTTGCCGTGGTTGAGCTTTGAGTCTGACTCAACTTCACACCTTGCAAGACAGGCAAGAACCCTTTCTTTGACTGATCCATTTTGAACTTCTTCAAAACTTTGTCAAGGTATGTGCTTTGTGAAAGTCCTATCAAGTGTCTTGATCTATCCCTATAGATCTTGATGCCCAATATATAAGCAGCTTCACCGAGGTCTTTCATTGAAAAACTCTTATTCAAGTATCCTTTTATGCCATCCAGAAATTCTATATCATTTCCAATCAACAATATGTCATCCACATATAATATCAGAAATGCTACAGAGCTCCCACTCACTTTCTTGTAAATACAGGCTTCACCATAAGTCTGTATAAAACCATATGCTTTGATCACCTCATCAAAGCATATATTCCAACTCCGAGATGCTTGCACTAGTCCATAGATGGATCGCTAGAGCTTGCACACTTTGTTAGCACCCTTAGGATCGACAAAACCTTCTGGTTGCATCATATACAACTCTTCTTTGAGAAATCCATTAAGGAATGCAGTTTTGACATCCATTTGCCAGATTTCATAATCATAAAATACGGCAATTGCTAACATGATTCGGACAGACTTAAGCATCGCTACGGGTGAGAAAGTCTCATCGTAGTCAACCCCTTGAACTTGTCGAAAACCTTTCGCGACAAGTCAAGCTTTGTAGACAGTGATATTACCATCAATGTCTATCTTCCTCTTAAATATCCATTTATTCTCAATGGCTTGCCGATCATAGGGCAAGTCTACCAAAGTCCACACTTTCTTCTCATACATGGATCCTATCTCAGATTTCATGGCCTCAAGCCAACTGTCGGAATCTGGGCTCATCATAGCTTCTTCATAGTTCATAGGTTCGCCTTGGTCTAGTACCATGACTTCCAGCACAGGATTCCCGTACCACTCTGGTGCGGATCGTGTTCTGGTTGAGCTACGAGGTTCTGTAGTAACTTGATCCGAAGTTTCATGATCATCATCATTAGCTTCCTCTCTAGTTGGTGTAGGCATCACGGGAACGGTTTTCTCTGATGAACTACTTTCCAATTCGAGAGAAGGTACGATTACCTCATCAAGTTCTACTTTCCTCCCACTCACTTCTTTCAAGAGAAACTCCTTCTCTAGAAAGGACCCACTCTTGGCAACAAAGATCTTGCCTTCGGATTTGTGGTAGAAGGTGTACCCAATTGTTTCCTTAGGGTATCCTATGAAGACACACTTCTCTGATTTGGGTTCGAGCTTATCAGCCTGAAGCCTTTTGACATAAGTGTCGCAACCCCAAACTTTAAGAAATGACAGCTTAGGTTTCTTGCCAAACCATAGTTCATACGGTGTCGTCTCAACGGATTTAGACGGTGCCCTATTTAACCTGAATGCAGCTATCTCTAATGCATAACCCCAAAACGATAGTGGTAAATCGGTAAGAGACATCATAGATCGCACCATATCTAATAAAGTACGGTTACGACGTTCGGACACACCATTACGTTGTGGTGTTCCAGGTGGCGTGAGTTGTGAAACTATTCCACATTGTTTTAAATGAAGGCCAAACTCGTTACTCAAATATTCGCCTCCGCGATCAGATCGTAGAAACTTTATTTTCTTGTTACGATGATTCTCCGCTTCACTCTGAAATTCTTTGAACTTTTCAAATGCTTCAGACTTGTGTTTCATTAAGTAGATATACCCATATCTGCTCAAATCATCTGTGAAGGTCAGAAAATAACGATACCCGCTGCGTGCCTCAACACTCATCGGACCGCATACATCGGTATGCATTATTTCCAATAAGTCATTAGCTCGCTCCATTTTTCCGGAGAACGGAGTTTTAGTCATCTTGCCCATGAGGCATGGTTCGCAAGTATCAAATGATTCATAATCAAGTGATTCCAAAAAGCCCATCTGCATGGAGTTTCTTCATGCGCTTTACACCAATATGACCTAAACGGCAGTGCCACAAATATGTTGCACTATCATTATCAACTTTGCATCTTTTGGCATCAATATTATGAATATGTGTATCACTACGATCGAGATTCAATAAACCATTTACATTGGGTGTATGACCATAGAAGGTTTTATTCATGTAAACAGAACAACAATTATTCTCTGACTTAAATGAATAACCGTATCGCAATAAACATGATCCAATCATATCCATGCTCAACGCAAACACCAAATAACATTTATTTATTTCGGTCCAACACTAATCCCGAAGGTAGAGGGAGTGTGCGATGGTGATCTTATCAACCTTGGAATCACTTCCAACACACATCATCACCTCGTCATTAACTAGTCTCCGTTCATTTTGCAACTCCAGTTTCGAGTTACTAATCTTAGCAACTGAACCGGTATCAAATACTCAGGGGCTACTATGAACACTAGTAAAATACACATCAATAACATGTATATCAAATATACCTTTGTTCACTTTGCCATCCTTCTTATCCGCCAAGTATTTGGGGCAGTTCCACTTCCAGTGACCATTTCCTTCGCAGTAGAAGCACTCAGTTTCAGGCTTGGGTCCAGCTTTGGGCTTCTTCATGGGAGCGACAACTTGCTTGCCATTCTTCTTGAAGTTTCCTTACTTTCCCTCGCCCTTTTTCTTGAAACTAGTGGTCTTGTTAACCATCAACACTTGATGCTCTTTCTTGATTTCTACCTTTGCCGATTTCAGTATCGCGAAGAGCTCGGGAATCGTTTTTGTTATCCCTTGCATATTATAGTTCATCACGAAGTTCTAGTAGCTTGGTGATAGTGACTAGAGAACTTTGTCAATCACTATCTTATCTGGAAGATTAACTCCCACTTGATTCAAGCGATTGTAGTACCCAGACATTCTGAGCACATGCTCACTGGCTGAGCTATTCTCCTCCATCTTGTAGGCAAAGTACTTGTCAGAGGTCTCATACCTCTCGACATGAGCATGAGTCTGAAATACCAATTTCAGCTCTTTGGAACATCTCATATGCTCCGTGGCGTTCAAAACGTTTTTGAAGTCCCGGTTCTAAGCCGTAAAGCATGGCGTACTAAACTATCAAGTAGTCATCATATCGAGCTTGCCAAACGTTCATAACGTCTGCATCTGCCCCTGCAATAGGTCTGTCACCTAGCGGTGCATCAAGGACATAATTCTTCTGTGCAGCAATGAGGATAATCCTTAGATCACGGACCCAGTCCGCATCAGTGCTACTATCATCTTTCAACTTAGTTTTCTCTAGGAACATATAAAAATAAAACAGGGGAGCTATACACGAGCTATTGATCTACATCATAGATATGCAAAAACTATCAAGACTAAGTTCGTGATAAATTAAGTTCAATTAGTCAAATTACTAAAGAACTCCCACTTAAATAGACATCCCTCAAGTTATCTAAGTGATACATGATCCAAATCAACTAACCCATGTCCGATCATCACGTGAGATGGGGTAGTCATCAATGGTGAACATCTCTATGTTGATCATATCTACTATATGATTCACGTTCGATCTTTCGATCTCCAGTGTTCCGAGACCATGTCTGTACATGCTAGGCTCGTCAAGTTTAACCCAAGTGTTCTGCTTGTGTAAAACTGTCTTACACCCGTTGTATGTGAACGTAGAGTCTATCACACCCGATCATCACGTGGTGTCTCGAAATGATGAACTTTCGCAACGGTGCATACTCAGGGAGAACACTTATATCTTGAAATTTAGTGAAGGGATCATCTTATAATGCTACCGTCGTTCTAAGAAAAATAAGATGCATAAAGGATAAACATCACATGCAATCAAAATATGTGACATGATATGGCCATCATCATCTTGTGCTTTTGATCTCCATCTCCAAAGCATCGTCGTGATCTCCATTGTCACCGGCATGACACCATGATCTCCATCAATGTGTCGTTACGTGGTCGTCTCGCCAACTATTGCTTCTACAACTATTGCTAACGCATAGCGATAAAGTAAAGCAATTACATGGCGCTTGCACTTCATACAATAAAGAGACAACCATAAGGCTCCTGCCGGCTGTCAATATATATTACAAAACATGATCATCTCATAGAACAACTTATATCACATCATGTCTTGACCATATCACATCACAACATACCCTGCAAAAACAAGTTAGATGTCATCTACTTTGTTGTTGCAAGTTTTATGTGGCTGCTACGGGTTTCATGCAAGAACCATTCTTACCTATGGCAAAAACCACAACGGTGATTCGTCAAGTTTGCTGTTTTAACCTTCTTCAAGGACCGGCCGCAGTCAAATTCGATTCAACTAAAGTAGGAGAAACAGACACCCGCCAGCCACCTTTATGCAAAACTAGTTGCATGTCTGTCAGTGGAACCGGTCTCATGTACATGGACATGTAAGGTTGGTCCGGGCCGCTTCATCCCACAATACCGCCGAATCATAATAAGACCTTGGTGGTAAGCAGTATGACTATCACCGCCCACAACTCTTTGTGTTCTACTCGTGCATATCATCTACGCATAGACCTGGCTCATGATGCCACTGTTGGGAATCGTTGCGTGGAAAACAAATTTTTTCTACGCACACGCGATGATCTATACATGGAGATGCATAGAAACGAGAGGGAGAGTGTCTATGTACCCTCGTAGACCGTAAGCGGAAGCGTTTAACAACGCGGTTGATGTAGTCGAACTTCTTCGCGCTCCAACCGATCAAGTACCGAACGTACGGCACCTTCGCGTTCTGCACACGTTCAGCTCAGTGACGTCCCTCGCCTTCTTGATCCAGCAAGATGTCGAGGTAGTAGATGAGTTCCGTCAGCACGACGGCATGGTGACGGTGATGGTGAAGTGATCTCCG
Organism: Thinopyrum elongatum; assembly: GCA_011799875.1. Classification (NCBI taxonomy): domain Eukaryota; kingdom Viridiplantae; phylum Streptophyta; class Magnoliopsida; order Poales; family Poaceae; genus Thinopyrum; species Thinopyrum elongatum. Next base: position 173,198,048 of record CM022298.1, on the reverse strand, counting down.
CAGGGCTTCGCCTAAGCACTATGAAAATATGACCGGGGTGTAAACGGTGGAGGGAGGCGCCGCACACGGCTAAACAATTTTCTGGTCTGTGCTAGGGCGCCCCCCTCCCACATATATATATAGGTGGGAGGGGGAGGAGAGAGGCCAGGAGGCGCCCCAAGTAGGACCGAATCCTACTTGGGCTCCTCCCAAGCCGCGCGCCCCCCTGCCATATATATCGGAGGGGGAAGGAAAGAGGGGGGAGGAGGAAGGAAGGGGGAATCCTATTCCCTTTCTTTCCTTTACTTCTCCACATTGGCCGGCCCATATAGGGGGCGCACCAGCCCCTTGTGGCTAGTGCGTTTCCCCTCTTGGCCCATAAGGCCCATATCTTTTGCCGGGGGTGCCCGGAACCCCTTCCGGTGACCCGATAAGTACCCGATACCCCCCGAAACACTTTCGATGTCCGAATACCATCGTCCTATATATCAATCTTTACCTCTCGACCATTTCGAGACTCCTCGTCGTGTCCGTGATATCATCCGGGACTCCAAACAACATTCGGTCACCAAATCACATAACTCATATAATACTATATCATCAACGAACGTTAAGCGTGCGGACCCTACGGGTTCGAGAACTATGTAGACATGACCGAGACACCTCTCCGGTCAATAACCAATAGCGGAACCTGGATGCTCATATTGACTCCTACATATTCTACGAAGATCTTTATCGGTCGAACCGTTATGGCAACATACGTAATTCCCTTTGTCCATCGGTATGTTACTCACCCGAGATTCGATCGTCGGTATCTTCATACCTAGTTCAATCTCATTACCGGCAAGTCTCTTTACTCGTTCTGTAATACATCACCTCGTGACCAACTCCTTAGTCGTTTGCTTGCAAGCTTATGATGTGTATTACCGAGAGGGCCCAGAGATACCTCTTCGAAACTCGGAGTGACAAATCCTAATCTCGATCTATGCCAACTCAGCAAACACCTTTGGAGATACCTGTAGAGCATCTTTATAATCACCCAATTACGTTGTGATGTTTGATAGCACACAAGGCATTCCTCCGGTATCCGGGAGTTGCATAATCTCATAGTCGAAGGAATATGTATTTGACATGAAGAAAGCAATAGCAATAAAACTGAACGATCATTATGCTAAGCTAACAGATGGGTCTTGTCCATCACATCATTCTCCTAATGATGTGATCCCGTTATCAAATGACAACTCATGTCCATGGTTAGGAAACCTTAACCATCTTTGATCAACGAGCTAGTCTAGTAGAGGCTCACTAGGGACACGGTATTTGTTTAAGTATTTACACATGTATTTAAGTTTCCGGTCAATACAATTCTAGCATGAATAATAAACCTTTATCATGAACAAGGAAATGTAAAATAATAACAACTTTATTATTGCCTCTAGGGCATATTTCCATCAGTAATTGTGTAGTAGCCAGGAGTCTCGCGAGACTAGACCAGTAGCGCCGCAGGTTGGCGGCTGGCAGCGCGTGTCACACAGGCATGGAGACTCGGCGAGATCGGATCACGTGCGGCAGATGCGATCTGACAGCGTGCAGCCTGGAATCTGTGGCGGCGGCAGATGGATCGATCAGGGCTGGTGCGGCGTGCGAGGGCAAGGCCCATGTGCGAGCGCTAACGCAGGTGGTGGCCCACGTGATGAGGCCAAAGCCCACTAGGGCGAAGTGGCTTGGTGGACACAGGCCGCCTAAAGCGCAGTGCTGGAGGCATGTTCGAGATTGGACCGGTGCTGGTACGTGTGCGGGGTTGTGGTGATCTACAGACTCAACGAGGCTGGCGAAGCTACATGAGAATTTGTTAAAAGGAAAAACAGGATTCATTTCCGAAGGGAGCTGCTACAGCGTGTTAGAACATGGGAGTTCCGATTACCATCAGGTTGATCTATAGCGTGGAAAAGTAAAGTACAAGAAGATAGTCAAACAGAGTCACGGGTGCTGCATGCATGAAGGTGAGCTTGAGCTTGCTGCTACATGTACGAGAAGACTAAAAGGGGACTGCTTCTGGTGTTCTTTGCATGGTACGCTGAGAAGAAGACATGATGGTTGAAGGTGCTATTGTTTGACATGGCAGATATAGGGGAAACGAGGCCGGTGATGTGCGACGTGCGTATAAGGCTCGGAGGAGTCTAGAGCTCGTCGTGACAGGATCATGCATACACATGGCGTCAAGCAGGGCACGGAAATGTGCAGGGCGGACATGACGCAGGGTGGAGCATGGTTGCAGTCGGATAATTTCGGCTGGGTCGTACTGGACTGTCTGACGGATCGACGGAGATGTCGGTCAAAGCAGAAGACGGCGGTGATTTCAGCGACGACGACATAGGAGCGTGATGCTGATGGTGGCCAGCTTCTGGGGCGTGGAAACACGTGGTGCAGGACTGAGGGCTTGTGCGGCTTCGACAGACTATGTCGCGGGGTTGATTCAAGACGGTGCACATGAGAGCTTGGAGTCGACGGAGCGCGAGGGGTGGCATGTACAACCACCATGGAGCCATGTTGAAGGTGGAGCTGGAGGCTGATGGACGACTTCACTCTGTGCTGATGGAGGGGCTACGGCGTAAATGCATGGAGAGTCGAAGCCTATTTCAGCGTGATAGCGAGAGACACGTGGATCGGACTGGGGCCTAGTGGTCTGATGGAGGCGTGATACTCGGCATCGGTCGGTGATGATCAGTGGTTCTCTGCAGTAGGGGTTTGAGTGGTGTGGGTCTGCGGCCCTAGAGACTGGACCAGGACAGCAGAGGCTCGACGCGGTGATAGCGGCGAGGCGTGCGGTAAGCACGGGACACAGCGACAGACCAATGCACTAATGGTGAGACATATGGTCAGACAAAGTGTGCAGGGGTGCTGAAGCAGTGTTGACGAGTACCAGATTCAAGTTGGTGACTGGGTCTATCGGTGCCGGTTGATGGACATGAGTTGACCATGGAGAATCTGAGAAAGTGGTGGACAGTCTGAAATTGTCAAAAGCTGAGAGAGTACATGGCCATATATTCTGTGGTGTTCAGTGCACATGGCAAAGTGCGGATGACAAATACAGAAGGAGGCGGAGTGCTATAGCTATGGGACATGTCAAAGACTATTCGGGAAGAAGGGTGAGACAACTGTGAATTTGACTCAGGGTGACACAGGGCGACGGTGAAATTCCTTCAAGTTTCAGACAGACGGTCAAGAAAGAGCGGTGATGTTGAGTTCAGATAACTCTTATATGTGGCGTCCAATATGTGAGTTGTTTACTTTCACGCAGGCAGTGGTCGGTATGTGATGGCGTTAAACGGATTATCCAAAAGTTGGGAGCACAAAGTAGAGTAATAAAGAACTTAATTTTGCTCGAGTGTTGACTGTGAAGAAGACGAGAAGGGACTACAGTTGCAGGTGGAGTCACGTGGAGTATGGGAGTAGCAGTGGTGCTCATGGCGTTTCTCAAGTCCAATGTACATGGAGGTTCGACGCATGGATGAATTCAAGGTGGTGAAGAATATTCATCAAGGTGGAGTTTGTTAGAGTTGTGCCGAATATTATTGTACAAGGTAGGTTACAGTTGGACTTGGTTTTGGACTGTGTGTAGACAAGGTAGGAGTTATGTCCTAATAGGACACTTGTATTCTAGGCCTCTCATATATATCGGGGGTAGACACACGATGTAACTTATGCCAACATAATAGCACGGGCACGCGGGGGAGCCGGCGGCGTGTGCCGGCGCCCGGGTGGCCGGTGTGCGGCATTGTGACGGTGTCACGGGGAGGAGCGCCCTTAGTCAAGCCTCGGAGATGTAGCCATATCGATGAACCTCGTTAACAAATCTTGATGTTATGCTTATGTGATTGCTTGGTCCTCGATAGATCAACGGTGGCCTCGGATTTATTCTAACATATACGATGAGTTGAATGAATTGTGCATGGCCTTGCCGGGATCTAGACCAGGATTTTTGTTTTTTTTTCTTTGTAGACCAGGAATTAGAAGCACTCACGTCCAAGTATTCGTTGCTGTGGCCATAAGGCAGGCCGAGTGGGGTCCAGCAGGATTCGTTCACGAACTCTTTGTACCCATCGCCGTCCTCCCGGAGCGGCGAGGCTGCGACAACGGAGCCCGTGTGGATGACACGCTTCACCGTCTTGGACCGCTCGCACTGCTGCAGGATGGTGCGCGTCGCGTCCATGGTCGCTTCGGTGGTGTCCTTGTACTGCGGAAACAAATCAAGGGGAAAATAAACAGTGGTGTCCGTTCAAGTAAGTCGACAAATACGTGCTCGCAAGAAGAAAAAATGACCACGGTTGCGTCGGCGTCCAAGAAACTCTGGGCCGTAGAAAGTTAGAAGCCGACGTACGGGAGCTTAGTTCTAGGGAATGCATGCCATTGTGTCCTCTCACGTCGCAAGGTTAACCACAGAAAGAATTCAAAGGAATCAGTGCCATGCAAAAAGGACAGGTGGCCCATGAGCGTGATGTTGTGTGGAGCTCATGGTGTGAGAATACACAACCATGTTATCTTCGCGACCAATACACAACCGGCCGAGAAAACTAACGACTGGTTTACCTTGGAGCTGCCGGAGTTGTGCTGCAGCGGGGTAGCGACGAGGAAGACGAACTCGCAGCCTTGGATCGCCGGCTGGAAGGAGGCGGCGTCGTAGATGTCCGCCTCGAACAGCACCAGCCGCTCCGCCGCGCCGGGAAGCCCGCTCAGCACCCCCGTCTTCTTCTCATCCCCTGCCAGGCCAATTGTGCTCAGGAGTACGCAGAGAGAACTTCGACTAGGCCATCGGGGCTTGCGTGACGTGGCCGGGGCATCGTTCTACAGTGACTGCGTGGGAGAGGGCACATACCGAGGTCTCTTACGGTCCCATGAACGGTGCAGCCTCTGTCGAGGAGCTTCTTGACGAGCCAGGACGCGATGTACCCTGCACCTCCGGTGACGCATACCTTGCTCATCTTCTCCGGCCGGTCTCTTATCTATTCCCTGACGCCCAGTGATCACCCAAAGCCTCAGTGGTATTATCCACATGCCCCGCCTTGCTGTAATCGGTTCTCCCGAGTGATCGCGGACAACGACTCTGGATTCCGAGGAAATGTCGGAGCCCGTAGTAGGTGTCCAGTCCACCTCCGATAGCTAGATTTGCTTTGTCATTGTTATTGCATGAAAATATCGGAGTCCGTGGTAAGCGTCGAGTCCACCACGGATTAGCTGCAGGAGAGACTCTTGGAAAATCTCAAGCTTATATGTGGACGGTGGCAACCAACATGTTCGCTGCGGCACGGCGAGGTACCCATCCAAAGCTAAGCTCATGCTTAGCCAGTAAAGACACCTGAACGCAGCCTCTGAGGTGGCTCACCGGGAGCAATGAAAAACGTAGTTGGATGATGGTATCACCTCGAAGTTGACTGCAAACAATTTATATTATGCATAGCCTCATGGTGATGCCCCGTGTGTCATGTAGGTTTACATAGGGAAGCGGGATCCTCTGCAAGAGGCGGGTGCTTGGGAGAAAATGTGTGGTCCGATGTAAAAGCTGAAAAAGTTAAAGCGAAGAATAGAGATGCATATTTATTAAAAAAATTATTTTCTATTTCTTGATGAGGCGCACTAGTAGTAACTTGCGTTGGGGAAAAAGAATCAATGTAGTTGCCTCAAGCTACTTTTTTCATAGAGCATTTGTATCCATATGCCACCATTGTACATGCCCTTCTACTGCTACTGCATATGCATGCCAGTTCATTGGACCCATCCCGCGACTTAAGGCCATCTCCAGTGCCCTCCATCAAAACAAACACAGGAACATGTCCGCGGACAACGGATAAGGACAGGGAAGAAGCCAGGAAAAAATGTCGGCGGTGTCAACACAAACAAGTAGCACTAATTTGCCTTTTCAAAATGAAGGTAGAAATAATATATGACTAAAAATGTGTAACTCGTATCAACTAACATGTCTGCCATGTTTTTATTTAGTAATCTCTTGTAAACAAGAAACCATAGTTGGCATGTGTCATACCAAAATTGGTTACGATTAAAAAATTAGTTACCTACATTTTTCTTGACATCTACGATTTTTGGTCTTTAAAAATTAATCTATCACATTATATGCTTACTACCTGCAATTCCAGATAAAGCTAACATAGAGAAATTACTGTACAAAGAGACTACAAATCCTTCTTGCTAGCTTACTTGACACTGTGATGGGGTGTGAGTTGAGGCCTTAATTTTGATTGTCGAATCCACGTGATTAACCACCCAGATCTTCAAGCAATTGTAAGAAAAATCAACACGTCAAACAAACCCTAAGATAAACGGAGGATAAAAGTTTAAGATATTAAATGTCTTGATCCTTCAGATCAATTACATATCGAAACTGCAGACCGGATCATCAATTCCTTTTTTGACTGAGATGCCGGATCATCAATCTTTGCAGGACCCTTATATTGGCCTGACGTTCAGTCTAGGAGAGCCCGGACCGAACGGCTCGTTCGGTACAGACGAGGCCATCGATGGAACGATCCCGTTCTGGACCAAAAGCGCAGCTCCCCCCCCCCCCCCCCCCCCCCCCCAAAAATGCCAACGGTGACCGACCACCATGGAGGTGGTTATTTTGAAAAAATTAAAAATCATATTTTAAAGTTTCAAAAAATTCTAAAAAAAATCATACATTTTCATATGGATGTATTCTACGTGCGTACAATTTTTGAAGATGATAAACATTATGGTGAGAGCTACACAAAAAAGACACAATCACGATTTGAAACTGATAAACAGTACGAACACTGTTCACTATTAGAAATGCTGGATTTTGTCTTTTTTGTGTAGCTCTCACCATAATGTATTTCATCATCAGTTTTTATACACATGTAGAATACATCCATATGAATGTGTAGAATTTTTTTTAGAATTTTTTGAAACTCCAAAATATGATTATTGAATTTTCTTAAATATCCACCACCATGGTGGTCGAGCTCCAAAACTTCACACTCAGCTCCCCCCGCCCTACATGCCTTTTTGCTGTGAAGGAAAAAACAAAAAATAAAGCCCTATTTTTCCGTTGCTAATAAAGCTTTGGTTTTTTCCATGCTATGAAAAACATTGCCATGGTTCAATTTTTTTTTTAATTTTGACGTGTCAGGGAATGAAAAACAAAAGGATGCCATATTGATTACTAAAAAAATGTCATGGTTCAAACAAAAAAAATGCCATAATGCACGAAAATTTTGCCATGGTCTTTTGCCATACTATGAATTTTTTTGCCATGGTTCAAGTTAATGTTTTCCAAAATGGCGCAAAAAAGGAAGAACTCGTGGCGATTATATTGACATGTATGTAAAGTTTAAAAACTGCCATCGCAATGTAGGTAAATTTGCCATGTCAAGAGGTAAGACTGAACCTTTTGTTCGGTATGAGCACTCTCCCACAACGAACAAATTCGTTCGGCGCGAGAACCTCCATGGCCCGAACACCCTCCCCATTGCCTTACAGGCCCTTTCCCTGTGAAAATGAAAACGAAAAAAAGCCCAGTAGCGAAACATGATAAAAAGCCCAAAAAATGGTTTCTCTTTATTGTGACAAATAAAAGCCAAGTCTTAAAAAAGCAGAAAAATTTGCCATGGCAAAATAAACTAAAATTTTTCATGTGAATAAAAGCATTCTTACCATGGCAAAAATGGAGTAAAACTTGCCATGGCAAAAAAATGGATTAAATTCTCCATGGAAAACAAATTAAAAATTGCCATGGGAACACAAGTATATTTTCCATGCTACATATTAAAAATTTGTCATGCTCTGGAAATGTAAATTTGCCATCATATTTAAATTAAAATAGCCATGCTCTTTACAATAAATTTTCCATGGCAAAAATAAAGTAAAAATTAGCATGTCATTAAAAGTATGCCATTGCAAAAAAATGGAATAAATTTTGCCATGGAAAAAATGGATTAAAATTTGCCATGGCAAAAATAGAGTAATTTTGCCATGGAAATAAATTAAAAATTACCATGGCTACACAAGTATATTTGCCATGCTACATATTAAAATTTGTCATCTTCTGGAAATGTAAATTTGCCATCATATTAAAATTAAATTTGCCATGGTCCTATACAATAAATTTGCCATGTCAAAAATAAAGTAAAATTTGCCATGGCAAAAGGAAAATGTAGAAAAATCCCACTTTTGGCTGTGAAATAAAAGTACTTTTGCCATGCCCCGTGAACTACAATTGCCATGTCCCGTTAATACATTTGCTGAAAACACCTAAAGTTTGCCATGTTTTTGAACATATTAAGTTGCCATGTTTTTGAACATCTATAACTTTGCTATGTCTTTTAACATGGCAAAGTTGCCTTGGCAAGTTTGTCATGTTTTTACCATGAAGGCAAAAATGGACTAGAATTTACCATGGCAAAAATGGAGTAAAATTTGCCATGGCAAAAATGGACTAAATTTTCCATGGAAAATAAATTAAAAATTGGCAAGGGAACACAAGTATATTTGCCATGCTACATATTAAAATTTGTCATGTTCTGGAAATGTAAATTTGCCATCATATTTAAATTAAAATTGTCATGCTCTTTACAAATAAAATTTCCATGGCAAAAATAAAGTAAAATTTGCCACGTGATTAAAAGTATGCCATGGCAAAATAGAGCCATGGGATTAAATAAAAAATTGTAGTGGCTACACAAGTATATTTGCCATGCAACATATTAAAAAAATTCATGTTCCGGAAATGTAAATTTGTCATCATATTTAAATTAAAATTGCCTTGCTCTATACAATAAATTTGCCATGTCAAAAAATAAATTAAAATTTGCCATGTCATTAAAAGTAAAGTTGCCATGGCAAAAAGAAAATGTAGAAAGACACACTTTTGGCTATGAATAAAAGTATTTTTGCCATGCCCCATGAACTACAGTCACCATGCCCCACTAATACATTTGCCGAAAACATCTTAAGTTTGCCATGGCAAGTTTGCCATGTTTTTAATCTATTAAGTTGCCATGTTTTTGAACATCTATAACTTGCCATGTTTTTGAACATGGAAAAGTTGCCATGGCAAGTTATTTAAATTTGCAAAAAACCTGACTACAGGACAATAAATAATCATCATTATTCGACAGGACAAAGAACAACTCAAATTTACAAGCATTTCACTAAAACTGAACAGCTACACAAACAAGCCTACTTAGTTTTTCAGAACTGGGCATGTATACGCAAGGTTCAAAAGTACAAAAACAGAACTGGACATCTACAAAAACACAGATCAAAACACTGTAACGAACCTCTGAAGAATATTTCAGCTCGGCTGTTGCGTTACTCGTGCTCCCTAATGGCCAGATGTGGGCGTTTCGGCGCTCGCAGATGAGGTAAGGATTCAGCAGGTTGCCATGGCGTTCCGATGAGCAGCACGAGTGACGGTGTCCTGTATAAGGTGGTACTAACCCAACCGGCCCATTCTCCTCGGGCTGGGCCGGCAAGCCGCCATTCGTGATCAAGATGGACCCCGGAGGCCGTACGTAGGAGGCGTGATCAAGACCGCCTCCCCCGAAGACTTGACGTATACTCCAAGTTCTCTGCCGCCGCCTAGCTCATAGTTACCGACCTTGTAACCCTAGATACCATTCCTGACGTGTATATAAGCCATAGGGTTTAGCCCGTAGAGGGGACATCAACACAAAATCATTCACCTAGCCCTAGGTTAGACCACACATTATGATCTCGAGGTAGATCAACTCTGTACTTGATACATCTCCATTGATATAAACAAGAGCAGGATGTAGGGTTTTACCTCCATCAAGAGGGCCCGAACCTGGGTAAACATCGTCTCCTTCGTCCCTGTCACTCTTGATCCGAGATCCATAGCTCGGGACCCCCTACCTTGAGGTCTTTCGGTTTTCACACTGACACTGGTGCTTTCATTGAGAGTTCCGTTGTGCGATCACCAGAATGAGCGATGGCTCATCTGGAGATCAACTGCTCCAATGGCCTCGGGAGTGTTTTCTCCCATGGACAGCTCTTCGTGTTCGGCAACATGGTCTTCTACGCTGACTCGACAGGTCATCTAGCCTCTGTCGAGAACTACGCCCTGGGTCGGATCGTGACCTTTGGCGGCCTTGAGTACACTGCGGATTCCCGTGGTGAGCTCGTCTTGTCGGGATGGGCCCCCAGCCGAATTGAGAACTTGCCCAGCTCCGGAAGCTCAACTCCAGAACCGATCTCTGTTGCGGCGTCGCTAGAAACCCCTGACGTAACCACTTCGGCCAGTGCCCCTCCGATCTCTGATCCGGACGTAGATCCGGCTCCCTGCTCAGAAATCATGTCAGGTTTAGAACTGACCTCGACACAGGATCCGGAAACACTCCCGGGTCTCCCTCGCACCGAAGACACGTCAAGGTACACTCCGGGTCATCCCAGCTTATAGCACAATGATAAATCCCGAAGAACTGTCTCACCTCAATGAGATGCTTGATCGCATCCAAAGCATGTCCATCTCGGATGGTAAGACTTCGGTCAATGATCAAATCGGACTTAAAGCCGACGATCGGGAAATCCACATCCCACCCACCACCCACCTAGTCGCCATGATCGATGATTTAACCGACGTATTAGACTATGACGAAGCCACAAACATGGATGAAGATGTCGATGGCCCTGTAGAATACACCTCTCCCATGGTAAACACCGGCAGATGGACTGCCACATCTACTTATGATGTCTACATGGTGGACACCCCCAATACCCCTCCAAGAGATCGGCGAAGACGCAGAAGAGGCAACAATGGGGAACCTAGCGGCAATAATGCAACCGCCGATAACGGCGACGCACAAGCCGGTGACGCCGGCAACCCTGAGGGAGACCATCAAGCCTCCCCGGGGCGAAACGGCACACCCAATGGACATCTCGGGGATTCAGATCCTGACTACCGCTTTGAAGGAGCTGATGATAATTACATGCCGGAATCCGAGGAGGACGAAAGCCTCAGTACCGATGACTTTGTTGTCCCCGAAGACCCTTTTGACCAAGAGCGCTTCCGGCGGTACCTCATTGCAACTGCTCGGAGCATGAAGCACAAGCAGCGTCAGCTGCAGGCCAGTACCGACGCATTGAATGAAAAGTGGGTCGAAGTGCTCTCCGCCGAGCAAGACATCAAAGACCAGCGCCGTAACGCGCCGAAATCATACCCACGTAGGCGTCTCCTTCCGGAGTTTGATGAGGAGCTCACCGACGACCAGGACCGACCCCCTAGAGGGCGGGACAGACCAGTGCGGGAAAACCTCAACGACCGACCACCACCATGCCGTTATGGCAAGGACCCCGTGGATTACTTTGATCCTCACGATGTTCGACATCGCATCGAGGCAAACAGGGCACCTCGTTGATCCATCTATTGATCAAGAGGACGCGCGCCCGTTGGGCTTGACGGCTACGATGCCTGGATGGACAGGAATGGCCGCGCCGAGACCAGGCCTATTCACGACTCTCTCCCGACTTACGACGAGATGCTCCTCGGTTCCAAGGTCTGGCTCACACGATCTGATTCACAAACAGGGTGATGGAACATCAATTCCCCGAAGGATTCAAGCCCATCAACACCGAATCATACGATGGCACCACCGATCCAGCAGTATGGATCGAGGACTTCCTTCTCCATATACACATGGCCAATGGAGATGATTGATGACCCACAAGTATAGGGTATCAACCGTAGTCCTTTTGATAAGTAAGAGTGTCGAACCCAACGAGGAGAAGAAGGAAATGACAAGCGGTTTTCGACAAGGTGTTTTCTTTAAGAACTAAAATTATCGGTTACAGATAGTTTGATAGCAAGATAATTTGTAACAAGTGACAAGTAACAAAAGAAACAATAAGTGCAGCAAGGTAGCCCAATCCGTTTTGTTGCAAAGGATAGGTCGGAACAATCTCTCATAATAAGTAAAATGTTCTCGAGGACACACGGGAATTTCATCTAGTCACTTTCATCATGTTTGTTTGATTCGCGTTTGCTACTTTAATAATTTGATATGTGGGTGGACCAGTGCTTGGGTGCTGTTCTTACTTGAACAAGCCTCCCACTTATGATTAAACTCTCTGGCAAGCATCCGCAACTATGAAAGAAGAATTAAGATAAAATCTAACCATATCATTAAACATATGGATCCAAATCAGCCCCTTACGAAATAGCGCAAAAACTAGGGTTTAAGCTTCTGTCACTCTAGCAACCCATCATCTAATAACTACTCCACAATGCATTCCCTTAGGCCCAAAGATGGTGAACTGTCAGTCGACGTTCACATAACACCACTGATACGTCTCCAACATATCTATAATTTTTACTTGTTCCATGCTGTTATATTATCAATCTTGGGTGTTTTACAATCATTTTATAGCAAGTTTATATCATTTTTTGGGACTAACCTATTGACATAGTGCCCAGTGCAAGTTGCTGTTTTTTGCTTTTTTTTTACTTCGCAGAATATCCCTACCAAACGGAGTCCAAACGCAGCAAAACTTTTTGAAGATTTTTTTTGGACCAGAAGACACCTTGGAGGCCAAGAAAGCACCTAGGAGGAAGCCCGTGGGGACCACAAGACACCAGGGCGCGCCCTGGTGGGTTGTGGGGCCCATGGGGGTCTCCTGCACCGCCTCTTCGCCCTATAAATTCTCAAATATTCCAGAAACCCTAGGGGAGTCGACGAAACACAATTCCAGTTGTCACAAGTTCCAGAACCACGAGATCCAATCTAACACCATCACGGAGGGGTTCATCATCCTCAATGGTGCCTCTCCGATGATGCATGAGTAGTCCACCATAGACCTAAGGGTTCGTAGGCAGTAGCTAGATGGCTTCTTCTCTCTTTTTGCTTCTCAATACAATGGTCTCTTGGAGATCTATTTGATGTAAACCTTTTTGCGGTGTGTTTGTTGGGATCCGATGAACTTTGAGTTTATGATCATATCTATATCCATGAATATTATTTGGGTTTCTTTGATCTCTTATATGCATGATTATTTATAGCCTCATATTTCTTCTTCGAATCTTTGGTTTAGTTAGGCCAACTAGATTGATTTTTCTTGCCATGGGAAGAGGTGCTTTGTGATGGGTTCGATTTTGCGGTGTCCTCTCCCAGTGACAGAAGGGGCAGCGAGGCACGCATGTATCATTGCTATTAAGGATAACAAGATGGGGTCTATTACTACATGAATAGATCTTGTCTACATCATGTCATTGTTCTTATTGCATTACTCCGTTTCTCCATGAACTTAATACACTAGATGCATGCTGGATAGCGGTCGATGTATGGAGTAATAGTAGTAGATGCAGGCAGGAGTTAGTCTACTAATCTTGGACGTGATGCCTATATATTGATCATTGCCTTGGATATCGTCATAATTATTCGATCTTCTATCAGTTGCCCAACAGTAATTTGTTTACCCATCGTGTGCAATTTTCTCGAGAGAAGCCACTAGTGAAATCTACGCCCCCCGGGTCTATATTTCATCATATTGCTTTCAGATCTATATTTTTCACCGCATTTGTTTTCAGATCTATTATTTCAAAAACCAAAAAATACTTTGCTGCACTTTTTATTTGCATCTTTTATTTCGCGTTTTATTCAGATCTATTTATCCAATCTCATACAAACCAATCTATCTTTTTACCGGTGAGAGATTGACAACCTCTCTTACGCGTCGGGTTGCAAGTATTTGTTCTTTGTGTGCAGGTACCGTTTACATAGTGTTGCTTGGTCCTCCTACTGGATTGATACCTTGGTTTCATAACTGAGGGAAATATGTACCGTAGCTGTACTGCATCATCCCTTCCTCTTTGGGAAAATACCGACGCAGTTTCAAGCCGCATCAAAAGGAATTTCTGTCTTTGTTGCCGGGGAGGATCAAGTCAAGATAGTCTCCCATCAACTTGCCAATTTCTGGCGCCGTTGCCGGGGAGACATCATCAACATCTATCAGGTTCCTAATCACAAATCTCATCACCTTGCAATTTACATTATTTGTCATTTGCCTCTCGTTTTCATCTCCCCCACTTCACAAAAAAATTGCCTTTTTATTCGCCTTCTTTTCGTTTGCCTTTTTCTTGTTTGATCTTTTGTTTGTTTGTGTTGCCATGTGCCTTCTATATGCCTGCATCTTCGCTTGCTAAAAATCTATTGATATGGACCCCCATCCACTTGCTAATCTTTTTAAAAGATCCAATCATGATGAACCAATTGCTAGTGAGTTGAGTGCACTAGATTATCTTTATGAAGTTTTGCTTGAGATTCGTGCATCTGAAAATTGTGATGAAGAAATTTATGAAGTGATTCATGATAGCTCCTTGAATGAAAAGCATAATTGCAATGACTTTACTATAAATTCTATTAATGTCAATTGTGCTAATAATATGCAAAACCCCAAGCTTGGGGATGCTAATTTTGCTATGTCCACTACTTATTGCAATGATCATGATTGGGGTGATTCTTCTTATGATCTTGAAAATTTATTTAAGCCTCATGATGAATATGATATTGATAATAATGTTTGCAATAATATTAAAAGTGGGTTTGGAAGAGCGTCAACTTTAGGTAAAAATAATCCCACATATTTGGAGAGTGTTCAATCTTACGGAATTTTTGATGAAAGTGGGTTTGGAGAGGTCATGACTTTAGTTGATGTTAATCCCACTATCTTGGAAGATTATAAAACTTTTATGCATGTGGATCATGAAGAGAAAATTTTATATGATAGCTATATTGTTGAATTTGATTATGATCCTACATGTAATTATTATGAGAGAGGAAAATATGGTTGTAGAAATTTTCATGCTACTAATTTACCTCTCGTTATGTTGAGATTGCTATTGTTTCTTTCTTCTTCCTTGCATATGCTATATATTTCTTGTCTTGATAATTTATTTTCTTATAAAATCCTATGCATCGGGAGTATGTTAGACTTAAATGTGTTTGTCAAATGTATTATTATGCTCTCTTTGTGTTTCAATTCTTGTCTTTCATGCGAGCATCATCAAAATTATTATGCCTAGCTAGGGGCATAAAACGATAGCGCTTATTGGGAGACAACCCAATGAATAAAATTTATTTTTGCCTTTTTGTTCCTGTTCTTGAGTTTTTGCACAATTATGCTACTGTTATTATTGTGTTTTTTATTTTTTAATTAGTATTTGTGCCAAGTAAAGCCTTTGGGATAGCTTTGGTGATAGTTGATTTGATCCTGTTGAAAAACAGAAACATTTGCGTCCAGTAATAGAATTTTTTAAATTCACAGAAGCTATGAAAAATTCTGAATTTTTTACAAAAGACTTATATACAAATTTTCTCTGTTTTCATAATTTATCAGAATTTTTAGAGTTACATAAGTATGAGAACAATTCGCATCTTTACAGACTGTTCTGTTTTTGACAGATTCTGTTTTCTTTGCATTGTGTGCTTATTTTGATGAATCTATGGATTGTATCGGGGGGTATAAGCCATGGCAAAGTTAGAATACAGTAGATATAATGCAATAATTTTTTTTGAATAGGTTTGCAACAGTACTTAAAGTAAAGATTGGTTTTCTTATACTAACGGATCTCACGAAGGTTTTGTTAAGTTTTGTGTGATTGAAGTTTTCAAGTTTTGGGTGAGATCACGATGGATGAAGGAATAAGGAGTGTCAAGAGCCTAAGCTTGGGGATTCCCCTTGGCACCCCAAGTTAATATTCAAGGAGAACCAAGCAACTAAGCTTGGGGATGCCTCGGAAGGCATCCCCTCTTTCTTCTAACGACCATCGGTATTTTACTTGGAACTATATTTTTATTCATCACATATCATGAGTTTTGCTTGGAGCGTCTTGTATTATATGAGTCTTTGCTTGTTTTGCTTTTTAGTTTTTCACAAGTATCCTTGATGGACACACCCATTTGAGAGAGCCAAAATTATGATATTATTTGTTAGAATTGCTCTATATGCTTCACTTAAATTTTTTGAGCTATGGAATTGCTCTAGTGCTTCACTTATATCTTTTTTAGCACGGTGTGCTTTATTATTTTTGAAGAAATACTCTCATGCTTCACTTAGATTTATTTGAGCGTTAGTAAAATTTTGAAGAAATTCTCTCATGCTTCACTTATATTATTTTGAGAGATGAAATTTTTTATGCTCATGTTGTTCACTTAAATTTATTTGAGCTTGTCAAAAGCAATGACAATATATGAAACTAGTCCCAAAGTGATAGATATTCAAGAGGGATATAATAAAAACTTTCATGAAGATCATTGGACAAAATAAACTTGATTCTTTGTAATAGTTCTGAGATATGATAATAGTAATATATGAGTCTTGTTGGCGAGTAATTATGCTTTAGTAAGAATATTGGTGTTAAGGTTTGTGATTCCCTATGCAAGCACGAAAGTCAATAGTTATGCAATGAAATTACATCCTACTTGTGGTGCATTATTCGGTGTTAGGTATGCTCAATGCTTGCTTATGTGAATTTTTGTTTCTTGGTTGGTTGCTTCTCAATCTTTTTGCTAGCCTCCACTTGTACTAAGTAGAAATACTACTTGTGCATCCAAAATCCTTAAACCTAGTTTTGCCATATGAGTCCACCATACCTACCTATATGCGGTATTTCTGTGCCGTTCTAATGAAATTTGTATGTGCCAACTCTAATTTTCAAAATGAATTTCCTTTTTGTGTGCCCGTACCGCTCATGAAGCGGCAGGGGGTGGCCAATATTTTCCATGCTAGATGTGTTATTCTCAAGATGAGTGTTTATTCACTTGTCATTGCACGAGAGTATGGCGGTAATAGGGATGCCCAATCCTGAAATGAAAAAGAAATTTACTTTATGTTGTCAAATAATAAATTCCTTGGAAAGTGTTGGTATGGACGGTACCCGTGGATACAGCTAGCCGTGGAGTGTGAAAGTATGGTGGAAAAAGGAATAAACTTTATTTTATGTTTGGTAATAGCCTATGATATATCTAGCATGGCAAGTGTTGGGAATTACTTGGTCGTTTTCGTTGACGGGAAAAGCATGCCTCTCAAAAAAATTTATCTCTCAATTTAAGCTTTGAGCTCTGGCACCTCTACAAATCCCTACTTCCCTCTGCGAAGGGCCTATCTATTTACTTTATGCAATTTTTATTTTTATTTGAGTCTCCATCTTCTCTTATAAAGCACCAACTAGGGAGCACTATGACCGTACTTGTGCATTGGATGTAGCTAATATTCGAGTGTGTTTCATGAATGGATCAATGATTAAGCATGATGAGCTAGGGATAACTTTCTTTAGTGTTGATATTTTGAAAGACATGGTTGCTTATTGATATGCTTGAGTATTGAAGTTATCATGTCCAATATACACTATTGCTTTGAACCATCTAAAAGTCCAAATGACCAAAAGAAAAGAATATGTGATGAACATGTTAAGCAGCATTCCACATCAAAAATTATGTTTTTATCATTTACCTACTCGAGGACGAGTAGGAATTAAGCTTGGGGATGCTGATACGTCTCTAACGTATCTATAATTTTTGCTTGTTCCATGCTGTTATATTATCAATCTTGGATGTTTTACAATCATTTTATAGCAACTTTATATCATTTTTTGGGACTAACCTATTGACATAGTGCCCAGTGCCAGTTGCTGTTTTTTGCTTGTTTTTTACTTCGCAGAATATCCCTACCAAACGGAGTCCAAACGCAGCAAAACTTTTTGGTGATTTTTTGGACCAGAAGACACCTTGGAGGCCAAGAAAGCACCTGGGAGGAGGCCCGTGGGGACCACAAGACACCAGGGCGCGCCCAGGAGCCCAGACGCGTCCTGGTAGGTTGTGTGGCCCACAGGGGTCTCCTGCACCGGCTCTTCGCCCTATAAATTCCCAAATATTCCAGAAACCCCAGGGGAGTCGACGAAACACAATTCAAGCCGCCGCAAGTTCCAGAACCACGAGATCCAATCTAACACCTTCACGGAGGGGTTCATCATCCTCATTGGTGCCTCTCCGATGATGCGTGAGTAGTCCACCATAGACCTAAGGGTCCATAGGCAGTAGCTAGATGGCTTCTTCTCTCTTTTTGCTTCTCAATACAATGATCTCTTAGAGATCTATTTGATGTAAACCTTTTTGCGGTGTGTTTGTTGGGATCCGATGAACTTTGAGTTTATGATCAGATCTATATCCATGAATATTATTTGAGTTTCTTTGATCTCTTATATGCACGATTATTTATAGCCTCATATTTCTTCTTCGAATCTTTGGTTTAGTTAGGCCAACTAGATTGATTTTTCTTGCCATGGGAAGAGGTGCTTTGTGATGGGTTCGATCTTGCGGTGTCCTCTCCCAGTGACAGAAGGGGCAGCGAGGCACGCATGTATCATTACTATTAAGGATAACAAGATGGGGTATATTCCTACATGAATAGATCTTGTCTACATCATGTCATCGTTCTTATTGCATTACTCCGTTTCTCCATGAACTTAATACAATAGATGCATGCGGGATAGTGGTCGATGTGTGGAGTAATAGTAGTAGATGCAGGCAGGAGTCGGTCTACTAATCTTGGACGTGATGCCTATATATTGATCATTGCCTTGGATATCGTCATAATTATTCGATCTTCTATCAATTGCCCAACAATAATTTGTTTTCCCACCGTGTGCTATTTTCTCGAGAGAAGCCACTAGTGAAATCTACGGCCCACGGGTCTGTCTTTCACCATATTGCTTTCAGATCTATATTTTTCACCGCATTTGTTTTCAGATCTATTATTCCAAAAATCCAAAAATACTTTGCTGCACTTTTTATTTACATCTTTTATTTCGCATTTTATTCAGATCTATTTATCCAATCTCATACAAACCAATCTATCTTTTTACCGGTGAGAGATTGACAACCTCTCTTACGCGTCGGGTTGCAAGTATTTGTTCTTTGTGTGCAGGTACTGTTTACATATTGTTGCTTGGTCCTCCTACTGGATTGATACCTTGGTTTCATAACTGAGGTAAATACCTACCGTAGCTGTACTGCATCATCCCTTCCTCTTTGGGGAAATAACGACGCAGTTTCAAGCCACATCAACCACTAAGGGAATCACAACATACACATCATCAAAATATCAAACGAATAGCAAATTCACATGATTACTTCTGACAAGACTTCTCCCATGTCCTCAAGAACAAAAGCAACTACTCACAAATCATATTCATGCTCAAGATCAGAGGGGTATTAAATAGCATAATGGATCTGAACATATAATCTTCCACCAAATAGACCAACTAGCATCAAATACAAGATGTAATCAACACTACTAGTCACCCACAGGTACCAATCTGAGGTTTTGATACAAAGATTGAACACAAGAGATGAACTAGGGTTTGAGGCTGGTGAAAATGTTGATGAAGATTGATCCTCCCACGATGAGAGGGTTGTTGGTGATGACAATGGCTTTGATTTCCCCCTCCCGGAGGGAAGTATCCTGGCGAGATCACTCCGCCGGAGAGCAAAAGTGCTCCTACCCAAGTTCCGCCTCGAGACAGCGGCGCTCCATCCCGAAAGTACTCTCCGTATTTTTTTCTAGGGAAATGGGCTTATATACCAGAAGATGGGCACCGGAGGCTGGCCAAGGGCCCCACTACCCACCAGGGCGCGCTAGGGGGGGGGGGGGGTAGGCGCGCCCTGGTGCCTAGTGGGCACCTGGGTGGCCCCCTTTAGTACTTCTTTTCTCCAATAATTTTTATTTATTCCAAATTAAATCTCCGTGAAATTTCAGCTCATTTGAAGATGTGCAGAATAGGTATCTCTGAGGTAGCTTTTTCAGGTCCAGAATTCCAGCTGCCAGCAATCTCCCTCTTCATGTAAACCTTGCATATTAATAGAGAAAAGGCATTAGAATTGCTCCACAAAGTGTTACAATGGTTAAAAACACTATAAATAACAGTAGGAAAACATGATGTAAAATGGACGTATCAACTCCCTCAAGATTTGACCTCGCTTGCCCTCAAGCGAATGCCAGTATCGATAATCATGTCCACATGTTTAGAGAGAGAGGTGTCGATAAAATAAAATATGGACATAGTAGCATCATGATCATTATTGTAACAACAATATTCATTATCATAAAACTTCTCATGAGCAAGTAACAATTCATCACAACATCAAAGTATAAGGAATAAACTTTCTTGAAAACTAACAAACTATGTTCTCAGTCAACAATGCAATTGCAATTCATCATATTTTCAGGAAGGGTCTCATGTCAAAGCTTTATTTAGCAAGTCCACATACTCAACCATCATCTAGTCTTCTATGATTGCTAACACTCACACCATATATATGGAGCAAAAAGTTTCAGCCAGACACATAGAAAGATAGGGGCTTATAACTTCGCCTCCCAACGTATTCACCTCAAGGGTGATGTCAACAATAACAACTCATGATCACTCATATCCAACTGGATATATGTGCATAGAACTTTCCCCACCACATGATGCTTGCAAAAGAGAAAAAATAAAAAGGAATAGAGGAGAACACTATTAACTTTTGCATGAAAAGTAAATACATAAAAGTAAAGGATAGGCCCTTTGCAGAGGGAAGCAGAGGTTGTCATGCGCTTTTTATTTTTGGATGCACAAGCTCTTAATGCAAATGAACGTCACATTATATTGCCCCTTGTGATAGCAACCTTTATTATGAAGTTTGTCGCTTTTATTTCTTTGCCATCACAAATTCATACAACACTTATTTTCCCTTACACTAAAAGATCATACATATTTAGAAGCAATTTTTATTGCCTTATGCACCGATGACAACTTACTTGAAGGATCTTATTCAATCCATAGGTAGGTGTGGTGGACTCTTATAACATGAAACTGGGCTGAAGGGTTTTTGGATGCCCAAGTAGTATCTCTACTTGGTGCGGATTTATGGTTAGCAAAGATATTGGGCAAGCACCACATGTTAGAGGATCTATGACAATATAACATCTATGTGAATATGAAGAAACATAAATCATTACGTTGTCTTCTGTAACACCCTGGTTTTCACTCCTGTTTTTTTTCCTTCGCGGGATTTGACTCCCGTCTTTTTTCTCGGTGTTATCGAATTTCTTTAGCTCTTGGGTATATGAAGATGGTCATTTAACCTTGCCTTCCCTATCCAACCAGAGATTCTCTCCAGTCCAACCTTGCCACCCAAGATATATTCTCAGGGTTTTGCCACCGAAACCCTACCTTCCGAGTTGCCGGAAGGGAAACCCTAATCCTTTCAGTTAGGAAGGAACCCCAATTTCCTTTGATCTGCAGACTCCCAAACTTCTCCCAGTGGTCACCCTATCTTTGCAAACCCTGGAAATGCAAAAATATTGCCAAGTCATTAGCAATATTTTTCATTCATAATTAATTCCTTTTTCTGCCAGTTAAAGGAATTAAATCCAGGAAAATATTTATCCATCTCCAAAGTTCATGAAAACTTGTGGAGATATTCTTTGTGATCATATTGAGCTCCCATAAAAATATTGGCCATAATTAAATAAGGGAAATTGCATTTTCCTATTTAATGCCAATATTGCATTTTTGGCAGTTTCTAAAGGAACTACCATTTTGGTAGCCAGGAACAATCCCAAATAAAATGTGGAGCTTCTCCTATCCATATCTTCACCATTTCCATCAAAACCCAAGTTCCATAGTTCAAAGTATGAGCACAACATCCATTTGCAAATTCTGTCCAGATTTCCAGTTTGCAAAGGAAGTGCTTGAACCCTTGATCCATTTGAGCTAAAAAATTTCATGGTGGTTAGCATTGCTAAATCACTCATGGAAACGAAAAATCAGCTCAATTCATCTATCTATTCTTCCCCAGCAATTTTCTCAAATTTCTGCCCATTCGAAAGCTATGTGAAGGAAGTACCACTTTGGCATTTCCAAATGAGCTGAAATTTTCCCAGTGTCTCCATATATCCAAATAATTCACGTCCTCCAAGTTTCAGCTCAATGCAAGCTAGTATGTGAGTGCCACATCAAAGTTTGCATTTCTGACCAGTGGGGTCCATTCTATAGCAAGTGTCCTCAATTCTTATCCAAATGGCCCCAAAATTTACCAGGGTAGTCACCTTGGTAGATCATTGCTCCATGCCAAGAACCAGCTCATTTCACTCAGTGATGTCTCCAGAAATCTCTACAAACACCTTGCTGTTAGAATCTTCTTCTACAAGTTTCACTCGCCTCAGAGACACCTAGCTGGTTCCAGACCCTCCTCTCACCTATTTGAGCAGTGAGAAACTTTTTGGACAAGGTGGGACAGGCAGGCGCATGCCAGAGCAGCTAGTGCATGTGGTGACCGCGTTAGCTACACGCAAGTAGAGCGCTCTGCGCCCACCGCGTCGGACAGGACGGCTCGAGCCGGGGCAGCATGTCCCCTAGTGCCGACTACGTCGCCGCCGTCTGCGTACCCCCTCTGGAACCCTCTTCCCCTCCGTCTTCTTCCTCACCGAGCCAGGACGAGCACCTCTGCTCTGCCACTGTGTTGCTCGTGCGCCGCCTTATAGCTCCAACCCGAGCCTTCTCGAGCGAGCCAGCTCACCTCCCCTGCATCCCTGAGACCTTTCCCAACACCGCAAGCGGCCAGCCACGTCCACCCGCGAGCTTCAGTACGCCGATAAGATTGCTTCCACGGCCGAGCTTATCCCCTCTCGTCGCCGGGCTATAAATAGGCCACTCCCGAGCCCTCCCCGAGCACCACTCACCCTCCACCTTCCTAAATCATCATCCGGCGCCAGTCAACCGAGCCCAGGAGCTCTTCTTCCTCAACTCCGGTGAGGAGCGCCGCCGTTCGGCCTCTCCACCTCCCGCTCGCTCCGGTGCAGCTACGCCCTGGGCAAGCTCACCCACGCACTCCCCGAAGTCCGCTGGCCCTACCCAACCCCTCTGCTGCTTGATCCCCGGCCGAAATCGCTGGATCCCTCGCCAGCCGAAGCCTCAGTCCGCCGCGGTCGATGCCCCGCCCGACGCCGAGTTTCTCGATGGCCGCTGATGACCCACAAGTATATGGGATTAATTGTAGCCTTTTCCATAAGTAAGAGTGTTGAACCCAACGAGGAGCAGAAGGAAATGACAAGTGGTTTCCTACAAGGTAATGTCTGCTAGTGCTGAAATTGTAAGTAACAGAGTAGTTTGATAGCAAGATAATTTGTAACGAGCAAGTAACGATAGTAGTAAAAAAAAGTGCAGCAAGGTAGCCCAATCCTTTTGAGGCAAAGGATAGGCCAAAATGGTCTCTTATGATAAGCAAAGTGTTCTTGGGGTACACGGGAATTTCATCTAGTCACTTTCATCATGTTGGTTCGATTTGTGTTCACTACTTTGATAATTTGATATGTGGGTGGATCGGTGCTTAAATCAGAAAAGTCATCCATAAACAGAAAAGGTTGAGAAAACCTCAACGATCTTTTCACAAAAATCAAAGAATATAGCAGTCATACATCTTTGAAAGGTAGCAGGTGCATTGCATAAACCAAAAGGCATATGTCTATAAGCATAAGTTTCAAAAGGACAAGTAAAAGTAGTTTTTTCTTGATCAGGTTGAGAAACAGGCATTTGTGAAAAACCAGAATATCCATCAAGGAAGCAAAAATGTGTGTGCTTAGATAATCTTTCTAGCATTTGATCAATAAAAGGCAGAGGGTAATGATCTTTTCTAGTTGCTTTGTTTAATTTTCTAAAATCAATTACTATTCTACAGCCTGTGACAATTCTTTGTGGAATAAGTTCATTCTTATCAGTAGGAACAATAGTAATACCTCCCTTCTTAGGGACACAATGAACATGACTTACCCATCTACTATCAGCTACATGATAGATTATACCTGCTTCCAGAAGTTTTAATATTTCCGTTCTTACCATTTCCATCATCTTCGGATTCAACCGACGTTGGTGATCAACAACGGGTTTAGCATCAGGTTCCATATTAATCTTGTGCTGACATAGAGTGGGACTAATGCCCTTAAGGTCATCAAGAGTATATCCAATAGCAGCTCGGTGCTTCCTCAGAACTTTCAATAATCTTTCTTCTTCATGTTCCGAAAGGTTAGCACTGATAATAACAGGATATATCTTTTTCTCATCAAGATAAGCATATTTCAAAGTGTCTGGCAATTGTTTTAATTCAAACACAGGATCACCTTTAGGTGGAGGAGGACCTCCTAGAGTTTCAATAGGCAAATTGTGTTTAAGAAGAGGACGCTGTTCAAAGAAAATCTTATCTATTTCATTTCTTTCATGCATATGTAAATCATTTTCATTGTCTAGCAGATATTGTTCTAAAGGATTAGTAGGAGGTACAGCAATAGAAGCAAGACCAATAATTTCATCTTTACTAGGCAATTCTTTTTTATGAGGTTTTCTACTAAACTTTGAAAAATTAAAGAGATAATTAATTTAGTGTCCTTAGTTGTGTCCCACTCGGCAGGTTTACCCCTAGTTTTCGAAAACACTTGTTCCTGCCCAAACCACTTTGGTCCTCTTATGCTTTTGCCCTTTGACCATTTGACCATCACTTTGAAAACTTCATAGAAAATTCATACTAACTCAGAAAAATTCAAGTAAGATATCAAAATGTTCAGAAAAGTATCACCTATATGTGCATGTCATTTGCATTCATGAAAAAAGTGTTTGCCAGTCCCCATCTCAGTTTTAGCTCATATGATCTTAGCATGAACAGTAAAATCTAAAAAAATTCTAAAAATTCTAAAAAAAATTGGTAGCAAACTTTGACCAATGTTTTGAGTGCTTGCCAAGTTTCATAAGGGAATGACATTCATGGAAGTCGTGGAAAAAAAAATTAATGCTCCAAAATTTCATTTTTTACCACGACTTCCACGAATACCATTCCCTTATGAAATTTGGCAAGCACTCAAAACATTGGTCAAAGTTTGCCACCAAATTTTTTTAGAATTTTTGGAATTTTTTTAGATTTTACTGTTCGTGCTAAGATCATATGAGCTAAAACTGAGATGGGGACTGGCCAACACTTTTTTCATGAATGCAAATGACATGCACATATAGGTGATGCTTTTCTGAACATTTTGATATCTTATTTGAATTTTTCTGAGTTAGTATGAATTTTTTATGAAGTTTTCAAAGTGATGGTCAAACGGTCAAAGGGCAAAAGCATAAGAGGAGCAAAGTGGTTTGGGCAGGAACAAGTGTTTTCGGAAACTAGGGTAAACCTGCCGAGTGTGACCCAACTAGGGGCATAAAATCAATTATCCCAAAATTAAACTCATGAGACTCATCACCAAAACTAACACCGACAGTTTGTTTCTCACAATCTATTTTAGCATTAACAGTGTTCAAGAAAGGTCGACCAAAGATAATGGGACAAAAGTCATCTTGTGGGGAACCAAGAACAAGAAAATCAGTAGGGTATTTTATTTTCCCGCACAAGACTTCAACATCTCTAACAATCCCAATTGGTGATATAGTATCTCTCTTGGCAATCTTAATAGTAACATCTATGTCTTCTATTTCAGTGGGTGCTATATCATTCATAATTTCTTGATATAAGGTAAAAGGAATAGCACTCACGCTAGCACCTATGTCACATAAACCATGATAACAGTGATGTCCTATCTTAACTAAGACAACATGCATGCCAACAATAGGTCTATGTTTATCTTTTTCATCGGGTTTGGCAATTCTAGCAGCTTCATCACAGAAATAAATAACATGCCCATCTATATTATCGACCAAGAGATCTTTAACCATAGCAACACTAGGTTCTACTTTGATTTGTTCAGCTGGTTTAGGTGCTTTAGTATAACTTTTGTTGACCACTGTTGAAACTTCAGCATGTTCCTTCATCCTAACAGGGAAAGGTGGTTTTTCAATATAAACAGTAGGAACAACTGGATCAACATTATAAATAATAGTTTCATCTTTAGCTTTTACCGGTTCCTTAATTTCTTCTTTAATTGGTGGGTGATATTTGAACCACTTCTCTTTAGGAAGATCAACATGAGTAGCAAATGATTCGCAAAAGGAGGCTACTATCTCAGAGTCAAGTCCATATTTAGTGCTAAACTTTTGAAAAGCATCGGTATTCATAAAAGATTTAACACAATCAAACTTAAGCTCAATACCTGACTCTTTACCTTCGTCGAGTTCCCAATCTTCAGAGTTGCATTTAATTCTTTCTAAAAGATCCCACCGGAATTCAATAGTCTTCTTCATAAAAGAACCAGTACAAGAAGTATCGAGCATTGTTTGATCATTATGAGAAAGCCGAGCATAAAAATTCTGAATAATAATTTCTCTTGAGAGCTCTTGATTGGGGCATGAATATAACATTGACTTAAGCCTCCCCCAAGCTAGAGCGATACTTTCTCCTTCACGAGGCCAAAAATTATATATATAATTCCGATCACGATGAACTAGATGCATAGGATAATTTTTTTGATGGAATTCTAATTTCAACCGATTCCAATTCCAAGATCCAATATCATCGCATAGCCTATACCATGTCAATGCTTTTCCCTTCAAAGATAAAGGGAAAACCTTCTTCTTAGCTTCATCTCCAGGTAAACCTGCAAGCTTAAACAACCCACAAATTTCATCCACATATATCAAGTGCTTATCAGGATGTTCGGTTCCATCTTCTGCATAAGGATTAGCCAGCAGTTGTTCTACCATACCCGAAGGAATTTCATATTCAATATTTTTAGTAGGTGCAGTAGGTTGAGGGGTAACTAATTGTGGTTCCGGTCGAGGTGAAGATACCCCGAACAAACCCCTTAAAGGATTGTTTTCCATAGTAACAAGTGACAATAAATTTCAGCACGTAGTAATAATTCTTCCTTACCGATTTCCACTTACCAAGAGCGCTTCACTCCCCGGCAACGGCGCCAAAAAAGAGCCTTGATGACCCACAAGTATATGGGATCAATTGTAGCCTTTTCGATAAGTAAGAGTGTTGAACCCAACGAGGAGCAGAAGGAGATGACAAGTGGTTTCCAGCAAGGTAATGTCTGCAAGTGATGAAATTGTAAGTAACAGAGTAGTTTGATAGCAAGATAATTTGTAATGAGCAAGTAACGGTAGTAGTAACAAAAGTGCAGCAAGGTAGCCCAATCCTTTTGAGGCAAAGGACAGGCCAAAACGGTCTCTTATGATAAGCAAAGTGTTCTTGAGGGTACACGGGAATTTCATCTAGTCACTTTCATCATGTTGGTTCGATTTGTGTTCACTACTTTGATAATTTGATATGTGGGTGCATTGGTGCTTAGGTGCTGTTCTTACTTGAACAAACCTCCTACTTATGATTAACCCCCTCGCAAGCATCCGCAATTACGAGAAAAGTATTAAGAATGAATTCTAACCATAGCATTAAACTTTTGGATCTAATCGGTCCCTTACGGAATAGCGCATAAACTAGGGTTTAAGCTTCTGTCACTCTCTTAACCCATCATCTAATTACTACTCCACAATGCATTCCCTTAGGCCAAAATATGGTGAAGTGCCATGTAGTCGACGTTCACATGACACCACTAAGGGAATCACAACATACATATCATCAAAATATCGAACACATATCAAATTCACATGATTACTTGCAACATGATTTCTACCGTGACCTCAAGAACGAAAGTAACTACTCACAAATAAAAATCATGCTCAAGATCAGAGGAGTATTAAATAGCATAACAGATCTGAACATATAATCTTCCACCAAATAAACCATATAGTAATCAACTACAAGATGTAATCAACACTACTAGTCACCCACAAGCACCAATCTATAGTTCCGGTACAAAGATTGAACACACGAGATGAACTAGGGTTTGAGAGGAGATGGTGCTGTTGAAGATGTTGATGGAGATTGCCCTCCCCAAGATGGGAGAGTTGTTGGTGATGATGATGACGATGATTTCCCCCTCCGGGAGGGAAGTTCCCCCGGCAGAATCGCTCCGCCGGAGTGTGACACCCTGGATTTTGCCCATTTCTTTTTCCTTTTTATTTTGGTCTGGATTTGCTTTTCTGTGGCTTAGTAGTCCTGAAACCTGGAGAGATCACCCTTGATTCCTCTCCCAAGTGGCTTGCCAACCTCAAAATCATCCCAAGACCTTGTCATCTTGGACCAATCCCAATATTCTTTTCTTGGGAATATTCCTTTTTCTATTAAAGGAATAACCCTGTCAGCTCTGAGTTGTGAAGCAACTCATATTTCTATCATTCCCAAAATTCCCAATAATTCTCATAAATCCTTTGGGACATATCTTATCCAGATATGTCAAAATATTCCTTGCCATGTTCAAAAATAATCCACCAAAATTCCTTTTCTGATTCTGCCCTAGTTGTCAGTTTGTGAAGCAAGTACCCTTTATATTGGCCTACTTGCTCTCAAACTTTTTGGGCATTCTTTCCTACAGCTACAACTTGTAAAGTAATATGCCTGCCGGAATGTTGCATCTGGCAGTACCCATGGTCACCCGAAGAATCGAGAATACATAAGGCCAAGCTCTTTCAGCTAAGGATCCAGGTAAAGAAAACCATAATGAAGGAGCAAGATTGGCCATACAGATATGATAATGGTTACATGATCAACTTGGTACAAATGCCAGAATAGACTGGTTCGATACCGGTCACCATGGGGATACACACCACGGGGTCTAATCTATTTGCAAGGACCCCATATCGAGTCAACCCGCTCAGCCAACTAAATATTCCCAGAATCATCAGAAGAGAATAGTCAAGCCTGTCAGACTGAGCACTCAGAAGGATGAGCAACAGTCTCGCAGCACATGTCCTCACATATGGGAAGCAGATAAAGAATAACCTGCCGTGAACAAGATTCTGCTGCCAGGACCACTGTCAGTCAAGTCTATGGATAATATCACCGTACACCTTTATGCTGGTCACGACAGGTGACAATTAAATCTTCGGTGCGAATGTGATACCTGAGATAGTACAGATACCAAAGATGATTCAGTAAACCATGCGAGAAGGAGAACGATATAAATCACAGTACTGTTTCAAACTTGGAGGACATACAACCCTTTGAGGACACCCAAGCACGATGAGTAAAAGATTTCATGTCCCTCGAGAGGATCTGTTCACGAGTCAATGGACGATCATCCGTATTGGACTTCATCACAACACGTCCATAAGGAACAACTCTCGGGCTTGCGAGAAGGACGGGTATTGTAGTCAGGATAATTCATTGCACCTAGGCAGGCCATTGGACATAAAAGGATTAAAGTCAGAATAATATATGAGGAAAGACCTGTCAGAATAAGGATCCAGTGAAACGAATCACATCAGGGCCAGGCAGTCAGTCCGAGTAACCAGCGGGAGCAGAATACAAAGGTATAAAGGAAACCCGAGTGGGAAACGGTTTCCTCAAAGGGGAATATTCAGGTTTAACCCCTGAGCAACCAAATCTCGAGGACGAGATTTCTTTAAGGGGGGTAGGTTTGTGACACCCTGGATTTTGCCCATTTCTTTTTCCTTTTTATTTTGGTCTGGATTTGCTTTTCTGTGGCTTAGTAGTCCTGAAACCTGGAGAGATCACCCTTGATTCCTCTCCCAAGTGGCTTGCCAACCTCAAAATCATCCCAAGACCTTGTCATCTTGGACCAATCCCAATATTCTTTTCTTGGGAATATTCCTTTTTCTATTAAAGGAATATCCCTGTCAGCTCTGAGTTGTGAAGCAACTCATATTTCTATCATTCCCAAAATTCCCAAATAATTCTCATAAATCCTTTGGGACATATCTTATCCAGATATGTCAAAATATTCCTTGCCATGTTCAAAAATAATCCACCAAAATTCCTTTTCTGATTCTGCCCTAGTTGTCAGTTTGTGAAGCAAGTACCCTTTATATTGGCCTACTTGCTCTCAAACTTTTTGGGCATTCTTTCCTATCCATATCATTGCCACATGCCAAAATTCAACTTTATTTGGATATTAAATCTCTCTTGGCTAATTTCCAAAGTTTCTGGGCAACTAGAATCTTTGTGAAGCAAGTGCTAGCTAGGAGTACCCAAATGAGTTGAAATTTTGCAAGCACCTTCATTTGCCCAAATCATGACTCTCCACCAAGTTTCAATTCTATCCAATCATCGGTGTGAGCAAAACATCAAATCCTAGCTTCTGGTCATATTTTTCAGTTGTGAAGCAATTATATTTTATATTGATTCATTTAAGCTGAAAATTTACCAGAACGTTCTTCTACCCATATAACACCTATCCACCAAATTTGGGCTCAATTCATCTTCCCAATAATTCCCTAGAATTATTGCAAGTTTCTGGACAGAGAGGATGCTTGTGAAGTAAGTACCATTATGGCTTGTCCATTTGGTATGAAATTTTTACAGCATCATTATATGTCCAAATCATCAAGTCTTGCCCAATTTCAACTCAATTTGCCACTTGAGGTGACTGGCACTTCAAGATTGGCATTCTGGACCAGGTTATGCAGTTGTTAAGCAACTATGTTAAACCCTAGTCCATTTCCCTTAAAATTCCACAGAATAGTAGTCCTTCCTATCCCAAACCTCCCAGACATCTCAGTTAGACCTTATACCTCTTCTGTTGATCACAGCATTCATCAAACAGTTTGCTACAGCAACCTTTCAGTGAGAATTCCCATCAACCCTTGGACTTTCTCGTTGATCTATCACCTTCACGGTGCCTTGGGGAGCAAGGTCCCTTAGCTAGACAACATCTTGGGTACCAGAAAGCACTGCATGCCACTGTGCACGCGGTGACCACCGTTTTGGCACGCATTGGACGCGTGCCGAACGCCGTTTGCTCGGGGCCCCTCTCCCCTTGTCGTTTTCGAGCGAGTGAGCTTGTCATACAGCACCCTCTCGTCGTCCTCTTTCTCCCCCGCCCTGTCACCTCCTCTCCCTTGCCCGAAAACAGCCGCGCCGCTCCCTGTCCGCTTCTGCCGTCGACGAGTCCCGTCGCCCCGAGCTCTCCCGAGCATTCCCGACCTTCCCCGAGCCCTCTCAGACCCTCCGCGACCTCCCAGGAACTCTCTCCCTTCCACCAGGCGGCTTCCCGAAGTGTCGGGACGCCGGTGCATGTGGCACCGCGGCTGTGCTCGGCCTCCCTCGTCGCCCGCCTATAAATAGGCCCTCTCGAGCGCTCCCGTCCTCACCAAGCTCTTCTCCTCACTCCACTGGACCTCCCCGTCCACTCGCCGGAGCTCTAGCTCCTCTCCTCACCCCAATGCATCGCCATGGCCGCCGGCCTCTTCCTCCTAAATTGGATCCGTTCCGAGCTCCTTCCCTCTTCCTCCCACCACCGGCAACTTAACCTGAGCCCGGCGCATCTTCCCCTGCCCTCGGTTGCTCGCCGGAGCTGCTGCGG
Source organism: Thinopyrum elongatum (assembly GCA_011799875.1). NCBI lineage: Eukaryota > Viridiplantae > Streptophyta > Magnoliopsida > Poales > Poaceae > Thinopyrum > Thinopyrum elongatum. The sequence continues at coordinate 173,166,674 of CM022298.1, read as the reverse complement.
CCTCGCCCCCAAAGGTCAACCGCCGCCACCCGCGCTCTCTGCTCCCGCGTGGTGCCGCAGCCATGCCTCTCCCCGGCGCCCACAGACCGGCCAGGTGGAGGCGCCGTTCCTCCCCGCGCCGGCCGGTGCCCTTCGTTCGGCCGGAGCTGGCCGGAGCCGCCCGGCCCGACGCCGGCAGCGCCCTACCTCTGCTCCTCCTCTGCTCTGTCGGGGGAGCGAGGGGAAGGAGACGACCCCGTCCAAACCAGCCAGTGGACCCCCCTCCGGCCCCACCCGTCAGCCACATATCTGAAGTCAACGCGGGCCCGCTGCTGGTTAAGTGGAGGCGTAAACTCGCGTTTACGTTTTCCCTTCCTGAAAGCGTACTTTGGTGCTTCTTCGGGCCCAAATACGTTTTCTCTTCTGGAACGTGTATTTTTCAGAAATACGCGACCTGTTTTTCAGCTGAGGACCCATTTGTGAAGATTTTATTTACAGACAGGTCCCTCGCAGAAAAACTATCGCAACTTTTTATCCACGACTCCGATTCAGACGAAACCAGCGCCCACTTCTTCGTCTCATCGAGCCCGTTCCGATGGTGTCATTCTCGTGCTGTGTTGACACAGCAGAAATGACCCTTTTGCCCTTGTCCGTAAACAGCCCTCCGAGAGAGTACTGTTTCCGGCATTCGTCCCCGCGACATTTCCGCACTTCATTCCGATGACTCCTTCATCTCCAGGCAAGCCACAACCCTCATCCGCATAATTGCAATGCAATATCATAGTTTAATTAATTACTTTAATAGCAAGAATGTTATCTGTAGCATGGATTGGATTATGACATGCATGAGTAGATGTTGAATACCGGATTGTTAATGACTAGTAGTTTACCCACTCGTTGAGGTTATGATGTTGAGATTACCGTCTATGATTATTTTGGATTTCATCTGGCATTTGTGGATATGAACTAGTAGCAGTAGCCTAAGCATGCCGGTTATTGGATTACTATGATACCGGAGTGTCAGCTGTGACAGAAAGATTGTTCGAGGATAAGATGCCTAATTTGACCAACTAAGTTAACTTGATGAAACAACCTGGTAATAAGTGAACTTAGTTGGTTGATCGAGAGTCACCTGTCCGGGCTTATTCGTGCAGCCACATTTGCCGGTATGGGACGGCCTTGACTTGGTCTGATCGCGTGCTCTTCCACCGGTACCTCCAAAGAGGGAGGGTTATGCGCGCGCGCTACCCTGGCCCGGTAGGCGGCGATAACCCTGTGAGCCCAGTTGAGTTATTGGATCCAGGTCCCCGTTTGGGACAGTTTGTTTGGCCAGGACGCTGGCAGGTGTCTTGAGGACACGGGGCCACCCAGGGCCTGACTCCAAGAGGGAGTATGATTGCCGGTCGTACGATGGAAGAGTCACGGGTCAGGCGGGTTTCGTCGGAACGTCGTTGGTCCACCCGAATGGGAGCACGAGGCCATGAGTTCCGTGGTGTGGGTAAAGTGTACAACCTCTGCAGAGTGTTAAATCCATTTGAATAGCCGTGTCCACGGTATAGGACAGCCCGTCCAGACCTCTATAGGAGATCAATCGTTATAATGACAGTAATGATGGGAGAACTCATCTGAGTATGGTAACAGTCGGATATCATGCCATGGGCAAGTATTGGTAACGATCTCGAGGATGATCGTTGGATGTTCTTGGAGTGATCATGAGTTGGTCACCAGAATACAGGGAGTATAGCCTGTATTGTTATTCTCAACTATCCTATCGGTAACATTAAATCTTAACCTAATCTTGATTGCTGTGATGTTGTCTTGCCTTAATGCTGATGTTTGTTGTGAGCTTGCGAGTACATTCAAAGTACTCACCTGGCGTGTCATGCCAGTTTGCAGGTCATGCCATGACTGCTTGTTTGTCGAAGATGTTGATTGCGCGAGCTAGGATACGCGTTCTAGCCAGAGTCCCTGCGGAGTGGAGTCCATCACCGCCGACGCTGTTCCGCTGCCGAGAGATACTCCGCCTCCTCAGGTCGATCCACTGTTAGCATAGAGCTATTTTGAGCAGGCGTAGTGTCACCGTGTTGATGTAATCTTTGTAACCATATTTATAACAATAAAGAGCTGATTTGTTCTATGCCAACAGTGCCGTATTCCAGTGGACTTGTCCCTGGGACTGGAATACGGGGCGTTCCGGTTTCCTCTGAGCCGGGGTGCCACACGGAGGGCAAAAGTGCTCCTGCCCAAGTTCCACCTCGAGACTGCGGCGCTTCGTCCCGAAAGTCCTCTCCTTATTTTTTCTAGGTCAAAATGACTTATATACCAGAAGATGGGCACCGGAGGTGGGCCGAGGAGAGCATAACCCACCAGGGCACGCCCAGGTGGGTTGTGCCCACCTGGTGGGCCCCCTCTGGTACTTATTGGCTCCAATATTTCTTATTTATTCCATAAAAAATCCTTGTGAAGTTTCAGCTCATTTGGAGTTGTGCAGAATAGGTAGACTGACGTAGCTTTTTCAGGTCCAGATTTCCAGCTGCCGGAATTCTCCCTCTTTGTGAGTACCTTGCATATTATGAGAGAAAGGGCATTAGAATTACTCCAAAAAGCATTACTGTGCATAAAAAAACTATAAAGAACAGTAGGAAAACATGATGCAAAATGGACGTATCAGCCGCAACACCCTCGAACGGGATCGGCTCGTCACCCTGAGTCCGCCGGTAGGTCGGGTGCCACCTGCGGTGGCCTGTGCCGGCGGCAAACCTTGTTGGGGCCGGCCCTGTCCTCGGCCAGGAGTGGGCACGGAGGAAGAAGAAGAAGGCCCTGGCCAGGCGGGCCCCAACTGCGCGCGGACCCCACCGGTCAGCCACACGGGGAGTTGACCTCGGACCGCTGAGGTGGATAAGTGGAAGCGTACTATACAGAGTACGCGACCGCAGCGGCAAAAATGAATTTCCAGAAAAGCCGCAATCAGTTTTTCCAGCCGCACTGCTCAGGGACCCGGATGCGATTATTCTTTTTGCAGATCAGTCCCTGGCAGAAAAACCCTTCTATCTTTCCGCTCGTGACTCCGATTCAGGTGATTCCAACGCCCACGTCTTCAGTTCGCCGAGCCCGTTCCCATGGTATCATTTTCAAAATGTTTACACGTTCTAAAAATGACCATTTCACCCTTGCCCTCTATCAGCCCCTTCGAGAGAGAAGCTTTTCCCGACGAATTCTTCCGCGGCTTCACCGCACTTCTTCCCGGAGTATTTCTTCGATCCCCAGGCAAGCCGACCATCTGATATATGCCATAAAGCATTATTCTGTGTTATTCTTGCATGTTTAATTAATGATTATGCCTGTTATAGAAATAAGTAAACTTCTGTTAGACTGCACTTACTGTTTACATTACTTGCATGAGGTTGCTATGTGGTAATTCAACGTAAGTTACTTAAATGCGTAGTTGCTGCCACCTCAACTTGTTGTGATAGACAACCATGCTTGCTAAATGATTGCTAAAACTAAACCTAGTCGGTTGATCCAGAGTCACCTGTCCGGACTTATCCGTGCAGCCACATTTACCGATATGGGACGGCCTTGACTTGGCCTGATCGCGTGCTCTTTCATCGGTACCACCAACTATGGAAGGTTATGCGTGCGCGCTGCCCTGGCCCGGTAGGCGGTGATAACCTTGTGAGCCCAGTTGAGTTATTTGCCGGCGTCCCTGTTTGGGACAGTTTAGTTGGCCACGACGATGGCAGGTGTCACGAGGTGACACATGGGCCACCCAGGACATGACCCTGGGAGGGTATGATTGTCGGTAGTACGGTGGAGGAGTCACGGGTTAGGCATGTTTCTTTGGAGCAACACTAGTCCACCCGAATGGGATCACGAGGTCAGGTGCTCCATGGTGTGGGTAAAGTGCGCAACCTCTGCAGAGTGTAAAATCTATTCTAATAGCCGCGTCCACGGTATTGGACAGTCCGTCCAGACCTCTCTAGGTGGTCAACTGGAACAGTGATAATAATGATGGAAGAACTTGTCTTATGCCCTGTAGTACTCAGTGGATCGTGAGTATTCTGAGGATTGTAAGCCAACCCGGAGGAGAGTAAGTTTATCAGACTTTCAGTGAAGATGCATAGACATCAGATGATGTCAGGAATATGATATGTTAGCCATGGGATGGCTATAAGATGAGTGGTTGGATGACCACATGATTTGGATTGAATTTGGATCAGATTCAAATTGGATCATGAGATTATTCAGAGTATGGATCACTTACTTGATATGCTTTACTTTACTGTATTCTACTTTAGTAGTTACCTTGCTGATAATCTTGCTAAGACTTGATGATTAATATTGCTAGATAGGTATGTTATGCCATGATAATTAATGTTGCTCTAATAACAAATGCATGCTTGAATGCCATGGATTGCATTGCTTGGTGTATATGTTAGTTTGGTTTGCTTGCGAGTACATTCAAAAGTACTCAGCGGCCTTCAATGTGGCCAGGTTCACATAAAGATCCATCGTCCGTCGACGAGGAGCCGGAGCGTTCGCGGGCTAGGAGAGTAACCCAGTCAAATCCCTATGGATTGGAGCCGCACCAGGACCCTGCTGCCTTAGATAGATCTTTTCCACTGCCATCACTCTTGTAATATCTCATGTAAGACTTATATATCCATTAATAGAAATGCCTGTGTTCTTGATACTTGTTGTAAACGCGCATGCCAGAGTGATTTCCTGGGCTGGTATGCGTGACGACCTTCTGGCTACAGTGGTAATCAGGCGGGGCGCCACAACAGATGGTATCAGAGCAGCCAGGCTGACTATAGGTTACCCTAGCCAGACTTCATTGTCTTGTGCTCAGTAGAAAGCCCAGATGGATTTCAGCCATCTTTGCCAACCTGGCACGGCTACTATTGATCATAAGGCAACCCCATAGGTTTTGGCTCCATCAGACCCCAACTCTCGTGGCCTTTGCCTCCGGTGTGAATTGCTCGCACCCGGCAACGACCCGTGAGCCCTGAACTCCTAGGTAAACCAGATATCCTTACCCTGCTTGCTAGCCATGGCATTTCTCTTCTTAACTCTAGTTTCCTTTGGGAAACGCCTATAAATTCTATCTTTCCCCGACAAGCTTAGGATCGTTGACTAAGCCATTTTAGCTATGGTCGTGAGTCGAGTGTGATGTTCCCGAAGGAAGTAGTAGGAGCTCAACACCAGTGCTACTAGGAGCATTGTGTGGGTTTCGCTTCTAAATTCTTAGAGGTACATCGAGTGCGCTATACTAGTTATACTAGTGAATCTTCGGCCACGTGTGTAAGGTCCGCAAAATTTGAGCTTTATTTGCTTTTTGGTTTTCGCGGTTCTTGTTTCTTTTGTCGGTTCCATTTCTTCGCTCCGACTGGATCCATCTGCAAGTGCCGTCAAGAAGACTAGCATACAACTTGGATAATACCCAATAATCCTAATTCAGCAAGAGTCAAGCCAAGCCAACTGCCTGATATTCAGAATAGCAACACCGGATCTGTCAAGAATGAGGAATGGGTCAGAAGCACAATCTGTGTGCGATAGATAAGGCCAGAATATACCTGAGAGAGTTTGCCTCAGAACAGATCACGCCTAAGGAGCAGTCAGATGAGTTACCAAGAATGAATATTAGTAAGGACAAACTATTTCGTCCGCGACACAAGGACTATTTCAGTCAGTGGGGTGAACCTTGAGTCATTTCTCAATGGACTCAAGAATCATCTATTGTCCACCAAAGACATATTTCGAGAATGTGAATGTGCCAAGAGCAGCAACAAAATTCTGGTACGTTGGTACAAATTGCAAAGCATATTTTGGAATTCACCGATGCAAATGCAAAATTTTCTGGGCACTGTGAACAAGGTTTGCAAGGAATATGGATGAGTTTGCAGTGGCCCAGAATCAATGAGAACTTCACATGCTTGGAAGCTCAGCTGGACCAAATGGAATTATCCGTCAACTGCTTATTATCAGCAACACTTGGTTGGAATACAAAGCGTATCCCGAATTAATTATCAACATGAGGCATGCATCAGTTCTGCAACCTTTACAGCAGCAATGATCAGACCGGCAGTAGAACAAGCAGTGTGCGTGACCAACAGAAAACCTTCAGACAAGGTATGCCTATATCAAGTTTGGCTCCGCTATGGATAAAATTCTGGATACTTCAGAAGGAAGCCAGAATCGGCCATAGATCCGACGACGTACACAAGGCTTCTGGTATAAGGAACCCAGCCTTCCTCCGCAAGCTACCAGGAGAAGCTTACGACGCAAGACTGCCAAGCTTCCCCGGTACGCCACTTTATGTGAAAACCTTCTAGGGTACGACACTCCCATCTTCCACATCGTGCTACCACGGAAAAACTTTCGGCATAAGGCACCTGACCTTCCACAGCAAGCCCCATGAAGGAAAGCTTTGGAGGTACGATATCCGGCCTTCTTCAGCACGCTACCCTGGCAGAAGCTTCGAGCATAAGGAATTCAGCCTTCTTCAACCCACCATCGTGCCCACAACAAGCTTGTTAGAAGCACGAACTAGTCTGGACCCACATCTGCCTCAGAACTCAATGGTTATGAAAGGATTTATCCTACACTTTCATATGTTGTGAGCATGCAGTCCAGTGGATCAGTTCATGCGAGCCACTCGTACATGGGAATGGTTGTGTTCAGAGAGTCATTGGCCCCATAACTCGAGGAAGAATATGAGCACATCAACCCCTACGAGATATGCAAGAGTAAGTTGAGAGAACAAGCCCGACAAACCGGGAAAACAATCAAAGAGCCGTGTTGGCATGTCATTATAGGTCCATCAAAGGAGTCCTCAAGAACAAAGAAGTTGTGGACAAACAACCTCTGTGACAAGATACAGCTTCACAGACAAGGTATTATTACCAATCCTCGTCAGACTCTTGCATATACGGCCACAACAATGCAGCCAACATGCCATACTCACCTGAATATGGGCCATCAATCAAGACAAGAGGCTATGCTCCAAAAGGTACACCGGATAATAGCGATACTATGTTCAGCTCAGTGGTCATAGCAAGGACTACAGAGGCTATATACGACAGAGCCATCTCCACGAGCGATAGAGTTTGAAACAAGAGCATCAACAGCTCGCAGACATCATTGGGAATAAGAGATTACTGTCTATGATTACTTTGTGATCATGCCTGACATTTCAGTTGAGGGTATAGCAGCAATAGCTCGGTTATGTTGTTCCTTGAATTGTGGATTCCCTAAGGACAGAGTCAGAATGCTGAAGACAAAAGGAAGTGTCAGTACGGAACCCACAGCCAGACTGAGCATTCAGACACGGCAAAAAGAAAGCCACTCCCACTCACTCGAGGCCATCCGAGCCCGTGAGCCTGGTACCAGAAAAGGATGTCTTGCCCATGACTGTCAGGATACGGAGTATCAAACAAAACCCGAAGCAGTTACTTCCAGGCCATGGAAACTGAGCTGTTTGTTGGTATTACCCGCTACCCCACCCAGCAACGCCACTGTCAGGACAAAAGGTACACCTGACAGGAAAGAGAAGGATTCAAGGAAGCTGTGTGCAAAGACAACACATGGTCCATCAGAAGAGGCAGTTAAAAGGCTAGTGAACCAACAAAGACAAGACCATTGATGGATCCAAGTCGCACACAGGTAAGTCCCCCTTCCCCGGGAGGTAAGCCCGGAAATCTCGAGGACGAGATTTTCTTAAGGGGGTAGGTTTGTAACACCCTAGTTTTCGCTCCTATTTTTTTTCCTTCGCGGGATTTGACTCCCATCTTTTTTCTCGGTGTTATCAGATTTCTTTAGCTCTTGGGTATATGAAGATGGTCATTTAACCTTGCCTTCCCTATCCAACCAGAGATTCTCTCCAGTCCAACCTTGCCACCCAAGATATATTCTCAGGGTTTTGCCACCGAAACCCTACCTTCCGAGTTGCCAGAAGGGAAACCCTAATCCTTTCAGTTACGAAGGAACCCCAATGTCCTTTGATCTGCAGACTCCCAAACTTCTCCCAGTGGTCACCCTATCTTTGCAAACCTTGGATATGCAAAAATATTGCCAAGTCATTAGCAATATTTTTCATTCATAATTAATTCCTTTTTTCGCTAGTTAAAGGAATTAAATCCAGGAAAATATTTATCCATCTCCAAAGTTCATGAAAACTTGTGGAGATATTCTTTGTGATCATATTGAGCTCCCATAAAAATATTGGCCATAATTAAATAAGGGAAATTGCATTTTCCTATTTAATGCCAATATTGCATTTTGGGCAGTTTCTAAAGGAACTACCATTTTGGTAGCCAGGAAGAATCCCAAATAAATTGTGGACCTTCTCCTATCCATATCTTCACCATTTCCATCAAAACACAAGTTCCATAGTTCAAAGTTTGAGCACAGCATCCATTTGCAAATTCTGTCCAGATTTCCAGTTTGCAAAGGAAGTGCTTGAACCCTTGATCCATTTGAGCTGAAATTTTTCATGGTGGTTAGCATTGCTAAATCACTCATGGAAACCAAAAATCAGCTCAATTCATCTATCCATTCTTCCCCAGCAATTTTCTCAAATTTCTGCCCATTCAAAAGCTCTGTGAAGGAAGTACAACTTTGGCATTTCCAAATGAACTGAAATTTTCCCAGTATCTCCATATATCCAAATCATTCACCTCCTCCAAGTTTCAGCTCAATGCAAGCTAGTACGTGAGTGCCACATCAAAGTTTGCATTTCTGACCAGTGGGGTCCATTCTACAGCAAGTGTCCTCAATTCTTATCCAAATGGCCCCAAAATTTACCAGGGTAGTCACCTTGGTAGATTATTGCTCCATGCCAAGAACCAACTCATTTCACTCAGTGATGTCTCCAGAAATCTCTACAAACACCTTGCTGTTAGAATCTTCTTCTGCAAGTTTCACTCGCCTCAGAGACACCTAGCTGGTTCCAGACCCTCCTCTTACCTATTTGAGCAGTGAGAAACTTGTTGGACAAGGTGGGACAGGCAGGCGCGTGCCAGAGCAGCCAGTGTGCGTGGTGACCACGTGAGCTGCACACAAGTTCAGTGCTCTGCGCGCCCACCGCGTCGGACAGGACGGCTCGAGCCGCGACAGCATGTCCCCTAGTGCCGACTACGTCGCCGCCATCCGCGTACCCCCTCTGGAACCCTCTTACCCTCCGTCTTCTTCCACACCGAGCCAGGACGAGCACCTCTGCTCTGCCACTATGGCGAAAACGCATTTCCAGAAAAGGCTTTCCAGCCGCACTGCTCAGGGACTCGGATGTGATTATTCTTTTTGCAGATCAGTCCCTGGCAGAAAAACCCTTCTATCCTTTCGCTCGTGACTCCGATTCCGGTGATTCCAATGCCCACGTCTTCAGTTTGCCGAGCCCGATCCCATGGTATCATTTTCATAATGTTTACACAATCTAAAAATGACCATTTCGCCCTTGCCCTCTATCAGCCCGTCCGAGAGAGAAGCTTTTTCCGATGAATTCTTCCGTGGCTTCACCGCAATTCTTCCCGGAGTATTTCTTCGACCCCCAGGCAAGCCGACCATCTGATATATGCCCTAATGCATTTCTCTGTGTTATTCTTGCATGTTTAATTAATGATTATGCCTGTGATAGAAATAAGTAAACTTCTGTTAGACCGCACTTACTGTTTACATTACTTGCATGAGGTTGCTATGTGGTAATTCAACGTAAGTTACTTAAATGCGTAGTTGCTGCCACCTCAACTTGTTGTGATAGACAACCATGCTTGCTAAATGATTGCTAAAACTATACCTAGTCGGTTGATCCAGAGTCACCTGTCCGGACTTATCCGTGCAGCCACATTTGCCGGTATGGGACGGCCTTGACTTGGCCTGATCACGTGCTCTTTCATCGGTACCACCAACTAGGGAAGGTTATGCGCGCGCGCATCCCTTGCCTGGTAGGCGGCGATAACCTTGTGAGACCAGTTGAGTTATTTGCCGGCATCCCTATTTGGGACAGTTTAGTTGGCCACGACGGTGGCAGGTGTCACGAGGTGACACAGGGGCCACCCAGGACATGACCCTGGGAGGGTATGATTGTCGGTAGTACGGTGGAGGAGTCATGGGTTAGGCAGGTTTCGTTGGAGCAACACTGGTCCACCCGAATGGGAGCACGAGGTCAGGTGCTCCATGGTGTGGGTAAAGTGCGCAACCTCTGCAGAGTTTAAAATCTATTCGAATAGCCGCGTCCACGGTATCAGACAGTCCGTCCAGACCTCTCTAGGTGGTCAACCAGAACAGTGATAATAATGATGGAAGAACTCGTCTTTTGCCCTGTAGTACTCAGTGGATCGTGAGTATTCTGAGGATTGTAAGACAAACCGGACGAGAGTAAGTTTATCAGACTTTCAGTGAAGATGCATAGACATCAAATGATGTCAGGAATATGATATGTTAGCCATGGGATGGCTATAAGATGAGTGATTGGATGACCACATGATTTGGATTGGATTTGGATCAGAATCGAATTGGATCATGAGATTATTCGGAGTATGGATCACTTACTTGATATGCTTTACTTTACTGTATTCTACTTTAGTAGTTAGCTTGCTGATAAACTTGCTAAGACTTGATGATTAATATTGCTAGATAGGTATGTTATGCCATGATAATTAATGTTGCTCTAATAACAAATGCATGCTTGAATGCCATGGATTGCATTGCTTGGTGTATATGTTAGTTTGGTTTGCTTGCGAGTACATTCAAAAGTACTCAGCGGCCTTCAATGTGGCCAGGTTCACATAAAGATCCATCGTCCGTCGATGAGGAGCCGGAGTGTTCGTGGGCTAGGAGAGTAACCCAGTCAGATTCCTGCGGATTGGAGCCGCACCAGGACCCTGCTACCTTAGATAGATCTTTTCCGCTGCCTTCACTCTTGTAATATCTCATGTAAGACTTATATATCCATTAATAGAAATGCCTGTGTTCTTGATACTTGTTGTAAACGCGCATGCCAGAGTGATTTCCTGGGCTGGTATGCATGGCGACCGTCTGACTACAGTGGTAATCAGGCGGGGTGCCACATCTTCCTTGTCCAACGTCAACAATTTGGCATAAAATACTTAATGGGGGCTCACAATCATAAAAGATGTCCAAGATAGTATATCTGCATGTGAATCTTCTCTTCCCTTATTGATTTTTCATGAATTGCATCATTGACCAATGCTATGTTTGTCAACCTTCAATAAATTTTACCACTTACACTTTTCCTTTTGTAATGTCATTACTTTCCATAAGATTAGAATATGATATTTTTCATTATTTTCTTTGCTAGGATTGAAACATAGAAGTAAAGAAGCAAAAACTCAAACTACTCTTTATTATATAGCTCTCTACTCGATTACATAGATAGATAGATCACGAAACTAGCACTCGAAAATAGATCATAATTTTTATTCTACTAAATCACAAAATAGCTAAAGATCAAACTAAAAATAGCTAAAGATAATAAAAGTGATGGTGATACGATACTGGGCACCTCCCCCAAGCTTGGCACAAGCCAAGGGGAGTGCCCATACCCATGTACTCAAGTTTCCTTCTTTGGTGATGGTGGTGGTGATGAAGTGGTAGGCTCGCACTTCAGCCTTAGAAGGTACTCCGATCTATGGTTGATGCTCCGAAGGGCGATGTTTTGCTCTTCCAATAAAATAACTTCACGAGTGAGATATGTATTCTGAACACAAACTGTTTCAAAGACCCTTAGGGCTTCGATTTCAGATGGGGTGAGATGATCATAGAGAGGTTGAAGGATATGTCCCTCTTCCGTGGTTTCCTCCATGGGCATGGTTTGCCCTCTGTCGGTGTCAAAACTGGCAAATCTCTAGTAGGGGGTCCCGAGCTATGGATCTAGGATCGATAGGGAACAAGGGACGATGAACAGGGTATTTACCCAGGTTTGGGCCCTCTCGAAGAGGTAAAACCCTACGTCCTGCTTGATTGTATTTGATTTATGGTATGGTTACAGAGTAGATCTACCTCGAGATCAGGCGAGCTAAACCCTAAGGCAATGAGGTGATGAATATAGCTCTATCCCTAAAGACTAAAACCCTCCGATTTATATAGGCACTGGTAGGGTTAGGGTTACACACGATCGGTTAGAAAGAAAGGAAGATCCTGCCCAATCTTGGCTTGGAGGGCACACCACTGAAGGAAATATGCCCTCGAGGCAATAATAAAGTTGTTATTTATATTTCCTTATATCATGATAAATGTTTATTATTCATGCTAGAATTGTATTAACCGGAAACTTGATACATGTGTGAATACATAGATAAAACACAGTGTCCCTAGTATGCCTATACGTGACTAGCTCGTTAATCAAAGATGGTTAAGTTTCCTGACCATAGACATGTGTTGTCTTTTGATAAAAGGGATCACATCATTAGGAGAATGATGTGATGGACAAGACCCATCCGTTAGCTTAGCATAATGATCGTTAAGTTTTATTGCTATTGCTTTCTTCATGACTTATACATATTCCTCTGACTATGAGATTATGCAACTCCTGAATACCGGAGGAACACCTTGTGTGCTATCAAATGTCACAACATAACTGGGTGATTATAAAGATGCTCTACAGGTGTCTCCGAAGGTGTTTGTTGGGTTGGCATAGATCGAGAATAGGATTTGTCACTCCATGTATCGGAGAGGTATCTCTGGGCCCTCTCGGTGATGCACATCATATGAAGCCTTGCAAGCATTGTGACTAATGAGTTAGTTGTGGGATGATGCATTACGGAACGAGTAAAGAGACTTGCCGGTAACGAGACTGAACTAGGTATGAAGATACCGATGATCGAATCTCGGGCAAGTAACATACCGATGACAAAGGGAATGACGTATGTTGTTATGCGGTTTGACCGATAAAGATCTTCGTAGAATATGTAGGAGCCAATATGAGCATCCAGGTTCCGCTATTGGTTATTGACCGGAGATATGTCTCGGTCATGTCTACATAGTTCTTGAACCCGTAGGGTCCGCACGCTTAACGTTCGATGATGATTTGTATTATGAGTTATGTGATTTGATGACTGAAGTTTGTTCGGAGTCCCGGATGAGATCACGAACATGATGAGGAGTCTTGAAATGGTCGAGACATAAAGAATGATATATTGGACGATATTATTTGGACACTGGATGAGTTCCGAGAGGTACCGAGTAATTATCGGAGTGCCGGAAGGGTTACCGGAACCCCCCGGGGAAGTAATGGGCCAACATGGGCCTTAGGGGAGAGAGAGGGCAGGCCACGAGGAGGTGGCACCCCCCCCCTTGGGGAGTCCGAATAGGACTAGGGGAGGGGGCGCGGCCCCCTTTCCCTCTCCCTCTCCCTCTCCCTTCCTTCTTCCCCCTTCCACCAAGTGGAATCCTACTAGGACTTGGAGTCCTAGTAGGACTCCTCCCTCTTGGCGCGCCCTACAGGGGCCGGCCGGCCTCCCCCTCTCCTCCTTTATATACGGAGGCAGGGGGCACCCTAGAACACAACAAGATCAATTGCCTTAGCCGTGTGCGGTGCCCCCTCCACAATTTAACACCTCGGTCATATCATCGTAGTGCTTAGGTGAAGCCCTGCGCCGGTAACTTCATCATCACCTTCGCCACACCGTCGTGCTGACGAAACTCTCCCTCATCCTCAACTAGATCAAGAGCTCAAGGGACATCATTGAGTTGATCGTGTACAGAACTCAGAGGTGCCGTACGTTCGGTGCTTGATCGGTTGGATCGCAAAGACGTTCGACTACATCAACCGCGTTAAGCTAACGCTTCCACTTTCGGTCTACGAGGGTACGTGGACACACTCTCCCCCTCTCGTTGCTTTGCATCTCCTAGATAGATCTTGCGTGAGCGTAGGATTTTTTTTGAAATTGCACGCTACGTTCCCCATCAGTGGCATCCGAGCCAGGTCTATGCGTAGATGATATGCACGAGTAGAACACAAAGAGTTGTGGGCGATAATAGTCATACTGCTTACCACCAACGTCTTACTTTGATTCAGCGGTATTGTTGGATGAAGCGGCCCGGACCGACATTACATGACCGCGTTCATGAGCCTGGTTCTACCGACGTGCTTTGCACACAGGTGGCTGGCGGGTGTCTGTTTCTCCAACTTTAGTTGAATCGAGTTTGACTACGGCCGGTCCTTGTTGAAGGTTAAAACAGCACACTTGACGAAAAATCATTGTGGTTTTGATGCGTAGGTAAGAACGATTCTTGCTATAAGCCCGTAGCAGCCACATAAAACTTGCAACAACAAAGTAGAGGAAGTCTAACTTGTTTTTGCAGGGCATGATGTGATGTGATATGGTCAAGACATGATGTGATACACGTTATTGTATGAGATGATCATGTTTTGTAAAAGTTATCGGCAACTGGCAGGAGCCTTATGGTTGTCACTTTATTGTATGAAATGCAATTGCCATGTAATTGCTTTACTTTATCACTATGCGGTAGCGATAGTCGTAGAAGCAATAGTTGGCGAGACGATAACGACGCTACGATGGAGATCAAGGTGTCAAGCCGGTGACGATGGAGATCATGATGGTGCTTTGGAGATGGCGATCAAAGGCACAAGATGATGATGGCCATATCATGTCACATATTTTTGATTGCATGTGATGTTTATCTTTTATGCATCTTATTTTGCTTAGTACGGCGGTAGCATTATAAGATGATCCCTCACTAAATTTCAAGGTATAAGTGTTCTCCCTGAGTATGCACCGTTGTGACAGTTCGGCGTGCCGAGACACCACGTGATGATCGGGTGTGATAAGCTCTACGTTCACATACAACGGGTGCAAGCCAGTTTTGCACGTGTAGAATACTCGGGTTAAACTTGACGAGCCTGGCATATGCAGATATGGCCTCGGAACACTGAGACTGAAAGGTCGAACGTGAATCATATAGTAGATATGATCAACATAGAGATGTTCACCATTGAAAACTACTCCATCTCACATGATGATCGAACATGGTTTAGTTGATATGGATCACGTGATCATTTAGATGACTAGAGGGATGTCTATCTAAGTGGGAGTTCTTAAGTAATATGATTAATTGAACTTTAATTTATCATGAACTTAGTACCTGGTAGTTTTTTGCATATCTATGTTGTTGTAGATCAATGGCCCGTGCTACCATTCCCTTGAATTTTAATGCGTTCCTAGAGAAAGCTAAGTTGAAAGATGATGGTAGCAACTACACGGACTGGGTCCGTAACTTGAGGATTATCCTCATTGCTGCACAGAAGAATTATGTCCTTGATGCACCGCTAGGTGAAAGGCCTGCTGCAGGAGCAGATGTTGATGTTATGAACGTCTGGCAAGCTCGATCTGATGACTACTCGATAGTTCAGTGTGCCATGCTTTACGGCTTAGAATCGGGACTTCAAAGACGTTTTGAACATCATGGAGCATATGAGATGTTCCAGGAATTGAAGTTAATATTTCAAGCAAATGCCCGAGTTGAGAGATATGAAGTCTCCAACAAGTTCTATAGCTGCAAAATGGAGGAGAACAGTTCTGTTAGTGAACACATACTCAGAATGTCTGGTTACCATAACCACTTGACTCAGCTGGGAGCACTACTGGAATCAGGATCTTTGCCGTCAGCCGTCTCTTTGCCGTCTCTTTGCTGATGGCAAAGATGGTCTTTGCCATCAGCTTACAGAAAACTGACGGCAAAGAAGGAGCGGACGGCAAAGATATTGTTTGCCGTCAGCCGTCCGCTAGCAGACGGCAAAGAGGGAGGGTGGCCCACTAGCGAGAGCCACCTAACGACCACTTTCTTTGCCGTCTGCTAGCAGACGGCAAAGAAAGTGGCCAAACTAACGTCCGTTAGCTAGGCTCTTTGCCGTCTGCTAGCTGACGGCAAAGAACCGTGCCCTAACTTAAAAGCCAACGCCCGCGCCCCACCCCTCTCTCTTTCCACCCCGTGCCCGAGCCACCGCCGCCGCGCGCCACCCCCATTGCCGGCCGGCCGGCCCGCGCCAGCCCCGTCGTCGCGCTGCCCCCGCCACCCCGGCGACCCCCTCCTCCACCCCGCGCCACCCCCGTCGCCGTGCCGCCCCTTCCCGCCCCCGTGCCCGAGCCGCCGCCGCCCCGCGCCACCCCCTTCGCCGCGGCGCCCCCCCTCCTCCACCCCAGCGTCCCCGGCGCCCCTCTCCTCCACCACCACGGCTGCCCCGCCGCTCCGGCGCCCCCTCCTCCACCCCGGCTGCCCCGGCGCCCCTCTCCTCCACTCCCGCGGCCGCCTCGCCGCTCCGACGACCCGTGCTCCACCCTGGCCGCCCCGGCACCCCTCTCGTCCACCCCCGCGGCCGCCCCGCCGCTCTGGCGACCCCTGCTCCGGTGAGACCTTGTATTTTTTTAAGATTTAGTTTAGGTTTAGTTTTTCACTTGTCGATGTGCTGGGCAATGTGTGTGCTGGTTGATGTCTATATTTTTATGGAGCTGGGGTGTTTGTTGATTTTCCTCCTCACCGGCTGTATGATCAAGAATTTAACTTAATCAGTACATTTGATGTAAGAGCTATTGATCTTACTGACATATTTTATTTAGATAACTAGAACGGTTCTACATGTAATCTAATTGTAGCTATGAATATTAATTTTAAGGATCCTGTAGTTATAGAAAAATTGGTTATATCACGTTACAATTATGAATAATTGACAATGCTGGATGATATTTATGTGTAGTTCTACTAAAATTGGTTGTGATATATCTCGTTAAAACTTAGGAATATCTATCGGGTGCGGTATATAGAGCAATCAGAAACGGTAATGACATGTTTTGATGTAGTTATGATCATTTGTCAGCTATTTGGTTTGTCACAATTATGATAATTTATTGGTTTACACTCATGAGATTTATTGACTGTGCCCTGCTATGAAAAGAGATCTATCAATTATTGATTCAATGTTATAATCATACAATGAAGTTGCGGTACCTTTGCTTCCACTTTCCCTTTAATCTAGATAGCTTAGCAAGGAGGAGGATTCTGTATTTCCATCTTTGTCAAAGGCTTCTGAAGTTTTGATTAACTATCATTAAAATGGGGAAGAATTTAAGCATGCTATTACCATGTATAGTGTGGTATCTTGCCTTGGAGTATTCATATCTAGTAGCAGATCATTGCAGGCATGGATGTGAAGAACTTGGGCCAAATTTAGTTTAAGTTAAATTGTAGATGCCTATATTTCACCAAATTTCAAATAATTTTTCTACCAAAAATAAATGAAAAAAATATTGGTTACACTTGAACCTTGTGTTATCTTTGAATATCACCATCAATATCGTTGGTAGTGGTAATGTTTTCTTATTGGTATCACTATCAATTTGGTTTACATTTTCAATTTTCTTCATGTCTAAAGAAATCCCTAGTTTTGAAGGGTGCCAATTGCCATTGCGAACTAACCTACCAAATTAATTAAGTGTTGTTGAGCACAAGTGCATTGCTTTTTTTTTCTCAGTTTTCTTTCATGTCTAAAAACTTGGCTCTGTTCCAACTATGTCCATTTATCAAATATGATAGAGTTGAATTAGAGCCAAGTTGGATTAGGGCCAAGTTTCTTTAGATATGCATATGGTCCATTTATCAAATATGGTTCTAGCTGTGTTTATAGATATGGTCCATTTATAGTAGATATGATTCTAGCTGTTGCCATCATAAATGTCCACAAGTGCATTGCTTTTTGAATGTGAAATGATAACTTGGTGTAGTTGATTATCTTCTGCTCAAAACTTTTGCTGCTGTAATGTTGTATGATAATGTTGTAAGGGTAGTAATTGGTCTCTTCTGCTGCTTATCAGAGATGGGGGGAGGCCGCCACCATAGGCTGCGCTCTGCCACACCGGAGTGCGACTTGGAAGGTTTCGAGTTCTTCACGATCATACTTGAGAATTCCTCTAGGAGGCAGGTATATAAAAGGGGAGATCTCCCTTTCACCCATCTCTTTATCATAACTCTGCTGTTTTCTACATCACTGCTTGACCCACGCTGCAGAGGCTGCCTGACACTTTTATGAAGATTCTGGACGGCAATCGGCCAAAGAATGTGAAGCTGCGGCAGGCTGGCAGCGGGCTTCGCAGGCTGTGGGACATGGAGGTGGTGTTCAGGTATGACCACATGTACCTGTGTCGTGGCTGGGAGCAGTTCATCCGTGCCTACTACCTGCGGCATGGGTACTTCCTTGTCCTCAGGTACGACGGCAACGCCACGCTCACCGTGAAGGTGTTCAACACAACTATGTGCCGCATGCGCTATCAGGACGACGACGATGCCAGTACGCTCTGCCGCTTCTTCCTCTCCATTTGGCTTTGTCTCACACGGATAGTTAAAAAAACTTTGTTGCATTTGGTCAGGCAATGGGAGCAGCAGTAGCGACTCTGGCTACAGCAAAAGCAGCAGCGACTCTGGCTACAGCAAAAGCAGCATAGAGGATGAGGAGGAACGGAGTGGGGAAGAAGAGGAGCAGAGTGGGGATGAGGAGGTGCAGCCTATTCTGTCTGACGATGACCTCGCGATGGTGGTGGCTGACGATGGGCAAACGATGGTGGTGGCTGACGATGACCTACCGATGGTGGTGGCTGACGACGGGCAAGCGATGGTGGTGGCTGACGATGACCTAGCGATGGTGGTGCCTGAAGATGGCCTCGTGATGGTGGTGGTGCCTGACAATGACCTCGCGATGGTGGTGGCGCCGGCGATCCCACAGCTGGGCGACAGGACCTTGCCAATTGTGGTAGAAGAGTACATCCCACTGCCTCGCCGCTCTAAGCGCATCAGGATGATGAAGGAGAAGGAGAAGAAGGAGGAGTGAAGATCCTTCACCTCCGTGATGACGGTAAGTTTTCTCTAGTGTTTTGCTTACGAAATGCATAAAGACCTAGACTTAGCTTTATTTCCTCCAAAATGCTTACCATAATGACCTAGACTTAGCTTATCTTCCTCCAAAATGACATAATTAGCTTACTTAGCTCCAAAATGATCTATACTTAGCTTTGTTTCCTCCGAAATGACCTAAGTTAGCTCTAATATGCTAAGTTATCTCTAATATGCTTAGTTACCTAGGTTTGCTCAATAATGACATACACTTAGCTTACTTATGTAAAAATGGCATAATTAGCTTACTTAGGTTTGAAATGGCATAACAGTCTTGGTAACCTCATATATGTCATATAGTTAGCTTATTTTCCTCGAAAATGACATAATAAGCCTAATTAGCTCCAAAATGATCAATTTCACCTAAGTTAGCTCCAAAATGACCTAAGTTAGCTCTAAAATGCTAAATTAGCTCTAATATGCTTAGTTACCTGGGTTAGCTCAATAAAGAACTATAATTAGCTTACTTATGTCAAAAATGGCATAATATTCTTACTTAACTAAAAAATGGCATAATTTGCTAGGTTAGCTACAAAATGACCAAGTTTACCTAGGTTAGCTCCAATATGATCCATTTTAGCTAGGTTAGCTCAAAAATGACCTATTTACCTAGCTTAGCTCTAAACTGACCTACACACTTTGCATTTTTACCTAGCTTAGCTAAAAAATGGCATTTTTACCTACCTTAGTTAGAAGAAGATAAAGAAGAGGAGAGGAGAAAAAGAAAGAGAAGATAAATTCTTCTTCTTCCTCTTCCTCTTCTTTTTCTTCTTCTTCTTCTTCTTCTTTTTCTTCTAGCTAGTCTTCTTCTTCTTCTAACTTTCATCTTTCCTAATTTGCAGATTTGCTTTAGATGAGAAGCTTGCGTTCATGGAGTCTACTCTTCTCCTTGTGCTTCTTTTATGTTTTTGGAAACTTATTGCAAACTTGTGGTTGGATATGTATGTATGGATGAAACCATTTTATGTTGGATATGTTTGTTGGATAACTTGTTGTTGGAAACTTGTTATATATATGTTGTTGGAAACTTGTTATATATATATCTGTGAAATTGAATGAATCTAAGAAAAAACAGAAAAAACAGGGGCTATACAGGCACTTTGCCGTCTGCCAGCAGACGGCAAAGCTGCCATGTGGCAGCTACCTGTGCAACCTGGGGTGCACTGGGCTGGCCTAATTGGCAGCTTTGCCGAGTGCTGGCAGACGGCAAAGATGCAAAGGTCTTTGCCGTCTGCCAGCTGACGGCAAAGCACGCCGTTAACCCCTTAACAGACCTAAGGTGCCACGTGTGCCATCCAGGCTCTTTGCCGTCAGCCAGCAGACGGCAAAGGCCTGTGCATCTTTGCTGTCAGCCAGCAGACGGCAAAGAGGCCTTTGTCGTAGCTTATTCAGCCGGACCTGTTGCCGTCTGCTGGCTGACGGCAAAGGACTTTGCCGTCCGCCAGGCATGCCTTTGCCGTCAGCCATGGCAGACGGCAAAGTGTCTGATTCCTGTAGTGGAGTTAATCTTTCGGATGATAGTGTTATTGACAGAGTTCTTCAATCACTACAACCAAGCTATAAAGGCTTCGTGATGAACTATAATATGCAAGGGATGGAAAAGACAATTCCCGAGCTCTTCGCGGTGCTAAAGGCTGCGGAGGTAGAAATCAAAAAGGAGCATCAAGTGTTGATGGTTAACAAGACCACTAGTTTCAAGAAAAAGGGGAACTTCAAGAAGAATAGCAAGCAAGTTGCTACTCCCGGGAAGAAGCCCAAGTTTGGACCTAAGCCTGAAACTGAGTGCTTCTACTACAAAGGGAGTGGTCACTGGAAGCGGAACTGCCCCAAGTATTTGGCGGATAAGAAGGATGGCAAAGTGAACAAAGGTATATTTGATATACATGTTATTGATGTGTACCTTACTAATGCTCGTAGTAGTGCCTGGGTATTTGATACCAGTTCGGTTGCTCATATTTGTAACTCGAAACAGGGACTATGGATTAAACGAAGATTGGCTAAGGACGAGGTGACGATGCGCGTTGGGAGTGGTTCCAAAGTCGATGTGATCGCCGTTGGCACGCTACCTCTACATCTACCTTCGGGATTAATTTTAGACCTGAATAATTGTTATTTGGTGCCAGCGTTGAGCATGAACATTATATCTGGATCTTGTTTGATGCGAGACGGTTATTCATTTAAATCAGAGAATAATGGTTGTTCTATTTATATGAGTAATATCTTTTATGGTCATGCACCCTTGAGGAGTGGTCTATTTTTGTTGAATCTCAATTGTAGTGATACACATATTCATAATATTGAAGCCAAAAGATGCAAAGTTAATAATGATATTGCAACTTATTTGTGGCACTGCCATTTAGGTATTGGTGTAAAGCGCATGAAGAAACTCCATGCTGATGGGCTTTTGGAATCACTTGATACTTGCCAACCATGCCTCATGGGCAAGATGACTAAAACTCCGTTATCTGGAACAATGGAGCGAGCTACAGACTTATTGGAAATAATACATGCCGATGTATGCGGTCCGATGAGTGTTGAGGCTCGCGGCGGGTATCGTTATTTTCTGACCTTCACAGATGATTTGAGCAGATATGGGTATATCTACTTAATGAAACATAAGTCTGAAACGTTTGGAAAGTTCAAAGAATTCCAGAGTGAAGTGGAGAATCATCGTAACAAGAAAATAAAGTTTCTACGATCTGATCGCGGAGGCGAATATTTGAGTTACGAGTTTAGCCTTCATTTAAAACAATGTGGAATAGTTTCGCAACTCACGCCACCTGGAACACCACAGCGTAATGGTGTGTCGAAACGTCGTAACCGTACTTTATTAGATATGGTGCGATCTATGATGTCTCTTACCGATTAACCACTATCGTTTTGGGGTTATGCATTAGAGACAGTTGCATTCACATTAAATAGGGCATCATCTAAATCCGTTGAGACGACACCATATGAACTGTGGTTTGGCAAGAAACCTAAGCTGTCGTTCCTTAAAGTTTGGGGCTGCGAAGCTTATGTGAAAAAGCTTCAACCTGATAAGCTCGAACCCAAATCGGAGAAATGCGTCTTCATAGGATACCCAAAAGAGACTGTTGGGTACACCTTCTATCACAGATTCGAAGGCAAGATATTCGTTGCTAAGAATGGATCCTTTCTAGAGAAGGAGTTTCTCTCGAAAGAAGTCAGTCTGAGGAAAGTAGAACTTGATGAGGTAATTGTACCTTCTCCCGAATTGGTAAGTAATTCATCACAGAAATGAGTTCCAGTGATGCCTACACCAATTAGTGAGGAAGTTAATGATGATGATCATGAAACTTCGGATCAAGTTGCTACCGAACCTCGTAGGTCAACCAGAGTACGTTCCGCACCAGAGTGGTACGGTAGTCCTGTTCTGGAAGTCATGTTACTAGACCATGACGAACCTATGAACTATGAGGAAGCGATGATGAGCCCAGATTTCGCGAAATGGCTTGAGGCCATGAAATCTGAGATGGGATCCATCTATGAGAACAAAGTGTGGACTTTGGTTGACTTGCCCGATGATCGGCAAGCCATTGAGAATAAATGGATCTTCAAGAAGAAGACTGACGCTGACGGTAATGTTACTGTCTACAAAGCTCGACTTGTTGCGAAAGGTTTTCGACAAGTTCAAGGAGTTGACTACGATGAGACCTTCTCACCCGTAGCGATGCTTAAGTCTGTCCGAATCATGTTAGCAATTGCCGCATTTTATGATTAGGAAATCTGGCAAATGGATGTCAAAACTGCATTCCTTAATGGATTTCTCAAAGAAGAGTTGTATATGATGCAACCAGAAGGTTTTGTCGATCCTAAAGGTGCTAACAAAGTGTTCAAGCTCCAGCGATCCATTTATGGACTGGTGCAAGCCTCTCGGAGTTGGAATATACGCTTTGATAGTGTGATCAAAGCATATGGTTTTATATAGACTTTTGGAGAATTCTGTATTTACAAGAAAGTGAGTGGGAGCTCTGTAGCATTTCTGATATTATATGTGGATGACATATTGTTGATTGGAAATGATACGGAATTTCTGGATAGCATAAAAGGATACTTGAATAAGAATTTTTCAATGAAAGACCTCGGTGAAGCTGCTTATATATTGGGCATCAAGATCTATAGGGATAGATCAAGACGCTTAATAGGACTTTCACAAAGCACATACCTTGATAAAGTTTTGAAGAAGTTCAAAATGGATCAGTCAAAGAAAGGGTTCTTGC
This sequence comes from Thinopyrum elongatum, assembly GCA_011799875.1. Lineage (NCBI taxonomy): Eukaryota > Viridiplantae > Streptophyta > Magnoliopsida > Poales > Poaceae > Thinopyrum > Thinopyrum elongatum. Next base: position 173,143,536 of record CM022298.1, on the reverse strand, counting down.
CTGTGTTGCAAGGTGTGAAGTTGAGTAAGACTCAATGCCCGACCACTGCAGAAGATAGAGAGAAAATGAAAGTCATTCCCTATGCCTCAGCCATATTTTCTATCATGTATGCTATGCTGTGTACCAGACCTGATGTGTGCCTTGCTATAAGTTTAGCAGGGAGGTACCAAAGTAATCCTGGAGTGGATCACTGGACAGCGGTCAAGAACATCCTGAAATACCTGAAAAGGACTAAGGATATGTTTCTCATTTATGAAGGTGACAAAGAGCTTGTCGTAAATGGTTACGTCGATGCAAGCTTTGACACTGATCCGGATGACTCTAATTCACAAACCGGATACGTATTTATATTGAATGGTGGAGTATTTATATTGAATGGTGGAGCTGTCAGTTGGTGCAGTTCCAAGCAGAGCGTCGTGGTGGGATCTACGTGTGAAGCAGAGTACATAGCTGCTTCGGAAGCAACAAATGAAGGAGTCTGGATGAAGGAGTTCATATCCGATCTAGGTGTAATACCTAGTGCATCGGATACAATGAAAATCTTTTGTGATAATACTGGAGCAATTGCCTTAGCGAAGGAATCCAGATTTCACAAAAGAACCAAACACATCAAAAGACGCTTCAACTCCATCCGTGATCAAGTCAAGGAGGGAGACATAGAGATTTTCAAAATACATACGGATCTGAATATTGCAGACCCGTTGACTAAGCCTCTTCCATGAGCAAAACATGATCAACACCAAGACTCCATGGGTGTTAGAGTCATTACTATGTAAATTAGATTATTGACTCTAGTGCAAGTGGGAGACTGAAGGAAATATGCCCTAGAGGCAATAATAAAGTTGTTATTTATATTTCCTTATATCATGATAAATGTTTATTATTCATGCTAGAATTGTATTAACCGGAAACTTGATACATGTGTGAATACATAGACAAAACACAGTGTCCCTAGTATGCCTCTACTTGACTAGCTCGTTAATCAAAGATGGTTAAGTTTCCTGACCATAGACATGTGTTGTCATTTGATAAACGGGATCACATCATTAGGAGAATGATGTGATGGACAAGACCCATCCGTTAGCTTAGCATAATGATCATTAAGTTTTATTGCTATTGCTTTCTTCATGACTTATACATATTCCTCTGACTATGAGATTATGCAACTCCCGAATACCGGAGGAACACCTTGTGTGCTATCAAACGTCACAACGTAAATGGGTGATTATAAAGATGCTCTACAGGTGTCTCTGAAGGTGTTTGTTGGGTTGGCATAGATCGAGAATAGGATTTGTCACTCCGTGTATCGGAGAGGTATCTCTGGGCCCTCTCGGTGATGCACATCATATGAAGCCTTGCAAGCAATGTGACTAATGAGTTAGTTGCTGGATGATGCATTACGGAACGAGTAAAGAGACTTGCCGGTAACGAGATTGAACTAGGTATGAAGTTACCGATGATCGAATCTCGGGCAAATAACATACCGATGACAAAGGGAATGACGTATGTTGTTGTGCGGTTTGACCGATAAAGATCTTCGTAGAATATGTAGGAGCCAATATGAGCATCCAGGTTCCGCTTTTGGTTATTGACCGGAGATATGTCTCGGTCATGTCTACATAGTTCTCGAACCCGTAGGGTCCGCACGCTTAATGTTCGATGATGATTTGTATTATGAGTTATGTGATTTGATGACCGAAGTTTGTTCAGAGTCCCGGATGAGATCACGGACATGACGAGGAGTCTTGAAATGGTCGAGACATAAAGAATGATATATTGGATGATATTATTCGGACACCGGATGAGTTCTGAGAGGTACCGAGTAATTATCGGAGTGCCGGAAGGGTTACCGGAACCCCCCGGGGAAGTAATGGGCCAACATGGGCCTTAGGGGAGAGAGAGGGCAGGCCACGAGGAGGTGGCGCGCCCCCCCTGGGGAGTCCGAATAGGACTAGGGGAGGGGGCGCGGCCCCCTTTCCCTCTCCCTCTCCCTCTCCCTTCCTTCTTCCTTCTTCCCCCTTCCACCAAGTGGAATCCTACTAGGACTTGGAGTCCTAGTAGGACTCCTCCCTCTTAGCGCGCCCTACCGGGGCCGGCCGGCCTCGCCCTCTCCTCCTTTATATACAGAGGCAGGGGGGCACCCTAGAACACAACAAGATCAATTGTCTTAGCCGTGTGCGGTGCCCCCTCCACAGTTTAACACCTCGGTCATATCGTCGTAGTGCTTAGGTGAAGCCCTGCGCCGGTAACTTCATCATCACCGTCGCCACGCCGTCATACTGACGGAACTCTCCCTCATCCTCAACTGGATCAAGAGCTCGAGGGATGTCATCGAGTTGAACGTGTGCAGAACTCGGAGGTGCCGTACGTTCGGTGCTTGATCGGTTGGATCACGAAGACGTTCAACTACATCAACCGCGTTCAGCTAACGCTTCCGCTTTCGGTCTACGAGGGTACGTGGACACACTCTCCCCCTCTCGTTGCTATGCATCTCCTAGATAGATCTTGCGTGAGCGTAGGAATTTTTTTTGAAATTGCATGCTACGTTCCCCATCAACCACGGCTCCGAAGATTCCTTATCCGGTCATGGATCTGCACTCCAGCTTGGGCCCCATAATAGTGTTGTGAATCATTGCATGGAAAACAAAAAAATTTCTACGCACACGCGAGATCTATCCATGGAGATGCATAGCAATGAGAGGGGAGAGTGTGTCTACGTACCCTCGTAGACCGTAAGCGGAAGCGTTTGTTAACGCGGTTGATGTAGTCAAACTTCCTCGCGCTCCAACCGATCAAGTATCGAACGTACGACACCTCTGCGTTCTGCACACGTTCAGCTTGGTGATGTCCTCCGCCTTCTTGATCCAGCAAGACGGCGAGGTAGTGGATGAGTTCCAGCAGCACGACGGCGTGGTGACGGTGATGGTGAACCTATCTCCGCAGGGCTTCGCCTAAGCACTACGAAAATATGACCGGGGGTGTAAACGGTGGAGGGGGGCGCCGCACATGGCTGAGCAATTGTTTTGGATGAGCTAGGCGCCCTCCTCCCACATATATATAGGTGGGAGGGAGAGGGGAGAGGCCAAGGGGCGCCCCAAGTAGGTCCGAATCCTAGTTGGGCTCCTGCCCTTGGCCGCGCCCCCCTGCCATATTTGTCGGAGGGGGAAAGGAAAGGGGAAGAGGGAAGGAAGGGGGAGGCCGAATCCCCCCTTTCCTTTCCCCACTTGGGCGACAGCCATGGGGGGTGCGCCAGCCCCTTGTGGTCTGGTTTGCTCCCCACTTGTGGCCCAATAGGCCCACTGTCCTCCCGGGGGTGTCCGGTACACCCTCCGGTACTCCGATGACTATCCGGTACACTCCGAAACACTTCCGGTGTCCGAATACCATCGTCCTATATATCAATCTTTACCTCTCAACCATTTTGAGACTCCTCATCATGTCCGTGATCTCATCAGGGACTCCAAACAACATTCGGTCACCAAATCATATAACTCATACAACACTATATCGTCAATGAACGTTAAGCGTGCGGACCCTACGGGTTTGAGAACTATGTAGACATGACCGAGACACCTCTCCGGTCAATAACCAATAGCGGAACCTGGATGCCCATATTGGCTCCTACATATTCTACGAAGATCTTTATCGGTCGAACCGTTATGACAACATACGTAATTTCCTTTGTCCATCGGTATGTTACTTGCCCGAGATTCAATCGTCGGTATCTTCATACCTAGTTCAATCTCGTTACTGGCAAGTCTCTTTACTCGTTCCGTAATACATCACCTCATAACTAACTCCATAGTCATTTGCTTGCAAGCTTATGATGTGTATTACCAAGAGGGCCCAGAGATACCTCTCCGATTCTCGGAGTGACAAATCCTAATCTCGATCTATGCCAACTCAACAAACACCTTAGGAGATACCTGTAGAGCATCTTTATGATCTCCCAGTTACGTTGTGACATTTGATAGCACACAAGGTATTCCTCTGGAATCCGGGAGTTGCATAATCTCATAGTCGGAGGAATATGTATTTGACATGAAGAAAGCAATTGCAATAAACTGAACGATCAATATGCTAAGCTAACGGATGGGTCTTGTCCATCACATCCTTCTCCTAATGATGTGATCCCGTTATCAAATGACAACACATGTCCATGGTTAGGAAACCTTAAACATCTTTGATCAACGAGCTAGTCTAGTAGAGGCTTACTAGGGACACGGTATTTGTTTATGTATTCACACATGTATTTAAGTTTCCGATCAATACAATTCTAGCATGAATAATAAACCTTTATCATGAATCAGGAAATATAAAATAACAATTTTATTATTGCCTCTAGGGCATATTTCCTTCAAATAGCCCATCAATCCGGCCCAAACATAACAGGCCGGCAGCCCGAGGACCCCTTAATCCAGGACTCCCTCAGTAGCCCCTGAACTTGCCTCGAACGCCAGGGCTTGTGTCCGGCATCCGCACACCTCGTGGTCTTCGTCTTGCGAGGCGAGTTCTTCATCGTGTCATGTACATGCTCGGAGTCAAGTGGTGTTCGGAATCTGAAGCGTCCGGTTTACTTAGCTCCGAAGGCAAAAATCGTTCCAGTGCAAATAGTGTCCTCATCTGACAACTTTTTCCTCTTTAACGAATGATCGTGACCGGTCATAATACTGAGCGGCCTGACTGTTCTCGATGCGCGGCTCGAGGTTGCCCCCCTATTGGCACGTCCCATTAAGGCAGAGATCGTGCCCCATTTTTTAGGGGATATGATCAATGATCTCAATTCCCCACCCGCGCATAACGTCGTGAGAGTATCGGGAAGTGGACAAGCCCACAGCGTGAAAAGAGGAACCCTTGGCTCCTCCGTGGCCTATAAAGAGGGGGATTGCTACAGTTAGCATCCTATGCCTTCTTCCACCTTCCGCTGCTGCTTGCACAATCCTCCAAAGCTCCAGCGCCCTGTCTTTCCTGCTCCGCGGTGAATCCCATCCTGCCCTCCCCAGCCATGGCTGGATCCGGTGCAAATGGCAAATGGGATGTCTCCGTCGTCACCAACAACGACATCTTGGAGTTGAAGCGGGCCGGCTACTTGTCGGCCGGCATCACTCACCGGGCCCCTGAAAAGGGCCAGCTCATCCCCATGCCCAAGCCGGGCGAGTGGGTTGTATTCCTCCCCCATTTCATCCGGGGCTTGGATTTCCCCTACACCGCTTCATGAGGGGATTGATGTTCTTCTATGGGCTAGATTTTCTTGATCTAGCCCCCAACTCCCTCCTCCACATCTCGGCCTTCATTATCATCTGCGAGGCCTTCCTCCTAGTCCAGCCGCACTTCGGCCTGTGGCTAAAGGTGTTCAACATCATGCCCAAGGTGATTGGCAGTGCCCAGGCAGACTGCGACGGGGCCATGATCAGCAAACTGACATGGGTCCAATGGCCGGAGGGCAGGTTCATCGACACCGTCAAGGTGTGGCAAAAAGAGTGGTTTTACATCATAGAACCAAGGGAAGCTACCTGGATGGCAGCTCCCGAATTCAGATCCGGACCCCCAGCGAGATTTGCCTCATGGACTACAGAGAGTCCGGACTGGTGGTCCACTACAGACGTGAAGCTGCTGCAGAAGCGCGTCATCAACGTGATGGAGACCGGTGGCAAGCTGACCAACGTGGTCCAGATAATGCTCAAGCGCCGGCTCCTCCCTTGCCAGCAAAGGGCCGACCCGATGTGGGCATACAAGCCCGAAGACCCGGCCACCGTGCAGTTCCTCTTTGGCACAACCCACGACAAGGCGTGGGGTCTACTGTTCAAGCCTCAAGAGGAGTGGTCGGGCGAGGAGGAGGACATCGGCCTTGACACGGCGACCCCCCCGACGGAGGTGAGTGGTCCTTCCCCTGACATGTGTTCGGATAATCATACTGTGCATAATTCGTTCTAAACATCTCTTTACGGAATTTTGCAGGGCTAGTTCAAAAAGGCCGAAAAGATCAGCAGTGAGGCACCGCTGCCTGAAGAGCCCCGATCAGCTCAGCTAGAAAAGCTACTGGCTGTGGTGCCCTACAAGGCGCCCGACAAGAAGGGCAAGAAGAAGAAGGATGTGCCGGAGGCCAGGGAGGGCCTCCACCGAAGAGCTCATCCGGACACCCGGTCCGGAGGTGCTACAGCCCCGTCTGCTCAAGACGGGGACGAAGATGAGGACGAGGAGGAAAGCGCCTTCTCGCACTCCAAGAAGAGGGTGCTTTCGAAGATGCCGAGGAGGTACAACCCTCTCAGGCCCCGAAGAGGCAGTGTCGGCCTAAGGTGATCCTGCCTGACAGCTCGGACTCCGATGAGGAGTCCGAAGCGTCTGAAAAGGTTCCGGAGAAGGAGCCTAGGGTCAAGCCCCTAGCTGCCAGGTGCGTACTTTGGCGTTTTTAGTTGCTTTATTTTTAACAATCCCTTACCCATGTACCCATCTAAAATGTACATGGGTTAAGCAACTAAAAATGCTGGCATGGGTTACATGGGTACGCGGGCATGGGTCATGGCCGAGGTTGACGCCTCGGTCTCCAAGGATCAGGAGGGTGAGACCCTTCTGGCGAATGCGGGAGGGAAGTCCGGACCATCCGGACCCCCTCAGTCGTCCGCACCTGAGCCCCCAAGGCACTCAACGGTGCCGGTCCCTCCCTTCGAAAGGGGAGGGGTTGAGGGCCCGACGCCCGCGCTGAACACCTCCAACCAGGCGACGGCGGGCTGGTCGGACATGCTGGAGGAGTTGGTGAACAACTCCGTCATCGTCGACGGGCACTGCACCCTTATGGGTGCGGTTTTACAGGGTGTTCGGTCTATTCAATCCGGACTGAATGACGTTGTTCAAGGCCTGCAAATTGGCTTTGAGGTAAGTCAAGTAATACCCTTTTCTCGTAAAGTGGTTTTAGCCCTTGGTTTTACTTCTTAAATAGGCCATATGTATGGCAGCCCTCGAGACTCTGTAAGAAGTACGAAGAAACTTGCAGAGGGTCCAATTTCTCGAGGCCAATATTTAAAGTAGCGTGAACTTTTTTGATGTCTCAGGCATCTTCCGTGGCCGCGGCTGCTAATGCCGCGGCACTAGAGGAGATGGATCGGAAGCTCAAGTGCTTCGATGGAGAGGTTGACCTTGTCAACAAGTGGCTTGACGAGGCGCAAGGTAAGCCCTTGTTAAGATGTATGATTGCTTATTGCCGGATATTTACTTTCCGGACTGTATGCTAATCATGTAATATGCAGATATTGCAGCTGCCGCCGCCGAGGTGGAGGGCTTGAAGGCGGGTTTGGAGAAGGCCAAGGCCGAGGCGGCCGCAGAGAAAGCGGCCACCGCAAAGGCAATGGCCGAGCTTGAGAAGGCCAAGCTCGCTGGTGAGAAGCACGAGGCTCGAGTAGCCGAGGTGCAGGTGGAGCTCAAGGATGCCGTCAAGAAGTTTGAGCCCCTTGAGAAGGAACAGGAGGAGCGGTCTTCCGAGCTGTCCAAGATCAAGAAGGAGCTCCAGGAGGCGAGGACCAAAGTGCGAGGTGTCCGGGAAGAGCTCCGCCAAGTGGGACAAATCGCAGATTGTAAGAAGTACTTACTACAGAGTGTGTTTGGAGGCAGCAGGTTTGCCTTGTTGACGTGGGTCTGGTGCTCCGCAGGCATTTTCGCCGAGCTTCCGAAGAGTGCGGTTGCTGCGGCGGAGCACTATGCGATGCGGGAGGAGAATTCGGAATGGCGGCTCTTCTGGTCGCAGTTCCAGGTGCCCGAACACCCTCGGCTCCTCAGCAACCAAAAGAGGCAGTTGATGGAGCTGCACCGGATGGCCGAGCCAACCTTGAAGGACCTTTGTGTCCGGCTATGGCCTGGTGAGCCTATTCTGGACAGCTACTTTGTCTTGGTGCAGAGGCTGCGTGAAGCATTGTCGCGGATTGATGCCGTGAAGCGATCCGCGTGCCTGGAGGGTGCGAGGCTGCCCTCCGTGAAGACTATGGTGCATTGGCTGAGGATCAAACCGTTGGATATGGCCGTTGGTCCTCCGCCGGCTGGAAAGGAGCACCGCAGTCCCGAGATGTACTTCGCCCAAGTTATGGAAGGTGCTCGAGCCATAGAGGGTTAGTGTTCGAAGGATGTAATCATCGAATGATTTCTTGTCCTGTTGCCACCCGAACATGTTGCTTTATTGTGCGGCCCGTTTTGTATTTATTGTTCTAATTTTGACTCCTGTGCGGCTGTTTAGTTATTCTGAAAGTTACCAGTCGTCGGCTTCAGCCCCCAAGTAAATGTTACAAGGGGTGTTTTGTCCCCGCACTGTTACCCTTAGCCGACGTCTCGGTGCCCAAAGGCGGTAGTGCGAGAGAGAGACTAGGCAATCAGACTATACGGCTTTATCGCTTTCACTTAGCCATAGGAGCTTGACGGCGGGGGCTAGTGACTAGCTCCCAAGTTTTGGTGATGTACGCGGGAGCCGAGGCGTGCCTTTGTAGTCACGTGGTTTGTGCTAGGACGAACCCTTCGTATGACACGGGTAAATCGCCAGTTTAACACTTGTCGTCGGATCGCTGACCAGTTCTCGCTTACTATGACGGTCAGTTTTCGGCTTTCTCCCCTGAGGCGCTTGACTGGACTAGCCAGAAGCACAATCACAGGGGTTCTCCCTTTACCTTCTTAGCCGAACGTGCGGAACGTAAGAGGGCAAGCACAGGAGCCGGGCAACCCAACTATTTACCCAAGACATAGTTCGGAACTAATGCGTATAGTGCAATATCTGAGACGTCGGACACTCGACGCGAGGTGGTGCTAGACTTAATATGTAGAGCTGATGGGAAAAATCAGGCCTTCAGTCAAGTAACCGGTTTATTACACGAGATTTGTATACCCAGCCGTTCGAAGAGCGGAAAAAGGAAAAGGAAAGAGAAAGGGGCCTAATAATGCGGATGCCCGAACACCATGGAAGATGTTTTTATTTTCCATAAGCTCTGGACGTCTATCCATACAATTTGAACTGCTGAGGTGTTTATAATAATGAAGAAAATAAAATTTTACAGAGGAAGGTTTACACAGGGCCTTGATGTGTGGGTCGAACCTCAACTGTGCCTTGCTGCACGTGTGCGCCTTTCCTTCTGCGAGGTGGAGGGGAGCAAATTGGATATCCGTTTAAAACGCCATGTGCTGGCGAAGGGTGCCTTCAAAAAGGGACCTTGAGATGTAAACATGCCATTTGTAGCTTGATGCTGAGCGAGTCCGGAATCCTGTCCGTTATCATCCAAGGACGTGGTGATATAATAGTCCGGTTGAGCCGAACACATGGTGTTACAGGCCCCCACGGCCGCCCATGGTATCTTTAGCACGAAGTTGTGCTGACGAGGCAGGTAACGCATTGGGAAGGCGGGCATACCGTGGGGGGCGTATCCCTATTTGCGGCGAACGCAGGCGGGTTCCCATGACGGGGATCGGGCTCGAGCCCATTTAAGTGTATCTTTTGCCTTTACGACGGGCTGATACCTTGGCCAATTGGCGACGGACTGGTCTTCAGCTGCCAGTGCTGCAGTGTGCTCCTCAGTCCGGAGCGAGCGTTCTGTGTTGCCATTTATCGTTATGACGCCTACAGGCCCAGGCATTTTTAGCTTGAGGTATGTGTAGTGTGGGACAGTGTTGAACTTGGAAAACGTCGTTCGGCCGAGGAGGGCATGATAGCCATTGCGGAATGGGGCGATGTCGAAGATCAAGTCTTCGGATCGGAAGTGGTCCGGTGAGCCGAATACTACTTCCAGCGTTACAGTGCCTGAGCATCGGGCCTCTACACCCGGAATAACCCCCTTAAAGGTGGTGTGGCTGCGTCTGATCCTTGATGGATCGATCCCCATTTTCCTCACTGTGTCTACGTAAATCAGATTGAGGCTACTGCCTCTGTCCATTAGGACTCTCGTGAGGTGGTACCCATCGATAATGGGGTCGAGTCCCAGGGCCGCCGATCCTTCATGACGGATATTGGTCGGATGGTCCCTGCGGTCAAAGGAGATCGGGCAAGCCGTCCACGGGTTAAACTTCGGTGCTACGGGCTTGACGGCGTACACATCCCGCAGCGCGCGCTTCCTCTCTTTCCATGGTATGTGGGTGGCATAGATCATATTCACCGTCTTGACCTTAGAAGGGAAGGGTTTTTTGGCCTCCATTGTTCGGCCTGCGTGACTCATTGTCGTCTTTGCTTCGTGGGCTTTTGCCCGAGTCTTTGACTGTGAGCTTGCCGGCTTGCTTTATCACCAACAATTGTGGTTGGTGTGGTTAGCGGGCTTTTCGGTGGTGCCATGAATCAGACAGGGCCTGTCTAGGATTGCGTCCAATTTAGTTGGCCCATCCTGATTGCCTTTAGAAGGCTTTTTCCGTGACTCGGACTTCCTATTACAGAATCCGGCATTTACTGTCGTCTCGTCGGTTTCGCCGTCATTGTGGCGACGCTTGTTCTTGTTGCACCATGGCTTTCCATTCCCGTCCCGGACTTCAGGGGTGCTGGTGGCTTCCGGGTTGGTCCTTCTACGAGCCAACCAACTGTCCTCCCCGGCACAAAAACGGGTCATGAGGGAGGTAAGTGCCACCATTGTCTTCGGCTTGTCCTGGCCGAGCTGCCTTGCTAGCCATTCGTCTCGAATACTATGCCTGAAGGCGGCTATGGCTTCGGCGTCCGGACAGTCAACGATTTGGTTCTTCTTGGTAAAAAACCGGTTCCAGAATTGCCGGGCTAACTCGCCGGGCTGCTGGATTACATGGCTCAGGCATCGGCGTCTGGAGGCCGGACATAAGTACCCTGAAAGTTGGCTCGAAAAGCGTCCTCCAGCTCCTCCCAACATCCTATGGAGTCTTCGAGGAGGCTGTTTAGCCAGTGTCGAGCTGGACCTTTGAGCTTCAATGGTAGGTATTTGATGGCATGAAGCTAGGTCATCGCCTCATGCCATGTGAATGTGTAGTAGGAAGTCTTCTATCCATACGGCCGGATCCGTCATCCCGTCGTAGGGTTCGATATTTACGGGCTTGAAGCCCTCCGGGAATTGGTACTGCATCACTCTATTTGTGAAGCATAGAGGGTGAGCAGCGCCCCTGACTCAGGCTACGTCGCGCCGGAGACCATCTGTCATCCGGGCTCACTGTTATTCCTGAGTTCTGTCATTTCGGTCTAGCCAAGATTGGTAACTGTCCTGTCGATCAGGAGAGATGTCTTTGGGTCCATAGATGGATCTTGTCAGACCTGCGCGGGCATCTAGGTTGTGTCGTTGGTCGTACTCATAGGCAGGCCGAATTGGCTCCTTGCTAGAAGCGGTTCGGTTTTATCGGCTGGCCTATCCCGTCCTCGAGGATGGCGATCCAGCTCGTCCGCCTTAGTTTGCCGTGCAGGTGCTGGCTCTATGGCCTCATCATCAAATTGGAGCAGAAGCTTTTGCATTGGGTAACTTTTCGTTTGCCGCTCATAGCCGTACCCTTCTTCGGCAGCTAGGACTTTAGTCCATCTGTCATTGAGGGTGTCTTGCTTGGCCTTTATTCTCTGTTGTTGTTTCTTTAGGCTACGTGCGATGGCAATGAGCTGCCGTTTGAACCGCTCTTGTTCCAGCGGGTCTTCGGGGATGATGAAATCCTCTTCACCCAAGCTAACGTCCTGTTCGGAGGGGGGGGGGGTAGTTGCTATCTTCAAAATCACCGAGGTCCTCTAGGTTGGGCGGGTCTTCCTCCTCGTGATTGGCTTGAGGTTGCTCATCGACGCTGTGGTCCTCGAGGTTGTCCGCGTTATCCGGAGTGCCGTTCTCTCCGGTGTCTGTGTTTCTTGCATGGCTTCGGCGTGCCTTGGAGCGACAGCGTTCTCTACGGCACCTGTGTGGCTCATCGTTGGGCTTGCCGCTATCCTTCCTGGGGGTGCCGTCATCTTTTGGAGTGTCCACCATGTAAATGTCGTAAGTGGACGTGGCCGTCCAGCAGCCGGTGACGGGAGGCGTGGCGTCGGTGTTGACGGTGGCTCCGCTGTCCTTGTCCATGGAATAGGCGTTTTCTGAAGTGTAGTCCAACATGTCAGTTAAGTCCTCGACCGTGGCTACGAGGTGGGTGGTGGGTGGGACGCAAAATTCCCCAAAGCACGTCTCAAAGGGCTGCTGAATGCGAGCCGAGGGCGGATCCCCCCGAATAGCCACATCTGGATTCGGTCCAACGCCTCGCTTATTAAAGTGATGGTCATTGGACTGGTATGCTGTAGCCGCAGGGGGTTGGCTTCCGATGTGGTGGGGCAAGGACTGATCGGGGCCAGAGCCAGATCCTGGGCTTCGAGGGCCGAGTTAACCTCGAGGCCCGAGGCCGGATAGTCTAAAGAAACCGAGGACAAGACCTGGTCTTCGGATATTGCTTTCGTGTTGGGGCTCGAAGCCGTTTTGTCGAGGGGGAGTTCAGCTAGGGGTAACCCCTAGCCATCGGACGTCGACCCGTCACTGGGGCTCAAGGCCGTAGGTGTGTTGCAAGGAGAGAGTTCGGCCAAAAGTGACTCTCGGCGTTCGAACCTTGCTTCCGCATTGTGGCCTGAAGACGAGTCTCTGACGGATATTGCGGGCACGGTTGATAGGAATTCCTGGCCTCCGTTTGAGGCGGAGACGTCCGAGCTCGAGGCTGGCCGTAGGATGGTGGCCGTTCCATAGATTGGATCGAGGAAGTGTTCAGGAATAGGCGTAGTGAATCCGGTGAAAACCAGGTCGCCGCAAACATCCACAACGTACTCCAGATTGCCGAATCGAATTCCGGGCTTAGGCGCAAAGCTATCGATATGATATAGATGACCAGTTGGGTTGGCGTGCAGCACGATGCTGCCGAACGCAAAGAGTTGGCCAGGAACAAAGAGGTCCCCGGAGCTAACGCCTTCCCCGATGATTAGGCAAGCCATTGATCCTTTTGGCGACCCAGCAACGGAACTCTCAATGAAAGCACCAATGTCGGTGTCAAAACAGGCGAATCTCGGGTAGGGGGTCCCGAGCTGTGGATCTAGGATCGATGGGGAACAAGGGACGATGAACACAGTATTTACCCAGGTTCGGGCCCTCTCGAAGAGGTAAAACCCTACGTCCTGCTTGATTGTATTTGATTTATGGTATGGTTACAGAGTAGATCTACCTCGAGATCAGGCGAGCTAAACCCTAAGGCAATGAGGTGATGAATGTAGCTCTAGCCCTAAAGACTAAAATCCTTCGGTTTATATAGGCACTGGTATGGTTAGGATTACACACGATCGGTTAGAAAGAAGGGAAGATCCTGCCTAATCTTGGCTTGGTGAGCACACCACGGCTCCGAAGATTCCTTATCCGGTCATGGATCCGCACTCCAGCTTGGGCCCCATAATAGCCCATCAATCCGGCCCAAACTTAACAGGCCGGCAGCCCGAGGACCCCTTAATCCAGGACTCCCTCACCCTCCTTCTTGAGCATGGTTCCCTGCAACTTCTTCGACCTTGTCCTCCTTGATGGCCTCCTTTGTTTCCTCTCTCTTTAGTTCCATCTTCAGCAGCCAAGCAGTGTCTTCCCCATTATTGGAGGTGGAAGAAGACATGATGCCTGGCTTGATAGATCTGACAGAAAATAGCACGAAACAAGAAAAGAAGATATTTCTACGATACGGTGGTCAAAACATCCGGGAGTATATATAAAGATTTTTATCTTGAGAAACAAGTATTCCAGAAGAAAACGGAGTCGGGAAGGCTCACGAGGGGCCGGATGTGGTCACCTATTACAGGTAGGGTCAAGGGCCCATCATTTGGGACCCACATGGGGCCCATCACCATCATAGGTAGGTCCCTGGACCATGTGGCATTCGGATGAGTACATCAGGAGGATCACTCGGATGGCTCTACAGCACTCGAACAACCACACGTCAGTGGGCGTGGTCGACCACTCGGACGTATAGGGCAAGAAGACATCGTGGGAGCTGCAACGGTCGAGGGTTCCTAAGTTGTCTACTAAATAGAGTTATAACTACTGTTACCTGTAACTGCTGTAGTAGAGGCTCATTACACTAGTAACTGCCTCATTCTATGGCATTAGTTGCCCCGGTGGCATGGGAGACATGGGGCTGCAGTGCACTCTATATAAGCCGCACCCCTCTCCATAGCCGGGCACGTTCAACCTTGTAATCTTATCCATCAAATCAAAGCAAGCCATAGGGCACAAGACGTAGGGCTTTTACCTCCACTTAGTGAGGGGCCTGAACTCGTTAAACACCGTGTGTTACACCTACGCCGTAGCTAGGCTCTGCCCCTTATTCGTACCCCTAGTACTCATTGTTAGTATCATAACACCGATAGTTGGCGCCCACCATGGGGCTAGGCGTCTAGCAAAACTTCACGGTGTAGGCGGATTTCTTCATCATCATCATGTCAGTCGGCGGCGAAATCCGCTTCCGGATGATCTCCTTCATCGCCGACGACTCAGCGTGGCTATGCGAAGCCCCGCTGGACGTGGAGGCGTTGCCCATCCGCGGCACGACGCACTTCCGAGCCTCTACCTATGGAGTCCTTCTCTGACAGCCCTCGGCTCCATACCGAGTGGTTGCGCATCCCACCATTGTACGCCGGCGCAACCTCTCTGGGCGTTCTCGGCTGCAGCGTTGGATCAAGCACGCTGTCGCCACTCAGGCAGCGGCGGAACAAGTGGTGGCTATCGAGTTCGACGAGCCCGCCCTCGACCTCTCGAACGGATCACTCGGAGAATCCTCGGAGGAGTCCGAGTCCAAGAGCATTGAGTCGACTGCCAAGATACTTATGGCAGATAACTCTAAGCTCCGCGTACCCCCGGGATACCCGGAACCCAAAGACAATCACGCGGGTGCATCCCACGTCAACACCAACGGCGGCTTCCCAGGGCACGAGCCGTATGTGCCTCAAGCTCTCACTCGGGAGCAGCGGGACGAGCTTCGTCGCCGGAACGATCAGCTCTTGAACACTCCCATCACCAGAATGACTCCCGAGGCACTAGCCATGGAGTCGACTCGCCTGGCTACTTTGGCCCAGCGTGATCGCCTCGAACGGCTTTAGAGGGAGCTGGATGAATGCGAGCGCCGTCAACCTAGCTCCAGTCGGCACAAGCGTCGGCTCTACTCGAGTGACCAGCCCCGTAAGTACCAAGTTCTTAGTACTCCATTGCAAAATCTAGTAGCCGCCACTTGGATCGCGGATTCCATTCAACCATCTGGCTCTTCGGCTGGAGAGGGGATTCGCTAGATCCAGGCGCTCCTCAAAACAGCACTGTCGCAGAATGCGGCAGTGTCCCAGTCCAGAGACCGGATCCATAGCGCATCCGTGTGTGCGGAGACCGTCCAGTCGGCTCACAGCCCACTCAGTTCGGGCAGGTGCCGAGCTACTTCTTCCTCTTGAGATCGTCACGAAGATCGAAGACGTGATTGAGTCGCGTCGCCCTAACGTAACAATGACTACGATCATGCACTGATGCCTCCACCCCAGGATACCGCGTACGGGCGCCAGCCCTACGACGACAGGTGGACACACGGCGGTGACGGCAGGCCAAGTCTGACTCACACAGTGAGGGACACTCGAGATCCGTTGTTCAACGCGAGATCCGTTCTCACCCAGAACTTGTCGACAGAGGCCGGGCCTTGTGGGAAGGCCAAGAGCATGATGTGCCGAGTGGTTCCATACCATCAGGTCCCGAGTGCTTCAGCCGTTATATACAAGCGGCTGTGATTCCCAACAACTTCAGGATGGCCACAGGGATCAGCAAGTTCACCAGTGAATCCAACCCCGAAGTTTGGCTGGAAGATTACCGGGTGGCAGTCCAGATCGGCGGCGGCAACGACAACATGGCCATGAAGCATTTGCCGCTGATGCTAGAAGGCTCCGCTCGGGCTTGGCTGACACAGCTCCCGCCGAGTAGTATCTTTTGCTGGGATGACCTGGCAAAAGTGTTCATCAAGACCTTTGAAGGCACGTACAAGAGAGCAGGAGGTTTGACCGAGTTACAGCACTGTGTGCAAAAGCAGAATGAAACTCTCCGAGAGTACATCCAGCGGTGGACCACTCTGCACAACACGGTGGAGAATGTCACCGAGCACCATGCAATCTGCGCCTTCAAGGCCGGAGTCAGGTACCAGGAGCTGAACATGAAGTTCGGCCGAACTGAGACCCCGACTCTCAGTCGGGCTATGGAGATAGCCAACCGGTATGCCAACGGTGAAGAGGAAGACCGACTGAGAAGTGGCAAGAGCCGAGCTGGCGACACACATCAGTCAGAGAACAAGGGCAAAAAGCACAAGCGGAAAGCAGATGCTGGAGGGAATGCTGAGGCTGCAGCTCTGGCCAGCCAGGGCAAAAAGAATTTCCAAAAGCAGAAGAAGGATTGGAAAGGGAAAAAGCAAGTCACCATGAAGAGCGACATCCTCGACCAGCCTTGCCAGATTCACACGAAGAAGGATGAGGAGGGTAACTTGATCTTGCCCAAGCATACTGAGGGAGCCATGGACTAAGGGGTCCTCGGGGCGACGACCCATTGTACATGGGCCGGAATGGTGGAGACACATAATGACGGGAGATCTATGAAGCTGTGGTGTGCCCTCCAAGTCAAGAAGGCGCAGGATCTCTTCAAACCCCTTGTTGTAATCTATCTTCGGTAACCCTAACCATACCGGTGTCTATATAAACCGAGGATTTTTAGTCTTTAGGGCTAGAGCTACATTCATCACCTCATAGCCTTAGGGTTTAGCTCATGCTGATCTCGAGGTAGATCTACTCTGTAAACCACATTATACATTCAATACAATCAAGCAGGACGTAGGGTTTTACCTCTTTGAGAGAGCCCGAACCTGGGTAAACGCTGTGTTCGTTGTCCCTCGTTACTCATCGATCCTAGATCCACAGCTCGGGACCCCCTACCCCGAGGTTTGCCAGTTTTGACATCGACATTGGTGCTTTCATTGAGAGTTCCGCTGTGGGATCGCCAGAAGAATCGATGGCTCAACCGGTCGTTGGAGACCACACCCGTGCCGAGGGCTTCCCCGCCCCTGGTCATCTCCTCATCTTCGGCGGCATACTAGCGTGCGCCGATCCGACTAGTCTCCTCGACTAGATCGAAGGCTTCACCCCCGTCGAAGGGTTCATCAGTTCAGGGGCATCGACCCCAGGACCAACAGACTCACAAAAATCCGGAATCCCTCAGAGTCCGGCCCTGAAGCCCGACTTCGACAGACCGCCCCAAAGATCTCCCACCGAATTGCCGGAGTATATGGCACCCCCATGTGGCTAGCCGGCAGACCACCTGGCGAGCCTTTTTCGTGCAATGGGAATCTCTATTACCAGGCCTGTGGCCTATGATCGAATCGGGCTTAGACCCGACGACCAAGAAATCAACACCCCTCCGGCCACACACCTCGTCGCCACAGTCGAAGAGGCCCAGGAGGGGCCACAGCCTTGCAAGCTAAACATGGTGTACACTCGAATCCCCAGCTCGGAGTCAGACACCAGCCCGGATGTACGTCCGGACATAACCCCCAGCTCAAGTCCCGGCCTCGAGCCTATCCGGCCGCACACCAGTTCGGATCCGAGCCCTGTGCGGTCAGAATCGGACATGACTCAACCACCCATCAAGGATAGTCCGAATCCGCGGCAGGAGGGAATTCTCAAAATTTTCCCACCCACCCACCACACGGAATATAATCCAGACTCAAGGAACCCAGACATATGGGACCTTATGTACATCAAGCAGCTGCCAAACAAAATAGTCCACCATTATTGGGCTAGATTTCTCCTGGTAAAGAACAGGATGGCACCTTGCTGTGACAAAGAAGTAATTAAAGCCTTCCAGTTTAACTGCAGGGACGAGGGCCTCCTAAACGCCCTCGCGCATCGCCGAATTCAAAGCTTCACCGAACTATCAGACATGGTACGCAAATATTACGCCATGGAGAACACATGGAGGGCGCAACAGCTGAACATGGGGCCACAGCCCGCCACGCATCACGGAAGGCCCCACCTTAAACGGGCTTACACAAATCGGTCACCGGAGCGTGAGCCTAATGAAAGGAAAACTAGGCCCAGATCGGTGTTAGACGAGTTGCTGGATAAACTATGCCCAATACATTCAGTCTTGCTAGAAGCTAACCCAACCCACAGACTTCATGCCTGTTGGGTTGTAAGACAAGTGGCCAAATATGGCAAGCCAATCTTGGGCCTTACACCCCGAGATAAACAGTCCTCGGCTTCACTGCAGGACCACAATGTCCTTACGGTATACGGGAAGTTCGCCTCAAATAATAAAAGGAAAAAGGCTCTTCGAGAGCTCAATCAAATATATCAAGTGATGGCCGCACAACAATGGGCGGCCACGCCTATCACCTTCAACAAGAAGGATGAGCCAAGCCCCCGTAATAACCATGCACCGGCCGCACTGGTCCTCGACCCCATTGTCGATGGTTTCCGACTAACTAAAGTGCTGATGGACGGAAGCAGCAGCCTCAACCTCATTTATGAGGATACTCTAGACAAGATGTAGTTCAACTGGTCTCGCATCAAACGCAGTCATACCACATTCCGAGGTATAATACCCGGAAGGGAGGCACACTGCTCGGGATGCGTAACCCTGGACGTTGTGTTCGGTACACCCGACAACTACAGATCTGAACCCTTGCTATTTCACATTGTGCCCTTCCGTAGCGAATACCACGCCCTTCTAGGATGTGAGGCATTCTCAAGATTTCAGGTCATACCACATTACGGGTATATGAAACTCAAGATGCCAGGGCCCAACGGGGTGATCTCTCTTAAAAGCGACCCGGGCAAAGCCTTGCGAGCCAAAAATAAGATGGCATCCCTCGCCCTAGAGGCACTATCCGAAGCCCTCGCGGCCGAAGAGTTGATAGCACTACGCACTATAGTCGACAAGGATGACGTGGTCCTCAGTAAAAGACAAAAGCCCACATCATTCAAGCCAGCGGACGAAATCGTGAAATTTCAAGTGCACCCAACAGATCCCAGTAAAACGGCATCCAAAGGAGCACAGCTAGACCCCGCAGTCGATGAGGTGCTAAGGACATTCCTGCATGAAAATTGGGACATATTCGCCTGGCACCCCTCGGACATGCCAGGAATCCCACGCAGGAAAGCAGAGCACAGCCTCAACATTCTAAAAGGCTTTAAGCCAATAAGATAGACCCTGCGCCAATTCTCCGAACCCAAACGACAAGCCATGGGCGAAGAACTCGCAAAATTGCTGGAGGCCGGATTCATCTGTGAGATCAAGCATCCCGAGTGGTTAGGAAACCTGGTAATGGTACCAAAGAAGGATAAGTCCTGGCGGCTCTATGTCGATTTCAAAGACCTTAACAAGGCCTGCCCAAAGGATCCTTTCGCCCTGCCACGGATAGACCAGATCATCGACGCTACCGCCGGACACGACTCACTATGTTTCCTTGATGCATACTCCGGATACCACCAGATCAAGATGAAAGAGTCCGACCAGGCGGCAACCGCATTCATTACCCCTTACGGCCTCTTTTTCTTCAACACCATGCTGTTCAGATTGAAAATCGCAGGAGCCACATACCAATGCATGATTCAAGCATGCCTCAAAAATCAAATTGGCAAAACGGTTGAGGCATACGTGGATGACGTGGTTGTCAAAACCAAACAAATCGACCAACTGATAGATGACCTATGTCAAACCTTCGACAACCTGCGGGCCTACGACATATGGCTCAACCCGAAGAAATGTACTCACAGGAGGAGCATATCGTCTTCGCCGCCCGTCCGATGACGGCCTAGAGCCGAACCCATGGAACGCAGCAAGGTTGCGGCATTTTTATGCCTGAGCTTGACATACATCTCCACCTTTCCCTTCTTCCCTTTTTCTCTTCGACATGGTGCTAGTCCGGCTAAACTGAACCATACCAAGCTCGCATTATATACATCACTGAATGTAACACCCAGCTTTGCCTGGGTGCTCCCTCAGAAGAGCCGTATAAATGTATAAACCGCATTCGTACTGATTGCATCCTTCTCACACATGTTAAGCCAACATATGCACTTGTTTGCCTTAAGATCTTTGCCAAGCTAGGTTGCCTGGCTCCTGTGCTTACCCCTACATTCCCGATTGTTCGGCTAGGGCGTAAAGGGAGCACCTCTGCGATTGTTACGACCGGGTCACCCGGGACAGTACCTCAGACGGGTGAAGCCGAAAGCTAGCGTTCTTATAGAATACAACAAGTCGGCCTAAGGGAAGTGAATATAGCCTCGAGCTTAATACCAGGGTTCTTTTTTAAAGCCATTGGTGTCCGTTAACCCTACTTGTCCGGACTATAATTTTACCCGATGAAAGGAACTCTTGGAGGAACTATTTTCATCAGAAGATGTTTCTTACGTTAAACAGTAATATAACATCGCTCTCCGCATATGTTTCGTCTGTTTAAACCAGAGGGCCGGATTGCCTGGTTCCCGAATTGTTGCCTTGTTTCCTATGGCACACAGTACGGAACACTCCCCGATCTCTGATCGGAGAGGCAGAAGCCGATGGCCGGTCAAGACAGCATTCTTTCAAAAATAACAATAAGAACGCGGATTGAGCATGGTCAACGTAAAGTACATAGATACATAGAATTGACAAGACTACTCATTCTCGACATTGTCTATCAACTGTTCTAAAGCACAATCCTTTTGAGAATAGCGAGTGGCTTGCATCACTTCATCATACACCAAGCTTAGTGGTATCTCTTGACCGACAGGGCCCATGGGACCAACCCGGGCCATATGCACCGGGTCTAGCTTGGTGAAGCTAGTCTTTACCATAGCCCACGCCTCGCGCGCTCCTTCTCGGCAGGCCGAGATCTTCCATTACTCAAACCTTCACCGAGCCCCTTTAAAGTGACTGGCTAGTTCGGCCATACTCTCTGGTGGCGCATCTGACGGCCATAACGCCTTCGCCATGCTCTTCATGGCTTTCCGGGCCTTTTCATAGGCCTTCGACAGCTCCTTTAGAAGGTTCCCGTCATAAGCGCTTACTTCTTCCTCAGGCCGCCCAGTCAGGAGACCTAACAAGCAGGTGTTGCACATCATCATTAACACATCAATGACACTTGCCAACAGCACGGTACGATCAACACTTACCGAATATACCACCTTTCAGCTTCTGGTTTTCCTCCGCGGTTTGGGCCAGCTGACCTTTCAAGCTCTTAATTTCCTCGGCTTGTCATCGATTTTCTGCCTTGAGCTCATTTTTCTCTTCCTGACTTCACGTTAGTACTCGTTTACCAGCCTCCAGCTCCCTCCGCAGCTCGTTTATAGCTCCCGCGGCTGTACGGAGAATACGGTGTTAATGCTTGGCATACAACATATACCTACAAATACAATCTTTACTACTCACCGGACAATTCGCTGCTGGCTTTTCGAGCCACATCTAGTTCGGCCTTGGCTTCGACCAACTGTGTCTGACTCACTTCAAGGTCCTCAGACAGCTTTTTGTTCCGCTCTCTTGCGGCCTACAAAAATAATATCATTAGACACCCTTAACTCGGCCGTCCCGCCCAAATTAAGGCTTGGGGGCTAGTTGGTTAGGGAACATAATCTGCTTTTAAGCTATTTACCTGCACCTTGGCAGCAAATAGATCGGCAATCCCGTCCAGACCTGTCCGGGCCGCTCCAAGGTACGCATCCACCAAACTAAAAGCATTAAATTCCTGTTTGGCAAAGGCAGTATGACGTAAAGTCTCCCTTCGGTGGCGATGGTTCATTATGCTCTCGACCTCAGAATTAGTGACCGAAACATCGTCGGAGTCCGCCAGAGGTACGCCACTCGCCGCGTGTTCGGAGGAGGCTCTTGCTTGTGCCGAAGACTTGGGCCCGGAATTGCGTCTCGGCGCATCCGGGATATCTTCGGATTGGTGTAGGGGATACGCCTCCTGCAAAATTGAGCAAGCTCTAAATAAGAAAATGCCAGCGGCAACCCTCGCTGCAATTCTGAAATATATTACCTTTGGGCAGAGGGAGCAGGTGCCTCCGCCTCGGCAGAAGCTTTCCGTTTTGATCTCCCGAGACATTCTTACGCATAGTGCGGTGACCCTTGGGAGTAGAAGTCAGCACGTGGGGGGTGGCGCGAGACGAGCGCCCTATTCGGGAGAGGGTCTTCTTTTCACTTATTGTGGAAGAGGGAAGAGCCCCGGGGTGATCGGCTGTTACAGCCACTTTGCCACCATCAAGGCCCTCCTGATAGAACACCCCATCTTCAAATTCGATTGACGTCTCTGGATCGTCATGATATCCTGGATTGCCATCACGAGAGTGATTCTCTAGTTGAGGGGGAGGACAACTAATGGACGCAACCTGACGCCTCCATCCCTGTTCAACTGGCAATCAGTAAGAATTCGGCGTGATCTATGGGCTCAAAGTAATGGATTGTGACTTACCCAGTCCGCCGGATTGTATCCGAAGCAGCCTTCTCGAATGCTCATGCGAGCAAACTCTGCTTTGTCTCCCTTGAAGAGATCTACCAGTATTTTGGCCAGGGCCGCCTTTTTGTCCGGCCCTTGCCGCTGATGACATGTCACATCGTTGGTCCAGTTATAGCACCATAAAGGGTGACCCCGCTGTTGGAGGGGTTGCACGCATCGGGTAATGGCGATGGCCATAATTTCGATCATGGTCAGCTTGCTGCTAGTTAGCAACCTGATCTTGGCTGACAGTGTATGCACTTCTTCGTTGTCCCGTTGGGAAGGGCCTCTAGGCCACCAATTGCACCGCTTTATAGGCGGATCATTTGAATATTCAGGAAGCCCTTGCCGAATTGGATCAGTGAGGGGAACGTCTTTGATATAAAACCACTCCGAAGTCCATCCTTCGGGATCTTTCTGTGGGGTCCCGATTGGGTACCCCGTCCCAGCTATTCGCCATACTTCGGCGCCGCCTACCTCAAATATAGATCCCTCCCGGAGGCGGGGGACAAGACAGAAATACTTCCTCTACAAGTCAAAGTGGGGCTCGCAACTCAGAAATATCTCGCACAAGGCTACGAAGCCAGAAATGTGCAATATCGACCCCGGGGTGAGGTTGTGGAGCTGGATCCCATAGAACTCTAGCAGACCCCATAGAAAGGGATGAATAGGAAAACCCAAACCTCTTAGAAGGAAGGGCACGAGACATACCCTCTCCTCCTTGCTTGGGGCGGGGGAGTTCTCGGCAAGGGCACGACCATCGATGGAGATGAGACCGGCGCGGACTGGGACCAGATGGGCAGAAGGGAGAAAGCGCTGCGTCTGCAAGCAACTCGGCTGGATATGCGAGACCGAGCAGCTCGACCAATCACCTGGGAGCAGGCCATGAGGGCGCGAGGAAGAGCCTGGAATGTCGGCCATGGCTTTGGAGAATTTTTTTGGTGTCGTTCTTGGCGAAGGGGAAGATAACTGTTCTCAGCCCCTTTGGATCTATAAATAAGCATCTTACCGTGAAGCCGAAAGGACGGGTGCATGGAAGGACAGCATTGGGCTGCACGCCCTCTGGAAATGTATGCGAAGCCCTTGCCCCGAAGAACGGCCTTAAACTCTGATGGTCCCACCTCAATCTCGAGATGTCTTCGGATCTTAGAATCTTTAGACTGTCCGGACCCGAGTACATTAGAGCAGGTTCCGGATAAAGTTCGGCGAAATTAACACGGCTTCAAATGGAGTAAAGGAACTCGTCTCGCAAGCCGATGATGTGAAGATTCCAGAAGATGATCCCCGGCGTTGGAGGCAAGTTTGGGGGCTACTGAGGGAGTCATGGACTAAGGGGTCCTCGGGGCAATGGCCCATTGTACATGGGCCGGACTGGTGGAGCCGCATAATGACGGGAGATCTATGAAGCTGTGGTGTGCCCTTCAAGTCAAGAAGGTGCAGGATCTCTTCAAACCCTTGTTGTAATCTATCTTCGGTAACCCTAACGCTACCGGTGTCTATATAAACCGAGGGTTTTTAGTCTTTAGGGCTAGAGCTACATTCATCACCTCATAGCCTTAGGGTTTAGCTCATGCTGATCTCGAGGTAGATCTACTCTGTAAACCATGTTATACATTCAATACAATCAAGCAAGACGTAGGGTTTTACCTCTTCGAGAGGGCCCGAACCTGGGTAAACGTTGTGTTCGTCGTCCCTTGTTACCCATCAATCCTAGATCCACAGCTCGGGACCCCTACCCCGAGGTCTGCCGGTTTTGACACCGACACATACCACTCGGGAGTGTCGACTCCTGTAGCAAGAGATGCAGCAGGATTCTTCCAGTGAAAGAGAGGACGACGACGAAGACGGAGGCAGAGGTACTTCCGGGTACCCCAACGTGGAAAAGGTCCTCATGATTTTCGCTGACGTCGAAAGCAAGAGTCGCCTCAAGGTGATTAACCGAGAGGTCAACATGGCAGTTCTGACTATCACCAAATATCTCGACTGGGCCAAGACATTGGTAACATTTGATCAGTCGGACCATCCGGCTCACATACTGACCCCCCGGGCGGCAGGCTTTGGTAGTGGACCCAGTCGTGGGAGGAGTCCAATTACACAAAGTCCTGACGATCGACGGCAGCGGCCTTAACATCATCTACGCCGACACCCTAGAGGCAATGGGCATCCTGATGACCCGACTCAACAAGAGCAATATGCAGTTCCACGGGGTAATCCCCGGGAAGAAGGCCAAGTCACTCGGTCAGATCGCTCTCGATGTCGTATTCGACGAAGAGAAGAACTTCCGAAAGGAATGGCTGGCTTTTGAAGTGGTAGACTTCAAGAGCGCTTACCATGCCATCCTGGGTAGGCCTGCCTATGCACGTTTCATGGCCCGTCCATGTTACGTGTATCTTAAACTCAAAATGCCAAGGCCTAAAGGCGTGATCACCATCACAGGCAATCGGAAGTTGGCCGAAGAGTGCCTCCAAAAGGGCTCCCAGATCGCTGATGAGCAGATGGCGATGGCTAAGATGGACCAATACAAGAAGGCGGCAGACCCAAGTGAACTTTTGAAGTCCTAGAAGCCGACTGTGGAATCTGCTTTCCAGTCGGCAGGAGAGACGAAGCCGGTGCACATCCACCCTGAGGACCCGAACGCTGCCCCGACCAACATCTCCACCACCCTGGACAGCAAATAGGAAGCCGCACTCTTCCAGTTCCTCTATGAAAACTAGGACATCTTCGCATGGAAACCTTTTGACATGCCGGGTGTTCCCAGGGAACTGGCTGAGCACAGACTCTGTGTCGATTCGGCAACAAAGCCTGTCAAAGAGTACCTTCGGTGATCTTCAGCCGAGAAGGCAAGGCGATTGGTGAGGAGATAGCGTAGCTCTTAGCCGCCGAAATCATCCGAGAGGTGTACCACTCCGAGTGGCTCGCCAACATCGTCATGGTGCCGAAGAAAGATAAGACTCTTCGAATGTGTGTAGATTTTAGGCACATCAATCGGGCCTGCCTAAAAGATCATTTTCCTCTCCCTCGCATATATCAGATAGTAGATTCTACTGCTGTATGTGAGCGGTTATCATTTCTGGATGCGTACTCCGGGTACCACCAGATCCGATTGTATGGCCCTAATGAAATAAAAACAACGTTCATCACCCCATTTCGGTTAAAAAATGCTGGGGCCATGTTCCAACGTATGATCCAAAAGTGCTTACGGAAGAAAATGAGTCAGAACATGGAAGCGTATATGGATGACATTGTGGTTAAGTCCAGGAAAAGGTTCTGACATCCTGACTGACCTCGCTGAGACCTTCGCGAATTTGTGAGCGTTCGGCATCAAACTCAACCCAACCAAGTGTACATTCGGCGTACCCACAGGCAAGCTACTCGGTTTCCTCGTTTCTGAACAAGGGATCGATGCCAATCCTGAGAAGATAGGGGCAATCATCCGAATGAAGCAACCGGAACGTCTACACGACGTGCAATGCCTCACAGGCTGCCTAGCGGCCCTGAGTAGATTCATCTCTAGACTCGGTGAAAAAGCCATGCCGCTTTACCGACTGATGAAGAAGTCTGACAGGTTCAAATGGACTCCCAAAGCACAGGCTGCGTTCCAGGAACTTAAAGCCCTGCTTTCCACCCAGCCGGTGCTAGCTGCTCCAAGCAGCAAGGAGCCTTTGCTCTTATACATCGCGGCCACGAGCCAAGTTGTTAGCAAGGTCTTCACTATGGAACGGGAAGAACAAGGCAAAGCCTTCAAGCTCCAATGACCGGTTTACTACATTGCTGAAGTCCTCACGCCTTCCAAGCAAAGGTATCTGCATTATCAGAAGCTAGTTTACGGAATTTACCTTACTACAAAGAAGGTGGCGCATTATTTCCAAGAACACTCGGTCACAGTGATAAGCGACGCCCCTCTTTCCGAGATCATGAACAATAGATATGCCACTGGCCGAGTGGCCAAGTGGGCCATTGAGCTCCTCCCGTTGGATATCAGGTTTGAAGCCAAGAAGGCCATCAAGTCACAGGCCCTGGCAGATTTCTTGGACGAATGGATTGAATAGGAGCAGCCTGTCCTGAGTATTCCCAAACACTGGACGATGTTCTTTGACGGATCCAAGATGCTCCGGGGCTCCGACGCCAGAGTAGTTTTGGTGTCTCCTAAAGGCGACAGTCTCTGCTACATACTTCAGATCCATTTTGACTCCTCCAACAACGAAGTTGAGTACGAATCTCTCTTGTACGGACTGCGGATGGCAATTTCCCTGGGAATTTGCCGACTGATGGCCTATGGTGATTCGGATCTGGTAGTGAATCAAGTCATGAAATAATGGGATATCCGTAGCCCAGCGATGACTGGCTATTGCAATGCCGTCAGAAAGTTAGAGAAACACTTTGAAGGGCTGGAGCTTCACCATGTGCCGCGTCTCAAGAACCAAGTGGCTGACGACCTGGCCAAGATGGGTTCCACTCGGAAGCCAGTACCCAAGAATGTGTTCCTGGAACACCTGCACTCGCCCACTATCAAGGAAGATCCTTTTCTGGAAGAGCCCCCACAGCCAATCAGACCTTCCAATCCGACTGAAGTAGATATTCCCGCAGTAATTGATCTGGTCCAAGAGGTATTGGTCATCATTCCTGAGTGGACTGAACTATATCTGGCATACTTGCTCCGGCAAGAGCTCCCAGAGGACGAGGATGAGGCCCGCCAGATCGTTCGTCGATCCAAAGCTTTCACCGTCATGGGAGATCAATTATACAAGAAGAGTACAACTGGAGTCACTCAGCGATGCATATCCCCAGAGGAAGGGCAGCAAATACTGCAAGAGATTCACTCGGGAACATGCGGGCATCATGCGTCCTCTCGGACCTTGGTTGCCAAAGTGTTCAGAGCCGGATTCTATTGGCCCCGAGTCTACGAGGCCGCTCGAGACATAGTGGAACAATGCGTTGGGTGCCAGTTCTATGCAAACCAGTCGCACAAGCCGGCGTCCGCTCTGAAGACTATCCCCCTCACTTGGCCGTTCGCTATCTGGGGACTCGACATGGTCGGCCCTCTCTGGACTGGGGCGAGTGGCTTCACACACCTGTTGGTAGCAGTGGACAAGTTCACCAAGTGGATCAAGGCCAAGCCCATAAAGAAGCTGGACTCGACCACCGCGATTCAATTCATCAGGGAGATCATCTTCAGGTTTGGAGTCCCACACAGCATCATCACCGACAACAGGTCTAACTTCGACTCGGACGAGTTCCATGAGTTCTGCTACACCCAGGGCACTCGGGTTGACTACGCCTCCATGGCGCACCCGCAATCGAATGGACAAGCCGAGAGAGCAAATGGGCTCATACTTCAGGGATTGAAACCTTGCCTCATGCGTGATCTGACTCATGCAGCAGGCGCATGGGTGACTGAGCTACCATCAGTTCTCTGGGGCCTGTGAACGACCTCGAATCGATCCACAAACCGCACCCAATTATTTATGGTGCATGGGTCAGAGGCGGTCTTACCAAGTGATCTACTCCACAATTCTCCTCGAGTGGATCTTTACTTGGAAGCTGAAGCCGAGGAAGCAAGGCAGGATGGCCTAGACCTTCTAGAGGAAGAACGCGAGCTAGCGCTTATAAGATCAACGTTCTACCAACAAGACTTACGCCGCTACCACGATAGACACGTCCGAGGACGTGCCTTCCAGGAAGGAGACCTGGTCCTCAGAGTGGATCAACAAAAGCCTCACAAGCTAGCACCCCCCTGGGAGGGACCATTCGCCATCTCCAAGGTCTTGCATAATGGAGCATATAGACTGTACAACTTCACCAGAGGAATAGAAGAGCCCGGAGCTTGGAACGCAGATTTGCTCCGCAAGTTTTATACTTAGAATAAAATTTCTCCCTTGTAATAGTTAGTCCGAATGAATTTAGATGAACGAAAGTTTCGCTTTTCCCCAAATATCATATAGTTCGACCTATGGTCGTGTTTCACTTAGGTGACTAACCGCGTTCGGAAACTAACACGCCTCTAGTGGGTGTAGAAGAGGTGAGAAAGCTTAGCTGCGAACCAGTTTTCGCCTAAGTTAAAAAAACAATCCGAGTGAGGATCTGCTCCACACTGGGGGGCTTAGCTGTGAACCAGTTTTCACCTAAGTTAAAAAACAATTCGAGAGAGGATCTGCTACACACTCGGGGGCTTAGCTACGTACCAGTTTTTGCCTAAGTTAAAAAACAATCCGAGTGAGGATCTGCTCCACACTCGGGGGCTTAGTCGTGAACCAGTTTTTGCCTAAGTTAAAAAACAATCTGAGTGAGGATCTACTCCACACTTGGGGGCTTAGCCGTGAACCAGCTTTCGCCTAAGTTAAAAAACAATCCGAGTGAGGATTCGCTCCACACTCGGGGGCTTAGCCGCGAACCAGCTTTCACCTAAGTTAAAAAACAATTCGAGTGAGGATCCGCTCCACACTCGGGGGCTTAGCCGCGAACCAGCTTTCGCCTAAATTAAAAAAACAATCCGAGTGAGGATCCGCTCCACACTCAGGGGCTTAGCCGCGAACCAGCTTTCGCCCAAAGTCAAACAAAACACGAAGCAAATAGAAGCGCAAAGGGTTTTGAATTAAAGTTTCGATTCGTCTGAATGTCTCCAAGTCGAAACGAGCCCAAACGCTCGGCAAAGTATTTCATTACATCAACCACCCGGCATTCCGGGGCAAATTCAATCAAGTGTTTTTAAGCTTCAGGTAGAGGGCTGGCTGGGTCAATGAAGGTCTCCAGATCAATCCCATCGGTGATGCGAGTGGCGGCTTCAGCGAAGGTCTCCATAAAATCCTCAAACTTGAGGTTCTTCTTGTTCACCACTCGGAGGTTCTTTAGCTTCTCTTCACCCACGTTCTCGCAATGAACGCAGACGAGTGACAACGCCACATCAACACCACTCCGGGCGGCGGATTTCTTCCCAGCCTTCACCCGAGTGGGAACATCGTTCAGCCGCGTCAGGATCTACTCTAGGTCCTTCTAAGTCTCTTCACCCGGTTGCAACTCCTCATCAATCTGACCCGCCGCACCTTTCGCCCGAGTGATGAAGCCCAATGCGTTCTCCAAGCGGTCTTCAAGCTGAAGGATGGCAAGGGCGGCGTTGTTAGCGACAAGCGACCTAGAAGTGTCCAGATCCCTCTCTATCCTCTGCAGCTCCAGTTCCTTGTTATAACAATGCTCTGCGTCAAGAAGGATAATCTATGAGCGGATGATTAAGGGAAATTTGGCAATATGCAGATTTCTCTCGGCCGAAGAAAAACTTACCAACGAGCTTCTCACTAAACTCTTCACAGACATCTTCGATGTGCTTCTCCAGGGCATCCTTCTTGTCAGTCAGCTGGGTGACCTTCTCGTCCAGTTTGACCTTCTCCTGAGCGAAGGCCATGGCGGCAGCCTTAAGGTTCTTGATCTCCTCCTCCAACTTGCCGACTAAAGCCATCTTCTCATCGGCGAGTTTGGCCTTGGTCCTTGCTTCCTTCTGGGCCAGCGCTAGGTCCTTGTCCTTGTTCTCTAGCGCCTGCTTCATGGTTTCTAAAGAAATAGAAGTCCTGAGCCTCATTACAAGTTGGGCATTCTCGCTACGGACATCTGTCGGAGTGAAATGGTTCGGATCAAGAGGGAAGAACAACATTTAGCTATCAGTCAGAGGAAATAGCTTACCTCCCATGGCCTTCTTCTCCTGCTCCAGTCGGGCGCTCTTGAGTTTCTCAGCCTCCAAGTCAAGTTGAAGGGATGTCACCTCCTTCTCCATCGCAGCATAGTGGGATCCCATCTCGCAAGTCCTCTGCAACATACGAAAAATAAAGTTATAGTCAGTCAGAAGATCCTGAAGGAAAACCAAAGACAGTAACTCATAGGCACCCGGGCAGGCACCGCTAGAAGGAACAAGCTTGACCAATACCAAATCCTCAAGTATGTTCTGATTACCGAGTCGCCCGCACACTAGCGAGGGGAACAAGCTCGATCAATACCAGATCTCGAAGTGACCTCTGTCTCATCCTCACTCGGTTGACTCCTGAGTCGGCAATGAAGAAGATAGAGGACAACAAACGCCTAATGACAAGTTCTAAAGGCTACCACCGATCGCCAACGATCAACGGCAGCCTCGGGGACTACACCCAGTGGGTGCACTCAGCATACCCCCACTGGAAAGTGACTCGTCAATGAGCTAAAAAAAGTTCTAAGACTACCGCCGACTTCTCCAGTCAATGGTAGCCTCGGGGACTACACCCAGTGGGTGCACTCAGCGTGCCCCCACTGGATCATGTCCATTCAACTACGCTCTGACTAGACTCCGACTGGACATAAAAAGTTTCTACATTTGAAGACTCCCGCCGACTGACTCCAGTCGACAGTAGCCTCGGGGACTACACCCAGTGGGTGCACTTAGCGTGCCCCCACTAGATCATGCACACCCAGTGGGTGTGCCCCGCGCAAACCCACTGGCAGAAAATCTACTACAAGAAAAGAAGAAATTTCGACTGGAAATCATACTCACAATGGCACTTACTCAGAAATTGGTCTCCAGCGTGGTGCTGGCGTCATAGGCATCCTTCAGTCGGCTACACATCAAGCCCACCTAGATCAGCGCTTCCTTACTCGCCCCCACTTGATCCTTTGGGACATGGTACAGGGGGAAAGAAGTAGCCGGAGTTGACGGAGGTGCAGGAGTTGGCCTCGTGGCTGGGATCATCGCTGTTCCACTCGAAGGAGCTTGGGTAGACCCTGCAGGGGGCACCACTGCTGACGAGGATGCCGAACCACCCTGAGCCAGAGGGCTCGGCCTCGCGGTTCTGGTAGCAACCTTCGCCGGAGAAACACGTGTTGTCTGGCGGGGAGAGGTGTCTTTCATTGGCGTGTCAGCACTCGACACTCTCTCCCTGACGGCATCCAGATTCGGCGGGTCAACACTCGCTTCATCATCTAGCTAGATAATCTCAGGCGGGGCTGCATAAATCAGAGAAATCATCAAAACAACACTCGGTCCACAACTGAATGGATTCAAAAATGGACAAAGAGTCGGTCAAAATGCTTACTTCAAGGCCACAGGCACCGCCACTCGGATCCGCGGCACGAAAGCCTTCCAAGGCTTGGAGGAGATTGAAGGAAATATGCCCTAGAGGCAATAATAAAGTTGTTATTTATATTTCCTTATATCATGATAAATGTTTATTATTCATGCTAGAATTGTATTAACCGGAAACTTAGTACATGTGTGAATACATAGACAAAACAAAGTGTCCCTAGTATGCCTCTACTTGACTAGCTCATTAATTAAAGATGGTTATGTTTCCTGACCATAGACATGTGTTGTCATTTGATGAATGGGATCACATCATTATAGAATGATGTGATGGACAAGACCCATCCGTTAGCTTAGCATAATGATCGTTAAGCTTTATTGCTATTGCTTTCTTCATGACTTATACATGTTCCTATGACTATGAGATTATGCAACTCCCGAATACCGGAGGAACACCTTGTGTGCTATCAAACGTCACAACGTAACTGGGTGATTATAAAGATGCTCTATAGGTGTCTCCGAAGGTGTTTGTTGAGTTGGCATAGATCGAGATTAGGATTTGTCACTCCGTGTATCGGAGAGGTATCTCTGGGCCCTCTCGGTAATGCTCATCACTATAAGCCTTGCAAGCAATGTGACTAATGAGTTAGTTACGGGATGATGCATTACGGAACGAGTAAAGAGACTTGCCAGTAACGAGATTGAAATAGGTATGAAGATACCGACGATCGAATCTCGGGCAAGTAACATACCGATGACAAAGGGAACAACGTATGTTGTTATGCGGTTTGACCGATAAAGATCTTCATAGAATATGTAGGAACCAATATGAGCATCCAGGTTCCGCTATTGGTTATTGATCGTAGATGTGTCTCGATCATGTCTACATAGTTCTCGAACCCGTAGGGTCCAAATGCTTAATGTTCGATGACGATTTGTATTATGAGTTATGTGTTTTGGTGACCGAAGTTTGTTCGAAGTCCTGGATGAGATCACGGACAGGACAAGGAGTCTCGAAATGGTCGAGAGGTAAATATTGATATATTGGAAGGTTACATTCGGACATCGGAATGGTTTCGGGAAGTTTCAGATAAGATTCGGAGTACCGGGATGTTACCGGACCCCCCGGGAGAGTAATGGGCCAACATGGGCCTTAGTGGAGGAGAGAGGGCCGGCCATAGGAGGTGGCACGCGTCCCCCTGCCAATCTGAATTGGACATGGGGTGGGGGTGGCGCCCCCCTTTCCTTCTCCTACTCCCTCTCCTTTCCCCCTTTGCTACTCCGAAAAAAAGAAAAGGTGGGGGGGGGGCCGAATCCTACTAGGGGTGGAGTTCTAGTAGGACTCCCCCCCTCCATGGCGTGCCCCGTTGGTGGCCGGCCTCCTCCACCTCCTTTATATACAGGGGTAAGGGGGCACCCCAAAGACACAACATTGTCTTAGCAGTGTGCGGTGCCCCCCCTCAACCGTTTACTCCTCCGATAGTATCATCGTAGTGCTTAGGCGAAGCTCTGCGCGAATCACATCATCAACACCATCGCCATGCCGTCGTGCTGACGGAACTCTCCCTCGACCCCCTGCTGGATCAATAGTTTGAGGGACGTCATCGAGCTGAACGTGTGCTGAACTCGGAGGTGCCGTACGTTCGGTGCTAGATCGGTTGGATCGTGAAGACGTTCGACTACATCAACCGCGTTAACATAACGCTTCCGCTTTCGGTCTACGAGGGTACGTGGACACACTCTCCCCCTCTCGTTGCTATGCATCTCCTAGATAGATCTTGCGTGAGCGTAGGATTTTTTTTTGAAATTGCATGCTACGTTACCCAACAGTGGCATCCGAGCCAGGTCTATGCGTAGATGATATGCACGAGTAGAACACAAAGAGTTGTGGGTGATAATAGTCATACTGCTTACCACCAATGTCTTACTTTGATTCGGCAGTATTGTTGGATGAAGCGGCCCGGACCGACATTACATGACCGCGTTCATGAGACTGGTTCTACCGACGTGCTTTCCACACAGGTGGCTTGCGGGTGTCTGTTTCTCCAATTTTAGTTGAATCGAGTTTGACTACGGCCGGTCCTTGTTGAAGGTTAAAACAGCACACTTGACGAAAAATTGTTGTGGTTTTGATGCTTAGGTAAGAACGGTTCTTACTAGAAGCCCGTAGCAGCCACGTAAAACTTGCAACAACAAAGTAGAGGACTTCTAACTTGTTTTTGCAGGGCATGTTGTGATGTGATATGGTCAAGACATGATGTGATACACATTATTCTATGAGATGATCATGTTTTGTAAAAGTTATCGGCAACTGGCAGGAGCCTTATGGTTGTCGCTTTATTGTATGAAATGCAATCGCCATGTAATTGCTTTACTTTATCACTATGCGTTAGCGATAGTTGTAGAAGTAATAGTTGGCGAGACGACAACGACGCTACGATGGAGATCAATGTGTCAAGACGGTGACGATGGAAATCATGATGATGCTTTGGAGATGGAGATCAAAGGCACAAGATGGTGATGGCCATATCATGTCACATATTTTGATTGCATATGATGTTTATCTTTTATGCATCTTATTTTGCTTAGTACGGCGGTAGCATTATAAGATGATACCTTACTAATTTCAAGGTATAAGTGTTCTCCCTGAGTATGCACCGTTGCTACAGTTCGTCATGTCGAGACACCACGTGATGATCGGGTGTGATAAGCTCTACGTTCACATAGAACGGGTGCAAGCCAGTTTTGCACGTGCAGAATACTCGGGTTAAACTTGAAGAGCCTAGCATATGCAGATATGGACTCGGAACACTGAGACCGAAAGGTCGAATGTGAATCATATAGTAGATATGATCAACATAGAGATGTTCACCATTGAAAACTACTCCATCTCACGTGATGATCGGACATGGTTTAGTTGATATGGATCACGTGATCATTTAGATGACTAGAGGGATGTCTATCTAAGCGGGAGTTCTTTAGTAATATGATTAATTGAACTTTAATTTATCATGAACTTAGTCCTGATAGTTTTTTTTTGCATATCTATGTTGTTGTAGATCAATGGCCCGTGCTACTGTTCCCTTGAATTTTAATGCATTCCTAGAGAAAGCTAAGTTGAAAGATGATGGTAGCAATTACACGTACTGGGTCCGTAACTTGAGGATTATCCTCATTGCTGCACAAAAGAATTATGTCCTTGATGCATCGCTGGGTGAAAGGCCTGCTACATGAGCAGATGCAGATGTTATGAACGTCTGGCAAGCTCGATCTGATGACTACTCGATAGTTCAGTGTGCCATGCTTTACGGCTTAGAATCGGGACTTCAAAGACGTTTTGAACATCATGGAGCATATGAGATGTTCCAGGAGTTGAAGTTAATATTTCAAGCAAATGCCCGAGTTTAGAGATATGAAGTCTCCAACAAGTTCTATAGCTGCAAGATGGAGGAGAACAGTTCTGTCAGTGAACACATACTCAGAATGTCTGGGTACCATAACCACTTGACTCAGCTGGGAGTTAATCTCCCGGATGATAGTGTTATTGACAGAGTTCTTCAATCACTGCCACCAAGCTATAAAGGCTTCGTGATGAACTATAATATGCAAGGGATGGAGAAGACTATTCCCGAGCTCTTCGCTATGATCAAAGCTGCGGAGGTAGAAATCAAGAAGGAGCATCAAGTGTTGATGGTTAACAAGACCACTAGTTTCAAGAAAAAGGGCAAGGGAAAGAAGGGGAACTTCAAGAAGAATGGCAAGCAAGTTGCCACTCCTGGGAAGAAGCCCAAGTCTGGAGCCAAGCCTGAAACTGAGTGCTTCTACAGCAAAGGGACTGGTCACTGGAAGCGGAACTGCGCCAAGTATTTGGCGGATAAGAAGGATGGCAAAGTGAACAAAGGTATATTTGATATACATGTTATTGATGTGTACCTTACTAATGCTCGTAGTAGTGCCTAGGTATTTGATACCGGTTCGTTTGCCCATATTTGTAACTCGAAACAGGGACTACGGATTAAATGAAGATTGGCTAAGGACAAGGTGACGATGCGTGTCGGGAATGGTTCCAAGGTCGATGTGATTGCCGTCGGCACGCTACCTCTACATCTACCTTCGGGATTAGTTTTAGACCTGAATAATTGTTATTTGGTGCCAGCGTTGAGCATGAACATTATATCTAGATCTTGTTTAATGTGAGATGGTTATTCATTTAAATCAGAGAATAATGGTTGTTCTATTTATATGAGTAATATCTTTTATGGTCATGCACCCTTGAAGAGTGGTCTATTTTTGTTGAATCTCGATCGTGGTGATACACATATTCATAATATTGATGCCAAAAGATGCAAGTTGGTAATGATAGTGCAACATATTTGTGGCACTGCCGTTTAGGTCATATTGGTGTAAAGCGCATGAAGAAACTCCATGCAGATGGACTTTTGGAATCACTTGATTATGAATCATTTGATGCTTGCAAACCATGCCTCATGGGCAAGATGACTAAGACTCCATTCTCCGGAACAATGGAGCGAGCTACAGACTTATTGGAAATAATAGATACCGATGTATGCGGTCCGATGAGTGTTGAGGCTCGCGGCGGGTATCGTTATTTTCTGACCTTCACAGATGATTTGAGCAGATATGGGTATATCTACTTAATGAAACACAAGTCTGAAACGTTTGAAAGTTCAAAGAATTTCAGAGTGAAGTGGAGAATCATCGTAACAAGAAAATAAAGTTTCTATGATCTGATCGCGGAGGCGAATATTTGATTTATGAGTTTGGCCTTCATTTAAAACAATGTGGAATAGTATCGCAACTCACGCCACCTGGAACACCACAGCGTAATGGTGTGTCCGAACGCCGTAACCGTTCTTTATTAGATATGGTGCGATCTATGATGTCTCTTACCGATTTACCACTATTGTTTTGGGGTTATGCATTAGAGACAGCTGCATTCACGTTAAATAGGGCACCATCTAAATCCGTTGAGATGACACCGTATGAACTGTGGTTTGGCCAGAAACCTAAGCTGTCATTTCTTAAAGTTTGGGATTGCGATGCTTATGTGAAAAAGCTTCATCCTGATAAGCTCGAACCCAAATCGGAGAAGTGCGTCTTCATAGGATACCCAAAAGAAACTGTTGGGTACACCTTCTATCACAGATCCGAAGGCAAGATCTTTGTTACTAAGAATGGATCCTTTCTAGAGAAGGAGTTTCTCTCGAAAGAAGTGAGTGGGAGGAAAGTAGAACTTGATGAGGTAATTATCCCTTCTCTTGAATTGGAAAATAGTTCATCACAGAAATCAGTTCCAGTGATGCCTACACCAATTAGTGAGGAAGCTAATGATGATGACCATGAAACTTCAGATCAAGTTATTACAGAACCTCATAGGTCAGCCAGAGTACGTTCCGCACCAGAGTGGTACGGTAATCCTGTTCTGGAAGTCATGTTACTAAAGCATGATGAACCTACGAACTATGAGGAAGCGATGATGAGCCCAGATTCTGCGAAATGGCTTGAGGCCATGAAATCTGAGATGGGATCCATGTATGAGAACAAAGTGTGGACTTTGGTGGACTTGCCCGATGATCGGCAAGCCATAGAAAATAAATGGATCTTCAAGAAGAAGACTGACGCTGACAGTAATGTTACTGTCTACAAAGCTCGACTTGTTGCGAAAGGTTTTCGACAAGTTCAAGGAGTTGACTACGATGAGACCTTCTCACCCGTAGCGATGCTTAAGTCTGTCCGAATCATGTTAGCAATTGCCGCATTTTATGATTATGAAATTTGGCAAATGGATGTCAAAACTGCATTCCTTAATAGATTTCTTAAAGAAGAGTTGTATATGATGCAACCAGAAGGTTTTGTCGATCCAAAAGGTGCTAACAAAGTGTGCAAGCTCCAGCGATCCATTTATGGACTGGTGCAAGCCTCTCGGAGTTGGAATATACGCTTTGATAATGTGATGAAAGCATATGGTTTTATACAGACTTTTGGAGAAGCCTGTATTTACAAGAAAGTGAGTGGGAGCTGTGTAGCATTTCTAATATTATATGTGGATGACATATTGTTGATTGGAAATAATACAGAATTTCTGGATAGCATAAAAGGATACTTGAATAACAATTTTTCAATGAAAGACCTCGGTGAAGCTGCTTATATATTGGGCATCAAGATCTATAGAGATAGATCAAGACGCTTAATTAGACTTTCACAAAGCACATACCTTGATAAAGTTTTGAAGAAGTTCAAAATGGATCAGTCAAAGAAAGGATTCTTGCCTGTGTTACAAGGTGTGAAGTTGAGTCAGACTCAATGCCCGACCACTGCAGAAGATAGAGAGAAAATGAAAGTCATTCCCTATGCCTCGGCCATAGGTTCTATCATGTATGCAATGCTGTGTACCAGACCTGATGTGTGCCTTGCTATAAGTTTAGCAGGGAGGTACCAAAGTAATCCAGGAGTGGATCACTGGACAGCGGTCAAGAACATCCTGAAATACCTGAAAAGGACTAGGGATATGTTTCTTGTTTATGGAGTTGACAAAGAGCTTGTCGTAAATGGTTACGTCGATGCAAGCTTTAACACTGATCCGGATGACTCTAAGTCGCAAACCGGATACGTATTTATATTGAATGGTGGAGCTGTCAGTTGGTGCAGTTCCAAGCAGAGCGTCGTGGCGGGATCTACGTGTGAAGCGGAGTACATAGCTGCTTCGGAAGCAGCAAATGAAGGAGTCTGGATGAAGGAGTTCATATCCCATCTAGGTGTAATACCTAGTGCATCGGGTCCAATGAAAATCTTTTGTGACAATACTGGAACAATTGCCTTAGCGAAGGAATCCAAATTTCACAAAAGAACCAAACACATCAAGAGATGCTTCAACTCCATCTGCGATCAAGTCAAGGAGGGAGACATAGAGATTTGCAAAATACATACAGATCTGAATATTGCAGACCCGTTGACTAAGCCTCTTCCACGAGCAAAACATGATCAGCACCAAGACTCCATGGGTGTAGAATCATTACAATGTAATCTAGATTATTGACTCTAGTGCAAGTGGGAGACTGAAGGAAATATGCCCTAGAGGCAATAATAAAGTTGTTATTTATATTTCCTTATATCATGATAAATGTTTATTATTCATGCTAGAATTGTATTAACCGGAAACTTAGTACATGTGTGAATACATAGACAAAACAAAGTGTCCCTAGTATGCCTCTACTTGACTAGCTCGTTAATCAAAGATGGTTATGTTTACTGACCATAGACATGTGTTGTCATTTGATGAACGGGATCACATCATTAGAGAATGATGTGATGGACAAGACCCATCCGTTAGCTTAGCATAATGATCGTTAAGTTTTATTGCTATTGCTTTCTTCATGACTTATACATGTTCCTATGACTATGAGATTATGCAACTCCCGAATACCGGAGTAACACCTTGTGTGCTATCAAACGTCACAACGTAACTGGGTGATTATAAAGATGCTCTACAGGTGTCTCCGAAGGTGTTTGTTGAGTTGGCATAGATCGAGATTAGGATTTGTCACTCCGTGTATCAGAGAGGTATCTCTGGGCCCTCTCGGTAATGCTCATCACTATAAGCCTTGCAAGCAATGTGACTAATGAGTTAGTTACGGGATGATGCATTACAGAATGAGTAAAGAGACTTGCCGGTAACAAGATTGAAATAGGTATGAAGATACCGACGATCGAATCTCGGGCAAGTAACATACCGATGACAAAGGGAACAATGTATGTTGTTATGCGGTTTGACCGATAAAGATCTTCGTAGAATATGTAGGAACCAAAATGAGCATCCAGGTTCCGCTATTGGTTATTGATCGGAGATGTGTCTCGATCATGTCTACATAGTTCTCGAACACGTAGGGCCACACGCTTAACGTTCGATGACGATTCATATTATGAGTTATGTGTTTTGGTGACCGAAGTTTGTTCGGAATCCCGGATGAGATCACTGACATGACGAGGAGTCTCAAAATGGTCGAGAGGTAAAGATTGATATATTGGAAGGTTACATTCGGACACCGGAATGGTTTCGGGAAGTTTCGGATAAGTTTCGGAGTACCGGGAGGTTACCGGAACCCCCCCCCCCCCCGGAGAGTAATGGGCCAACATGGGCCTTAGTGGAGGAGAGAGAGCCGGCCATAGGAGGTGGCGCGTGCCCCCCCTTGCCAATCCTAATTGGAGAAGGGGTGGGGGTGGCGCCCCCCCCTTTCCTTCTCTTACTCCCTCTCCTTTCCTCCTTCGCTACTCCGGAAAAAGGAAAAGGTGGGGGGGCCGAATCCTACTAGGAGTGGAGTCCTAGTAGGACTCCCCCCCTCCATGGCGCGCCCCCTTGGTGGCCGGCCTCCTCCCCCCTCCTTTATATACGGGGGCAAGGGGGCATCCCAAAGACACAACATTGTCTTAGCCTTGTGCGGTGCCCCCCTCCACCGTTTACTCCTCCGATAGTATCATCGTAGTGCTTAGGCGAAGCTCTGCGCAGATCACATCACCAACACCGTCGCCACGCCGTCGTGCTGACGGAACTCTCCCTCGACCCTCTGCTAGATCAAGAGTTCGAGGGACGTCATCGAGCTGAACATGTGCTGAACTTGGAGGTGCCGTACGTTCGGTGCTAGATTGGTTGGATCATGAAGACATTCGACTACATCAACCACGTTAACATAACGCTTCCGCTTTCGGTCTACGAGGGTACGTGGACACACTCTCCCCCTCTCGTTGCTATGCATCTCCTAGATAGATCTTGCGTGAGCGTAGGAATTGTTTTTGAAATTGCATGCTACGTTACCCAACAGAGATCTAGTTCGGCAGCTTGGGTTGTTTCTCCGCCGAGCTCTCAGCCTCAGCATGGGCGCGCTTGGAACTCTGAGTCACCTGACCGGAAGCAGTCGGCTGCTGAATTTCTCCTACCTTGCCCTTTGGGTCATGCAGCACCTTGGAGCGGGGTTCTTTGTGGGCCTCATAAGATGGGGAGGACTCTGCCTCTTCCCCCTCCTCCGAACTCTCTTCTTCTTTGTCATCGTCGTTACTCTCGTCATCGTCAATTCTCTCCGAGTACTGCTGCTTGGTGTCACTCGTCACATCTTGGGGCGAGTGGTCCACCATGGGAATCTGAGAGATCAAGTTCAGGAAGTCCTGAGAAGCAGGCACATGCAAATGTGAGGATCAACTTTACAGAAGACAACCTACAACCGAACCGACTAAGTCGAAGACAAATACCTCGATGGGCGGCAGGTCCTTGTGAAAGGCTAGCACTAACCGAGTCCCCCGCGGATTATCGTGGGCAGAAGTGATGGCCTTGATCTTGGCGCCCACCTCCTTCTCGGTGAGGTCTTCTGGATGCACCCGAGTGGAGTCACCCGACCCCTCGTAGAGCCACATGGGGTGAGCCCTGGCCTACAGCGGTTGGATGCGGTGACTGAAGAAAGTCTCCAGGAAGTCCATGCCATTCACCCCAGTGTTCACAATGCCTATTAACGTGCTAGACAGGATGTCGACACCCACCTTCTCCTCCTTCTCTACGGTGAGGGTCGGCGGAGCCCGTACCCTCTCAGTCGAGTACGGCGGGAGGCCCGACTGGCTGTTGGCGCTGGGGACGTCTTTGCAATAGAACCAAGTTCCCTGCCACCCCTTAAGGGAGTCGGGAAAGCTCATCTTGGGGAACGACCTCCCCCCACGGACCTGGATGCCCAGATCCCCGCACAGCTTGGTGACGTGGGTTTTCTCACCAGTCGGCGAGTCCTTCTTCACCAACATTGACCGGCAGGTGAAGATGTATTTGAAGAGACCCCAGTGGGGATGGCAACCCAGGAAGTTCTCACAGAGGGAGATGAAAGCCGAAAGATAAATAATGGCATTGGGGGGAAGATGGTGGAGTTGAGCGCCGAAGAAATTAAGGAATGCTCGAAAGAAAGGGTGCGGAGGCATCGAGAAACCTCACTCGACGTGGGTGACGAGCAGGACGCGCTCGTCTGCCTCAGGCGCTGATTCGATCTCCCCCGCGCCCGGGCGACACCACCCGTCGTGTGGGATCAATCCCTCCTCCGCCAAATCCTCCAGTCGCCGGGCGGAGACACGCGACGGGGACCAGTCCCCCAACGCGGCGCCGGCCGCCGCGCCCAAACCAGAGGAGGTGGCCTTCCCCGCCTTCTTCGCCCTCTCTGCCTTCACCATGGAACCTTTCGCCATCGCCGTGCACTCGGGTGGAGAGAAGAAGCGGAGGAGTCGAAAGGAGAGAAAGGGGATCTGAGGCCAGGAGCTCTACTGCCGAATCATTTATATCAACAGACAAAATCTCAGGGCAGATCTCTCGCCGTGAATCCCAGGATCAATGGCCTGCACGGGAAGGATTTACACAGGGCAAGCGCGGCACGTGGCGGTGATAATGCAGGCAAATCGAGGAGCCACACCTCCCACTTTCCCACTAACACACAACATTACCGGTTCCGCGCGCGAAGGCGCGAATTCAAATCCCGAGATTTTCGGGACAAATCAATCCGATTGATTTCCAGCGATTCCTTTCCCAAGGGACGCGCATCAGTCCAACAGACAACCCTCCATGGGGACCCGTGCACTCGGCCACGCGAAACACCCGACTGAAGTCTTCTTCCGGATTGTTATGTGATGAGCTTGACGCCCCTCTGCGGGTTCACTTGGCCCTCTTGGTAGACTCCAAGGCGCATGACTCGTAAACCTGGACTTGTACAAGGCCCGCGCTGGCATTCCCCTGGGATAAGGAGTGGCGTCTCTCTGGAGAGTCAGACCACGTGCCGGCGTTGCCCCTCGAGTTGTCATGGCATGCCCTCACTCGGGCCCCTAGTCTATCTCTTCCGAGAGACAAAATGAATGCCACCGGGTTTTTTCTCGACGATCAACAACACCCGATCATCTGGGTAAAATTAAAGTCCAGAATCCATTGTGTTTTCGTCCAAGGAACAACAAATCACGAATTGGAAACATATTTCGAGTGACCCTGCTACACTCGGACTTAACCGAAGGATCGATTTGGCTGTTCTATGAAATCCCAACCGATTCAGGGGCTAATGATGTGGTCACCTATTACAGGTAGAGTCAAGGGCCCATCATTTGGGACCCACATGGGGCCCATCACCATCATAGGTAGGTCACTGGACCATGCTGACATTCGGATGCATACATCAGGAGGATCACTCGGACGGCTCTACAGCACCCGGACAACCATATGTCACTCGGCGGACGATCGACCACTCGGATGTACAGGGCAAGAAGGCATCGTGGGAGCTGCAACGGTCATGGGATCCTAAGTCGTCCACTAAATAGAGTTATAGCTACCGTTAACTGTAACTGCTGTAGTATAGGCTCATTACCCTAGTAA
Organism: Thinopyrum elongatum; assembly: GCA_011799875.1. Lineage (NCBI taxonomy): Eukaryota > Viridiplantae > Streptophyta > Magnoliopsida > Poales > Poaceae > Thinopyrum > Thinopyrum elongatum. Next base: position 173,100,685 of record CM022298.1, on the reverse strand, counting down.
CTGCCTCATTCTATGGTATTAATTGCCCCAGTGCCGTGGGAGACATGGGGCTGCAGCGCACTCTATATAAGCCGCACCCCTCTCCATAGTCGGGCACGTTCAACCTTGTAATCTTATCCATCAAATCAAAGCAAGTCTCAGGGCACGAGACGTAGGGATTTTACCTCCACCGAGTGAGGGGCCTGAACTCGTTAAACACTGTGTGTTACACCTACGCCGTAGCTAGGCTCTGCCCCTTATTCATACCCCTAGTACTCATTGTCAGTATCATAACCCCGACAGGGCCCACTACCCACCAGGGCATGCCAGGGGGGTAGGTGCACCCTGTTGCCTAGTGGGCACCTGGGTGGCCTCCTCTGGTGTTTCTTATTTTTTGTATTCTTTTTTTTCTAATATTCCAAAACTGACCGAAAATATTTTTATGGAATTTTTGCAGTCGGTTTACTTACCGTATCACGTACCTCTTCCTTTTTAGGGTTCTGGAGTGTTCTGAAAGGTCTCTTTTATGTATTCCTCCGGTGTCATAGTTTGAATAACGTTAGTTTCAACATTAGTAGGCGTACCTGAGATATAATGCTTAATTCTTTGTCCATTGGCCACCTTCGGATTAGTGCCTTCAGCGTTATTGATCTTAATGGCTCCAAAATGATAAACTTCTTCAATGATGTATGATCCTTCCCATTCAGAGAGAAGTTTTCCTGCAAAAAATCTAAAACAAGAATTGTACAAAAGAACATACTCACCCACTTTGAATTCTCTCTTTTGAATTCTTTTGTCATGCCATCTTTTAACTTTTTCTTTAAACAATTTGGCATTTTCATAAGCTTGGGTTCTCCATTCATACAACGAGCTAATATCAAATAACCTCTTTTCTCCGGCAATTTTAAAATCATAATTGAGTTCTTTAATTGCCCAATATGCTTTATGTTCTAACTCAAGAGGTAAATGACATGCTTTCCCATAAACCATTTTGTATGGAGACATACCCATAGGATTTTTATAAGCAGTTCTATAGGCCCATAATGCATCATCTAATTTCTTTGATCAATTCTTTCGAGACCTATTGACAGTCTTTTGCCAAATTAACTTTATTTCTCTATTGCTCAGTTCAACTTAACCACTAGACTGAGGGTGATAGGGGGATGCAATTCTATGGTTAACGTCATATTTAGCAAGCAGTTTACAGAATGCACCATGAATAAAGTGTGAACCACTATCAGTCATTAAATATCTAGGGACTCCAAACCTCGGGAAAATAACTTCTTTAAGCATTTTAATAGAAGTGTTGTGATCAGCACTACTAGTTGGAATAGCTTCTACCCACTTAGTGACATAATCAACAGCAACTAAAATATGTGTATACCCGTTATAGGAAGGAAAAGGTCCCATATAATCAAAGCCCCAAACATCAAATGGTTCAATAACAAGTGAATAATTCATAGGCATTTCCTGACATCTACCAATATTACCAATTCTTTGACATTCATCACAAGATAAGACAAACTTACGAGCATCCTTGAAAAGGGTAGGCCAATAAAAACCATATTCTAATACCTTGTGTGCAGTTCTGTCTCCCTCATGGTGTCCTCCATATGACTCGGAGTGACACTTCCATAAGATTTGTTCATGTTACTTTAATATCTTTAGGACATGGCATTTTCTCTTGCATCAACTTTAGCTTTGTCTACTTCAATAACTCATTCAAAAGATTTATGCCCCAAGACAATACCTTCATTCACCATAAAGTGGCACTTAGCCCAGTTCTAGACAAGATTAGTTTGTTCACATCTCCGCAAAACTCGATCAAGGTTGCTTAAGCAATCTTCAAAAGAAGTTTGTAAACGGAAAAATCATCCATGAAAACCTCAACAATCTTTTCACAAAAGTCAGAGAATATAGCAGTCATACATCTTTGAAAGGTAGCAGGTGCATTGCATAAACCAAAAGGCATATGTCTATAAGCATAAGTTCCAAAAGGACAAGTAAAAGTAGTTTTCTCTAGATCGGCTTGTGATAGAAGTATTTGTTAGAAACCAAAATATCCATCAAGGAAGCAAAAGTGTGTGTGCTTAGATAGTCTTTCTAACATTTGATATTAACTAAAGGCAATGGGTAATGATCTTTTCTAGTAGCTTTGTTTAGTTTTCTGAAATCAATTACCATCCTATAACCAGTTACAGTTCTTCGTGGAATAAGCTCATTTTTATCATTAGGAACAACAGTGATGCCTCCTTTCTTAGGGACATAATGAACGGGACTTACCCATCTACTATCAGCTATGGGATAAATTATACATGCTTCCAGAAGCTTTAATATTTCAGTTCTTACCACTTCCTTCATCTTAGGATTTAATCATCATTGATGATCAACAACTGGTTTAGCATCAGGCTCCATATTAATTTTGTGCTGACATAGAGTGGGACTAATGCCCTTAAGATCATCAAGAGTATATCCAATAGCGGCACGATGCTTCCTTAGAGTTTTAAGTAATCTCTTCTCTTCCTGCTCTGTAAGGTTAGCACTAATAATAACAGGATATATTTTCTTTTCATCAAGATAAGCATATTTCAAAGTTTCAGGTAATTGTTTCAATTCAAATACGGGATCACCTTTAGGTGGAGGATGACCTGCTAGAGTTTCAACAGGAAAATTGTGTTTAAGAATAGGTGGTTGATCAAAGAACATCTTATCTATTTCATTTCTTTCATGCAAGTGTATATCATTTTCATGATCCAGCAAATATTGTTCCCACAAATCAGTTGGAGGTATGGCAAAAAAAGCAAGACAAATTATTTCATCTTTACTAGGAAATTCTTTATCATGAGGTTTTCTATGAAACTAAGAGAAATTAAACTCATGAGACATGCCACCAAAGTTAACACTGACGGTTTCTTTAGTGCAATCAATCTTAGCATTAACAGTGTTCAAGAAGGGTCTACAAATATTATGGGACAAAAATCATCTTATGGAGAACCAAGAACTAGAAAATTAGTAGGGTATTTTATTTTCCCACACAAGACTTCAACATCTCTAACAATCCCAAGCGGTGAAATAGTATCTCTATTCATAAGCTTAATAGTAACATCAATATCTTCTATTTCAGCAGGTGCAATATCATTCATAATTTCTTCATATAAAATAAATGGGATAGCACTAACACTAGCACCAAATCACATAAGCCATGACAACAATGATCTCCTATTTTAACAGAGACAACAGGAATGCCAACAACTGGTTTATTCTTATCTTTATCATCGGGTTTAGCAATTCTAGCAGCTTAACCACAGAAATAAATAACATGCCCATCAATATTATCGACCAAGAGATCTTTAACCATAGCAACATTAGGTTCAAATTTAATTGGTTCGGAGGGTCTAGGTGCTCTAATATTACTCTTGTTAACCACAGTTGAGACCTTAGCAAGTTCCTTTATCCTAACAGGGAAAGGTGGTTTTTCTTTGTAAGCACTAGGCACAACTGAATCAACACTCTAAATGATAGTTTCATCTTTAAATATAACGGGCTCCTCAATCTTTTCTTTAACAGGGGGATGATATTTAAACCATTTCTCCTTAGGGAGATCAACATGCATAGCAAATGATTCACAAAAAGAGGCTACTATCTCAGAGTCAAGTCCATATTTAGTGCTAAACTTGTGAAAAGCATCGGTATCCATAAAAGACTTAACACAATAGAACCTAAGTGTTATACCTGACTCATTACCTTTGTCGAGTTCCCAATCTTTAGACTTGCGTTTAACTCTTTCCAGAAGATCCCATCTGAATTCAATAGTTTTCTTCAAAAAAGAGCCAGTCGAAGAACAATCGAGCATGGTTTGATTATCATGCGAAAGCCGAGCATAAAAATTCTGTAAGATAATTTCTTTTGAGAGCTCATGATTGGGGCATGTATATATCATATACTTAAGCCTCCCCCAGCCTTGAGTGATACTTTCTCCTTCAGGAGGCTAAAAATTGTATATATAATTCCGATCACGATGAACTAGATGCATAGGATAAAACTTTTGATGAAATTCCAATTTTAATTGATTCCAATCCCAAGCTCCAATATCATCACATAGCCTATACCATGTCAATGCCTTTCCCCCCAAAGATAAAGGGAAGACCTTCTTCTTAACTTCATCTTCGGGTAAACCTGCAAGCTTAAATAATCCACAAACTTCATCCACATATATTAGGTGCATATCAGGATGTAATGTTCCATCTCCTGCATAAGGATTAGCTAGTAGTTTCTCTATCATACCTGAAGGAATCTCATAATAAATATTTTCAGTAGGTGCAGTAATTGAGGAGCAACTCTTTGTGCTTCTGGTCGAGGTGAAGATACCCCGAACAAACCCTCAAAGGATTGTTTTCCATAGTAACAAGTAACAGTACATTTCAGCACGTAATATAAATTTTTCCTTACCGAATTCCATTCACCAAAAGTGCTTCATTCCCCGGAAATGGCGCAAGAAAAGAGCCTTGATGACCCAAAAGTATAGGGGACCAATCGTAGTCCTTTCGATAAGTAAGAGTGTCAAACCCAACGAGGAGCAGAAGGAAATGGCAAGCGGTTTTCGGCAAGGTGTTTCTGCAAGCACTGAAATTATCGGTAACAGATAGTTTGATAGCAAGATAATTTATAACAAGAGACAAGTAACGAAAGTAACAATAAGTGCAGCAAGGTAGACCAATCCTTTTTGTTGCAAAGGATAGGCCGGAACAATCTCTTATAATAAGTAAAACGTTCTCGAGGACACATGGGAATTTCATCTTGTCACTTTCATCATGTTTGTTTGATTCGCATTTGCTACTTTGATATGTTGGTGGACTGGTGCTTGGGTGTTGTTCTTACTTGAACAAGCCTCCCACTTATGATTAACCCCTATTGCAAGCATCCGCAACTACGAAAGAAGAATTAAGATAAAATCTAACCATAGTATTAAACATATGGATCCAAATCAACGCCTAGGGTTTAAGCTTCTGTCACTCTAGCAACCCATCATCTGATAACTACTCCACAACGCATTCCCTTAGGCCCAAAGATGGTAAAGTGTCATGTGGTCGACGTTCACATAAGACCACTAAGGGAATCACAACATACACATCATCAAAATATCGAACGAATACGAAATTCACATGTTTAGTTAAGACAAGACTTCTCCCATGTCCTCAAGAACAAAAACAACTACTCACAAATAATATTCATGCTCAAGATCAGAGGGGTATTAAATAGCATAATGGATCTGAACCTATAATCTTCCACCAAATAGACCAACTAGCATCAGCTACAAGATGTAATCAACAATACTAGTCACCCACAGGTACCAATCTGAGGTTTTGATACAAAGATTGAACACAAGAGATGAACTAGGGTTTGAGATGAGATGGTGCTGGTGAAGATGTTTATGAATATTGATGCTCCCATGATGAGAGTGTTGTTGATGATGATGATGGCTTTGATTTCCCCCTCCCGAAGGGAAGTATCCCCGGCGGAACCGCTCCACCGGAGAGCAAAAGTGCTCCTGCCCAAGATCGCCTCGAGACGGTGGTGCTCCGTCCCAAAAGTACTCTCCTTTTTTTTCTAGGGCAAATGGGCTTATATACCAGAAGATGGGCACCGAAGGCTGGCCAAGGGCCCCACTACCCACCAGGGCGCGCCAGGGGGGTAGGCGCGCCCTGGTGCCTAGTGGGCACCTGGGTGGCCCCTCTGGTACTTCTTTTATCCAATAAATTTTTTATTCCAAAATAAATCTCTATGAAATTTCAGCTCATTTGGATATGTGCAAAATAAATCTCTATGAAATCTCTATAAATTTTTTATTCCAAAATAAATCTCTGACGTAGCCTTTTTAGGTCCAGAATTCCAGCTAACGGCAGTCTCCCTCTTCATGTAAACCTTGCATATTAAGAGAGAAAATGCATTAGAATTTATCCACAAACTGTTATAATGATTAAAAACACTACAAATAACATTAGGAAAACATGATGCAAGATTGACGTATCAATGATCCCCATGCCATTAAATATTTGCCGCTCAAACTAAAGGGGTCAGCTAGGCATTGGCTTAACAGCCTGCCTCCTCACTCTACTAGCAGCTGGGAGGCCCTAGAGGGCACTTTTCAAGCAAACTTCCAGCACACGTACGTCCGGCCTCCGGACACTGATGACCTCCGCCGTGTCACCCAACAGCCAAGCGAATCAGCCCGGAAAATTTTGGAACAGGGTCCTCACTAAGAAGAACCAGATCATAGACTGCTCCGAAGCTGAGGCTATCACCACCTTTAAAAACAATATCCAAGGTGAGTAGTTGGCCCGTCAGCTCGGCCAGGATAAACCAAGGACTATGTCTGCCCTTACCTCATTGATGACTCGCTTTTCCGCAGGAGAGGACGGTTAGCTCGCCCACAGTTCTCACAATTGTGAGGCAGGTACCTTGGAAACACATGATGCCAATGGAAAACCAAATCGCAATAAAAGCAAGCATATGTATAAAAATGTCGGCAATGACACGGAAGACGCCGTGGTAAACGCGGGCTTCACGGGACCGAAATCTGGACATAAAAAGAAGCCCTTTAAAGGGAACAGAGACGGACCTAGCCAGCTTGACAGACTCCTGGACCTCCCATGTGGAATCCATGGCACCCAGGACAAACCAGCAAACCACACCAACAGGAATTGTTGGGTTTTCAAACAAGCCGGGAAGGTAGTGACAGAGGGTCAAAATAAAACCCAAAAATCACAATGATGACGAGGAAGAACCTCGGCGGCCCAATAATGGAGGCCAAAAGAAGTTTCCCGATGAGGTAATGATAACCCACAAGTATAGGGGATGGCAACAATTTTCGAGGGTAGAGTATTCAACCCAAATTTATTGATTCGACACAAGGGGAGCCAAAGAATATTCACGAGTATTAGCGGTTGAGTTGTCAATTCAACCACACCTGAAAGACTTAATATCTGCAGGAAAGTATTTAGTAGCAAAGTAATATGGAAGTAACGGTAACGGTGGCAAAAGTAACAGTAGCAGTTTTGTAGTGATTGTAACAGAAGTAGCAACAAAAGTAACTTAGCAAAGATCAATATGTGAAAAGCTCGTAGACATTGGATCGGCAATGATAATTGTGTTAGATAATATTCATATGTAGCAGTCATAACCTAGGGTGACATAGAACTAGCTCCAATTCATCAATATAATGTAGGCATGTATTTTGTATGTAGTCATACGTGCTTATGGAAAAGAACTTGCATGCCATCTTTTGTCCTACCCTCCCATGGCAGCGGGGTCCTAATGGAAACTAAGGGATATTAAGGCCTGATACATCCATTTTGCATCATGTTTTCCTACTGTTATTTATAATGTTTTAATGCATAATAATACTTTTGGGAGTAATTCTAATGCCTTTTCTCTCATAATATGCAAGGTTTACAGAAAGAGGGAGAATACCGACTGCTGGAATACAGAGTTACCTATTCTGCACATCTCCAAATGAGCTGAAAATTTATGGAGAATTGTTTTGCAATATATGAAGAATATTGGAGCAAATAACTACCATAGAGGGCCCACCAGGTGGGCACAACCCACCTGGGCGCGCCAGGGAGCCCAGGCACGCCCTGGTGGGTTGTGCCCTCCTCGGCACACCTCCGGTGCCCCTCTTCTGGTATATAAGTCATTTTGACCTAGAAAAAAATAAGGGGAGGACTTTCAGGACGAAGCGCCGCCGTCTCGAGGCGGAACTTGGGCAGGAGCGCTTTTGCCCTCCAGCGAAGCGATTCCACCGGGGGAACTTCCCTCCCGGAGCATCGTCATCACCAACAACTCTTCCATCTTTGGGAGGGCCATCTCCATCAACATCTTCAACAGCACCATCTCCTCTCAAACCCTAGTTCATCTCTTGTGTTCAATCTTTGTACCAGAACCTTAGATTGGTACTTGTGGGTGACTAATAGTGTTGATTACATCTTGTAGTTGATTACTATATGGTTTATTTGGTGGAAGATTATATGGTCAGATCCATTATGCTATTTAATACCCCTCTAATCTTGAGCATGATTATTATTTGTGAGTAGTTACTTTTGTTCTTGAGGTCACGGGAGAAGTCGTTTTGCAAGTAATCATGTGAACTTGATATGTGTTTGATATTTTGATGATATGTATGTTGTGATTCCCTTAGTGGTGTCATGTGAACATCAACTACATGGCACTTCACCATACTTGGGCCTAAGGGAATGCATTGTGGAGTAGTTATTAGATGATAGGTTGCTAGAGTGACAGAAACTTAAACCCTAGTTTATGCGCTATTTCGTAAGGGACTGATTTGGATCCAAAAGTTTAATGCTATGGTTAGATTTTATCTTAATACTTTTCTCGTAGTTGCGGATGCTTGCGAGGGAGTTAATCATAAGTAGGAGGTTTGTTCAAGTAAGAACATCACCTAAGCACCGGTCCACCCACATATCCAATTATCAAAGTAGCGAACACGAACCAAACCAACATTATGAAAGTGATATGATGAAATTCTCGTGTACCCTCAAGAACGATTTGCTTATCATAAGAGACCGTTTTGGCCTGTCCTTTGCCACAAAAGGATTGGGTTACCTTGCTGCATATTATTTACCGTTACCGTTACTTGCTTGTTAAAAATTATCTTGCTATCAAACTATCTGTTACCTAATATTTCAGTGCTTGCAGAAAATACCTTGCTGAAAACCACTTGTCATTTCCTTCTGCTCCTCATTGGGTTCGACGCTCTTATTTATCGAAAGGACTACGATTGATCCCCTATACTTGTGGGTCATCAAGGAACTTTTCTGGTGCCGTTTCCGGGGAGTGAAGCGCTCTTGGTAAGGAAAAATTCTTACTACGTGCTGAAATTTATTGTCACTTGTTACTATGGAGAATCATCCTTTGAGGGGTTTGTTCGGGCTATCTTCACCTCGACCGGAACCACAATTAGCTACCCCTCAACCTACTGCACCTACTAAAAATATTGGTTATGAAATTCCTTCGGGTATGATAGAACAACTGCTAGCTAATCCTTATGCAGGATATGGAACCGAACATCCTGATATGCACTTGATATATGCGGATGAAATTTGTGAATTATTTAAGCTTGCAGGTTGCCCGGAGATGAAGCTAAGAAGAAGGTTTTCCCTTTATCTTTGAAGGGAAAAGAATTGGCATGGTATAGGCTATGCGATGATATTGGATCTTGGAACTGGAATCGATTGAAATTGGAATTTCACCAAAAAAAATTATCCTATGCATCTAGTTCATCATGATCGGAATTATATATATATAATTCTTAGCCTCGTGAAGGAGAAAGTATCGCTCTAGCTTGGGGGAGGCTTAAGTCAATGTTATATTCATGCCCCAATCATGAGCTCTTGAGATAAATTATCATTCAGAATTTTTATGCTCAGCTTTCTCGTGATGATCAATCCATGCTCTTTACTTCTTGTACTGGTTCTTTTATGAAGAAGACTATTGAATTCAGGTGGGATCTTTTAGAAAGAATTAAATGCAACTCTGAAAATTGGGAACTCGACGAAGTTAAAGAGTAAGGTATTAAGCTTGAATTTGATCATGTTAAATCTTTTATGAATGCCGATGCTTTTCACAAGTTTAGCACTAAATATGGACTTGACTCTGAGATAGTAGCCTCTTTCCGTGAATCATTTGCTACTCATGTTGATCTCCCTAAGGAGAAGTGGTTTAAATATCATCCCCCTATCAAAGAAGAAATTAAAGAACCGGTCATAGCTAAAGATGAAACTATTATTTACAATGTTGATCCAGTTGTGCCAACTATTTATATTGAAAAACCACCTTTCCCTGTTAGGATGAAGGAATATGCTAAGGTTTCAACTGTGGTTCGCAAAATTCATATTAGAGCACCTAAACCTGCTGAAAAAATTAAAGTAGAACCTAGTGTTGCTATGGTTAAAGATCTCTTGGTAGAAAATATTGATGGGCATGTTATTTACTTCTGTGATGAAGCTGCTAGAATTGCCAAACCCGATGAAAAAGATAAACATAGACCTGTTGTTGGCATGCCTGTTGTCTCGGTTAAAATAGGAGATCATTGTTATCATGGCTTATGTGACTTAGGTGCTAGCATGAGTGCTATTCCCTTTACCTTATACCAAGAAATTATGAATGACATAGCACCCGCCGAAATAGAAGACATAGATGTCACTATTAAACTTGCTAATAGAGACACCATCACACCACTTTGGATTGTTAGAGATGTTGAAGTCTTGTGTGGGAAAATAAAATATCCCACAGATTTTCTAGTTCTTGGTTCCCCACAAGATGACTTCTGTCCCATTATCTTTGGTAGACCTTTCTTGAACACTGTCAATGCCACTATAGATTGTCATAAACAAACTGTCAGTGTTAGCTTTGGTGATGAGTCTCATGAGTTTAATTTTTCCAAGTTTAATAGATAACCTCATAAGAAAGAATTACCTAGTAGGGATGAACTAATTGGTCTTGCTTCTATTGCCGTGCCTCCTACAGATCCACTAGAACAATATTTGCTAGACCATGAAAATGATATGCACATGCATGAAAGAAATGAAATAGATAAAAATTTCTTCGAACAATGACCTCTGCTAAAACACAATTTGCCTATTGAAACTCTAGGAGGTCCTCCTCCACCTAAAGGTGATCTTGTGTTTGAATTAAAACGATTGCCCGACACTTTGAAATATGCTTATCTCGATGAGAAGAAGATATATCCTGTTATTATTAGTGCTAACCTTTCAGAGCATGAAGAAGAAAGATTATTGAAAATTCTGAAGAAACACCGAGCTGCTATTGGATATACTGTTGATGATCTTAAGGGTATTAGTCCCACTCTCTGTCAGCACAAGATTAATATGGAACCTGATGCTAAACCCGTTGTTGATCATCAATGACGTTTGAATCCTAAGATGAAAGAAGTGGTAAGAACTGAAATATTAAAGCTTCTAGAAGCAGGTATAATTTATCCCATAGCTGTAGTAGATGGGTAAGCCCCGTTCATTGTGTCCCTAAGAAGGGAGGCATTACTATTGTCCCTAATGATTAAAATGAACTCATTCCACAAAGAATTGTTACTGGCTATAGAATGGTAATTAATTTTTGAAAATTAAATAAAGCAACTAGAAAAGATCATTACCCTCTACCATTTATCGATCAAATGCTAGAAAGATTATCAAAGCAGACACACTTTTGTTTTCTCGATGGATATTCTGGTTTTCCTCAAATACCGGTCTCACAACCTGATTAAGAGAAAACAACCTTTACTTGCCCTTTTGGAACTTATGCTTATGGATGTATGCCTTTTGGTTTATGCAATGCACCTGCTACCTTTCAAAGATGTATGACTGCTATATTCTCTGATTTTTGTGAAAAGATTGTTGAGGTTTTCATGGATGATTTTTCTGTATATGGAACTTCTTTTGATGATTGCTTCAGCAACCTTGATTGAGTTTTGCAGAGATGTGAGCAAACTAATATTGTCTTGAATTGGGAGAAGTGCCACTTTATGGTTAATGAAGGTATTGTTTTGGGGCATAAAATTTCTGAATGAGGTATTGAGGTGGACCAAGCTAAAGTTGATGCAACTGAGAAAATGCCATGTCCTAAAGATATTAAAGGTATTCGTAGTTTTCTCGGTCATGCTGGTTTCTATAGGAGGTTTATTAAAGACTTCTCTAAAATTTCTAGGCCTCTTACAAATCTTTTACAAAAGGATGTTCCATTTGTTTTTGATGATGATTGTGTAGAAGCCTTTGAAACACTTAAGAAAGCCTTAACTTCTGCACCTATTGTTCAACCACCAGATTGGAACTTGCCTTTTGAAATTATGCATGATGCTAGTGATTATGCTGTTGGTGCTGTTCTAGGACAAAGAGTTGAAAAGAAATTAAATGTTATCCATTATGCTTGCAAAACTATAGACAGTGCCCAAAGGAATTATGCTACTACTGAAAAATAATTTTTAGCAGTTGTGTTTGCTTGTGATAAATTCAGATCTTACATTGTTGGTTCTAAAGTTATTATTCACATCGATCACACTGCTATTAAATATCTTATGGAAAAGAAAGATGCTAAATCTAGACTCATTAGGTGGGTTCTCTTGCTACAAGAATTTGATTTACATATAACTGATAGAAAAGGAGCTGAGAACCCCATAGCTGATAACTTGTCTAGGTTAGAAAATATTCTTGATGACCCACTACCTATTGATGATAGCTTTCCTGATGAACAACTAGCTGCAATAAATATTTCTCATAACACTCCTTGGTTTGCTGACTATGCTAATTATATTGTTGCTAAATACATACCACCTAGTTTCACATACCAACAAAAGAAAAAATTCTTCTACGATTTAAGACATTACTTTTGGGATGACCCACATCTCTATAAAGAAGGAGTAGTTGGTATTATTAGACGTTGTGTACGTCAGCATGAACATGAACAAATCCTACGGAAATGTCATTCCGAAGCTTACGGAGGACATCATGCGGGAGATAGAACTGCTCATAAGGTATTGCAATCTGGTTTTTATTGGCCTACTCTCTTCAAGGATGCTCGTAAGTTTGTTTTATCTTGTGATGAATGTCAACGAATTGGTAATATCGGTAAGCGTCAAAAAATGCCTATGAATTATTCACTTGCTGTTGAACCATTTGATGTTTGGGGTTTTGATTATATGTGACCTTTTCCTTCCTCTAATGGGAATACATATATTTTGGTTGCTGTTGATTACGTTACTAAGTGGGTAGAAGCTATTCAAACAAGTAGTGTTGATCATAACACTTCCATTAAAATGCTTAAAGAAGTTATTTTCCCGAGGTTTGGAGTCCCTAGATATTTAATGACTGATGGTGGTTCACACTTTATTCATGGTGCTTTCCGTAAAATGCTTACTAAATATGATGTTAACCATAGAATTGCATCACCCTATCATCCTCAATCTAGTGGTCAAGTTGAACTTAGCAATAGAGAAATAAAATTAATATTACAAAAAACTGTTAATAGTTCCCGAAAGAATTGGTCTAAGAAATTAGATGATGCACTTTGGGCCTACAGAACAGCATATAAAAATCCAATGGGTATGTCTCCCTATAAAATGGTTTATGGAAAAGCTTGTCATTTGCCTCTTGAGTTAGAACATAAAGCATATTGGGCAATTAAAGAACCCAACTATGATTTCAAACTTGCTGGTGAAAAGAGGTTATTTGATATTAGCTCACTAGATGAATGGAGAACCCAAGCCTATGAAAATGCCAAGTTATTTAAAGAAAAAGTTAAAAGATGGCATGCCAAAAGAATACAAAAGCGGGAATTTTAAGTTGGAGAATATGTTCTTTTGTACAACTCTCATTTCAGATTCTTTGCAGGAAAACTTCTCTCTAAATGGGAAGGACCATATATCATCAAGGAGGTTTATCGCTCTGGAGCTATCAAAATTAATAATGCCGAAGGTACTAACCCGAAGGTGGTCAATGGGCAAAGAATTAAACACTATATCGCAGGTACGCCTATCAGTGTTGAAAGCAATATTATTCAAACCATGACAACGGAGGAACACATAAAAGAAACCTTCCGGAACACTCCAGAATCCCTAAAAAGAGGAGGTACATGATACGGTAAGTAAACGGACTCCAAAAAATCCGCAAAAATATTTTCTGACAGTTTTGGAATATTTTAAAAATTAGGAAAATAACAAACAACCAGGAAGGCACCCGAGGGGAGCACAAGACACCAGGGTGCGCCAGGGCCCCTTTGCGCGCCCAGGTGGGTTGTGCCCACCTCGGGAACCTTCCCGACTCCGTTTTCCTCCCGTTTGCTTGTTTCCCAAGATAAAAAAATCTTTATATACCCCCCGAACATATTGACCATCGTATCACGGAGAAATCTTCTATTCTTCTTTCTTGCTGTTTTCTGACAGATCTAGTTCGCCATGGCCGCTTCGAGCTCCTCCAAAGACAAGTTCTTCGAGAACGTCATCAACCCGTATTTGCGGGAGGTGATGCAGCACCCTCAAGCCATTGAGATGCGTGAGGGGGTGTTCCACATCCGGGATGTCTAGGGTCCCAAGGGGACAGGAACCGTGGATGCCAGTCTCGAAGCTATGGAGCAAGAAGTCTTAAAGTGCAAGGGGATGGTGGAACGTGGGCTCAATGCCAATCACCTCATGATCGTGGATTACACCCGTGATCTCAAGGTGGATGGAAAATCCATGAAGGACATCGTCTTCACCTTCAACCAGCAAATCAATTTTCTGCAAAGCCAAATCTATGATCTCCAAAATCAAGTCTTTGAATATGAGGCGAGATTTAAAGGTATGAATTTAGCTGCCAGTTGTAGGACTCGTGAGACTCGCACTTCTTCTTATGATGGTGAGCCGTTGCCATGGAAATCGGAGGATAAGCCAGCTACTACTTCACCACCACCTTCATCATCTTCTCCGACAAAAGAAACTTGAGTTCATGGTATGGGCACTCCCCTTGGCTTGTGCCAAGCTTGGGGGAGGTGCCCCGGTATCGTATCATTACCACTATCTTCGCTTTCATCTATTTTAGTTCGATCTTTAGTTATACTATGATTTAGTTGAATAAAAGTTTAGTTCGATCCTTTCTTTTCGAGTGCTTGCTTAGTGATCTATCTATGTAATTGTGTGCGAGATATATAATAAAGAGTAGTTTGAGTTTTGTTTCTTTACTCTTTTGTTCCAATAAAAAGAAAGGAAAATAAATGAAAAAGATCATATGCTAATCTTATGATAAGTAATGACATCACATAAGGAAAAGTATAAGTGGTAAAATTTGTTGGAGATTGACAAACATAGCATTGGTCAATGATGCAATTCATGAAAGAATTAATAAGAGAAGAGAAGATTCACATGCAAATACACTATCTTGGACATCTTTTATGATTGTGAGCCCCCATTAAATATCTTGTGTCAAAATAGTTGACGTTGGAGAAGGAAGACAACGTAATGATTTATGTTTGTTCATATTCACATAGAAGTTATATTGTCATAGATCCTTTAACATGTGGTGCTTGCTCAATATCTTTTCTAGCCAAAAATTCCGCACTAAGTAGAGATACTACTTGTGCATCCAAAAACCCTAAACCCAAATCTTATTTTGAGAGTCCACCATACCTACCTATGGAATGAGTAAGATCCTTCAAGTAAGTTGTCATCGGTGCAACAAGGCAATAAAAATTGCTTCTAAATGTGTTGGATCATTTAGTGTAAGAGAAAATTGAGCGTTGTACGAACTTGTGATGGCAAAGTAATAAAAGCGACGGACTGCATAATAAAGGTTGCTATCATAAGGGGCAATATAACGTGATGTTTTTTTTTTGCATTAAGGGATTTGGCATACAAACAAATAAGCGTATGACAACCTCTGCTTCCCTCTGCGAAGGGCCTCTCTTTTACTTTTATGCATTTACTTTTATGTAGAGTCAAAGTTTTCTTCCCTATTCCTTTTTATTATCTATTTTTGCAAGCATCATGTGGTGAGGAAAGATCTAGGAACATATATCAAGATGGATATGAGTGGGCATGAGTTATTATTGTTGACATTACCCTTGAGGTGAATAAGTTGGGAGGCGAAACTATAAGCCCCTGTCTTTCTATGTGTCCGGTTGAAACTTTTTGTTCATGGGTACGCTGTGAGTGTAAGCAATCATAGAAGATTAAATGATGGTTGAGTATGTGGACTTGCCTAAAGGCTCCGATACGTGACCCTTCCTGAAAATATGATGAATTGTAGTTGCAAAGTTGACTGAGAACATAGTTTGTTGGTTTCCAATAAGATTTACGCTTTATACTTCAATGTTGTGATGAATTGTTACTTGTTCATGGGAAGTTATATGATAAAAGTTATTTGATAAAGTTTTATGTTAAATTTCCTTGTTGTTATAATAATATGCATGATACTTCTATGTCCGCATTTTGTTTTTATCGACAGCTCTCTCTCAAAGCATGTGGACATGTTTTTCGATTTCCGTTTTTCGCTTGAGGACAAGCTAGGTCTAAGCTTGGGGGAGTTGATGCATCCATTTTGCATCATGTTTTCCTATTGTTATTTATAATGTTTTTATGCGTAATAATGCTTTTGGGAGTAATTCTATGCCATTTCTCTCATAATATGCAAGGTTTACACAAAGAGGGAGAATACTGACAGCTGGAACTCTGGACCTGAAAAAGCTACGTCAGAGTTACCTATTCTGCACATCTCCAAATGAGCTGAAAATTTACGGAGAATTGTTTTGCAATATATGAAGAATATTGGAGCAAATAACTACCAGAGGGGCCCACCAGGTGGGCACAACCCACCTGGGCGTGCCCTGGTGGGTTGTGCCCTCCTTGGCCCACCTCCGGTGCCCCTCTTCTGGTATATAAGTCATTTTGACCTAGAAAAAAATAAGGGGAGGACTTTTGGGATGAAGCGCCGCCGTCTCGAGGCGGAACTTGGGCAGGAGCACTTTTGCCCTCCGGCGGAGTGATTCTGCCGGGGGAACTTCCCTCCCGGAGGGGAAAATCATCGCCATCGTCATCACCAACAACTCTCCCATCTTTGGGAGGGCCATCTCCATCAACATCTTCAACAACACCATCTCCTCTCAAACCCTAGTTCATCTCTTGTGTTCAATCTTTGTACCGAAACCTTAGATTGGTACTTGTGGGTGACTAGTAGGGTTGATTACATCTTGTAGTTGATTACTATATGGTTTATTTGGTGGAAGATTATATGTTCAGATCCATTATGCTATTTAAAAGCCCTCTGATCTTGAGCATGATTATTATTTGTGAGTAGTTACTTTTGTTCTTGTGTACTTGATATGTGTTCGATATTTTGATGATATGTATGTTGTGATTCCCTTAGTGGTGTCATGTGAATGTCGACTACATGGCATTCACCATACTTGGGCCTAAGGGAATGCATTGTGGAGTTGTTATTAGATGATGGGTTGCTAGAGTGACAGAAACTTAAACCCTAGTTTATCCGCTATTTCGTAAGGGACTGATTTGGATCCAAAAGTTTAATGCTATGTTTAGATTTTATCTTAATACTTTTCTTGTAGTTGCGGATGCTTGCGAGGGGGTTAATCATAAGTAGGAGGTTTGTTCAAGTAAGAACAACACCTAAGCACCAGTCCACCCACATATCAAATTATCAAAGTAGCAAACATGAATCAAACCAACATGATGAAAGTGATATGATGAAATTCCCGTGTACCCTCATGAACGCTTTGCTTATGATAAGAGACCGTTTTGGCCTGTCCTTTGCCCCAAAAGGATTGGGATACCTTGCTTCATATTATTTACCATTACCGTTACTTGCTCGTTACAAATTATCTTGCTATCAAACTATCTGTTACCTACAATTTCAGTGCCTGCAGAAAATACCTTGCTGAAAACTACTTGTCATGTCCTTCTGCTCCTCGTTGGGTTCGACACTCCTACTTATCGAAAGGACTACGATTGATCCCCTATACTTGTGGGTCATCAAGTTCTCCTTTTAATAGAGAACCGGACCAAAGCATTAGCACTTAGTGAATACATGAACTCCTCAAACTATGGTAAACACCGAAAAGAATCCCAATTATTGTCACCTTGGGGTATGCGGATCATAACTCGTAATAGGTGTCTACAACTTGCAAGATAGGATCAAGAACTCAAATATATTCATGAAAACATAATAGTTTCAGATCCAAAATCATGGCACTCGGGCCCTAGTGAGAAGCATTAAGCATAACAAAGTCATAGCAACATCAATCTCATAACACAGTGGATACTAGGGATCAAACCCTAACAAAACTAACTCGATTACATGATAAATCTCATCCAACCCATCATCGTCCAGCAAGCCTACGATGGAATTACTCACTCCTGGCGATGAGCATCATGAAATTGGTGATGGAGGAAGGTTGATGATGATGATGATGGCGAATGATTCCCCTCTCCGGTGCCCCGAACGGACTCCAGATCAGCCCTCCCGATGAAGAACAGGAGGCGGCGGCGGCTCCGTATCGTAAAATGTGATGAATCCTTCTCTCTGGTTCTTTTTCTCCCCGAATGGGTGTATATACCTTTGGAATTAGGGTCGGAGACGGTCTAGAGGGGCCACAAGCCGGTAGGCCGCACCCTGGCGGGGAGGGGGGTAGGCCCGCCCCCAGGGCTTGTGGCCCCTGGGTGGCCCCCCTCTGGTATCTTTTTGCGCCAATATTTTTTATATATTCCACAAAAATTCTCTGTAAATTTTTAGGTCAATCCGAGAACTTTGATTTCTGCACAAAAATAACACCATGACAATTCTGCTAAAAACAGCGTCAGTCCGGGTTAGTTCCATTCAAATCATGCAAATTAAAGTCCAAAACAAGGGCAAAAGAGTTTGGAAAAGTAGATATGACAGAGATGTATCAACTCCCCCAAGCTTAACCCATTGCTTGTCCTTAAGCAATTCAGTTGACAAACTGAAGTGACAAAGAAAAACTTTTACAAACTCTGTTTGATCTTGTTGTTGCAAATATGTCTAGCCAATATTCAGGTTTTTAGCAAAGATTATGAACTAACCATATTCACAATAATACTTAGGTCTCACATTTACTCATATCAATGGCATAACAACTAGCGAGCAATAATAATATATCTCGGATGACAACACTTTTTCAAAACAATCATGATATAATATGACAAAATGGTATCTCGCTAGCCCTTTCTGGGACCGCAAAACATAAATGTAGAGCACCCCTGAAGATCAAGGACTGACTACACATTATAATTCATGGCAAAAGAGATCCAGTCACACTCATACTCAACATCAATTAATAACAAAGCATATAAATGACAGTGGTGCTCTCCAACTGGTGCTTTTAATGAGAAGATGATGACTCAAAAATAAAAGTAAATAGATAGGCCCGTCGCAGAGAGAAGCAGGGATTTGCAAAGGTGCCAGAGCTCGAGGTTTTAAAACAAAGATGAATATAATTCTGAGCGGTATGCTTTCATTGTCAACATAACAACCAATAGATCTCATTATCTTCCATGCTAGACATATTATAGGTGGTTCCCAAACAGAATGGTAAAGTTTTTACTCCCCCTCCATCAACAATCACACTCCACGGCTAGCCACATCCACGGGTACCGTCCATACCAACAACAGTCCTGGGGGAGTTTTGTTTAATTATTATATTTTGATTTGATTTTGAGCATGGAACTGGGCATCCCGAAGACCAGCCACTTTCTTGTGAATGACAAGTGAATAAACACTCATCGTGAGAATAACCCACCTAGCATGGAAGATACTGACAGCCCTCAGTCGCTACATGAGCGATTCGGGCATACAAAATAGATTATTATATGAAAGTTTAGAGTTTGGCACATGCAAATTTACATGGAACGGCAGGTAAATACCGCATATAGGTATGGTGGACTCATATGGAACAACTTTGGGTTTAAATAAGTGGATGCACAAGCAGTATTCCCGCTTAGTACAAGTGAAGGCTAGCAAAAGATTGAGGAGCGACCAACTAGAGAGCGACAACGGTCATAAACATGCATTGAGATTAATCAACATTGAATGCAAGCATGACTAGGATAGAAATCACCATGAACATAAATATCGTGGAGGCTATGTTGATTTTGATTCAACTACATGCGTGAACATGTGCCAAGTCAAGCCACTTGAATCATTCAAAGGAGGATACCATCCTATAATACTACATCATAACCATCTTAAATGCATGTTGGCACACAAGACAAACCATTATCCATGCCTAGCTAATTAAGCATGGCATGAGTAACTATAATCTCTAATTGTCATTGCAGACATGTTTCATTCATAATGGGCTGAATCAGGAATGATGAGCTAATCATATTTACAAAAACTAAATAGGTCGAGTTCATACCAGCTTTTCTTCATCTCAATCATTTCATCATATATCGTCATTATTGCCTTTCACTTGCACGACCGAATGATGTGAATAATAACAAGAGTGCACGTGCATTGGACTAAGCTGGAATCTGCAAACATTTATTCGAAGGAGAAGACAAGGTAATATGGGCTCTTTGTTACATCAACAGTAATGAATATGAGAGGCACTCAACATTTTCATCGTGGTCTTCTCCTTACGGCCCAAAGAAAAAGAAAAGAATTTCAAAGAAACACACTGAAATATTTTTGGAGTTTTTGTTTTTCTGAAGCAAGTAAAACGAAAACAAGAAAAACTATTTACACGGGAAAGCTCCCAACAAACAAAAAAAGAATGAGAAATCTTTTTGGGTTTTGTTTTAATATTATAACTAAGTAAACTAGAAAGAAAAAAATAAAAAGAAATAGGAAATATTTTTGGATTTTATCAAAGTTTTTCAAACACACAAGATGAAAGCAAGAAAAATAAATTAACATGGATTATAAATGAAGAAGGATGAACACCGACAATTGGAATGAATGTGTGATGCATGAATGTAATGTTGGTGAGAAATACGTACTCCCCCAAGATTAGGCTTTTGGCCTAAGTCGGTCTAGGGCCACGGCTGGCCTGGCGGATATCCAAAGTCGTAGTTGGGGTTGTACTGAGTTGTGGCCGCTACCGCTTGGAGGGCTGCCTCATGGAGGCGAGCAGTCTCCCTCGCTCTCTCATATTCGTCCGCCTCCTCTCTGGTTATGAAGTATCTTCGTTTTACCTAAAAGTTAAAGAAGGCAGGAGCGGGAAGCATAACAAAGAAGACACGTTCCCTGTCAAAGATTAGTCTGTACTGGAGGGGCTGTTCGCCCCTTTCAAGAAATTGGAAACGTTCCATAGCATCATAATCAAGGTAAGCGGGTGGTAACTGAATATCATTTTCTCTTATGGGTACCCCGAGATAATTAGCTAACCGGGTTGCATAAATTCCACCAAAGAAATCTCCATCTAAAGAATTATTATGTAACAGCCTTGCAACAATAGCCCCCAAGTTATATCTTCTATCACCCATTACCGCACTCCTGAGGACACTTAAATTAGGAGAGCAAAGGTGGCGATGGTCATGTTTACCATTAATGCACCTACCTATAAAGAGAGCAAAATAATGTAAAGCAGGAAAGTGAATGCTCCCTATAGTAGCTTGTGTTACATTTCTAGTTTCTCCCCTAGTGATGCTAGCAAGGAAATCAACGCAACCAGATTTACGAGGTTCATTATAGATGCCCCATTGAGGAATTTTACATGCTTCATTAAAATCTTCAAGGTCCATGCGGAATGATTAATCATATAGATCAAATAAAACAGAATGTGTATTGCATTGGCATGAATACTCAAATCTCCGCACAAAGGAATCAGTAAGGTTGTAGTACTGCAAGCACTTATCTGACACGAAGTCCTTAAGACCGGCGTTGTGCACGTACATATCAAATTCTTCCTTGAAACCTGCGCGAGTCATGAAATGATCCAACGGCCATTCGTAAGGCTGCACTAGTGCTTCCCTTGGTGGTTCAAGGTTCGGCTCACGTATCGCGAGCCTTGGGGATTTCTTCTTTGAGGAACCACCTTGGTACATTTTCCTAAACATTTTTTTCCTCTGAAAAATTTCTGAAATTTTTAGTAACTCAAAATAAAAGTGAACCAAACTCAATAAAACTAATAGCAACTACTCCTATAAGTGTCTAGATGCTATATCATGCAACAAAACCACTTTGGACCATATAAATTTGACATGCAAGCTCAAGAACATGGTCACCACAGGAGCAAAAATTTGCAATATATAAATCACTAGAATAAAAACTAATTGGACCATTGGAGGAGACATACCGATGAACTATCCCCCAAAATAGTTTCGGAAATGGAGTTCCGAGCAAGGAGATCGAATATAGCAGCAAAATGAGCAAGAACACGGATTTGAGCAATGGTTTGATTTTTTCTGGAGGAAGATGAAGTGAATGGGTGGCTGGAATAAGTGAGGGGACCCACGTGGGGCCCACAAGCCTCCTAGGCGCGCCCTAGGGGGGTGGGCCCGCCCTGTGGGCTTGTGGCCCACTGGTGCACCCCCCCTGAGGTGTGTTCAGTGCCAAAACTTCTTAAATATTATAGAAAAAATCATACTAAATTTTTAGGGCATTTGGAGAACTTTTATTTTCTGGTCATTTTTTATTGCACGGATAATTCAGAAAACAGTAAAATAATGGTATTTTCACTTTATTAATTCTTAATAATAGAAAGTAGAAAGTGGGTACAGAAGGTTGTGTTTACTAAATTCATCCATCTCATGCCCGTAAAAACGAATCCATTAATAAGGTTGATCAAGTCTTATTAACAAACTTCTTCTGAATGACATGAAACCGGAGAATCTTCGTGCAACACTAGGTTACCTCAACGGGGATATGCATGTCCCCAACAATAAGAATATCATATTTCTTTTTGACAGTAGGAATAGGGAATTCAAAACATCCAATAGTAATTGTTGAAATTTTTCCAATAGAATTGATACTATTCACTCGAGGTTGTTTCTTCGGAAAGTGTACCGTATGCTCATTACCATTAACATGAAAGGTGACATTGCCTTTATTGCAATCAATAACAGCCCCTGCAGTATTCAAAAAGGGTCTACCAAGGATGATCGACATGCTGTCGTCCTCGGGTATATCAAGAATAACAAAGTCCGTTAAAATAGTAACATTTGCAACTACGACAGGTACGTTCTCACAAATATCGATGGGTATAGTAGTTGATTTATCAGCCATTTGCAAAGAGATTTCAGTAGGTGTCAACTTATTCAAATCAAGTCTAGGATATAAAGAGAAGGGCATAACACTAACACCGGCTCCCAAATCAAATAAAGCAGTTTTAACATAGTTTCTTTTAATGGAGCATGGTATAGTTGGTATTCCTGGATCTCCTAGTTTCTTTGGTATTCCATCCTTAAATGTGTAATTAGCAAGCATGGTGGAAATTTCAGCTTCCTGTAACTTTCTTTTATTAGTGACAATATCTTTCATATACTTAGCATAAGGAGACATTTTAAGAATATCAGTCAAACATAAGCGCAAAAAGACAGGTCTAAGCATTTCAACAAAGCGCTCAAATTCTTCATCATCCTTTTTATTGGATGGTTTAGGAGGAAAGGGCATGGGTTTCTGAACCCATGGCTCTCTTTCTTCACCATGTTTCCTAGCAATGAAGTCTCTTTTATCATATCTTTTATTCTTAGGTTGTGGGTTATCAAGATCAACAGCAGGTTCTATCTCCACATCATTATCATTACTAGGTTGAGCATCAACATGAACATCATCATTATCATTATTACTAGGTTCATTATCATCACCTGATTCTGTTTCAGCATCAGAAATAGAAATATCATTTGGATTCTCTGGTGTGTCTATAATAGGTTCACTTGACGCATGCCAAGTCCTATCACCATTCTTTTTCTTTTTATTATTAGAAGGACTAGGTGCATCAGTATTAATTCTCTGAGAATCTTGCTCAATTCTCTTAGGATGGCCCTCAGTATACAAAGGTTCCTGAGTCATTTTACCACCTCTAGTCATAACTCTAACAGCATGATCATTGTTTTTATTATTCATCTCATTAAGCAAATCATTTTGTGCCTTGAGAACTTGTTCTACTTGAGTTTTTACCATGGAAGCATGTTTACTAACAAACTTGAGATCATTAACAGTTCTACACATATAGTCACTCAAGTGCTCAAGCATATAAGCATTACGATTCAATTTTCTACTAACATATGCATTGAAGTTTTCTTGTCTAACAATAAAGTTATCAAATTCATCCAAGCATTGACTAGCAGATTTATTATAGGGAATATCACCTTCATCAAATCTATAGAGAGAATTTACCTCTACTACCTATGTCGGGGTATTAAGACCATGTATTTCTTCAATAGGTGGTAAATTCTTAACATCTTCAGCTTTAATACCTTTTTCTTTCATAGATTTCTTTGCCTCTTGCATATCTTCAGGACTAAGAAATAGAATACCCCTCTTCTTCAGAGTTGGCTTAGGTGGTGGTTCGGGAAGAGTCCAATCATTATCATTACTCAATATATTATTCAATAGTACTTCAGCTTGTTCGGCAGTTCATTCCCTGAAAACACAACCAGCACAACTATCTAGGTGGTCCCTAGAAGCATCGGTTAGAACATTATAAAAGATATCAAGTATTTCATTTTTCTTGAGGGGATGATCAGGCAAAGCATTAAGTAATTGGAGAAGCCTCCCCCAAGCTTGTGGGAGACTCTCTTCTTCAATTTGCACAAAGTTAAATATTTCCTTTAAAGCAACTTGTTTCTTATGAGTAGGAAAATATTTTTTAGAGAAGTAGTAAATCATATCCTAGGGACAACGCACACACCCAGGAGCAAGAGAACTAAACCATAACTTAGCATCACCCTTGAATGAGAAAGGAAACAACTTAAGAATATAGTAGTAGCGAATTTTTTCCTCATGAGCAAATAGGGTGGCTATGTCATTAAATTTAGTAAGATGTGCCACAACAGTTTCAGTTTCATAACCATGGAAAAGATCAGATTCAACCAAAGTAATTAACTCGGGATCGACAGAGAATTCATAATCCTTATCAGTAACAAAGATAGGTGAAGTAGCAAACTTAGGATCATATTGCATTCTAGCATTCAAAGATTTTTCTTTCAACTTGACTAGTAATTTCCTAAGATCCTCTCTATCCTTACAAGAAAGAAAGTCCCTAGCTACCTCTCCATCCATAACATAACCTTCAGGTATAACATGCAATTCATATCTAGGAGTGCTAGGTCTAATGGGTGTTTCAAAGTTTTCAGTTTCAATAATTTCATCAGTTTTAGAAATATCATCAATTTCAGCATTCTCAATATCTTTAGCTCTAGCAAGTTGTTCATCAAGAAATTCACCAGGTGGCACATTATTATCAAGCAAAGTAGTAGTATCATCATAAGCATCATGCATAGCAGAAGTAGCATCATCAATTACTTGCGACATATCAGAATTAGTAGTAGGTGGTGGTGTCGCAAGCTTACTCAAAATAGAAGGTGAACCAAGTGCACAGCTAGATGGCAGTTCCTTACCTCCCCTCGTAGTAGAGGGAAACATCTTGGTTTTGGTATCTTTTAGATTTCTCATAGTGATCAACAGATATAAATCCCAAGTGACTCAGCAAATATAGCTATGCTCCCCGGCAACAGCGCCAGAAAAAGGTCTTGATAACCCACAAGTATAGGGGATCGCAACAGTTTTCGAGGGTAAAATATTCAACCCAAATTTATTGATTCGACACAAGGGGAGCCAAAGAATATTAATGAGTATTAGCAGTTGAGTTCTCAATTCAACCACACCTGAAAGACTTAATATCTGCGGCAAAGTATTTAGTAGCAAAGTAGTATGGAAGTAACGGTAACGGTGGCAAAAGTAACAGTAGCAGTTTTGTAGTGATTGTAACAACAGTAGCAACAAAAGTAACTTAGCAAAGATCAATATGTGAAAAGCTCGTAGGCATTGGATCGGCAATGATAATTGTGTTGGATAATATTCATCATGTAGCAGTCGTAACCTAGGGTGACACAGAACTAGATCCAATTCATCAATATAATGCACGCATGTATTCCATATGTAGTCATACGTGCTTATGGAAAAGAACTTGCATGACATCTTTTGCCCTACCACTACTAGAAAAAGCCCTATTAGTGGCGCACATGTTTTCGTTAGTAATGGCGCACTATAGGTGCGCCACTATTAACACGCCACTAGTAACAGATAGTAATGGCGCACCTCTGGTGCGCCACTACTAACCCTTAGGTGCTCCACTGGTATTCCCTCTAGGTGCGCCACTAATAGCCTTATAGGTGCGCCACTAGTAATAAAGGAAGGTGCGCCAGTAATAAGGGCTGAAATGCGCCACTAGTAATGTATTTGGAAAACAAAAAGAAATCCAAATTTACAGAAAACAACCTATAAGGAAAAATAATTTAAAAACAAAAAATGAAATAGAATCATAATTTTTATTATAGTAAGAATATTACAATGTCTTTACAAGTATCCAATAAAAGAAAATTTACAAGGAAATAAAAGAAAATTCTAAAACTAATCTTCTAGTAATCTTTTCTTCTTTTTCTTTACTTTATCCCTGCAAAGAATGATAGAAATATGTGAGAATGAACATTGCAGAGAAGTGAAATTGAGCAATTATTTGCATCCGACATCGAAGATCTAAGATACCTTGAATCATAGACATGGGTCATTTCATGAAGCCAAGAGTCTATGCCATTCAGGATGCATAGTTCCCTGTCAGAAGAACTTAATTATTCAGTTAACACAGTCCTAAGCTTTTTACATGAGACAAAACATAAGGTACATGCTTGACCTAAGCTACGGCCACGCTAATCCTGCTAACAACACACATGCAACTAGCTAATCAAGATTACTACTAACATAATTCACCGAAAAGAGTAACTGGTGATGCATCAAAAGGAATCTGGCCAGATCCGATCACATTAGACGAGCCTAGGTGTGTGGATCCAAAACAAAGTGTGCAGATCTTTGATAAATGAAAGTTAAGGTTAATAATCTAAACTTTAATATTCTGAACTTTGTTACAGTTTATCCCAAGGAGACATGCTCTATTCCTAAGAAATTAACTATTTAGTGACATAAATGTTGTGATTGATGTGACGATGAAGGAGTTTAAGTTCTGTACCTCATGCATTGCGCCACCGTCCAGTGCGGCTCGCTGTGCCGTAGGGTCATCTCGACAGTGTGTGCGTTTTGAAATGAGAATGTGATCTATTCTAGAACCATAACAGAATTCTTCAGCTCCAACGGTTTGATTAAAGCAAGTATAAGCTCCCTCCCTGCACAAAACAAATGAAGGAAGCATACGGTACATCGTTAGCATGTGATTATCATGAAGTACACTATAGTTGTAATAATCCTATATAACTATAAAGTCAATCCCCACTGAACATTTTTCCTGCCCTCACAGCCTACCATATCAGCAAATTACTAACTTCTTTTAGTTGTTCAAAGATGGAAACCAGCACTGATACGTGCAAAGTTCTAAGGACATTGTTTAACCAATAGTAAAATATGTACTTACATTGTTGGTTCTGAGGACATGGAGTAATAAGCTATAACAAAGTTGCAAAATTATGAGAAGAATAAGAGTAGCAAGTAAAAAACAGGAGCCGCGATACCTTTCAGGGTATTTTGATCTGAAAGCATCCAATAAGGGACCTCCATGTTCTCTCAACATGTATCTCAGCCACTCACGAAACCTTGAATCAGAAGTAAAATTCAGTAAAACACCTACACATGTTCTACTGCAACTAGGACATCCTAAGCACTACATAGATTCCTATATACCTAAGCAACTACTGAATCGATCTAAACATCTAAAAATTCAGAGCTTAAACCCTAGGCTAGTGACAGTTCAGTACAGAATGCAGAAGCAGAGCAGAGAGAGAAGAAGGAGGATTACCTGGAGATCTCGATGCAGAAGGAGCGTC
This sequence comes from Thinopyrum elongatum, assembly GCA_011799875.1. Classification (NCBI taxonomy): domain Eukaryota; kingdom Viridiplantae; phylum Streptophyta; class Magnoliopsida; order Poales; family Poaceae; genus Thinopyrum; species Thinopyrum elongatum. Next base: position 173,073,180 of record CM022298.1, on the reverse strand, counting down.
GATGCAGTGAAGAGGCGAGGCAGTGAAGGCGTAGCACCATAGTACCATCCATGGCGGAACCCTCTGTTGCACCAGCAGACGACACCAGCCACGGTGGGCACCACAGCGCCGAACGGCGGCACCAGAGACGCCAGCACCACCAGTGTATACAAAAAAAAAGTTAGGGCTTGCAAACAGGTCACGCTTCTACTCTTCCTTTAATACAGATATACAATGTTTACAAATATATTACAAAACTAATTTTTAAAAATCCTGTTTCTGATTTATCGGGTTAAAAATGGGCAACGCAAAATGAAATACGACAAATGGCTAAGTCTACTGCCTACTGCCAATGCATAATTAGCACACACAAGGATTTTATTGAGTGAAACAAAATTACCATCCATACTTCCTCTACTGCCTACACATCCAACAGGATAAAAAGAAACATTTTTCAGCAAAATCGAGTTAAATAGATGGATTTCCATCTTGCATACATGTGCGCTTAGCAAATAGATGGAGGGGGAGAAGAGAGAGCTTACCAACAGCATCTGGTTGGGGAGGTGGTCATGAGCAGCATGTCGGAGAGGTTGCCGGCTAATGTTTCCAAATGAAGAATAGTCAAGTTAAGTGTTAACCAACATTGTACAAAATACAGTAATTCACCATTTTGATAACTCACTTAACATTGTACAAGTTGAGGTAACTGAAGATAAAATGGAGCTTATGGAAACAATATTCAGAGAGTAGGAGAATAGATCCTAAATTAAAAGGATCCACTAACAGCATAATATTTTTTGCAGATTAGCATGTAATTTTTTTTGGCAGAACACAGAATGCACATCTGAATCAATCGAGACGGTCAGATCAAAGATTAATTATGATTGTGAAATTCCAAACAATATTCAGTCAATCACGGGCATCATTTAGCAAACAACTACGTAATGAAGCTTAGCAGAAAATAAGAAATGGGAAGCAATTTTTATGCTCCCTTGAGGCAGTCGATATACAATATATCAGTAGAAGTGTAGAACTACAAGCTTCAGGTTCAATATTATGCAAGGAAGTGCTTTAAAGTGTTACAGAAGAAAAATAATTGCTTTAGCATTAGCTTTATGGAAGCAAACAAATATCATCCCAGGTAGTAATTTCTTTAGCTAGTCAATCACAATCTCATCAGAAAATCGATAAGGAAAGTGCATGCACCGGGACTGTTGCATCTATAGAGCTAATTTCCATCGATGCACAGCAAAACGTGACAAGAAACTGCATTTCTTCTCCCCTAAAAAAATCCTGCAGCTACAAATCAATGCAGCAGATCGACGAATTTGTCTCACCTGCGTCGTGCTACCACTGCATCCCGCGGGGGGGAGAAGAGGATTGGGGGCTGCCTGTTGGGGTACGACTCATACCTTGACCAGAAGCTACGGTGGTCGACATCACGGCGCCGGCGACGCCGCTGGACGCCTCCACCAGCACGGACACGGCATCCAGATGCGAGGTCCCGGCTGGCCTAGGGTTTCGTGGCGGCGCGCTTGAGGCTCGATTGGAGGCGTGTCCGCGAGGGAATCTGCAGGGGGCGGCGTCGGAGCTTCCCCGGACGATGGCGAGGTTCGGGAGGGCTGGTAGGCGGCGGGGCAGAGGTGGGGCGAGGCTGGGTCTCGCGCGAGCTCAGGGACAAAGGGGGATTCGGGAGAGGACTGGGAGGCGGATGGGGTAGGAGAGGTCTAGGGCCGGCAGCGGAAGGAGGGCTGCGGTGGCCGACCGGCGGCGCAGGTGAGGGGACGTGGTGGCCGGCGGCTGTTGGTGGAGGTGAGGAACCCCCCTTTGCTATGTGGTGGATAGGTGAGAGGGGAAAAGAAAAGAAAAAGGCGGGCCGGTTGATGCAGCACATATCAATGGCGCACCAGGGGGTGGTGCGCCATTGCTATCCACCTCCCCTGGCTTACCAATGGCGCACCTTTGCCAGGTGCGCCATTGCTAGCAATGGTGCACCTGGCAAAGGTGCGCCATTGGTAAGCCTGGGGAAGGGGGTGGACCCGGGGAAAAAATAGCAATCGCGCATTGGACTAAAGGTGCGCCACTACTAAAAAAATAACAATGGCGCACCTGCTTCTGGTGCGCCACTGCTATATAGCAGTGGCGCACCACCACCATGGTCCGCCACTAATAGGGATATTGGCTATAGCCATTTTTCTAGTAGTGTACCCTCCCGTGGCAGCGGGGTCCTAATGGAAACTAAGGGATTTGAAGGCCTCCTTTTAATACAGAACCCGACCAAAACATTAGCACTTAGTGAATACATGAACTCCTCAAACTACGGTAATCATCGGAAAGAATCCCAATTATTGTCACCTTGGGGTATGCGGATCATAACTCGTAATAGGTGTCTACAACCTGCAAGATAGGATCAAGAACTCAAATATATTCATGAAAACATAATAGGTTCAGATCTGAAATCATGGCACTCGGGCCCTAGTGACAAGCATTAAGCATAGCAAAGTCATAGCAACATCAATCTCAGAACATAGTGGATACTAGGGATCAAACCCTAACAAAACTAACTCGATTACATGATAAATCTCATCCAACCCATCACCGTCCAGCAAGCCTATGATGGAATTACTCACTCCCGGCGGTGAGCATCTTGAAATTGGTGATGGAGGAAGGTTGATGATGATGGCGATGGATTCCCCTCTCCGGAGCCCCGAACGGACTCCAGATCAGCCCTCCCGATGAAGAAAACGAGGCGGTGGCGGCTCCGTATCGTAAAACGCAATGAATCCTTCTCTCTGATTTTTTTTATCCTTGAATAGGTATATATAGCATTGGAATTAGGGTCGGAGATGGTCAAGGGGGGCCACAAGCCGGTAGGGCGCGCCCCCAGGGCTTGTGGCCTCTGGCTAGCCCCTCTCTGGTATCTTTTTGCGCTAGTATTTTTTATATATTCCACAAAAATTCTCCATAAATTTTCAGGTCAATCTGAGAACTTTGATTTCTGCACAAAAATAACACCATGGCAATTCTGCTGAAAACAACGTCAGTCTGGGTTAGTTCCATTCAAATCATGCAAATTAGAGTCCAAAACAAGGGCAAAACAGTTTGGAAAAGTAGATACGACGGAGACGTATCAGGTAACCGAGGTCAATATGATCTATGTTATTTACATCCCTAAAAAGGAGAGGAATGGAGCACTTAGGGATGTCTACGCGTTGGAGCCAGTAGCCCCGAAGTTCAACCCCTGGTCGGCTTGCCCGATCACTTTTGATAAGCATGACCATCCAACCAGCATCAGGCATGGCGGCTCGGCGGCGCTCGTCCTGGACCCAATCGTCGATGGTTATCATCTGACATGCATCCTTATGGATGGAGGAAGCAGCCTCAACCTCATTTACGAGGACACAGTTAGGAAGACGGGCATCAACTCATCTCGGATCAAACAGAGCACCACCACCTTTAAAGGTGTCATCCCAGGTGTCGAAGCCTGCCGTACCGGAACGGTGATGCTGGAGGTGGTCTTCGGCTCGCCCGAGAGCTTTAGAAGCGAGGAGTTAATCTTCGACATCATCCCCTTCTGGAGCGGATACCACGCGCTTTTAGGGTGCACTACATTCGCACGCTTCGACGCAGTCCCGCATTACGCCTATCTTAAGCTAAAAAATGCCAGGACCCAACGGTGTCATCACAATTAATGGTAACACCGAGCGCTCACTCCGGACGGAGGAGCAGACCGCGGCTTTCACAAACGAGGTACAGGCGTCCGAGAAGGCAGCACGTAGCAATAAATGCACCGCTAGCTCTTCGAAGCACACCCAAACTGCATATATCGACCTCGGCCACATACCCCCGCACCTTAAATAGGGGTATGGGCTCCTAGCGAGCCCTATCTGGATGGGACACTATGTCCCCAGAGTGCATAACTTTGTGCTCAAGATTCCATGGGTCGCCAAGGAGCCGAAAGTTGGCTAAACACATCGGAAGGGTTTGACCAAGCAACGACACATCTTTAAGCCTTCACATAGGCAAGCCTCTGTCAAAGAAGCAGCCCAACATGGCTATGTTGCTTAAACCATGGAGCAGACCTCGGCAGTGCTCCCTTCAAGGAGCTCAGTCAATTAAATGCATGGAGCGTATAAAGGGCCGGAAGGGCATTAGCCTCCACAAGTCCCCACAGTTAATGGTGACAAGCTGGTGAACAGCTCGGAAGCGCAGACGTGCGACAGGAAGCGGCCCGGGTTCCTAAAGATCCGAAGACATATATCCACCCTGTTTCTTCCTTCTTCTTTTTTGTTTTTACGTTCTATTCTTCCAGCACCTCTTGACGTAGTTGGGCATGTAAAGGCTTGAACTTACGAAATAAACAAATCGTTCCCTCTAAAGGTCCTTATCGTATTTCTTTATAAGAATGGCCCCTGCACCACAAAGAGCCCCCCTTGAAAGGATACAATCGTATTACAAGTACGAAGTATTCGGCATCTCGGATTTTGGCTTTATATGCGTCAGTTTCAAACCTAGATTTGGGTTAATAGTTGGGTTGCCCGGCTCGTACGTGTACCCCATACATTCACAATGAATTCGTCTAAGGGCGTAATGGGAGAACCACTGTGATAATGCCATGATACGTCTCCAACATATCTATAATTTTTGCTTGTTCCATGCTGTTATATTATCATTCTTGGATGTTTTACAATCATTTTATAGCAACTTTACATCATTTTTTGGGACTAACCTATTGACATAGTACCCAGTGCCAGTTGCTATTTTTTTGCTTGTTTTTTACTTCGCAGAATATCAGTACCAAACGGAGTCCAAACGCAATAAAACTTTTTGGAGAATTCTTATGGACCAGAAGACACCTAGGGCCCAAAGATGTACCAGAGGGGAGGCCCGAGGTGGGCACAACCCACCAGGGTGAGCCTGGGGGCCCAGGCATGCCCAGGGGGGTTGTGCCCCCTCGGTGACCAACCGCACCGCCTCTTCGCCCTATAAATTGCCAAATATTCCAGAAACCCTAGGGGAGTCGACGAAACACAATTCCAGCCTATCGGCGTTCTAGGAACCAGGGTACCCAGACTTGCCTGCCTGCGGCCCACGGCGTGGCTCCATCGACGGCCTAGTATGCCCCATCTACAAGACCACCAAGACAAGAACCTCGCGAGGGGGCCAAGCCTCGCGAGGCGGATGACACCAAGACCTCCTGAGGAAGCGGCCTTCCCAGGCTGCCTCCTGAAGAGTGGAGATTTCTATGCAGGTACCCAACCTCATGAGGTTTCGATGGTGCAAGGCATGACGACCAAGGCTAGGCGGGCGCCAGCGGACGCAGAGAAGGCAGTTTTCACTTTGGTGCTAAGGAGGCAAGGAAAGACGCGGGTTACCAAGGAATCTGGCAAAGGTTTCCATTCCGGTGCAACGAGACCAAGGCTACCGGCACGGCAGGACGGATGTCATCGTCGATCCCACTGTTGCGTCATGACCAAAACCTTTGCAGGTGAAGACCACCTTTCATCAGGATAAGATGTACTACTTGTCCACTTTCAAATTGGCCAGTGTGGGATCCCTTCCCGCCTACGTTTTGGGGGAAGAGGACCGAGGCCACTATAAGTATAGGTTAGCCACCACCGTAGAAGGGGACCCGGATCGGATCCGAACCTCGTCGACTGATTCCCTCACCCATAGACCTCGCGAGGTTGTTCATCCCTTGTACTAGTTCATCCTCGGCCCCTCATGAGGCCAATCCACCACAAAGCAGGAGTAGGGTCTTACACCGCATGGTGGCCGGACCTGGGTAAACTGTCGTGCTCATCTTCTTCCTTGTTCGTGTGCATCGAGCTAGGCCATAGGGCGATGAGCTGGTTGGCTGGATAGGTTGAGTCCTTCACACACGCCCCAGAGTTCGAACCTTTCTTGGGTCTGCGGAGCCCTGAATCCGACATTTGGTGCGCCAGGTAGGGGCGTGTCGAAGCCTCTCTTACACCATTCACTCCGCCGCCGTTCTATTGTTCCTATGGCTGACGCTCGCCGTCTCCATGCCGAGCGCCGGGCCGCTCGTGTCGCTCAGACAGCACCCATGGGCAATGGCACTCCTCGCCACTCCGCCTCCCCGGTGACTAACACTGCCACTGACCCTGCTGCTCCCGAACAACAGGATTCGTTGCTGCCACCGTCCGTACGGCGCGATGGCTGCACCGCAACTCCAGCAACGGCGTCGTCTTCTCACGTTCGTCGTGGGCCGGCGAACGCGCAGGCTGCGCTGCTCATGGTGCGTGAGCTTCTGTGCTACTGTTCGGCCAACGACCTCTATGACGACTGGCTCGGCCACATCGCCGAGCTCATCAACGCCGCCGGTGTGGCCCCTGCACCATCCCATTCGCCCCGTCCCCCGCCGTCCCTAGCGGGCGATGTGGCACACGGCGCGCCTCCTCCTCCTCCTCTGCACGGCACGGACCCCGAGCCCAGGCGTGAGGCACCCCAACGCGACCCGCCACGCAGGGCGCCGGCGCACGATGAAGAAAGCTGCCAGGTGGTATAGCGGCCACAGGCCGATGCGCGCGCGCTTCCAGTGCCGCCGCGTCAGGACCACGTGCTACCGGAGGCGGTGGTGCATGGGCGACAAGATCAAGCTCCCCCCATGCGACCGGTACCTGTGAGTGCGGCAGGCTGCCGCGCTTTCACCGCAGAGCTGCGCCACGTCGTCTGGCCCGGCAAGTTCAAGCCGGATCTGCCTCCACGCTACTATGTCACTCCTGACCCCGCTGAGTTCCTCCAGCTCTACGAGCTGAGCATCGAGGCGGCGAACGGCAACGACAAGGTCATGGCGAACTAGTTCCCCGTGGACTTCAAGGATGGCGCGCGTTCTTGGCTCCTGAACCTCCCGGTGGGGTCGATCTCCTCCTGGGACGAGCTATGTGAGCGCTTCATCGCCAACTTCCAGGGCACTCGTGACCGCGTTCCTGCAGCAGGCGACCTGCGGCGCATAAAGCAGCAGCCGGGCGAGACCTTGCACAAGTACATACAGCGCTTCATGAATGTTCGCCTCAAGATCCCGAAGGTGTCGGACGAGGCCATCATCACAGTGTTCTCTGATGGCGTCTGGGACGTCAAGATGAAGGAGGAGCTCGCCATCCACGAGGACTTGTGTTTGGCTCTAGAGATGTTCAACATGGCAACCAAATGCGCGAGGGCCGAGAAAGGTCGCCTCTCCCTCCTGGAGCTTCCGAAGGTCGATCCTGAAGACAAGAAGGCCAAGGCTAAGGAAGTGAAGCATAAGGGCCCCGCCGTGCTGGCCACGGAGCCCGAGATGAAGCATGGCCATGACCATGATGAGCCTCCCAGGGGCAACCGCCCGTTCTGCGTCTTCCACAACGTCCACAGCCACAACACCAAAAACTGCTAGGAGCTCAGGGAAATCCACGACGGGCTCTTTGGCCACCGCCCCAAGCACAGCGACCGCGGCTACGGCCGCGGAGGAGGCTGTGGTGGAGGCCGCTGGGACAACCGCGACCCCCGCCAGGACTGGCGCGACCAACCTCGTGAGGACCGCTGGCAGGGCCAACCTTGTGATGGCCCCTGGAGAGACCAGCCTCATGAGGGCCGTACTCAAGGCAATGTCGGCCTCCCTCTGCTGCCGCCACCGCCAAGGAGAAATGATGACAACCGCCAAGATGATGGGGATGGGGGCTTCCAAGAGCCTCGCGCGATCACCTGCATCCTGGGTGGCGCTCAGGCTCCCGCCTCTCATCGCATCTTCAAGCAATTCACTCGTGAGGTGAACACGGCCCTCCCCAAGCTCGAGGCGTCGCGCCCCCTCAGGTGGTCTAAGCATGCCATCACCTTTGACTCCATGGACCAGCTCAAGTGCTCAGCCGCCGCCGGCGCGCTCCCAATGCTCTGCACGCCAACCATTAGCAACGTCCTTGTCACCAAGACCCTCATCGACGGTGGCGCTGGGCTCAACGTTCCCTCTGTCGAGACGTTTGAAACGCTCCAAGTACCATATGATCAGCTTCTGCCCAACAAGCCTTTCTCAGGGGTGACCGATGGCTCCACCGTTCCCATATAGCCGATTCGCCTCCCTGACACCTTCAGCAAGCGCGACAACTACCACACCGAGCTCATCGACTTGGACGTCGCCCACATCCACCTCCCGTACAATGCCATCCTCGGGTATTCAGCCCTCGCCAAGTTCATGGCAGCAACTCACCACGGCTACAATGTCTTCAAGATGCCAGGGAGTGGCGGCATCATCCCGGTCGCCTGCGACAAAAAGGATGCGGTGTGCTCCCTCGAGCGCACCTACCAGGCCGCGGCGGTCGAGAACTTAGATGGCGAGGGTGCCATCCTGCCTCCTGAGGCCATCCCCAAGAAGAAGCAGCTCCTCCCAAAGGGCCGTCAGGAGGCTGGGGCGCCCGACGGTCATGCCTCAGGCCCTGCGCCCTCTGCTGGGGCGTCTTTCCCTCTCGCATAGGGAGGCGCGCCTGGCGCCCCCCTCAGGATGGACTCGGGGGCTCTCCTCTGGAGGGCCTCTAACCTGACCGGCGTCACGAGGGAGGCATTCGGGCACCACGTGGAGGCGTGCTTTGATGCGTGCCTCCGTGAGCAAGGCGCAAGGCGTGAGGCGCCAGGCACTCAGGAGTTCATCAACAAGGCAATCGAGGAGCTTCAGGAGGCGCGAGCCATGCGTGGCGAGCATCGCCCCACACCACCCAGTGCAGCTACCGCCCCTGACGCGAGCGGCGAGCTGCGCGTCTGCGTCAACATCCCAGGCCTCAACAGGGCTGCTTCGCAGGACCTCTTCTGGCCATCCCGCATCTGCCGGAGCGGGGGCTACACCTGCAGCTACGTCCGCATGCCATTTGGCCTGCTGAACATGGCCGCCTCGTTCCAGTGCCTCATGCAGGGAGCCTCGGCGGCTCACGAGGCCAGGCGCCAGGCGGTCCTGACCGAGGAGGTGACGGACCCTCGCGAGCCCCCCGGACCTCCGTAGCCTCCTGGGACTCAGGAGCCGGTCGGCTCGTGAGGAGCGATCTCTACAGTATGCATCTTCAACTACTTCAACGCTTCTACAACAATCGTGCCAGGTGACTTTTTGGTTTGTTCAACTGAGGGTGCCCCTCAGGCTGCATCATCCTCAGGCTGCTAGGGCCCGCCCCCACAGCCGCGTCATTTTGATTCGTGTACTCCGGACCAGTTATGCATGCTTAAATTGTTATGATGATTAACGTTATACCCGTCGACCCGTCATCTATGGAGTCGTCCTTCGTGGCTCCGTGCGTTGCTAGCTCGCCTTTTGCTCATCCCGCGATGGGGGCTATTGGCATGGTGCCTGTGCTCGGGTCCATCCCTGTAGCGCTGAAAAACCTAAGAGACCGAGCTCTGGCTCACGGCCGGCCCCGTGCACGTCACCTCACCAGGTCCTTAGTGCCTTTGTCTTCTCACGGAAAGATCACGGGCAGGATAGCAAGCGCGACTGCCTTTTGTGTCTTGTGGCTAACTTGCAGGAACCTCCAGAGGTAGGATCATGAGCAGCTTCGCCAACACCTCGCCACCGCGGAAGGATACCGTGCTGCATGCCATAGGGCACAACCCCTCATAGGTACCCCCTCGGAGCCAGCCACTGTTTTCTCGTGCAAGTCGCTTGCACGTTAAAGGGGGGGCCCTTGAGCATCATGCCTTAGGGGCTCCTACCGGCCCTCAAGCCCTCACCCCCTGGCCTTGACCACGGCATCGCGACCTGGCATACCAGCGGCGGCCGAGCCTCGCTCGAGAGCCGGGTCCCGAGGATGTAGAGCACCCTGACGAGCGGGATAGATGGAGTCAGTAGGAGCCCTGCGAGGGGGGGGGCGCCATCAGGAGAAGGGCGCAGCATAACATCACACAAGAAGCTCGCCCTCGCGACAAGGAAACCACCGCAGGCTCGCCAAGATAAGTTGCTTCGTACACCCGGGCACTAACCCCATAATCGGCATTTCATTTCTCATGATTTTGCTCGGGCAAGGGAACTCCCCTTTCAGTCCTTCAGGAGCCGCTTGCACGCCAAAGGGGACCTCCTGAGCATCGCACCTCGGGGGCTCTTACTGGACCTCGGGCCGCTCACCTCCTCGCCTTGACCATGGCATCATGACCTGGCATACCAGTGATGGCCGAAGCTTGCCTGGGGACTGGGTCCTGTCGGCGTAGAGCACTAAGCTATCGCGAGAATAAAAAGGGGGAACCGTGCCCAAGCAAGAGATGCAAACACAGTATAAATTGGGGGCACTGACATTAAGGAAAAAAGTGCCATGATCTTTACACACTCCCGCGGGGCCCTTCATGATTTTTGCGCAGGAATGAAACGAAAGGAAAGGACCTCCTGAGGATCGTGACCCAGGTGGTGTCGCCCATGACGCCTGGCCGGCGCCATTCCTCCCTCAAGCCCGAGCGTGGCAGCGTGGCGGCTCGTAGCTGTTGTCGTCGCTTAAGCTTAGTTCGGAGGAGGCGTCGCTGCTGCTGGAGGAATCGCAGACAAGGCCAAGGGCAAGTTCACTGCGAGGGCCTCGCCGATTTGCCGGCCTGTGGGATGGTCGCCGTCTCGATCGCCTCCCCTGGGGCAGCACTCCAGACATCGGCCATCCCCTCCGAAGACCTTGAAGAAGAGTGTCGACGCCCCATCGTACTCGAAGTGGATGGCATGCCTTCCCTCCGAGTTGTAGGCGCGGGCAATCGCGCCCCATCCTCGGGTCATGAAGATGTCACCGGAGTCAATGGCCTCGACCTCCACCTCTGAAGCTTGGCTGCAGCGGCCATCGTGCTATAGCCACAACTCGATGGGTCCCTTCGATGGTATCTCCCCCGCTAGGGACCGCGGGAGCCGGATCCATGTGCGCGGCGGTGTCGCTGCGCACACCACGAACTCACGGGCCGTGCCGCCGGCATAGGCCTGCGGGCAAGGTGGTCACGCGGTCTCTGCTTGTCCTCCTTCCCGGCTTCATCCTCCACGACTCCCGCAGCCACTATCGCAAGTGGGACCTTGCTCACGGATGTCCGCACTAATGGGGAAACCCGGCGGGGCACGTTCGTGCCAAGGTTGCGTGGCCATAGGCGCTGCGACGGTCTCACTGGGGCAACTGCGCCTTTTCTTTGGCGGTAGCAACTCCGGTTCTACCAGAGGGGTTTTTCCCTTCTTGGCGGCCGAGAACCTCCTCACTGGCACCATGGATGCTCTGGCGAGATGGTGACATGGCGGAGAAGAAGAATGTCGGATTCAGGGCTCCGCAGACCCAAGAAAGGTTCGAACTCTGGGGCGTGTGCGAAGGACTCAACCTATCTAGCCAACCAGCTCGTCACCCTACGGCCTAGCTTGATGCACATGAACAAGGAAGAAGATGAACATGCCAGTTTACCCAGGTTCGGGCCACCTTGCGGTGTAAGACCCTACTCTTGCTTTGTGGTGGATTGGCCTCATGAGTTGCTGAGGATGAACTAGTACAAGGGATGAACAACCTCGCGAGGTCTATGGGTGAGGGAATCAGTCGACGAGGTTCGTATCCGATCCGGGTCCCCTTCTACGGTGGTGGCTAACCTATACTTATAGTGGTCTCGGTCCTCTTCCCCCAAAACGTAGGCTGGAAGGGATCCCACAGTGGCCAATTTGAAAGGGGACAAGTAGTACATCTTATCCTGACGAAAGGTGGTCTTTGCCTGCAAAGCTTCTGGTCGTGACGCAGCAGTGGGCTCGACGATGACATCCGTCCTGCCGCGCCGGTGGCCTTTATCTCATTGCACTGGAATGGAAACCTTTGCCAGGCTCCTTGGGAACCCGCGCCTGTGCTTGCCTCCCTAGCACCAAAGAGGAAACTGCCTCTTCTACGCCCGCTGGCGCCCGCCTGGCCTTGGTCATCATGGCTTGCATCATGGTAACCTCATGAGGCTAGGTACCTGCATAGAAACATCCGCTCCTTGGGAGGCCGCCTGGGGAGGCCGCTCCCTCGGGAGGTCTTGGTGTCGTCCGCCTCGCAAGGCTTGGCCCCTCGCGAGGATCTTGTCTTAATAGCCTCGGAGTTGGGCCGTACCAGGCCGTCCATGGAGCCACGCCATGGGCCACAGGCAGGCAAGTCTGGGTACCCTGGGTCCCAGAACGCCGACAGTAGCCCCGAGCCCAAGGCGTGCTCGGACTTAGCTTTGAGGCAAAGCCAAAGGGAAAGGGCGAAGCGCCATGGGCCCCAATCGCCTGCGGGTCAGGCTGACGCGTGGCGCTTGATGGGACGTGGGCGTCTCCGCTTCCCCACGCCGTCTCGGTAACTGCTCGGACTTGACAATTGCCTGATGCATGCAGGGGGGCCATCATGACTTCGAACATGAGAGGCCGCCGGTTAGCCTTCCCCTCACTATAAATGGTGGAAGGGGGCGGAGCCCCCAACCAATCTTCATCTTCTTGTTGCTTGCTCCTTCTTCTTCTCCGCCGCGCCACCATCTCGCCAGAGCACCCATGGCACCAATGAGGAGGTTCCCGGCCACCAAGAAGGGAAAGGCCCCCAAGGAGGGACCAGGCTTGCCACCACGCAAGAGGGGCCGCGGCCGTCCCTGCAAGTATGCCGCGATGCCGGCGGTGGCTCCCCGAGGGCGTGGGCGCACCCCCTCGAAGGCTGGCACCACCTCTGGCAGTCATGGTGGTGCCCCTTCCCACGCCAGAGGCTGCCGTGGCTGAGGTGGGCACAGCCAAGGAGGGAGGCATGTGGTAGCCATTCGGCCACCGCGCCCGTGATCCCATTCGGCCGATGCGTCCTCAGAGTTTGTGGTGTTGGCGGATAGGCCGACAGGCACCTGGTTCCAGCTCCCGCGCTTCTTCACGGGTGCGGTGCCGGCTGGAGGGCCTGGCGGCCTCTGGCTGCAGGCCGACGGTTGCTACAGCAAGGCTTCGTGGGCGGAGGTCGAGGTCACCCCCGCCGGCAATGTGTTCCTGAACCGCAGGTGGCAGCCGTTCGCCCGCGCGCGCGGCCTGCAGGGGAGGTGTACCCTCCACTTCAGGCACGACGGCGCTGCGACCCTCTATGTCAGGATCTTCGAGGAGGACGGCAAGCGCCTAGGGTGCTGCCCGGAGAGCGACAGTGACGACGATGACGTCCACCCCTCCGACGACGACGACCGGAGGGGCGGTAGCATCTCCGACGGTGAACTTGCCCTTGGCGACGGTCGCGATGCTTCCAGCAGCGGTGGCTCCTCCTCTAGGGAGAGCATGAGCGACAGCTACTTCGACGAGCCGCCATGCCACCGAGCTCGGACCGGGGAGGGCGACGAGCCGCCTCGCCACCATATCCCGGTGAAGCAGGAGGAGGACTCCGACTAAGCGCGGGCGTCGCTGGAGCCGGGTCTCAAGAGCCGGGGTGGTCGCGAAGCCGCTTTTGCTTCTTCTTTTTTTTCCTTTTCCCTGCATCAAGAAGTAGAAGGCCCTGCCGGGGCATGTAATGAACCATGGCGCTTGCGCCGTTATATTAACATTTTTATATCGCATCATGGCATTCGTGTCGCTACTAATTGATGGGTTCTTGCTGATCGTGATTAGGATAACTTAGCTTGGTCTGCTTGTTGTAGACTCCTGCGCCACGAGGGCGTGTTCCTCTGGAGCTTGGGTCCTCTGCGTGCCTCTCGTTCCATAGAGATCTTGCCGGGGGTTTCCTTCTCATGGACCCAAAGGTTCTCTGGCCTCAGGAGGCGCTCAGTGGCCGTGAGGTCTCCAGTGGATCATGAGGATATGGGGCCTCCGGAGCTGCCCCTCAGGGCGCCACGCCCCGTGCGAGCCCCCGAGTGAGGACCAACTGTCGCTGGTACGCCGGGTCGTGATGTCCGGCAAGGCCAGGAGGTGCGGACTCAGGAGGGCGTACATGCCCATTGGCTCGTTTAAGGGCGTCGCACGAGGATTAGGACGCCAAAGATTAGGACACGAAGGCTTTGGTGAGGTGTGCTTGTGGGTGAGCCCAGGCGTACACACCATACCCAACCCCCACTCGCGAGACACGCGGGAAAGGGCGACGGGCAACTGCCACTCTCCCTAAGGCAAGACTCGAAAGATTAAAACGCTTCAAGGAGAAAAATTCCCACCCTTTCAAATAAAGACGCGAGATTTTCAAATTTCATTCAAAAAGTGGCAAATCAGCTACAGAAAGCAAGCGAAAGAACAGCCGCGTCCGACACCTACACTAGTCTTCTGGTCTTCTCCCCAGCGCGGAGCATGGGGCTTCCACTAGGCATGGGCATAGTCGTTGAAAGATAGTGTCGTCCGCCAGCGCGAAGCATGGGGCTTCCACTTGGACGTGGGTGGGAGCCCCCATGAGGCCCCAGGGCGGCACTCAGGAGACTCCGGGGCATGTACAACCCCACTCATTATTACGTGAGAGTGTCATGGGCGGAGACTTGGGTTGGTGCCAGGCGCTAGCCTATCACGGGTAGAACCTCCGGAGATGCTGGATGTTCCAGGCATTCTAGATGGAGAACCCGTCCTGCGTCTCCAGGCATGCTGCGGCAGGCTTGGAGATGCGGGCGATCCTGAACGGGCCCACCCACATAGGCGATAGCTTGTGAAGCCCCTCCCTGGAGAGCACCCACCTCAGGACGAGGTCACCCACCTCGAGGGTCCTGGAGCGGATGCTACGGCAGTGGTACCGCCGCAGCGCCTGCTGGTACCTCGCGGCACGAAGCGAGGCTTGGCGGCGGGCCTCCTCCCCGAGCACGAGATCTATCCCCCGCGAGGCGTCCTGGCGTGCCTCGTCAAATGCCAAGACCCGTGGGGAGCGGTGTTTGACCTCATGTGGGAGGACCGCCTCAGCCCCGTAGACGAGGAAGAACGGGGTCTCGCTGGTGGGCTTAGTCACGGTGGTGCAAATGGACCACAACACGGACTGAAGCTCAGCGAGCCAACCCCTGCCGCAGGCCTCCAGCTTCTTCTTGAGGCCCCTCAGGACCTCTGCGTTGGCGCGTTCGGTCTGAACGTTACTCCGTGGGTGTGCCACTGAAGCGTAGCATATCTGCGTTCCAAGGTTAGCACAATATGTTTTGAAGAGATTGCTCGTGAACTGAGAGCCATTGTTAGTGATGATACGGTTGGGGACCCCGAAGCCAGCTGGGATGGTGCGCACGGGCTCCACCTCCGCCCACTTGGTGAATTTGTCGATGGCGACATAGAGGTAGTGGTAGCCCCGGCAGCTCGGGGAAACGGGCCCAGGATATCCATCCCCTAGACCGCGAACGGCCATGAGAGCGGAATGGTCTGCAGGCCCTGAGCGGGCTGGTGGATCTGTTTGGCTAGGAATTGATAGGCCTGACAGGATCGCACCAGCTCGGTGGCGTTGTTAAGCGCCGTGGGCCAGTAGAACCCGCTACGGAACACCTTTCCCATGAGGGTGCGTGATGACGAATGATGCCCGCAATCCCCGCCATGGATGTCAGCTAGTAATTTGCACCCTTGCTCCTTGGATATGCATCGCAGTGAGACGTCGTTGGGGCGCCTTCGGTAGAGCTCGCCGTCCTGCAAGCAATAAGTGGTGGCCTGACGGGCCACGCGTTCTGCATCTTCCTCCTTCTCCGGCAGGGTGCCGCGGAGCAGGTACGCCTTGAACTCTTTGGTCCAGCACCCCTCCTGAGGCTCGAGCGCCAGGAGTAGGCGGGCTCCTGAGGTTAGGCCGTAGGCCGGGGCGCCTGAGGAGGGGGCCAGGGGTGGCTCCTCCCGAAGCAGCGCAGGGCCTACAGCGGGGGGGGGGGGGGGCTGCCGATGGTTTGAAGAGCCCTTCCTCGAAGACGCCGGGCTTCTGGGGCTCGCATCGGGGCGCCCTCTTGGCGATGTCGTCCGCCTCCTTATTCGTGCCATGCGGGACGTGCTGCAATTCCAAACCCAAAAATCGTTTTTCAATTTTGCGTACCTCTTCTAGGTATGCCTCCATGTGCTCATGCTTAGGCTTGTATTCCTTGTTGGAGAAGTTGACGAGGAGCTGAGAATCGCCCTTGATGGTGAGACGCTTGACCCCCAGGGCCACCGTGGCCCTGAGGCCAGTGATCAGACCCTCGTATTCCGTGATGTTGTTGGAGACCTTCTTGCCATGCTGGAAGCAGAGTTGCACGGCGTAGTAGAGCTTGTCCTGGGTAGGCGAGATGAGTACGGCTCCGGCCCCCGTGCCCTGGCGCGCGAACGCGCCGTCGAAGTACATGACCCAGCCGTCGGGCACCTCGCCTCCGGGCTCGAGGGAGCGGTCTTCACCCATCCCTCGGTCAGGGGCATCCGTCCATTCTGCCATGAAGTCAGCGAGGGCTGCGCCCTTGATGACCCTGGTGGTGCTGAACTCTAGCTGGAACGCTTGCAGCTCGATGTTCCACTCAGCAACCCTCCCGGCGGCATTGGGGCTCCAGAGCACCTTCTCTAGGGGGTACACGGAGACGACCTTGATGGGATGGCCTTGGAAATAGTGTCACAGTTCCTAGTGGCGATGAGGAGCGCGAACAGGAGCTTCTGTGGCATGGGGTAGCACGCGCGTGTGTCATGCAACACCGTGCTGACGAAGTACACGGGGTGCTCGACGAGGGAAGAGGTGTCGATGGTGTCCCGCTCCGCTTGGGACGAGGAAGCCTTGGGAGCCTTGTCGTCTGATGGAGTAGCCGAGGCCTTAGGAGCACCATCCTGAGGCGGCGATGGCGCGGCTGCGCGTGGGGTGCTGCGCCGCGCACCCGCCCCTTCGCGCTCTTCCCGGACCGCCACGAGTGCTGCGCTAGCAGAGTGGGGTGTGGCGGCCAGGTAAAGTACTAGGAGCTCAAGAGGACGAGGCGCCACCATCACTGGCGGGCTGGTGAGATACCTCTTGAGGTCTTGGAAGGCCGCCTCGGCCTCCGGAGTCCATTCAAAGGGGCCCTTCTTTTTCATCAGCTTGAAGAACGGGAGGGCGCGCTCGCCGAGCTTGGAGATGAAACGCCCCAACGAAGTTACACAGCCCGCGAGCTTCTGCATCTCCTTGAGCGTCTGCGGTGGGCTCATCTTTTCTATTGCCTTGATCTTCTCAGGGTTGGCCTCGATCCCTATGTGCGACACCAGGAAGCCCAACAACTTGCCGGACGGAACACCGAACACGCATTTCTCCGGGTTGAACCTCAGGTTCACCTTACGCAGGTTGGCGAACGTTTCCTCCAGATCTTCGATAAGGGTCCTTGCCCCTCGTGACTTGACCACTATGTCACCGACGTATGCCTCGGCGTTCCTCCCGAGCTGCTGGCCCAGAGCGATGTGCATCAATCGCTGGAAGGTTGCGCCAGCATTTCACAGTCCAAAGGGCATGCAGGTGTAGCAGTACACCCCACATGGGGTGAGGAAGGCCGTCTTCTCGACGTCCTGCACCGCCATCTTGATCTGGTGGTAGCCCAAAAAGGCGTCCAGGAAGCACAGCAAGTCGCACTCGGCGGTGGAGCCGTCGACCACCCCTGAGAAGGGCCTGGTGGGGGCGAGCTGGTCGTAGGGCACTTGAAGCAGAGCGAAGGCTTCCACGGAGAGGACGTTGAGGCCAGCACCGTTGTCGATGAGGGTCTTGGTGACCACGACGTTGCTAATGGTGGGCATGCACAACATTAGGAGGGCGCCGATGCCTGCCGTGGTCTTGGGGTGATCCCTGGAGTCGAAGGTGATGGCAGCCTCAGACACAATGCGGCCTAGAGGATCCTCCTGCCGCGGCCGAGCAGCCCTGACCCGACGAAGAGGCTGCTTGACGTGGCAGCCTGAGGCCGGCGCCTGTGACCAGCCGAGGATGGCCGCAACTGCATGGGGCGCCGGGACCGCGAAACGCGCAATGAGCAGGCCACACAACTCCTTCCAGGAAGCCACCAAAGACTCCGGCAGGCTGAGCAACCAGGAGCGTGGCACGCCCGCGAGGGCCATAGGGAGCTAGTTCGCCATGACCTTGTCATTGCCGTTCGCCGCCTCCATGCTCAGCTCGTAGAGCTGGAGAAACTCAGCGGGGTCGGGGGTGCCGTCATAGTGTGGAGGCAGATCCGGCTTGAATTTTCCGGTCCAAATGACGCGGCACAGCTCCGGGGTGAAAGCACGGCAACCTGCCACACTCACAGGTACCGGTCGCATGGGGGGAGCTTGATCTTGGCGCCCGCGCGCTACCGCCTCCAGCGGCACGCGGTCTTGACGCGGCGGCGCTGGAAGTGCACGTGCTCCTCCTTGGGGCCGCTGCACCACCTGGCAGCTTTCTTCATCGTGCGTCGGCGCCCTGCATAGCGGGTCACGTTGGGGTGTCTCTTGCCTGGGCTTGGGGTCCGTGCCATGCAGAGGAGGAGGAGGAGGTCCGTCGTGAGCCACATCGCCCGCCAGGAACGGCGGGGGACGGGGCGAACGAAACGGTGCAGGGGCCTCACCGGCGGCGTTGACGAGCTTGGCGATGCGACTGAGCCAGTCGTCGTAGAGGTCATTGGCCGGACGGTAGCGCAGAAGCTCACGCGCCATGAGCAGCGTAGCCTACGCGTTCGTCGGCCCGTGACGGACATGAGAAGACGACGCCGTGGCTGGAGTGGGTGATGGAGTCGCTGTACGGCCGTCACGCCGCACGGACGGTGGCAGCGATGAATCCCGCTGTTCACGAGCAGTAGGGTCGGTGGCGGCGTTAGCCACCTGGGAGGCGGAGCGGCGAGGAGTGCCATTGCCCACGGGTGCCGTCTGAGCGACACGAGAGGCCTGGCGCTCGGCACAGACACGCCGAGCGTCGGCCATAGGAGCGACAGAACGGCGGCGGAACGAACGGTGGAGGGGAGGATTCGACACACCCCTACCTGGCGCGCCAAATGTCGGATTCAGGGCTCCGCGGACCCAAGAAAGGTTCAAACTCTGGGTCGTGTGCGAAGTTCTCAACCTATCCAACCAACCAGCTCGTCGCCCTACGGCCTAGCTCGATGCACACGAACAAGGAAGAAGATGAACACGGCAGTTTACCCAGGTTCGGGCCACCTTGCGGTATAAGACCCTACTCCTGCTTTGTGGTGGATTGGCCTCACGAGGGGCTGAGGATGAACTAGTAAAAGGGATGAACAACCTCGTGAGGTCTATGGGTGAGGGAATCAGTCAATGAGGTCCGGATCCGATCCGGGTCCACTTTTACGGTGGTGGCTAACCTATACTTATAGTGGCCTCGGTCCTCTTCCGCCAAAACGTAGGTGGGAAGGGATCCCACAGTGGCCAATTTCAAAGGGGACAAGTAGTACATCTTATCCTGATGAAAGGTGGTCTTCGCCTGTAAAGCTTCTGGTCGTGACACTACAGTGGGCTCGATGATGACATCCGTCCTGCCGTGCCGGTGGCCTTGGTCTCGTTGCATTGGAATGGAAACCTTTACCAGGATCCTTGGGAACCCGCGCTTGCACTTGCCTCCTTAGCACCAAAGAGGCAACTGCCTCTTTTATGCCCACTAGCGCCCGCCTGGCATTAGTCGTCATGGCTTGCGTCATGGTAGCCTCATGAGGCTGGGTACCTGCATAGAAATCTCTGCTCCTCGGGAGGCCACCTAGGGAGGCCACTCCCTCAGGAGGTCTTGGTGTCGCCCGCCTCGCGAGGCTTGGACCCTCGTGAGGGTCTTGTCTTGATAGCCTTGGAGGTGGGCCGTACCAAGCCATCGATGGAGCCACGCCGTGGGCCACAGGCAGGCAAGTTTGGGTACCCTGGTTCCCAGAACGCCGACAAAGAAGGAGCATGTAGGAAGAAGATGAAGATGGGTTGGGGGCTTCGCCCCCCTTCCCCCATTTATAGCCGGAGGAAGGCTAACCGGCGGCCTCTCACGTTCCAAGCCATGATGGCCCCGCTGCATGCACCAGGCAGTTGTTAAGTCGGGCAGTTACCGAGGTGACGTGGGAAGCGGAGACGCCCACGTCCCATCAAGCGCCATGCGTCAGCCTGGCCTGCAAGCGATTGGGGCCCGCGGTGCTTCTTCCTTGCCCTTTGGCTTCACCTCGAAGCCAAGTACGAACGCGCCTTGTGCCCGGGGGCTATTGCCGGCATTCTGGGAACCAGGGTACCCAAACTTGCCTGCCTGCGGCCAACGGTGTGGCTCCATCAACGGCCTGGTACGGCCCATCTATAAGACCACCAAGACAAGACCCTCCGCGAGGAGCCAAGCCTCGCGAGGCGGACGACACCAAGACCTCCTGAGGAAGCAGCCTTCCCAGGCTGCCTCCTGAGGAGCGGAGATTTCTATGCAGGTACCCAACCTCATGAGGTTGTGATGACGCAAGCCATGACGACCAAGGCCAGGCGGGTGCCAGCGGACACAGAGAAGGCAGTTTCCTCTTTGGTGCTAAGGAGGCAAGGACAGACACGGGTTCCCAAGGAATCTGGCAAAGGTTTCCATTCTGATGCAATAAGACCAAGGCCACCGGCGCGGTAGGACGGATGTCATCGTCGAGCCCACTGCTGGGTCATGACCAGAAGCTTTTTAGGCGAAGACCACCTTTCGTCAGGATAAGATGTACGACTTGTCCCCTTTCAAATTGGCCACTGTGGGATCCCTTCCCGCCTACGTTTTGGGGGAAGAGGACCAAGGCCACTATAAGTATAGGTTAGCCACCACCGTAGAAGGGGACCCAGATCGGATCCAAACCTCGTCGACTGATTCCCTCACCCATAGACCTCGCGAGGTTGTTCATCCCTTGTACTAGTTCATCCTCAGCCCCTCGCGAGGCCAATCCACCACAAAGCAGGAGTAGGGTCTTACACCGCATGGTGGCCCGAACTTGGGCAAACTGCCGTGTTGATCTTCTTCCTTGTTCGTGTGCATCGAGCTAGGCTATAGGGCGACGAGCTGGTTGGCTGGATAGGTTGAGTCCTTCGCACACGCCCCAGAGTTCAAACCTCTCTTGGGTATGCGGAGCCCTGAATCCGACACAGGCGCCGCAAGTTCCAGAACCACGAGATCCAATCTAGACACCATCACGGAGGGGTTCATCATCCTCATTGGTGCCTCTCGGATGATGCGTGAGTAGTTCATCATAGACCTATGGGTCCATAGGCAGTAGCTAGATGGCTTCCTCTCTCTCTTTTGATTCTCAATACAATGGTCTGTTGGAGATCTATTTGATGTAACTCTTTTTTGTGGTGTGTTTGTTGGGATCCGATGAACTTTGAGTTCATGATCAGATCTATATCCATGAATATTATTTGAGTCTTCTTTTGATCTCTTATATGGATGATTATTTATAGCCTCGTATTTCTTCTTCGAATCTTTGGTTTAGTTAGGCCAACTAGATCAATTTTTCTTGCCATGGGAAGAGGTGCTTTGTGATGGGTTCGATCGTGCGGTGTTCTTTCCCAGTGACAGAAGGGGCAGCAGGACACGCATGTATCGTTGCTATTAAGGATAACAAGATGGGGGCTATCCCTACATGAATAGATCTCGTCTACGTCATGTCATCATTCTTATAGCATTACTCCATTTCTCCATGAACTTAATACACTAGATGCATGCTGGATAGTGGTCGATGTGTGGAGTAATAGTAGTAGATGCAGGAAGGAGTCGGTCTACTAATCTTGGATGTGATGCCTATATATTGATCATTACCTTGGATATCGTCATAATTATTCGATCTTCTATCAATTACCCAACAGTAATTTGTTTACCCACCGTGTGCTATTTTCTTGAGAGAAGCCGCTAGTGAAATCTACAGCCCCCGGGTCTATTCTTTATCATATTTGCTTTGAGATCTATTTTTATTCGCTTTTGTTTTCCAATCTATTATTCCAAAACCCAAAAATATCTTGCTGCACTTTTTTATTACTTACTTTATTTCGCGTTTTATTGAGAGCTATTTATCCAATCTACCACAATTTTATCTATCTTATTACCCTGGAGGGATTGACAACCCCTCTTACGCGTCGGGTTGCAAGTATTTATTCTTTGTGTGCATGTACCGTTTACATAGTGTTACTTGGTTCTCCTACTAGATTGATACCTTGGTTTCATAACTGAGGGAAATACCTACCGTAGCTGTGCTGCATCATCCCTTCCTCTTTGGGGAAATACCGACGTAGTTCAAGCGACATCAAAAGGAATTTCTGGCGCCGTCGCCGGGGAGACATCATCAACATCTATCAGGTTACTAATCACAAATCTCATCTCCTTGCAATTTACATTATTTGCCATTTGCCTCCCGTTTTCATCTCCCCCACTTCACAAAAATTTGCCGTTTTATTCGCCCTCTTTTTCGTTCGCCGTTTTCTTGTCAGATCTCTTGTTTGCTTGAACTTGTCATCATGAGTGACTTTGGTATGGCATAAACAAATGATGGTCTAACTCCTAAAATTGGATGATCTGGCAATCTGGATGCCAAAACTTTTGTTTTAGGGTAAGGGAATGCTATGGGAAAAGAACATATCCAAAAAAAATTCAATTGTGTTGGAAATTTGACTCTTGATGATGCTCCTATACTTAAAAGAACTAAATCTTATGCGGAAGCTATTTCAGCACTAGTTTTGAAACTTGAAAATAGATTTTTCCGTACACACCCTACCTTGCAAAGATTGTTTTATGAGCTACCCATCATGAAGGATCCTAAAGCTAAAAAGTTAGCTACCCTTATTCTTATGAATGAATTTGACTACATAGTACGGGAAGCTAGGGAATTTTTTGGGTTTTATGGTATGAACCGTGAAAAACTGGTGATAAGTGAGATCCTTTATAATAGTGATTGTACATTGAGACATTTGCTTGGAAATAATCAAATTTTTTATGAGAATCTTAAAAAGGAAATCCCCATTTTAGATATAATCCAACAAGTTTTCAATGATGTTAATCAACAATATTATTGGATTGGTGCCGGAAATCGAAGGGGATACGTAGATGGGCAACTTGATAATGCTAAAGTTTCTATGGATAATGTGTTTCAAGTTATTTTTGCAAAACCTCCTGACAAGAATACATCTATGGAAAATAAGAAGAAAGATGACAATACTTGAATCTATGCATTATGCCTAGCTAGGGGCAGAAAACGATAGCGCTTGTTGGGAGGCAACCCAATGAATAAAATTTATTTTTGCTTTTTTATTTCTGTTCTTGAGTGTTCACACAATTATGCCTCTGTTATGATTGTGTTTTTTTATGTTTTAATTAGTGTTTGTGCCAAGTAAAGCCTTTGGTATAGCTTTGGTGATAGTTGATTTGATCCTGTTGAAAAACAGAAACTTTTGTGTCCAGTAACAGAATTATTTAAATTCACAGAAGCAATGAAAAATTCTGAATTTTTTACAGAATATTGGTATACAAATTTCCCCTTTTGTCCTAATTTTTCAGAATTTTGGAGTTAAAGAAGTATGAGAGCAATGCGCATCCTTACAGACTGTTCTGTTTTTGACAGATTCTGTTTTCTTTGCATTGTGTGCTTATTTTGATGAATCTATGGATTGTATCGGGGGGTATAAGCCATGGTAAAGTTAGAATACAGTAGATATAATGAAATAAAAAAATTGGAATGGGTTTTCTACAGTACTTAAAGTAAAGATTGGTTTTCTTATACTAACGGATCTCATGAAGGTTTTGTTAAGTTTTGTGTGATTGAAGTTTTCAAGTTTTGGGTGAGATCACGATGGATGAAGGAATAAGGAGTGAAAAGAGCCTAAGCTTGGGGATGCCCCATGGCACCCCAAGTTAATATTCAAGGAAAACCAAGCAACTAAGCTTGGGGATGCCCCGAAAGGCATCCCCTCTTTCTTCTAACGACCATCGGTGTTTTACTTGGAGCTATATTTTTATTTGTCACATATCATGAGTTTTGCTTGGAGTGTCTTGTATTATATGAGTCTTTGCTTGTTTTGCTTTTTAGTTTGTCACAAGTATCCTTGCTGTACACTACTGCAGGATGCTGCTAACACGACACTACGATCAGAGACCCTTTGACGAAACTGTGTGCGATGCATTAATCGCAAACGGTGATGTAAAAAAACCGTCAAAAAAGATGCAAAACGTTTGCGATGAAGGATACATAAAACACGGTTCCAATTTTAGTTGCGTGTGCGATGCGGGGCATACGGTTGATCCATACAAACTGTTTGCGATCAGACAGAACAACAGAAACGGGCAGCCAGATCAAGGTGTGTGCGATATACGGCATATAGTTTGCTCTGATGAACCATTTGCGATGATCGAATTGAACACAAATGATTCGGCGTAACAAGATGTGTGTGATACCCAGCAAACAGGTTGGTAATCAGAATTGTGTGCGATCATTATAGACAGCCCATACGGTCTTTTTTTGTGAATTGTGTGCTCGTCAGGGCACATAGTTCAAGAAACCAACCTGTGGGAGATAATGTAGAAGATCTCTGTCGAATATGTATTACTAACCGTCTGCGATGAGATTGACACAGAAACAGAGATATATACAGTCTTCTTAATTTAGTCCTTCTTCTTCTTGTTGTTGTTGTTGTTGTTGGATGGCCCCGCGACATCGTCTTGGCGAGGACGCTTCTTGCCGCTGACCATTGGCTTTTCATCGCCGCCGCCGTCATCATCATCGTTTCTCTCGTCGTCCTCCTCCTCCTCGTTCAACCATTCCTCCTCATCATCATCGTCATCCTTTTCTTCATCCTCCGACGGCTCCTCGTCCATCTGGTTGTCGTCTGATGACTCCAGAGGCGGCGTCCCTTCCATGATCCGGATATAATCGAGGTCTGGGATCAACGCCGGATGCATGAAGACGAGCGGGATGATTCTGATGTTGACCTATCATCGGGCGCCAGACTACTGGCCAAACTGTCGTCCTCGCTGTCACTCGACATGGTTGCGGTCGTATAAAAACCGCGAGAAAGCGAGATTGCAGAGTGTGTGCAAGTGTGTAGCGCGGCCTGCCGGGGACGATGAAGATGGTGGACACTTAAGCGGGGTATGCGGAGAAGAGGAATGCCAATTGAAGCGGGGGTTGACGTATTATCTAACTGCTGATATAATCAACCGCAATTATTTGTACCCAGTTGTCGTGGTTCTAAGTCTGACAGTAGAATGGGGGGTAGGTATGAGGAGGCAAGATCCTAGCTACGGTGAGGTTGTGCACGCAAGATTTACGAGTTCAGGCCCTTCTCGGAGGAAGTACCAGCCCTACGTCTCGGTGCCCGGAGGCTCGGTCGATTGGCTTATGCGCGAAGTTACAGGGGGTGCAAACCCTTGTGCCTGAGGAGGGGGTGGCTTATATAGAGTGCGCCAGGACCCCAACCGTCCCACGTTACAAGGGTTTCAATGTCTATAAAGACAGGACGTTACTGATAACGCCAACAATAAAGGCAAATAAATGATCATTAAGACTACGGAGTGAACGCCTGACCGTTGCCATTCTGAGCGACTTTAGATCTTCTGTCTTCCAAGTGATTTCCGGTGTGGTCGAGTGAGTAGACCCCGGTTGAATGGAATTGGGTTGTCCGAGTGAACTGTTGGTCGAGTGGGTTGCACCCTGTGGCGATTTCAGTCGGTAGATGGTGCCATCCTTTGAATGTCCTTGGCCTTAGGGTAGTGTCCTTGGGTAAGGGTGTCTAGGTCGGGCCTATTACCCTACCCTAGGTACATGTCTTCGTCATTAGCCCCCGAATGGATCTGGGTTCGAGTGGAGAAGGGGTCGAAGATGGTTCCGACCCGATTTATATGCTTCAGAGGCATCCTAACTGGGCCGGTGATCTTTGTAAAAACTTCAACTTCATTTTCAGTGGCCTAGGTCCATTCAGAGGTCGTCGAGTGATTTTTTCTGATAAGCTCCGAGCGTTGATATGGTATAAGATCCTTGGCGTGATTGGTCACACTGCCGCTTTCCGGATCTCACAGGATTCGAAATTTGGAGAAGCGCGCGGGACGGAGAGGACCGCAGTAGACAAAGCGGGTTAGGCAGGGACGCCTCGATTCTCATGCCACCTTTTTTGCCACGTATCTAGTGCACGACTGTTGCGGGATTTGACTGGATTGCCTGGGCCCACTAGTCAGCCACTCGGGAGCGGACCCATATAAGGCGTCGGGGTCAATGAGCCCGGTACTGTGCTCCCCATCTCCTTCCTCCTCTCCTGTTCCACCACCGCATTCGCCACCACCTTCGACGCCGCCGCCCCGCCCGAGCGCAGCCTGCCGCGATGGGGAAGGAGAAGACGGCGGCCTTGGAGCGTGCGAAGAAAGCGACGGCGGCAGCGAAGGGCAAGAAGACAAGTCGGGGAGGCTCGTCGTCGAGATCCGGCCTGCCGCCTGGCTGGATCTAGGGCGATTGGATTCGCTCCACGATTCAGCAAGAAGATATGGAGGATCTGGTCGAGGGGGGCTTGATCGACCATGGGTCCTGGAGGCTGCCAGGTGATGAGACCGAGCCACAACCGCAGGAGGGTGAGTGCGTTCTCCTCGCGACTCACGTCGACCGTGGTTTTTCTCTGCCCCCTCATCCTTTTTTCCGAGGTTTTCTGAACTTTTTCAGGGCCCAACTTCATCACTTTTCTCCGAACACCATCACATACCTAGCTGCGTTTGTCTCCATGTGTGAGAATTTCCTGGGTTGTCGACCACATTGGGGTCACTTCAAACACATCTTCACCTGCCGCTCACAGTCTATGAAAAAGGCCAATCCGAGTGATGAGAGGACGCACGTGATTCAGATGTGCGGAGGTCTAGGGATCCAGATGAGAGGCAAAAGCACATTTCCACCTATGACTCTTCCCGATTCGGTCAGAGGGTGGCAGTCGACCTGGTTTTATTGTAAGGACAAACCAACTCCTGGTCAGTCGACTGGCCTTCCTCCCTTTACCATGGGGCGAGTTAAAAAGCCCTCTTCCTTGAAAGTGACTCCAGAAGAAAAGGCGGAGGTTGACATGTTGGTTGACCGCGTAATCCAACTTGTCCGCGATGGCGTGACCGGCATGGATTTGCTAGAGGTGTTTCTCACTCGCCGCATCCAGCCACTCCAGGCCCGCGATCATCCTATGTGGATGTATTCGGGTGCCGATGATTCTGCTCGGATCCACCCGGAGGAAGCTGCCGAGGAGACGGTGGCACGGTGGCTGCAGAGCATTACCGGAAACAGAGACAACCCCAGGGGGTCTAGGAGAATTCTGCCACTCGGCGCTGATAACGAACCAGACAAGGTCAGACCTTCGATGTCGAGTGACTTTTACTCTAATTTGTAAACTGTCTTTGGAACCGACTGATGCTTGTTCGATTCTTTGCTTCGTAGATATATACTGAGATGTACTCGATGCCCAACGGGGAGCAGATCCAGGAAGGAGAAGAGAGCGGAGGCGACAGCGGCGACTGGAACTCTGATGGGGAGAGTGATGAAGAGCAGGAAAACTCGAGCAGTGAGGAGGAGGTCGATTCTCCACCTCGCACGAAAAAGCGTTCCAAGCACAAGCACGACCCAGCAAGTATCCGGGGCAAGGTGGCAGCACCGACTAGACAGACTTCGAAGCACACTCAGACATCTTCTCCGGTGCCGACTGAGAAGGCTCCGAAGCAGCTCAAGACCGCGCCGTCCAAGCCATGGAAGGCTTTGCCCAAGATCAAGGTTGACGTTCCCGTCGCCTCTGCGTAAGCGTTTCGTTTTCACCCTTTGTTTGAAGAATCTTATATCAGTTGCCGACCCATCCACTTGCTTGACCGAGTGAACCTTGAGATTTGCAGTGCTGCTACCTCCGGGACTTCTGCTTACCAAGATGATGGTGACGAGGAGATGGAGGACGCGGTCACCTCCAAAGCGAGTATGACCCCTGTTATCTCATCTTTTCTTTGCTAGCCAATTCTACAGTCGACTGAACTCTTGTGGTCGATTCTTTTGCAGCTCCGCGAGATGTTATTGAACTTCAAGACGATGATGAAAATGAGCCACAGGAACTCGTGGGTAGGAGGAGCAGGGCCTCAGTCAAGAAGGTACCACTAGCAAGACGCCCCAGTCGACGCCGGCGACGAAACCAGCTATCCAGCAATCCGGGGACTTCAACCATGCCTCCGTTACTTTTGCGAATCCCTTGTCGAGTGTTCGTCCTTCGTCGTCGACTGTGCGGGCCCTTCCTCCGTCCGTCCAACTTCATGCCTCAAGTTCTCAAGCTACTGCAACTGATACACCGACTGCACCTCCCACCGCCCATCAAGTCCCAGAAGACCAAGTGAGTGCTGCCAAGGAGGCTATACGCCAGGCTGGCGTTTTGATGGAGCAGATGAAGGTGGTGCGCGAAGCCAGTCAAGCTGCCTATGATGCCAGCTCATCACTTCAGGCCAATGTCCAGGTTAGCTTACTTCCGACTGAACTCCATCTTGACGCTTGTTCTGTTGGGATATGATATTTAGAAACTGCTGCTTTATCCGCAAGACGTCCCTGGATGAGCGTTTTGGAACCTTAATTGCACACCCATTGTCAGTTTGCACACCCAGTGGGTGTTTTAATTTCTGTTGAGTAGTTTTTCCACTTGAGTCGACTAGGTTGTGCTGATCGAATCTCTGAACCAGTGGGGGCACGCTGAGTGCACCCACTGGGTGTAGTCCCCGAGACCGCCGTCGAATGTTTGATTCGGCGGGGGTCTTTTAACAGATCTTTTCCACTCGGGCTGGGCAGATCATGCCGAGTGGAACCTTTACCAGTGGGGGCACGCTGAGTGCACCCACTGGGTGTAGTCCCCGAGACCGTAGTCGACTGCGGGCAGTCGGCTATGGTCTGAGTTTTTTTTTTGACTGGACGGACCAAGTCGATTGAAAGAGTCGGACCAGTGGGGGCACGCTGAGTGCACCCACTGGGTGTAGTCCCCGAGACTATTGGCGAATGTTTGATTCGGCAGTAGTCTTTGTGTCTGCCGACTGACTATCTTCTGAACACAGAAATCTTGTGATCTTGGAGCCCGGTTTGCCGACTTGGAGAAGAAGCAAACCCAGCTCAATCTTGACCTGGAGTTGGCTCAAAACAACTTGCAGAAGGCTAAGGATGACGCTGCTGGTAAGGAAAGCTTGTCGACCGGTTCTCTTGCCACCTTTTCTCCTCCTTTTTCTGATTCGAATGTTATTCTTTCTAGAAACAATGAGACAAGCTTTGGAGAAGAAGGACCTTGACCTTGCGGTTGCGAAGAAAACCGCCGAAGACAAAGCGGCGCTTGCCGACCAAAAGATGGCCTCAGTCGGACAGCTGGAGGGAGAGAATGCCAAGCTGAAGGCTGCTCTTGACGAAGCCAGCAAAGAAGTGACTCGTCTGAAGAAGGACAAGCGAACCCTGACCGACAAAGTAGAAGACATCACCCGCAGGAGGGACGAGCTGGAAAACTACCTGGGAGGACTCGCCAAAAAATTATTCCTCATGCTTGAAGGTACTTTTCCCTGTGAGATTGGTTTGCTTTCATCGACTCATCATACCGCTGTCGACTCATTATTTCTCTGCGAGTGCAGAATTCTGTCAAGACTTCGAGGAAGAAACTGGGCGAGTCGAGACGAACTTGGACCCCATCAACTCCCCTGTCAAAGATGAAGCAGCCATGAATGTGCTCCGACTGGAGTCTTGCCTCGCCAGTGCCTTGGAATATCTTGCTCGACTCAAGGTTGCAGTTTCGCGGATCGACACAGCGCTCTGGCCAGGGGACACGCTCCGAAACGACCTCGAGCCTCTGATGACTCGACTTAACGAGATTCCTGGTCGAGTGCAGGAGTGGAAGAAGTCCGTTGCTCGATGCGGTGCTGACGTAGCTTTATCCCTGGTTCGCGTCCACTGCAGGGAAGCCAGAGAAGAGAAGCTAGCGGTAATCAAGGTCGCCAACACCAAGAAACTCGACTTCCAGTCTTTCATGGAGACCTTCATTGCTACTGCTACTCGAATCGCAGATGGAATTGACCTGGACGAGTTTGTCGAGCCTGCCAGCCCCTCTGCGGAGTGAATGAAACTTTTATGATCTGATTCAATTTACCTCGGTATGCTGAGTGATTCTGTAACCGTAAAACTCCTTCGGGCCTGATGCCCGAGTACTTTGAGCTCCTTTGTCCGAACTTTTATGATCTGGTTCAATTTGCCTCGGTATGCCGAGTGATTTTGTAACCATAAAACTACCTCGGGCCTGATGCCCGAGTACTTTTAAGCTCCTTCGTCCGAACTTTGTTTGCCCTTAAATATGCTTGTTTTTATTTCTGAGTGGAACTTGTATCTTCACTCGGAACAGACGCAGTTCTGAGAATAGGATCGCGGACGACCTGCACCTCGTCGTCCTTGCAGATCAGGATGGAGCATGTTTTACACTTAGGCGAGTACAGGACTGCAGCTAAGCCTCCGAGTGAGAGGGTTGCTCATCACTCGGTAGGATTTTTTAAACTTAGGCGAGTACGGGACTGTAGCTAAGCCTCCGAGTGAGAGGGTTGCTCGTCACTCGGTAGGATTTTTTTAAACTTAGGCGAGTACAGGACTGCAGCTAAGCCCCCGAGTGAGAGGGTTGCTCACCACTCGGTAGGATTTTTTTAAACTTAGTCGAGTACAGGACTGCAGCTAAGCCTCCGAGTGAGAGGGTTGCTCGTCCTCGGTAGGATTTTCTTAAACTTAGGCGAGTGCAGGACTGCGCTAAGCCCCCGAGTGAGAGGGTTGCTCACACCCGTAGGATTTTTTTAAACTTAGGCGAGACAGACTGCAGCTAAGCCCCGAGTGAGAGGTTCCTCATCACTCGGTAGGATTTTCTTTAAACTTAGGCGAGTACAGGACTGCAGCTAAGCCTCCAGTGAGAGGGTTGCTCGTCACTCGGTAGGATTTTCTTAAACTTAGGCGAGTGCGGACTGCAGCTAAGCCCCGAGTGAAGGGTTTCTCACCCTCGGTAGGATTTTTTTAAACTTAGGCAGTACAGGACTGCAGCTAAGCCCCCGAGTGAGAGGGTTGCTCATCACTCGGTAGGATTTTCTTTAAACTTAGGCGAGTACAGGACTGCAGCTAAGCCCCGAGTGAAGAGGTTGCTCATCACTCGGTAGGATTTTACAAACTTAGGCGAGTACAGGACTGCAGCAAGCCCCCGAGTGAGAGGGTTGCTCATCACTCGGTAGATTTTTTTAAACTTAGGCGAGTACAGGACTGCAGCTAAGCCTCCGAGTGAGAGGGTTGCTCATCACTCGGTAGGATTTTCTTTAAACTTAGGCGAGTACAGGACTGCAGCTAAGCCCCCGAGTGAGAGGATTGCTCATCACTCGGTAGGATTTTTTGAACTTTGGTGAGTACAGGACTGCAGCTAAGCCTCCGAGTGAGAGGGTTGCTCATCACTCGGTAGGATTTTACAAACTTAGGCGAATCGGATTCGCGGCTAAGCCACCCACTGGGGGATTTTGGACACATGTATTAGTAACAACAATCATTTAGGAGACTGTAAAACCATGTCTTTGATAAACGAACTGAAAGGTACTCTTTATTACATCTCATCAATCTGAACACTTAAGTATAAAAATGGCGGAGTAGCTCCGCATTCCAAGCGCGTGGCTCGTCTTTATTATGCTCCACATTGTAGAGGTGATACGCTCCGTTGTGGAGCACCTTGGTGATGATGAAGGGACCTTCCCAAGCGGGGGCAAGTTTGTGAGGCCATTGCTGGTCCACTCGGAGGACAAGGTCCCCTTCCTGAAATGCTCGACCCTTCACATTTCTGGCATATAATCGACGAAGGTCTTGCTGATAAATGGTCGATCGGATCAAGGCCATCTCTCTTTCTTCTTCCAGAAGATCAACAGCATCTTCTCGAGCTCGTTCTGCTTCAGCTTCTGAACAAAGTTCTACTCGGGGTGCATTGTGAAGCAAGTCACTCAGCAGCACAGCCTCAGCCCCATAGACCATGAAGAAGGGGGTTCGACCAGTCGACCGATTTGGTGTTGTTCTTAATCCCCAAAGGACTGACGGTAGCTCATCTACCCAAGCGCCAGCCGCATGTTTGAGGTCGCGCATCAATCGAGGTTTCAGACCTTTGAGAATCAAACCATTCGCTCTTTCTGCCTGTCCATTCGACTGAGGGTGGGCGACTGAAGCATAATCGACCCGAGTACCTTGGGATGCACAGAAAGCTCAAAACTCATCAGAATCAAAGTTCGACCCATTATCCGCGATGAAGCTGTGTGGGACTCCATATCTAAATGTTAACCCTCTGATGAAGCTGACCGCAGTACTTGCATCCAGGTTTTTGACAGGTTTAGCTTCGATCCACTTGGTGAACTTGTCGACTACTACAAGCACATGGGTGAAACCACTCCTACCAGTCTTCAGAGGTCCCACCATATCCAAACCCCAAACAGCGAATGGCCAGATGAGTGGAATGGTCTTCAGGGCTGAAGCGGGTTTGTGGGACATGTTGGAGTAGAACTGACATCCCTCACATTTGTCAATTATCTCCTTTGCCATCTCATTTGCGCGCGGCCAATAAAACCCTGCTTGATACGCTTTGGCCACGATGGCTCGAGAAGACGCATGGTGACCACAGGTTCCCGAGTGAATATCATCGAGGATCATTCGGCCTTCTTCCGGAGTGATGCATTTCTGAACGACCCCTGTGACACTTTCTCTATAGAGTTGCTCCCCCATTACTGTGAAGGCTTTGTATTGACGGACAATCTAGCGAGCCTCTTCTTCATCCTCTGGAAGCTCTTTCCTGAGAATATATGCGATATACGGCACTGTCCAATCTGGAATAACAATCAAAACTTCCATGATCAAGTCGACCACAGCTGGGATTTCAACTTCAGTCGGATCAGTGGAACTTTTAGGCTGTGGGGGCTCTTCTGTGAAGGGATCTTCTTGAACTGATGGTACATGAATATGCTCCAAAAACACATTGCTGGGAATAGGCTCCCGCTTGGATCCTATCTTTGCCATGTCATCGGCTGCTTGATTCTTCAGT
The DNA here is from genome assembly GCA_011799875.1 of Thinopyrum elongatum. NCBI lineage: Eukaryota > Viridiplantae > Streptophyta > Magnoliopsida > Poales > Poaceae > Thinopyrum > Thinopyrum elongatum. The sequence goes on along the minus strand of CM022298.1, from coordinate 173,040,377 downwards.
CGGGGTATATGGGGGAGCTCTAGCCCTTCAAACTTCTTTTCTAACTTTCTCACCGCATTGCAATAACCAGTCATAGCTTGGCTCCTGACGTCCCACTCCTTCATCACTTGATTAACCACTAAATCTGAGTCACCGTAAACCATTAGGCGGCGGACGCCGAGTGAAATGGCCGTACGCAATCCATACAAGAGTGCCTCATATTCAGCTTCATTGTTGGAGGAATCAAAGTGAATCTGGAGAACATATCTGAGGTTGTCGCCTCATGGAGATACCAGGACCACTCCAGCGCCTGAACCATTCAACATCTTGGACGCGTCGAAGAACATGGTCCAATGTTCCGGGTGTATCTGGGTCGGTAACTGTTGTTCAATCCACTCGACGAGGAAATCTGCTATCGCTTGAGACTTGATTGCTTTCTCTGCCTCGAACTTGATATCCAGCGGAAGGAGTTCAATCGCCCACTTTGCCACTCGGCCAGTTGCATCTCTGTTGTTTAGAATTTCTGACAACGGAGCGTCACTGATGACTGTAATCGAATGATCTGAGAAGTAATGTGCAACCTTCTTCGTGGTCATGTAGATTCCATAGACAAGCTTCTGATAATGTGGATATCTCTGCTTGGATGGAGTTAAGACTTCAGAAATATAGTATACTGGGCGTTGAACCTTGTAAGTTTTGCCTTCTTCTTCCTGCTCGACCGTGAGTACTGTACTGACAACCTATCCAGTGGCTGCTATATAAAGCAGTAAAGGCTCTTTGCTGATTGGAGCAGCAAGCACCGGCTGGGTGGAAAGCAGGGCTTTGAGCTCTGCAAACGTTGCGTCAGCTTCAGGAGTCCACTCGAACTTATCAGATTTCTTCATCAGTCGGTAAAGAGGCAATGCCTTTTCACCGAGGCGAGAGATGAATCGACTCAAAGCGGCCAAACAACCAGTAAGCTTCTGAACGTCGTGTACACGCACAGGGCGTTTCATTCGGAGGATTGCACCAAATTTCTCTGGGTTTGCATCGATCCCACATTCGGAAACGAGGAAACCAAGTAATTTTCCACCTGGAACTCCAAATGTACACTTCGACGGATTAAGCTTGATATCATATCTTCTCAAATTGGCAACGGTTTCAGCAAGGTCAGTCAGCAGGTCGGAACCTTTGCGCGACTTAACCACGATGTCATCCATGTATGCTTCCACATTCCGACTGATTTGAGTTAGCAGGCACTTCTATATCATGCGCATGAATGTGGCACCAGCATTCTTGAGACCAAAAAGCATGGTGACATAGCAAAAGCACCCGAATGGGGTGATAAAAGCTGTTTTTATTTCATCAGGTCCATACAGTCGGATCTGATGGTACCCGGAATATGCATCCAGGAAGGACAATCGCTCACATCACGCAGTCGAGTCGACTATCTGATCGATGCGGGGGAGAGGAAAATGGTCTTTCGGGCAGGCCCGGTTGATATGCTTGAAATCAATGCACATACGGAGTGAATCGTCCTTCTTGGGAACCATGACAACATTGGCGAGCCACTCGGAGTGGTAAATCTCGCGGATGAACTCAGCTGCCAGAAGCCGAGCCACCTCCTCACCGATTGCCTTTCTCTTCTCCACAGCGGACCGACGGAGGTGCTCTTTCACGGGTTTTGTCTTTGGATCGACTCGCAAACGGTGCTCAGCCAGCCCCCTGGGTACACCCGGCATGTCAGATGGCTTCCATGCGAAGATGTCCCAGTTCTCACGGAGGAACTGGATGAGCGCTTCTTCCTATTTGCTGTCGAGTGTTGTTGAGATATGAGTCGGTGCAGCACTGGGATCGGTCGGGTGAATGTGAACAGGCTTTGTTTCACCGGACGACTGAAATGCAGACTCAGAAGCAGGCTTCTTAGTGCGCAACAAATCACTCGGATCTGCAGTCTTCTTATACTCTTCCATTTCGATCGCTGCCATCTGTTCATCGGCAATCTTAGAGCCCTTCTGGAGGCACTCTTCTGCTCGTTGCCGATTGCCAATGACCGTGATCACGCCCTTGGGGCCAGGCATCTTCAGCTTGAGGTACACGTAACACGGTCGAGCCATGAAACGGGCATATGCAGTTCTGCCCAGAATAGCATGATAGGCACTGTGAAAATCCACAACTTCAAATGTCAGCTTCTCCTTGCGGTAATTCTTTGAGTCACCGAAAACCACGTCAAGAGTGATCTGTCCGAGTGAATCAGCTTTCTTCCCTGGGATGACACCATGGAACCGCATGTTGCTCTCACTGAGCCTGGACATCGGAATGCCCATCCCACGAAGAGTCTCTGCATACAAAATGTTCAAGCCGCTGCCACCATCCATCAAGACTTTGGTTAGTCGGGTGCCCCCAACGATCGGGTCGACCACCAACGCTTGCCTCCCGGGGGTGGCGACGTGCGGTGGGTGGTCAGATTGGTCGAATGTGATGGGAGTCTTTGACCATTTCAAATATGTCGTCATTGCCGGAGCAACCATATTTACCTCTCTGTTGATGACTTTCAGTCGACTTTTACTCTCAATGTCAGCAAAAACCATCAAAGTGGAATTGACGTTAGGGAAACCGTCATCATCTTCTTCCTGATCACCATCCTTGTCAGACTCTTTTTCCTTTTCATTGGGCTGTTTCTCTCGGAACTGCAGGATTAGGAGCCGACATTGTCGAGTGGTATGTTTGGGATAAATCAGATTTCCCTCTTCATCCTTCTTGGTGTGAATGTGACATGGCAAATCCAACACATCGTTCCCAGCCTGATCTTTCACCTTCTTGGGGATCCAGGGTCCCTTGGGCTTTCCATTGAATTTCCCTTGAGTTACAACTGTAGCTTCACCTGAACCTGCTGGCTCGGCTTTGCGTTTCTGCTTCCGACCCACTCCGGTGTCTTGGGCGACTGGCTTGCCCTTCCCACTGCGGAGTCGGTCCTCTTCTTCAACATTAGCGTACCGGGTGGCTATTTCCATCATTCGGGTCAGAGACATATCTCCTGTCCGACCGAATTTCAAGTTAAGCTCCCGATACCGAACGCCTTCCTTGAAGGCACAAACTGCTTGGTGTTGGGATACATTCTCTACTGTGTGGTGTAACGTGGTCCATCTTTGGATGTAATCCCTCAGAGTTTCATTCGGCTTCTGTACACAATGTTGCAATTCTATCAACCCCGCAGGTCGTTTGCATGTGCCCTCGAATGTCCTGACAAACACTCGGGCTAACTCCTCCCAGCTGAATATACTGCCTGGAGCCAACTGATTCAGCCATGCTCTGGCCGACCCTTCCAGCATGAGAGGAAGGTGTTTCATAGCTACCTCATCATTTCCACCACCGATCTGGACAGCCACTCGGTAATCTTCCAGCCAAGTATCAGGCTTCGACTCACCGGTGAACTTACTAACCCCAGTCGCCAACCTGAAGTTGGGGGGGATCTCAGCAGCTCTGATAGCTTTGCTAAAACATTCGGGACCCGAAACATGAATCCTGCTTCCACTCGGGCGATCCCTGCCTTGCCCCTCTCTGTGTGCTCGGTTCCTGTCGACCAAACCTTGCACTAAAATTGACCTCGCATCAAACCCTGGCTCCCTTGGGTCGACCGGCGTCCTCCGCCCTCCGCTGTACGGGTGCCTGTCATCATAGTGTCGGGGCACATATGATCCGCTTCTCGAAGGGGGTGTAGGCGCTCGACGGCGGTCATCACGGCCGAGTCGATGATCATACTGCTCATGGATCCGACCCAAATGCTGATCCTGGCGATGCACCCGCCCTTCATGCCGCGGAGGCGATCTTGGGCTGTGAGCCGACTGAACTGTGTCAGCCACCACAGATCTGCTATGGATTCTGTCACGCGACTGTGATACTGCAGTGTTTTGGTCTCCTGCCGCCCGGAGCAGAGCCCGGATCTGCATCAAACCTCGTCCAGCTTCTGACTGGGATGGCTGGATGGATTCTGCTATACGAGCTGCAGCTGCAAGATTCTGAATCAGAGTGTGGTATACCTGAGGTTCAGGAGGGAATAATTGCCGCCGTCGACTGGACTCAGGAATCCGCTGCCGAGCACGTTCGTCGAGTGCATGCTGAAGATTTTCCAGTCGAGTGCATTCAGCCAAAGTGGCCAAGCGCGCTGCCTCCAAGGCCCGGGCCTTAGAGGTCTCTCCGACGATGGGCGTGTGGAGTGCTTCCTCGTTACGGCGGTGAAGTTCCTCCCTCCGCTGTGAAGAGAGGGTTTCGGAGTGGTATTCCTCGTGAACACGCGACGGATCGCCACCGCCGTCGCCGCCTCCGTTGCGACGCATGCCAGGCGGGCTACGCGGCGTGTCGACCCTCAGGACCTCCGCCGCAGGATCGCTGCTGTCGCACTCGGACAGAGTCTCGACGGAGCCAGTCAACAGATCCAACAGGCCGTAGAGAGATTCATCGGGCTCGATTGCCGTGACTTGAGGGGTGGCTGATTGACATGCCACTGCATGCTTCACCCACCGCTGAAGCCGCGATCGACCGAATCGCTTGCGACGGCGAACAGCGGGGAACGAAGACGCCGTAGGAAACGACTGATATTGGGTCGACGGCTGCCGCAGAAGGACGCCGGGGACACATGCGCGAAAGTGCGTCGCCCCGCGGACGGGGAACGTCTCGACGTCGAGGGGGGCCTCCTGGAGCCAGGCGGAGTCGTCGGCGACGAAGACAAGCGCGCCGAGACGGATCTCGTGGCCTTCAGCCAAACCTCCACCCGAAACCATGATGATGGGAATCGGAAAAAATCGCAACCTCACCGGAAAGTCGCGAAGACACCTGCCCCACGGTGGGCGCCAACTGTCGTGGTTCTAAGTCTGACAGTAGAATGGGGGGTAGGTATGAGGAGGCAAGATCCTAGCTACGGTGAGGTTGTGCACGCAAGATTTACGAGTTCAGGCCCTTCTCGGAGGAAGTAACAGCCCTACGTCTCGGTGCCCGGAGGCTCGGTCGATTGGCTTATGCGCGAAGTTACAGGGGGTGCGAACCCTTGTGCCTGAGGAGGGGGGTGGCTTATATAGAGTGCGCCAGGACCCCAACCGTCCCACGTTACAAGGGTTTCAATGTCTATAAAGACAGGACGTTACTGATAACGCCAGCAATAAAGGCAAATAAATGATCATTAAGACTACGGAGTGAACGCCTGACCGTTGCCATTCTGAGTGACTTTAGATCTTCTGTCTTCCGAGTGATTTCCGGTGTGGTCGAGTGAGTAGACCCCGGTCGAATGGAATTGGGTTGTCCGAGTGAACTGTTGGTCGAGTGGGTTGCACCCTGTGGCGATTTCAGTCGGTAGATGGTGCCATCCTTTGAATGTCCTTGGCCTTAGGGCAGTGTCCTCGGGTAAGGGTGTCTAGGTCGGGCCTATTACCCTACCCTAGGTACATGTCTTCGTCACCAGTCACTCCAAATTCCCGGGGTTGCGCAGTTCTCGATGTGATAATTAATTACGCACACGCGTTGGAGCGTCCAAATATGAAACAAGCATTTTTCGTAGTACTTCTACTCCCTCCGTAATGGCGACCTAGTTGGGGAAAAAATGAGAGAACTTGATGATTACTCCCTCCGTCCCAAAATAAGTGACTCAACATTGCACTAACTTTAGTACAAAGTTGAGTCACTTATTTTGGGACGAAGGGAGTATTTGGTAATCAATACCATTGCGTGCAAAGAATTGACCATTGCATGCATGTTATGCTAAGTAGTCTGAAGTCATTGAATGCATACTAGCCGCAGGACTCCTAATGGTTGATTTATTTTTTCAGGACAAAAACAAGGAACGAGTTTTGGGATTATGCACCGGTACCGGTATGAACAGAGTAGGACAGTTGGCAAGCAATACATTGAGCTCTTCTTATTGATGAAGACAGTAATAATCAAACTACAAAGGAAAAGAAAAAAAGACAAAGGAAAATATCTGCACGAATCTTCGCGTAACATCAATGGCATAGGACCTAGATGTGCATTACTTAGAGCACATCTAGATGTGCTTTAGCAATACTGTCAAACAAAACCCCTAATCATCATTACAAATAGCGCATAGAACATGGCTAATGTGACAACCACAACTACACATGCTAGTTCCTTCTTGTCTCTTGCTTTCATCTGTTGCCTGTGATTGATTCTTTCTTGCTTCATCGTACTGATTGTACATTCCAGATCAGCCAGTTTCTTCTTCAGCTTTACGTTATCTTCTACGAGGTTGGTGATAACACTCTGAGCCCTACCATGCCATTCTTCATCTAGCCAGTTAACAAAGGCACAAGGCTCATATCCCTGCCAATGTTAAATACTATTCAGGATGAGCGGTGGCATTAACTCAAGTAAAATGATGAACCTAGCACTAACCTCTAAGGGGCAACTGAGAAACCGCCCGCCAATGTCAAATCCCTCCGTGCATACACGTCGAGCGGGAGTGTGCCCATGCACACAACTCAGCTTCTGGTACTTCTCGGTGGCACAAAACTTGGAGTCAAACTCGTGTTGCGGGAGTCTGGAGTCATGCTCCAGATCCGGCGACAGATCGCTTTCCTAGGGGGGTCATTCAGGACGGATTCAGCAAGGAGCTACTTTGGACATGCTAAAAAAGATCAGGATAGATTGGAACCTGATAGGACGATTCAGATCCGTAGTACACCTGCCTTCTGATGACCTTAGGCAAGTGCTTGGCGGCGACCACCGTCGTGGAGGCGCTGCCAATAGCGGCGATACGAGCAGGAGCAGCCGCACCAAAACCATCAGCACCACTCGTCCGCATTCCCCCAATGTTAGCGCCATGCGAGGGAATTTAGAGGCTATCTAGGGATTTGGGGGAAATGGGGAAACTGTGGGGAGAAGCTAACGGTCGGGAACTACTTATGGCACTATATGTTGTATACGGCACACTGTTTATACATATCGTTTGTGTTAGGTATTACAACTTCACACACGACTTCTGCGCCAAACCGTGTGAGAAGACAACGTAGGTGAGACACGGTTACCATGACATAACCGTATGTGATGTACTACCATGTACATATAATTGAGTTACAGTGATACCGTGTAAACAGCCGCTCTGCGGATATCTGTCAAAAAATAAAATAGCCGCTCTGCGGATAGAAATGGCGGTGGCGGCGGCAAAGGCAGCGACTACCGGATAAGAGGTCAATCCTCAGTCGATGGGTGGTGGCAGCGTCATAGGAGGTCAATCCTCGGTCTGCGGTGGGAGATAGGAGGAGCTCAACCATCGAGGTTGGCGGCGGCGTGATTGGAGCACATCCATCGCGGTCGATGGCAGGATAGTGGAGGTCGAACTTTAGATGGCAGCCGCACTAAGCTTTGCTCCTTGACCCTGCTGTCTCGGCGTGCCGCCGCATGGCGCTTCTCTGTCTGTTAGGTGGAGGTCGCCGCGCGGCTAATTAATTAAGGTATTCTTTTCGTGAGTGGCTTAATTAAGGTATTCAATTCCTAAGGGTAGTGTTGTAGTACTCTGCTTGTAAATTGACTGGCCATTAATTTTTCTCATTGCACGCCTGGATAACAATATGGAGCGCCCTCAGTAATTATGAAAATAAAACCTTGTGATTTATGCACGCATCTTTGGGCATCAGTTAATCCGTGTATTAATGTTGTTGTTTTGTTTTTAATTACCATTCGTGTGGTGCAGATGGAACGATCTTAATGGATGAAGAATCGGAGAACCACATATTTTATCAGTGGCGTGACAGAGTTCATGAATTTGGCTGAAAGTACAAAGAGGAGAATTGGTTAAGCAGATTACATCCTGTGTCCATGTACTCATTGTGCCAATACAGAGTCACGTCAAATTGCAGATGTCCAATGGCACTTACTCTCTCGGGGATTCATGGATGGATATACACGTTGGACCAGACACGGTGAAGAGCAGGTCATGGATGAATATACCCAGGGCTGCGAGATGCCAAACCCCAGTCACTGTCAAATGGATGTTGAATCTAACATCGGGGCAGAGGCGTCAAGCTACCAATGGAACACCGGAAAGCCGAAACGCCCACTGGAAAACCAAGACGGCGACGCAGATGACGATGATCTTGATATGCCAGATTTTGCTGCTATGATTGCAGATTTCAAGGGCCCAAAAAAGGATATGATTGGGTACAAGGATCTGCCAACCATTGATGCAGACTCCAAGAAAGAATTGTATCCAGGTTGCAAAAAGAAATATTCCAAGTTGAGTGCCACCCTGGCGCTTCTCAGATTTAAAGTAGCAAACGGTCTATCAAACAAGGGCTTCACAGAGATGTTAGGTCTTTTCAAAGAAATTCTTCCGGAAGATAATGTGCTCCCTAGAAGCACGAACAAAGCAAAGAAAATTGTTTACCCATTGGAACTTGAAGTACAGAAGATACACGCTTGTGTGAATGATTGTATATGATTGTATATTGTACCATGGTGAGTACAAAGATTTGTGTGCATGTCCCACATGCAATCATGCACGATACAAGCGCAGGAGAGCAAAGGACAAGTACAAATTGGATGACAAGATCAAGACAGGAATCCCATTCAAGGTTGTTTGGTAGTTGCCTTTAATTCCAAGGTTGAGGCGTTTGTTTACAAACCCTAGAGAGGCAAAGAGGTTGCCGTGGCATCATGATGAGCGAACTGCGGATAAATATATGAGGCACCCGAAAGATGGGGCTCAGTGGGAATTAATCAACAACAAGTTTGAAGACTTTGCCAAGGATCCTAGAAGTATAAGGCTCGGGGAGTGTACTGAGGGATGAATCCTTTTGGCGATATGAGCACCAATCACAGCACATGGCCGGTGCTTCTGTGCATATATAACCTAGCTCCTTGGTTGTGTATGAAGAAAAAATACATTATGATGTCAATGATTATCCAAGGCCCGAAGCAACCTGGAAATGACATCGACATTTACTTTTAGCTACTGGTAGAAGAACTGCTGACAGTGTGGATAGATGCACCTGCTGTAAAATGTTATGATGCTTACAAAAAGGAGATTTTCGATCTACATGCGATGCTGCTGCACACCATTCAAGATATGCCGGCATTAGGCAACACATCGGGGCCGAAAACAAAGGGAGATGTAGGGTGTGTCACATGCATGGATAGGACAGGTAGCAGATTTCTTCCCAACTCGCGCAAAACCGTGTATTTGCGTCATCGTAGGTTCTTACGGAGAAATCACCCATACCGAAAGATGAAAGCTGAATTTGATGGTACGGTAGAGGTAGATGTGGGCCCAAGACCCTATGATGGGGAGGTGGTCCACAACATGGCTAAACAAATTAATGTTGTGCTTGGCAAGAAGCACGCTTTGACGGTGAAACAAACACCCAAGGGTCAAGTGTTTAAGAAGAAGTCGGTGTTCTGGAAATTACCTTACTAGGAGATTCTACGTGTACATCACTGCATCGATGTCATGCACATAGAGAAGAACGTATGTGAAAGCATCCTTGGTACTCTGCTCAAGTTTAAAGGTAAAACAAAGGATGGTGATGGTGCACTGCTCGATATGCTTGTTGATCAATCAAAACGCAAGAGTGAAGCAGAAGATGATAACAAAGTCGTCAACGCTCGCCTGAGTTACAATTTCAGTATAGAAGAAGCAACAGAGTTCTTGACGTATTTGTTGTTAGTTAAGACACCCTCTTCCTACTCTGCAAACATCAGAAGTCTCATGGATGTGAGCTCAGGTAAAATGAAGTTGGGACACATGAAGTCACATGATTGCCACATAATGTTGACACAAATCCTCCCGGTGGCCATCAGGAATCTGATGGACAAAGATATAAGAAACACACTCATTGAGCTCTGTGATTTCTTCAACCAACTATGGCAGAAAGTTGTAGATCCTGAAGAGTTGGATCATATGCAAGATGATATTGCAAGAATATTTTCCAACCTAGAGATGTTTTTCCCACCGTCATTCTTTGATGTCATGGTCCATCTCACTGTGCACCTTGTTGACGAGATAAAGTATTGTGGTCCTGTGTTTCTTCGCAACATGTATCCCTTCGAGCGGTTCATGGGAATACTGAAGCGCTATTGTCGGAACCGAAACCATCCAGAGGCAAGCATCCTACAAGGTTATACCGCGGAGGAGGTGGTTGAGTTTTGCACCGAATACATGAAACAAAGACCTGTAGGTTTGCCCCTCTCTCGCCACGAGGGAAGGCTGAAAGGTAAGCCGGTCCTTGCTGGCACGCAAAAGGCTGCACCCAAAGAATTGGCAGAGAAAGCCCATTTGACGGTACTGCTTAACAGCCCAGTTCTCAGCGCTTATGCCGAAGAACACTTGGCGGAGATACGCCAAAGCTTCTTACCAATGGTGCCTTCATCAGATGTGGAGATGAAGGAGCACACTAAGAACTATGCCGAATGGCTGAAGAATCATTTGGCACAAGGATCCATCGATGACATTGCTATGTGGTTGGCACAAAAGCCATCACCTACGATGCTGACGTACCAAGCATATGACATAAATGGCTACACGTTCTACACTGAGGAACATGATGAGAAGACCTCATATCAGAACAGCTTTGTTCGAATAGAATGCATGACTGTAGATGAAGATGATAAAAGGGTATACTATGGAACCATCAAAGAGATTTGGGAGCTTAACTATGTGAAAGTTAAGGTGGCATTATTCAGGTGCACATGGATCCCTCTTGGTCAGGTAAAGGTTGATGATTATAGGAAGACCTGTGTTAACAGTACAACGAGGGCATATCACGCGGACCCATTCATTCTTGCCAGCGATGCTACCCAGATTTTCTATGCGGAAAACCCCTTGCATTAGAACTGCCATGTAGTGATGCATGGGAAGAGGAGGGTACTGGGTGTCGAGGATGTTGCCGATGAGGACGAGTACGGTGAATTTGCTGAGTTGCCAGCCAAGGGATCACACACCCCTCTAACAGAGAAGCGTAAAATCATAAGAAAACCCAAGTTCATTCGGGGTCAACGTAATGATCCCAGTTCCCCCATGTACATGGGACTTAAGCCGTAAGACTAGTCTTTATGCCTACCCTACAACTTAATTCGTTCAATTTAGAACTATCGCGTGTACTGAATTTGTGAGTTATACCCGGTTTTCCGTTGATGTAAGAACAGTTATATATGTTGACCATGATATGCTGTCAGCTCAGACAATGAATATGAATTGTTTATTATTATTATTATTATTATTATTATTATACCATAGAGGTAGCACACTCAATTGATCTCACTCATGTATGAATAGAAGATATGTAATCTAGTTTGCGAATAGCACACGGTTCGTTCATGAAAGTCGTGTGCCGACCAAACCACATGCGCGATCTGAGTCATGCGTTCGGATTGGTCAGAACCCAAACCCCACGGATCGTACGTCTGCACCGTTGGATGCTCCCAGATCGAACGGCAATCATCATCCCTTTCAACAGCAAATGCAGTTCCAGTTGTAATTTTATTTATATGCACAAAATGCACGTTAATCTCAAAAAATGTCTTAAATATAGCTAACGATACCTGAAATGCGCCAGAAAATCAAACCCGTGGTATAATGGTGATTGTGTACCGTGGAAATTTTTATGAGGCCAAACGATGAAGTCACCGGCCACTAGAATTTGATTTGACACGTCTCCTTTTGGAAACCATGATCCTTCTTGTGAGATGCTCCGGTTTGGAAGGAGCGATCATAAAAACTTGTGCCAAACTTTACCAAATTTTTTCCACGGGGTCGTGAGAGCACGCCACGGGCACACATCGATTTTGATGATGTCCGGACTCCATCTGAATTTCCTGTAATTAAAATACCAACTAGGCCTACGCCGGTGGCCGCACCTCGCTGCCGAAATGTTTGAAACTTCTCCCCGCTTCTCAGACAAATGGATGAAAACTCGCCAAGCGACGCACAAATGATTTGTACACCTTCTTTGCTAAGGCTGGCCGTAGTGGGGGTATCATAGCCGGTATCATGCACTCCGGAATAGCAAATAAGATGATGTGGCAAAGAATTAAAGAAGGGAGAGTGGGTTAGAGTAACATAGGTAGATACCATAACATAATAAATGCTATACTACTTTGTGTCATGCATGGCCATTAATACGGTGCTAGTCATAGTGGGGAGTAACTTAGAGTAGTAACATGTACATGTTACTAGTCTATGTTACTACCTCCATAGTGGGTAGTAACATAAGTGTGATACCATATAGATCTTCATTTATTGCTTTGTAGACTCATTTTGCATTGGGAAGCGCTATGTGATGGTAACATATTATGTTACTCTATTTGCCTCTCTCCTCATTAATTACTTGACACATCATCTTCTTTGCTTAGGTGGCATGTATATTACTACCTATGTTACTCCCTCTATGACCAGCTATGAAGGTAGTATCATACACTAGTATCATATGCATGATACTAGTATATGATACTCCCCACTATAAGTAGCCTAACTAACACCCACATGTAGTTGTAGTAGGGTTTTCACTTTATATGCACTAAATGCAAGGTAAGTGCAAAAAAATGACTTAAATATAGTAGACGAGACCTGAAATGGGCCAAAAAATCAAACTAAGGGTATATCCGTGATTGTTTACCATGATTTTTTTTAGGCGGAACAATGTAGTCACTGACTATTTGGAGTCCGAAGTGCCGCGTCTCCTTTTGGAAACTATGATCCTTCTTGTGAGATGCTCCAAGGTAAGTGCAAAAAAATGACTTAAATATAGCAGACGAGACCTGAAATGGGCCAGAAAATCAAACCTAGGGTATATACATGATTATTTACCGTGAAAAAAATTCAAGGCGGAACGATGTAGTCACCGATGATTGGAGTCCAAAGTGCTGCGTCTCCTTTTGGAAACTATTATCCTTCTTGTGAGATGCTCCAATTTGGAAGGTATGAGCATCAAAACTTGTGCCAAACTTTACCAAAATTTTTCCATGGGATCCTGAGAGCACCCCACGGTGGCACACCGATTTTCGTTATTTCCGGACTCTATATGCATTTCCTGTAATTAAAATACCAACAAGGCCTACGCCTCTGGCCGCACCCTGCGGCCGAACTGTTTGAATTTTGTTCCCGTTTCTCGAACAATGAATGAAAACTCCCAAAGCAACACACAAATGATCTTGCTAGAACCCACGTGTAGTTGCGACTATAGCAAACGGCTCAAATATAGCAAACGATACCTCAAAGGCACCAGAAAATTGAACCATAGGGTACAATGGTGATTTCTTACCGTGGAAAACAATTTGGAGGCGAAACAATGAACTCATGTTTTCATTCAAACGAAAATATGCTGTTAGTTCATGTAAATGTTTTCAAATAGCACACGGTTCACTCATGAAAGTCGTGTGCCTACCAAACCGTGGCCGATGCCCCCCCATGCTGCGCGCGCGATCTGGGTCGTGCGTTCTGATTGGGCAGAACCCAAACCCCATGGATCGTACGTCTGCACCGTTGGATGCTCCCAGATAGAACGACAATTCTCATCCCTTTTGACAGCAAATGCAGTCCGGCTAGGATTTGATTTATATGCCAAAATGCACGGTAAATGCCAAAAAATGTCTTAAATATAGCACACGAGACCTGAAATGCGCCAGCAAATCAAACCTATGGTATAATGGTGATTGCTTACCGTGGGAAAAAATTAGAGGCGAAACGATGAACTCACGTCTTCATTTCAAAATTAGCACACCTTCATTTCAAACGAAATTATGCTCTTCGTGCACACGAGCGCTTAGAGGCAACCATTTGCATAGGCCTTTCCGCGCGGCGACCGGGGATATTTTTTCACCCTTTTCGCCTAGGCCGCCAACACCCCCCCCCCCCCCGCCCGCCCGCGTTTCACTCAATTAGTCCACCCAGTCTCCATCGCCAGCTCCCCCCTCCCCCAGATCCATAGCAGAACCATCTCCGACGCCAGCGTGCTCACCCGGGCCGTGTGCCCGCTCTTCGGCGTCAACCCTACCTCCACTATCGTTCCCAACACGCGGCTTCCCGCGCCTCGCCGTCTTCGTTTGCTCACCAGCCACCCTCGAGCATATCGATCATATAACCCTCGCCTCTCCTGTGGTCCTGCCGGGTTTTCATTAAGAAACCTGTTAGTTACTGCTCTCCATCGCGGTGAGGCATATTTCCTCGCAATCCCTCTTCCTATTTCGTTCCGTATGTTCCCAAATTGGCTATAAAATAATGGAGAGCATATATATGTTTAGTATCTACCTTCCTAACTAGTACATATAAGCTGTATTTGTTCCAATAAGTTACTACCGATTTACAGATCGTGGGCGCCCGAGTCACACAAACTTAATAAATAAGCCATACATTTTCTAAATTATTGCATGACATGTTTAGACAGCTTGATACCAAGTTGTTAGTTTTATGCTTATCCTCCTTTCCTGAGTTTTGCATGTGTTCTCTGTAGATGCCGAGTAGCAGCGACAACACTCATGCTTCAGGCGATGTATCTTCATCTGATTCCGACAACCCTAGGTCTTCAACAGATGGTGAGGGATCAAGTAATCTTGAACGGGATAGAGTTGCAGCAATTACCCTTCCGGTCAGGACACGGAGGAATGCTCCAAGGAAGACCACACACCAGCCTAAAGGTGTATATGAAGTAACCGAGATTGATTTAAAGTCTTGGGCTCCAACTAAACTAGATAAAGCACGCACGAGGTTCAGGAGTGTGTGTGGATGTGTTGGCAGGGCAAGGCTCAATATTAATCTGCCGAGGTTTCGGAAGGCTGACATAGAAACACGGCAAAGGATAGTCTGGGAGATCATGGATCACTTCAATGTTCTAGAGCAGTGGAGAATGCAGGTGGAACACGCTGCACTGAAGAAGGCTAGGGATGCTTGGAGAAACTAGAAGCACGTGTTGTACAAGAAGTACTTGAGTGAAGGCAAGGACCCAATCCCCGCATACCCCCAAATTACAAAGGCAGACTGGGCAGAATTCAAAAGGGTCAGGGCAACTACAAAGTTTACTGAGAAGAGTGCCAAGCAATCGGAACTTCAGAAGAGGAACACACACCCCCACCGTATGGATGTGGCAGGTACTACAGCAGGAAACCGATATGGGACCAGGAGGACAAAGAAGCAGTAGCTACGGGTGGGAAACCGGCCATTAGTGAAATCAGGGGCGAACGCGCTAGAGACTACTTGCGGGCACGTGCAAGGAGGCGTGATGACGGAACTTATTACTTTGAAAACTCACATGACGAAGAACTGTATCGCGTGATGTTAAAGGCTTCCAAGATCCCTGGAAGGTTCTACAGGAACTCAGGGCCATGTGACATTCTGTCCGATGCTCTGGAAACAAGAGAGCCCCCTGGCTGTGCAAGGGGTATAGGTGTTAATGTCCCGCACAAGAGGGCTTTCACACTCAGCAAAGAAGAGAGGCTCAGCATGAAAGAAGCGAGGAGTAAATGAAGCAGAATGAATTGTATGAAAGGTTGAGGAAGGACATGTATCTGGCTGTTCAAAAGGATATTGAGGAGTCAATGATGATGTAGAAGACTCTAACACTGACAGATAGCCAGCAGATGGGAGGGGAGGCAGGCATGGAGGATGCTGGTTATTGCACGACAACACCGCACAAGAGTAGCTGTGCATCAGCTGACCCCAGCGACACTGAGACTGTAGCTGCTCATGATGATGCTATATCTGATCTATCTGGAATGAAAGACAGACTGAAGGGCATGCTTACACATTATGAAGATACATTAAAATGTGCAACAGCCTGGGTTTGCCCACCCTTCTTGGAAGAGGGCCTCTTGTTGGACAATGTGCCATTGAAGCCGGGCTATGTGAAGTGCTACGTGACTGAAGTAAAGCCTGGATTCAATGAATTTGCCCTGAAGAATGTCCTAGGAGACTTTGATGAGCAAAGGACCTTGGGAGACACTGTTACATCACATCTAGTGGCCACGAAAGGAATTAGAGTTCATGGATGATATCCTTGAAGCCCCGCTGAGGGAGTCATGGACTAAGGGGTCCTCGGGGCGACGACCCATTATACATGGGCCGGACTGGTGGAGCCATATAGTGACAGGAGATCTATGAAGTCGTGGTGTGCCCTCCAAGTCAAGAAGGCGCAGGATCTCTTTAAACCCTTATTGTAATCTATCGTCGGTAACCCTAACCCTACCGGTGCCTATATAAACTGAGGGTTTTTAGTCTTAGGGGTAAGGATACATTCATCACCACATCGCCTTAGGGTTTAGCTCATACGGATCTCAAGGTAGATCTACTCTGTAAACCATATTATACATCCAATACAATCAAGCAGGACATAGGGTTTTACCTCTTCGAGAAGGTCCGAACCTGGGTAAACACTGTGTTCGTCGTCTCTTGTTCCCCATCGATCCTAGATCCACAACTCGGTACCCCCTACCCCGAGGTCTGCCGGTTTTGACACCGACACCCGCCAAGAGCAACCAATGTTGCCCCTCAATCGGTGACGCTCTCCCTGCCACAGCAGCTCTCGCGTGCTTCCCCCAAAGAACCTAATACTCGTAATCCGACAGCTGATGCATCAACCTGTGATCAGCCGGCCTGACTTTGTGCCGTACAAGCCATGTCATTGTATGCCCCAAAGCAGCCAGTGGCAAGGCCTACAACTGTTGAAGACCCACCACCGGTTCAGATGCCGGCCGCTGAAGCAGCGGGGGGAGACCCAGCTGCAACACGTGCTCAGCAGACCAACCTGGTGGAACGGACTGCTAAGCAGTCTGATGCTTCGGAACCGCCTGCTAAGCAGTCTGTAGGTCCAGAACCAACTGCTCATTAGTCCGTTGGTCCGTAGCCACATGACCAGCATACCAATGCGTCAGCACTTCCTGCTCAGCAAACCAACGCATTGGCACGGCCTCCTCAGCACACCGACAAGTTGGCACCACCTGCGCAGAAACCCGACATAGCTTCAATGCCTCATCAGCAGTCCGATGTCTCTGCTCCTACAGCCCAACAGTCCGTCACAGCAGCACCGCCAGCTCAGCGGTTCGGCATAGCTAAACCATCAGCTAAGCAGTCCGTCGAAGCTTCACCGTCTGCTAAGCAGTCTGTCGAAGCTTCACCGTCTTCTCGGCAGCCTGCCTTTCAGCCAACCAGATGTTGTACCAGAAGTGCTTCAAGTACCAAGAAGGAAGCGGGCAAAAAGGCTACACCCGTGAGGAAGCGCACCATGAGAGCGAAGAGGAAAGAGAACGATTGCCTCTTACTTAAAGCACTCATCGCCCAGAACCAAACTAACAGCAAGTTGTTCGTATCGGGGAGTAATATTATTTCTGATGGCATGGATGATGAAGAAATAACTTTGTTGCTTGCTAAAAATAAAGCAGACATACTTGAAGCACGCAATTACGTCCATGGCCAGCCATTTCTTGCTGGCGAATACTTTGATGAGTGCAGCTCCAGTTGCCGCGAGTTACATAAATATTGGATGGATCAAATGTTAGCAGGTCATCATGTTCTGCTAGTCCACTACAATAGAGATCATTTCCGACACGATGTTGGTTCCATTAGTGTGAGTTTCGAGGACTTACATGTCTTCTTCAACTTCAACGAGCTCGATGCCACTCTTGTTAGATGCCTGATTTTGTAAGTACTTAACAAACTCTGATCAACTTCTCCATAGAAGGCTGTAAATGATAAATAGCTAACTGCATTTTATTCCTCTCAGGGGATTGAATGTGCAGAGAAGAAAAAGGGAGAGTGTGTATTTCATAGATCCTACATTAGCAAATGGCACAACATTAGATGGTAAGGATGCACGGGAGTGGGCCATTAACACGGTCATCCATATCTTCGAAAACACGTCCCATGTAGAATCATTTCTTTGGCCATATCATGAATGGTAAGTCAAGTAAACAACCACGCATACACTGATTGTCTTTCAGATTTTGACATAATTCATAAGTTCATGGCTTTCTTAATATGTAGCAATCACTGGATATTGGTATTCATTGTTCCAAACAAGAACCCAGTTTACTACATGGATTCTCTCATAGAGTCAACGAACGCTCAGGATCTGATGCATCTTCAGCAATTCATGGATAGGTATTGAATTGTTGAAATTAATTTGCATTCATATCTGGTTCAATAATTGATGTTGTGAAAATTCATCTTCATTTGCAGTGTGTTCGCATTGTGGAAAACTAAACCAGGGAACCTGTTCAAGAGGGAACTACCTCTGCAGCATGAGATCGTTTCTCCGGTAACACACCGAAATCTGTTATTTTTGGAAAATGTATCCAATAGTCTGCAAATACCTTTTCTTACGCTAGTCAAATGTTCAAGCTTCTAAACAAACCTCTTTCTATTTCTGTCCAAAGAAAAAAAATACATCTAACACCGGCTAGGTTGTTCCTAACAGGACAAATACATGACTAATTCTATACAAAAAATTTCAGTGTCCTCAGCAACAAGCAGGGACCAACCTTTGTGGATACTATGTTTGCAGACACATGATCTCCATTTGCAAATCTGCTAATAGTTGTGAAGATGCTCGGGAATTAGTACGAGTAAGTCTATCTTGATTAATATCTTCTACTCCACTCATATGGCACATTCTGATCTTAAAAATACTGCAGCTCATCTTAGAACCGAGGACCCCTGAACTACTCCCCGCTGGTGAATTGTTGATGGTTCGGAGATTTATCAGCGACTTCTTCCTGAATCACTACATCAATCCCACTGGTGATAATGAAGATTTCAGCATGTGTTCTCCTGAAACATTTAGTAAGAGTTAGCAGCTAAACTTATACGCATGGATCCATTGTTTTCCATCTGATGAGGTCTTCATATTTCATACACTATGATTAATTATGTAATGCATATATATGTCGACAAATCATTGGAATTTAGCTACCATTTGTTCAATTGCAATTGTTGCGAAATCTGATGAATGTGCTTCCTGTGGACACTATTTGTTTAATTGAATATTGTGGCGAATTTGCTTTTTGCATGCCGATTCAAATGGGATATTTTTGTTTTAACCTGACAATTGCTCCACACACGGTTCAACTAAATGAGTGTGTGCGATCCACATCGGAAAGCATACGTCAATCGTAGCTGAACCATCGGTGATACACAACTTATCGCAAACGATTTGCAGCACTACTACGTGTGTATAGGGGCTCCGGAACCGTTTGTGATATCACATTATCGCACACGAGAGCTCGGAGTAAACCGTGCCCAATGTAAAATACAATCCCAATCATAAATTTTTCAGGAAACGTGTGGGATCCCAAAGGAAAAGCACACATCACTCTTGCCGCAACCGTCGGTGATACACAACAAATCACAAATGGTCTGTAGCACTTGTATGTATGTGAAGGGGCTCCTGAACCGTTTGTGATAGAACATTATCCCACACGGTAATTGTTGGGAAACGTGTGCGATGGAGTCTTGCATGGCAGACGGGTTCCGCAGAAAACTCGTGTGCGATGGGGCACATATCGCACACAGTTCATATGTTGGCCCGTGTGCCTTACATACTGTTTCCCAAACGGTTCATTACGACACACCGTTTGGTTTCACTGCGTCATTAGAAACGTTTAATCACTGAACCCGCATGTGCAAAAGAATTTAGTGTGTGCTGCATCACATACGATTACATTTGGCAAGGCCTCTGCATCATGGCTCCCTATCCCCGACGGTTTCTGGGTCGTGTGGGAAGGACCCCCTATCGCAGTCACTCACTTGGCGGCGGTTAAAAATACCGTTGCGGAAAGAGGTTAAAAACCGTGTGTGTAGCACCTCGCTGTACCAGTGGTACACACCTATTTGAGAGAGCCAAAATTATGCTATGATTTGTTAGAATTGCTCTATATGCTTCACTTAAATTTTTTGAGCTATGGAATATCTCTAGTGCTTCACTTATATCTGTTTGAGCACGGTATGCTTTAATATTTTTGAAGAAATGCTCTCATGCTTCACTTAGATTTATTTGAGAGTTAGTAAATTTTTGAAGAAATTCTCTCATGCTTCACTTATATTATTTTGAGAGACGAAAAAAAATTATGCTCATGTTCTTCACTTAAATTTGTTTGAGCTTGTCAAAAGCAATTGCAGTATATGAAACTAGTCCCAAAGTGATAGATATTCAAGAGGGATATAATAAAAACTTTCATGAAGATCATTGGACAAAATAAACTTGATTCTTTGTAATAGTTTTGAGATATGATGATAGTGATATGTGAGTCATGTTGGTGAGTAATTGTGCTTTAGTAAGAATATTGGTGTTAAGGTTTGTGATTCCCTATGCAAGCACGAAAGTCAATAGTTATGCAATGAAATTACATCCTACTTGTGGTGCATTATTCGGTGTTAGTTATGCTTAATGCTCGCTTATGAGATTTTGCGTTTCTTGGTTGGTTGCTTCTCAATCTTTTTGCTAGCCTCCACTTGTACTAAGTAGAAATACTACTTGTGCATCCAAATTCTTTAAACCCAGTTTTGCCATATGAGTCCACCATACCTACCTATATGCGGTATTTCCATGTCATTCTAAGCAAATTTGTATGTGCCATCTCTAATTTTCAAAATAAATTTCCTTTTTGTGTGCCCGTACCGCTCATGAAGCGGCAGGGGGTGGCCAATATTTTCCATGCTAGATGTGCTATTCTCAAGATGAGTGTTTATTCGCTAGTCATTGCATGAGAGTGCGGCGGTAATAGGGATGCCCGTTCCTGAAATCAAAAAAGAAATTTACTTTATGTTGTCAAATAATAAATTCCTTGGAAAGTGTTGGTATGGACGGTACCCATGGATACAGCTAGTCGTGGAATGTGAAAGAATGGTGGAAAAAGGAATAAACTTTATTTTCTGTTTGGGAACCGCCTATAATATATCTAGCATGGAAAGTGTTGGGAATTACTCGGTCATTTTCGTTGACGGGAAAAGTATGCCTCTCAAAAAAAATTATCTCTCAATTTAAGCTTTGAGCTCTGGCACCTCTACAAATCCCTACTTCCCTCTGCAAAGGGCCTGTCTATTTACTTTATGCAATCTTATTTTTATTTGAGTCTCCATCTTCTCTTATAAAGAACCAACTAAGGGGCACTATGATCGTACTTGAGCATTGGATGTAGCTAATATGCGGGTGTGTTTCATGAATGGATCAATGATTGAGCATGATGGGCTAGAGATAACTTTCTTTAGTGTTGATATTTTGAAAGACATGGTTTCTTGTTGATAAGCTTGAGTATTGAAATCTTCATGTCAAAACTAGACTATTGCTCTGAACCATATAAGAGTCCAAATGTCCATGCTACAAAAGAAAAGAATATGGGATGAACATGTTAGGCATCATTCCACATCAAAAATTCTGTTTTTATCATTTACCTACTCAAGGACGAGTAGGAATTAAGCTTGGGGATGCTGATACGTCTCCAACGTATCTATAATTTTTGCTTGTTCCATGCTGTTATATTATCATTCTTGGATGTTTTACAATCATTTTATAGCAACTTTATATCATTTTTGGGACTAACCTATTGACATAGTGCCCAGTGCCAGTTGTTGTTTTTTTTTGCTTGTTTTTTACTTCGCAGAATATCAGTACCAAACGGAGTCCAAACGCAGCAAAAAAATTTGGAGATTTTTTATGGACCAGAAGACACCCAGTGGGCCAAATATGTATCAGAGGGGAGGCCCAAGGTGGGCACAACCCACCAGGGCGTGCCTGGGGGCCCAGGCGCGCCCAGAGGGGTTGTGCCCCCCTCGATGACCTCCGGCATCACCTCTTCGCCCTATAAATTGCCAAATATTCCAGAAACCCTAGGGGAGTCGACGAAACACAATTCCAACCGCCACAAGTTCCAGAACCACGAGATCCAATCTAGACACCATAACGGAGGGGTTCATCATCCTCATTGGTGCCTCTTTGATGATGCATGAGTAGTTCATCATTGACCTACGGGTCCGTAGGCAGTAAATAGATGGCTTCCTCTCTCTCTCTTTTGATTCTCAATACAATGCTCTCTTGGAGATCTATTTGATGTAACTTTTTTGTTGTGTGTTTGTTGGGATCCGATGAACTTTGAGTTAATGATCATATCTATATCCATGAATATTATTTGAGTCTTCTTTTGATCTCTTATATGCATGATTATTTATAGCCTCGTATTTCTTCTTCGAATCTTTGGTTTAGTTAGGCCAACTAGATCAATTTTTCTTGCCATGGGAAGAGGTGCTTTGTGATGGGTTCGATCGTGCGGTGTTCTTTCCCAGTGACAGAAGGGGCAGCAAGACGTGCATGTATCGTTGCTATTAAGGATAACAAGATGGGGGCTATTCCTACATGAATAGATCTCGTCTACATCATGTCATCGTTCTTATTGCATTACTCCGTTTCTCCATGAAATTAATACACTAGATGCATGCTGGATAGCGGTCGATGTGTGGAGTAATAGTAGTAGATGCAGGCAGGAGTCGGTCTACTAATCTTGGAAGTGATGCCTATATATTGATCATTGCCTTGGATATTGTCATAATTATTCGATCTTCTATCAATTGCCCAATAGTAATTTGTTTACCCACCATGTGCTATTTTCTTGAGAGAAGTCGCTAGTGAAATCTATGGCCCCCGGGTCTATTATTTATCATATTTGCTTTGAGATCTATTTTTATTCACTTTTGTTTTCAGATCTATTATTCCAAAAACCCAAAAATACCTTGCTACACTTTTTTATTACTTACTTTATTTCACGTTTTATCGAGAGCTATTTATCCAATCTACCACAATTTTATCTATCTTTTTACCGTGGAGGGATTGACAACCCCTCTTACGCATCGGGTTGCAAGTATTTGTTCTTTGTGTGCAGGTACCGTTTACATAGTGTTGCTTGGTTCTCCTACTGGATAGATACCTTGGTTTCATAACTGAGGGAAATACCTACCATAGTTGTGCTGCCTCATCTCTTCCTCTTTGGGGAAATACCGACGTAGTTCAAACGACATCATGCCGCCAGGTCAATTGGCAGAGTGCCTCAGTAGAGAAAGCCGAAAACTGACTATCTAGGTAGGCGTTAACTGGTCGGCCATCCGTATACCGTGTCAAGCGATGTGACGATAGAGATCACCCGTGTTAAATGAAGGGCTTTAATTTTCAGCCGAAGTGTGTTATGGCCTAGACCTCGGCCTATTAGGCCGACCACTTCCCATACCAGGGGCTGGTCATCAGCCCCCATAGTCAAACTCCTAGGACTACTTGAAAGCTCTCAAGCCACTATAGTCTGATTGCCTCATTCCTATAAGCATAAGACTGCCTTCGGGCACCGAGACGTCAGCTAAGGGTCAAACATGCATCTCGAAACACCCTTTGTATAATCTACACTGGGGCTGAAACCGACGACTGGCCACTTTCAGTTTAGAAAAGTCACCCAGGAGGTAAAAATAATTGAAAATCACACATGGAATTTAAAGCCATAGTCATCCAAGCAAAAGATAATGTTTTATACATTTGATAAACTTCGGCATTCCGAAGTACTACCTAATAAAACAACGTGTCTTTTGGACACGTCTCCTCGGTCATCCGAGCTCCCTCCTCCACCTCGGGATAGAACTGCTCTGTGGTGCGGGGCTTGTCTGCAGGAGGAACCGTCACCACCGTCATGGCGTCAACCTTGCGCCAGTGCGTCTTCACACAGGCGTATGCCCTCCGTGCTCCTTCAAAGCACGCAGACCTCTTTCAGTTATCGGCATGCACAATAGCCCCCTGCAGGCGCATCACGAGGCTGAAGAGGCTGTTCGGAAGGGCATCGGCAGGCCACAACGTGATGCAGAGGTCTTGTAGAGCCGGCCTCGCCATGCGGAGCAGCTCGGTCAGCTACTTCATTCGATTGTTGAGCAGCTGCGATGCAAGAGACCTCGAGAATTGCCCCCAGAAGGCCTTCTCCACTTTATGGCCCGCCAACTGGTCGAAGTGCGCCATGGCGTCCACAACACTCTGCGGGAAATCTGCGAAGACTTCTGTGGAATGCCACAGCTGGGTGAGCCCGATGCACCCTTTGCTGCCAAATACACACTGCAGTGAGTGCTTACCCGAGGTGATCTGCTCAAGTTGCTGGAGCACCTCGCGGTCTGCACGAGCCACGGTCTCGAGGTCAGAATGAGCACGCTGGAGCTTTTCGAGCTCTTCCTTCATTTTTCCCCTCCGCCTGAAGCTTGTCGCGTGCCTCGAACACGCCCTTCAGGGTTACCTCGACCTCAAGGACCCGTGCATTGTCCTTGTCCGCAGCCACCTTCTCGGCGGCTCGGGCATCCTCCGCCTTCGCGACCACAGCCTTGTGCTGCTGCTACTTGTGAGCTGCGTTGGGATTCCCCGAAGAGGAGAGGATAATGCAGTACAGTAGAGATAAGTATTTCCCTCAGTTATGAAACCAAGGTTATCAATCCAGTAGGAGAACCAAGCAACACTATGTAAACAACACCTGCACACAAACAACAAATACTTGCAACCCAACGCGTAGAGGGGTTGTCATCCCTCAATGGTTACGAGCAAGATTAAATTGTATAGTTTTTTGATAGATAGATCTGAAAAAAGTACAAAATAAAATAAATAAAATAAAATTGCAGCAAGGTATTTTTAGATTAATATATGATAAAAGATAGACCAGGTGGCCATACTTTTCACTAGAGGCTTCTCTTGAGAAAATAACATACGATGGGTGAACAAATTACTGTTGGGCAATTGATAGAAAAGCAAATAATTATGATGATATCCAAGGCAATGATCAAGTATATAGGCATCACGTCCAAGATTAGTAGACCGAAATGATTTTGCATCTACTACTATTACTCCACACATCGACCGCTATCCAGCATGCATCTAGTGTATTAAGTTTATGGAAAAATGGAGTAATGCATTAAGCAAGATGACATGATGTAGACATGATAAACACACGTATGAATAAAACCCATCTTATTACCCTTAATAGCAATGATAAATACGTGTCATGTCCCCTTCTGTCATTGGGATTGAGCATCGCAAGATCGAACCCTTTACAAAGCACCTCTTCCCATGGCAAGATAAATCAATCTAGTTGGCCAAACCAAACCAATAAATCGGAGAAGAAATACGGGACTATGTTAATCATGCATAAAAGAGTTCAGAGAAAACTCAAATAATATTCATGGATAGATCTGATTATTAACTCAAAATTCATCGGATCCCAACAAACACACCACAAAAAAGAATTACATCGGATAAAACTCCAAGAACATCAAGGAGAACATTGTATTGAAGAACATCGAGAGAGAAGAAGCCATCTAGCTACTAACTATGGACCCGTAGGTCTGAGGTAAACTACTCACACATCATCGGAAGGGTAGCAAGGTTGGTGTTAGGTCAAACGGAGGCGGAGTTGGGTCAAACGAAGCCACACGGGCCCCACCACCCATCAGGGTGCGCCTGCCTCCCTGGGCATGCCCTGGTGGGTGGTGGGCCCATGCTCCCATGTCTGGTCTTCTCCCGAAGCTTCTAGTGTCTCTTATGTCCAGAAAAAAACTCCAAAAGGTTTCATGGCATTTGGACTTCGTTTGGTACTGATGTTCTACGGAACCGAAAACAAGCAAAAAACAACAACTGACACTGGAAACTAAGTTAATAGGCTAGTCCCAAAAAATGATATAAAGTTGCTTGTAAATGTATATAAAACATCCAAGATTGATAATATAATAGCATGTAATGATCAAAAATTATAGATACGTTGGAGACGTATCAAGCATACCCAAGCTTAATTCCTGCTCGTCCTCGAGTAGGTAAATGATAAGAACAGAATTTTTGATGTGGAATGCTACCTAACATGTTCATCATATATTCTTTTCTTTTGTAGCATGGATATTTGGACTTTAGATGATTCAAAGCAATAGTCTAGAATTTGACATGAAGACATCAATACTCAAGCATATCAACAAGCAACCATGTCTTTCAAAATATCAACGCTAAGGAAAGTTATCCCTAGCCCATTATGCTCAATCATTGGTCCATTCATGAAATACACTCAACTATTAGCTACATCCAATGCAAAAGTATGATAATAGTGTTCTCTAGTTGGTGCTTTATAAGAGAAGATGGAGACTCAAAATTAAAATAAAAATTTGCATAAAAGTAAACAGAAAGGCCCTTCGCAGAGGGAAGCAGAGATTTGTAGAGGTGCCAGAGCTCATAGCTTAAATTGAGAGATAAAATTATTTTGAGAGGCATGCTTTTCCTGTCAACGAAAACGACCGAGAATTCCCAATATCTTCCATGCTAGATAAATTATAGGCGGTTCCCAAACAGAAAATAAAGTTTATTTCCTTTCCACCATTCTTACACAATCCATGGCTAGCCGTATCCATGGGTGCCTTCCATACCAACACTTTCCAAGGAATTTATTATTAACATATTGAAAAAATTCATTTCGGGACTGGGCATCCCTATTACCAGCCACACTCTCGTGCAATGACAAGTGAATAAACACTCATCTTGATAATAACATACCTAGCATGGAAAATATTGGCCACCCCCTGCCGCTTCATGAGTGGTACAAGCACATAAAATGGAAGTTAATTTTGAATATTAGAGTTGGCACATACAAATTTACTAGGAACGGCATGGAAATACCGCATATAGGTAGGTATGGTGGACTCATTTGGCACAACTTTGGTTTAAGGAGTTGGATGCACAAGCAGCATTCCCGCTTAGTACAAATGAAGGCTAGCAAATAGATTGAGAAGCGACCAACCAAAAAATGAAAATGATCATAAACATGCATTGAACATAACTAACACTGAATAATGCGCCACAAGTAGGATGTAATTTCGTTGCATAACTATTGACTTTCATGCTTGCATAGGGAATCACAAACCTTAAAACCAATATTCTTAATAAAGCATAATTACTCACCAACATGACTCACATATCACGATCTCCATATCGAAAAACTATTGAAAGGAATCAAGTTTTTAATATCCAATGATCTTCATGAAAGTTTTTATTATATCCCCCTTGGATATCTATCACTTTGTGACCAAATTCATTTCTTATGCAAATTACCATTTATATTATCAACTCCCAAAAAGATCTAAGTGAAGTATGAGAGCATATTTCTTGAAAAAAATTCAACTCTCAAAATAATATAAGTGAAGCATGAGAGCAAATTTCTTTAAAAAAAATCAACTCTCAAGATAATATAAGTGAAGCATGAGAGCAAATTTCTTTAAAAAAGTTCAACTCTCAAAATAATATAAGTGAAGCAAGAGAGCATATTTCTACAAAATTTCATCAGCACCGTGCTCTAAAAGATTTAAGTGAAGCACATATAGCAAATGCCTAGCTCATAAAATTTAAGTGAAGCACATAGAGCAATTCTAACAAATCATAATAAACTTATGGCTCTCTCAAATAGGTGTGTCTAGCAAGGACAATTGTGACAAACTAAAAAGCAAAACAAGCAAAGACTCATATAATACAAGACGCTCCAAGAAAAACTCATGATATGTGACAAATAAAAATATAGCTCCAAGTAAAATTGCCGATGGTCGTTAGAAGAAAGAGGGGATGCCTTCCGGGGCATCCCCAAGCTTAGTTGCTTGGGAGTCCTTGAATATTACCTTGGGGTACCTCGGGCATCCCCAAGCTTAGGATCTTGCCACTCCTTATTCCTTCATCCATCGTGATCTCACCCAAAACTTGAAAACTTCAATCACACAAAACTTAACAAAACATTCATGAGATCCACTAGTATAAGAAGACAAATCGCTACTTTAAGTACTGTTCCAAACCCATTCATATTTTGTTATTGCATTATACCTACTGTATTCCAACTTTATCATGGCTTATACCCCTCGATACAATCCAGAGATTCATCAAAATAAGCACATAATGCAACGAAACAAAATCTGTCAAAAAGAGAATAGTCTATAGAAACCTGAATTAATCTCATACTTCTGTAACTCCAAAAATTCCAAAAAATTAGGACAACGTGGGAAATTTGTATATCAATTATGTGAAAAATCCACTATTTTTCCACATTCCATCAAAGTTTGATAATTCTGCTACTGGACGCAAAACCTTCTGTTTTTTAACAGAATCAAGTCAACTATCATCCAACATAATCCTAAAGGCTTTACTTGGCACAAACACTAATTAAAACATAAAAACACAATCATAACAGTAGCATAATTGTGTGAACACAATAAAACAGAAAAATAAACTATTGGGTTGTCTCCCAATAAGCTCTTTCTTTATAGCCATTAAGATAGGCTTGAGATTTTATTGATGCTCACATGAAAGATAATAATTGAAACACAAAGAGAGCATCATGTAGCATGGGAAAAACACATTTAAGTCTAACATACTTCCTATGCATAGGCATTTTATAAGCAAACGAATTATCAAGACAAGAAATATCTAGCATATGCAAGGGAGAAGAATAAAACATTGACGATCTCAACATAATGAGAGGTAATTTAGTAACATGAAAATTTCCACAACCATATTTTCCTCTCTCATAATAATTACATGTAGGATCATATTCAAATTCAACAATATAGCAATCATATAAAATTTTCACTTCATGATCCACATGCATAAAATTTTATAATCTTCCAAGATAGTGGGATTAACATCAACTAAAGTCATGACCTCTTCAAACCCACTTTTATCAATAATTTCATAAGATTGAACACTCTCCAAATATGTGGGATTACTTTTACCTAAAGTTGACGCTCTTCCAAACCCACTTTCAATATTATTGCAAACATTATTATCAATATCATATTCATCATGAGGCTTAAATAGATTTTCAAGATCATAAGAAACATTATCACCCCAATCATGATCATTGCAATAAGTAGTAGACATAACAAAATTATCACCCCCAAGCTTGGGGTTTTGCATATCATTAACACAATTGACATTAATAGAATTTATAGTAATATCATTTCAATCATGCTTTTCGTTCAAGGAGCTATTGTGAATCACTTCATAAATTTCTTCTTTTAACACTTCATCACAATTTTCAGATTCAGGAATTTCAAGCAAAACTTCATAAAGATAATATAGTGCACTCAACTCACTAGCAATTGGTTCATCATAATTGGATCTTTTAAAAAGATTAGCAAGTGGATGAGGATCCATCTTATTTTTCTTATTTATTTTTCTGTTTTTGGTGTGTTGACATGAAGGCAAAAAGCAAGCAAACAAGCAAAAAAGGCAAACGGAAAATAATTTTGTATTTTTTTGTAAAAATTTTAGAAGTGGGGGAGATGAAAACAAGAGGCAAAGGAAAATAAAATAAATGCAAGGAGATGAGAGTTTATGCGTAGGTACTTGATAGATGTTGATGATGTCTCCTCAGCAGCGGTGCCAGAAATTCTTCCTGCTACTTGTGAGCTACGTTGGGATTTCTCCGAAGAGGAGAGGATGATGCAGCACAGTAGGGATAAGTATTTCCCTCAGTTATGAAACCAAGGTTATCAATCCAGTAGGAGAACCAAGCAACACTATGTAAACAACACCTGCACATAAACAACAAATACTTGCAACCCAACGGATAGAGGGGTTGTCAATCCCTCAACGGGTACAAGCAAGATTAAATTGTATAGTTTTTTGATAGATAGATCTGACAAAAATACAAAATAAAATAAATAAAAGAAAATTGCAGCAAGGTATTTTTAGATTAATATATGATTAAAGATAGACCCAGCGGGCATAGTTTTCACTAGAGGCTTCTCTCAAGAAAATAGCATAGGTGAACAAATTACAGTTGGGCAATTGATAGAAAAGCAAATAATTATGATGATATCCAAGGCAATGATCAAGTATATAGGCATCACGTCCAAGATTAGTAGACCGAAACGATTCTGCATCTACTACTATTACTCCACACATCGACCGCTATCCAGCATGCATCTAGTGTATTAAGTTCATGGAAAAACAGAGTAATGCATTAAGCAAGAGATGATGTAGACAAGATAAACTCACGTATGAATAAACCCCATCTTTTACCCTTAATAGCAAAGATAAATATGTGTCATGTCCCCTTCTTTCATTGGGATTGAGCACCGCAAGATCGAACCCATTACAAAGCACCTCTTCCCATGGCAAGATAAATCAATCTAGTTGGCCAAACCAAAGCAATAAATCAGAGAAGAAATATGAGGCTATATTAATCATGCATAAAAGAGTTCAGAGAAAACTCAAATAATATTCATGGATAGATCTGATCATAAACTCACTATTCATCAGATCCCAACAAACACACCGCAAAAAAGAATTACATCGGATAGAACTCCAAGAACATCAAGGAGAACATTGTATTGAAGAACATCGAGAGAGAAGAAGCCATCTAGCTACTAACTATGGACCCGTAGGTCTGTACCACTCACGCATCATCGGAGGGGTAGCAAGGTTGATGAAGAACCCCTCCATGATCGATCCCCCCTCCGACAGAGTGCCAGAAAGGGACCCCAGATGGGATCTCTCGAGAATAGAGGCTTGTGGCACCTGAAAAAGTATTTCGTGGACTCCCATGTATGTTTTCTGATTTTTGGGGATTTATAGAGGTGGAGTTAGGTCAGACGGAGTCACGTGGTCCCCACCACCCATCAGGGCGCGCCCTGGTGGGTGGTGGGCCCATGCTCCCATGTCTGGTCTTCTCCCGAAGCTTGTAGTGTCTCTTATGTCCAGAAAGAAAATCTCCAAAAAGTTTCGTGGCATTTGGACTTCATTTGGTACTGATATTCTGCGGAACCAAAAACAAGAAAAAATAGCAACTGCACTGGGCTCTAAGTTAATAGGTTAGTCCCAAAAAATGATATAAAGTTCCTTGTAAATGTACATAAAACATCCAAGATTGATAATATAATAGCATGGAACAATAAAAAAATTATAGATACGTTGGAGACGTATCAGCTGCTTCACCTCTTGCCGAGCTTTATCGAGCTTGGCCTTGAGCGTCTCAAGCCTGCTAATGCTGTTGTCATTCAAACAGTTCAGCCTTAGTTTTCAAGACATACGACAAAATCTTTGTCGTCAAATATCAAGTGTGTTTGACTTGCTCACCTTGAGACTACTCGAACCACTAGTTCATCAGGTTGAGGTCTTCCTGGGTCCTCTCGAGCTTCCGGTTCATTTCTGCTATCTCCTTGGAGATGCCGCCCGGAGTCAAGGTCGGAACCTGCCAATAGAAGTCCTTATTACAAAGTCCATAGTGAAATATATACAAGATCTAGGACGATTACCTTAAGCAACGACCTGGGGGCTACATGACATGCTCCTTCTATCTTATACGACCCCCATGCTGGTTTCTTGAAACTAACCTTGGGCTCGGGGGGCTACTCACTCACTAAGCCGTTTAGAAGGCTGTGATGACATGTCCTCGGACAAATTCATAAATCCGTAAAATAGACTAGGTAAAAGGGCAGGGGCATACCTCAAAGCTTGTCACGAGGCTTTTGAAAGCCTCACGCAGGCCGGCCTCGGTGGACCGGAAGCCCTGCAACGCCACGCCTATGGAGGCGCGGTGCTCTTCCTTAAGGGAGGAGCCCTTTAAGGCCCCCTCCACCTCCTCAGTCCACCCTTCGCCAGCCCATTCTTGGGCATTAGGCGGTGGTGGCAGGACGACTTCAGACCCAGGCGTCGATGCGTCGACCTGGGTAGTCTCCACCTATGGAGGCGGAGCTAAAGCAGATATCATCTGGACCGATGACTGGCCCAGCCCTTCTTCGATGACCTCGAGGTGCTTCTCCCTCGGGTCTTGTTGGGCCGAGGTGTCGACCTCAGCCATGACGGCTACCTCT
Source organism: Thinopyrum elongatum (assembly GCA_011799875.1). Classification (NCBI taxonomy): domain Eukaryota; kingdom Viridiplantae; phylum Streptophyta; class Magnoliopsida; order Poales; family Poaceae; genus Thinopyrum; species Thinopyrum elongatum. Next base: position 173,008,597 of record CM022298.1, on the reverse strand, counting down.
TCGTCCCCCGTCATGTTGACATCGGGTGCCAGGATGGATGTCGCCTCCCCTAGCCCATAACGTGCCAAGGGAGGAACAATGGGCTCTGAGGTCCCGCTGGTGGAGGGCAACCCGCTTGAGGAGCCGCTAGGGACCACCTTCGGCGGACTGTGTAAGGAAAAACCTCTATGAATTCACCCTTTCCAAAGGAAACTGGTCTCATAAGAAGACAAGAGATAAAAACAAACGGCTTACCCTTTTGGAGCCGGCTTTTTCCTCCCCATCGCGAGGAGGTTTTCTTCTGAGTCACCGGAGAGCTCGACTCTCTCCGGCAACTTGTTGGCAGCCCGGGCCGAGGTCCTTCTTGGCCTCTTTGAGCCCTTGGGCTGCATGCCGGCCTAGGCGTCCTCTGATGCAACCCTCTTTCCCTTTGGGGGAGGGATCGCCTCGATGTCATCCACCTCCGCGTCGCCGTCGTGGGCGGCGAAGGTGTGGGTCTCTTCGGACTGGGTGACCGAAGTCTCCCGGGTCTGAGCACCCGGTTTGCCCTTCTGGGACCTCGTCCCTTTGGGGGCTACCACGTGCAGCTCCTTGGTCAGGAGCATGGCAAGCAGGGGAGAATGCTGCTCCTCTGGTAGCGAAGCTGGGCAGCGCACGTTCTCTACCCATGCCAGCCACTTCTACAAAGCGTCAAGCGTGATGATTCATTAAGATCTACTCCTAGGAGGACAGAAATGATAACTTGTGAATGAGAATTACTTACCGGGGGGCTTGATAGCCATCCTCGAGGATGCGGTCCTCCATCTCCTTGGGAATCTTGTCCTTGGCCAGCATTAGCTTGGACCACATGGCGGCCAAGGTGGAGCGGAAGAAGGCAGTCAGGCGGCCCATGTCCTTGGGCTTTTGCGCCCTCATCGGGGTAGCCCGGAGTTGGAGAGGGAGCATGCAGTGGTTGAGCATGACGTTGATGACGTTCGTGAGCTTGACCTTCCCCTTGGTGGACCACCACTTGACCCTGTTGACCAGGGCCTCCGTCTCCTTCTGATTTCCCCAGGCGATGCTCTTCTCCTTCCAGGATTTGAGCTTCTCGGGGGGCCCGGCCGAGAATGCTGGGATTTCGGCTTGGCCATGGGCGAGCGGTTCGGTGATGTAGAACCATTCCCGCTGCCACTCCTTCACGGTTTTGATGAGAAGCACGTAGGGTTTTACCTCCATCAAGAGGGCCCGAACCTGGGTAAACATCATCTCCTTCGTCCCTGTTACCCTCGATTCGAGATCCACAGCTCGGGACCCCCTATCCAGAGGTTTGCCGGTTTTGACACCGACAACGAGGAGCATGGCGATGTGGTCACCACCATCTCCATCATAACAAAGAACATGATGCAGCAGGAGTAGAACAAGCCACCGCGCCCTCGCCCTCGTGGTTTGCCATGGATTTTGGAGGTGTAGCACCCCACGTCGATGTCACTCGCTCCCCTGTTTCTACACATGGACAGATCTGGAGGACGGCTTGCCGGAGGCGGCGTTCCCCGCAATGGACGACAGGCGGCGGCCTAATTCTGCACAACATGGGGAGAAGAGAGATGCGAGGGGCGAGGAGCAGAGGGAGAGAAGAGGAGAAGTATAGGGAGGCTGTGAAGGAACCTGGTGTTGCTTGTCGGTGCATGCTGGTTGCGGAATGCGCGGGAGAGGTGACGGGGTCGCTCGTATCGAGCTCCTGCTCAAGCTCCTTCTAGTGCGGGTCAGTGGGGTGGAATGCGTGAGGTAGAGTGGTGGGGGCAATGGGTGAGGCAGAGTGGTGGGGAAATGGATGAGGCGTTTGGGCGACCTCGCACTCCACCAGAACGACCGGCTGGGATAACGTGGCGATTGAATAGCATCAAGATGCGTGCATTTAGATCAAACGGCGGTAGAGCCGTTCGGACCAAATGTCTTCGTGCCACACGTGTGGCACTTATCATTTGGATTTTTGTAACGGAGTGAAGTGGAGATTGGGGGTTGCGGCGGCGGTTCGCGTGAACAGAAGGGAGAAAGATGAAGGGATGAACAATCTTTTTTTTTACTCGTGATCGAGCGACCCTTTCCGCGGTGGAGCAATCTCTCCTGGCGATCGAGCTTCTGTGGCGACGCTGATATGTCTCGCTTCGTGTGAGACGAGAAGAAGTCTTGCTGAAGGTTAGCCCGAGTTAGGCTGGCCCAAACACGCTGACATATCTCTTTTCTGTTTTTAATGATTTTTTAGTTTTTCCTTTTTTTTACTATTGTTTATACTTCCAAATATTAAAAATAAATATATTATAAAAACATTTTACATAGAAATTGAAAAGGTTGACCAAGCATTTGAAAAATGTTAAAGGTGTGTAGAGAAAATGTTTACCACTATACAAAAAATGTATAAAAAATCAAATGAGCGTGAAACAATTTGATCGTGTATTTTAAAATATGTTAATCAAAATTTTGAAAAAGTGTTTGAAAAATGTTAATCAAGCATTTGGAAAATTTTAAATGCGGGTATAAAAAATGTTGACCATGTATTAAAAAATGATGGTTTTTTTATCATGTATATAAAAAATTTAATCAAGCATTTGAAAAAAAATGTTGAACAAAGTATTTAAAAATGTTTAATCAAGCACTTGAAAAATGTTAAATGTGTACAAAAAAATGTTGACGATGTATTAAAAATGATGAAATTTTTTTATCAGCTATATAAAAATGTTAATCAAACATTTTAAAATATGTTGAACAAGTATCCGAAAATAATAATCAAGAATTTGAAAAATGTTAATGTGTATAGAAAAAATATTGACCATGTGTTAAAAAAATGTTAATTGTGTATTAGAAAAATGTTAATCAAGAATTTCAATTTGTTTAAAAGTGTGTATAGAAAAAATATTGATCATATATTTTTAAAAAGTTAATCTTGTATTTGAAAAAAGTTAATCAAGCATTTGAAAAATGTTGAAAATGTCTATAGAAAAAATGTTCACCATGTAGTAAAAAATGTTAAATTTATATTCGAAAAATGTTAAACATGTATTAGAAAAATGTTTGTGACATATACGAAAAATTTGGAGTGATAATCAAAAGAAACATAAGAAAAAAACAAAAGAAAATCTAAAAGAGAAACGAACAAAGGAGAATAAATAAGAAAACCAATAAAAAGACACAAAAAAAGAAAACAAAAGAAACCAATGAGAAACGAGAAAGAAATAAACTAAACCAAAGAAAAAAGAAAAAACTGTGTGAAAACCGGGAAAGAACTAAAGAAAACCATAGAAAAAAAGAAAAGAAAAGAACCAATGAAAATAGAGAAAAAATGGAGAAAATCCGGTGAAAAAACAAAAAAAAACTAGAAGAAATAGTGGAACCCCGACTCGTTTGGACTTAAGTTGCGTCACCCTACTATTCTGTCACAAACCAAATGCAAGCACAGTGGCTAGCCGTGGTTGCTCCAAACTAGGATATCAGGTTCGAATCTGACGCGCTCCAATTCTCTTCGCTTTTTTCCTTTTACTGTTGGTGTGCGTGAATGGGCTGGCGCGATTAGTGTAGACCCTTCAGCGAGTGATCGTTCCATCTTGCTTAAGGCGAGATATAGTCATCACGCTTCTGTGGTGGGCACTGGGCTATCTTCGTTCTGCTACTTTTGGGCCCGCTACATACTGGGCTGTAGCCTGTATGTATGCAACGCGAGGCAGCTGGACTGGGGTCCATTTTTTTCTCTAGGGGTCTTTATCCTTCCTGGGCTATATATACGTATAGGAGTTTGAGCCGAGGTCACCAGGGTCAATTGCCCTCGGCCCAACACTGTACCTCCGCCCCTGGAATACATGGTGGCCATCCAACCATATGCAACAAATGTCCACCTACCCCTTAAAAAAGCTTTGTCCGCCTCCGCCTCCCTTTGGCATGCATATTTTGATCAATAACTATTTATTGCACATGTAAGTAAATGTAAACATATGCATTCACAAATAAAAAGCATCAGATGTTCCTAATTTTCTAAAATTCGGTCGATCCCAAAAACCTTTTCCTTCTTCCAAGATCAGTTGTCCATGCAAGTTCTTCACTGTGCGTCTGGCTTCTCCCCGCCAGGCTCCTCCAAATCGGCCGCCAAACACTTCAACATCCTAGCATAATAGGCTTGCACGATCTTCGCCGCATTAGTATCACAGTCGGACATACATGGTTAACACCTTATCCTCCGAAGTGGCTGCAAGCTCAACCTTCTTCCTCTCTTGAAGCTAGATCGACTTCTCTTGCACCATGATCAACTTGTCAAACCTCTCGGCCTTCTTTTCCTCCTTTACCTCATTGTACTTGACGCATGTCTCTTCCTTTGCCATGATGTCCTCGAATCTCCATGTCGTCTTGGTCGCCGCTCATTCTCGCTTCTCCTTCTCTTCCTCCCACTCCCTCCTGTTTCCTAGCCATCCTTTTGGTCGGTGTAAGGGCATCTCCAATGCATACCCCTAAAATGGACACGACATCCGTCTGTAGACGCATTCGTGGACACTAATATGGGAGACGGCCATCCAACCGTTCAAGCATACATCTCAAACGGGATTTGAGCAAGTACAATAGGATGACGTAGGCGGGCTATAAGCCTTTAAATATTATATTTTGGATGAGTTGGAGGAGAGAGAATGGAAGCGGGCTACTAATTAACAGCCGGCAGCAGCATGTGCTCCTAGGCATTTTGTGAGAGAGGAAGATGGGCCATGTATTCAAAAAAGTAGTACATATTTACATGTAATTATTGTACTTGCCGGCTATAAACTTGGTTATAGATGATGTGGCAAGACCATGTAGCCAACAACTGGCTATACTATTAACCTGACTCTCCACTAGCTAACCGGTGACACATGTTACGGTCTATGATATTTACACGCAAGAACATTTCCTAACCGGAGGTGGGCCGGACACCTACTACGGGCTCCACGAATCGTCATTGCCCACGATCACCCGGGAGAACTCAGCACTGGTGCACCGCACACCTGTCTATGCACCGGTGCACCGCACACCTGTCTAGGAGCACGTGGGCGGCCGCAGTTGCATCTGCGTGACGCCAGCCCGCACATCCATATGCAGACATACTATATGTGTCGATGCAACAACGAGACGGACATGCTCGATGGAGACCACCGTGTGACTATAAGGCCAATTTCAACGCTAGACCCCAAACAAACGTCCGTTTCGTCCGGATTTTATCCGTTTGGGCAGAAAAACGGATGAAGAAGGCGGACGAATAGACAGACATGGCCTCTGCATCCAACGAAGCTGCTCCATTTCATGATGTCCGCCCTCGACATTTCTTCAACCAACTGGCAGGCGTGGACACCGCCGCTGGCAGCACACTCCTGTGCTCGGCCCGCATGCACCCAACATGCGTCTGCACACACACACACACACAGCAACAAGCTATGGCGGCGCCCAGCGCACGCGGCACGCACGCGCCCAGCGCAGCACACGCACGGGGCTCCGGTGGCCTGGCCCGGCGGTGCTCCTCCTGCTGCGGCATGAGCTCGCACGCGCCCGATAGCCACCGCGCAGCTCGTCGTCTCGCCCTGACTCCGCGCTCGGCCGCCCGCCGCGCCCCACACCTGCCATCTCGCCGCCGCCTGCTCGCCGCCGCACCATGCCACTCCCCGCAGCTGCTGCCACCGCCTCGAGCTCGCGCGCGCCCGCCACCACGCCTCGCCCCCGCCTTGAGCCTGCCGTGCCCGCCGTCGCGCCCGCAGCCTCGCCACACAGCGCCCTGTGCCGCGCCCGCCGCCGCGCCTGCCGTCGCGCCCCGCAGCGCCCGCCGTCGCAGTCGCATCCCGCAGTGCTGTGGCTCCTCACCGGCGTCCGGCGCTGTGGCTCCTCGTCGGCGTCTCGTGCCATCTGCAGCTCCTCGCCGGTGTCCCGCGCTGCGGCTCCTCGCCGGCGTCCCGCGCCATCTGCAGCTCCTCGCCGGCGTCCCGTGCTACTGCTCCTCGCCGGCATCCCGTGCTTTTCCTCGGCGCCCTGCAGCTTCCTGCCAGGGTGGGTGGGTCGGCGACGACATGGTTGACGAGGGGAGAGAAAAGAGGAGAGAGGGTGACAGGTGGGGTCAGGCCCCGGATGAAGAGGACGTCAGACGTCCGTTTTCTGTTCGCCTCGGCCCCAAAACCAGATAAGTTTGGTATGGAGATGGAGCAGAAAGGACATGGACGTCCAAGTTCCGCCTTGAGAAGGCGGCGCTTCGTCAGGAAAGTTCTCCTCTTATTTTTTTTTAGGTCAAAATGACTTATATACTAGAAGAGGGGCATCGGAGGTGGGTTGTGCCCATCTGGTGGGCCCCCTCTGGTAGTTATTTGCTCCAATATTCTTCATATATTGCAAAACAATTCTGCGTAAATTTTTAGCTCATTTGGAGATATGCAGAATAGGTAACTCTGACGTAGCTTTTTCAGGTCCAGAATTCCAGCTGCCGGTATTCTTTCTCTTTATGTAAACCTTGCATATTATGAGAGAAAAGGCATTAGAATTACTCCCAAAAGCATTATTATGCATAAAAACATTATAAATAACAGTAGGAAAACATGATGCAAAATGGACGTATCAACTCCCCAAGCTTAGACCTCGCTTGTCCTCAAGCGAAAAACCGAAATCGAAAAACATATCCACATGCTTTAAGAGAGAGGTGTTGATAAAAACAAAATACGGGCATAGAAGCATCATGCATATTATTATAACAGCAAGGAACTTTAATATAAAACTTTATCTAATAACTTTTATCATATAATTTCCCATGAACAAGTAACAATTCATCACAACATTGAAGTATAAAGCATAAACCTTATTGGAAACCAACAAACTATGTTATCTGTCAACTTTGCATCTACAATTCATCATATTTTCAGGAAGGGTCACGTATCGGAGCCTTTAGGCAAGTCCACATACTCAACCATCATTTAATCTTCTATGATTGCTAACACTCACAACGTATCCATGAACAAAAAGTCTCAACCGGACACGTAGAAAGATAGGGACTTATAGTTTCGCCTCCCAACGTATCCACCTCAAGGGTGATGTCAACAATAATAACTCATGCCCACTCATATCCAACTGGATATATGTGCCTAGATCTTTCCTCACCACATGATACTTGCAAAAAGAGAAAATAAAAAGGAATAGGGAAGAAAACTTTGACTCTACATAAAAGTAAATGCATAAAAGTAAAAGATAGGTCCTTCGCAGAGGGAAGCAGAGGTTGTCATGCGCTTATTTGTTTGTATGCCAAATCCCTTAATGCAAAAGAATGTCACGTTATATTGCCCCTTATGATAGCAACCTTTATTATGCAGTCCGTCGCTTTTATTACTTTGCCATCACAAGTTCGTACAACGCTCAATTTTCTCTTACACTAAATGATCTAACACATTTAGAAGCAATTTTTATTGCCTTATTGCACCGATGACAACTTACTTGAAGGATCTTACTCAATCCATAGGTAGGTATGGTGGACTCTCAAAATAAGATTTGGGTTTAGGATTTTTGGATGCACAAGTAGTATCTCTACTTAGTACGGAATTTTCGACTAGAAAAGATATTGAGCAAGCACCACATGTTAAAGGATCTATGACAATATAACTTCTATGTGAATATGAAAAAACATAAATCATTACGTTGTCTTCCTTGTCCAACGTCAACTATTTTGACACAAAATATTTAATGGGGGCTCAAAATCATAAAAGATGTCCAAGATAGTGTATTTGCATGTGAATCTTCTCTTCCCTTATTAATTCTTTCATGAATTGCATCATTGACCAATGCTGTGCTTGTCAATCTCCAACAAATTTTACCACTTATACTTTTCCTTATGTGATGTCATTACTTATCATAAGATTAGCATACGATCTTTTTCATTTATTTTTCTTTCTTTTTATTGGAATAAAAGAGTAAAGAAACAAAGCTCAAACTACTCTTTATTATATATCTCGCACACGATTACATAGATAGATCACTAAGCAAGCACTCGAAAAGAAAGGATCAAACTAAACTTTTATTCAACTAAATCATAGGATAACTAAAGATCGAACTAAAATAGATGAAAGCGAAGATAGTGGTGATGATACGATACCGGGGCACCTCCCCCAAGCTTTGTAGAAGCCAAGGGGAGTGCCCATACCATGAACTCAAGTTTCTTTTGTTGGAGAAGATGATGAAGGTGGTGGTGAAGTAGTAGCAGGCTTATCCTTTTTCTCCAGCTTGCGTCGGAGGGTAAAATTATCTATCCTCAACTCATCGTTCTCCATCTCAAGCTTTATTATCCTCTTGCATAATGCCTCCTTTCTTTCTTGCTTGAAACGAGGAGGAACTGGTTCATCTTCATCTTTCTCATCGTGGAACCATATATAGGGATAGGTGTCCTTGAAGATATTTTTATCCAAAGACTGATAAGAAACTGGGTAATCCTCTTCTCGAGATGACATATTTTAGATCTGCCAGAAAACAGCAAGAAAGAAGAACAGAAGATTTCTCCGTGATATGGTGGTCAATACGTTCGGGGGGTATATAAAGATTTTTTATCTTGGGAAACAAGCAAACGGGAGGAAAACGGAGTCGGGAAGGTTCCCGAGGTGGGCACAACCCACCTGGGCGCGCCAGGGGGCCCTGGCGCGCCCTGGTGTCTTGTGCCTTCCTGGTTGTTTCTTATTTTCCTAATTTTTAAAATATTCCAAAACTGTCAGAAAATATTTTTGCGGATTTTTCGGAGTCCGTTTACTTACCGTATCACGTATCTCCACTTTTTAGGGTTTCTGGAGTGTTCCGGAAGGTTTCTTTTATGTGTTCCTCCGGTGTCTTGGTTTGAATAATATTGCTTTCAACATTGGTAGGCGTACCTGAGATATAGTGTTTAATTCTTTGCCCATTGACCACCTTCGGGTTAGTACCTTCAGCATTATTTATTTTGATAGCTCCAGAGCGATAAACCTCCTTGATGATATATGGTCCTTCCCATTTAGAGAGAAGTTTTCCTGCAAAGAATCTGAAACGAGAGTTGTACAAAAGAACATATTCTCCAACTTTAAATTCCTGCTTTTGTATTCTTTTGTCATGCCATCTTTTAACTTTTTCTTTAAATAACTTGGCATTTTCATAGGCTTGGGTTCTCCATTCATCTAGTGAGCTAATATCAAATAACCTCTTTTCACCAGCAAGTTTGAAATCATAGTTGAGTTGTTTAATTGCCCAATATGTTTTATGTTCTAACTCAAGAGGCAAATGACAACCTTTTCCGTAAACCATTTTATAGGGAGACATACCCATATGATTTTTATATGTTGTTCTGTAGGCCCAAAGTGCATCATCTAATTTCTTAGACCAATTCTTTCGGGACCTATTAACAGTTTTCTGTAATATTAATTTTATTTCTCTATTGCTAAGTTCAACTTGACCACTAGATTGAGGATGATAGGGTGATGCAATTCTATGGTTAACATCATATTTAGCAAGCATTTTACGGAAAGCACCATGAATGGAGTGTGAACCACCATCAGTCATTAAATATCTAGGGATTCCAAACCTTGGGAAAATAACTTCTTTAAGCATTTTAATGGAAGTGTTATGATCAGCACTACTAGTTGGAATAGCTTCTACCCACTTAGTAACATAATCAACAGCAACCAAAATATGTGTATACCCATTAGAGGAAGGAAAAGGTCCCATATAATCAAAACCCCAAACATCAAATGGTTTAACAGCAAGTGAATAATTCATAGGCATTTCTTGACGCTTACCGATATTACCAATTCGTTGACATTCATCACACGATAAAACTAACTTACGGGTATCCTTGAAGAGAGTAGGCCAATAAAAACCAGATTGCAATACCTTGTGAGTAGTTCTATCTCCCGTATGATGTCCTCCATAAGCTTCAGAATGACATTTTCGTAGGATTTGTTCATGTTCATGCTCAGGTACACAACGTCTAATAATGCAATCTACTCCTTCTTTATAAAGATGTAGGTCATCCCAAAAGTAATGTCTTAAATCATAGAAGAATTTTTTTCTTTTGTTGGTATGTGAAACTACGTGGTATGTATTTAGCAACAATATAATTAGCATAGTCAGCATACCAAGGAGTGTTATGAGAAACATTTACTGCAGCTAGTTGTTCATCAGGAAAGCTATCATTAATAGGTAGTGGGTCATCAAGAATATTTTCTAACCTAGACAAGTTATCAGCTACGGGGTTCTCGGCTCCTTTTTTATCAGTTATATGTAAATCAAATTCTTGTAGCAAGAGAACCCACCTAATGAGTCTAGGTTTAGCATTTTTCTTTTCCATAAGATATTTAATAGCAGCGTGATCGGTGTGAACAATAACTTTAGAATCAACAATGTAAGATCTGAATTTATCACAAGCAAATACAACTGCTAAAAATCATTAGGGACAACAGTAATACCTCCCTTCTTAGGGACACAGTGAACGGGGCTTACCCATCTACTATCAGCTATGGGATAAATTATACCTATTTCCAGAAGCTTCAATATTTTAGTTCTTACCACCTGTTTCATCTTAGGATTCAAACGTCGTTGATGATCAACAACGGGTTTAGCATCAGGTTCCATATTAATCTTGTGCTGACAGAGAGTGGGACTAATGCCCTTAAGATCATCAAGAGTATATCCAATAGCAGCTCGGTGCTTCTTCAGAATTTTCAATAATCTTTCTTCTTCATGCTCTGAAAGGTTAGAACTAATAATAACAGGATATATCTTCTTCTCATCGAGATAAGCATATTTCAAAGTGTCAGGCAATTGTTTTAATTCAAACACAGGATCACCTTTAGGTGGAGGAGGACCTCCTAGAGTTTCAATTAGCAAATTGTGTTTTAGCAAAGGTCGTTGTTCGAAGATTTTTTTTATCTATTTCATTTCTTTCATGCATGTGCATATCATTTTCATAGTCTAGTGAATCTGTAGGAGGCACGGCAATAGAATCAAGACCAATTATTTCATCCCTACTAGGTAATTCTTTCTTATGAGGTTGTCTATTAAACTTGGAAAAATTAAACTCATGAGACTCATCACCAAAGCTAACACTGACAGTTTGTTTATGACAATCTATAGTGGCATTGACAGTGTTCAAGAAAGGTCTACCAAAGATAATTGGACAAAAGTCATCTTGTGGGGAACCAAGGACTAGAAAATCAGTAGGGTATTTTATTTTCCCACACAAGACTTCAACATCACTAACAATCCCAAGTGGTGTGATGGTGTCTCTATTAGCAAGTTTAATAGTGATATCTATGTCTTCTATTTCAGCGGGTGCTATGTCATTCATAATTTCTTGGTATAAGGTAAAGGGAATAGCACTCACGCTAGCACCTAAGTCACATAAGCCATGATAACAATGATCTCCTATTTTAACTGAGACAACAGGCATGCCAACAACAGGTCTATGTTTATCTTTTTCATCGGGTTTGGCAATTCTAGCAGCTTCATCATAGAAGTAAATAACATGCCTGTCAATATTTTCTACCAAGAGATGTTTAACCATAACAACACTAGGTTCTACTTTAATTTGTTCAGCTGGGTTAGGTGCTCTAATATTACTTTTGCGAACCACAGTTGAAACCTTAGCATGTTACTTTATCCTAATAGGGAAAGGTGGGTTTTCAATATAAGCAGTTGGCACAACTGGATCAACATTGTAAATAATAGTTTCATCTTTAGATATGTCGGGTTCTTTAATTTGTTCTTTGATAGGGGGATGATATTTAAACCACTTCTCCTTAGGGAGATCAACATGAGTAGCAAATGATTCACAAAAAGAGGCTACTATCTCAGAGTCAAGTCCATATTTAGTGTTAAACTTGTGAAAAGCATCGGTATTCATAAAAGATTTAACACAATCAAATTCAAGCTTAATACCTGACTCTTTACCTTTGCCGAGTTCCCAATCTTGAAAGTTGCATTTAATTCTTTCTAAAAGATCCCACCTGAATTCAATAGTCTTCTTCATAAAAGAACCAGTACAACAAGTATCGAGCATGGATTGATCATCACGAGAAAGCCGAGCATAAAAATTCTGAATGATAATTTCTCTCGAGAGCTCATGATTAGGGCATGAATATAACATTGACTTAAGCCTCCCCCAAGCTAGAGCAATACTTTCTCCTTCAGGAGGCCAAAAATTATATATATAATTCCGATCACGATGAACTAGATGCATAGGATATTTTTTTTGGTGAAATTCCACTTTCAATCGATTCTAGTTCCAAGATCCAATATCATCGCATAGCATATACCATGCCAATGCATTTACCTTCATAGATAAAGGGAAAACCTTCTTCTTAGCTTCATCTCCGGGCAAACCTGCAAGCTTAAATAATCCACAAATTTCATCCACATATATAAAGTGCATACCAGGATGTTCGGTTCCATCTCCTGCATAAGGATTAGCTAGCAGTTGTTCTATCATACCTAAAGGAATTTCATAACCAATATTTTCAGTAGGTGCAGTAAGTTGAGGGGTAGCTAATTGTGGTTCCGGTCGAGGTGAAGATACCCCGAACAAGCCCCTCAAAGGATGATTCTCCATAGTAACAAGTGACAATAAATTTCAGCACGTAGTAATAATTTTTCCTTACCAATTTTCACTTACCAAGAGCGCTTCACTCCCCGGCAATGGCGCCAAAAAAGAGCCTTGATGACCCACAAGTATAGGAGATCAATAGTAGTCCTTTCAATAAGTAAGAGTGTCAAACCCAACGAGGAGCAGAAGGAAATGACAAGTGGTTTTCAGCAAGGTATTTTCTGCAAGCACTGAAATAGTAGGTAACAGATAGTTTGGTAGCAAGATAATTTGTAACGAGCAAGTAACGGTAACAGAAAATAATATGCAGCAAGGTAGCCCAATCCTTTTGTGGCAAATGACAGGCCAAAACGGTCTCTTATGATAAGCAGAGCGTTCTTGAGGGTACACGGGAATTTCATCATATCACTTTCATCATGTTGGTTTGATTCGTGTTCGCTACTTTGATAATTTGATATGTGGGTGGACCGGTGCTTAGGTGCTGTTCTTACTTGAACAAACCTCCTACTTATGATTAACCCCCTCACAAGCATCCACAACTACGAGAAAAGTATTAAGATAAAATCTAACCATAGCATTAAACTTTTGGATCCAAATCAGTCCCTTACAAAATAGCGCATAAACTAGGGTTTAAGTTTCTGTCACTCTAGCAACCCATCATCTAATAACTATTCCACAATGCATTCCCTTAGGCCCAAGTATGGTGAAGTGCCATGTAGTCGATGTTCACATGACACCACTAAGGGAATCACAACATACATATCATCAAAATATCAAACACATATCAAGTTCACATGATTACTAGCAATATGACTTCTCCCGTGACCTCAAGAACAAAAGTAACTACTCACAAATAAAAATCATGCTCAAGATCAGGGGTATTAAATAGCATAATGGATCTGAACATATAATCTTCCACCAAATAAACCATATAGTAATCAACTACAAGATGTAATCAACACTACTAGTCACCCACAAGAACCAATCTAAGATTCCGGTACAAAGATTGAACACAAGAGATGAACTAGGGTTTGAGAGGAGATGGTGTTGTTGAAGATGTTGATGGAGATGGCCCTCCCAAAGATGGGAGAGTTGTTGGTGATGACGATGGCGATGATTTCCCCCTCCGGGAGGGAAGTTCCCCCGGCAGAATCGCTCCGCGGGAGGGAAAAAGTGCTGCTGCTCAAGTTCCGCCTCGAGACGGTGGCGCTTCATCCCGAAAGTCCTCCTCTTATTTTTTCTAGGTCAAAATAACTTATATACTAGAAGAGGGGCACCGGAGGTGGGCTGAGGAGGGCACAATCCACTAGGGTGAGCCTGGGCTCCCTAGCGCGCCCAGGTGGGTTGTGCCCACCTGGTGGGCCCCCTCTGGTAGTTATTTGCTCCAATATTCTTCATATATTGCAAAACAATTCTTCGTAAATTTTCAGCTCATTTGGAGATGTGCAGAATAGGTAACTCTGACGTAGCTTTTTCAGGTCCAGAATTCCAACTACCGGTATTCTCCCTCTTTATGTAAACCTTGCATATTATGAGAGAAAAGGCATTAGAATTACTCCCAAAAGCATTATTATGCATAAAAACATTATAAATAACAGTAGGAAAACATGATGCAAAATGGACGTATCATGCCTCCATCTCAAGCCTCCTTCTTTGTATCTTCATGAAGGCGTTCATTTGCTCTTCCTTGTTTCGCCGGCGCTTCTCCTCCCTTGAGTTCTTTTTGCTCATCATGCCCTCCATGGTTGCAAGCAAGGCGATCGACACTGCATCCCACTTGTCCTCCTTGGAGTTGGTCTTCCCCCGCGGCCGTGGCTTTTCACCCTCCCCAACCTCCTCCACTGCTGCCTTCCCCCCACATGCCATGAGGGCGGCATATTGCACCTTGAACTTCTCCTCCCTGTTGATGACCATCCAACAATGGGAGTGGTTGAAGGACTTGCCGTCATGTTGGACCTTGAATGCCTCCAAAGCTTGGAATGCCTACAAATGAATATCATGCAAGCATATGGGCAAATGGATATGCAAGCACGTTGTCTGGCATCCCCCGTGGGTGTTTCCTTGCCTCTCCGGAGGATGATGCACCGGCCTCTGGCATGGCATTGAGGTCGATGGACACGGGCGCAAGCGCGGGCGTGGACGGCGCCACCACGCTCACCTCCAACGAGCATTACCCGAAGAAGCGGGAGGCTTGCAGATAGACGTGGAAGCCGAGAATCGGGTGTGTGGTAGACGCGCACGGAGACTTTGGCAGCACCACCTGAGGAAATGCGGACAAGCCCGTGCTGGCCGCGGCCACGACGGCACTGATGAGCCCGTGCTAGCCAGGGTTTAACCCTAGGTAGATCAGGGCCTCCCTCGTTGCCGCGGTGACTCAGGCGTTGGTTTCCTCCTGCTGTGCAGCAGCGGTGAGGGCGGCGACGGCTGCTGCTTCATCCCTTGCGTCTGCCGCGTGCCTCCGGTCCTTCTTGTTGGCCAACTGCACGGCCCGCTCCGCGGGCATCAGCTGCTTCTTCTTCTTGGGCGACGCAACGGTCTTGCGGGGGGGGGGGCTTGCCTTTGCCGGAGGGGACGGAGATGAGGCTGAACGAGGCGAGGGAGGCGAGGCCGGCAGCGGCATCATGGGCATCGTCCATGGCGAGCGGGCAGGAGGTTTTGATAAAGTGGAGGGAAATGGTGGTCGTTGTGCCACCGACTGGTGGGCCAAGGGGAGGAGTAGGCGCGCGTCCATTTCGTGTCCGCGCCAACGCAAATTAGATTCAAAATTGGGTCGGGAATGGGTCGGCAGGCAGATGAAAAGCCGACGCGTGTCCATTTGGGTCGGCACATTGGGCCGACTTTTCTGTCCGCGGCGACCCAAACGGACACGTGCGGACGAAATGTGTCGGCGCATTGGAGTTGCTCTAACAACTGATACGTACACCTTTTCTAGTGCTAATCTAAACCAGTGACCTACAGAAGAAGATCTGACAGATGAGCAGAGACAGAGACATGTTTCTGCCTCTGTGTGACGCCCCCGATTCAATCATGCACTGATCATACACGCAAACATGCACGATCAAGATCAGAGACTCACGGGAAGATATCACAACACAACTCTATGACACAAAGGATAAACATAAATCTTTATATTACAAACCAGGGGCCACGAGGATCCGCATACATAAGTCATCAAAGCAAATAGTATCAGGATACAGACATAGTTAGACAAGTTTTGCCTGAAGAAGGATGAGCAAAACAACACCACTAGATCAAAAGGCGAGGCCTCCTACCTGGGACCTCCAGACTACTCGTGGTCGTCGGTCTCCACGTAGTACGCTCCACTGGGGGGCCTCCTTCTGCGGTGCCATCATCTGTTGCAAACATCCGGGTCGAAGGAAAAATGGGTAGCAAAGCAACCGTGAGTACTCATCCAAAGTACTCGCAAGACTTACATCAGATCTACGCTACATATGCATCGGTATCAAAGAAATGGTGTAGTATCTATGGACAAAACCACGGAATGCCAGAATAAGGGGGAGAAGCTCATCCTATCAAAGACTACGTCTTCTGGCAGCCACCATCTTGAAGCAGTAGAAGAGAGTAGCTTGTATGGTAACATGTGTCAACGTGTATCAATAATCCTACCCCGAAGATCCTCTCCTCGTCTCCATGTGAGAAAGCGATCATCGGTTGTATCTGTCACTTAACTGGGTGTGTTTTATCAAGTATCCAGTTTTAGTTGTAAGATGTCGGAATACAACTCCAAGTCGTCCTGTTACCATGGACACGACTATTCGAATAGATTACTTCCCTGCAGGGGTGCACCAAATTACCCGATACGCTCAATCACCTCTAGTCGGACACACTTTCCTAGGTAATGCCTGGCCTCAGAAGATCAACACGTCGTAGTCCTACCTAGGCTCTCCAGAGAGGTCAGCATGCCGGTCTACATCCTAAGTGCTCAGGGGTATTGGGCCCATCGCCCTTTGCACTCCTGCATGTTGCATGGACGGTCGGGCCCAGTCCTGGCTACCTCTTTATGCAAAGTAGGTGCTTACGCGTACCACCTAGATGCGTGTCGCTCATCTGTGATGTCTCAAAAGCTTTCGGGAGAAATCGTACGACGTCGAGTGCCCATAACTCACCCCGCGTGGCGGTTAGTGCGAAAAGGCTAGCGGCCTACTCAGATCAAATACCCAATCTCGTTAAGCGTTTTATGATGAAGTAATCGTGGACACCGACCAGGGACCAGGCCCACCTCTCTCCTAGGTGGTCTCAACCTACCCTATCGTTCCGCCACAAAGAATTAGTCAGGGGGCCATCGGGAGAAATGTCCTTTCAGCCCCCAGTCCATGAATCACTCGCGAGTACTCTACGAGTCGACTCGACTTTAATCGTATCATGTATCATGTATAGTATGTGTGTGTCTATATATATATATATATATATATATATATATATATATATATATATATATATATATCTATGATCATCGCCTGAAGGGATCATGACCCGATAGTATAGCATGGCAGACGGACAAGAATGTAGGGCCACTGATGGAATACTAGCATACCTATACTAAGCATGTAGGATAACATGTAAGGTATCAATAGCAGTAGCAAGGATAGGCTATGCAGTAGTATAGGATCAACTAATAAAGTAGTAAAAGTAACACTACTCTAATGCAAACAGTAGAGGGAAAGAATAGGCGGTATGAGAATGATCAAGGGGGTTTTGCTTGCCTGGAAGCTCTGCCGAGAAGGAAGGGTCGTCGATGTCGTAGTCGTAATGGGTGTCACCGGTAGTCTGGGGGTCTACCGAAAGAATAGGGAAGAGGGGGAAAATAGATAAGTAACAGAGCACACAAATGCAGCACAATGCATGGCATGGTAGTATGTGATGATGATATGCTCTAATGCAACCCTAGGCATTTTAAAAGAAGAGGGAAAACATTTTTTTCAGTATATTGGTCCAGGGGGAAAATGTTGATGTTCGCTATGTTAGAGGGGTGTGGCAGGTATGTGGATAGCATAAACAGATTCATTATATTTTTCTGATCAACTTTCATATATAAATTATTTTAATCCGAGTTATGGTTTATTTTATATGATTTTTCTAAGTTTTAAATGATTTTCTAAGTTTCTGGATTTAATTTAATTCAAAATTAAATTTATATCAAATTGCTAAGTGTACCCACAAATATACCCAGAATTGGGCACGAAGAGGCTGACAGTGGGCCAAGGCTGCCTAGTCAGCAACCCAGTCAGCGTTGACTGGGTCAACGTATGACCAGTCAAACTGGCAGGTGGGGACCACCAGTTAGTCACATGTTTTTTTAACAGGGCTATTTACTGACTTAATTGCTTTAGTTAGCAGAGGGGACCCATAAGTCAGTGGCTATTATGAGGGGGTAGTGCTAAAAGGGGGATAAGGACCCCCTAATCTAAACAAGGGCCGGCCATAGTGGCAGTGGCCGAGCCAGCCAGCAGGGGCGGCTGCATGAGCGGCCATGGCACTGCCGGCGCGCGGGCGCGTGGGTGCAGGGGGGCTGCGGGCAAATGCGCAGCATGCAGTAGCAGCGCTAGCAGCAACAGGCGGCAGCGAGGTGTGTGGCAGCGGTGGCTGCAGGCGGAGGCACACGCAGGCGCGTGCACGTGTGGGCGCGGGCTGGTCACAGGCGGAGCGGCCAAACGAGGCAGGGGGCACGGACGAGCGCATGACATAGGGGACAGTCGGTCAAGGCGAGTGCGGCCAAGGGAGGCGACGGCCGCGGAGGGGCGGGGCCTGGACGGGCTAAGGGTAGGGCGCGGCGACACATGGTCGGCTGCGGGCGCTGCGGACGCACGCGCGAGGTACAGCCAGGGCGTGGCCAAGGGCGGTGAGCACCAGCTTCGGGCGGCGGTGGGTGAGGGAGTCCCGGATTAAGGAGTCCTCGGGCAGGTGGCCTGTTATGCTTGGGCCGGATTGATGGGCTATTATGGGGCCCAGGCTGGAGTGTGGATCCATGATCGGATAAGGTATCTTCGGAGCCGTGGTGTGTCCTCCAAGTCAAGGTTAGGTAGGATCTTCCTCTCTTTGTAACCGATCGCGTGTAACCCTAACCCTACCGGTATCTATATAAACCAGAGGGTTTTACTCTTTAGGGCTAGAGCTACATTCATCACCTCATTGCCTTAGGGTTTAGCTCGCCTGATCTCGAGGTAGATCTACTCTGTAACCATACCATACATCAAATACAATCAAGCAGGATGTAGGGTTTTACCTCTACGAGAGGGCCCGAACCTGGGTAAATACCGTGCTCATTGTCCCTTGTTCCCCATCGATCCTAGATCAATAGATCGGGACCCCCTACCCGAGATCCGCCGGTTTTGACACCGACATTGGTGCTTTCATTGAGAGTTCCACTGTTGGGTCGCCAAAAGGATCAAGGCCTCGCCTAATCATCGGAGAAGGCATTAGCTCTGGGGACCTCTTCGTTCCCGGCCAACTCTTTGCGTTCGGCAGCATTGTGCTGCACGCCAACCCAACTGGTCATCTAGATCAGATCGACAGTTTCGCGCCTGAGCATCGAATTCGATTCGGCAATCTGGAGTATGTTGCGGAACTCCGTGGCGATCTGGTTTTCGCCGGATTCACTACGCCCGCTCCTGAACCCTCCCTCGATCCAATCTACAGATCGGCTCCCATCCTACGGCCAGCCTCGAGCTCGGACGTGTCCGCCTCGAACAGAGGCTAGGAACCCCTCTCGACCGTGTCCGCAATATCCACCGGAGACCTGCCTTCGGACCACAATGCGGAAACAAGGTTCGGACGCCGAGAGCCGCTTTCGGCCGAACTCTCCCCTTGCAACGCATCTACGGCCTTGAGGCCCAGCGACGGGTCGATATTCGATGGCCAAGGGTCACCCCTAGCTGAACACCCCCTCGACAACTCGGCTTCGAGCCCCAACACGGAAGCAACATCCAAAGACCAGGTCTCGTCCTCGGTTTCTTATGACTATCCAGCCCCGGGCCTTGAGGTTAACTCGGCCCTCGAAAACCAGGATCCAGCTTTGGCCCCGCTCAGCCCTTGCCCTGTCATGTCGGAAGCCGGCCCCCTGCGGCCACTGCATACCAATCCGGTGACCCTCACTTTAGTAAGCGATGCGTTGGACCGAATCCAGATGATGGCTATTCGGGAGGATCTGCCCTCAGCTCGCGTTCAGCAGCCCTTTGAGACATGCTTCAGGGAATTTTGTGTCCCACCCACCACCCACCTCATAGCCACGGTCGAGGACTTAACCGATATGTTGGACTACACTTCGGAAAACGCCTATTCCATGGACGAGGACAGCGGAGCCACCGTCAACACAGACGCCACGCCTCCCATCACCGGCCGCTGGACGGCCACGTCTACTTATGACATATACATGGTGGACACTCTGAAAGACGACGGCACCCCCAGGAAGGATAGCGGCAAGCCCGGTGATGAGCCGCACAGGCGCCACAGACAACGCCGTCGCTCCAAGGCACGCCGAAGCCACGCCAGCAACATGGACACCGGAACTAACGGCACTCCGGATAACATGAACAACCTCGAGGACCACGGCGTCGACGAGCAACCTCAAGCCGATCACGAGGAGGAAGACCCGCTCAACCTAGAGGACCTCGGTGACTCCGAAGACAGCAACTACCTCCCTCCCTCTGGAGAGGAGGTTACCTTGGGTGAAGAGGATTTCATCGTCCTCGAAGACCCGCTAGATCAGGAACGGTTCAAACGGCAGCTCATTGCCACTACGCATATCCTGAAGAAACATCAATAGAGAATAAGGGCCGAGCAAGACACCCTCAATGACAGATGGACTAAAGTCCTAGCTGCCAAAGAAGGGTACGGCCATGAGCGGCAGACCAAAAGCTACCCAATGCGAAAGCTTCTGCCGCAATTCGATGATGAGGCCATAGAGCCAGCACCTGCACAGCACACTAAAGCGGATGAGCTGGACCGCCCCCTCGAGGACGGGATAGGCCGGCTGATACAACCGAACAACCTCTCGCTCCACCTCGCCGTCTAGGCAAGGAGCCAGTCCGGCCTGCCTATGAGGACGACCGACGATGCGACCTAGATGCCCACGCAGGTCTGACAAGATCCATCTACGGACCCAAAGACAACTCCCCGGATCGACGGGACATTTACCAAGCATGGCTAGACCAAAACGACAGAGCTCGGGAACAACAGCGAGCCCGGATGACAGATGGTCTCCGGCGCGACGTAGCCCGAGTCAAGGGAGCCGCTCACCCTCTTTGCTTCATAGATAGAGTGATGCATCACCAATTCCCGGAAGGCTTTAAGCCCGTAAACATCGAGCCCTACGACGGAACGATGGATCCGGCCATATGGATAGAATACTTCCTCCTACACATTCACATGGCACGAGGCGATGACCTTCAAGCCATCAAATACCTACAATTGAAGCTCAAAGGTCCGGCTCGACACTGGTTAAACAGCCTCCCCGAAGACTCCATAGGATGTTGGGAAGAGGTGGAGGACGCTTTTCGAGCCAACTTTCAGGGTACTTATGTCCGGCTGTCGAACGCCGATGACCTGAGCCACGTAATCCAGCAGCTCGGCGAGTCAGCCCAGCAATTCTGGAACCGGTTTTTGACCAAGAAGAACCAAATCGTCGACTGTCCGGACGCCGAATCCATAGCCGCCTTCAGACACAGTATTTAAGATGAATGGCTAGCAAGGCAGCTCGGCCAGGACAAGCCAAAGACAATGGCGGCACTTACCTCCCTCATGACCCATTTCTGTGCCGGGGAGGATAGTTGGTTGGCTCGTAGAAGCACCAACCCGGAAGCCCCCGGCACCTCTGAGGTCTGGGATGGGAATGGAAAGCCATGGCGCAACAAGAACAAGCGTCGCCACAACGACGGCGAAACTGATGAGACGGCAGTAAATGCCGGATTCCGCAATCCGAAGTCCGGGTCACGGAAAAAGCCTTCTAAAGGCAATCAGGATGGGCCAACTAAATTGGACGCAATCCTGGACAGGCCCTGCCAGATTCATGGCACGGCCGAAAAGCCAGCTAACCACACCAACCGCAATTGTTGGGTGATAAAGCAGGCCGGCAAGCTCACAGACGAAGACTAGGGCAAAAGCCCACGAAGCGAGGATGACGATGAGCCACGCAGGCCAAACAGTGGAGGCCAAGAACCCTTCCCTTCTGAGGTCAAGATGGTGAATATGATCTATGCCACCCACATACCAAGGAAAGAGAGGAAGCGCGCACTGCGGGATGTGTACGCCGTCGAGCCCGTAGCACCGAAGTTCAACCCGTGGTCGGCTTGCCCGATCACCTTTGACCGCAAGGACCACCCGACCAGTATCCGTCACGGAGGATCGGCGGCCCTGGTACTCGACCCCATTATCGATGGGTACCACCTCACGAGAGTCCTAATGGACGGAGGCAGTAGCCTCAATCTGATTTACGTAGACACAGTGAGGAAAATGGGGATCGATCCGTCAAGGATCAAACCCAGCCACACCACCTTTAAGGGGGTAATTCCGGGTGTAGAGGCCCGATGCTCAGGCATGGTAACACTGGAAGTAGTATTCGGCTCTCCGGACAACTTCTGATCTGAAGACTTGATCTTCGACATCGCCCCATTCCGCAGTGGCTATCATGCCCTCCTCGGCCGAACGACGCTTGCCAAATTCAACACTGTCCCACACTATGCATACATCAAGCTAAAAATGCCTGGGCCTACAGGCGTCATCACGATAAATGGCAACACGGAACGCTCGCTCAGAACCGAGGAGCACACTGCAGCACTGGCAGCCGAAGACCAGTCCGTCGCCAGTAGGCCAAGGTATCAGCCCACCGTAAAGGCAAAAGATACACTTAAACGGGCTCGAGCCCGTTCCCCGTCATGGGAACCCGCCTACGTTCGCCGCAAATAGGGAGACGCCCCCATGGTACGCTCGCCTTCCCCACGCGTTACGTGCCTCGTCAGCACAATTTCACGCTAAAGATACCATGAGCGGCCGTGGGGGCCTATAACACCATGTGTTCGGCTCAACCGAACTATTATATCACCACGTCCTCGGACGATGACGGGCATGACTCCGGACTCGCTCAGCATCAAGCTACAACGGCGGGTTTACATCTCAAGGTCCCTTTTTGAAGGCACCCCTCGCCAGCACATGGCATTTTAAATGGATAACCAAGTTGCTCCCCTCCACCTCGCAGAAGTAAAGGTGCAGACGTCCAGCAGGGCACAATTGAGGTTTCGAGCCACACAACAAGGCCCTGTGTAAACCTTCCTCTGTAAAATTTTCTTTTCTTCATTATTATACATACCACAGCAGTTCAAATTGTACGGATAGACGTCCAGAGCTTATGGAAAATAAAAACACCTTTCGTGGTGTTCGGGAATCTACATTATTAGGCTCCTTTCTCTTTTCTTTTTCCGCTCTTCGAACAGCTGAGTATATACATCTCGTGTATAAAATTGGTTACTTGACCGAAGTCCTGATTTTTTCCATCAGCTCCACATACTAAGTCCGGCACCACCTCGTGTCGAGTGTCCGGTGTCTCGGATATAGCACTATATGCATTAGTTCCAAACTATGTCTTGGGTCAATAGTTGGGTTGCCCGGCTCCTGTGCTTACCCTCTTACGTTCTGCATGTTCGGCTAAGAAGGTAAAGGGAGAACTCCTGCGATTGTGCTTCTGGCTAGTCCAGTCAAGCGCCTCAGGGGAGAAAGCTGAAAACTGACCGTCATAGTAGGCGAGAACTAGTCAGCGATCCGACGACAAGTGTTAAACTAAGAAATTGTTGGTGATTTACCTGCGTCATACGAAGGGTTCGTCTAGCACAAACCACGTGACTACAAAGGCACACCTCGGCTCCCGCGCACATCACCAAAACTTGGGGGCTAGTCACTAGCCCCCGCCGTCAAGCTCCTATGGCTAAGTGAAACCGATAAAGCCGCATAGTCCGATTGCCCAGTCTCTCTCTCGCACTACTGCCTTCAGGCACCGAGACGTCGGCTAAGGGTAACAATGCGGAGACGAAACACCCCTCGTAACATTTACTTGGGGGCTGAAGCCGACGACTGGTAACTTTCAGAATAACTAAACAGCCGCACAGGGGTCAAAATTAAAACAATAAATACAAAACGGGCTGCACAGTAAAGCAACATGTTTGGGTGGCAACAGGACAATAAATCATTCGATGATTACATCCTTCAAACACTGACCCTCTATGGCCCGAGCACCTTCCATAACTTGGGCGAAGTACATCTCGGGGCGGCGGTGCTCCTTTCCAGCTGGCGGAGGGCTAGTAGCCATATCCAACGGCTTGATCCTCGGCCAGTGCACCATAGTCTTCGCGAAGGACAGTCTCGCACCCTCCAGGCATGCGGATCGCTTCACGGCATCGATCCGCGACAATGCCTCACGCAGCCTCTGCACCAAGCCAAAATAGCTATTCGGAATGGGCTCATCGGGCCACAGCCTCACGCAGCCTCTGCACCAAGCCAAAATAGCTGTCCGGAATGGGCTCAAAGGTTCTTCAAAGCTGGCTCGGCCATCCGGTGCAGCTCCATCAACTGCTTGTTTTGGTTGCTGAGGAGCGGAGGGTGTTCGGGCGCCTGGAACTATGACCAGAAGAGCCGCCGTTCCGAATTCTCCTCCTGCGTCGCATAGTGCTCCGCTGCAGTAGCCGCACTCTTCGGAAGCTCGGCGAAAACGCCTGCGGAGCGCCAGACCCGTGTCAGCAAGGCGAACCTGTTGCCTCCAAACACACTCTGCAGTAAGTACTTCTTACCATCTGCGATTTGCCCCACTTGGCGGAGCTCTTCCCGGACACCTCGCACTTCGGTCCTCGCCTCCTGGAGCTCCTTCTCGACCTTGGATAGCTTGGAACACTGCTCCTTTTGTTTCTTCTCAAGGGCCTCAAATTTCTTGATGTCATCCTTGAGCTCCACCTGCACCTCGGCCACTCGAGCCTCGTCCTTCTCACCAGCAAGCTTGGCCTTCTCAAGCTCGGCCATCGCCTTATCGGCGGCCACTTTATCTGCGGCCGCCTCGGCCTTGGCCTTCTCCAAAGCCGCCTTCAAGCCCTCTACCTTGGCGGCGTAGCTGCAATATCCGCATATTCCATGATTAACATACAGTCCGGAAAGTAAATATCCGGCAATCAACAATCATACATCTTAACAAGGGCTTACCTTGCACCTCGTCAAGCCGCTTGTTGACAAGGTCAAGTTCTCCATCGGAGCGCTTGAGCTTCCGATCCATCTCCTCTAGTGCCACGGCATTAGCAGCCGCGGCCACGGAAGATGCCTAAGACATCAGAAAAAGTTCACACTCCTTTAAATATCGGCCTCAAGAAATTGGATCATCTGTAAGTTTTCTTTGTACATCTTACAGAGTCTCGGGGGCTGCTATACATACGACCTATTTAAGCAGTAAAACCAAGGGGTAAAACCACTTTACGGGAAAAAGGGTATTACTTGACTTATCTCAAAGCCTGTTAGGAGGCCTTGGACAATGTCGTTCAGTCCAGATTGGACGGACCGAACACCCTGTAAAACCGCACCCATAAGGGTGCGGTGCCCGTCGACGACGACGGAGTTGTTCACCAACTCCTCTAGTATGTCTGGCCAGCCCACCGCCACCTGGTTGGAGGTGTTCGGCACGGGCATCTGGCCCTCAACCCCTTCCTCTTTGGAGGAAGGGACCGGCGTCGTCGAGTGCCTCGGGGGCTCAGGTGCGGACGACTGAGGGGGTACGGATGGTCCGGACCTCCCTCCCACATTCGCCAGAAGGGTCTCACCCTCCTAATCCTTGGCAAGCGAGGCGTCAGCCTCGGCCATGACAGCATCGCCCTCCTCCCCTATGTTCGGAGGGGGAGGGGTCTTTCGAGACAGCACTTCCCCAGCCTCTTCGGGGATCAGGGGAGGTGCGGAGCGCGACCCACTATCCGCCAGTTCGGGGGGCGGGGACATCCCTTCTGAGGTCTGCTTGGCGGGATGGCCGCACGGTGGGCTGTGACGACACATGTTCAGCTTCTAGGAGCAAGGGATTGATAAAAATAAAGCGACTAAAGACGCCAAAGTATGCACCTGGTAGCTGGGGGCTTGACCCTAGGTTCCTTCTCCGAAACCTTTTCGGACGCTTCGGACTCCTCATCGGAGTCTGAGCTGTCAGGCAAGATCACGTTAGGCCGACATTGCCTCTTTGGGGCATGAGGGGGTTGTACCTCCTCGGCGTCTTTGGACGCCGCCCTCTTCTTGGAGTGCGAGGAGGCGCTTTCCTCCTCGTCCTCGTCTTTGTCCCCGCTCTGAGTTGACGAGGCTGCAGCACTTCCAGACTGGGTGTCCGGATGAGCTCTTCGGCGGAGGCCCTTCCTGGCCTCCGACACATCCTTCTTCTTCTTGCCCTTCTTGTTGGGCGCCTTGTAAGGCACCACGGCCAGCAGCTTTTCTAGCTAAGCCAATCGGGGCTTCTCGGGCAGTGGCGCCTCACAACTGATCTTCTCGGCCTTTCTCAGCCAGCCCTGCAAAGATCCGTAAAGGGAGGTTTAGAACAAATTATGCACAGTATGATTATCCGAACACATGTCAGGGGAAAGACTACTTACCTCCATCGGGGGGGGGGGGTCGCCGCGTCGAGGCCGATGTCCTACTCCTCGCCTGCCCACTCCTCTTGAGGCTTGAACAGCAGACCCCACGCCTTGTCATGGGTTGTGCCGAAGAGGAACTACACGGTGGCCGGGTCTTCGGGCTTGTATGCCCACATCGGGTCGGCCCTTTGCTGGCAAGGGAGGATCCGGCGCTTGAGCATTATCTGGACCACATTGGTCAGTTTGGCGCCGGTCTCCATCATGTTGACGACGCGCTTCTGTAGCAGCTTCACGTCCGTAGTGGACCCCCAGTCCGGACTCTTTGTAGTCCACGAGGCCAATCTTTTCGGGGGTCCAGATCTGAATTCGGGAGCTACCGTCCAGGTAGCTTCCCTTGGTTCCGTGATGTAAAACCACTCTTTTTGCCACACCTTGATGGTGTCGATGAACCTGCCCTCTGGCCACTGGACCCGAGTCAGCTTGCTGATCATAGCCCTGCTGCAGTCCGCCTGAGCACCGCCAACCACCTTGAGATTGACGTTGAACACCTTCAGCACACAGGCCACAGTGCGGCTAGACTCGGAGAAGGGCCTCGCAGACGATGATGAAGGCTGAGATGTGGAGGAGGGAGTTGGGGGCTAGATCATGGAAATCTAGCCCATAGAAGAACATTAATCCCCTCACGAAGAGATGTAGGGGAAATCCAAGCCCTCGGATGAAATCGGGGAGGAATACACGCCTCTCGCCCGGCTTGGGCGTGGGGATGAGTTGGCCCTTTTCAGGGGCCCGATGAGCGATGTCAGACGACAAGTAGCCGACCCGCTTTAGCTCCAGGATGTCGTTGTTGGTGACGACGGAGACATCCCACTTGCCGTTTGCACCGGATCCGGCCATGGCTGGGGAGGGCAGGATGGGATTCGCTGCGGAGCAGAAAGATAGGGCGCTGGAGCTCAGGAGGATTGTGCAAGCAGCAGCGGAAGGTGGAAGAAGGCGTTGGATGCTAACTGTAGCAATCCCCCTCTTTATAGGCCACGGAAGAGCCAAGGGTTCCTCTTTTCACGCCGTGGGCTTCTCCACTTCCTGATACTCTCGCGATGTTATGCGCGGGTGGGGAATCGAGATCATTGATCATATCCCCTAAAAA
Organism: Thinopyrum elongatum; assembly: GCA_011799875.1. Taxonomy (NCBI): domain Eukaryota; kingdom Viridiplantae; phylum Streptophyta; class Magnoliopsida; order Poales; family Poaceae; genus Thinopyrum; species Thinopyrum elongatum. Next base: position 172,981,311 of record CM022298.1, on the reverse strand, counting down.
CGGGGCACGATCTCTGCCTTAATGGGACGTGCCAATAGGGGGCGGCCTCGAGCCGCGCATCAAGAACAGTCAGGCCGCTCCATATTATGACCGGCCGTGACCCTTCGTTAAAGAGGAAAAAGTTGTCAGATGAGGACACTATTAACACTGAACGGTTTTTGCCTTTGGAGCTAAGTAAAATAGACGCTTCAGATTCCGAACACCACTTGATTCCGAGCATGTACGTGACACGATGAAGAACTCGCCTCGCAAGCCGAAGACCACGAGGTGTGCGGTTGCCGGGCTCAAGCTCTGGCGTTGGAGGCGAGTTCGGGGGCTACTGAGGGAGTCCTGGATTAAGGGGTCCTCGGGCTGCCGGCCTGTTATGCTTGGGCCGGATTGATGGGTTATTATGGGGGCCCAGGCTGGAGTGCGGATCCATGACCGGATAAGGTATCTTCGGAGCCGTGGTGTGTCCTCCAAGTCAAGATTAGGTAGGATCTTCCTCTCTTTGTAACCGATCGCGTGTAACCCTAACCCTACCGGTATCTATATAAACCAGAGGGTTTTACTCTTTAGGGCTAGAGCTACATTCATCACCTCATTGCCTTAGGGTTTAGCTCGCCTGATCTCGAGGTAGATCTACTCTATAACCATACCATACATAAAATACAATCAAGCAGGACGTAGGGTTTTGCCTCTTCGAGAGGGCCCGAAGCTGGGTAAACACCGTGTTCATCGTCCCTTATTCCCCATCGATCCTAGATCCACAGCTCGGGACCCCCTACCCAAGATCCGCCGGTTTTGACACTGACAGTGGGGGCAGCTTACGGTGACAGGAACAAGGGGGAAATAAGGGGGAACGGAGGAGGAGCCTCACAGCGAGCTCGGGGGGTGGTCGGAGAGGCTCGGGGAGGTGCCGGAGTGCGGGACGATGACGAGGCAGTGGCGGAGGTGGTTCAGTTCATCGCGGGGAAGAGAGGAGTGGCACAAGGGGAGGGAACGAGGAGTCGCTAGGGTTTCGGGGAAGGGGCGCCGGGGGCTTATAGGCCGGGGGGACGGTATGGCCGCCACACACGGCCATGGCCACGGCCGGCGGATGGCTGCCACGGCAACCCCTGCATCCTGTAGATGAAGGTGGGAGGCAAGTGGGGGTGGGCTGGGTCGGCCGTTTTGCTTAATGGGCCGAAGTGCCCAGATTAGGGTTTTTTTTATTTTTCCCTTTTTTTATTTTTCTGTTTGTTTATATATCCCCTGTTTTGTATGAATTTTTGGTACTAAATGATTTTTGTTAAAGTTGAAACTTCTCACATAATTACTTACTGACATTTTGGTGTTGCCCAAAAAGTTTGAGGTTAACTGGAAATATTTGAAAATAAGCTTATATTTAACTGGGCATAATAAGTGCTGCTTGTCCACTTTAAATATTTCTAGGGGCAATTTAAAAATCCATTTAATGTTGGTTCCCACATGTTAATACTTAGTGAATATTTGCAACCCATCGAACATTTTTATTTGACAGTTTGAAGAAATAAGAATTTGACTTGTTATTTGAAATTTGAATTTGACTTGGTTTTCAACTAAGAGGTAATTTAGCTTAACCAAGGAGGTGACATGGCATCATTAGTCAGAGTTTACTGTAGCTTAATTACAGGGGTGTCACAAATCTCCTCCACTAAAAGAAATCTCGTCTCGAGATTTAGGAGGTAGACGGAAACAAGGCGGGGTATCCATCACGAAGACGATCCTCGCGTTCCCAAGTGGCTTCATCTTCAGAATGGTTTGACCACTGAACTTTAAGGAATTTGATTGCCTTCTGACGGGTGCGACGTTCAGCTTGATCAAGAATGCATACTGGATGCTCTTTATAAGAGAGGTCTTTTTGCAATTCAAGCACTTCATGATCCACTGCTCGGATAGGGTCCTTGAAGCTGCGTCGAAGCTGTGACACATGGAAGACATCGTGAACCTGAGAAAGGTTCAACGACAGTTCCAATTGGTATGCCACTTTTCCACATCTTTCGAGAATGGGGAAAGGACCAATGTAGCGAGGAGCTAGCTTGCCCTTGATCCCGAAGCGGTGAGCACCTTTCATCTGTGTGACTCAAAGGTAAGCCTTTTCGCCAGGTTGATAGACCATATCTTTGTGATGACGGTCATACTGACTCTTCTGAAGAGATTGAGCAGTCTTCAGATTCTCGCGAATAACGCGGACTTGTTCTTCGGCATGTTGGATAATATCTGGACCGAAGAGTGACTGTTCCCCAGTTTCTGACCAATTCAGAGGAGTTCGGCACTTTCGTCCATATAACACTTCGAAGGGGGGGCATCTTGAGACTAGCTTGATAGCTATTGTTGTATGAAAATTCAGCATATGGGAGATATTTCTCCCATTTCTTGCCAAAGGAAATGACACAAGCTCGAAGCATGTCTTCAAGGATTTGGTTGACTTGTTCAACTTGACCCTAAGACTGAGGGGGCAATGCGGTGCTAAAGTACAGCGGAGTTCCCATAGCTTTCTGGAAACTTGCCCAGAATCTTGAAGTGAAAAGGCTGCCACGGTCTGAGCGGATTACCAGCAGAATACCGTGGAGTGAAACAATTCTGGAAACATACAGATCTGCCAACTGACTAGCAGTGATGGATTCCTTGATGGGAGAAGATGTGCAACTTTGGAAAGTCGGTCAATGAAGACAAGAATAGCATCGTTTCCCTTCTACGGTCTAGAAAAACCAGGGATGAAGTCCATTTCGACATTGTCCCATTTCCATTCAGGAATGGAAAGAGGTTGCAGAGTTCCCGCAGGTCTTTGATGTTCTACTTTGATACGACGACACATGTCACATGGCGTGGCTTGAAACTGCGTTGGTATTTCCCCAAAGAGGAAGGGATGATGCAGCATAGTTATGGTAAGTATTTCCCTCAGTTATGAAACCAGGGTTATCAATCCAGAAGGAGAACCAAGCAACACTATGTAAATGGTACCTGCACACAAAGAACAAATACTTGCAACCCAACGCGTAAGAGGGGTTGTCAATCCCTCCTCAGTAAAAAGATAGATTAATTTGAATGACATTGGATAAATAGATCTAGCAAAAACACAAAATAAAATAAGTAAAGAAAAAGTGCAACAAGGTATTTTTGGGTTTTTGGAATAATAGATCTGAAAACAATATGATAAAAGATAGACTCGGGGGCCGTAGATTTCACTAGTGGCTTCTCTCGAGAAAATAGCATACGATGGGTAAACAAATTACTGTTGGGAAATTGATAGAAGAGCAAATAATTATGACGATATCCAAGGCAATGATCATGTATATAGGCATCATGTCCAAGATTAGTAGACCAACTCCTGCCTGCATCTACTACTATTACTCCACACATCGACCACTATCCAGCATGCATCTAGTGTATTAAGGTCATGGAGAAATGGGGTAATGCAATAAGAACGATGACATGATGTAGACAAGATCTATTCATGTAGGAACAGACCCCATCTTTTTATCCTTAATAGCAACGATACATGCATGCCTCGCTACCCCTTCTGTCACTGGGTGAGGACACCGCAAGATCGAACCCATCACAAAGCACCTCTTCCCATTGCAAGAAAAATCAATCTAGTTGGCCAAACCAAACCAAAGTTTTGGAGAAGAAATACGAGGCTATAACAATCATGCATATAAGAGATCAAAGAAAACTCAAATAATATTCATAGATAGATCTGATCATAAACTCGCACTTCATCGGATCCCAACAAATATACCGCAGAAAGTCATTACATCAAATAGATCTCCAAGAACATCGAGGAGAACATTGTATTGAGAATCAAAAAGAGAGAAGAAGCCATCTAGCTACTACCCATGGACCCGTAGGTCTATGGGAACTACTCACGCATCATCGGAGGAGCACCAATGAGGATGATGAACCCCTCCGTGATCGTATTCCCCTCTGGCAGAGTGCCGGAATAGGGCTCTAGATTGGATCTCGTGGTTCTGGAACTTGCGGCGGCTGGAATTGTGTTTCGATGCCTCCCCTAGGGTTTCTGGAATATCTGAGTATTTATAGAGCTGAGAGGCGGTGGAGGAGACTTCCATGGGCCCCACCACCCATCAGGGCGCACCAGGGGCGTCTGGCGCGCCCAGGTGGGTGGTGGGCCCCATAGGCCTCCCCTCGTGCACTTCCTTGGCTCCCAAGTTGTCTTCTGGGCTGAAAAATATCTCCAAAAAGTTTCGCTGCATTTGGACTCCATTTGATATGGATATTCTGTGAAGTAAAAAACAAGAAAAAAACAGCAACTCGCACTGGGCACTATGTCAATAGGTTAGTCCCAAAAAAGGATATAAAGTTGCTATAAAATGAAGGTAAAACATCCAAGAATGATAATATAACAGCATGGAACAATCAAAATTATAGATACATTGGAGACGTATCAGCATCCCCAAGCTTAATTCCTGCTCGTCCTTGAGTAGGTAAATGATAAAAACAGAATTTTTGATGGGGAATGCTGCTTAACATGTTCATCACATATTCATTTCTTTTTGTAGCATGGACATTTGGACTTTTAGATGGTTCAAAGCAATAGTCTATAATTCACATGTAGACTTCAATACTCAAGCATATCAACAAGCAACCATGTCTTTCAAAATATCAACACTAAAGAAAGCTATCCCTACCCCATCATGCTCAATCATTGATCCATTCACGAAACACACTCAAATATTAGCTACATCAATTGCACAAGTATGATCATAGTGCTCCCTAGTTGGTGCTTTATAAGAGAAGATGGAGACTCAAATAAAAATAAAAATTACATAAAAGTAAATAGACAGGCCCTTCGCATCAACGAAAACGACTGAGCAGTTCCCAATACTTACCATGCTAGATACATCATAGGCGGTTCCCAAACATAAAATAAAGTTTATTCCTTTTCCACCATTCTTTCACAATCCATGGCTAGCCGTATCCACGGGTGCCTTCCATACCAACACTTTCCAAGGAATTTATTATTTGACATCATAAAATAAATTTCTTTTTCATTTCAGGACTGGGCATCCCTATTACCGCCACACTCTCGTGCAATGACAAGTGAATAAACACTCATCTTGAGAATAACACATCTAGCATAGAAAAATATCGGCCACCCCCTGCCGCTTCATGAGCGGTACGGGCACACAAAAAGGAAATTCATTTTGAAAATTAGAGTTGGCACATACAAATTTAATTAGAACGGCACGGAAATACCGCATATAGGTAAGTATGGTGGACTCATATGGCATAAATGGGTTTAAGTATTTTGGATGCACAAGTAGTATTCCCACTTAGTACAAGGAAAGGCTAGCAAATAGATTGAGAAGCAACCAACCAAGAAACAAAAATTCTCATAAACGAGCATTAAGCATAACTAACACCGAATAATGCACCACAAGTAGGATGTAATTTCATTGCATAACTATTGACTTTTGTGTTTGCATAGGGAATCACAAATCTTAACACCAATATTCTTACTAAAGCATAATTACTCACCAACATGACTCACATATTACTATCATCATATCTCAAAAAAATTAAGTGAAGCACATAGAGCAATTCTAACAAATCATAGCATAATTATGGCTCTCTCAAATAGCTGTGTCCAGCAAGGATGATTGTGACAAACTAAAAAGAAAAACAAATAAAGACTCATATAATACAAGACGCTCCAAGCAAGACTCATGATATGTGACGAATAAAAATATAGCTCCAAGTAAAATTACCGATGGTTGTTAGAAGAAAGAGGGGATGCCTTCCGGGGCATCCCCAAGCTTAGTTGCTTGGTTCTCCTTGAATATTACCTTGGGGTGCCATGGGAATCCCCAAGCTTAGGCTCTTTTCACTCCTTATTCCTTCATCCATCGAGATCTCAAACAAAACTTGAAAACTTCAATCACACAAAACTTAATAAAACCTTCGTGAGATCCGTTAGTATAAGAAAACCAATCTTTGCTTTAAGTACTGTTGAAAACCATTCATATTTTGTTATTGCATTATACCTACTGTATTCTAATTTTACCATGGCTTCTACCCCCCCCCCCCAAATACAATCCATAGATTCATCAAAATAAGCACACAATGTAAAGAAACACAGAATCTGTTAAAAACAGAATAGTCTGTAAAGACATGAATTGTACTCATACTTCTGTAACTCCAAAAATTCTGAAAAATTAGTAAAACATAGGAAATTTGTATATCAATCGTGTGTAAAAATTTCATAATTTTTCGTCTCTTCTGTGAATTTTAAAAATTCTGAATCTGGACACAAAAGTTTCTGTTTTTCAACAGGATCAAATCAACTATCACCCAAAGCTATCTCAAAGGCTTTACTTGGCACAAACACTAATTAAAACATAAAAATCACAATCATAACAGAGGCATAATTGTGCAAACACTAAATAATAGAAAGAAAAGGACAAATATAAGTTTTATTCATTGGGTTGCCTCTCAACAAGCGCTATCGTTTTAGCCCCTAGCTAGGCATAATGCATAGATTCAGGTATTGTAATATAAGTGAGGGAGATCATCCATGCTCATCTCATATTCCCTCCTTTCGGCTGCAAGTTTCCTTTGTGGCAAGAAAAAATAATCAAACGGGCTAAATTTAATTGGGTAGGGATCTATGGGATCAAGTTTGGGAGGAATATGTTCCTCCCTTGGCCCTTTATATGTGATAATGATCTCTTCATTGTAAACATTCCTTTGATTAAATTCCCTAAGTTTGTCCCTAAGCACAAATCCTAATCCATTATTTTGTATAGAAAAATTGTCATTGAGTTCAGAAATCTTATCAATCAAAACATCGAGAGGAACCCTTTTTCTTAGGTTTTCATTATAAGTGGCATAATCTGGAGATTGTAATCTCCTAATCTCTTCTTGATTAAAAAGGATCTTCTCTATAGGAGGGCAACCAGAATTTATATTGTTATGAGAAAAAATTTCACGTGCTTCTTTCATAATATGCCCAAATTCATATGCTAAAAATATTGTGGTAACACATTTAACAGAAGGATCATGAATATTTGATAATTCTAATAAGATCCGTTGTATGCAAGGATGCATGTGAACAAATTGTCTTTCAAGTTCAACTATTAGCAAAGATATTGCATCCGCAAGACTAGAGGTTTCATTAGGATTGACCCTCCTAACATAGGTAATGTACCGGCACAAGTAAAGAAATCTTGAATAACACCTTTTCCAATAATATTGCCGCTACCTACACAGAGTTTTTTAGTATGCAAGATAGTTGTTTCCTCTCCACGAGAATCAAAATCATCAAATTTTCTCTAGCAACTTCATGAATATTTTCTTTATTTTTCATAAGTTTTAAAAGCATGGACGGATTGTCCAAAGAGCTTGCACCGGTTGCAAAAGCATTACTACTCTTTTCAGATCTAGACATGATGATGAGAGCAAACAAGATCACACACAAACAAAAGATCGAATGAGAAAAAGGCGAACGAAAAAGAAGGCGAATAAAAAGGCAAATTTTTTGTGAAGTGGGGAAGATGAAAACGAGAGGCAAATGGCAAAATATGTAAATTGCAAGAAGATGAGATTTGTGATTAGGAACCTGATAGATGTTGATGATGTCTTCCCGGCAACGGCGCCAGAAATTCCTTTGACATGGCTTGAAACTGTGTTAGTATTTCCCCAAACAGGAAGGGATGATGCAGCATAACTATGATAAGTATTTCCCTCAGTTATGAAACCAAGGTTATCAATCCAGTAGGAGAACCAAGCAATACTATGTAAACGGTACCTTGATGTGGCTTGAAACTGCGTCGGTATTTCCCCAAAGAGGAAGGGATGATGCAGTACAGCTACGGTAGGTATTTCCCTCAGTTATGAAACTAAGGTATCAATCCAGTATGAGGACCAAGCAACACTATGTAAACGCTACCTGCACACAAAGAACAAATACTTGCAACTCGACGCGTAAGAGAGGTTGTCAATCTCTCACCGGTAAAAGATAGATTGGTTTGTTTGAGATTGGTTAAATACATCTGAATAAAACGTGAAATAAAAGATGCAAATAAAAAGTGTAGCAAAGTATTTTTGTGTTTTTGGAATGATAGATCTGAAAAAAATGCGGTCAAAAATATAGATCTGAAAGCAATATGATGAAAGATAGACCCGGGGGCCATAGATTTCACTAGTGGCTTCTCTCGAGAAAATAGCATACGGTGGGTAAACAAATTACTGTTGGGCAATTGATAGAAGATCGAATAATTATGGCGATATCCAAGGCAATGATTAATATATAGGCATCACATCCAAGATTAGTAGACTGACTCCTGCCTGCATCCACTACTATTACTCCACACATCGACTGCTATCCAGCATGCATCTAGTGTATTAAGTTTATGGAGAAACGGAGTAATGCAATAAGAACGATGACATGATGTAGACAAGATCTATTTATGTAGGAATAGACCCCATCTTGTTATCCTTAATAGCAACGATACATGTGTGCCTCGCTACCCCTTCTGTCACTGGGTGAGGACACCGCATGATCGAAACCATCACAAAGCACCTCTTCCCATTGCAAGAAAAATCAATCTAGTTGGCTAAACCAAACCAAAGTTTCGGAGAAGAAATACGAGGCTATAAAATCATGCATATAAGAGATCAAAGAAAACTCAAATAGTATTCATAGATAGATCTGATCATAAACTCGCACTTCATTGGATCCCAACAAACACACCGCAAAAAGTCATTACATCAAATAGATCTCCAAGAACATCGAGGAGAACATTGTATTGAGAATCAAAAAGAGAGAAGAAGCCATCTAGCTACTGCCTACGGACCCATAGGTCTATGGTGAACTACTCATGTAGCATCGGAGGAGCACCAATGAGGATGATGAACCCCTCCGTGATTGTGTTCCCCTCCGGCAGAGTGCCGGAATAGGGCTCTAGATTGGATCTTGTGGTTCTGGCACTTGCGGCGGCTGGAATTGTGTTTCGATCGCTCCCCTAGGGTTTCTGGAATATATGAGAATTTATAGAGCTGAGAGGCGGTGGAGGAGACCCCCATGGGCCCCACCACCCACCTGGGCGTGCCAGGGACCTCTGGCGCCATGGTGGGTTGTGGGCCCCATGGGTCTCCCCTCTAGTGCTTCCTTGGCTCCCAAGTTGTCTTCTGGTCCAAAAAAAATCTCCAAAAAGTTTCGCTGCGTTTGGACTCCGTTTGATAGTTATATTCTGTAAAGTAAAAAACAACAACTAGCACTGGGCACTATGTCAATAGGTTAGTCCCAAAAAATGATATAAAGTTGCTATAAAATGAAGGTAAAACATCCAAGAATGATAATATAACAACATGGAACAATCAAAAGATATAGATATGGTGGAGACGTATTATCACACTCAGCGACATAGCGAGCAATGTCTTGCTTCATTTTGACCACCAGAATCTCTAACGAATGTCTTGGTACATCTTGGCACTACCGGGATGAATAGACAGAGGTGTATCTTGAGCTTCTTCCATAACCTCCTGAATCATATTCAGGTTGTCTTTTGTAGGAACCACTAGGCGACCTTGAAAGAAGAAGGTGCCATCATTATCTATAGTGAAGAATGAGGGCCTTCCTTCTGTGAGATAACGCTTAATCTTCTCGGCTTGAGAGTCATATTTCTGCAGAGTCTTGATGTCGCCCACGAGATCTGGTTTAACAACCAGGGTATTGAGAGAACCCTGGGGAACAATATGGAGGTTCATATTGCGGAATTCTTCATGAGGGGGATTGAGGGAACCTGAAGGAACAATATGGAGGTTCAGCTTGCGGAATTCTTCATGAAGAAGGGGCTGAGCTTGTTGAACCATGAGGTGGTTGCAATATGACTTGCGGCTCAAGGCATCAGCCATTGCATTAGCCTTGCCTGGGGTATAAGAAATACCTAAGTTATAATTTGATATGGCCTCCATCCATCTATGCTGACGAAGGTTCAGATCTGGCCGAGTGAATAAGTACTTCAGACTTTGATGATCTGTGTAGACCTCACAATGATTACCAAGGAGGTAATGTCGCCATAACTTCAGAGCATAGATAACTCCAGCAAGTTCGAGATCATGTGTTGGATTGTTCTCTTCATGAGGACGCAACTGGCGAGAGCCATAAGCAATCACTTTACGCTCTTGCATCAGGACACATCCTAATCCTTGTTGAGAGGCATCGCAATAGATCATGAAGTCTTTGTGTGTATCAGGGGGAGCAAGCACTGGGGCAGAAGTCAACTTGTCTTTTAGAGTTTGGAAACTTTCCTGACATTTGGATGTCCACTCATACTTCTTGCCTTTGTGGAGCAGGTCAGTCAATGGTTTAGCAGTCTTGGAGAAGTTCTTGACAAAACGACGGCAATAGCTGGCGAGTCCGAGAAAACTTCTAACTTGCTTGACATTCTTAGGAGGAGTCCAGTCAAGGATAGCCTGAACTCATTCAGGATTAACAGAAATGCCATCTGCACAGATCACATGGCCAAGATAGGTCACCTTAGGTAACCAGAACTCACACTTGGAGTATTTGGCCTAAAGTTGGTGTTCACGAAGCTTCTCGAGTACAAGTCGAAGATGTTCGGCATGTTCTTCTTCATTCTTGGAATAGACTAGAATATCATCAAGATAAACCATGATGAATTTGTCGAGGTAATCCATGAAGATGTAGTTCATCAATCGAGAGAAGGTGGCTGGAGCATTGGTTAAGCCAAAGGACATGACGGTGTACTCGTATGAACCATAGCGAGTAACAAAGATAGTTTTCGGAATGTCCTCTTCGCGGACCCAGATCTGATGGTATCCTAACCTCAAATCAACTTTAGAGAATACCGATGATCTAGCAAGTTGGTCATACAAGTTGTTGATTCTGGGAAGTGGATATTTGTTCTGAATTGTCGCCTGATTAATAGGCCGATAATCTTGAACCAATCGATTTGTTCCATCCTTCTTCTTAACGAAGAGAGAAGGGGCACCCCAAGCAGAAGAACTGGGGCGAATGAAGCCCTGGCAAAGTGATTCTTTGATTTCCTTCTTAAGCTCGAGAAGTTCATGTGGTGGCATCTTGTATGGACGCTTGGCAATAAGAGTGGTGCTTGGTTTCAAGTCGATGACAAACTCGACAGCTCGAGTAGGGGTATTCATGGAAGTTCTTCTGGAAAGACATCTTGGAAGTCATGAACGACTGGAATGTTCTCGATGTTAAGCAGCGGTGATGCATTCAAAGTATTCATCACATATATCTGGGCTTCGGCATTTTGGATCTTTCGAGCTGATTAGCTCACTATGTGGTCGGAGGGGTGTAAGAGTTGTACTCTTTTAGTGGCACAATCGATCAAAGCACAATGAGCTTTCAGCTAATCCATACCAAGGATGACATCGATGTTCGAAGACGGAAGAACGATGGGAGAGGCAAAGAACTCTAGTCCTTCAATTTCAATGGAGACATTAGGGATCATGTTGGTGGTCCAACATTGGGATTCGGGGTACTAATCACTAAGGGGGAATGCAAATTTTCAAGTGTCATTCCATGCACGAGTGCAAATGCTTCAGATATAAATGAATGCAATGCTCCTATATAAAAAAGAATAGAAGCGAGTACTGAATTAACAGGAAGGGTACCCATCACGATGCTCGGTTCCTCCTGAACTTCTGCAACGTCAACATGGTTAGCATGACCACGACCGAATGCAGGTGGCCTGGTATTATTGTTGTTGCCACGAGCATTTCGACGATCAGTGGAAGGAAGTGCCAGTTGGTTCTGGTTCAGATTGCAGTCCCTAGCACGGTGCCCTGGCTGTCCACACTTGAAGCATAGGCCATCATTGGGACGAGGAGCCATAGTATTGGGCTGTCCACCTTGAATTATGGGCTATCTTGATGGTGGTGGGGGCAGACGAGGTGCATAGGAAGGCCTCTGTGCTGGGGCAGCTTGTGGGTAAACATTGTGCGGAATCCACACTCGGTGCTTCTAAGCAGACGGGCCTGAAGATGAGCTAACATCACGAGTGCGCTTGAGGGTCTCCTGGTGCTCCATACGACTTGTCTCAACCTGAATGGCCTTGTTGACAAGAGCGGCAAAGTCGTTGAACTCATGGAGGCAGAGTGCGAGCTTTAGCTCAGTGTTCAATCCATCACGGAACTTCTCTTGTTTGCGTGCATCAGTGGAGACGTCGTTTTCTGCGTAGCAAGGCAAGTTGAGAAATTCCCGCTGATATGCATCGACAGTCATCCTGCCCTGGACGAGGTTGTGGAACTCCTTCTTCTTGTGCATTATTCCCTGGGGGATGTGACGTGACCAGAAGGCAATCTGGAATTCCACTCAAGTGACAACGGTACCGGTAGGTAGCATATGCTTGTGGATGTCCCACCATTGAGCAACTGGACCCTTCAGATGGTACACCGCAAAGGTGACGTAGTTGGCAGGGCAACACTGCCAGACTCTAGCTCAAAGGTGATGTCAGGAAGCCAGTCATCAGCATCAAGGGGGTTTGTTGAGGTGCGGTAGATAGCTGGGTTGAGACATGAAAAGTCCTGAAGTGTGACTTGTCCATGCTAGTGCTGGTTGTTGGGGTTGGGTAACTGGTTCATGCTTCCTTCGATAAACTGATGGTCCAGCTCAAACCATGCCATCATGGTGGCGACATACGGTGGAGGGGGTGGGTTGTCATCATCATGACCACGACCACGGTTACCTCTCCCAGCCATTCTAAATAGAACAACATGGATCGGTTAACAATTACAACGGCAGGCAAGTAAGACAGAAAAGTACACTACATAGCAGTAGCCATATCTTACAAAAGGGGTCATACATAGAGTTTAGTACATGGACTAGTGACATCGTAGGCAGCACACATGCACGCGATGAATGCAACTAATACTAATAAGTAAGACTACATTAGTTCCACAGGGAACTACGGAAGTGGGCGTATCCTGACAGCTGTTGGTGACGCATCGAGAAATCCTCCATGGAAGGATCCTGCGGTCCATGGATACTCTGATGTAGAAACCGACGCTCAGGTGGAAAAAGAGGACCACGAGCGGGAGTGTAGCCTCCAGCCTCAGGCAACCGACACCACGGGGCATCACAGTCCTAACAGGGTAGAGCACCGAATGAGGCAGCTGCCCATATATGAAAAAGGGGAGAAACTGCGTCAGAGCGTCGTAAAGGTACACACGGGTGTCATACAACTCACAGCGATAAGCTTGGTTGGCTTGATCCATACCATCAGCATGTCGAACTGAGTTCTGGTGGTAGAAGGGCTCGTGAGTGACAGTGGTGTAGGTAGCAGTGTTGTATCCCTGCTCACCCTCACTAGATGCAATAGCAATGTGTCTGAAAGGGGAGTTATCCAAGTCCCGATACTCTCCACGAAGACGTGTCAGAGCAACGTAAGCAGCATCGTGGACTGCCATATCAATGGTCACTCCAACACCATGAGCGGTGTGCAGCACAGAGGGGGAGTCGTCATCACGAGAATAGATACGGACGATGGCACGATACTGCTCCTGGTTAAAGTCCCGGTACTGCTCGTACATGGTGTACTCAGGATGCTAGCAATAACCCAGGTAGGTCATCATCTCAACTAGCACAGCAGGTGAGCCAGAGGCTCCAATAGCCGTCGTGTGGCGCACGACCTGTCTCGTAGGATCCATGTGTAAGCAAAGATGATTCAAAGGAGTCAAACTTTGGAAACTAAAGGTATAACATAATGAAGCGGTAACTGCAAGTAATCAAGGCTTCAGAACAAAATCATTGCGTGATCTTAGAGTTAGAGTTAGTAAAATTTTAACCCGAATAGAAGAGTGATCAGAATCCCAGAGTAAAGGAGCGGAATAAAATATCCTAATCCCACCCATAGGTGATGTGGGCCCGTAAGCCACACGACACAGTTAGTAAAATCATTTTTCTTTCAAGTCTAAACTCAACTTCGACCAAGGAGTGTGGAAGGGGTTCCTACAGGCAGTCGGCTTTGATATCAACTTGTGATGCCCCCGATTCAATCATGCACTAATCATACACGCAAACATGCACGATCAAGATCAGAGACTCACGGGAAGATATCACAACACATCACTACGACACAAAGGATAAACATAAATCTTTATATTACAAACCAGGGGACACGATGATGGAAATATGCCCTAGAGGCAATAACAAAATGGTTATTATTATATTTCCAATCATGATAAAGGTTTATTATTCATGCTAGAATTGTATTGACCGGAAACTTAAATACATGTGTGGATACATAAACAAATACCGCGTCCCTAGTGAGCCTCTACTAGACTAGCTCGTTGATCAAAGATGGTTAAGGTTTCCTAACCATAGACATGTGTTGTCATTTGATAATGGGATCACATCATTAGGATAATGATGTGATGGACAGGACCCATCCGTTAGCTCCGAGTATCGGAGAGGTATCTCTGGGCCCTCGCGGTAATACACATCATAAGAAGCCTTGCAAGCAAAGTGACTAAGGAGTTAGTTACAAGATGATGTATTACGGAACGAGTAAAGAGACTTTCTGGTAACAAGATTGAACTAGGTATGGAGATACCGACGATCGAATCTCGGGCAAGTAACATACCGATGGACAAAGGGAATTACGTATGTTGTCATAACGGTTCGACCGATAAAGATCTTCGTAGAATATGTAGGAACCAATATGGACATCCAGGTTCCGCTATTGGTTATTGACCGGAGAGGTGTCTCGGTCATGTCTACATAGTTCTCAAACCCGTAGGGTCCGCACGCTTAACGTTCAATGACGATATAGTATTATATGAGTTATGTGATTTGGTGACCGAATGTTGTTCGGAGTCCCAAATGAGATCACGAACATGACGAGGAGTCTCAAAATGGTTGGGAAGTAAAGATTGATATATAGGATGATGGTATTTGGACACCGGAAGTGTTTCGGGTGATACCGGGTACTTGTCGGGTCACCGGAAGGAGTTCCGGGCAACCCCGGCAAAGTAATGGGCTTAATGAGCCAAGTGAGGGAACACACCAGCCCACAAGGGGCTGGTGCACCCCCTATAGGTGTCCGGCCCAAGGAGAGAGAAGGAAAGAGGGGACTAGGTCTCCCCCTTCCTTCCCTCTCCCCCTCTTTCCTTCCCCCTTAGGGAATACATGGCAGGGGGGCGCAGGGCAGGGCAGGAGCCCTAGTGGCCGGCGGCCAGCCCTAGGGCGCGCCCTGGCTGCCTCCCCTCCCCCCACCTATATATTTATGGGGAGGGGGTGCCACACAAAGGGACACAACATTGTCTTATCCTTGTGCGGCGCCCCCGTCCACCGTTTACACCCTCGCTCATATTTTCGTAGTGCTTAGGCGAAGCCCTACGAAGATCACTTCACCATCACCATCACCACGACGTCGTGCTACCGGAACTCATCTACTACTTTGCCCGTCTTGCTGGATCAAGAAGGCGAGGACGTCACCGAGCTGAACGTGTGCTGAACGCGGAGGTGCCATACGTTCGGTACTTGATCGGTTGGATTGCGAAGAAAGTTCGACTACATCAACCGTGTTGTCAAACGCTTCCGCTTACTGTCTACGAGGGTACGTAGACTCA
The DNA here is from genome assembly GCA_011799875.1 of Thinopyrum elongatum. Lineage (NCBI taxonomy): Eukaryota > Viridiplantae > Streptophyta > Magnoliopsida > Poales > Poaceae > Thinopyrum > Thinopyrum elongatum. Next base: position 172,965,729 of record CM022298.1, on the reverse strand, counting down.
CTCTCCCCTCATTGCTATGCATCTCCTTGATAGATCTTGTGTGTGCGTAGATTTTTATTTATTTTGCATGCAATGTTTCCCAACAGTGGCATCAGAGCCAGGTCTATGCGTAGATGATATGCACGAGTAGAACACAAAGAGTTGTGGACGGTGATGTTCATACTCTTACCACCAACATCTTATTTTGATTCGGCGGTATTGTGGGATGAAGCGGCCCGGACCAACCTTACATGTCCATGTACATGAGACCGGTTCCACTGACAGACATGCAACTAGTTTTGCATAAAGGTGGCTGGCGGGTGTCTGTTTCTCCTACTTTAGTTGAATTAAATTTGACTGTGGACGGTCCTTGAAGAAGGTTAAAACAACAAACTTGATAAATCACCGTTGTGGTTTTTGCTGTAGGTAAGAACGGTTCTTGCTAGAAGCCCGTAGTAGCCACGTAAAACTTGCAACAACTAAGTAGAGGACGTCTAACTTGTTTTTGCAGGGCATGTTGTGATGTGATATGATCAAGACATGATGTGATATATGTTATTGTATGAGATGATCATGTTTTGTAATTTATCGGCAACCGGCAGGAGCCTTATGGTTGTCTCTTTATTGTATAAAATGCAAATTCCATGTAATTGTTTTACTTTATCACTATGCGTTAGCGATAGTTGTAGAAGCAATAGTTGGCGAGACGACCACGACGCAATGATGGAGATCAAGGTGTCGAGCCGGTGACAATTGAGATCATGACGATGCTTTGGAGATGGAGATCAAAAGCACAAGATGATGATGGCCATATCTTGTCACATATTTTGAATGCATGTGATGTTTATCCTTTATGCATCTTATTTTGCTTAGTACGACGGTAGCATTATAAGATAATCCCTTCACTAAATTTCAAGATAAAAGTGTTCTCCCTGAGTATGCACCGTTGCCAAAGTTCATCATTTTGAAGCACCACGTGATGATCGGGTGTGATAGACTCTACGTTCACATACAATGGGTGTAAGACAGTTTTGCACATGCATAATACTTGGGTTAAACTTGACGAGCCTAGCATGTACAGACATGGTCTCGGAACACTGGAGACCGAAAGGTCGAACGTGAATCATATAGTAGATATGATCAACATAGAGATGTTCACCATTGATGACTACCCCATCTCATGTGATGATCGGACATGGGTTAGTTGAGTTGGATCACGTATCACTTAGATAAGTTGAGGGATGTTTATTTAAGTGGGAGTTCATTAGTAATTTGATTAATTGAACTTAATTTATCATGAACTTAGTCCTGATAGTATTTGCATATCTATGTTGTAGATCAATAGGTCGCAATATAGCTCCCCTATGTTTTTGATATGTTCCTAGAGAAAACTAAGTTGAAAGATGATAGTAGCAATGATGCGGACTGGGTCCGTGATCTGAGGATTATCCTCATTGCTGCATAGAAGAATTATGTCCTTGATGCACCGCTAGGTGACAGACCTATTGCAGGAGCAGATGCAGATGTTATGAACGTTTGGCAAGCTCGATATGATGACTACTTAATAATTTAGTGCGCCATGCTTTACGGCTTAGAACCGGGACTTCAAAAACGTTTTGAACGTCACAGAGCATATGAGATGTTTCGAGAGCTGAAATTGGTATTTCAGACTCATGCCCGTATCGAGAGGTATGAGACCTCTGACAAGTACTTTGCCTACAAGATGGAGGAGAATAGCTCAGCCAGTGAGCATGTGCTCAGAATGTCTGAGTACTACAATCGCTTGAATCAAGTTGGAGTTAATCTTCCAGATAAGATAGTGATTGACAGAGTCCTCTAGTCACTATCACCAAGCTACTAGAACTTCGTGATGAACTATAATATGCAAGGGATGACGAAAACGATTCCCGAGCTCTTCGCGATGCTGAAATCGGCGAAGGTAGAAATCAAGAAAGAGCATCAAGTGTTGATGATTAACAAGACCACTAGTTTCAAGAAAAAGGGCAAGGGAAAGAAAGGGAATTTCAAGAAGAATGGCAAGCAAGTTGCCACTCCCATGAAGAAGCCCAAAGCTGGACCTAAGCCTAAAACTAAGTGCTTCTACTACAAAGGGAATGGTCACTGGAAGCGGAACTGCCCCAAATACTTGGCGGATAAGAAGGATGGCAAAGTGAACAAAGGTATATTTGATATAGATGATACTGATGTGTACCTTACTAGTATTCATAGTAGCCCCTGGGTATTTGATACTGGTTCAGTTGCTAAGATTAGTAACTCGAAACAGGAGTTGCAGAGTAAACAGAGACTAGCTAAGGGCGAGGTGACAATGTGTGTTGGAAGTGATTCCAAGGTTGATACGATCACCATCGCACACTCCTTCTACATTCGGGATTAGTGTTGAACCTAAATAAATGTCATTTGGTATTTGCGTTCAGCATGAATATGACTGGATCATGTTTATTGCAATACGATTATTCATGTAAGTCAGAGAATAATTGTTGTTCTGTTTACATGAATAAAACCTTCTATGGTCATACACCCAATGTGAATGGTTTATTGAATCACGATTGTAGTGATACACATATTCATAATATTGATGCCAAAAGATGCAAAGTTGATAATGATAGTGCAACATACTTGTGGCACTGCCGTTTAGGTCATATTGGTGTAAAGCGCATTAAGAAACTCCATGCGGATGGATTTTTGGAATCACTTGATTATGAATCATTTGATACTTGCGAACCATGCCTCATGGACAAGATGACTAAAACTCCGTTCTCCGGAACAATGGAGTGAGCTAATGACTTATTGGAAATAATACATACCGATGTATGCGGTCCGATGAGTGTTGAGGCACACGGTGGGTATCGTTATTTTCTGACCTTCACAGATGATTTGAGTAGGTATGGGTATATCTACTTGATGAAACACAAATCTGAAACATCGTAACAAGAAAATAAAGTTTCTACGATCTAATCGCGGAGGCGAATATTTGAGTTACGAGTTTGGCCTTCATTTAAAACAATGTGGAATTGTTTCACAACTCACGCCACCTAGAACACCACAACGTAATGGTGTGTCCGAACGCCGTAATCGTACTTTATTGGATATGGTGCGTTCTATGATGTCTCTTACCGATTTACCACTATCGTTTTGGGGTTATGCATTAGAGACAGCCGCATTCACGTTAAATAGGGCACCGTCTCAATCCGTTGAGATGACACCGTATGAACTGTGGTTTGGCAAGAAACCTAAGCTGTCGTTTCTTAAAAGTTTGGGGTTGCGACACTTATGTCAAAAGGCTTCAGCCTGATAAGCTCGAACCCAAATCGGAGAAGTGCGTCTTCATAGGATACCCTAAGGAAACAATTGGGTACACCTTCTACCATAGATCCGAAGGCAGGATCTTTGTTGCCAAGAATGTATCCTTTCTAGAGAAGGAGTTTCTCTCGAAAGAAGTGAGTGGGAAGAAAGTAGAACTTGATGAGGTAATTGTACCTTCTCTCCAATTGGAAAGTAGCACATCAGAGAAATCCGTTCCCGTGATGCCTACACCAACTAGAGAGGAAGCAAATGATAATGATCATGAAACTTCAGATCAAGTTGCTACTGAACCTCGTAGGTCGACCAGAGCACAATCCGCACCAGAGTGGTATAGTAATCCTGTCCTGGAAGTCATGTTACTAGACCAAGGCTAACCTACGAACCATGAAGAAGCTATGATGAGCCCAGATTCTGATAAATGGCTTGAGGCCATGAAATCTGAGATACGATCCATATATGAGAACAAAGTATGGACTTTGGTGGATTTGCCCGATGATCGGCAAGCCATAAAGAATAAATGGATCTTCAAGAGGAAGATGGACGCTGATGGTAATATCACTGTCTATAAAGCTCGACTTGTCGCAAAAGGTTTTCGACAAGTTCAAGGGGTTGACTACGATGAGACTTTCTCACTCGTAGCGATACTTAAGTCTGTCCGAATCATGTTAGCAATTGCCGCATTTTATGATTATGAAATCTGGCAAATGGACATCAAAACTGCATTCCTTAATGGATTTCTTAAAGAAGAGTTGTATATGATGCAACCAGAAGGTTTTGTCAATCCTGAAGATGCTAACAAAGTGTGCAAGCTCCAGCGATCCGTCTATGGACTGGTGCAAGCATCTCAAAGTTGAAATATACGCTTTGATGAGGTGATCAAAGCATATGGTTTTATACAGTCTTATGGTGAAGCCTGTATTTACAAGAAAGTGAGTGGGAGCTCTATAGCATTTCTGATATTATATGTGGATGACATATTGTTGATTGGAAATGATATAGAATTTCTAGATAGCATAAAAGGATACTTGAATAAGAATTTTTCAATGAGAGACCTCGGTGAAGCTGCTTACGTATTGAGCATCAAGTTCTATAGGGATAGATCGAGACGCTTAATAGGACTTTCAGAAAGCACATACCTTGACAAAGTTTTTGAAGAAGTTCAAAATGGATCAGTCAAAGGAGTTCTAGCCTGTATTGTAAGGTGTGAAGTTGAGTAAGACTCAAAGCCCGACCACGGCAGAAGATAGAGAGAGAATGAAAGTCATTCCCTATACCTCACCATAGGTTCTTTAAAGTATGCCATACTATGTACCAGACCTATTGTGTACCTTGCCATGAGTTTGGCAAGGGGGTACAATAGTGATTCAGGTGTAGATCACTGGACAACGGTCAAAATTATCCTTAGTTACCTAAGAGGACTAAGGAAATATTTCTCGGTTATGGAGGTGATAAAGAGTTCGTCGTAAAGGGTTACGTCGATGCAAGCTTTGACACCAATCCGGATGACTCTGAGTCTCAATCTGGATACGTATTGAAAGTGGGAGCAATAAGCTAGAGTAGCTCCATGCAGAGCATTGTAGACATATAAATTTGCAAAATACATACGGATCTGAATGTGACAGACCCGTTGACTAAACTTCTCTCACAAGCAAAACATGATCACACCTTAAGTGCTCTTTGGGTGTTAATCACATGGCGATGTGAACTAGATTATTGACTCTAGTAAACCCTTTGGGTATTGGTCGCATGGCGATGTGAACTATGGGTGTTAATCACATGGCGATGTGAACTCTGGGTGTTAATCACATGGTGATGTTAACTAGATTATTGACTCTAGTGCAAGTGGGAGACTGATGGAAATATGCCCTAGAGGCAATAATAAAATGGTTATTATTATATTTCCTTAATCATGATAAAGGTTTATTATTCATGCTAGAATTGTATTGACCGGAAACTTAAATACATGTGTGGATACATAAACAAATACTGTGTCCCTAGTGAGCCTCTACTAGACTAGCTCGTTGATCAAAGATGGTTAAAGTTTCCTAACCATAGACATGTGTTGTCATTTGATAACGGGATCACATCATTAGGAGAATGATGTGATGGACAGGACCCATCCGTTAGCTTAGCATAATGATCGTTCAGTTTATTGCTATTGCTTTCTTCATGTCAAATACATATTCCTTCGACTATGAGATTATGTAACTCCCGCATACCGGAGGAATACCTTGTGTGCTATCAAACATCACAACGTAACTGGGTGATCATAAAGATGCTCTATAGGTATCTCTGAAGGTGTTTGTTGAGTTGGCATAGATCGATATTAGGATTTGTCACTCCGAGAATCGGAGAGGTATCTCTGGGCCCTCTCGATAATACACATCATAAGAAACCTTGCAAGCAAAGTGACTAAGGAGTTAGTTGCAAGATGATGTATTACGGAATGAGTAAAGAGACTTGCCGTTAACGAGATTGAACTAGGTATGGAGATACCGACGATCGAATCTCGGGCAAGTAACATACCGATGGACAAAGCGAATTATGTATGTTGTCATAGCGGTTCGACCGATAAGATCTTTGTAGAATATGTAGGAACTAATATGGACATCCAGGTTCCGCTATTGGTTATTGACCGGAGAGGTGTCTCGATCATGTCTACATAGTTCTCGAACCTGTAGGGTCCGCACGCTTAACGTTCGATGACGATATAGTATTATATGAGTTATGTGATTTGGTGACGGAATGTTGTTTGGAGTCCCGAATGAGATCACGGACATGACGAGGAGTCTCGAAATGGTCAAGAAGTAAAGATTGATATATAGGACGATGGTATTTGGACACCGGAAGTGTTTCGGGTGATACCGGGTACTTGTCGGGTCATCGGAAGGAGTTCCGGGAAACCCCGGCAAAGTAATGGGCCAAGTGAGGGAACACACAAGCCCACAAGGGGCTGGTGCACCCCCTATAGGTGGCCGGCCCTAGGAGAGAGAAGGAAAGAGGGGTCTAGGTCTCCCCCTTCCTTCCTTCTCCCCCTCTTTCCTTCCCCCTTGGGGAATACATGGCAGGGGGCGCAGGGCAGGGCAGGAGCCCTAGTGGCCGGCGGCCAGCCCTAGGGCACGCCCTGGCTGCCTCCCCTCCCCCACCTATATATATATATATATATGGGGAGGGGGCGCCACACAAAGGGACACAACATTGTCTTAGCCGTGTGCGGCGCCCCCGTCCACCGTTCACACCCTCGGTCATATTTTCGTAGTGCTTAGGCGAAGCCCTGCAGAGATCACTTCACCATCACCGTCACCACACCGTCATGCTGCTGGAACTCATCTACTACTTCACCCATCTTGCTAGATCAAGAAGGCGAGGACATCACCGAGCTGAATGTGTGCTGAACGTGGAGGTGCCGTACGTTCGGTACTTCATCGGTTGGATCGCGAAGAAAGTTCGACTACATCAACCGCGTTGTCAAACGCTTCCGCTTACTGTCTACGAGGATACGTAGACTCACTCTCCCCTCGTTGCTATGCATCTCCTTGATAGATCTTGCGTGTGCGTAGAAAAAAATTTGTTTTCCATGCAACATTTCCCAACACACGAGGACCCGAATACATAAGTCATCAAAGCAAATAGTATCTGAGTACATACATAGTTAGACAAGTTTTGTCTTAACAAGGTTGATCAAAACAACGCCACTAGATCGAAAGGCGACGCCTCCTGCCTGGGACCTATGGACTACTCCTGGTCGTCGGTTGATACGTCTCCAACGTATCTGTATTTTTTAATGTTCCATCCTGTTATATTATCATTCTTGGATGTTTTATATTCATTTTATAGCAACTTTATATCATATTTGGGACTAACCTATTGCCATAGTGCCCAGTGCCAGTTGCTATTTTTTGCTTGTTTTTTACTTCACAGAATATCCATATCAAACATAGTCCAAACACAGCGAAACTTTTTAGAGATTTTTTTTCAGCCCAGAAGACAACTTGGGAGCCAAGGAAGTGCACAAGGGGAGGCCCGTGGGGCCCACCACCCACTTGGGCGCGCCAAAGGCCCCTGGCGCGCCCTGATGGATGGTGGGACCCACAGAGGTCTCCTCCACCGCCTCTCAGCTGTATAAACACTCAGATATTCCAAAAACCCTAGGGGAGTCGTTGAAACACAATTCCAGCCGCTGCAAGTTCCAGAACCACGAGATCCAATCTAGAGCCCTATTTCGACACTTTGCCAGAGGGGAACACGATCACGGAGGGGTTCATCATCCTCATTGGTGCTCCTCCGATGATGCGTGAGTAGTACACCATAGACCTACGGGTCCGTAGGCAGTAGCTAGATGGCTTCTTCTCTCTTTTTGATTCTCAATACAATGTTCTCCTCGATGTTCTTGGAGATCTATTTGATGTAATGACTTTTTGCGGTATGTTTGTTGGGATCCGATGAAGTGCGAGTTTATGATCAGATCTATCTATGAATATTATTTGAGTTTTCTTTGATCTCTTATATGCATGATTGTTATAGCCTCATATTACTTCTCTAAAACTTTGGTTTGGTTTGGCCAACTAGATTGATTTTTCATGCAATGGGAAGAGGTGCATTGTGATGGGTTCGATCTTGCGGTGTCCTCACCCAGTGACAGAAGGGGCAGGGAGGCACGCTTGTCTCGTTGCTATTAAGAATAAAAAGATTGGGTCTATTCCTACATGAATAGATCTTGTCTACATCATGCCATCGTTCTTATTGCATTACTCTGTTTCTCCATGAACTTAATACACTAGATGCATGCTGGATAGCAGTCGATGTGTGGAGTAATAGTAGTAGATGCAAGCAGGAGTCAGTCTACTAATCTTGGACGTGATGCCTATATACATGAGCATTGCCTTGGATATCATCATAATTATTTGCTCTTCTATCAATTGCCCAACAGTAATTTGTTTACCCACCGTATGCTATGTTCTCGAGAGAAGCCACTAGTGAAATATACTGCCCCCGGGTCTATCTTTTATCATATTGTTTTCAGATCTATTATTCCAAAAACCCAAAAATACTTTTCTGCACTTTTTATTTGCATCTTTTATTTCGCGTTTTATTCAGATCTATTTATCAAATCTGATACAAACCAATCTATCTTTTTACCGGTGAGAGATTGACAACCTCTCTTACGCGTCGGGTTGCAAGTATTTGTTCTTTGTGTGCAGGTACCGTTTCATAGTGTTGCTTGGTCCTCCTATTGGATTGATACCTTGGTTTGATAACTGAGGGAAATACCTACTGTAGCTGTATTGCATCATCCCTTCCTCTTTGTGGAAATACCGACGCAGTTTCAAGCCACATCAAGGTACCGTTTACATAGTGTTGCTTGGTTCTCCTACTGGATTGATAACCTTGGTTTCATAATTGAGGGAAATACTTACTGTAGCTATGCTGCATCATCCCTTCCTCTTTGGGGAAATACCAACGCAGTTTCAAGCCACATCAAAGGAATTTCTGGCGCCGTTGCCGGGGAGACATCATTAACATCTATCAGGTTCCTAATCAAAAATCTAATCTCCTTGCAATTTACATTATTTGCCATTTGCCTCTCTTTTTCATCTCACCGACTTCACAAAAAATTTGCCTTTTTATTCGCCTTCTTTTTCGTTCGCCTTTTTCTCATTTGATCTTTTGTTTGCGTGTGATCTTGTTTGTTCTCATCATTATGTCTAGATCTGAAAAGAGTAGTAATGCTTTTGCAACCGGTGCAGGCTCTTTGGACAATCTGTCTGTGCTTTTAAAACTTATGAAAAATAAAGGAAATATTCATGAAGTTGCTAGAGAAAAATTTGATGATTTTGGTTCTCGTGAAGAGTAACTACTATCTTGCATACTAAAAAACTCCGCGTAGGTAGCGGCAATATTATTGGAAAAGGTGTTATTCAAGATTTCTTTACTTGTGCCGGTACATTACCTATGTTAGGAGGGTCAATCCTTAATAAAACCTCGAGTATTGCGGATGCAATATCTTTGCTAATAGTTGAACTTGAAAGACAATTTGTTCACATGCATCCTTGCATACAACGGATCTAATTACAATTCTCAAATATTCATGATCCTTCGGTTAAACGTGTTACCACAATATTTTTAGCATATGAGTTTGGGCATATTATGAAAGAAGCGGTGAAATTTTTGCACATTAGAATATAAATTGTGGTTGCCCTCCTATAGAGGAGATCCTTTTTAATCAAGAAGAGATTAGGAGATTACAATCTACAGATTATGCCGCTTATAATGAAAACCTAAGAAAAAGGGTTCCTCCCGTTGTTTTGATTGATAAGATTTCTGAACTCAATGACAATTTTTCTATACAAAATAATGGATTAGGATTTGTGCTTAGGGACAAACTTAGGGAATTTAATCAAAGGAATGTTTACAATGAAGAGATCATTATCAAATATAAAGGGCCAAGGGAGGAACATATTCCTCCCAAACTTGATCCCATAGATCCCTACCCAATTAAATTTAGCCCGTTTGATTATTTTTGCTTGCCACAGAGGAAACTTCCAGCGGAAAGGTGGGAATATGAGATGAGCATGGATGATCTCCCTCACTTCTATTACAATAGTTGAATCTATGCATTATACCTAGCTAGGGGCATAAAACGATAGCGCTTGTTGGGAGGCAACCCAATGAATAAAATTTATTTTTGCCTTTTACTTTCTGTTCTTTAGTGTTTGCACAATTATGACTCTGTTATGATTGTGATTTTTATGTTTTAATTAGTGTTTGTGCCAAGTAAAGCCTTTGGGATAGCTTTGGGTGATAGTTGATTTGATCCTATTGAAAAACAGAAACTTTTGTGTCCAGTAACAGAATTGATAAATTCATAGAAGCGATGAGAAATTCTGAAGTTTTTACACACGATTGATATACAGATTAACTCTTTTTTACTAATTTTTCAGAATTTTTGGAGTTACAGAAGTATGAGTAAAATTCGTGTCTTTACAGACTGTTCTGTTTTCGACAGATTCTGTTTTCTTTGCATTGTGTGCTTATTTTGATGAATCTATGGATTGTATCGGGATTATAAGCCTTGGTAAAGTTAGAATACAGTAGGTATAATGCAATAACAAAATATGAATGGGTTTTCAACAGTACTTAAGGCAAAGATTGGTTTTCTTATACTAAGGGATCTCACGAAGGTTTTGTTAAGTTTTGTGTGATTGAAGTTTTCAAGTTTTGGGTGAGATCTCGATGGATGAAGGAATGAGGAGTGAAAAGAGCCTAAGCTTGGGAATTACCATGGAATCCCAAGGTAATATTCAAGGAAAACCAAGCAACTAAGCTTGGAGATGCCCCGGAAGGCATGCCCTCTTTCTTCTAACAACCATCGCTAGTTTCACTTGGAGCTATATTTTTATTCATCACATATCATGAGTTTTGCTTGGAGGGTCTTGTATTATATGAGTCTTTATTTGTTTTGCTTTTTAGTTTGTCACAATCATCCTTGCTGGACACACCTATTTGAGAGAGCCATAATTATGCTATGATTTGTTAGAATTGCTCTATGTGCTTCACTTAATTTTTTTGAGATATGATGATAGTAATATGTGAGTCATGTTGGTGAGTAATTATGCTTTAGTAAGAATATTGGTGTTAAGGTTTTTGATTCCCTATGCAAGCACGAAAGTCAATAGTTATGCAATGAAATTACATCCTACTTGTGGTGCATTATTCGGTGTTAGTTATGCTTAATGCTCGTTTATGAGAATTTTCGTTTCTTGGTTGGTTGCTTCTCAATCTATTTGGTTGCCTTTCCTTGTACTAAGTGGGAATACTACTTGTGCATACAAAATCCTCAAACCCAGTTATGCCATATGAGTCCACCATACCTACCTATATGTGGTATTTCCGTGCCGTTCTAAGTAAATTTGTATGTGCCAACTATAATTTTCAAAATGAATTTCCTTTTTGTGTGCCCATACCACTCATGAAGCGGGAGGGGGTGGCCGATATTTTTCCATGCTAGATGTGTTATTCTCAAGATGAGTGTTTATTCACTTGTCATTGCACGAGAGTGTGGCGGTAATAGGGATGCCCTGTCCCAAAATGAAAAAGAAATTTACTTTATGTTATCAAATAATAAATTCCTTGGAAAGTGTTGGTATGGAAGGCACCCGTGGATACGGCTAGCCATGGATTGTGAAAGAATGGTGGAAAAAGGAATAAACTTTATTTTATGTTTGGGAACCACCTATGATGTATCTAGCATGGAAAGTATTGGGAACTACTGGGTCGTTTTCGTTGACGGGAAAAGCATGCCTCTCAAAAAAAATTATCTCCCAATTTAAGCTTTGAGCTTTGGTACCTCTACAAATCTCTGCTTCCCTCTGTGAAGGGCCTATCTATTTACTTTTATGCAATTTTTATTTTTATTTGAGTCTCCATCTTCTCTTATAAAGCACCAACTAGGGAGCACTATGACCATACTAGTGCATTGGATGTAGGTAATATTCGAGTGTGTTTCATGAATGGATCAACGATTGCGCATGATGGGACAGGGATAGCATTCTTTAGTGTTGATATTTCGGAAGACATGGTTGCTTGTTGATATGCTTCAGTATTGAAGTCTTCATGTCAATTATAGACTATTGCTTTGAACCATCTAAAAGTCCAAATGTCCATACTACAAAAAGAAAAGAATATGTAATGAACATGTTAGGCAACATTCCACATCAAAAATTCTGTTTTTATTATTTACCTACTCGAGGATGAGCAGGAATTAAGCTTGGGGATGCTGATACTTCTCCTATGTATCTATAATTTTTTATTGTTCCATGTTGTTTATATTTTCATTCTGGATGTTTTACCTTCATTTTATAGCCACTTTATATCATTTTTTGGGACTAACCTATTGACATAGTGCCCAGTGCCAGTTGTTGTTTTTTGCTTGTTTTTTACTTCGCAGAATATCCATATCAAACGGAGTCCAAACACAGCGAAACTTTTTGGAGATTTTTTTCAGCCCAGAAGACAACTTGGGAGCCAAGGAAGTGCATGAGGGGAGGCCCGTGGGGCCCACCACCCACCTGGGCGTGCCAGAGGCCCCTAGCGCGCCCTAAAGGGTGGTGGGGCCCACGAAGGTCTCCTCCACCACCTCTCAGCTCTATAAATACTTAGATATTCTAGAAACCCTAGGAGAGTCGTCAAAACACAATTCCAGACACCGCAAGTTCCAGAACCACGAGATCCAATCTAGAGCCCTATTCTGGCACTTTGCCGGAGGGGAACACGATCACGGAGGGGTTCATCATCCTCATTGGTGCTCCTCCGATGATGCGTCAGTAGTTCACCATACACCTACGGGCCCGTAGGCAGTAGCTAGGTGGCTTCTTCTCTCTTTTTGATTCTCAATACAATGTTCTCCTCGATGTTCTTGGAGATCTATTTGATGTAATGACTTTTTGCAGTGTGTTTGTTGGGATCCGATGAAGTGTGAGTTTATGATCAGATCTATCTATGAATATTATTTTGAGTTTTCTTTGATCTCTATTATTTTGAGTTTTATTCGATCTCTTATATGCATGATTGTTATAGCCTCGTATTTCTTCTCCGAAACTTTGGTTTGGTTTGGCCAACTAGATTGATTTTTCTTGTAATGGGAAGAGGTGCTTTGTGATGGGTTCGATCTTGCGGTGTGCTCGCCCAGTGATAGAAGGGGTAGCGAGGCACGCATGTATCGTTGTTATTAAGGATAAAAAGATGGGGTCTATTCCTACATGAATAGATCTTGTCTACATCATGTCATCGTTCTTATTGCATTACTCCGTTTCTCCATGAACTTAATACACTAGATGCATGCTGCATAGCGGTCAATGTGTGGACTAATAGTAGTAGATGCAGGCAGGAGTCGGTCTACTAATCTTGAACGTGATGCCTATATACATGATCATTGCCTTGGATATCGTCATAATTATTTGCTCTTTTATCAATTGCCCAACAGTAATTTGTTTACCCACCGTATGCTATTTTCTCGAGAGAGGCCACTAGTGAAATCTACGCCCCCCGGGCCTATCTTTTATCATATTGTTTTCAGATCTATTATTTGAAAAACCCAAAAATACTTTGCTGCACTTTTTCTTTACTTATTTTATTTTGTGTTTTCACTAAATCTATTTATCGAATCTCATACAATTTTAGCTATCTTTTTACCGTCGAGGGATTGACAACCCCTCTTACGCGTTGGGTTGCAAGTATTTGTTCTTTGTGTGCAGGTACTGTTTACATAGTGTTGCTTGGTTCTCCTACTGGATTGATAATCTTGGTTTCATAACTGAGGGAAATACTTACCGTCGATGTGCTGCACCATCCTCTCCTCTTCGGGGAAATACCAACGCAGAGATTTTGATAAATAGATCTAACAAAAATACAAAATAAAATAAATAAAAGAAAATTGCAGCAAGGTATTTTTGGTTTTAATATATGATAGGAAATAGACCCGGGGGCCATAGTTTTCACTAAAGGCTTCTCTCGAGAAAATAGCATACGGTGCGTAAACAAATTATTGTTGGGCAATTGAATGAAAAGCAAATAATTATGATGATATCCAAGGCAATGATCATGTTATAAAGGCATCACATCCAAGATTAGTAGACCGAAACGATTCTGCATCTACTACTATTACTCCACACATCGACCGCTATCCAGCATGCATCTAGTGTATTAAGTTCATGGAAAAACGGAGTAATGCATTAAGAAAGATGACATGATGTAGACAAGATAAACTCACGTATGAATAAACCCCATCTTGGTACCCTTAATAGCAACGATACATGCGTGTCATGTCTCTTTCTGTCACTGAGATTGAGCACCGCAAGATCGAACCCATCACAAAACACCTCTTCCCATGGCAAGATAAATCAATCTAGTTGGCTAAACCAAACCAATAAATCGGAGAAGAAATACGAGGCTATAACAATCGTGCATAAAAGAGTTCAGAGAAGACTCAAATAATATTCATGGATAGATCTGATCATAAACTCATAATTCATCGGATCCCAACAAACACACTGGAAAAAAGAGTTATATCAAATAGATCTCCAAGAACATCGAGGAGAACAATGTATTGAAGATCAAAAAGAGAGAAGACGCCATCTAGATATAAACTATGGACCCGTAGGTCTGTGGTAAACTACTCACGCATCATCGGAGGGGCAGCAAGGATGATGAACCCCTCCGTGATTGTTGCCCCCTCCGGCAGAGTGCCAGAAAAGGCCTCTAGATTGGATCTCGTGGTTCTGGAACTTGCGGCGGTGGAAAGAGAATTTCATCGATTCCCCTAGGGTTTTTGGGATTTTAGAGTATTTATAGAGGCGGAGGTAGGTCAAGGTGGTGCCCGAGGGCTCCACTACACACCAGGGCACGCCTGGGGCCTTTGGCGCGCCATGGTGCCTAGTGGGCCCCTCTGGCCTCCTCTCGTGGCCTCCAGAAGCTTCCAGGGCCTCTTCTTGCCAGAAAAAATCTCCAAAAAGTTTCTTGGCATTTGGACTTCGTTTGGTATTGATATTCTACAAAGTAAAAAACAAGCAAAAAACAACAACTTGCACTGGGCACTAAGTTAATAGGTTAGTCCCAAAAAATGATATAAAGTTGCTAGTAAATGTATATAAAACATCCAAGATTGATAATATGACATTATGGAACAATAAAAAATTATAGGTACATTGGACACGTATCAGCATCCCCAAGCTTAATTCATGCTCGTCCTCGAGTAGGTAAATGATAAAAACATAATTTTTGATGTGGAATGCTGCCTATCATGTTCATCACATATTCATTTCTTTTGTAGCATGGACATTTGGATTTTAAATGATTCAAAGCAATAGTCTATAATTTGACATGAAGACATCAATACTCAAGCATATCAAAAAGCAACCATGTCTTTCAAAATATCAACGCCAAAGAAAGCTATCCTTAGTCCATTATGCTCAATCATTGATCCATTCATGAAACACACTCAAATATTAGCTACATCCAATGCATGAGTATGATAATAGTGTTCCCTAGTTGGTGCTTTATAAGAGAGGATGGAGACTCAATAAAAATAAAAATTGCATAAAAGTAAATAGATAGGCCCTTCGCAGAGGGAAGCAGATATTTGTAGAGGTGCCAGAGCTCAAACCTTAAATTGAGAGATAAAATTGTTTTGAGAGGCATGCTTTTCCTATCGACGAAAATGACTAAGAATTCCCAATATCTTCCATGCTAGATAAATCATAGGCGGTTCCCTAACATAAAGTAAAGTTTATTTCCTTTCTACCATTCTCACACAATCCATGGATAGTCGTATCCACAGGTGCCTTCCATACCAACACTTTCCAAGGAATTTATTATTGACAACATATAAGTAATTTTTTCATTTCGGGACTGGCTATCCCTATTACCTGCCACACTCCCGTGCAATGACAAGTGAATAAACACTCATCTTGAGAATAACATACCTAGCATGGAATATATTGGCCATCCCCTGCCGCTTCATGAGCGGTACGGGCACACAAAAAGGAAATTCATTTTGAAAATGAGAGTTGGCACATACAAATTTACTTGGAACGGCATGGAAATACCACATGTAGGTAGGTATGGTGGACTCATTTCGCACAACTTTGGGTTTAAGGAGTTGGATGCACAAGCAGTATTTCTGCTTACTACAAATGAAGGCTAGCAAATAGATTGAGAAGCGACCAACCAAGAAACGAAAACAATCATAAACAAGCATTAAACATAACTAACACTAAATAATGCACCACAAGTTGGATGTAACTTCGTTGCATAACTATTGACTTTCGTGCTTGTGTAGGGAATCACAAACCTTAACACCAATATTCTTACTAAAGCATAATTACTCACCAACATGACTCACATATTACTATCTCCATATCGCAAAACTATTGCAAGGAATCAAGTTTATAATATCCAATGATCTTCATGAAAGTTTTTATTATATCCCTCTTGGATATCTATCACTTTGGGACCAAGTTCACATATTGTGCAATTTACCATTACTATTCTTAACTCTCAAAAATATTTAAGTGAAGCATGAGAGCATAAATATTTCTTCAACATTTTCAACTCTCAAAATAATATAAGTGAAGCATGAGAGCATATTTCTTCAAAATTTACTAATGCTCAAAATAATCTAAGTGAAGCATGAGAGCATTTCTTCAAATTTTACTAACTCTCAAAATAATCTAAGTGAAGCATGAGAGTATTTCTTAAAAAATTAAACCACAACCGTGCTCAAAAAGATATAAGTGAAGGACCAGAGCAATTCCCTAGCTCAAAAAATTTAAGTGAAGCACATAGAGCAATTATAACAAATCATAATGGCTCTCTCAAATAGGTGTGTCTAGCAAGGATGATTGTGACAAACTAAAAAACAAGACAAGCAAAGACTCATATAATACAATACGCTCCAAGCAAAACTCATGATATGTGACGAATAAAAATATACCACCAAGTAAAATTACAGATGGTCGTTAGAAGAAAGAGGGGATGCCTTCCGAGGCATCCCCAAGCTTAGTTGCTTGGGAGTCCTTGAATATTAACTTGGGGTACCTCGGGCATCCCCAAGCTTAGGCTCTTGCCACTCTTTATTCCTTCATCCATCGTGATCTTGCCCAAAACTTGAAAACTTCAATCACACAAAACTTAACAAAACCTTCGTGAGATCCGTTAGTATAAGAAAACAATTCACTACTTTAAGTACTGTTGCAACCCATTCATATTTTGTTATTGCATTATACCTACTATATTCTAACTTTACCATGTATTATACCCCCCAATACAATCCATAGATTCATCAAAATAAGCACATAATGCAACGAAAACAGAATCTGTCAAAAACAGAACAGTCTGTAGAAAACTGAATTAAGCTCATACTTCTGTAAGTCCAAAAATTATGAAACATTAGGACAACGTGGGCAATTTGTATATCAATCATGTGTAAAAATTAAGAGTTTTTCCTCGTTACAGCAAATTTTAACAATTCTGCTACTGGACGCGAAACCTTCTGTTTTCCAACAGGATCAAGTTAACTATCATCCAACATAATCCTAAAGGTTTAACTTGGCACAAACACTAACTAAAACACAATCATAACAGTAGCATAAATGCATATTTATTGAAAAACAGAAAAGTATAACTATTGGGTTTTCTCCCAACAAGCTTTTTCTTTATAGCCATTAAGATAGGCTTTGAGATTTTAATGATGCTCACATAAAAGATAAGAATTGAAGCGCAAAGAGAGCATCATAAAACATGTGACAAACACATTTAAGTCTAACATACTTCCTATTCATAGGAATTTTATAAGCAAACAAATTATCAAGACAAGAAATATCTAGCGTATGCAAAGGAGAGGAATAAAATATTAACAATCTCAACATAACGAAAGGAAAATTAATAACATGAAAATTTCTACAACCATATTTTCCTCTCTCATAATAATTACATGTAAGATCATAATCAAATTAAATGATATAGCTATCATATAACATATTCTCTACATAATCCACATGCATGCAAAGTTGACACTCTTCCAAAATAGTGGGATTATCATCAAATAAAGTCATGACCTCTGCAAGCCCACTTTTATAAAAAAAAAATCATAAGATTGACACTCTCCAAATATGTGCGATTATTTTTACCTAAAGTTGACTCTCTTCCAAACCCACTTTCAATATTATTGCAAACATTATTATCACTAACATATTCATCATGGGGCTTAAATAAATTTTCAAGATCATAAGAATCATTATCACCCCAATCATTATCATTGTAATAAGTAGTGAACATAACAAAATTATCATCCTGAAGCTTGTAGTTTTGCATATTATTAACATAATTGACATTAATAGAATTTATAATAACATCATTGCAATCATGCTTTTCATTCAAGGAGATATTATGAATCACTTTATAAATTTCTTCGTTTAACACTTCATCACAATTTTCAGATTCATGACTTTCAAGCAAAACTTCATAGAAATAATCAAGTGCACTCAACTCACTAGCAATTGGTTCATCATAATTTGGTCTTTTAAAAAGATTAGCAAGTGGATGAGGATCCATATCAATAGATTTTTAGCAAGCGAAGATGCAAGCAAATAGAAGGCACATGGCAACACAAGCAAAGATAGCAAACAAGCAAAAAGGCAAACGAAAAATATTTTTGTATTTTTGTGAAAAGGTTTTAGAAGTGGGGGAGATGAAAACGAGAGGCAAATGGCAAATAATGTAAATGCAAGGAGATGAAATTTTATGCGTAGGTACTTGATAGATGTTGATGATGTCTCCTCGGCAACGGCGCCAGAAATTGGCAAGTTGACGGGAGACTACCTTGACTTGATCCTCCCCGGCAACGGCGCCAGAAATTCTTCTTCTACTTGTAATCTGCATTGGTACTTCCCCGAAGAGGAGAGGATGATGCAACATAGCAAAGGTAAGTATTTCCCTCAGTTATGAAACCAAGGTTATCAATTCAGTAGGAGAACCAAGCAACACTATGTAAACAACACCTGCACACAAACAACAAATACTTGCAACCCAATGCGTGAAGGGGTTGTCAATCCCTCAACGGTTGTCGTGGGAAAACACGGCCACCTATGGGGCCATCAGCCCCTTATGGTTCGGCAGGGGGGATGAGCACATTGCACAAAGAGCGGAGAACGTAGCACAGCACGGTAGAGATCACATGGGCAGTTTTACCCAGGTTCGGGCCACCGCGAGGCGTAAAACCCTACTCCTGCTTTGGTGGATTGATGGTGGGTTGTGGTGGAAACGCAGCGCTCTTGCCCAGCAGGGTTGCCTCGAGGCGAGAGCAGCTACGCGCGTACAAGTGTACAAGGGTCCGAATCCTTTCTATGGTTGCCATGACCCTCCTTTTATAGATCAAGGGGTCACCACAATGGCAAATTAGTCATTGTGTACTGATTAGATAGCGAACAGTACTATCATACCTAACTCTGCAGACAGAGCAGAGCGCATTAAATGCGCCGCTTAGTGTCACATCGTGGCATGCCTGGCAAGCCTTGCCGGGCTGCTCGGCCACCTTCTCGTCTGTCTGCTTGACACGTCTCTGGACGGGTGTCATTTGGAGATGATTTCCATAGGAAGTGGTTGCCACGTGCCAAATAACAGCCACTTAGTCACTTGGGGGCTTGACACCGCACCGATCGATGACTGGCGTCACTGTGAGGTGGAGCGGTGGAGCCTTGGCGTGGTAGTTTGCCTTCGCCGCACCCGGCAGGCCTGCCGGGACGGTCTTGAGGCTTGTCTTCGGGGCCACCTCGACCTCGCCAGGCTCGCCTGCCCAGCAAGGGAGGCTCTCTATTAGTGGTGTCTTGCTCATTTAGCTTGTCTTGGTCTTCTTGATCTGCCCTTTGATTCCTCAAAGAGTTATCTCTTCAACTCAATCTCGCTTTGGATGTTGCAACCTTGCTCTTTTAGGCCTGTGCATAGTCTGGGCAATAGACCCAGTGTTTGTTGCACCGACAGGAGCCCCCGGGCCTGGCCCGAATGTGCTGCCGGGCGTCGTCGGGGTAGGCCCTATCCAGTGCATAGGCAAGAGGGTAGCAGTTGCTTGTCCTTTGAGATCTTCTTTGCTTCTTCATTAACCTGAGCCCAGGTTAGTTTCTGGTTCTCCCGCGTGTCGCGTAACGCCAATTGTAGTGGGAAAGATAATGGGCCACAGTCCGTGGGGTACCCACGTCCCACGTTCACGGGGCGGTAACCGCCACCCCATTATCTTTCCCGCCCCAAGCGCCTCCGCCACATGTATTGCATGCACTGCGCAAAGTTGGTGGAGGATGCGGAGGGCGCGGGAATGAGCGCCGTGACAGAAAGCCAGGCGTCACGGATTGGTGCAGGGGGTTGGCCTTAATTCCTCGAGCCGTTAATGGCGAGGAGGAGCCGGACTGGACGAACGGGGCGGTTACCTTCATGAAAAAATCTAGCCCCCTGCCCCGCTCGCCTATAAAAAAGGAACATGGGGCAAGGCGTTTTTCCACACATCCTTCTCCTTCCATTCCTACAGCACTCTCGCCCACCATGGCGAGAGGTCGGGGGCGCAGCGCTGCTCTAGTGGCTGTGACGAGAACTTCTGCTCGACAGCGTCTCCCTCCTCCCTCCGAAGATGCAGGGGCGGAGCCCGCCGCGAGAGGAGGTGGGAGGGGGCAAGGTCATGGTCGTCGTGGTGCCCGGGGCCGAGGAGGACGGGGTGGCGCTCTGATTGCGCCCCCATCGGCCGCCCCTCCCCCGAAGGAAGGCCACGTTGGAGACCAACCCCTGGAGTTCATCATCAGATTGTACAAGCCTCCACGCGTCCGCCTCCGTCTCCCCACTCCATTCGCAAGGGCGATGGGGCTCGAACAGCCGCGCGCATTGAAGCTGCACATGAGAGGTTGCGGGAATGGCGGCATGCGGGTGGATGTGGATTTTCCTGCCCCTCATGTCATGTTCTTTCGACGCGGCTGGAAGACCTTTGCTCGTGCCCATAGCTTGTCGGAGGGGAACATCCTCCATTTTAAATTAATAGAGGACGATCTGCTCTCCATCATGGTTTTTGGGTGCTCGGGTGCTCGCTTAGGGTGCTGCGTGGAGAGCTCGACCGACGACGAAAGCTCCTCCTCAAGTGACAGCGACGAGGAGGACAGTGACGGCGATGATGACGGCGCCGATGGGGAGGACGATGGCTCCGACTCCGGCTGAACACCAGCCGCACCGTCACCGTCAGGCCGGGGCACCAATATCTGCACCTGCACTCCCTTCCCGGCAAGGCGATTTGCTGGGGAGTTGGATGCAGAGGTGGGAGTGGTGCCCCGGGCTCCTCCAGCAGCGCCCCAGCTAGACCTCGGCAGGCTTCCTCGCAGGCTGCAACTCCGTTCGCCCTGCCACGTCCCGCTGGCCTTGGTGGTGGCGGCTGGGGGGTCATCTCCGCCGATCTCTTCACCATCACCTTCGCCTGCGCCCTCCCGCCCCCGTCAGGCTCCTTTCCAAAGGGCCTGACGGGGTCAGGCTGGGCTCCTGCCCAGGCGCTCTTTTTGCCCTCTTCGCCTCCCACTGCAGTGCCTAGGAGGAGAGGGACAAGAAAAGGCATCACGGGCCACTTATATTTTTTCAATCTAAAATATGTAGGCATTTGCCAAACTTTAGTCTAAATTATGTAATCTTCTTTATCCATGTCTGTGTTTTGTAAGATTTGTACTTGGTAATCAGCATATTAATGAAAAAGATAAGCCTTGCCGGGTATTTGTGCATGTAACATATCCATGCAGAGGTGAAATGCCTCTATACATTAAAGTAAACAAGTTTTCCCTGGTAGGCTATCCTGTCGGTACCCTCAGTTCATTGCCGCGGGGCCAGGCCTGCCGGGCACAAACCACAGGGAGGGACCGGCCCCCCGCCAGATCTTTTCCGCCAAAGGCCACTATAACCATCCTGACCGAAGCAACGTTCAAGTCAAGGGATGGGAGCACCTAGGTTTCAAAGGTGGCGAGGTTTTCATATGCACAAGTTTATCTTTACAGAACACGTATGGATAAGAGATAAAACTTATCTGTTTGGCTCGCCGGGGATCACGACATAGGCTTGTCTTCTCTTCTCTTCTTCGGGACCAAGTCCACGGTAAGAGCCCTGCAACCTAGTGCAATTAAAAATGATGCCATGTGCGATCTGATCTACATGATCATGCTATGCTCATGATATGCTTATGCATGCATGCAAGTTTCGGGGGGCCCCCTATGCTTCGTTTATTTCTCTGTTGCTCAGGGTCTGCACCTGGCTTTGTACAAGGGGTTACATGCAGCATCGGCAAAGCCTATACAAAAGGGTGGCTGCCGGGCAGGGCCCGGCAGCCGCGCCTTACGGGTAGAACTTACAGAGATGCTCAATGTTCCATGAGTTTTGCAATTGAATGCCATCTCTGGTCTCCAGACAGACTGCGCCAGGTCTAGTGACTCGTACTACCCGATAAGGGCCTTCCCACTTCGGCGTCAACTTGTTTGTACCCTTGGTGGACTGAACGCGCGTAAGGACAAGGTCGCCTTCCTCAAAACTCCGAGCATGAACCCTGCGGCTGTGATAGCAACGCAGGGCTTGCTGGTAGCGTGCAGCACGTGTAGCAGCCCGGAGACGGTTCTCCTCGAGTAGCACAGCATCGTCACGCCGGTGCTGTTCTTGCGCCACTTCATCGTAGGCAAGCATTCGAGGTGACCCGTAAATGAGTTCCGTGGGGATAACTGCTTCTGCCCCATAGACTAGGGAGAAGGGAGTCTGCCCGGTAGCTCGATTTGGTGTCGTTCTGAGGGACCAAAGAACCACCGGCAGCTCGTCGATCCATCGCCTGCCACACTTCAGTAGCTTATCAAATGTTCTTGTCTTGAGTCCTCTCAACACTTCAGTGTTCGCCCAATCAGCTTGCCCATTGCTCCTTGGATGAGCGACAGAGGCGAATGAGATTTTGCTTCCGAGGGCATGAACGTATTGCATGAAGGTGTGGCTTGTGAATTGGGTGCCATTGTCGGTGATGATTCGGGCAGGGACCCCGAAGCGGCACACCAATCCTTTCAAGAACTTGATAGCTGACTGAGCAGTCACCTTTCTCACGGGCTCTACTTCTGGCCACTTTGTAAACTTGTCGATTGCAACGAACAAGAATTCAAAGCCCCCGGTAGCACGGGGGAACGGGCCCAAGATGTCGAGCCCCTAGACCGAAAATGTCCATGACAAAGGGATTGTCTGAAGAGCTTGGGCAGGCAGATGGATATTCTTGGAATGGAACTGGCAGGCTTCACATTTGATGACCAACTCAACTGCATCTTGGAGGGCCGTGGGCCAGTAAAATCCTTGCCAGAAGGCTTTTCCAACCGGAGCCGTCGATCCAATGTGTGAGCCGCACATACCCTTGTGTATCTCTGCCAACAGTTCCTTTCCTTCCTCCCGGCAAATGCACTTCAATTTCACACCATTGGGCCTTCTTCTGTACAGCGTGTCATCAACGAACTGATACATATTGGCCCTCCGGGCTACTCTTTCAGCTTCTTCTTGCTCTTCGGGAAGTTCTCCAATTTGGAGGAAATGGACTATGTGTCGCGCCCAAGTTGGAGCCTGGGACTCGGCAACGAGAACTAGCGGCACCTCCTCATTCGTGGGAGCGCATTCCTCGACCGCAGGGACCGGTGGTCTGGCAGGAGGGTGCAGCTCAGCGATCGAAGGGGAGTTGTTCCCGCCAAGCCTTCTGCCGGGGGCCTTGGGAGGCTCTGCCGGGAGAGGCTCTACCGGGAGAGGCTTGCTGGAGTCCAGTTTCCTCCTCTTTCTGGCCATTTTTGTCGGGGATACGGAGAGGCATGTCATCAACGGGCGCAAAGTACTCCGAAGAGGCACGTTTCCCAGATTCCTTGCAGGCATCCTTGCTATCTGTCTTCTTGTTGTTGTTTTCCTTGGTGGGAACGCTGGCTTCTGCGGCCTCTGCCGCGACTGCTTCCCGGTACATCTTGTCCACACAAATGACTGCATCCTTCTTGTCTGACGGAATGGAAATGATGCCTATCGGCCCTGGCATCTTCAATGTATTGTAGGCATAGTGGGATGCCGCCATGAATTTGGCGAGGGCCGGGTGGCCAAGGATTCCATTGTACGGCAGGGGGAGGTCAACCACAGCAAATACGATCTTCTCAGTCCGGTAGTTTAACTCTCCACCCCCCCCCCCCCAACGTCACCGGTAGCATGATCTTCCCCTTAGGAGGGCTCCTGCCGGGGTTGATCCCTTGAAACGTGCCAGTAACCTTGAGCTCTTCCTCTGCAATCTGAAGTTTGCTGATGACCTTTGGAGAAATCAGATTCAACCTGGCCCCGCCGTCCACCAACATCTTTGTGACCTTGAGGTTGCGGATTGTTGGTGAGACCAACAACGGCAAGCAGCCTACCGCAGTGGTGTGGTCAGGGTGATCCTCTTCGTCAAAGATGATGGGCGTGCGGGACCACTTGAGCGGCTTCCGAGAATCTGCCGCTGGCTCCACGGCATTGACTTCACGCGCCCACTGCTTAAGTTGGCGATGAGAGGAGTGCAGAGACGCACCCCCGTCAATGCACAGGGCGTCAGTGGCTTTCTGGAACTCCTGCTCACTGGTTTCCTCTTCATCTCCTCCATCACTCTCATCATTGCAATCCTCCTTCTTATGGCCTCTAGCGGGTTTCCCTTGATTCTGAGGAGCCTTGCCTGGGCAGCTTGCTCCGCCGCCTCATCCTTTCCCGCCAGTGCCATCTTGGCCTTTCTCCTTATCACGCTTCTCGTATTCAGCCCTCTGCTTCTTGACGAGCTACTCGACCTGATGACACTCCTGGAGATCGTGGCCCTTGGTCCAATGGATCTTGCAGTACGGCCCATCACCTTTCCCAGCCTTCTCGGCAGCAGCAGCTTCCCGGCAATCGGTGCACGCGGCAACTTCTTTGCCGGGAACTTCGGTCTTGGCCTTCTTGCCGGTACTAGGTGCGCCCGATCCCTCAATGGTCATCACTGCCTTATCCTTGCGCCTTTTGTTGCGCTTCTTGTTCTTCTTCTTTTGACTGGTGGCCTCATTGTCATCCTCTGAGTCGATGTTGACGCCATCCTCTTCACCGGGGAGCCGCCTCCCCTCCTCTACCCGAGCACACTTATCCACTAGAGTGTAAAGCTCCTTCAGTCTTGGGCAGCTGTATGTTCATCTTGGAATGTATCCGACGATTGCGCACGTTGGACAGGAATGCAGCTATCATAGCTACCGGGTGGATGTCTGGAATGTTCCTATGTACTCGGCTGAACCTCTGCATGTACTTCCGCAGGGTCTCTCCTTCCTTCTACGGGAGGAGCTACAAGTCGTTGGGCCGCCCTGGTTCTTGATGGCCGCCCGTGAAGGTGCCAACAAACTCATGGCACAGGTCAGCCCAGGTTGAGATGGAGTTCTCCGGCAGGTGCATTAGCCAAGACCTCACATTTGGCTTGAGTGCCAGAGGGAAGTAGTTGGCGAACACCTTCTCGTCTCTTCCCCCGGCAGCTTGAACAACGATGGTGTAGATGCTCAAGAACTCTACCGGGTTTAGTTTCCCGTCGTACTTCTCTGGTATTTCTGTCTTGAATGTGCGGGTAGATGGCCAACGGACTTGTCGCAACTCACGAGTGAAGGCGGGGCACCCAACCTCGAAAGGTAGGTACCCACCTTCACCGAGAGTGGCCTCATCGACGTCAGGGCCATTGTGCCTATTGGACTGGCGGTGGGCGTCGCGGCGTCGCTCGATGGTGACGCGCGCGCCTTCCCTTTGCATGTCCTCCAGGACTCGCCGTTGGCCTTGACGCGCTCAAGGGTCGGATGAAGCCATCGAGACATCATTGAGTTCTTGATCGCGTGGCTCCGGTTGTGGCCCCTGCGCAGGCTGCCGCGGAGGGGACTGCACCGTGGGGGTGGCCCCTTCGGCACGGCATGCAGCGCGGGCCGTCATCATCACCTGGGGAGGCCGTGGCGGGCCAGCTCGCTGTGATCCTCCCGCCTCGGTGAAACCAATCAGGCTTTGAATGGTGGCTCTCCACTCATCCATCGGATCGGCTGCCGGCGGAAATCTCAACAGCAGCTGGGCCCGCGCCATGGCCTCCGAAGCAGTGCTTGGCATGGATGACGACATAGACCGTAGCGTCGCCTGGCTCCTTATGGTGCTGGTAGTAGCCGCGCCGTGTTCTCGTTGTCGTGAGCCCGTCGCCAGGGTGGCGTGGTGACGAGGTGGAGGCACTTGAGGGCCAGCAGCTCCGTTTGGCGCATCGGCTGGGTCAGCTCGTTCCGGGAGTGGCGCACGCCCTGCGGCAGCGCCCGCAGCGGGAGCGGCCGGAGAGTTGCGATTTGCCCCAAAGCGAGTGCCACCGCTGCGGCTATGTCCTTCGGCCGGGTGGAGAGGTGCAGACGGAATGATTTCTCCACCCGTACCTCATGGAGTGTGGCCGCTGGGATGCTGTTGGTGCCGTTCTTCCCCGATGCCTTCTACCCTCGTTTCGACCATAGGGGAGGTGGTGACGACGCCACCTGCGCCAGCCACGTCCCCCGCAGCGTCCATGTCTCCGTGTGTCCCCGTAGCCTCCGTGGTGTCGGCGGCCGCATGCGACGGGGCCTTCGAAGTGGACGGATGGGCCACAGCACCGGGCTTCTTCTTGGGCGCCATGGACGATGGAGCTGTCGAAGAAGAAGATGGTGAAGATGATGAAGATAATGACACGCTGCGTACGCTTCTCGAGTTCGCGCAAGCGCTTCCCCCTACCTGGCGCACCAAAGATGTCATGGAAACCACGGCCACCTATGGGGCCATCAGCCCCTTGTGGTTCGGCAGGAGGGATGAGCACATTGCACAAAGAGCGGAGAACGTAGCACAACACGACAGAGATCACACGGGCAGTTTTACCCAGGTTCGGGCTTCCGCGAGGCGTAAAACCCTACTCCTGCTTTGGTGGATTGATGGTGGGTTGTGGTGGAAATGCAGCACTCTTGCCCGGCAGGGTTACCTCGGGGCGAGAGCAACTACGCGCGTACGAGTGTACGAGGGTCCGAATCCTTTCTATGGTTGCCATGGCCCTCCTTTTATAGATCAGGGTCACCACAATGGCAAATCAGTCATTGTGTACTGTTTAGATAGCGAACAGTGCTATCATACATAACTCTGCAGACAGAGCAGAGCGCATTAAATGCGCCGCTTAGTGTCACATCGTGGCATGCCCAGCAAGCCTTGCCGGGCTGCTCGGTCACCTTCTTGTCTGTCTGCTTGACACGTCTCTGGACGGGTGTCATTTGGAGATGATTTCCATAGGAAGTGGCTGCCACGTGCCAAATAACAGCCACTTAGTCAATTGGGGGCTTGACACCGCACCGATCGATGACTTGCATCGCTGTGAGGTGGAGCGGTGGAGCCTTGGCGGGGTAGTTTGCCTTCGCCGCGCCCGGCAGGCCTGCCAGGACGGTCTTGAGGCTTGTCTTCAAGGCCACCTCGACCTCTCCAGGCTCGCCTGCCCGGCAAGGGAGGCTCTCCCTTAGTGGTGTCTTGCTCATTTAGCTTGTCTTGGTCTTCTTGATCTGCCCTTTGATTCCTCAAAGAGTTATCTCTTCAACTCGATCTCGCTTTGGATGTTGCAACCTTGCTCTTTTAGGCATGTGCACGGTCTGGGCAACAGACCCAGGGTCTGTTGCACCGACAACGGTATTGAGATAGATTAAATTTTATAGGTTTTGATAAATGGATCTAACAAAAATAGAAAATAAAATAAATAAAAGAAAATTGCAACAAGGTATTTTTGATTTTAATATACGATAGGAAATAGACCCGGGGGCCATCATTTTCACTAGAGGCTTCTCTCGAGAAACTAGCATACGGTGGGTAAACAAATTACTGTTGGGTAATTGATAGAAAAGTAAATAATTATGACGATATCCAAGGCAATGGTCATGTATATAGGCATCACGTCCAAGATTAGTAGACCAAAACTGTCGGGGGTTGGATGCAACATATGCCAAGGGATGGCTTATCATGGTGGGAGCTAGTAGAACGTCGCCGGTGCCTGGAAGCGGGATGAGGCGTAGACACGAACGCCGGCGTACTTTACCCAGGTTCGGGGCTCTCCTAGGAGATAACACCCCTAGTCCTGCTCTGCGGGGTCTCCGCATGATCACTAAGGCACTAGTGAGTACAAGGTGCTCCTTGAGCTGTATGCCAGAGGTAGAAGAGAGCAGGGCCGACTCTCTCCTCACTCTGGATGAGTCTAGGTTTCACAGGTCCCGAACCCTTTGCATGGGTGCCCTGGGAGGTTTATATAGGCCTACTCCCCAGGGGTACAATAGTCATCTGGCCGGGTGTAGGGTCCGGCGGTCAGCGTCTCTGGCCACCGGCTTCTCTGTCAGCTGCTGGGGCCCGCCGACTGGTCTGGCTCAGAGCCGACAGGCCGCTCCCGCCACTTGCGGGTCTCATCGGCTGCTTGTTGCTGTAGCCGTAATGCAGATGACGCATGCTTGGTCGGGGGGGGGGGCGTGGCTACAGTCCCGCCGTTGGGTGGGAGATCACTGTAGCCACATCGTGTCTTTTCTGGTTTAATGGCGCATGGACTTCGAGGGAGGAGGGGCCGCTTGCTAGAGGCCGGCCTCCCACCGGTCCGACTGGTCAGGCTTGCCGCCCTCCAGTCTCTCGCTGCCTGGTAGGGCCTGCCGCCTGCAGGCCGTATCGACAGGCCGTCGTGGGAACAGGGCTTCGCCTGATAGGAATGACGTCAAGGGTGGGGTGGCCACAGTGCCACGTCGTGGGGAGATCTCTGCCTGTACGGAGCACTGTGGCCGCGCCGTGCCCTGGATATGGGGGAATGGGCTATACTCTAGCCACATCCTGTCTTGTCTTCTTAATGGGGGCGTAGACTTTGAGGGAGTCGTGGGCCGCCTGTTCTAGGAGCCGGCCTCTCTGGAGGCCGCCTGCTATGAGTCGGCCCGTCTCGGGGCCGTCTTCCGGTGCTTGGCTGTCCTCTGGCATCCAGCCTCATGAGCCAGCCAGCCACCAAAAGGCGGTGCTTCATCCTTGATGCTTGAGGGGCGCAGCCGGCCCAATGTCTTGAAATGCTTAGGGACCCGGGTTAGGCTACCCATGGCCCATTACTCCGACAGTAGTCCCCGAAGCTGGTGAGGCGTCGTGGCCGATAAGTCGAGAGGCCTCAGCAGCTTCCTTCTCCGAATGCTCTTGCTGAATGCTTCGTCCGCCTCCTGGTGTGCCGCCTACTGGGAGTCGGTCGCGACCAGGCGGCCTCGTCTGATAACTTCGAAACGCTGAGGCGGGAACCAGGTGGTGGGCCGGTCGAGCCTCTAGGCACGCCGCCCGCAGCAAGCATGCCACGCAGCGCCAGCTAGCTAGGCCGCCCGCCGGTCACGCGCGTGATGGGACACGGCAGCAGGCCGGGCCCACCACTACTGGGCCTCGGCGCGCGGGCGGATCCGCTGCAGCCGAGGTAGACGGTCGCGATTCCGTGCAGGGTCACCACGCGCAGTAACCCGCGCGATAACCGCGGGGCCGTGGGGTCGTGGGTGCAGTTAATCCCACGATCCCGCGCCCCGCCCCCTCGGCTTCGTAGCCTAGGGGCTATAAGTAGGGGGAGGAGGAGGAGCGGTGGAGCACTCGCGCCCTCCTCTCCCTTCGCCATTTTTGTCCTTCTCCTTTCCTTGCTGCCGCCGCACCTCCGCGCTCCGCCGAGGCGCCGCCGCAGCTCACCGCCGTCGGTCCCCTTCGCCCCAAGCCTCTTGCTCCGCCACGGCCCTCGCCTCCGCCGCAGCGCCATTTCTCCGTCTAGCTCGGTCCCCATGGCGCGCGAGAAGGGAGGGGACTGGGATGGCTCGGTCGTGATTGAAGACCACCTTGCCTTCCTTCGTGCCACACGGCGGCTGCCCGGCGCGGGCTTCGTGAAGGTGCGCGTGCCGCCGGAGAGGGAGATTTCGCCGGCGTCGCAAGGAGGCGAGCGGGTCATCTTCCGCTCGCACTTCCTCCGCGGCTTCAGCCTGCCGGCGAGTGGATTCCTCCGTTCCTTCCTCGACTTCTACCACCTTCAGCCGCATCATCTGACGCCCAACACCGTGACGCTGCTGTCCGCCTTCGTCACGTTGTGTGAGGGCTATCTTGGCATCCTCCCCACCATCGAGTTGTGGGGAGCATTCTTCTATACCAAACTGGGCACCTCCACCAGGGAGAAGGCGGCCCAGTGCGGTGCCTTCGTCGCGGTGCGCCGTCCGTCGGGGAAGAATGCCTTCCCCGCCATCAAGCTGTCACAGTCGGTCAAACTGTGGCAGAAATCATATTTTTACGTGGAGAACGTCGACCCGGCAATCGACTTCATCAACTTGCCGCCCTATGAAGCCGGCCCTCCAGCTGAGCCTCGGGCCAACTGGGGCTACAAGCCGAGACCCTTGTTGGCCAACGCCACCGCCGCCATCAACCGGCTCCGGGTGCTGACAGGCATAGAGGGCCTCAAGGCGTCCGACCTACTGGTCGCCTTTGTCGAGCGCCGGGTTCTCCCGCTCCAAGGCCGGCCTCATCTGATCTGTCGGATGAGCGGGCATCGCAACCTGAGCCGGATGTGCACGAGGGACATGCCGACTGCCAAAGTTGCCCGTATGGTGAACGAGATCTCCGACCTCAAGCTGTCGGAAGGGTCCTGGCGGTTTGGCAAGCGGCCATACTCCCGCGCCGACCCGCCGCCTGCTCCGGCGGCGGCCGCCGTGGTGGGGCCGGGTGAAGGCTATCAGCCGGACTGGGAAGTGAGTGACGTGGACGACCCTGACTTGGGGGCGGCCGCCCTTGAAGACGACGCCGCGGGCGGCGGCGACGTAGCAGGCGGCTCCGAAGAAGGAGGCGGCCTTGAGACTTGGCCTGACGACGATGACGAGGAGGACGAGCCACGCCATGCGCGAGGCACTGACAAGGCGGACGTGGGTCCTTCTGCCGGGCCGGCTGCTCGAGGCGGTACGCGTAAGCGCAAACAAGGCGTCGTCTTGTTTGGTAGCGTGCCGAAGAAGGCCAAGAACCCGACCGCGGCGACTAAGCGGAAGGAGGCCGCCGCAAAGGCGACCAAGTTCCAGAAGCTTCCGAAGGTGCCTCCTATGGTGTCGGCATAAGTGTCTTTTCCTTGTGCTTTCTTTTCTTGTTGGTTCCGTCTGAGCTTCTTTGCTTTATTTTCCTTGACATAGGGCTCCGCTCTCCCTTGAGAAGTCGGCCGCCGCCTCCGTCATCAGGTCGGTGGAGACCTCTACCACCACCTGGCGAATCGACCCAGCAGCCGACCTCCGGGAGGCGCGGGAATGAAACGCGCGGGAGGCGCGCGAGGAGTAGGAAGCCGCCCGCATGGAGAAGGCGGAGGCGGACAGGGCGGAAGCCGCCGCGTTGAAGAGGCTGGCGGAGGCTGAAGCCGATGCCGCGGAGAAGAGGCTGGGTGAAGGAGCCGCGCGCTGTCAGGCGCCGCTACTCGTCACTCCCTTGAGCTTCACGCCGCCACCACCAGAGTTTACGGCGCCGACTGGGGGAGCCGGAGTCGAACAGCCGGTCATGGGGAGAGAAGGCGGCGATGTCGTCATGCCGGAGATAGTCGTGCCTCCATCGCCGCCGTCTGAAGGAGCACGGGACAAACAGCCGGCTGCCCCGCCGGTGCCGCCAGCCAGAAACGAGGTAGTGACGGGCCCAATTCCTGAGGCCCGCACACCATCGCGCCGCCGAGGCGCGAAGGCGGCTTCGGCGCCGCGTCCGCTAGAAGCCGGCGCTGCGAGCTCGTCCGTCCCAGATGCCGAAGCCACCAGCCCCGCGCCCGCCGAGTGGGTGCGTGGAGGCAGGACCGGCGCCTTAAACCAGGCGATCCTAGACGTCCAGGCCAAACTCCGAGCTGAGGCCACCGCTCTTTGACAGTGCAACAGTGCGTTCTTGGATTCGCGAGCGGCCATTCGGGTACGTCCTTTATTTCTTCGTCTTTGATTCTTGTATTCTCTCTGTGGGGGCGCGCCAGCGCACCCACTGGGTGTAGCCCCCGAGTTTCGGGCCGGGTGCTGAGCAGGCGGCTCGGAACTTTAATTGGCCAGCTCCGAGTGCTAACTTTATCTGCTATCTTCATTATAGGACTATCATAACCTTCGCGTGATCACCTTCAACTCCAACGTCCGAGAGCTGGACCGGCGGACCGCCGACTTGTCGGAAAGCCGGAGTAAGTCTTCGTTTTCTTTCTCTGCGGGGGCGCGCCAGCGCACCCGCGGGCTGTAGCCCCCGAGATTCGGGCCGACTGCTGAGCAGTCGGGCCGGATCTCCTTGGCAGCCGTACCTCTTTTTTGTTGATGGTTGATATTTTTTCCTTCATCTGTTCTTGCAGAGGCCAACGCTACTTTGCAGCAGCAACTGGGTGAGGCCAACACCGTGTTGCGCGCCAAGGAGGCAGAGTGTAACGAGCTGGCCCAAGAGCGTGACCGACTGGCCAAGCAACTGACGGAGCAGGCGGAGCTTCTCCAGAAGGCCCAGAAGGAGGCGGAGGTAAAAGAGTCCAGTCTCCTCGCCGAGTTCGAGACCGAACGCTCCGCCTGGACTGACAGGGAGGCGCTGCTGAAATCCAGTTTCGGCAGGATTGAAGACATAGTTGATGGTAAGCTTTCTTCTTTTTCTTTCTTTGAGCTGCCGGTTGCCGATCTAGCCGGCGTCTAGCTTCTGACTTCTGATTTCTGATTTCTTTGCTTTCTTCCTGAGCAGACTTCTTTCCTGGCCACTCTGACGCTGCCAACCAGGCTATTGAGGCTTATCGTAGAGAACGGAGAGCGAAAGGCGTGCAGATCGCTGCCAACGCCCCCAGACTCTTAGCGAACAGCTCCTCAGCATCCAGGCCCGCCTCCGGCCGGCTCATCGGATGCTGCGCCGTCTTCAGCGTGTCGGGGCCCAAGCGGTCTCCGCCCTTTGGCCGGACATGCCGGCTCCGCGCACTCCCAGTCGGACTGCCGACTGGCTGGAGGTGGCGGCCGGCCGACTTGAGGCTTGGAAGGGTTCCTCAGCCCGGGCTGGCGCGCGCCGGGCCTTGGAATTCGTCAAGGCGTGGTACCCTGGGCTAAGTCTAGCCCAGTTGACCACGTTTCGGCAGGAGGCCCAAGAGGAGCTGGTGGCGGTGGAGCGCGATCTTGTCAGACGGGCAGCGGCGATCGCCGAGTACACCAACACCAACATCTTTGTTCCCGAGCTGGCTGAGGACGGTGCCGAGGCGCCACCGGAGTGGTTCGGGCTGAACCCGGAGGACGACAAAGACTCGGCCGAGATGATCGACTCCAGCGACGAGGGGGAAGGCGAGGAGGACAGGGAGAGCGAAGAAGATATGCCGGAGGTCAGGGCGGACGACCAGTCTCAGCTTGATCGTGCCTCAAACAACGAGCCGCGCTCGAGTGCGCCGACTGCTGCTGGAGGCGACCAAGCGGAGACTGACCAGCCGTCCGCTCCACCAAACGGCACTACCGACTCAGCCAACCAGTCGGACCCCTCTGCTGCTCCCTAGGCCGCCGACTTGTCTTTTATTTTTCCTATTTTATCAGTCTCGACAACTTTGTTAAATTCGCACAATTCCACCCACGGGGTGTATTTCAAACTCTGTTGAATGCTGGCCAAGGGCCTATTGACATGCAGATATTCTTCTACATAAGTTGCGCTCTTGCCGAGCTCTGACTTTCCTTGCTTTCTGCTCCTTGGCTTTTTTCCTTTGCCGCCCTCCCTTGGCTGCTGTCTTGCCAGCCAAACAGCCGCTCTGCGGACTGCGGCTGGGTCAAGTACTTAGCTACTTTCGGGAGAGCAAGTACTTAGCCGACTAGAGCGTTAGTAAGACAAGTAGAAGCCGGCCGCCCGGCTACTCCGCAGCCGGTCAACGAGGCGGAAGCCGGCCTGAACTATGTGCATGCTTTGGGTCCTTAGCCATTTTTCATGCAGACACCTTTTCTGCCTTTAACCCCTGCCCACCGGACAGTCGCTCTGCGAACTATGGCTTTGGCAGGAGAAAGTTGAGGCGCCAACGCATTACTTGTCCGGCTGCAGGAAGCACCACATAGTACAAGGCGGCGAGCCCCCGGGCCGACTGGTCGAACCCGATGCCAGGCGGAATAATGAAATGACACATTTATAGGCGTAATACTCATTACGCAGATAAAAGAGGGTAGCCCCCGAGTTCTTCTCAGGGAACCCGGAGTCTTCGTACTTAATACAAAGGGTAGCGTGATACATACTGTATCAACTGTAAAATCTTCGAAGGAGGTTTGCGTTCCACGGCCGCTCTGTCTCCTTGCCGGAGTCGTCTCTCTTGCGTGCTCTGGGCTTCTGAGCATCGATCAGGTAGTAGGAGTCATTGCCCAAAACTTTGCTGATGATGAAGGGGCCTTCCCAAGGTGCCGAGAGCTTGTGCTGGCCGGCTGTTCGCTGGATCAGCCTGAGCACAAGGTCTCCCTCTTGGAAAGATCTTGGCTTGACCTTCCGATTGTAGTATCAGCGTAGATTCTGCTGGTAGATGGCAGACCGGCTGAGTGCCAATAGCCGGCCCTCTTCCAGCAGATCGACGCCGTCTTCTCGTGCTTCTTTTGCCTCCTCCTCAGTGTACATGGTGACTCGAGGGGAGTCGAATTCTATGTCCGTCGGGATGACGGCTTCGACACCGTAGACGAGGAAGAAGGGCATGAAGCCGGTTGACTTGTTTGGAGTTGTATGCAGGCTCCAGAGGACGGCCGGCAGCTCATCGAGCCAACAGTCGGCTGAACGCTCCAGAGGCTCGATCAGTCGGGGCTTGATGCCGGACAAAATGAGGCCATTTGCTCGCTCCACCTGGCCGTTTGACTGCGGATGGGCAACGGACGCTAAGTCCAGTCGGATGCCCTGCGTCACGCAAAAATGAGCCAAGGCACCCTTGGCGAAGTTTGTGACATTGTCGGTGATGATGCTGTGTGGTATGCCATACCGGGTGGTGATGTCTGTGATGAAAGTCACAGCGGTCGGACCATTCAACTTCTTGATTGGTTTGGCCTCTATCCACTTGGTGAACTTATCCACGGCGACAAGTAGATGAGTCATGCCGCCGCTCGCTGTCTTGAATGGTCCCACCATGTCCAGCCCCCAGACGGCAAAGAGCCAAGCAATGGGGATGGTCTTGAGTGCAGAAGCCGGCGAATGTGGCTTGGAGCGGAACTTCTGACACCCCTTACATTTCTGGACCAAATCTTTGGCGTCTTCTAGAGCAGTTGGCCAGAAGAAACCATGGCGGAGAGCTTTGGCAACAAGTGATCTTGAAGCCGCGTGGTGACCACACTCGCCTTGGTGGATATCTTTGAGGATTGCTTGGCCTTTCTCCGGCTCCACGCAGCGCTGGTACACGCCAGTAACACTACACCTCACAAGTTCTCTGTTAACAATGGTGTATGCTCCTGCCCGACGTTGCACTTGTCGGGCCGAGATTTCATCAGTCGACAGCTCCTTGTTCACCAGAAAGTTGAGGACGGGCTGTGCCCATGAAGGTGCTGCTATTCCTTCGACTGCCAGAACTGCTATTTGCACGAGGGCGGTTGGGAGGGGAGGCGGCGGGGTGGAGTCAACGGCGTCTTGCTGTGTTGTTGAAGTCCCCGGGCCGACTGCTGCGGCCCCCGGGCCGGGTTGTGGAGTCCCCAGGCCGGGTGCAGCTGCTGCAGTCCCTGGGCCGCTTGGTGAAGTCCCCGAGACGGCTGCTGCAGCCCCCGGGCCGGGTTGTGGAGTCCCCGGGCCGGGTGCGACTGCTGCAGTCCCCGGGCCTCTTCGTGAAGTCCCCAAGACGGCTGCTGCAGCCCCCGGGCCGGGTTGTGGAGTCCCCGGGCCGGGTGCGACTGCTGCAGTCCCCAGGCCGCTTGGTGAAGTCCCCGAGATGGCTGCCTCGGGGGGAGTCGGCACGAAGATGGAGTCTGATTCTGGTGATGGCTTGATAGACAGCTTGAGGAGGCGTTGCAGGGCGACGCCGGCTGGTACTGCTTGCCGGGTGGAGCCGATCCGTGCCAAGGCATCGGCTTGCTCATTGTCGTTTCTCGGCACATGGAGGAACTCGCACCCTTCAAAGTATCCACTGAGTTGCTGGGCGAGGAAGCGGTAGCTTGCCATGTTTGCATCCTTGGCGTCCCAGTCGCCTGACGACTACTGGACCACTAAGTCGGAGTCACCGTAGCACAGGATCCGGTGAATGCCGAGTTCCTTGGCAAGCCGGAGCCCGTGTAAGAGTGCTTCATACTCGGCCATGTTGTTGGAGGCGGCAAAGTGGATTTGCAGCACGTATCTGAGCTTGTCGCCTTTGGGAGAGGTGAGGACGATGCTGGCTCCCAGACCGGTGCGCATCTTCGAGCCATCGAAGTGCATCCGCCAATGAGTGGAGTCTGGAGCTGGCGGCAAGTACTGGGTCTCGGCCCAGTCGACGAGGAAGTCGGCCAGCGCCTGGGATTGGATGGCGGTGCGAGGTTGGTAGAAGATGGTGTAGGGGGCCAGCTCGATGGCCCACTTGGCCACTCAGCCCGATGCATCTCTGCTGCCTATGATCTCCGCAAGCGGGGCGGTGCAAACAACCGTGATTGGATGCTCTTGGAAGTATGGCTTCAGCTTCTTGGCGGCGAAATGCACGCCATAACACATCTTTTGATAGTGGGGGTAGTTCTGCTTGGAGGCTGACAACACCTCGCTCAAGTAGTACACCGGTCTCTGGACCGGCTGTTCCTTGCCGTCTTCTTTGCGTTCCACAACTATGACTGTGCTGACCACCCGGCTGGTGGCGGCGATGTAGAGAAGCATCGGCTCCTTAGCAGTTGGAGCCGCTAGGACAGGCGGAGTGGTCAACACCTTTTTGAGCAAGAGAAAAGCTTCATCCGCCTTGTCATTCCACTCGAAAAAAGTGGTTTTCTTCATAAGCTGGTACAGAGGAAGAGCCTTCTCGCCCAGCCGACTGATGAAACGGCTGATGGATGCCAAGCAGCTGGTGAATTTTTGCACATCCAGCAGTCGGGTGGGCACCTCCATCCTCTCGATGGCCTTGATCTTCATAGGATTGCACTCTATGCCGCGCTCTGAGACCAGGAAACCAAGAAGCTGGCCGGCTGGTACTCCAAAGACACATTTCTCCGGGTTGAGCTTGATTTGAAAACGACGCAAGTTTTCAAAGGTTTCCTTAAGGTCCTCTAGCAGGGTGCCACGCTTCTCCGTCTTCACCACGATATCGTCCACATAGACATGGGCGTTCTTGCCGAGTTGCTTGAGGAGACACTTCTGCATGCAACGCTGAAACGTGGCGCCGGCATTCCTCAAGCCGAACGTCATGGTCAGGTAGCAGAAGGCTCCGAATGGTGTGATGAAGGCGGTCTTCAGCCTGTCGGCTGGGTTCAGTTTGATCTGGTGGTACCCTGAGTATGCATCCAAAAAACTCAACAGCTCGCATCCGGCTGTGGAGTCTATCACTTGGTCAATTCTTGGCAAAGCAAATGGATCTTTGGGGCAAGCTTTGTTGAGGCTGGTATAATCAATACACATGAGCCACTTCTTATTCTTTTTTAGCACAAGGACTGGGTTGGCTAACCACTCTGGGAAGAATACTTCCATAATGAAGCCCGCTGCCAGAAGCCGGGCTATTTCTTCTCCAATGACTCCTCTCTTTTCTTCCGACAGGCGGCGCAAGGGCTGCCTGACTGGCTTGACACCAGGTCAGACATGTAACTTGTGCTCGGCGAAATCCGTCGGAACACCCGGCATGTCTTTAGGAGACCATGCAAAGATGTCCCGATTCTCATGGAGGAAATCGGCGAGCTCGCTTTCCTATTTGCTGTCAAGGTTTGCACCAATGACAGCGTACCTCTCTGGGTGCTCCGGGTCCAGGGGTATCTTCTTTGTTTCTTTCGTCGGATTGAACAAGCCCTCAGCTTCTGGCTCCTTAGGTTCTGGCAACATTTCTGGCTGCTTGCCTGCCATTGCCACAACCCGGTCAAGGAGCCTCCTCTCAGCAGCAATCACGAGGGACTCGGCTAGCCGACTGCTGGCAGCGGCACAGGCGACAGACTTCTGGTAGTCACCAGCCACGGTGATGATGCCCTTGGTGCTCGGCATCTTCATCTTGAGATAGGCGTAGTGGGGGACCGCCATGAACTTGGCCAGGGCGGGCCGGCCAAGCAACGCGTGGTAGGGGCTTTCAAGATCAACCACCTTGAACCATATTGGCTCTCGGCGGAAGTGATCCTTCTCTCCGAAAAGGACATCTATCTTGATCTTGCCGATCGGCGAGCAGGACAGGCCAGGCACAATGCCACGGAAGACAGTCCGGCTGGGCTGGAGCTGTTTCTCTTTGATATCCAACTTCTCCATGGTGTCACGGTAGAGGATGTTGATGCTGTTGCCACCATCTATCAGAACTCGGGAGAAACGAGCAGCCCACCTCTCCGTAGCGAAGGTGGCATCCAGCACCAGGGCATAAGAACCCGGAGCAGGCATCACCTCTGGGTGGTCAGATCGGCTCCAACTGATCGGCCTCTCCGACCAGTGCATGAATTCCGGAGTTTTAGAAGCGACAACGTTCACTTCCCGGCGCTGTTGACGCTGGCTGCGCCTGTCGTCAGTCACGCTGGTGAAGACGATGTAAGCTCCGTGCTCTTCAAGGAACTCGTCTTGGATCGCTCCGACTGGCCGAACCGCCGGCTGCTGGGGCGGCGGAGGCGGCGGGCCAGCAGGTGGAGGAGGCAGGAGTCCGTCGCCCTTGGCGATCCTGATGAGCCAGTGGCACTTCCGAGTGGTGTGGTTGGACGGCTTCGCGCCGCTGTGAAACTTGCAGGATGCATCGAGAGTCTGCTCGTATGAGAAGGCGGGCAACCAGTTGGGCTTGCCGCCCTTCTGACGCTTGGGAGGAGGCTGTCCTTCCGGCTGCTGGTCTTCGACTGTCGCCACCTGCCGGCTCGTAGAAGCCGGTTGTGGCGCCTTGCGCTTGTTGTCGTTTTGCTGCTGCCGCCGACTGGCGTCACCAGCCTGGGTCCGAGGAGCTTGAGGAGCCACTTTGCCAGATGCATCAACTTGAATCTCCGCCTTCATGGAGGAGTCGGCCGTGGCGTACTTGTCCGCTATGATCAGCAACTCGTCGAGGGTGGCCGGCTCATCACAGAGGAGTTTGTGCTTGAGCAGAGTGCCCTCTCTGCACCCGGCTGTGAAATACTCAATGGCATGCACCTCGTGCACGCCTTCGCAGGAGTTGCGCAGCTCGGCCCAGCGCATGAGGTAGTCGCGAGTCGACTCGTCGGGGCCTTGGACGCACAAGGAGAGCTGGCGAGGCTTGGGTGGCCACTTGTACGTGCTGGTGAAGTTGCGGTTGAAGGCTTCGGTGAAATCAACCCAGCTGTTGATGCTGCGGGGCTTCAGGCTATTCAGCCATGTCCGGGCGGTGCCTTGGAGCATGAGCGGAACATACTTCACGGCAACGCGCTTGTTGCCGTTTGCGATGCTGACGGCCGTGGAGTAGTCGACCAGCCAGTCTTCCAGCTTCATGGAGCCGGTGTACTTGGGCGTATCTCTTGGGAGAGTGAACCCTTTGGGGAAGGGCTCGTCACGGATGCAGGGGCCAAAGCAAGGCGGACCCAATGCGTCTTCTTCTTCTAGCGCCAGGGACCAGTTGAGGCGGTCGATCCGGTGGCGGGCATCGTTCTCCCCGACTCCTTCTCGGCGGCCAAGGCGGTCGCCGAGTGTCGGGTGGTCAACAGGCGGCGGGGAAACGCGTCTCTCCCGGCGCGGGGGAGGCGGACGACCGTCCCGCCGTTCCACTGCTCGTGGGCGGCCGTCTTGGTCGCGCTCGATGGAGATGCGGGTGCGGCTACGGCTTGCAATCGGCTCTGGGTCTCTTCCGTCGCGGGCGCCGTCTGTTGGCGTCCGGGAGGTCGCGCCGTGCTCTCGGCGAGGGGGAAGGTTCCCGGCCTGTAAGCCGGGTTCCATCATGCGACGGCCGGCTTCCTGCTGCGCGGCGGCCGCGTCGATGAGCTGTTGGACGCGCTCTGTCATGCAGCGACACTCGTCGCCCTCCAGGCGGTCCAGTTCTTCTGCCGCCGCCTGGGCGGCGCACAAGTTCTCCATCGGCGTGGCGTAGACTGGGCGGTCGGCCCCCAACATGCTGGCGATGGCTGCGCCATGCTGTCGGACCGTGCCCGCGCGGCTGGGCTCACCAGCAGCCGGCGTGCCACAGACGGTGCGGTCGATCTCACGGTGGTAATCCTCTGTGAGGCGTCTCATGGCCGCCAACTTGTTGGCGCTGTCGAGAAGCGCGATACGGCATGCTTCCAACATTTCACCGTTCGCACCGGGTGCTATGGGCGCGGACAGGTCCCGCATTGCCACCTGCAGCGGATCCTGGACACCTCCGCCAGAGTGCTCGCCATGCTCGATGACAAGCACCTCCGTGACGGTGCCTCCACTACTGTTCGCGCGAGGGAGCAGTTCGTCGTAGACCACCATGCTGGTGGGGAATGTGTCGAGCGACGCCGTGTCGGAATCGACAAGCATCGGGTCGGTGGAGCCAACCGACTCCAAGTCTGTAGCAGGCTCGCTGCTGACGTGGAGCTGGTCGAGGAGGCTGATGAGGCGGCTCTCGGGGTCATCTGTGCCCGCGTTAGATACGGGCTTGTCGGGAAGGCGAATCTCGCCAACAAGATCGACGAGGCAACTTGCCGCGCAGACGACCTCCACGCCGCGCAGCGCGTCGGCGCAGGCGCCGTCTGGCATGCCGGGCTGGCTGCGCTCGCCAGGAAGGAACAAGGTTCCCGTCCAGAACAGGTCTCCAGACGGCGATGCACCTAGCCCCACGGTGGGCGCCAAATGTCGGGGGTTGGATGCGACATATGCCAAGGGATGGCTTATCATGGTGGGAGCCAGTAGAACGTCGCCGGTGCCTGGAAGCGGGATGAGGCGTAGACACGAACGCCGGCATACTTTACCCAGGTTCGGGGCTCTCCTAGGAGATAACACCCCTAGTCCTGCTCTGCGGGGTCTCCGCATGATCACTAAGGCACTAGTGAGTACAAGGTGCTCCTTGAGCTGTATGCCAGAGGTAGAAGAGAGCAGGGCCGACTCTCTCCTCACTCTGGATGAGTCTAGGTTTCACAGGTCCCGAACCCTTTGCACGGGTGCCCTGGGGGGTTTATATAGGCCTACCCCCCAGGGGTACAATAGTCATCTGGCCGGGTGTAGGGTCCGGCAGTCAGCGTCTCTGGCCGCCGGCTTCTCTGTCAGCTGCTGGGGCTCGCCGCCTGGTGGGCCCCGCCAACTGGTCTGACTCGGAGCCGACAGGCCGCTCCCGCCACTTGCAGGTCTCATCGGCTGCTTGTTGCTGTAGCCGTAATGCAGATGACGCATGCTTGGTCGGGGGGGGCGCGTGGCTACAGTCCTGCCGTTGGGTGGGAGATCACTGTAGCCACATCGTGTCTTTTCTGATTTAATGGCGCGCGGACTTCGAGGGAGGAGGGGCCTCTTGCTAGAGGCCGGCCTCCCACCGGTCCGACTGGTCAGGCTCTGCCGCCCTCCAGTCTCTCGCTGCCTGGTAGGGCCTGCCTCCTGCAGGCCGTACCGACAGGCCGTCATGGGAACAGGGCTTCGCCTGATAGGAATGACGTCAAGGGTGGGGTGGCCATAGTGCCATGTCGTGGGGAGATCTCTGCCTGTACGGAGCACTGTGGCCGCGCCGTGCCCTGGATATGGGGGAATGGGCTATACTGTAGCCACATCCTGTCTTGTCTTCTTAATGGGGGCGTAGACTTTGAGGGCGTCGTGGGCCGCCTGTTCTAGGAGCCGGCCTCTCTGGAGGCCGCCTGCTATGAGTCGGCCCATCTCGGGGCCGTCTTCCGGTGCTTGGCCGTCCTCTGGCATCCAGCCTCATGAGCCAGCCGGCCACCAGAAGGCGGCGCTTCATCCTTGATGCTTGAGGGGCGCAGCCGACCCAATGTCTTGAAATGCTCAGGGACCCGGGTTAGGCTACCCGTGGCCCATTACTCCGACCAAAATGATTCTGTGTCTACTACTATTACTCCACACATCGACCGCTATCCAGCATGCATCTAGTGTATTAAGTTCATGGAAAAACGGAGTAGTGCATTAAGAAAGAAGACATGATGTAGACAAGATAAACTCACGTATGAATAAACCCCATCTTGTTACCCTTAATAGCAATGATACATGCATGTCATGTCTCTTTCTGTCACTGAGATTGAGCGCCGCAAGATCGAACCCATCACAAAGCACCTCTTCCCATGGCAAGATAAATCAATTTAGTTGGCCAAATCAAACCAATAATCAGAGAAGAAATACGAGGCTATAACAATCATGCATAAAACAGTTCAGAGAAGACTCAAATAATATTCATGGATAGATCTGATCATAAACTCACAATTCATCGGATCCCAACAAACAC
Organism: Thinopyrum elongatum; assembly: GCA_011799875.1. Lineage (NCBI taxonomy): Eukaryota > Viridiplantae > Streptophyta > Magnoliopsida > Poales > Poaceae > Thinopyrum > Thinopyrum elongatum. Next base: position 172,923,440 of record CM022298.1, on the reverse strand, counting down.
ACTGGAAAAAAGAGTTACATCAAATAGATCTCCAAGAACATCGAGGAGAACATTGTATTGAAGATCAAAAAGAGAGAAGAAGCCATATAGCTACTAAGAATGGACCCGTAGGTTTGTGGTAAACTACTCATGCATCGTCGGAGGGGCGGCAAGGATGATGAAGAACCCCTCCGTGATCGTTGCCCACTCCGGCAGAGTGCCGAAAAAGGCCTCTAGATTGGATCTCGTGGTTCTGGAACTTGTGGTGGTGGAAAAAGTATTTCGTCAACTCCCCTAGGTTTTTTGGGATTTTAGAGTATTTATAGAGGTGGAGGTAGGTCAAGGGGGTGCCCGAAGGCTCCACTACCCACCAGGGCGTGCCTAGGGCCTCTGGCGCGCCCTGGTGCTTAGTGGGCCCCTCAGGCCTCCTCTCATGGCCTCCAGAAGCTTCCAGTGTCTCTTCTTGCCAGAAAAAAATCTCCAAAAAGTTTCGTGGCATTTGGACTTCGTTTGGTATTGATATTCTGCAAAGTAAAAAACAAGCAAAAAAAAGCAACTAGCACTAGGCACTAAGTTAATAGGTTTGTCCCAAAAAATGATATAAAGTTGCTAGTAAATGTATATAAAACATCCAAGATTGATAATATAATAGCATGGAACAATAAAAAATTATCGATACAGTGGAGATGTATCACAGATCTACACTACATATGCATCGGTATCAAAGAAATGGTGTAGTATCTGTGGACTAAACTGCAGAATGCCAAAATAAGGGGGGAGAAGCTCATCCTATCAAAGACTACGTCTTCTGGCAGCCACGATCTTGAAGCAGTAGAAGAGAGTAGATTGTACGGTAACATGTGTCAATGTGTAGCAATAATCCTACATGGAGATCCTCTCCTCGTGTGCCTGTGAGAAAGCGATCATCGATTGTATCTGTCACTTAACTGGGTGTGTTTTATCAAGTATCCGATTTTAGTTGTAAGAGGTTAGAATACAATTCCAAGTCATCCTATTACCGTGGAAACATCTATTCGAATAGATTACTTCCCTGCAGGGGTGCACCACATTACCCGATACGCTCAATCACCTCTGGCCGGACACACTTTCCTAGGTAATGTCCAGCCTTGGAAGATCAACACGTCGTAGTCCTACCTAAGCTCTCCAGAGAGGTCAGCACGCCGGTCTACATCCTAAATGCTCAGGGGTCTTGGGCACATCACCCTTTGCACTCCTGCACGTTGCATGGATGGCCGGGCCCAGTCCTGGCTACCTCTTTATGCAAAGCAGGTGCTTACATGGACCACCCGGACACGTGCTGCTCATCTGTGACGTCTGAAAAGCTCTCGGGAGAAATTTTATGACGCCAAGTTCCCAAACTCATCCCACGTGCCGGTTAGTACGAAAAGGCCAGCGGCTAACTCAGATCAAGTACCCAATCTCGTTAAGCGTGTTATGATGAAGTAACTGCGGACACCGACAAGGGACCAGGCCCACATCTCTCCTAGGTGGTCTCAACCTGCCCTGCCATTCCGCCACAAAGAATCACTCAGGGGGGTCGGGAGAAATGTCCTTTCAGCCCCCAGTCCGTGAATCACTCATTGGGTACTCTACGAGCCGACCCGACTTTAATCATATCATGTATCATGTATAGTATGTATATATATATATATATCCGTGATCACCGCCCAAAGGGATCACGGTCCGATAGTATATCATGGCAGATAGACAAGAATGTAGGGCCACTAATGGAATACTAGCATACCTATGCTAAGCATGTAGGATAACATGTAAGGTATCAATAGCAGTAGCAAGCACAGGCTATGCAGTAGTATAGGATCAACTGGTAAAGCAGTAACAATATCACTACTCTAATGCAAGTAGTAGAGGGAAAGAATAGGCGGTATCGGAATGATCAAGGGGGTTTTGCTTGCCTGGAAGCTCTGACGAGAAGGAAGGGTCGTCGACGTCGTAGTCGTAGTCGTACTGGGTGTCACCGGCAATCTCAGGGTCTACCGAAAGAATAGGGAAGAGGGGGGAAATAGATAAATAACGGAGCAGACAAATGCAGTACAATGCATGGCATGGCAGTATGTGATGATGATATGCTCTAATGCAACCCTAGGCATTTTAAAAGAAGAGGGAAAACAGCCGGAGATGTTTTCCCAGCTCAAGGTGTTTTTGGTATATTGGTCAGGGGGAAAATGTCGATGTTCGCTATGTTAGAGGGGTGTGGCAGGTATGTGGATAGCATAAACAGATTCGTTATATTTTTCTGATCAACTTTCATATATAAATTATTTTAATCCGAGTTACGGTTTATTTAATATGATTTTTCAAAGTTTTAAATGATTTTCTAATTTTCTGGATTTAATTTAATTCGAAATTAAATTTATATCAAATTGCTAAGTGTACCCACAAATGTACCCAGAATTAGGCACAAGAGGCTGACCGTGGGCCAGGATGCCTAGTCAGCAACCCAGTCAGGATTGACTGGGTCAATGTTTGACCAGTCAAATTGGCAAGTGGGGACCACCTATCAGTCACATGTTATTTTAACAGGGCTATTTACTGACTTAATTGCTTTAGTTAGCAGAGGGGCCCCGCGAGTCAGTGGCTATTATGAGAGGGGGGGCTTAGTGCTAAAAGGGGGATTAGGACCCCCTAATCAAAACAGGGGCCGGCCCCAGTGGCAGTGGCCGAGCCGACGAGCAGGGACGGTTGCACGTGCGGCCACAGCGTGGCCGACGTGTGGGCCGAGCGGCAACGGCGTTGGGTGCGTGGGCGCAGGGGGCTGCGGGGGGCTACGCAGCACGCGGCTGCAGCGTTAGCAGCAGCAGGCGGCAGCAGGGCGTGGGACAGTGACGACAACAGGCAGAGGCACGAGCGGGCGCCAGCGGGCGCGAGGCCAGGCGCGGGCACACGCATGTGTGGGCGAGGGCTGGTCGCGGGCAGAGTGATCAAACAAGGCAGGGGGTGCGGCACGAGCGCATGACGCAGGGGATGGTCGGGTGAGGCGAGTGCGGCTAGGGGAGGCGACGGCCGCGGCAGGCAGCTGCGGGGGCGGACGGGCTCAGGGCAGGGCGCGGCGATGCATGGTCGAGTGCAGGCGCGGCGGGCACATGTGGGAGGTACGGCCAGGGCGCAGCCAGCGGTGGTGAGCGCGAGCTTCGAGCAGTGGTGGGGGCGGCCTACGGTGACGGGAACAAGGGGAAATGAGGGGGAACGGAGGAGGGGCTTCATAGTGAGCTCGGGGGATGGTCGAAGAGGCTCAGGGAGGCGTCGGAGTGTAGGACGACGACGAGGCAGTGGCAGCGGTGGTCCAGTTCATCGCGGGAAGAGAGGAGCGGCGCGAGGGGAGGGAACGGGAAGGCGCTAGGGTTTCGGGGAAGGGGCCCCGGGGGCTTATAGGCCGAGTGGGGGGGTCGCTGGATGGCCACCACGCACAGCCATGGCCGGCGGATGGCGGCCACGGCCACCTCTGCCTCCTGTAGCTGGAGGTGGGAGGCAAGTGGGGGTGGGCTGGTCCGGCCGTTTTGCTTAATGGGCCAAAGTGCCCAGATTAGGTCTTTTTTTTCATTTTTCTTTTTTTTCTTTTTCTGTTTGTTTATTTATTCCCTGTTTTTTATTAATTTTTGGTACTAAACGATTTTTGTTAAATTTGAAACTTCTCACATAATTACTTCCTGACATTTTGGTGTTGCCCAAAATGTTTGAGGTTAACTGGAAATGTTTGAAAATAAGTTTATATTTAAATGGGCATAATAAGTGCTGCTTGTCCACTTTAAATATTTCTAGGGGCAATTTAAAAATCCATTTAATGTTGGTTCTAAGGAAATCAAGCACATGCTTTGCCGCCTCCCTCAGCTTCTCGACATGAGGAATGTGGCCGCACTGCCCTACATGCGTTAGAATTGCGCTGGGGAGTTCCTGTTGTAACCGCTGTAGAGTGCCGCAACACGTTTGAAATGGTGTGCATTTGTGTCACAGATATCTTGCAAGTTAGACAACACACGCCATTTTGGCATTATCAGGCAAAACTTACATATTCTTGTTTATTGCTAATTATTCCATCATCCTCTCCCCATAAGACTGGGCATTTTTGCTTTACCTGTCGACAAAAATAGGGCACGATAAAAAATAACCTTGCCTCACATTTCATTTTTCTTTTGCGCCAGATTGTGATATCCAACAGTTCAAATGCTAATGACATAAGAATAGTCTACAATTGACAGTGAGCAGATGAGAATGATGCAACATTAGGAATTGGTGTTTCTATATACAAAGTTTCAAGCTAGTACAATTGATGATATGTCTGGGGGATGAAAACTGGTGCTATGTGAGAACATCTCTAGTCGATCCCTTATAATTTAGCCCAATGGCCCCTCAAACCTTAGCTCCTTTGGTTATGTGTAAAAATACGCCGTGCCCAACGCCATCAGTCACTGACAAGTGGGGCCATACACATGGATATGTCTGCATATGCATCATGTGACTATATGTGCATGCTTGAGTCAAGTCAGGTGACCACAAAACCGTATTTTCAAAGTTCTAGCACCAAACTGAACATGTGACACAAGTTCTGTGACTCCGAGTGATATTACCTCTTTTCCCCCTTATGTGGTAGTAGTAGATGTGTTAGTAGTACAAAACAAAAACAAGATTCAACCCAACATAAGGAAACTCATAACTAGAGACACATTGTATAGTTCAACTCCATTAATATTCTCAAAATCACAATCATGTTCGTAGCTCATATGATAAACAAAAAAGTCAACTAAAGGATTGATACGTCTCCAACGTATCTATAATTTTTTTATTGTTCCACACTATTATAGTATCAATATTGGATGCTTTATATGCAATTATATATCATTTTGGGACTAACCTATTAACCTAGTGCCCAGTGCCAGTTGCTGTTTATTGCTTGTTTTTGGCTTTTCAGGAAATCAATATCAAACAGAGTCCAAACAGAGAAAAAACTTTGGATTAATTTTTCCTGGACCAGAAGAGACCCTAGAAGGTACGGGAGAAGACCTGACGAGCCACGAGGGAGCGACAAACTCGGGAGGCGCGCCCAAGGGGCACCCCCAGGCTTGTGGGCCCCTCATGGCACCTCTTGACCTAATTCCACCTCTATAAATTCTCAAATATTCCCCTGACATCAGAGAGCCATCTGAAATACTTTCTTCGCCACCACAAGTTTCTGTTCTCACGAGATCCCATGTGGAGGCCTTCCCTGGTACTTTGCCAGAGGGGGGATTGACCACGGAGGGGCTCTACATCAACCTTGCTGCCCTTCCGATGATGTGTGAGTAGTTTACCATAGACCTACGGGTTCATAGCTAGTAGCTAGATGGCTTCTTCTCTCTCTTTGATCTTCAATACAATGTTCTCCTCGATGTTCTTGGAGATCTATTCGATGTAATGACTTTTTGCGGTGTGTTTGTTGGGATCCGATGAATTGCGAGTTTATGATCAAATTATCCATGAATATTATTTGAGTCTTCTCTGAACTCTTTTATGCATGATTATTATAGCTTTTTATTTCTCTTCTATCTATTGATTTGGTTTGTCTAACTAGATTAATTTTTCTTGCAATGGGAGAGGTGCTTTGTGATGGGTTCAATCTTACGGTGATCCATATCCCAGTGACAGAAGCGGCCAAGACACGTATTTGTATTTTTGCCATTAAGGATAAAAAGATGGGGCTTATTCATGCGTGGGTTTACTTTGTCTACATCATGTCATCTTGCTTAAGGCGTTACTCTGTTCTTTACGAACTTAATACTCTAGATGCATGCTGGATAGCGATCGATGTGTGGAGTAGTAGTAGTAGATGCAGACAGGAGTCGGTCTACTTGTCTCGGACATGATGCCTATATACATATCATTGCCTTGGATATCATCATGATTATTCGCTTTTCTGTCAATTGCCCAACAGTAATTTGTTTACCCATCGTATGCTATTTTCAAAAGAGAAGCCTCTAGTGAACACTATGGCCCCCGGTTCTACTTTTTATCATATATTAAAATCCCAAAAATACCTTGCTACAATTTTATTTACTTTATTTTATTTTGTATTTTGTGCTATCTATCTATCACTATGAGATTTGATCCTTGCAATTAACCGCCAAGGGATTGACAACCCTTGTTCGCATTGGGTGCAAGTATTTGTTATTTTGTGTGTAGGTACTGCTAACAAGGTGTTGCATGGTTCTTCTACTGGATTGATAACCTTGGTTCTTAACTGAGGGAAATACTTATCTCTACTATACTGCATCATCCTCTCCTCTTCGAGGAAATCCCAACGCAACTCACAAGTAGCAGAAAGAATTTCTGGCACCGTTGCCAAGGAGACATCATCAACATCTATCAAGTACCTACGCATAAACTTTCATCTCCTTGCATTTACATTATTTGCCATTTGCCTCTCATTTTTATCTCCCCCACTTCTAAAATGTTTTCCCAAAAACACAAATATTTTCGGTTTGCCTTTTTGCTTGTTTGCTCACTTTATCGTTATGGCCAACTCTCCTCCCAATTTGCCTTCCCCTCCTTACTTAGGAGAGGGTTCAGGAATTTTAAATTTCAAGCATGCTAATGATGAATCTTTAAAAGCTTGGGATAGATTACTGGAAATACAAATGAGAGCTAATCCTATGAGTCACATTAAATTGCTCCTTAGAAGTTTTTATGTTGGCCTAGCGCTTGTTCATAGACGTGTCTTGGATTCTATATTTGAAAATGATTTCCTTGGGAATAATGCCTTTGACACTTATGAAAAGATGAAAAACATATTGGACAATCGAAGGTTGAAACTATTGAACTTACCATTCTAGTAAGTTATCATCAAATTGAACTAATAAAAGAAACTAAAACTAGTATGGATTCTAACTTTCGAGGGCTATCTAATCTTGCTTCTAAAATAAATAGTAACATGGTGTCACAAAATAGGAGATTTGATGCCCTAGAACAAAAAGTTTCTCTTTGTGTTTTGAAAGAAATCAAAACTCTTAGCACTAAGCTCGATAATCTAGTTAATATTATTGATAATGGCAAAGAAAGTGAAATAGGAGTTGCTAGGGCCATTAGAACCAAGGATGACAACACTTGAAACTATGCATTACACCTAGCTAGGGGCGTAAAACAATAGTGCTAGTTGGGAGGCAACCCAATAGTTATCTTAGTTTTTCTTGTTTCTTTTTCTATTTTTTGTGTGCACTTAATTATGCTACTATTATGGTTGTGTTTTTGTGTTTTTAATTAGTGTTTGTGCCAAGTAACGCCTTTGGGATGATTTGAATGATAGTTGCTTTGATTCTGTGCAAAAATAGAAACTTTTGTGTCCAATAGTAGAATTGTTAAAATTTGCTGGAGCGTGATAAAATTCTGAATTTTTTACACATGATTTTTATATAAATTTCCCATGTTGTCCTAATATTTTCAGAATTTTTGGAGTTACATAAGTATGGTCATTGTTCGAATTATTACAGACTGTTCTGTTTTTGATAGATTCTGTTTTCGTTGCGTTGTTTGCTTGTTTTGATACATCTATGGATTGTATTGGGGGGAATAAGACATGGTGAAGTTAGAATACAGTAGGTATAATGCAATAATAAAATATGAATGGGTTTACAACAGTACTTAAAGTAGTGATTTGCTTTGTTATACTAACGGATCTCACGAAGGTTTTTGTTGAGTTTTGTGTGCTGAAGTTTTCAAGTTTTGGGTGAGATCACGATGGATGAAGGAATAAGGAGTGGCAAGAGCCTAAGATTGGGGATGCCCGAGGCACCCCAAGGTAATATTCAAAGACTCCCAAGCATCTAAGCTTGGGGATGCCGTGGAAGGCATCCCCTCTTTCTTCTACCAACTATTGGTAATTTTACTTGGAGCTATATTTTTATTCATCACATGATATGAGTTTTTCTTGGAGCGTCGTGTATTATATGAGTCTTTGCTTTGTTTTATTTTTAGTTTTCCATAATCATCTTTGCTGGACACACCTTTTTAAGAGGGATACACATTATTCGTGATTTGTTAGAATACTCTATGTGCTTCACTTATATCTTTTGAGCTAGGTAGTTGCTCTAGTGCTTCACTTATTTCTTTTAGAGCACGATGGTGGTTATATTTTAAAGAAATAGTTGCACTCTCATGCTTCACTTATATCTTTTTGAGAGTTCATAATAGTAATGGCAATTAGTACAGGTTGTGAATTTGGTCCTATTATGATAGGTATTCAAGAGGGATATAATAAAAACTTTCATTTAGATCACTGAATATGATAAGTTTGATTCCTTGCAATAGTTTTGCGATATAAAGGTGGTAATATGCGGGTTCTGCTAGTGAGTAATTGTGGTTTAGTAAGAATATTGGTGTTAAGGTTTGTGCAATATGGTTCCTGCAATATTAGAATGGTTCCTGCAATTGCACAATAATGTGCTATTAGACAAAGGACCATGCATGTGCAAACCCCGATTGTAAACCTCAGTGCTTCACATTGTTTCCCTGCAACACATATAAGGTAGTTATTGATCAGGTTAAGTGAGGGTTGACATACTATCAGTAAAATATGTTGATGAAAAATAAACACATTGCAGATTCAGCAGATTAATTCGCGCCACATGGAAAAGCCATTTATCCAAACCAAGCATGAGTAAGAACTAGGAAATATAGCAATTGTATATGTTTCTCATGTATTTAGTGCAGCCAAATTCAATTTATTCCTCACATGCATAACAATACAAAATTGTACCCACAACAATTGAACATCGCATTGCAGAATTGAACCAAATAGTTAACTAAACACCACAACAAATGAACCAAACATTAACTGAGCACCACATTGCACAATATAACATACTCCTAATAGAATATGAGACAGTTACCCAAACCAAGCATGCTTAACAACTTGGAAATATAGCAATTGCATTTGTTTCTCATGTATTTAGTACAGCCTAATTCGACTTATTTCTCACATGGTAGACAATAAAAAATGCACCCACAATAATTGAACATCGCATTGCTGAATTGAACCAAATAGTTAACTAAACACCACAACAAATGAACCAAACATTAACTGAGTACCACATTGCACAATATATTAAACAGAGCTAGCTGACCTAAACATTACTCTAACAAATTAAAGACCGGCACTCTAAATTTAACAAAGAGTACTACTCCAGCTGGCGCTTGTCGATCTCCGCCGCCTCCTCCATGTCCATCTCACGCCCGACGATCTCCTGGGGAAGGGGCTCCATGGCATCCATCGCACCATACTCGGCAAGCATCTCGCCATCCGCATCCGCCATCTCTTTAGAAAGGGCCGCCATGAGCTGGGTGTGGGCGGCCGTGGTCTGGGCTTGGACGGGCTCCATGGTGGCAAGGTATGCCACGAAGGAACGGACGGCTGCTCGAACGCTCTCGGCGATTGCCAACTCTTCGACCATGGTTTGCCAACCATTGACGGAGAAGCTTCGTGTGATTTGTGCGATGACTGCCAGGAGCTGGGCGTGGACGGCCTTCATCAGGGCTAAGGCCGCCACTGCGGAACGGACAGCTGTTGTGCCGCTCTCGCCAGTTGCTATCCCCGTCGCAGATGTTGCTGCCGCCACCTGAGTAGCAACAGCTGCTTTTGGGGCTGCCTTGGCTGCCCAATCGCAGATTGCGGCCGCACTCATGCAGGTTATTAGCACGTGCATGGCGGCTGCGGCCGCGCTCTCGCCGGATTGGACCACCGAAGTTGCCCTCACGATGCGGCTCCACGTCCCCATCTTTGACCGGCGATGATTGAACCGTGAAATGATGTTTGGAGAGCGAGCTAGTGTCCTTGATGCGCCGGCTGTGGACTGTAGCTGACGCACCTTCTTGCGTAAGCCATATACTACTACGATGGTACTCCAAGATATTTTGTACTGCATCTCACACGGTTGGTGATAATAAACTGTGTGTGATCTACTTGATTTTTCGTCTTGATTTGAAATACATAGTGGGGTCACAGCGGCAAAGGAGGGTGTTTGAATTGCCAGAACTTTTATCTGCAGTGAACATGCAACTATAGGTGTGTCATCAAAAAAATTGGAATTATTCAGGGTTCGTTTGGACATTTTTATACATTAACTTGGTTTTCTAGGCATTTCAGGTGTACAATTCAAAATTAAACTGCATGCACATGCTCCGGTGCATCAAAATGGGTTGTAAAATCATATATGTGTCCATGGGTTGATGCTTATGTCCCATGCAAGAAATGGGGATGAATTTCAAACACCTCGGTACCGTGGCTCGCCGGCAAATGTTGAGATACTTAGTTTTGAAATTCTAGTAAATCCGAAACTCGTCTGAAATTCATGAACCTTGGCATGCTATCATATAATGGCACCAACATGTTGTGGTAAAAAGATTGTCCCGTTTGGGGCAGGTTTTGGTATAAGCTTCTCACAAGAAGCCTCATGGTTCCGGTAGGGAATGTGTCACCTTTGTTGACGAAACGATATTCATTGCCTCTTCTTGCTTTCAATTTTTTTCTAGTATCAACATAGAACAATAGGAGTGTCGTGTTAAATTTTGGAAATTTTTTAGCGTTCGTTTGGACATTTTTAAACATTAACTGAGCTTTCTAGGCATTTATGTGCATAATTCAAATTTGACCTACATGCACATCCTCCAATGCATAAAAATGTGTTGAAAAATCAAATGTGTGTCCTTGGTTGCATGCTTAGGTCCCATGCAAGAAATGGGAATGAATGTCAAAAACCTCGGCACCATCGCTCGGCCGCGAACATTGAGATACATGAATTTTAAATTCTAGTAAATCCAAAACTTGTCTGAAATTCATGAAACTTGGCATGCTATCATGGAACGACATCAACATGCTGGGGTAAAAAAATGTCCCATTTGGGGCAGGTTTTTGTATAAGCTTCTCACAAACCAGAGCTTCTCACAAGAAGCCTCATGGTTCCGATAGGGAACGTGTCACCTTTGTGGACGAAATGATATTCGTTACCTCTTCTTGCTTTCAATTTTTTTCTAGTGTCAACATAGAACAACAGGAGTGTCGTGATAAATTTTGGAAATTTTCGGGGTTCGTTTGACATTTTTATATATTAACTGAGTTTTCTAGGCATTTATGTGCATAATTCAAATTTGAACTACATGCGCATCCTCCAGTGCATAAAAATGGGTTGAAAAATCAAATGTGTGTCCTTGGTTGCAAGCTTAGGTCCCATGCAAGAAATGGGAATGAATGTCAAACACCTCAGCACCGTTACTCGGCTGTGAACATTGAGATACATGGTTTTTTTTGCGGGAACATTGAGATACATGGTTTTTAAATTCTAGTAAATCCAAAACTTGTCTGAAATTCATGAAACTTGGCATGCTATCTTGGAACGGCATCAACATACTATGGTAAAAAAATTGTCCCATTTGGGGCAAGTTTGGGTATAAGCTTCTCACAAACCAGAGCTTCTCACAACAAGCTACATGGTTCCGGTAGGGAACGTGCCACCTTCGTGGATGAAACGATATCCGTTGCCTCTTCTTGCTTTCAATTTTTTGTCTAGTGGCAACATAGAGCAACAGGAGTGTCGTGTTAAAATTTGGAATTTTTCTGGGTTTGTTTGGACATTTTTATGCATTAACTGAGTTTTCTAGGCATTTTATGTGCATAATTCAAATTTGAACTACAGGCACATACTCCAGTGGAGAAAAATGGGTTGAAAAATCAAATGTGTGTCCTTGGGTGCATGTTTAGGTCCCATGCAATAAATGGGAATGGGTTTCAAACACCAGGGCACCGTTGCTTGCCGGCAAAACGTTGAGATACTTTGTTTTTAAATTCTAGTAAATCAAAAACTCGTCTGAATTTCATGAAACTTGGCATGCTATCATGGAACGGCACCAACATGCTATGGTAAAAAATTGTCCCATTTGGGGCAGGTTTAGGTACACATTCCTCACAAACCAGAGCTTCTCCCAAGAAGCCTCGTGGTTCCGGTAAGGAACGTGTGTCACCTTTCTGGACGAAACGACATTTGTTGCCTCTTCTCACCTTGTTTTTTCTATATACAACATAGAGCAACATGAGTGTTATGTTAAATTTTGGAAGTATTCGGGGTTTGTTTGGACATTTTTATGCATTAACTGAGTTTTCTAGGCATTTTATGTGCATAATTCAAATTTGAACTACAGGCACATGCTCGAGTGTAGCAAATTGGGGTGAAAAATCATATGTGTGTCCTTGCGTGCATGCTTAGGTCCCATGCAAGAAATGAGAATGAACTTCAAACACCTCGGCATCGTGCCTCGGCCGCAAATATTGAGATACTTGGTTTTAAATTTCTAGTAAATCCAAAAGTCGTCTAAAATTCATGAAACTTGGCATGCTATCATGGAATGGCACCAACATTCTGTGGTATAGTTTAAATCCTGGGCGTTCTGCTAACCATTCACGTGACAGCACGTGTCACACTTTTAATGGCAAGAAGGTGTCGTGCGGACAACTGCTTGAGTAGACGGGAGGCATGCGAGCACAGTTCGCTGCGCAGGCTGACTGGGAGGCATGCAAGCTGTCCTCCAATGCGCAGGCCCTTGACTTCCATGGCTGTCCGTCTCGCTCCCATCCTCTCCATTAATGGCGCCCGAGCTGCTGTTTAATACGTGCGGCCTTACTCTTTGCCTCCCATTCCCCTCCCGCAAACCTCCACCAACGCCATGGTGCAGAAGGATCATCTACCACTAGTCTTCCAGTTTGGTGAAGTCGACTCCGAGCCGGACGAGATAGAAAATAAGGAGGAATGGGGCCTCATGGACATGGCCCTGAACGAGCTGGCCGCGGCGGTTGCCGCCCATGCGCCCGTCCCATCTCCCATCCCCGTGACTGTGCCAGCGACCATCCCCATAGCATTGACTGGCTGGTCGTCGAGCACTATCGCAGTGATGGAAGCCGCGGGCGTCATCGAGGTCCCCACGGACCCGTGTGAGCTCGTGTACATGCCAGCGCCCCCGCCCATGCCCAGCGCACCCCTGCACCCACCGCGGCGCCGGTCCCCGTGCGTTTGCCTGCACCCGCCGCGCCCGTGCCCGTGTGCGCGCCCCCCTCAGTGTCATGGGACACCGCTGCCGACCGCTACTTCGCAGCGCCATGAGTTGCCGTCCTCCCGCGCCCTGCCCGTCGATCGCGCGATGACAGGGTGTTTGATTTCCAAGTGAAGAACATTCCGTGCTGCCTTGAAGACTTCAACAACGGCGTCCCGGAGGACGATAACGACAACGCCGGCGCAGCACGCCGCCGGAATTATTTTTTTGGGTTTATTAATACTGTATCTCGATCGTATGAATATAAAGTCACAGTTTGACTGAATAAAACCTATGGTTTGAACAAACTTGCGTTTTTCTCTCTGAATGTACAGACTTATCAAATGATTTTTTTTAAACATCAATGGTTTTTAAATTTAAAACACTCATCGTAAACGTTTTAGATAGAACGCCCATATGCAAACCAATAGCTTCCCAGTAAGCCAAGGGAAAATGTGCCCAGCAGAATTTGTGCATCTCTTCATCTCAAACGTTTTAGATAGAACACCCGTATGCAAAGCGAGAGTTATGGTCCTTCCCCAGTAAGACAAGGGAAAATTTGCCGCGTAGGATTTGTGCATCTCTTCATGGCAAACAATTCAGATTGAACACTGTATGCAAAGCGAGAGGTTGGTTCCTTCACCACTAAGCCAAGAGAAAATCTGGCGCGTAGGATTTGTACATCCCTTCAATGCAAACGATTTTTTTATGACCCGTGTGCAACAACATACAGACAATTTGGTAAGATTTGCATATGTCATATTGGGTATATTGCTATTTGTCAAACTTCAAAGATTGAAATTTGTCGATCTAGTAACATTGCCCTTTGTCAACCTTGTAACACTGTCATTTGTCAAAATTTGTAGCTAAAAATCACTAGCACTATCTAATTTTGCAACTGAAATTCAGTAAGCATAGATTTCATTCATAGATTAAGTAGTCCTTCTTTATACAAACTGTTCAACTTGATAACTAAACCGACCAAATTTTTCACCAGTTGTTGCTAACCACGTACTGAAATAGCTAGTTCAACTATATATACTAGCTAATTTTAAGTACGTAGTACAGTTCAACCACATCTATAATCAAATGAACTGAACAAAATAGCCCCTAAATACTACTACTACGGAGAGACTTTGTGCTACTTTCAGCAGCCTCTCCTCTGCCGAGCGCGCTCAATAAGAGGCAGAGGAGGAGGAGCCTGCCGACGAGCTGGACAACTTGAATCCGGTGCCTGTCGCTGCTGCACCTTTAGCGACACTCACCTCGAAGGCCCTCTGCCGCTCCAGACGACCCCTCTCGAAGCGGTGGGACTCCTCATAGATCTCCTCATTCTGCGCCTCTGCAGCGGCGTGTGCTGCGGCCACGGCGGCAGTAAGGCCCTTTGCGTGCTCGACCAGGCGCTCCTCCTCCTCCCGCAGGAACTCGATGTAGCGCGCAAGGTCGCTGACACACATGTGGGGCTCCACATCCACCTTCCGCCTTCGGGCGACGGTGGCGGAGCGGGTGATGACCCCGGTGGTCGATGATGGACTGCCGACCAAGGCGGCCGACGGTGGGGTGGCGGCCACAACGGCCACCTCCCACCTTCGGGTCGCGATGGTGGAGCGAGTGATGGCCATGATTGCTGACAGTAGGATGGCGGCCATGACGGCCACCTCCCGCCTTCGGGCCGGGGTGATGGAGCAGGCGTTGGCCTTGGATTTTGATGGTGGTGTGGTGGCCACGGCAGCAGACGGTGGGGTGGCGGCCGGCAGCAGCTGCCGACGGGCAGCGGCGGCGGAGCGTGTGGTGGTTGTTGCGCACACAACCAACAGGGATGCCACACGCACTACACTACACCGGGGACTGCGCGGCCGCCGCGGTGTAGCCTCCCAGCTGGAGCTATCCTCTGATGATGGCGGAGTGGCTGAGCGACGACGACGAATCGGTGCCATTGGCGATTGTGGGAGAAGCAGACGAGATAAGCTACATGGAGGGAGGGGGAAATGCGACACAGGACTCGCCGACCGTGAGGGTTTATATAGCAGGCCGGTAAGCATTGGGATTTTGGGGGATTTCGTCGAGTCAAGCGGGCAGCTTGCGTGGCTATGTGCGGGAACTTGCGCGGTTGCGCGGGAACAGGCTCACGGATGATTCATTGGCGCCGCTTCGAGACACTGTTTGGCCAAAAGAACGCATGCGCGGTGCTCAAGCTTGCGCTCGAAGCCGTCTGCAGCACCGGGGTGACAAGATGTGCGAGAGAAGGACGAAACAACACGTACACATATGGTTAATAAAAAAACGTTTGTGATTTAATTACCTACTACCTCCGTCCTGGTTTATAAGTCCTCTTTGTATTTTTGTGCCAAATTTTGACTAGAGATTTAACTAATAAAATACGAATGCATGTCACCAAAGATTATATCGTTGGATTCATATTTGAACATAGTTTCCAATTATATTATTTTTATAACATGCATTAACATTTTGTTAGTTAAATTGAAGGTCAAAATATGGCACAGAATATAAAGGGGACTAATAAATCAGGACGAATGTAGTAGCACACGGCCGCTCTGTACGCAGCGTCGCGAACGATTGTTCGACCACCGTCTGATGTGGAACGCGGCGTAGTTTCACATCATGCCGCCGGCTCGCAACTGCCGGCCGGCTTGTAGAGGATCATTCCCTGCGTGTTCAACTGCTCTATGCGTGTGGTTGCTCGCAGTTGAAGCGGTCGCGGCGTGCACTGCTCGCGTCCCGCCACACGCGCTCTACCCGCATCCATCCACGCGTGCTGCCATTGTTTGGGGCCACGTACGTTCGTGCTGTCAATATGCATGCGGTTTCGCCGGGCGCGGCGCCACGATGCAGTTACCCGCTGCAAAAACCGCCATGCGGACGTGCCGAGAATCCAGGCCGCCCGGCCCCTATTTATTCCCGCGGTCATTTACCTTAATCTCTTGCGCCACACGACACAATAAGCGCACCCACAATGACACATACAAAGAGGATATCTAGCGGTTCCAATGGCGCTCCTTGTGGTTCCAGTGGCGCTCCCAGCAGTTGAATACGACAACGGGCGGTAGTTCACCACGCATCACTTAGTGGACACCCACGTGAGGGGGAAGGACCTTTCGGTGGTGTACACGAATGAGCCGGTCTCGATGGAGAGCTCCATCCAAACTATAGAGCGGTTGCTTGCTGAGAACAAGTACCAAGTGGTTGGCTTCGACCCCGAGTTCACCGGCGGTCGTGCTGGGCATGATCAGAAGGTTGTTGTCGCCCAGTTGTGCGTGCGCCATGACGTCCTCGTCTACCACTACCACCTGCCCACAAGCCCTTGCGAGCGTTTTGCCAGGTTTATCAACAGCCTCGACTACAGTTTCGCTACGGTGGACACCACCAACGATCTAAAAGCGCTCGAGGTTTCAGGCTTGGCATGCCGGAATCTTGTCAACATCTGTGACCACTACAAGGCCAGGGGCAGCTTCAAGAATAGTCAGAACTCCCTGGTTAATCTCGCTTCGGCCATCATCGACCCCTACTACATGAAGATGAAGGATGAGAGCAAGAAGGACAGGATCGCCTAGCACAATGCCTGGGAGCAGAGACTGGATGAAGAACACGTCAAGTACGCGGCCATGGACGCGTACACGAGCTACGAGATGTGCAGGAGGACCGTTGACATGAGGAAGTGCCTTCGTCCTGCCCCAGACGAGGGATCGGGCCACAGAGCAGTGATGGCAGCGTCACAAGAAGTAGATGATTAGATGATCGTTTCTCCTAATTTAGAATGCATGTAATTGTTTATTGAGGTGTGTGCGAATGATTTGTATAGTCACTTATGTAATTGGATATTTATTTTGGTTATATATGTTGTTCTTCTATAGACAAAGCAAGACATCGCTGACGGAGTAAACTAGGGAACCCGTCGGTGATGAATTCATCAATCACTGACAATTGTATATCAGCAAGCGTTTTCCCACAACACACACGGCTTATTAGCAGCAATCGTCTGTGTTATTATCGGTCTTCGCACACATTTCTGATTACGGACCTGTTTGCCGCGTATCACACACATCTTGTTCAATTGAACCGTTTCTGTTGTCTTGGCTCTTCGCAAATAGTTCACCAGAGTGAACTGTATGCCCTCTATCGCACACACCTTGATCTGGCTGACCGTTTCTGTTGTGTTACCTAATCACAAACAGTTCATCCGAGTGAACTGTATGCCATATATCGCACACACGCTCATCTGGCTGACCGTTTCTGTTGTTATGCTCATCGCAAACAGTTCATATGGATCAACTGTATACCATGTATCGCACCCGCAACTCTGATCTAAACCATGTTTGATGTCTGCGCAATCGCAAACAGTTCGTATGATTTTTGACGGTTTTCTTGCACCAGCGTTTACGATTAATGCATCGCACACAGTTTCGTCGAAGGGTCTCTAATTGTAGTGTCGCATTTGGACCATCCTGCAGTAGTGGTGAGTAGTTGACCACAGACCTACGGATCCATAGCTAGTAGCTAGATGGCTTCTTCTCTCTCTTTGATCTTCAATACAATGTTCTCCTCGATGTTCTTGGAGATCTATTCGATGTAATGACTTTTTGTGGTGTGTTTGTTGGGATCCGATGAATTGTGAGTTTATGATCAGATTATCCATGAATATTATTTGAATCTTCTCTGAACTCTTTTATGCATGATTATTATATCTTTGTATTTCTCTTCGATCTATTGATTTGGTTTGGCTAACTAGATTGATTTTTCTTACAATGGGAGAGGTGCTTTGTGATGGGTTCAATCTTGCAGTGATCTATATCCCAGTGACAGAAGCGGACAAGACACGTATTTGTATTGTTGCCATTAATAATAAAAAAGGGCTTTATTCATGTGTGTGCTTATTTTGTCTACATCATGTCATCTTGCTTAAGGCGTTAATCCGTTCTTTATGAACTTAATACTCTAGATGCATGCTGGATAGCGGTCGATGTGTGGAGTAATAGTAGTAGATGCATGCATGCGTCGGTCTACTTATCTCGGACGTGATACCTATATACATGACCATTGCCTTGGATATCGTCATGATTATTCATTTTTCTATCAATTGCCCAACAGTAATTTGTTTACCCACCGTATGCTATTTTCAAAAGAGAAGCCTCTAGTGAACACTATGGCCCTTGGTCTACTTTTTATCGTATATTAAAATCCCAAAAATACCAAGCTGCAATTTTATTTACTTTATTTTATTTTGTATTTTTGTGCTATCTATCTATCACTGCGAGATTTCATCCTTGCAATTAACCGCCGAGGGATTGACAACCCCCTGTTCGCGTTGGGTGCAAATATTTGTTATTTTATGTGTAGGTACTGCTAACGAGGTGTTGCGTGGTTCTCCTACTTGATTAATAACATTGGTTCTTAACTGAGGAAAATACTTATCTCTACAGTACTGCATCATTCTCTCCTTTTTGAGAAAATCCCAACGCAGCTCACAAGTAGCTAAGATATACAGTTTTCCTAGGCCCAAAATTATTCTACTGGAGGTTGCAGTTTCTCGTCATGCGTGCGCGATGGCGAGATTTGGTGTTGGGCGCTTCTGATCTATTCGAGCGTTCAACGGTGACGACTACAGCTCCAGGGCGCTGGTCCTTAGGGGCACGTGCACAAAGACTTCTCGGCTGTCATCGACAAGCTCAAGTCGACTCTGGCAGGAGTTGTGACAACAACGCATCGGTGGCTCGTCCTGACGACGATAATGGTTGTTTGGTAGTCTAGGGACCTCGATGTAATTTGTATTATGTTTGAGGTGCTTTGTAGTTCTAGTGATTTTCTATAAGAGATCTAGATGCTTTCGCAAAAAAAAAACTGCTACTGAGGTTGTGTATAAGGATCTAGCAAATGTTACATCATGGTGTGATAACTTAAGGGTAACATATCGTTTAGCCAATCCCGTATTATATGCAAGAAGAAAACACATTGAGACAGATTTTTACTTGTCCATGAAAGAGTTGCTCCAAGGAAATTATAGATTTCTCATTTATTTCATCCTGAGATCAGTTAGCAATAGCTTTAAGACAACGCTAACGCCCACACGTGTGGTGGGAGCCAAATCCGCCCACACGCCCTATAACACACAGACTACGCCACGTCACCGCATGTATGCATATGGGAATCTTTTTGGATTTTCAGTTTTTAAAATGTTTTATCTCTTAAATTAAAAATCCGATTGAAGATCTGTTTTCACCATTAAATCCCTCGCGACAAGTTCTTCGAAACTAGATCTCATATCAATATATTTCGACGAATTTTTTTTTGGTTAAAAGTTGCCATGTCTATTGCATATGAATTGCCATGATGTTTACACTGAAGTTGCCATGATATGTTTCAGCTATTATCTTTTACATTTAAAAGTAAATTTTGACATATTATAAAACGAGGAATTAAGAAACTAGACTTGCCATGAACCATAAACTAAAATTGCCATGATACATGCACTTAAAATTGCCATGGTTCATATAAAAAATAATTTTCATGGTCAAAGTACTAGAATTGCCATCATCAAAAAACAAAATTGCCATGCTCTATAAACTAAAATTGCCACATGACAATTTTAGTTTAAGCACTATGGCAACTACAGTGTAAACATCATGGCAACTTTTGGGCAAAAAAAAATTTCATCAAAACATATCAACATGGGGTCTAGTTTTGAAGATCTCATCGAGACGGATTTATTGGTGAAAACGGATTTTTAATTTGATTTTTTAATTAGGAGATAAAACATTTTTAAGCCGAAAACCAAAAAGATTTCTACTGATGTCATCTGTTCATACGTGGTAAAATGAGTGATGATGAAGGCGTGTGGGTGATGTGCAAGATGCCACATGTGTGGGCGTTAGTTTTTTCGTAGGTTTACTAAGGCACTCCGGTTTGGGCTACTTATGAACTTCAGGGACAATCTCAATTTGAGTAAGTTATGATTGATGGAGCTGTTAGCGATAGAGATAGGAAGGATCCATATATGTTTTTTCTTGATTCTCAACTTGTACCTTCTTGATGTACTCCCTCTGTTTCTAAATATAACCCTTTTTAGACATTTCAATACATACCGCATAAGGATGTTTATAGATAGATTCATTCATTTTGCTTCATATGTACTTCATATTGAAATCTCTAAGGCTTATATCAAGAAACGGAAGGAGTACAAGCCAAGCCATGCTACGTGGCTATAATAACACGGGTGTGTCCTTGCAAGATGCACACGCTTCACAACCTTCTACAGCCCAACGGTTGCAAAACTTGCCAAATAGAGTTGAACCCAGAGTGAAACTTCAGAGTTCAGTTAAGTTGCTGAACATAAAAGATAGAGCGCAAATTTTATCTCCAACAGAAGCGGAAACAGAATGAAGTGTCAGTCGCGCTCAAGCATTTGCCAAAAGTTCAGTGCCTTACTCTTCTAATAATAACAATGTAAAGAGAAGGCAGCGCCGTTTTGCTTGTTTTACAACGGATGGAATGCAAGAACCGTCACAACACGTAAAAACATACCGCAACTCCATTAAAGCTTACACACGAAAGTCCAACCACAAGATCGTGCTTATCGATTGGAGAAAAAAAATGGAAACCGAAACGTGGAAACAAGACGCTGTATCTTAATAGTGCAGGAAAAGCTCAAGACAGGAAGACCCCATTCACCCTGTAGCAAAGACAAATGGTCTTATTGGTGGCTACTCCGGAAGCCATTGCCGGAGATGGACTGCACACCGGCGGCTAGCTTCCATAGTGGGCGTATGTCAGGCGCCATTGTGGCCTTCAGGTGGAGCCATATGAGGCTGTCGCCAGCCTTCATCTGTTGCTGGCGGTGTGGAGCATCCACGGTGGTAGATTGCTGTTGTTTGCTTGTGCTGGAGATGGCTGAGGTTCTGGATGCCCCCCTCCTGATTCTCTAGATTGATATGGCCTGCATTTTGTAAAGGAATGACAGCGTTCTAAAACAGACAGTGGCTTTCATCTAGGAACAGTGCTAAGTAGTTGTTTATGTTAACTACATTGTCCAGCCTCGGTTTCACGACAGGTTTAGTATCTAGTAAAATGGAACAAAGCTGGCTCATGCGTTTTACTGTTTCTTTGGGAGAGCTATTTTCAGAAACGTTTAGCATCTAGCTTTTGATTTCAGCATGTGCTTATCATGTGAGCTGAACTCAATGAACTAACAGCCGTTGATTTAAACATTTCACAAAAATGAGTTAAAATTGGAGATGGCTTATGCATAGTTCATGTTTTGCTGAAGTCCTCTGATAAGCACATGCATGAGATCGTTATGAAACATGGATGGTTAGGACGACAATGGTACCACCAACCCACCAGGGATCAAACCCCAGATTTGACGGTCTGGTGTCTTGTTAATGTGGATTATTCTTTCAGTGAAGCAACATTTTCATCTATAGCAAGGCGCCTGTGGTGACTTCATCAATCTTGAAGTTCCGCAAGTCTGACTCAGTCTTCAGTAGGCGCTATGTGAGTGTGTGTGTGTGTGTGTGTGGTGGTGGTGGTGAGTGTGCGTCTACAGTAATTGGTGTTTATAAAAAAAGGCATCCAATACTTTGCTGAAGATCACGCACAGTCTTACTTTATTTAGTGATACGCAATCAAGAAAAAAAGAAGTAAATGCAGTGGAAGTAGGGATGCAAATTTAGACCCTTTAGGGTACACTGTGGCCCTTCCTGATTCAACCAAATGAACGAAAATTTCAAAAGTGATGTGTATTCTGAAAATTTTGTTCATTTAGTTGGAACTAAGAGGGTCGAAGGGTACCCTCAAGATTCCAAATCTGCATACCTAAGTGGAAGCATAAGTACCCAATATTTGGAGTCGCCATGGAATCTTGGTCCGCTGCTGGTGTAGGTGACGGTGAGCTTGTTGTTGCTCCATTCAGCTGCTCCTGGTGATGAATGTTTGTTGCTCCATTCAACTGCTCCCGGTGATGAATATTTGACAAAACATTATTTTTCTCCTTTTCTGTCTCTACGAGGTGCTACAGAAAATAAAAACGAGATTTTAGCCTCTGGCATACACAGCTAGTCACCTTACAGTAAACAAGAAGATTTACCTTCTGCAGGACGCCATTCTGATCTTTTAGTGACTTCTCCTGCACAGTATAAGATAATGATTACCTAGGTCTACTCAATATTTACAAATGATGAAGAAATAGATGTTTAACTATGATTTAAGCATGGGAAAACGAAATGGTACCACTGGCGGACTAACTACGTTGAAAGTCATTAAAACATGCTAGCCACATTGGCAAATGAGAGCGGTTCTTTCTTCAAATGTTTCAGACGAGGGAGTGTTTATAGAGGCGGGAGGCCAATGGATCATATCGACAATACTCCTCGGTGGTCACAGTACACACGCAGGTAAACCACATGGGTAACTTAATGAGAGTAACATACCTTCTTTTGAAGCTCAGATATTGACTCAAAGAGAAGTTGATTCTGTAAAATGAAAAAGGCAACGCTATTTCATAAGATTTCAGTTAAAATTTGGCAGATGAAAACTAGCTCTGCACAACAATGGCAAAACATCAACACAATTGGTTCACCTTTCTTGACCTTATGTGCTTCAACGAACTATCAAGCTGTTGTTCCAACTGTTGAAGTTCTTTTGTGGTGAGTGGGTCCAACTGTTCACCTAAAAGTTGCCTTGAGTTTGAAATAGACCAAACGCCTGTTAGCACTTAGCACCCATCATATAACCAGAATGAGATGTTCCTAGAAATACAATACCTTTGACTCTTCTGGAGTGCATCGAGTTTTATCTTCAAACTTCCATATTCATCTCCCCAATTTGCCTACAAGGAAAAAGAATACGAAGTACATATAATAAGTACATTTAATTAGCTAGATGAAACTAATCTCTGCATTGCATGAGCATATATAGTTCCACAACAGTAACAATGTTATTTACCTGGTTTCCAATACTTGGATCCAGTACAGCTCTTTCTTCAAATGAGTAACGTTGGTAACGTTCAAGAATCACATCCATGCTACTGAAGAAATGTCCCCAAATAGTGCCATGCATGCACAAAAAAGTAATTGAGGTCTTATATTAGAACCAAACTAATACTCATATATTATTTTCAAAATTACTCAGTGTAATAATCCTGTCCTGTGACTGAAACTATTGAAATGACCAGGCCTAATGTTCTCCTTGTTCGAGAGTGCAAAACACACTGACCAGGACTTTCTTATATTTTGTAAGTAGTATAGCAAAATGCAATATTTGTTTTTGGAGCAAACCTCGTTGTTAAATATAGTTGTAAAGCAACTTGTGTGTCACATCCTGATGCATATCATCATCACTCCACTGTGTCCACAGAGAGCCAAGGATAGCACAGGCCAAAACTCAAAAGGTGTTTAGAATCGGACACCTTATTGCATCTCTAGCCCAGCTTCCTCCAAATTTCTATAACGTAAAAAAAAAACTACTTTCTTGGGAGCTAAAGCTTACGTGGTCGTCATTCAGCCATGTGGAAGCCAAGGAGCATATGTCTTTTGGGTGCAACTGTTGGCAGACGGTAGCACGGGATAGCTACAACCGGTTTGGATGGCGATCCAATAATAGGCTAAGTGTTTAGTCATCTTGTCCTATTTTTGCCGGTTATGGCACTTTCTATTTTTACTTCATTTCTTGCGAGCTTGTACCGAATTACATCTTAACAGCTTGTCTAATAATAGACTATATGCATCATATTGATGCAGAGACCAGGGGTAATCATCCTTTTCCAAAATATAAATTAATCCAAAAACTTTAACACCATGAATGATGAGCTATATCAAAAACAATGAATAAAGTTTTAGTCTTAACTCCTCAAACTAGCACTTTGATGCTCAAATTTGACCAGGAAGCGCGAGCCCCCCAAACCCTCTCCAAACCAAACTTTTTTGGCAGGTTAAAAAATCAGCCAACAACTGCCGCCGGCGTAACTCCTCCCCAACGGCACCTCCGATTTCCCCGCTGACCTTCCTTGCACCTCCTCCCTACTCGCCGGCAGCGCCGCTGCTGCCAACCTGCCTCCCCAGACCCGGGCTCCATCCCTGAGGCGGCCACCACGCCACCCTCAGCCCGTCTCCACGCACCCATCGGAGGAGCAAGAGGTCACCAGATATGGGCGAACACGCTGCCGACCTCCATGTTCCTTCCCCGCGACGACTGCTTCCGCCACCGCAGGCTCCGTCTCCTCCATGTAGATTGATGACGAGGACGAAGAGGCTGTTTGGTTTGCTGCCTTAGCTGCCCTGCCAAAATATGGGTCGTTGACCAGGCTTCGAGGGGGCGTTTGGATTGGCTCCAAAATATTGGTACGCCAGCCCGCCTCACCTCCCTCCAGCTTGTTTTGCGCCAAATCGCTGGCCAAAACGCGGGCGCCGGAATCGTCCGCCTATTTTTTGGCGCGCCAACTGTGCCCACGATTTGGCAGGGCAAGCGAGGGAACGAACCAAACAGCCCCGAAATCAACTCCTCCCGTGTCCACGCCTCCGCGCCCCCTTTGTCTTCGACCACCTCATCTGCGCACACCGTCTAGCCGCCACGCCATTCACCTCGCCCGCGAAGTGTTCGACCGATTGTCCCAATGGTAAACTCTTTTCCTTTTTTTTATCAATTTATCCACTAAATTGATCATTGGAGAAACCAATGTGTAGATGAACGGGCTATTGGAAGAGTTTTTCAACAACCCATCATCAACGGAAGAAGAAGAGGATGACGATTTCGAAATGGCATTGCCCGTGATCATTTGAGAGGAAGAGGGGAAGAAGAGGCAGTTCTCATTTTGTCGCATCTATCACAATAGGGCAGATGCCCAAAAGTTTTAGTATTACTTCACAGACAATTACGAATGCATGAAGATCTTCATGCACATTGAGAGAGTTGTGGAGGAGATGGATCATTGGTTCACACTGAGGAGGAATGCAGTTGGAGAAATCAGCACGGCCTTTGATGAAAGTGTACCGTGACACTTCAAGTACTTGCATATGGAGCGGCAGTTGACCTTGTTCATGAGTACATTCGCGTTGGAGAAGGTATCATCCTTGAGAACATGAAGTGATATCAGGAGTTGTGATCGAGATCTTCGAAGGGCACCCACTGATGAAGACACTACGAGGCTTCTGGCTATGGATCAAGCAAGAGGGTGTAGATGGATGCTTGGATCCATTGGTTGTATGCATTGGACATGGAAGAATTGTCCTACTGCATGGCATGGGCAGTTCAGAGGGCATTGCCATTCACGAAGAGTTGTATGGATTTGGCATTCACACTTTGGAATCCCTAGCTCACACAATGACCTCAATGTCCTGAAGAGATCTCCTCTATAAATGATGCTTGTTGTAACTATGTTGTTATGGCATCTACTCTCCAAGGACCACACTTGCAAAGACAATTCAACGCCTGCAAGGCAACAAGAGATTTCACAGTGCAATGTGCCAAATAGCCGTGGGAAAGGATGTTGAGAGAGCTTTTGGTGTGTTGCAAGCTCGCTTTGCTATTATTTGTGACCCTACTGAGTATTGGGACCAAAAGATATTGAGGAAGATCATGAGAACATGTGTGATCTTCAATAACATGATCATTGAGGATGAGAGAGGTCAACCGGAGAACTTTGAGTATTATTTTAATGGCCAAAAGTCCAGCCGGAATGTCAAGCCAACAGGATCCGGAGATTCCTCGAAGCACATCACATAATTGAGAGGCGAGAAGCTCATAACCAACTCCGAGATTATCTTGTGGAGCACTTGTTGGAACATCATAGTTCTTGATTCTTATGCTTTTATCATGTTTTATTTCAATTATTTACTTCATTTGAAACCTATGTTGTGTTTGAATTTGAATGCTCTAATAGGAACATGGTGAATATGAATTATTGTTGAAATGTGTGCATTAGAAATAACAACTTTTGTATTAATATGTTGTCAAAATGTAGTTCAAATGGGATATATGCATGCAAAGTGATGGAAGAAATAGCAAAGAAAAAGTAGGGAGTTAAGTTTATGGAAAGGACTTCGTGTGACAAAGTTTAAGCCCTCAAATTTGAAGGAGTTAAGTTTAGGGAGATGGTTTAGGATGTTAATTTTTAGAAGAAGGGGTAGAGATGCTCTTAGTGCATAGTAGACTCCCTAAGGTGTCCTAAAAATCAATAAATAGGTGTATGTCATTTGGAAGTCATAAGTTCACTAGTAAATAGATATAATGAATTCATGCACCAACGAGTTTATTCTAAAGTTTGAACTGATGGAGAAGATCGGACAATATATTTCAACACTCTCCCTCGCATCTAAGCTACTCCAGGCCTTAGACGAGGGAACCATGTAGGGTGCAACTATTTTATTTAATAGTACGTCTTAAACTAGAGACCCTTGGCTCTGATACAATATTGGGTTCATGCACCAACCAGTTCATCCAAAATTCCAAACTAGTGGAGAAGGTTGGGTGATATATTTCAACAACACAGTCAACTGAGTCAAGCACGTCCAACTGCTCATCCAAACCGGTTTTTAAGGTGGCACCCCACCATTTGGAATAGGTAGGATTTCCCGAACAGTAAAAAGTATATGGAAGTTTGATTTTAATCTACAATGGACCATGCAATTTATTTTTCTCTCCACGACACTCTCTTCGCCTTCCTCTCGCTTCCCTCTCTTGGCATATCCCAACTCTAGTACAAGCGACAACCACAATGTGGCGGCACCTCCCTTTCGTCATCAAGATCCGAGAGATACAACGGTTGCGTGCGATGCGCTTGGGCATTAGATGAGCCAAGTGCTCTTTCGTGACCCTACTCACCTCTCATCCTCTCTTTGACTTCCTCCCCCTTCCCTCACTCAACCTATCCCAACCCCAGTACAAGCGACAACCACAATGTGGTGGCACAACGTCTTCATCACCAAGATCCTGGAGATACAACGGTCGTGTGCGAAGTGCTTGTGCATTCTATAAGCCAAGCGCTCTTTAGTGACCCCACCCTATCTCATCCTCTATTGATCTAAGCAACATGGCGGCGCCGCAGCCTCCCAGTCGGGCGTCCTAGATCTCTTGATTGGGGGGGGGGGAGGGGAGGGGGACCGATGCACTAATACGATTGCGGTGCACATCGTTGCCTCATCCATTTCTTGGCCATTACTCCCATCCATCTCCCTTTCGGGCATCGCCGAATCCTGTTCGAAGGAGGAAAGAAGGCGAGGAAAGCATGGGGCTGGCACAGGCACAAGGGATAGAGGATACCTACGCCGATGTCAGCTTAAGAGGACAGGAATAAGGTGATGCTAACGCTAACGCCGATGAGGGAGGAGTGTCGCTTCTATTGCGGGCCGATTCACGGGTGGGAAGGTAGTCTTGCCTCTGTTATCAGAGTGGAAGAAGCCGCTTATGGGGAGGGGATGATATCAGAATGGAAGAAGCCGCTTATGGGGAGGGGATGATGCGAGGCTGGCGCCGGCAACAGGGTAGCCCCCTCGAATCGCAGGTTGATTCACTAGTGGCCCAGTGAGCTAGTTTCCAGTGTTGGAGCACAAGGTTCGTCGACTGGAGCGAAGGATGACACTGGCCATTTCTGTTAGAGCCACCATGGCAACCCTTCTCGAACCACCTTCCGGAGAGCCCTGATGTATGACCTTGTGTGGTTCAGGCCATCGTGCCAATGATCTTGAATGTGAACCAGCCTTCAAGCCATTGATTGTCAATAAGTTAGTTTTGTTAGTAGTTAAAATTCCATCACTATATGCCACTATGTTTGCATCGATAGCAAGATGCATGTGCTAACTTCATCAATCTAGAAACGGAAGATGATGATGCTCATTTCTGCCGCAACCACCATCACGACCCCAATCTCGAGCAACCTCTCGGAGTCCCTCGATAGATGATCCTTCGTGGTTTTGGCCATCGTGCCAATGATAGTCAATAACTTAGTTTTGTTGGTTGTTAAATTCCATCACTATATGCCACTTTGTTCCTGTCGATAGCCGACTGCTTGTGTTGACTTCATGAATCTTGAAGCTCTGGACTCTGATCTTCCGTAGCATTGTGTGGAGGTGTGAGAGTGGTGGTGGTTGTTAAGGAGTATTAGTATTGATCTACGTGTCTATATTAGTCTAGATGTCCTTCCTTGTAACCCAAGTCCATTGTACTATAATTTGCCCCTTGGGCTATGCATATAGATTAGTTGCTCCTCTAAAAGTGGTAAGCATGTCTGTCTATGTCTAGGTTGTACTCGGTGTTTCTAAAAAGAAGTCCAACTAGTATATGCTACTTTCTTTATATTGTTAATTGTGCAATGATTTTGTTATAAGAAAAGATGCTAATATTAGTAATTTAATTTCATTAGTAGGTAAATTCAACCAATACATGCTAACTTGTAATTTAATTGTGTAACACAAGATGGTACATAATTTCTATAATATAAGATGGCATTACTAGGACTTTAATTTTATAGCATGGGATGTTATGGCTATAAGATAAGAGGATACTACATGTTGTTATACTCAACTAATTAAGATAATGTTTTATTGTTTTGCTAAAGTTAAATCAACTAATTAATATAAGATGTTATTGTTAATTCAGTTCAACTAGTGTCATTATTACGTTTGTTGTGGTTAGTAGTTAAATTCAACTAATTGAGATTAGATGTTATATTGTTTTTGTTTGCATTAGTATAGTAGGCATGAGAGGGTAGTTCCTGGTCTTCTTTGTCTACGTTAAACTCTTAAGAATATATCCTACTATTTTTTTGTTGTCTTATCGTCACTTCATGCCTATCACCTCATGTGTTCACTAAATATTTTTCTGTCCCTTCTTCTAGCACCCCTCACCTAAACAAATCACTAGTATTCTGACTTTGTTCTCTTGTCACTTCCCATCTCGCTTTGCTAAGTTGAATTGTTTTCAAGACATGGCCCTTATTTCGGTTAACTATACAATGAGATTTGGTTACAATCAGATGTTTCATGCAATGGCTTTGGCTTCATACTGAGCATTGATGTGACCAAGAAAGACTTTGTTTCGCTTTCCCCCGCCCGTTTGTTCAGTTGAGACGCCATATAATCCTCTAAAACTTCTTATACACTTATATTGTACTTAGTTATATTTATGCCAACCTATATATTCTCATTATTGTGTATTTTGATTAGGCTTTTGTGCGCACACAGGTGTGCTATCTTCCTCTACAGTGAGAAACAGAGAAGCATAGAGCTAGGGGGTAAGGTCTTCGAGCTTACGGAGGGCCAGCATGTTCCTCGCTTTTTGTTTGCAGCTCATCCTTCGAAACTGCAGGGGTAAGGCTTGCCTCGTATTATCCTTTCCCCAGACCCCAAATCCTCATATTTGTACGTAGAAATGAGTATGTTAAAAGTACGATACATAGTACGTGAAGGGTGTAATATATACTACCTAACACATAATATGCGTACATACTTAGTGACCGAAAACGTCTTATATTAGTTTACAGTGGGAGTACCTAGAATATATATGGATGTATATTATACGTTGGTTGCGATGTATTGATGTGAGCTATGTGATCTATGAAAATCATGTGGTTTTTTTATACTGAACACGGTTCAAATTCGGGTGTGTGCAATCTGCTCTACACAATACACGATTAAATAAAGTTGTGTGCATTGAGGTCCTCAATGCACATGGTGGTATAACGATGCTCGTTTGCGATGAGATAACACATCTCAAACGGCTCTTTGACGCCACATGTTTGCAGTGTGGTGGAACATCACACTTGCGCAGGCGACGTTGTGCGTTGTGTGCTTCACATCTTCAACAAGCCAGTAGTGACTGGCCAAAGTACCGCATGAGTTGAAGAGTTTTGCCTATGTGGAATGTGGTGTTCTATAGTAGCGAGGCATCGTTGGCCACCGACTAGTGGCATGGGTCACGTTTCATGGATGCGATGCCGCCACGCTCTCCTAGATCCAAGACATACATGCATTGGCTGACACCAAGCGTGATGGCACTAAAGGGAAGGAGATGAGCAAGTAGAGAGAGGCCATCTTCCACCAGATGTTAGATTCTGCATGCAGTACACCCAAGACATTAACTCCTGTGTGATGACAACAATCCTGCAACGATGGCCTGATGGCCAACCTACTCTTGCTGGCCTCCACTACTCCTTGACAAGGTTACGACAATGATTATGTCAGAACTACGCAGTTGGTGAAGTCGTGGTGGCGACATATGTTGGAGAGGATATTCATCTCCCAAGTAGATCTCAGGTTGATATATTTTGGCAACTTTTTTCCCGCCAGTAGCTGTCAGGTTATACTCACTTATAACCAAGTTATTGGTGGACATGGAGTATCTGCCCGCGAGCTCAAATTCTCCCTCATGAACAATAAAATTGAAAAAAAAAGTAAACAAAATAAAAAATCTTAATTTTTTTTGGCAACAAACATTGAGGAATTGTGTACATACGTACAAATTTTAGTGAAGAAAAAACATTCCTAAATGCTCTGAAGAAAAAACAATCAATGCTCCAAAAACACTATTTTTTAAAGCATTTTGGAGCAACGTTTTTTTTCCTGGTTCAGACTAAATAGAGTCGTGTGCATTGACATTCGCAACGTAATTTTCACTCTCTACCTTCGCTTAACATTGTAATACCTATTCTCAAAATATATAAATTTGTAATGTTCGCTGCTAACATGACAATAACGGTACTTTAGCCTGGCAATCAATGGTGTAAAAAACCTGAACATAAGATGGGATCTTGTTTTCAAGCTCTCTTCAAGAGAGACTCAACGGTGAAGACGGATTGCTAATTAGATTAATGGTTTGTGATATAGATTAATTAAATTCAAAATTTCAAACTATGCAAATAAGGTCTAAGTAAGGTGGAATATTACGTATGCATGTACCTCCTCTCTATATAGTAAGAAATCTCCATTGGAAGCCAACAACATCAAAAGACTAAAAGTAGCCCACGATACCATTTTTTGTGCACCATTAGGAATGACTTTTTATGCACTAGTAAATTTGATTCACATAAAGTTGGGCATTGCTTTGTTCACAAATAAGGTGGTGCAATACAACTAGCTAGCTAAGACCAACCATTTTGTACAGCGACTTCAAATAGGTAGCCTTTAGGGTACACTGCTACTCCTTAGTTTATTCAAATGAAAAAAAATAGTTCATTTGAATGAACTAAGGAGGGTTGGAGGGTACCCTAAAGCTCACCACTTTGCATCCCTAGTACAAATAAATGGCAATGTATTTTAAAATGATTGCTAAGCAGAAATTTGTACAAAGCACGGTTCAGAAATGCAAACCAAGTGAATAGAAGTTATGAAGTGCTCCAACGAGTATAGCCTAACCTTCGTGACAGAAGGTTGCATTTACCCTGGCTTCGAAACAACAACCTTATGTAGCATATAGTCCCGCGAAACAAGTAATCAGTAGATAGTACACACATGTGACTGTGTGGTCTGTCTAACTAGTAACTATGAAATGATAGAGCATATATTATAGAGAGTGGTTCTTCTACACCCACTCTCGGTGCACCGTGTCAAAACATTTCGAAAAAATCTGAAACTTTGTAGAAATGATCATCAACAAATGTTAGAGAGGCTTGCAAAATTTGGTGGTCAAATAACATTCGAGGAGCTTTGTACAAAAAAGACAAATTCACTGAAAATTAGTCAAAATGTAAATGCACTGTTTGAACAGATTTTGTAATTTTGTCTTTTTTGTAGAGAGCTTCTCGAATGTTATTTGACCGCCAAACTTTGTAAGCCCCCATAACATTTGTTGATGATCATTCCCATAAAGTTTCAGAATTTTTTGAATTTTTTTGCTATGTTTTCTTGCGTGGGTGCACCGAAGGTGGGTGCAGCCACTACTTTCCAAAAAAAATGAAAAAAAATACCTGGCCATGTATATCTTTTTATAACGCTGATTCACTTGGTTATGTTAGCATATAAAATTATACATGTTCGTTGGCTAACTAAGAAAATGGCCTTTTTTTGTACTAGTAGTCTGGTACACGCTTCCAACCACGCATCAATAAAATACTAGTATACTACAGTTTACCTTTGAACTGAACTAGCACAAAAAAATCTTTGAAGCAAAACAAAATTTAGTTCTCAGCAACTGACAAAATGGCAGCAAAAGTAACAGATGTGGTAAAGAAACAATCATAAGAAGTAAATACTCCTTTGATTATTAAACTTCAGAGAAGGGGATCAATATGGTGTTATCAAACTCATAAAATATAAAGATGTCTATACTGTTTAAGCCCAAAAATCTCAAACAAAACATGTATGTTTAATTGGTCAGTTTCAGGTTTTGTGTAACGATTGTTCTTCTTGAAATTCCTTCTTAAGATAGAAGACCGCAATCTAATAAAACAATCCAACACCACAATCAAAGTTTTCAACCACATAATCTTAGTGTTCATATGGATAAAGACCATTGGGTAATAAAATAGCTGGCTAATATCTGACGGACAGATGCAGAGGGGATGAGAACGGATATGTGCAGCCTTTGTTTTCCTATTAAATTGCTTGTACAGTAACCAAGCAGCTAGTTTCATATATATTCTAGTATATATGCAATTAACATGATGGTGAAACATTAGCATCAACATCATTGAATAGCAAATTTTAGTCCATTTAGGAAAACTCATACATCTGATGTGCAAGTCCTCCTCACCGCTATTTCATGAGAATACCTCCACTTAAAGTGGACTTAGTTTTTGGAACAGATATCATCAGAAAATCACCTTTATTGGTCCTAAAAATGAATAAGGAATTACTGAAGTACCATTCGCACTATAGATGCTACAATTTGTATAGTAATCGTATCAAGTACATTAGAGTATGCATAATCACATTGTAGAACCTGTAGACAGTACGTACGTTAATTAGTGCTGGCAATCGAGTACGAGTAACTCTGAGATGCTGGCTAATTGAACAATCGATTCTACGATCGAAACAAGGAGAACCAGATTACCCATCGGAGCAGAACCCACAAAAAATAGCACGAAATAATAAGCACGCACGCACCGAGCAACTATCTCCCGCAACCAAATTCCCCACCGGAACTATCGAACGAGACAGCTACTTGTGGAACGAATACAAAGCAGCCCAAAATCAATCATCCGGTTCCCCAAATCCTCAAATAGAGCGCGTGGGAAGGAGCGGAATGGGTGAGGAAGGAGGGGTAGCTGATATAACCTGTCCTGGCTGGAGTACTCGTATAGCTTGCCTTTGGTGGAGAAGACGATGAGCGCGACCTCGGCGTCGCAGAGCACGGAGATCTCGTGCGCCTTCTTGAGCAGCCCACTGCGGCGCTTGGAGAAGGTCACCTGCCGGTTTATCTTGTTCTCGATCCGCCGCAGCTGCACCGGCCCGCGCCCCATCTCCGGCCTGCCTCCAACCCGCCCCCTCCGGCTCCCTCACTCGGCGGCGGCGGTGGCCCCTCCCTCCCTCCCGACTAGCTAGCTGCTGCGGCGACGTGGGGAGGAAGAATGAGAAATGCGGTGTGATGTTGTGTGGAGCTCACAGGGAATGGGAGGGCGAGGAGGCGGTTTAGATGGGGAGCGAGGGGTGGTATTGCGAAACCGGGGTGGTTTCGAGTGGCGCGCTGTCGAGTTTTGGTTGGTCGGGGTAATCTCGAGGAGACGCGGAAGGATCCCTGCCGTCGAATCGGGCGGGGGTCGTTATTGCGACCCTGGTGCTGGTGGGCCCGCGGGCCCGTGGCGCTGGTGCACCGCTGGGGTCTGCCTCGTCCACGGCCGGGGATTGGTCGCCGGAGCGAGCGTGGTCGGGTTGGCTGTGCGAAAAGGTTTTTCGAGGCCTCGTGTGTGGTCCGCTGTTGTCGGGTACAAGGGAGCGAGACGGCAAGCGACATTTGGCATGGACGAGGTGACCCCGTCCTGCCAGTGGGGTCTGCTCCGTGAAGACTGAAGAAAGTTTACACTGTTCAAACGTGGGTCGTATCATCGTATGGAACTATGAATGACAACCTCCATGAATGCTGAAAAAGGAATACATCATGCTTTGAAAAGAAAAGGGATCCTGCATGACTGTAGCAGTGTTCGGAAGAGAATCTCTTTACACTCCGTGGATTGAGTAAGACGGACATTCATTGTCATTGGGATGTGTTCTATCTTCAGTTATCAGCGTGCCAAATATATATCAATACATTGCGGACCGATAAATACTCCAGCCCTTATCATATTGGGAGAAAATCGGTGGGTTCTTTAGTTAATGTCTTATCGGCACATAGAGAAAATGTATAGTGAAATTACCATCTCTACCACGTGAGATGGCGCCTTGTGAACTGGTTCATGTGTTTCCCCGGAAACAAAAACATGTGTTGCATTGTTCAGTATTTCTCAAAAATGAGTTTTTTTTTTTTGCGGAAAACTTTCGATCTATTCATATTCAATCATGATAGTACAACAAACACTAGAAAAAAATAAATATTACATCCAGATCCGTACACCACAGCGACGACTACAAACACTGAAGCGATCCGAAGGCGCGCCACCGTCATCACCCCTCCCTCGCCGGAGCCAGGCACAACTTGTTATAGTAGACAGTCGGGAGTCATCATGCTTAAGCCCTGCTTAAGCCCCATAGGACCAACACACCAGAACAGCAACCGCCGCCGATGAAAAGAAGAGTAGATCGGAAGGATCCAACCTAAACACAGACGAACACAGACGAACAAAGACCGGATCCGAGCAGATCCACCAAAGACAACCATCGACTGAATCTCGTGAGATACGCCGGAGACACACCTCCACACGCCCTCTGGCGATGCTAGACGCACCACCGGGAGGGGGGCTAGGCGGGGAGAACCTTAATCCATCTTCAGGGAGCTGCCATTGTCTCGTCTTTCTGAGTAGGACACAAATCCTACCAAAACTTGAAAAACACCTAAACATGGAGCCCTCCCGCTAGCAAGGACCGGAATCCACCGTGCACCCATGGCCCTAAGGCCACAAGAGACGTGGCAGATCGGCGGCGCCGTCGACGGGAGGCAGAAACCCTAGCCGCCTTTCCTTGGGAGGAGAGACGAAGGGAGGAGAGACGTGATAAGCCCAATATTCTCGAAAATGAGTTTGAGACACCCAGCCTCTCCATCATTGTGATGCACAAAACTATAACGAGGCCAAAGTCATGAACAGGAAGAATACAAAATAAAGCAACTACGGCAGAATCATTACACGGTAGGAATATATAACACCTATTACTAACTTGACTTCATTCGCAACAATGCCTTTAAGAAGGATCAATGGCCTCGCTATGTCTCGCTAGAGATGCCCAAGACAAGGATTTTCATCCTGACTGTGTACTTATGCCCCTCCCCCCTACACCGCCTCGCTCAAGCGACTCAGAGGGCGAAAACCCAAGCCCCGCCAGAGCCCTCCGATACGTCTCCATTGTATATACTTTTCCAAACACTATTGCTCTGTTTTGGACTCTAATTTGCATGACATGAATGAAACTAACCCGGACTGACGTTGTTTTCAGCAGAACTATCTTGGTGTTATTTTTGTGCTGAAATAAAATTTCTCAAAATTGGACGAAACTCTGTGGAGATTTTTTATGGAATAAATAAAAAATACTAAAGCCAAGAAATACCAGAGGGGGGCCACCCATGGCCCACAAGCCAGCGGGCGCGCTACCCTCTGGGCAGGCATGGAGGCTTGTGGGCCCCACAGACCTCCAGTTGACCTAATTCCAAGCCTATATATTTCGTTTTCGTGAGAAAAAAATCAGAGAGAAAGTTTCATCGTGTTTTATGACACGGAGCCGCCGCCACCTCATGTTCTTCATCGGGAGCCCTAATCTGGAGTCCGTTTGAGGCTCCGGAGAGAGGGATTCGTCGCTGTCGTCATTAACAACCCTTCTCCATCAACAATTTCATGATG
This sequence comes from Thinopyrum elongatum, assembly GCA_011799875.1. Lineage (NCBI taxonomy): Eukaryota > Viridiplantae > Streptophyta > Magnoliopsida > Poales > Poaceae > Thinopyrum > Thinopyrum elongatum. The sequence goes on along the minus strand of CM022298.1, from coordinate 172,887,460 downwards.
CCCACCATCATTAGTGAGTAACTCCTTCGAAGGCATATTGGAGGTAGATGGAGATGGATAGGATTTCTTATGTAATCGAGTCAATTTGTTAGGGCTTGATCCCTAGTATCCACTATGTTCTAAGATTGATGTTGCTATGACTTTACTATGCTTAATGCTCGTCACTAGGGCATGAGTGCCATGATTTCAGATATGAACAGTTATGATTTTGATGATTATATTTGAGATGTTGATCTTACGTGCAAGTTATATGCACATGTCATTGTTCTGAACCCTAGTCCTCCAAGGTGACAATAATTGGGTTATCGACGGGGATGACTTTGACTTGAGGAGGGATATGTCTCCAATGTATCTACTTTTTCAAACACTTTTGCTCTTGTTATGGACTCTAATTTGCATGATTTGAATGGAACTAACCGATATTAACGTTGTTTTCAGCAGAACTACCTTAGTGTTGTTTTTTGTGCAGAAATAAAAGTTCTTGAAATTGGACAAAACTTGGCAGAGATTTTTTATTGAATATTAAAAAAATACTGGTGCAAACAACTACTGGAGGGGGGCTACCACCTACTCATAAGCCAGGAGGGCGCGCCCTGGTGCCTTGTGGAGCCCACCGATCTTCGTCTGACCTAATTCCAACTCCATTTGTTCCATCTTCCCGAGAAAATAAATAAGAGGGAAAGTTTCATCACATTTTATGATACGAAGCTGCTGCCACCTCATGTTCTTCACCGGGAGGCCTGGTCTAAAGTCCGTTTAGGAATCCAGAGAGGGCAAATCGTCGTCGCTGTCATCAACAACCCTTCTTCATCAACAACCTCATGATGCTTGATATGTCCATTTTGATCATGTTTTCCTACTGTTATATATATTGTTTTTGGGTCATTCTCCCACTTTATGATGCAATTCTAATGCCTTTTTCTCTATTAATTTGCAAGATTTACATGGAGAGGGAGAGTACCGGCAGCTGAAATTCTGGACCTAAAAGAGCTACATCAGAGATACACATTCTACAGAGCTCCAAATGACGTGAAATTTCACGGAGATGTTTTATTGAATATATAAAAAATACTGGAGCAAAGGAATACCAAAGAGGGCCCACCAGTTGCCCACAAGACAACAGGGCACGGCCACCCCCTGGGTGGAAGAAATACCAGGAGTGGGGCACCAGGGAGCGACAAGCTCAGGGGGGCGCCCTGTGAGCTTGTGGGCCCCTGACAGGCCTCCAGTGCCCATCTTCTGCTATATGAAGCCATTTTCCCTAGAAAAAAAGAGGAGGACTTGCGGGACGAAGCGCCGCCGTCTCGAGGCAAAACCTGGTAAGGAGCACTTTTGCTCTCTCGCAGAGCGATTCTGCCGGGGACACTTCCCTTCGGGAAGGGAAAATCGAATACATTGACATCACCAACGATCCTCTCATCGTGGGAGGACCAATCTTCATCAACATCTTCACCAGCACCATCTCATCCCAAACCCTAGTTCATCTCTTGTATTCAATCTTTGTCCCAAAACCTCGGATTGGTACCTGGTTGCTAGTAGTGTTGATTACATCTTGTAGTTGATGCTAGTTGGTTTATTTGGTGGAAGATTAAATGTTCAGATCCTCAAGCATATTCAATACCCCTCTGATCTTGAACATGAATATGATTTGTGAATAGTTACTTTTGTTCTTGACGACATGGGGGAGGTCTTATTATAAGTAATCATGCGAAGTTGGTATTCGTTTGATATTTTGATGATATGTATGTTGTTGCTTCCTTTAGTGGTGTCATGTGAATGTCTACTAGATGACAATTCACCATAATTGGGCCTAAGGGAAGGCATCGTGGAGTAATAAGTAGAGTATGGGTTGCTAGAGTAACAGAAGCTTAAGCTCTAGTTTATGCGTTATTCCGTAAGGGGCTGATTGGGATCTTTCATGTTATGGTTTGTTTTATCTTAATTCTTCTTTCATAGTTGCAGATGCTTGCGAGAGGGGGTAATCATAAGTGGGTTGCTTGTTCAAGTAAGAACATCATCCAAGCTGTTGGGTAACGTAGCATGCAATTTCAAAAAAATTCCTACGCTCACGCAAGATCTATCTAGGAGATGCATAGCAACGAGAGGGGGAGAGTGTGTCCACGTACCCTCGTAGACCGAAAGCGGAAGCGTTATGTTAACGCGGTTGATGTAGTCGAACGTCTTCATGATCCAACCGATCTAGCACCGAACGTACGGCACCTCCGCGTTCAGCACACGTTCAGCTCGATGACGTCCCTCGAACTCTTGATCCAGCAGAGGGTCGAGGGAGAGTTCCGTTAGCACGACGACATGGAGACGGTGTTGGTGATGTGATTCGCGTAGAGCTTCGCCTAAGAACTACGATGATACTATCGGAGGAGTAAACGGTGGAGGGGGGCACCGCACACAACTAAGACAATGTTGTGTCTTTGGGGTGCCCCCTTGCCCCCGTATATAAAGGAGGGGGAGGAGACCGGCCACCAAGGGGGCGCGCCATGGAGGGGGGGAGTCCTACTAGGACTCCACTCCTAGTAGGATTCGGCCCCCCCACCTTTTCCTTTTTCAGGAGTAGCAAAGGGGGAAAGGAGAGGGAGTAGGAGAAGGAAAGGGGGGCGCCGCCCCCACCCCTTGTCCAATTCGGATTGGCAAGGGGGGGCGCGTGCCACCTCCTATGGCCGGCCCTCTCTCCTCCACTAAGGCCCATGTTGGCCCATTACTCTCCCGGGGGGGTTCCGGTAACCTCCCGGTACTCCGAAACTTATCTGAAACCTCCCGAAACCATTCCGGTGTCCGAATGTAACCTTCCAATATATCAATCTTTACCTCTCGACCATTTCAATACTCCTCGTCATGTCCGTGATCTCATCCGGGACTCCGAACAAACTTTGGTCACCAAAACACATAACTCATAATACAAATCGTCATCGAACGTTAAGCGTGCGGACCCTACGGGTTTGAGAACTATGTAGACATGATCGAGACACATCTCCGATCAATAACCAATAGCGGAACCTGGATGCTCATATTGGTTCCTACATATTCTACGAAGATCTTTATCGGTCAAACCGCATAACAACATACGTTGTTCCCTTTGTCATCGGTATGTTACTTGCCCGAGATTTGATCGTCGGTATCTTCATACCTATTTCAATCTCGTTACCGGCAAGTCTCTTTACTCGTTCCTTAATGCATCATCCCGTAACTAACTCATCAGTCACATTGCTTGCAAGGCTTATAGTGATGAGCATTACCGAGAGGGCCCAGAGATACCTCTCCGATACACGGAGTGACAAATCCTAATCTCGATCTATGCCAACTCAACAAACACCTTCGGAGACACCTGTAGAGCATCTTTATAATCACCCAGTTACGTTGTGACGTTTGATAGCACACAAGGTGTTCCTCCGGTATTCGGGAATTGCATAATCTCATAGTCAGACGAACATGTATAAGTCATGAAGAAAGCAATAGCAATAAAACTTAACGATCATTATGCTAAGCTAACGGATGGGTCTTGTCCATCACATCATTCTCTAATGATGTGATCCCGTTCATCAAATGACAACACATGTCTATGGTCAGGAAACATAACCATCTTTGATTAATGAGCTAGTCAAGTAGAGGCATACTAGGGACACTTTGTTTTGTCTATGTATTCACACATGTACTAAGTTTTCAGTTAATACAATTCTAGCATGAATAATAAACATTTATCATGATATAAGGAAATATAAATAACAACTTTATTATTGCCTCTAGGGCATATTTCCTTCAGTATCCCACTTGCACTAGAGTCAATAATCTAGATTACATTGTAATGATTCTAACACCCAAGGAGTCTTGGTGCTGATCATGTTTTGCTCGTGGAAGAGGCTTAGTCAACGGGTCTGCAATATTCAGATCCGTATGTATTTTGCAAATCTCTATGTCTCCCTCCTTGACTTGATCGCGGATGGAGTTGAAGCGTCTCTTGATGTGTTTGGTTCTTTTGTGAAATCTGGATTCCTTCGCTAAGGCAATTGCTCCAGTATTGTCACAAAAGATTTTCATTGGACCCGATGCACTAGGTATTACACTTAGATCGGATATGAACTCCTTCATCCAGACTCCTTCATTTGCTGCTTCCAAAGCAGCTATGTACTCCGCTTCACACATAGATCCCGCCACGACGCTCTGCTTGGAACTGCACCAACTGACAGCTCCACCATTCAATATAAATACGTATCCGGTTTGCGACTTAGAGTCATCCGGATCAGTGTCAAAGCTTGCATCGACGTAACCATTTACGACAAGCTCTTTGTCACCTATATAAACGAGAAACATATCCTTAGTCCTTTTCAGGTATTTCAGGATGTTCTTGACTGCTGTCCAGTGATCCACTCCTGGATTACTTTGGTACCTCCCTGCTAAATTTATAGCAAGGCACACATCAGGTCTGGTACACAGCATTGCATACATGATAGAACCTATGGCTGAGGCATAGGGAATGACTTTCATTTTCTCTCTATCTTCTGCAGTGGTCGGGCATTGAGTTTGACTCAACTTCACACCTTGTAACACAGGCAAGAACCCTTTCTTTGACTGATCCATTTTGAACTTCTTCAAAACTTTATCAAGGTATGTGCTTTGTGAAAGTCCAATTAAGCATCTTGATCTATCTCTATAGATCTTGATGCCCAATATATAAGCAGCTTCACCGAGGTCTTTCATTGAAAAATTCTTATTCAAGTATCCTTTTATGCTATCCAGAAATTCTGTATTATTTCCAATGAACAATATGTCATCCACATATAATATTAGAAATGCTACAGAGCTCCCACTCACTTTCTTGTAAATACAGGCTTCTCCAAAAGTCTGTATAAAACCATATGCTTTGATCACATTATCAAAGCGTATATTCCAACTCCGAGAGGCTTGCACCAGTCCATAAATGGATCGCTGGAGCTTGCACACTTTGTTAGCACCTTTTGGATCGACAAAACCTTCTGGTTGCATCATATACAACTCTTCTTTAAGAAATCCATTAAGGAATGTAGTTTTGACATCCATTTGCCAAATTTCATAATCATAAAATGCGGCAATTGCTAACATGATTCGAACAGACTTAAGCATCGCTACGGGTGAGAAGGTCTCATCGTAGTCAACTCCTTGAACTTGTCAAAAACCTTTTGCAACAAGTCGAGCTTTGTAGACAGTAACATTACCGTCAGCGTCAGTCTTCTTCTTGAAGATCCATTTATTTTCTATGGCTTGCCGATCATCGGGCAAGTCCACCAAAGTCCACACTTTGTTCTCATACATGGATCCCATCTCAGATTTCATGGCCTCAAGCCATTTCGCAGAATCTGGGCTCATCATCGCTTCCTCATAGTTCGTAGGTTCATCATGGTCTAGTAACATGACTTCCAGAATAGGATTACCGTACCACTCTGGTGCGGAACGTACTCTGGCTGACCTACGAGGTTCTGTAATAACTTGATCTGAAGTTTCATGATCATCATCAATAGCTTCCTCACTAATTGGTGTAGGCATCACTGGAACTGATTTCTATGATGAACTATTTTCCAATTCAAGAGAAGGTACAATTACCTCATCAAGTTCTACTTTCCTCCCACTCACTTCTTTCGAGAGAAACTCCTTCTCTAGAAAGGATCCATCCTTAGCAACAAAGATCTTGCCTTCGGATCTGTGATAAAAGGTGTACCCAACAGTTTCTTTTGGGTATCCTATGAAGACGCACTTCTCCGATTTGGGTTCAAGCTTATCAGGCTGAAGCTTTTTCACATAAGCATCGCAACCCCAAACTTTAAGAAACGACAACTTAGGTTTCTTGCCAAACCACAGTTCATACGGTGTCGTCTCAACGGATTTAGATGGTGCCCTATTTAACGTGAATGCAGTTGTCTCTAATGCATAACCCCAAAACAATAGTCGTAAATCGATAAGAGACATCATAGATCGCACCATATCTAATAAAGTACGGTTACGACGTTCGGACACACCATTACGCTGTGGTGTTCCAGGTGGCGTGAGTTGCGAAACTATTCCACATTGTTTTAAATGAATGCCAAACTCGTAACTCAAATATTCGCCTCCGCGATCAGATCGTAGAAACTTTATTTTCTTATTACGATGATTCTCCACTTCACTCTGAAATTCTTTGAACTTTTCAAACGTTTCAGACTTGTGTTTCATTAAGTAGATATACCCATATCTGCTCAAATCATCTGTGAAGGTCAGAAAATAACGATACCCGCCGCGAGCCTCAACACTCATCGGACCGCATACATCGGTATGTATTATTTCCAATAAGTCTGTAGCTCGCTCCATTGTTTCGGAGAACGGAGTCTTAGTCATCTTGCCCATGAGGCATGGTTCGCAAGCATCAAATGATTCATAATCAAGTGATTCCAAAAGTCCATCTGCATGGAGTTTCTTCATGCGCTTTACACCAATATGACCTAAACGGCAGTGCCACAAATATGTTGCACTATCATTATCAACTTTGCATCTTTTGGCATCAATATTATGAACATGTGTATCACCACGATCGAGATTCAACAAAAATAGACCACTCTTCAAGGGTGCATGACCATAAAAGATATTACTCATATAAATAGAACAACCATTATTCTCTGATTTAAATGAATAACCGTCTCGCATTAAACAAGATCCAGATATAATGTTCATGCTCAACGCTGGCACCAAATAACAATTATTCAGGTCTAAAACTAATCCCGAAGGTAGATGTAGAGGTAGCGTGCTGACGGCGATCACATTGACCTTGGAACCATTCCCGACGCGCATCGTCACCTCGTCCTTAGCCAATCTTCGTTTAATCCGTAGTCCCTGTTTCGAGTTACAAATATGAGCAACCGAACCGGTATCAAATACCCAGGCACTACTACGAGCATTAGTAAGGTACACATCAATAACATGTATATCAAATATACCTTTGCTCACTTTGCCATCCTTCTTATCCGCCAAATACTTGGGGCAGTTTCGCTTCTAGTGACTAGTCCCTTTGCAGTAGAAGCACTCAGTTTCAGGCTTGGCTCCAGACTTGGGCTTCTTCCCGGCAGTGGCAACTTGCTTGCCATTCTTCTTGAAGTTCCCCTTCTTTCCCTTGCCCTTTTTCTTGAAACTAGTGGTCTTGTTAACCATCAACACTTGATGCTCCTTCTTGATTTCTACCTCCGCAGCTTTGAGCATAGCGAAGAGCTCGGGAATAGTCTTCTCCATCCCTTGCATATTATAGTTCATCACGAAGCCTTTATAGCTTGGTGGCAGTGATTGAAGAACTCTGTCAATAACACTATCATCCGGGAGATTAACTCCCAGCTGAGTCAAGTGGTTATGGTACCCAGACATTCTGAGTATGTGTTCACTGACAGAATTGTTCTTCTCCATCTTGCAGCTATAGAACTTGTTGGAGACTTCATATCTCTCAACTCGGGCATTTGCTTGAAATATTAACTTCAACTCCTGGAACATCTCATATGCTCTATGACGTTCAAAACGTCTTTGAAGTCCCGATTCTAAGCCGTAAAGCATGGCACACTGAACTATCGAGTAGTCATCAGATCAAGCTTGCCAGACGTTCATAACGTCAGCATCTGCTCCTGCAGCAGGCCTTTCACCCAGCGGTGCATCAAGGACATAATTCTTCTGTGCAGCAATGAGGATAATCCTCAAGTTACGGACCCAGTCCGTGTAATTGGTACCATCATCTTTCAACTTAGCTTTCACTAGGAACGCATTAAAATTCAAGGGAACGGTAGCACGGGCCATTGATCTACAACAACATAGATATGCAAAAAAAAACTATCAGGACTAAGTTCATGATAAATTAAAGTTCAATTAATCATATTACTAAAGAACTCCCACTTAGATAGACATCCCTCTAGTCATCTAAATGATCACGTGATCCATATCAACTAAACCATGTCCGATCATCACGTGAGATGGAGTAGTTTTCAATGGTGAACATCTCTATGTTGATCATATCTACTATATGATTCATGTTCGACCTTTCGGTCTCAGTGTTCCGAGGCCATATCTGCATATGCTAGGCTCGTCAAGTTTAACCCGAGTATTCTGCATGTGCAAAACTGGCTTGCACCCGTTGTATGTGAATGTAGAGATTATCACACCCGATCATCACGTTGTGTCTCGGCACGATGAACTGTAGCAACGGTGCATACTCAGGGAGAACACTTATACCTTGAAATTTAGTGAGGGATCATCTTATAATGCTACCGCCGTACTAAGCAAAATAAGATGCATAAAAGATAAACATCATATGCAATCAAAATATCTGACATGATATGGCCATCATCATCTTGTGCCTTTGATCTCCATCTCCAAAGCATCGTCATGATTTCCATCATCACCGGCTTGACACCTTGATCTCCATCGTAGTGTCGTTGTCGTCTCGCCAACTATTGCTTCTACAACTATCGCTAACGCATAGTGACAAAGTAAAGCAATTACATGGCGATTGCATTTCATACAATAAAGCGACAACCATAAGGCTCCTGCCAGTTGCCGATAACTTTTACAAACATGATCATCTCATACAATAACGTGTATCACATCATGTCTTGACCATATCACATCACAACATGCCCTGCAAAAACAAGTTAGACGTCCTCTACTTTGTTGTTGCAAGTTTTACGTGGCTGCTACGGGCTTCTAGTAAGAACCGTTCTTACCTACGCATCAAAACCACAATGATTTTTTGTGAAGTGTGATGTTTTAACCTTCAACAAGGACTGGCCGTAGTCAAACTCGATTCAACTAAAATTGAAGAAACAGACACCCGCCAGCCACCTGTGTGCAAAGCACGTCGGTAGAACAGTCTCATGAACGCGGTCATGTAATGTCGGTCTGGGCCGCTTCATCCAACAATACCGCCGAATCAAAGTAAGACATTGGTGGTAAGCAGTATGACTATTATCGCCCACAACTCTTCGTGTTCTACTCGTGCATATCATCTACGCATAGACCTGGCTCGGATGCCACTGTTGGGTAACGTAGCATGCAATTTCAAAAAAATTCCTACGCTCATGCAAGATCTATCTAGAAGATGCATAGCAACGAGAGGGGGAGGGTGTGTCCACGTACCCTTGTAGACCAAAAGCGGAAGCGTTATGTTAACACGGTTGATGTAGTCGAACGTCTTCACGATCCAACCGATCTAGCACCGAACGTATGGCACCTCCGAGTTCAGCACACGTTCAGCTCGATGACGTCCCTTGAACTCTTGATCCAGCAGAGGGTCGAGGGAGAGTTTCGTCAGCACAATGGCGTGGCGACGGTGTTGGTGATGTGATCCGCGCAGAGCTTCGCCTAAGCACTACGATGATACTATCGGAGGAGTAAATGGTGGAGGGGGGCACCGCACACAGCTAAGACAATGTTGTGTCTTTGGGGTGCCCCCTTGCCCCCGTATATAAAGGAGGGGGGAGGAGGCCGGCCACCAAGGGGGCGCACCATGGAGGGGGGGAGTCCTACTAGGACTCCACTCCTAGTAGGATTCGGCCCCCCCACCTTTTCCTTTTTCCGGAGTAGCAAAGGGGGAAAGGAGAGGGAGTAGGAGAAGGAAAGGGGGGCGCCGCCCCCACCCCTTGTCCAATTCGGATTGGCAAGAGGGGGCGCGCGCCACCCCCTATGGCCGGCCCTCTCTCCTCCACTAAGGCCCATGTTGGCCCATTACTCTCCCGAGGGGGTTCCGGTAACCTCCCGGTACTCCGAAACTTATCCGAAACTTCCCGAAACCATTCCGATGTCTGAATGTAACCTTCCAATATATCAATCTTTACCTCTCGACCATTTCGAGACTTCTCGTCATGTCCATGATCTCATCCGGGACTCCGAACAAACCTCGGTCACCAAAACACATAACTCATAATACAAATCGTCATTGAACGTTAAGCGTGCGGACCCTACGGGTTCGAGAACTATGTAGACATGATCGAGACACATCTCCGATCAATAACCAATAGCAGAACCTGGATGCTCATATAGGTTCCTACATATTCTATGAAGATCTTTATCGGTCAAACCGCATAACAACATACGTTGTTCCCTTTGTCATCGGTATGTTACTTGCCCGAGATTCGATCGTCGGTATCTTCATACCTATTTCAATCTCGTTACTGGCAAGTGTCTTTACTTGTTCCGTAATGCATCATCCCGTAACTAACTCATTAGTCACATTGCTTGCAAGGCTTATAGTGATGAGCATTACCGAGAGGGCCCGGAGATACCTCTCCGATACACGGAGTGACAAATCGTAATCTCGATCTATGCCAACTCAACAAACACCTTCGGAGACACCTGTAGAGCATCTTTATAATCACCCAGTTACGTTGTGACGTTTGATAGCACACAAGGTGTTCCTCCGGTATTCGGGAGTTGCATAATCTCATAGTCAGAGGAACATGTATAAGATGAAGAAGGCAATAGCAATAAAACTTATCGATCATTATGCTAAGCTAACGTATGGGTCTTGTCCATCACATCATTCTCTAATGATGTGATCCCATTCATCAAATGACAACACATGTCTATGGTCAGGAAACATAACCATCTTTGATTAACGAGCTAGTCAAGTAGAGGCATACTAGGGACACTTTGTTTTGTCTATGTATTCACACATGTACTAAGTTTCCGGTTAATACAATTCTAGCATGAATAATAAACATTTATCATGATATAAGGAAATATAAATAACAACTTTATTATTGCCTCTAGGGCATATTTCCTTCACAAGCACCGTTCCAACCACATATCAAATTATCAAAGTAACGAACGCGAATCAACTAAACATGATGAACGTGATTAGATGAGAATTCCCATGTGTCCTCGAGAGCACCTTGCTTTACATAAGAGAACTTTCTGGCTTATCCTTTGCTATAAAAGGATTGGACCACCTTGCTGCACCTTTGCTACTATTGCTACTTGTTACCTATTACAAATTACATTGCTATCAAACTATCTGTTACCGCTACTTTCAGTACTTGCAGAGAATACCTTGCTGAAAACCGCTTATCATTTCATTCCGCTCCTCGTTGGGTTCGACACTCTTACTTATCGGAAGGACCATGATTGATCACCTATACTTGTGGGTCATCAAGACTCTTTTCTTGCGCCATTGTTGGGGACTGAAGCGCCTTTGGTAGGTGGAATTGGTAAGGAAACATTTATATTACGCGCTGAAATTTTCTGTCACTTGTCACTATCGAAAATAATCCTTTGAGGGGCTTGTTTGGGGTATCTTCACCTCGACCGGAAGCAATAAGAGTTGCTCCTCAACCTATTGAACCTATTGGAAATATTTATTATGAGATTCCTTAGGGTATGTTAGAGAAACTGCTAGCTAATCCTTATGCAGGAGATGGAACGGTACATCCTGATATGCACTTGATCTATATAGATTAAATTTGTGGATTGTTTAAGCTTGCAGGTTTATCCGAGGATGGAGTTAAGAAGAAAGCATTCCCTTTATCTTTGAAGGGAAAGGCATTGACATGGTATAGGGCTATTGGATGAAATTGGAACATGGGATTGGAACCGATTGAAATTGGAGAAAGTATCGCTCAAGCTTGGGGGAGGCTTAAGTACATCATGCACACATGCCATAGTCATGAGCTCTCAAGAGAAATAATTATACAAAACTTTTATGCTCGGCTTTCTCATAATGATCAACCCATGCTCGATTCTTCTTCTACTGGTTCCTTTATGAAGAAAACTATTAAATTCAAATGGGGTCTTCTGGAAAGAATTAAGCGCAACTCTGAAGATTGGGAATTCGACAAAGGTAAAGAGTCAGGTATAAAACTTGAGTTTGATTGTGTTAAATCTTTTATGGAAACTAATGTTCTTCATAAGTTTAGTATTAAATATGGACTTGACTCTAAGATAGTAGCTACCTTTTCTGAATCATTTGCTGCTCATGTTGATCTCCCTAAGGAGAAGTGGTTTAAATTTCATCCACCTATTGAAGAAATGTTGGAGGAACCTGTCATAGCTAAAGATGAAATAATCATTTATAATATTTATCCAGTTGTGCCTACTGCTTATATTGAGAAACCACCTTTCCCTTTTAGGATTAAGGAACATGCTAAAGCTTCAACTATGGTTAATAAAAGCTATGTTAGAACACCTAGAGTCTCTGAACAAATAAGTGTGGAACCTAATGTTGCAATGGTTAAGGATTTGCTAGTTGATAATATCTATGGGCGTGTTATTTACTTCTGTGATGAGGCTGCTAGAATTGCTAAACCTGCTAGAAATGAACAAGATATGTTAGATAAGAATAAGCCCGTAGTTGGCATGCCTGTTGTTTTTGTTAAGATTGGAGATCATTGCTATCATGGTTTATGTGATATGGGTGTTAGTGTGAGTGCTATTCCTTTTACTTTATATCAAGAAGTCATGAATGATATTGCACCTGTTGAGATGGAGGACATCGATGTTACAATTAAGCTTGCAAACAGAGATACTATTTCACCACTTGGGATTGTACGAGATGTTGAAGTCTTGTGTGGTAAGATCAAATACCCTACTTGAAAGATCGAGGATGTCGCCTAGAGGGGGGGGGGTGAATAGGCGCTTTAAAATAATTACGGTTTAGGCTTGAACAAATGCGGAATAAACCTAGCGGTTAATTTGTCAAGCACAAAACCTACAACAACTAGGCTCACCTATGTGCACCAACAACTTATGCTAAGCAAGATAAACAACTAAGTGATAGAAAGATATATGACAAGAAACAATATGGCTATCACAAAGTAAAGTGCATAAGTAAAGGGCTCGGGTAAGAGATAACCGAGGCACGCGAAGATGACGATGTATCCCGAAGTTCACACCCTTGCGGATGCTAATCTCCGTTTGGAGCGGTGTGGAGGCACAATGCTCCCCAAGAAGCCACTAGGGCCACCGTAATCTCCTCACGCCCTTGCACAATGCAAGATGCCGTGATTCCACTAAGGGACCCTTGAGGGCGGTCACCGAACCCGTACAAATGGCAACCCTTGGGGGCGGTCACCGAACCCGTACACTTTGGCAACCCTTGGGGGCGGTCACCGAAACCCGTCAAATTGCTCGGGGTGGTCTCCATAACCTAATTGGAGACCCCGACGCTTGCCCGGAGCTTTACACCACAATGATTGAGCTCCGAACAACACCAACCGTCTAGGGCACCAAGGCACCCAAGATGAACAAGCTCAAGGGTACCAAGCACCCAAGAGTAATAAGCTTCTCAACTTGTAACTTCCACGTATCACCGTGGAGAACTCAAACCTATGCACCAAATGCAATGGCAAGGGCACATGGAGTGCCCAAGTCCTTCTCTCTCAAATCCCACCAAAGCAACTAATGCTAGGGAGGAAAATGAGAGGAAGAACGAAGAAGAGAACATGAAGAACTCCAAGATCTAGATCCAAAGGGTTCCCCTCACCTAGAGGAGAAAGTGATTGGTGGAAACGTAGATCTAGATCTCCTCTCTCTTTTCCCCAAAAAACTAGCAAGAATCCATGGAGGGATTGAGAGATAGCAAGCTCGAAGAAGGTCAACAATGGGGGAAGAACACGAGCTCGAAGGATAAGGTTCACTGGGGAAGAAGACCCCCTTTTATAGGAGGGAAAAAATCCAACCGTTATCCCCTCACTCAGCCGGCGCGACGCGGTACTACCGCACACGTCTGCGGTACTACCGCACAGGGTTGCGGTACTACCACTGCGGGGTGCGGTACTACCGCTTGCGCGGTAGTGACCAGATGAGGGCCTGTTGCACAGTGCATCGAGCGGTAGAACCGCCGAAGCAGTACTATCGCACGCCCCTACGGTACTACCATAAGGCAGGTATCAACTGGCACTGGAAATGCACAGAAGTAAAAAATTACTTCCGTGACTACTTCCGCTGAGGTTGGAGCGGTGCAAAAATCCAGCACGGTACTACCGCTCACAGGGAGCGGTACTACCGCGTAGGGCGGATGTAAAAAATTACATCTGCACCTACTTCCGCATGCTTCAGCGTCAGGGCTGAAGTCAGCGGTACTACCGCTCACCAGGAGCGGTACTACCGCTGGCCCCTGCGGTACTACCACTCCCTTGAGCATTACTACCACACGCCACAGAGGCTTTAGCAGTTGGCTGCCTTCATATCGTAGCGAAAGACAACAGAAGGATACAATAAAACCAGAACTGCCATAACTTCTGCAAATGAGCTCCGAAATGAGCAAACTCAACCTTGTTGGATAGATAACGACAAATACTATCCAATAGCGAGGCAGGGGAGGTATGCCTAAGATATAGAGGAATGAAATCTCCAACAGAGAAGAACCGGCATAACCTCCAACATCGAAAACATCATAGAAGATGCATGTGAACTCCGTTTTTGATGAACTCGAGCTTGTCATGAAAATGACCATAAGCTCCAAATCTCACAAGGAGAAGAACCAAACAAGAACCAATAAAGATGATGCAAGGATGCAATGGTTTGAGCTCTCTACGAACGATGCGATCAGGCTACTCATCAAGAGCCCCCCTTGATAGTACGGCAATTGATCCTATAACCCGGTCTCCCAACTACCACCATGAGACCGGTAAAATAGAAAACCTATCAAGGGCAAACCTTTGCCTTGCACAAAGTCCACTTGAGCTAGATGATGATGATCTTGACTTCCTCAAGTTGGACCACCTTTCTTGATTGCGTTGGCTCGGTGAAGACTAGTAGATTGCTCCCCCATACTTCACTATGGGTGAGCCACTCTTCGGCACATCTTCACAAGTCCATTGACACCACAATGGACGGCAAGCTTCAAGCACTTGATCTCTTCGTGATGCTCCACTTGAACTTGCACACCGCAATCTTGATGACGATCACCACTTGATGTCATCCTCCATGGGTTGTATAATATTTTTCTCTTGACGCAAGTCCATGGAAACATACCTAACCCCACATAGAACTCTCACGTAGACCATGGGTTAGTACACAAAGCGTAATGGACAATGCTTACCATACCATGGGATCACTTGATCCCTCTTGGTACATCTTCTACACTTTGTGTGTTGATCAACTTGAATCTTTCCAACTCTCTTCATTTGGATGATGTCTTGAAGGTAAACATGAATGATCACACACTCTTCTTCTTCAAGACATGCTTGCAATAAGCTCAACACTCACATGACCAATCTTTGGATAATTCCTTAATAGCACCTTAGTCATCACAAACTCTCCTTGAAACCAACAAATGGACTCCAAGAAAAGCCTATGGACAAACCCTTCAAATATAACTCAAGGCAACCATTAGTCCATAGAGATTGTCATCAATTACCAAAACCAAACATGGGGGCACCGCATGTTCTTTCACTACTGATTTCTTAGTACTTGGTTCATAACAAGATAATTTTTGTCCCATTATATTTGGTAGGCCTTTCTTGAATACCGTTAATGCTGAAATCGATTGTGTTAAAGAAAAGGTTAGAGTTAAGTTTGGTGATGTATCTCATGAGTTTAATTTCTCTAAGTTTTGTAGAAAACCACATGAGAAAGAATTATGTAGTAAAGAGGAAATTATTGGTCTTGCTTCTATTGTCGTACCTCCTACTGATCCGTAAGAACAATATTTTCAAGACCATGAAAATGATATGAATATGAATGAAAGAAATGAAATAGATGAGATATTCTTTAAACAAGCACCTATCCTTAAACATAATTTGCATGTTGAAACTTTGGGAGACCCTCTCCCACCTAAAAGTGATCACTGGTACAACGAGCTGCTATACAAACGATTTTGAATCACTTTCTGCGATGGCATTTTAAACCGTCGCCTAGTGAGTGTGTGCGATAGGGGGGTCCTTCCCACACGACCCAAAAACTGTCGGGGATAGGGAGCCATGATGCAAACGCCTTGCCAAATGTAATCGTATGCAATGCGGCACACACTAAATTATGTCACACATGTGTGATCGGTGATTAAATATTTCTAATGATGCAGTGAAACCAAACGGTGTTTCGTAATGGACCGTTTGGGAAACAGTATCTAAGGCACACGGGCCAAAATATGAACTATGTGCGATATGTGCCCCATCGCACATGAGTTTTCTGCGGAACTCGTCTGCCATGCATTACTCCATCGTACACATTTCTGAACAATTACCATGTGCGATAATGTTCTATCACAAACGGTTCAAGATCCCCTTCACACACATACAAGTGCTGCAGACCGTTTGTGATTTGTTGTGTATCACCGATGGTTGCGGTATGAGTGACGTGTGCTTTTCATTTTGGATCCCACACGTTTCCTGAAAAATTTATGACTGGGATTGTATTTTACATTGGCCACGGTTTACTCTGAGCTCTCGTGTGCGATAATGTGGTATCACAAATGGTTCTGGAGCCCCTACGCACACGTAGTAGTGCTGCAAATCATCTGCGATCCGATGGTTCCGCTACGATCGACGTATGCTTTCTGATGTGGATCGCACACACTCATTTAGTTGAACCATGTGCGCAGCAATTGCCAGGTTAAAGCAAAAATATCCCATTTGAATCGGCATGCAAAAACCAAATTCTCCACAATATGCAATTGAACAAATAGTGTCCACAGGAAGAACATTCATCAGATTTCGCAACAATTGCAATTGAACAAATGGTAGCTAACTTCCAATGATTTGTCGACATATATATGCATTACATAATTAATCATAGTGTACGAAATACAAAGACCTCATCAGATGGAAAACAATGGATCCATGCGTATATGTTTAGCGGCTAACTCTTACTCAATGTTTCAGGAGAAGGCATGCTGAAATCTTGATTATCACCAGCGGGATTGATGTAGTGATTCAGGAAGAAGTTGCTGATAAATCTCTGAACCATTAGCAATTCACCAGCGGGGAGCGGTTCAGGGGTCCTTGGTTCTAAGATGAGCTGCAGTATTTTTAAGATCAGAATGTGCCATATGAGTGGAGTAGAAGATATTAATTAAGATAGACTTACTGGTACTAATTCGTGAGCATCTTCACAACTATCAGCAGATTTGCAGATGGAGATCATGTGTCTACAAACATAGTATCCACAAAAGGTTGGTCCCTGCTTGTTGCTGAGGACACTAAATTTTTTTGTACAGAATTAGTCATGTATTTGTCCTGTTAGGAACAACCTAACTGGTGTTAGATGTATTTTTTTCTTTGGACAGAAATAGAAAGAGGTTTATTTAGAAGCTTGAACATTTGACTAGCATAAGAAAAGGTATTTGCAGACTATTGGATACATTTTCCACAAATAACGGATTTCGGTGGGTTACTGGAGAAACGATCTCGTGCTCCACAGGTAGTTCCCGCTTGAACAGGTTCCCTGATTTAGTTTTCCACAATGCGAACACACTGCAAATGAAGATGAATTTTCACAACATCAATTCTTGAACCAGATATGAATGCAAATTAATTTCAACATCATAGAATTCAATACCTATCCATGAATTGCTGAAGATGTGTCAGTTCCTGAGCGTTTATTGACTCTCTGAGAGAATCCATGTAGTAAACTATGTTCTTGTTTGGAACAATGAATACCAATATCCAGTGATTGCTACATATTAAGAAAGCCATGAACTTACGAATTATGTTGAAATCTGAAAGACAATCAGTGTATGCATGGTTGTTTATTTGACTTACTGTTCATGATATGGCCAGAGCAATGATTTTGCATGGTACATATTTTCGAAGATACGGGCGGCTGTGTTAATGGCCCACTCCCATTCATCCTTACCATGTAATGTTGTGCCATTTGCTAATGTAGGATCTATGAAATACACACTCTTCCTTTTTCTTTTCTATGCGGTCAATCCCCTGAGAGGAATAAAATGCAGTTAGCTGTTTATCATTTACAGCCTTGTATGGAGAAGTTGATCAGAGTTTGTTAAGTACTTACAAAATCAGGCATCTAACAAGAGTGGCATCGAACACGTTGAAGTTGAAGAAGAGATGTAAGTCCTCAAAATCCTCACTGATGGAACCAGGATCGTGTCAGAAATTATCTATGTTGTAGCAGACTAGCAAAACATGATGACCTTCAAACATTTGATCCATGCAATATTTATGTAACTGGCGGCAATTGGAGCTGCACTCATCAAAGTATTCGCCAACAAGAAATGGCTGGCCATGGACGTAATTGCGTGCTTCAAGTACGTCTGCTTTATTTTTAGCAAGCACCAAATCTATTTCTACATCATTCATACCGTCAGAAATAATATTACTCTCCAATTCGAACAACTTGCTGTTAATTTGGTTCTGGGCGATGAGTGCCTTAAGTAAGAGGCAATCGTTCTCATTCCTCTTCGCTCTCTGGGTGCGCTTCCTCACGGGTGCAACCTTTTTGCCCGCTTCCTTCTTGGTACTTGAAGCACTTCTGGTACAAGGTCTGGATGGTTGAAAGGCGGACTGCCGAGTAGACGGTAAAGCTTCGATGGACTGCTTAGCAGACGGTTTAGCTATGCCGGACTGCTGAGTTGGCGGTGCTGCTGTGACGGACTGCTAGGCTATAGGAGCAGAGGCATCAGACTACTGACCATGCGTTAAAGCTATGCTGGGTTTCTGCGCAGGTGATGCCAACTTGTCGGTGTGCTGAGGAGGCCGTGCCAACGCGTTGGTTTGCTGAGCATGCAGTGCTGACTCATTGGTATGCTGATCACACGGCTACGGACCGACGGACTGATGAGCAGTCAGTTCTGGACCTACATACTGCTTAGAAGGCGGTTCCGAAGCATCAGACTGCTTAGCAGTACGTTCCACCAGGTTGGTCTGCTGAGCATGTGGTGCAGCTGGGTCTCCCCCCGCTGCTTCAGCGGCCAACATCTGAACCGGTGGTGCATCTTCAGTAGTTGTAGGCCTTGCCACTGGCTGCTCTGGGCGGACGATGACATGGCCTGTACGGCACAAAGTCGGGTGGGCTAATCACAGGTTGATGCATCAGCCGTCGGATTACGAGTATTAGGTTCCTTGGGGGAAGCACGCGAGAGCTGCTGTGGCAAGGAGAGCGTCACCGGTTGAGGGGCGACATTGGTTGCTCTTGGCGGGGCTTCAGGGATCTCATCCATGAAGTCTATTTTGTTTCGTGGCCGCTGGATGTGATGTAACAGTGTTTCTCCCAAGGTCCTATGCTCATCAAAGTCCCCTAGGACATTCTTCAGGGCAAATTCATTGAATCTAGGCTTTACTTCAGTCACGTAACACTTCACACAGCCCGGCTTCAATGGCACCTTGTCCAACAAGAGGCCCTCTTCCAAGAAGGGTGGGCAAACCCAGGCTGTTGCACATTTTAATGTACCTTCATAATGTGTAAGCAAGCCCTTCAATCTGTCTTTCATTCCAGATAGATAAGATATAGCATCATCATGAGCAGCTGTAGTCTCAGTGGCGCTGGGGTCAGCTAATGCACAACTACTCTTGTGCGGTCTTGTCGCACAATAAGCAGCATCCTCCATGCCCGCCTCCCCTCCCATTTGCTGGCTATCTGTCAGTGTTAGAGTCTTCTGCATCATCATCGACTCCTCAATTTCCTTTCGAACAGTCAGATACATGCCCTTCCTCAACCTTTCATACAATTCATTCTGCTTCATTTCACTCCTCGCTTTTTTCATGCCGAGCCTCTCTTCTTTGCTGAGTGTGAAAGCCCTCTTGTGCGGGACATTAACACCTATACCCCTTGCACGGCCAGGGGGCTCTCTTGTTTCCAGAGCATCGGACAGAATGTCACATGGCCCTGAGTTCCTGTAGAACCTGCCAGGGATCTTGGAAGCCTTTAACATCACGCGATACAGTTCTTCATCATGTGAGTTTTCAAAGTAATAAGTTCCATCATCATGCCTCCTTGCACGTGCCCGCAAGTACTCTCTAGCGCGTTTGCCCCTGATTTCACTAAAGGCCAGTTTCCCACCCGCAACTATTGCTTCTTTTTCCTCCTGGTTCCATATCGGTTTCATGTGGTAGTATCCTGCCACACCCATACGGTGGGGGTGTGTGTTCCTCTTCTGAAGTTTCGATTGCTTGGCACTCTTCTCAGCAAACTCTGTAGTTGCCATGACCCTTTTGAATTCTGCCCAGTCTGCCTTTGTAATTTGGGGGTATGCGGGGATTGGGTCCTTGCATTCACTCAAGTATTTCTTGTACAACACGTGCTTCCGGTTTCTCCAAGCATCCCTAGCCTTCTTTAGTGCAGCGTGTTCCACCTGCATTCTCCACTGCTCTGGAACATTGAAGTGATCCATGATCTACCGGACTATCCTTTGCCGTGTTTCTATGTCAGCCTTTCAAAACCCCGGCAGATTAATGTTTAGCCTTGCCCTGCCAACAAATCGACACACACTCTTGAACCTCGTGCGTGCTATATCTGGTTTAGTTGGAGCCCAAGACTTAAAATCGATGTCGGTTACTTCATATACACCTTTAGGCTGGTGTGTGGGCTTCCTTGGAGCGTTCCTCTATGTCCTGACCAGAAGGGTAATTGCTGCAGCTCTATCCCATTCCAGATTACTTGATCCCTCACCATCTGCTAGAGACCTAGGGTTGTCGGACTCAGATGAAGATACATCACCTGAAGCATGAGTGATGTCACTGCTACTCGGCATCTACAGAGAACACATTCAAAACTCAGGAAAGGATGATAAGTATAAAGCTAACAACTTGGTATCAAGCTGTCTAAACATGTCATGCAATAATTTAGAAAATGTACGGCTAATTTGTTAAGTTTGTGTGACTTGGGCGCCCACGATCTGTAAATCGACAATAACTTATTAGAACAAATAAACTTATATGTACTAGTTAGGAAGGTAGATAATGAACATATATACGCTCTTCATTATTTTATAGCCAATTTGGGAACATACCGAATGAAATAGGAAGAGGGATTGCAAGGAAATATGCCTCACCGCGATGGAGAGCAGTAACTAACAGGTTTCTTGTGCAAACCCGGCAGGACCACAGGAGAGGCGAGGGTTACAGGATCGATATGCTAGAGGGTGGCTAGCGAGCAAACAAAGATGGCGAGGTGCGGGCAGCCGCGTGTTGGGAATGACAGTGGAGGTAGGGTTGACGCTGAAGAGTGGGCACACGTCCAGGTTGAGCACGCCGGCGCCGGCGAGGGTTCTACTGTGGATCTGGGGGAGGGAGGAGCTGTCGATGAAGATTGGGTGGACTATTGAGTGAAACGCGGGCGGGCAGTGGGGGGGGGGGGGGGATGTTGGCGGCCTTGGTGAAAAGGGTGAAAAAGATCCCCGGTCGCCGCACAGAAAGGCCTATGCAAACGGTTGCCTCTAAGCGCTTGTCTGCACAAACAACATAATTTTGTTTGAAATGAAGACATGCTAATTTTGAAATGAAGATGTGAGTTCATCGTTTCGCCTCTAATTTTTTTCCACGGTAAGCAATCACCATTATACCACAGGTTTGATTTGCTGGCGCATTTCAGGTCTTGTGCTATATTTAAGCCATATTTGGCATTTACCATGCATTTTGGAATATAAATCAAATCCTAGCCGGAACTGCATGAGCTGATGAAAGGGATGAGGATTGTCATTCGATCTCGGAGCATCCAACGGTGCAGATGTACAATCCGTGGGGTTTGGGTTCTATCCAATTAAAACGCACGACTCAAATCGCGCGCGCAGCAGGGGGGGCATCGGCCATGGTTTGGTAGGCACACGGTTTTCGTGAGTGAACCATGTGCTATTTGAAAACATTTACATGAACTAACATCATATTTTCGTTTGAATGAAAACATGAGTTCATCGTTTCGCCTCGAATTTTTTTCCACGGTAAGAAATCACCATTGTACCCTAAGGTTCGATTTTCTGGTGCATTTGAGATCTCGTTTGCTATATTTGAGTCATTTTTTGCATTTACCATGCATATATATATAACCATGTCGCAACTACATGTGGGTGTTCATTTGTGTGTCGCTTTGCGAGTTTTCATTCATTGTCCGAGAAACGGGAAACAAATTCAAACAGTTCGGCCGCATGGTGCGGCCAGAGGCGTAGGCCTTGCTGGTATTTTAATTACTGGAAATGCATATAGAGTCCGGAAATAATGAAAATCGGTGTGTCACCGTGGCGTTCTCTCACGATCCCCTGGAATTTTTTTTGTATAGTTTGGCACAAGTTTTGATGCTCACACCTTCCAAACCGGAGCATCTCACAAGAAGGATCATAGTTTCCAGAAGGAGACGTAGCACTTCGGACTCCAATCATCGCTGACTTCATCATTCTGCCTCGAATTGTTTTCCACGGTAAACAATCACATATATTGATGCGGCTTGAGACTGTGTCGGTATTTCCCCAAAGAGGAAGGGATGATGCAGTACAGCTACGGTAGGTATTTCCCTCAGTTATGAAACCAAGGTATCAATCCAGTAGGAGGCCAGGCCAAGCTATGTAAATGGTACCTGCACACAAAGAACAAATACTTGCAACCCGACGCGTAAGAGGGGTTGTCAATCCCTCCTCGGGCAAAAGATAGATTGGTTTGTATGACGTTGGATAAATAGATCTCGCAATAACACAAAATAAAATAAATAAAGAAAAAGTGCAGCAAGGTATTTTTGGGTTTTTGGAATAATAGGTCTAAAAATAAAAGCGAATGAAAATAGATCGGAAAGCAATATGATAAAAGATAGACCCGGGGGCCGTAGATTTCACTAGTGGCTTCTCTCGAGAAAATTGCATACGGTGGGTAAACAAATTACTGTTGGGTAATTGATAGAAGATCAAATAATTATGATGATATCCAGGCAATGATCATTATATAGGCATCACGTCCAAGATTAGTAGACCGAAACGATTATGCATCTACGACTATTACTCCACACATCGACCGCTATCCAGCATGCATCTAGTGTATTAAGTTCACGGAGAAACAAAGTAATGCAATAAGAACGATGACATGATGTAGACAAGATCTATTCATGTAGGAATAGACCCCATCTTGTTATCCTTAATAGCAATGATACATGCGTGTCTTGCTGCCCCTTCTGCCACTGGGAAAGAACACCACAAGATCGAATCCATCACAAAGCACCTCTTTCCATGGCAACAAAAATCGATCTAGTCGGCCTAACTAAACCAAAGATTCGAAGAAGAAATACGAGGCTATAAGTAATCATGCATATAAGAGATCAAAGAAAATTCAAATAACTTTCATGGATATAGATCTGATCATAAACTCAAACTTCATCGGATCCCAACAAACACACCGCAAAAAGTCTTTACATTAAATAGATCTCCAAGAGACCATTGTATTGAGAATCAAAAGAGAGAGAGAAAGCCATCTAACTACTTCCTACGAACCCGTTGGTCTATGGTGGTCTACTCAGGCATCATCGAAGAGGCGCCAATGAGGATGATGAAGCCCTCCGTGATGGTGTAGATTGGATCTCGTGGTTCTGGAACTTGCGGCGGCTGGAATTGTGTTTCGTTGACTCCCCTAGGGTTTCTCGAATATTTGGGAATTTATAGGGCAAAGTGGCGGTGCAGGAGTGCTCTGTGGGGCCCACAACCCCCCTGGGCGTGCCCTGGCGGGTTGTGCTCCCCAAGGGGCCCCCTTTGGTGCTTTCTTCGCCTTCAAGGTGTCTTCTGATCCAGAAAAAATCTCCAAAAAATTTCGTGGCATTTGGACTCCGTTTGGTACTGATATTCTGCGAAGTAAAAAACAAGCAAAAAACAGCAACTGGCACTGGGCATTATGTCAATAGGTTAGTCCCAAAAAATGATATAAAGTTGCTATAAAATGATTGTAAAACATCCAAGAATGATAATATAACAGCATGGAACAATAAAAAATTATAGATACGTTGGAGACGTATCAGATATACCCTAGGTTTGATTTTCTGGCCCATTTCTGGTCTTGTCTGCTATATTTAAGCCATTTTTTGCATTTACCTTGCATTTAGTGCATATAAAATCAAAACCCTACTACAACTACACGTGGGTGTTAGTTAGCAAAGACGGTGTAGAAATCATTTGTGTGTCGCTTTGCGAGTTTTCATCCATTATCCGAGAAGCAGGGAGGAGTTTCAAACATTTCAGCTGCGAGGTGCGGCCACTGGCGTAGGCCTAGTTGGTATTTTAATTACAGGAAATTTAGATGGAGTCCGGACATCATGAAAATTGGTGTGTGCTCGTGGCGTGCTCTCACGACCCCGTGGAAAAAAATTGGTAAAGTTTGGCACAAGTTTTGATGATCGCTCCTTGGAAACCGGAGCATCTCACAAGAAGGATCATGGTTTCCAAAAGGAGTCGTGTCAATTCAAACTCCAGTGGCCTGTGACTTCATTGTTTGGCCTCATAAAAATTTCCACGGTACGCAATCACCATCATACCACAAGTTTGATTTTCTGGCGCATTTCAGGTACCGTTTGCTATATTAAGGCATTTTTTGAATTTAAAGTGCATTTTGTGCATATAAATAAAATTGCAACCGCAACTGCATGTGCTGTTGAAAGGGATGAGGATTGCCGTCTGATCTGGGAACATCTAACGGTGCAGACGTACGATCCGTGGGGTTTGGGTTCTGGCCAATCAGAACGCATGACTCAGATGATGCGCGCGGTTTGGTCGGCACACGGCATTCATGAATGAACTGTGTGCTATTCGCAAACCAGATTGCATATCTTATGTTCATACATACTAGAGTGAGGTCAATTGAGTTTGCTACCTCTATGGTATAATAATAATAATAATAAACAGTTCAAATTCATTGCCTGAGCTGACAGCATATCAAGGTCAACATATTAACGGTTCTTACATCAACAGAAGACCGGGCACAACTCACAAATTTAGTACACGCGATAGTTCTAAATGGAACGAATTAAGTTGCAGGGTAGGCATAAAAACTAGTATTGCGGCTTAATTCCCATGTACATGGGGGAACTAGGATCATTAGGTTAACCTCGAATGAACTTAGGTTTTCTGATGGTTTTACGATTCTCTGTTTGGAAGGTGCGTGATCGCTTGGCTGGCAACTCAGCAAATTCATCGTACTCATCCTCATCGGAAACATCCTCGATGCCCAGTACCCTCCTCTTCCCATGCATCACTACATGGCAGTTCTTATGCAAGAGGTCTTCCACATACAAAATCTGGGTAGCATCGCTGGCAAGAATGAACAGGTCCGCGTGATATGCCATCGTTGTCCTGTTAACACAGGTCTTTCTGGAATCATTAACCTTTACCTGACTAAGAGGGATCCATGTGCACCTGAATAATGCCACCTTAACTTTCACATAGTTAAGCTCCCAAATCTCTTTGATGGTTCCATAGTATACCCTTTTATCAGCTTCATCTACAGTCATGCATTCTATTCGAACAGAGCTTTTCTGATATGGGGTCTTCTCGTCATGTTCCTCAGTGTAGAACGTGTAGCCATTTATGTCATATGCTTGGTACATCAACACCGTAGGTGATAGCTTTTGTTCCAACCACGTAGCAATGTCATCCATGGATCCTTGTGCTAGATGATTCTTCAGCCATCTGGCGTAGTTCTTAGTGTGCTCCTTCATCTCCACATCTAATGGATACACCATTGGTAAGAAGCTTTGGCGTATCTCCGCCAAGTGTTCGCCAGCATAAGCGCTAAGAACTGGGCTGTTAAGCAGTACCGTCAAATGGGCTTTGTCGGCCAAATCTCCGGGTGCAGCCTTTTGTGTGCCAGCAAGGACCGGCTTACCTTTCAGCCTTCCCTCGAGGCAAGAGAGGGGCAAACCTATAGGTCTTTGTTTCATGTATTCGATGCAAAACTCAACCACCTCCTCCACGGCATAACCTTGTAGGATGTTTGCCTCTGGATGGCTTTGGTTCCGACAATAGCGCTTCAGTATTCCCATGAACCGCTCGAAGGGATACATATTGCGAAGAAACACAGGACCACAATACTTTATCTCGTCGACAAGGTGCACAGTGAGATGGACCATGATATCAAATAATGACGGTGGGAAAAACATCTCTAGGCTGGACAATATCCTCATGCATAATCCAACTCTTCAGGATGTACAACTTTCTGCCATAGTTTGTTGAAGAAATCATAGAGCTCAATGAGTGTGTTTCTTATATCTTTGTCCATCAGATTCTTGAGGGCCACTGATGTCGCTTGAACTACGTCGGTATTTCCCCAAAGAGGAACGAATGATGCAACACAGCTACGGTAGGTATTTCCCTCAGTTATGAAACCAAGGTATCAATCCAGTAGGAGAACCAAGCAACACTGTGTAAATGGTACCTGCACACAAATAACAAATACTTGCAACCCGACGATTAGGAGGGGTTGTCAATCCCTCTACGGGTAACGGTGCCAGAAATTGTCAAGTTGACGGGATAAAAATTGTGATAGATTGGATAAATAGCTCTCGATAAAACATGAAATAAAATAAATAGCAAAAAAGTACAGCAAGGTATTTTTGGGTTTTTGGTATAATAGATCTGAAAATAAAAGCGAATAAAAATAGATCTCGAAGCAAATATGATAAAGAATAGACCCGGGGGCCGTAGGTTTCATTAGTGTCTTCTCTCAAGAAAATACGGTGGGTAAAATATTACTGTTGGGCAATTGATAGAACATCAAATAATTATGACGATATCCAGGCAATGATCATTATATAGGCATCACGTCCAAGATTAGTAGACTGACTCCTGCCTGCATCTACTACTATTACTCCACACATCGACCGCTATCCAGCATGCGTCTAGTGTATTAAGTTCATGAAGAAACGGAGTAATGCAATAAGAATGATGACATGATGTAGACGAGATCTATTCATGTAGGAATAGCCCCCAGCTTGTTATCCTTAATAGCAACGATACATCCGTGTCTTGCTGCCCCTTCTGTCACTGGGAAAGAACACCGCACGTTTGAACCCATCACAAAGCACCTCTTCCCTTGGCAAGAAAAATCGATCTAGTTGGCCTAACTAAACCAAAGATTCGAAGAAGAAATACGAGGCTATAAGTAATCATTCATAAAAGAGATTAAAGAACTCAAATATCTTTCATGGATATAGGTCTGATCATAAACTCAAAGTTCACCGGATCCCAACAAACACACCACAAAAAGAGTTACATCAAATAGATCTCCAAGAGACCATTGTATTGAGAATCAAAAAGAGAGAAGAAGCCATCTAGATACTGCCTACGGACCCGTAGGTCTACAATGAACTACTCACGCATCATCGGAGAGGCACCAACGAGGATGATGAACCCCTCCATGATGGTGTCTAGATTGGATCTCGTGGTTCTGGAACTTGCGGTGGCTAGAATTGTGTTTTGTCGACTCCCCTAGGGTTTCTGGAATATTTGGGTATTTATAGGGCGAAGAGGCGGTGCGGGAGGCCACCGAGGTGGGCATAACCCACCAGGGCGCGCCTGGGCCCCCAGGCGCGCCCAGGTGGGTTATGTCCCCCTCGGGGCACCCCTCTGGTACTTCTTTGGCCCAAGTTGTTCCTTCTGGTCCATAAAAATTCTCCAAAAAGTTTTGTTGCGTTTGGACTCCATTTGGTACTGATATTCTGCGAAGTAAAAAACAAGCAAAAAGCAGCAACTGGCACTGGGCACTATGTCAATAGGTTAGTCCCAAAAAATGATATAAAGTTGCTATAAAATGATTGTAAAACGTCCAAGAATGATAATATAACAGCATGGAACAAGCAAAAATTATAGATACATTGGGGACGCATCAGCCACTGGGAGGATTTGTGTCAACATTACTTGGCAATCATGTGACTTCATGTGTCCCAACTTCATTTTACCTGAGCTCACATCCATGAGACTTCTGATGTTTGCGGAGTAGGAAGAGGGTGTCTTAACTGACAATAAATAGTTGAAGAACTCTGTTTCTTCTTTTGTACTGAAATTGTAACTCTGGCGAGCGTGGAGGAATTTGTTATCATCTTCTGCTTCACTCTTGCATTTTGATTGATCACCAAGCATATCGAGTCGTGCACCATCACCATCCTTTGTTTTACCTTTAATCTTGAGCAGAGTACCAAGGATGCTTTCACATACATTCTTCTCTATGTGCATGACATCGATGCAGTGACATACACGTAGAATCTCCCAGTAATGTAAATCCCAGAACACGATTTCTTCTTAAACACTTGATCCTTGGGTGTTTGTTTCATCGTCAAAGCGTGGTTCTTGCCAAGCACAACATTAATCTGTTTAGCCATGTCATGGACCACCTCCCCAGCATAAGGCCTTGGGCCCAAACCTACCTCTGTCGTACCATCAAATTCAGCTTTCATCTTTCGGTATGGGTGACCTCTCCGTAAGAACCTACGATGACGCAAATACACGGTTTTGCGCGAGTTGGGAAGAAATCTGCTAGCTGTCCTATCCATGCATGTGACACACCCTACATCTCCCTTTGTTTTCTGCCCCGATGTGTTGCCTAATGCCGGCATATCTTGAATGGTGTGCAGCAGCATCGCATGTAGATCGAAAATCTCCTTTTTGTAAGCATCATAACATTTTACAGCAGGCTCTTTTACCCACAATGTGAGTAGTTCTTCTACCAGTAGCTGAAAGTAAATGTCTATGTCATTTCCAAGTTCCTTCAGGCCTTGGATAATCATTGACATCATAATGTATTTTTTCTTCATACACAACCAAGGAGCAAGGTTATATATGCACAGAAGCATCGGCTATGTGCTGTGTTTGGTGCTCATATCGCCAAAAGGATTCATCCCGTCAATACACTCCCCGAGCCTTATACTTCTAGGATCCTTGGCAAAGTCTTCAAACTTGTTGTTGATTAATTCCCACCGACCCACATCTTTCGGGTGCCTCATATATTTATCCGCAGTTCGCTCATCATGATGCCACCGCAACCTATTTGCCTCTCTAGGGTTTGCAAACAAATGCCTCAACCTTGGAATTAAAGGCAAGTACTAGACAACCTTGAACAGGATTCCTGTCTTGATCTCATCATCCAATTTGTACTTGTCATTTGCTCTCCTGCGCTTGTATCATGCATGCTTGCATATGGGACATGCACGCAAATCTTTGTGCTCACCACGGTACAATATACAATCATTCACACAAGCGTGTATCTTATGTACTTCAAGTTCCAATGGGCAAACAATTTTCTTCACTTCATTCTTGCTTTTGGGGAGCACATTATCTTTCGAAAGAATTTCTTTGAAAAGACCTAACAACTCTGTGAAGCCCTTGTTTGATACACCGTTTGCTGCTTTAAATCTGAGAAGCGCCAGTGTGGCACTCAACTTGGAATACTTATTTTTGCAACCTGGATACAAATCTTTCTTGGAGTCCGCACCAATGGTTGGCAGATCCTTGTACCCAATCATACCTTTTTTGGGCCCTTGAAATCTGCAATCATAGCAGCAAAATCTGGCATATCAAGGTCGTCGTCGTCTCCATCGCCATCTTGGTTTTCCAGTGGGGGTTTCGGCTTTCCGGTGTTCCATTGTTAGCTTGACGCCTCAGCCCCGATGTTAGATTCAACATCCATGTGACTCTGACCGGTGTTTGGCATCTCGCAGCCCTGGGTATATTCAACCATGACCTGCTCTTCACCGTGTCTGGTCTAATGTGTATATCCATCCATGAATCCCCGAGTGAGTAAGTGCAACTCGACATCTGTAACTTCATGTGACTCTGTATTGGCACAACGACTGCATGCACACAGGATGTAATCCTCACCACCAATTCTCTTCTTTGTACTTTCAGGCAAATTGATGAACTCCGTCACGCCACTGATAAAATCTGAGCTTCTCCGATTCTTCATCCATTCAGATCGTTCCATCTACACCACACGAAGGGTAATAAAAAGAAAACAACAACATTAATACACGGATTAACTGATGCCCAAAGATGCGTGCATAAATCACAAGATTTTATTTTCATAATTACTGAGGGCGCTCCATATTGTTATCCAGCCGTGCGATGACAAAAACTAATGGCCAGTCAATTTACACGCAGAGTACTACGGCACTACCCTTAGGAATTGAATACCTTAATTAAGCCACTCACGAAAAGAATACCTTAATTAATTAGCCGCGCAACGACCTCCACCCAACAGATAGAGAAGCATGATGCGGCGGCACGCCAAGATAGCAAGGTCGAGGAGCAAAGCTTAGTGGGGCTACCGCCTGAAGTTCGACCTCCACTATCTCGCCATCGACCACGATGGATGTGCTCCAATCACGCCACCGCCGACTTCGATGGTTGAGCTCCTCCTATCTCCCGCCGCACACCGAGGATTGACCTCCTATGATGCCGCCACCGCCCATCGACCGAGGATTGACCTCTTATCTGGTAGCCGCGGCCTCAGCCGCCGCCGCCACCGCCATCTCTATATGCAGAGTGGCTGTTTTATTTTTTGACGGATATACGCAGAGCGGCTGTTTACCCTAAGTATTATTGTAACTCAATTTTTTTGCGGGTGCAGCCCCATATGTACAGGGTAGTACATCACATACGGTTATGTCACGGCAACCGTGTCTCACCAACGTTGTCTTCTCACACGGTTTGGTGCGGAAATCATGTGTGAAGTCGTAATACCTAACACAAACGACATGTATAAACTGTGTGTCATATACAACATAGTGCGATAAGTAGTTCCCGACCATTAGCTTATCCCCATAGTTTCCCCATTTCCCCCAAATCCCTAAATAGCCTCCAAATTCCCTCATGTGGCGCTGACATTGGGGGAATGCGGACGAGTGGTGCTGATGGTTTCCGTGCGGCTGCTCCTGCTCATATCGCCGCTCTCGGCAGTGCCGCCACGACGGTGGTCACCGCCGAGCACTTGCCTAAGGTCATCAGAAGGCAGGTGTACTACGGATCCGAATCGTTCTGTCAGGTTCCAATCTATCCCGATCTTTTTTAGCATGTCCAAAGTAGCTCCCTGCTGAATCCGTCATGAATGACACCCCCCAGGAAAGCGATCAGCCGCCAGATCCGGAGCATGACTCTAGACTCCCGCAACACGAGTTCGACTCCGAGTTTTGCGCCACCGAGAAGTACCAAAAGCTGAGTTGTGTGCACGGGCACACTCCCGCTCGACGTGTATGCACAAAGGGATTCGACATTGGCAGACGGTTTCTTAGTTGCCCCTTAGAGGTTAGTGCTAAGTTCATCATTTTAGTTGAGTTAATGCCACCGCTCATCCTGAATACTATTTAACATTGGCAGGGATATGAGGATTGTGCCTTTGTTAACTGGATGAATGAAGAATGGCATGGCAGGGCTCGGAGTGTTATCACCAAGCTCGCAGAAGATAACATAAAGCTGAAGAAGAAACTGACTGATCTGGAGTGTACAATCAATACGATGAAGCAAGAAAGAATCAATCACAATCAACAAATGAAAGCAAGAGACAAGAAGGAACTAGCATGTGGTTGTCGCATTAGCAATCTTCTATGCACTGTTTGTAATGATGATTAGGGGTTTTGTTTGACAGTATTGCTAAAGTACATCTAGATGTGCTCTAAGTATTGCACATCTAGGTCCTATGCCATTGATGTTACGAGAAGATTCATGCAGATATTTTCCTTTGTAGTTTGATTATTACTGGCTTCATCAATAAGAAGAGCTCAATGTATTGCTTGCCAACTGTCCTACTCTGTTCATACCGGTGCATAAGTCACATTACGAAAACCAAATAATCCCAAAACTCGTTCCTTGTTTTTTGTCCCGAAAAAAGAAATCAGCCAATAGGAGTCATGGGGCTTGTATGCATTCAATGACTTCAGACTACTTAGCATAACATGCAATGGTCAATTCTCTACACGCAATGGTATTGATTACTACCAAATAATCATCAAGTTCTCTCGTTTTCCCCCCACCTAGGTCGCCGGTATGGACGGAGTAGTATGAAAAATGGTTGTTTCATATTTGGATGCTCCAACGCATGTGCGTAATTATCACATTGAGAACTACGCAACCCCGGGAATTTGGAGCGACTGGGTACAAATAATTGTGGTTGATTATATAAGCGGTTAGATAATACGTCAACCCTCGCTTCAATTGACATTCCTCTTCTCTGCATACCCCGTTTAAGTGTCCACCATCTTCATCGTCCCTAGCCGGCCGCGCTACACACTCTGCAATCTCGCTTTCTTGTGGTTTGTATATGTACCGCAGCCATGTCGAGTGACAGCGAGGGCGATAGTTCCATCAGCAGTCTGGCGCCCGATGATAGGTCAACATCGGAATCATCCTGCTCATCTTCCATGAGTCCAACGTTGAGCCCAGACCTCGATTTTATCTGAATCATGGAAGGGACGCCGCCTCCGGAGTCGTCAGACGACAACCATACGGATGAGGAACCGTCGGAGGACGAAGAAGAGGACGACGATGATGATGAGGAGGAATGGTCGAACAAGGAGGAGGAGGACGACGACAGCAACGACGATGATGACGGCGGTGGCGATGAGCCAACGGTCAGTGGCAAGAAGCATCCTTGCCAAGATGATGTCGCGGAGCCATCCAAGAACAACAAGAAGAAGGACTAAATTAAACAGACTGTATATATCTCTGTTTTCGTTCGCTCATATTAATTTGTTATCTCTATGTCCCCTGTCAATCTCATCGCAGACGGTTAGTAATACGTATTCGACAGAGATCTTTTACATTATCACCGACAGGTTGGTTTCTTGAATTGTGTGCCCTGCCGAGCACACAATTCACAAAAAAGATCGTATGGGCTGTCTATAATGATCGCACACAATTCTGATTACTGACCTGTTTGCCGGGTATCACACACATCTTGTTACGCCGACTCATTTGTGTTCAACTCGATCATCGCAAACAATTCATCGGAGCGAACTGTATGCCGTATATCGCACACACCTTGATCTGGCTGCCCGTTTCTGTTGTTCTGGATCATCGCAAATAGTTCATTCGAGTGAACCGTATGCCATGCATCACACACGCAACTCTAATCTGAATCATGTTTGATGTTTCCGCCATCGCAAACGTTTTGCATCTTTTTTGACGGTTTTTTTACATCACTGTTTGCAATTAATGCATCACACACAGTTCCGTCAAAGGGTCTCTGATTATAGTGTCGTGTTAGCAGCATCCTACAGTAGTCGATCCTATGTTTGATTTAAAGAAACTGCCTGATACACTGAAATATGCTTACCTTGATGAAAAGAAGATATATCCTATTATTATCAATGATAACCTTTCAGAGCATGAAGAAAAAAGATTACAGAAAACTCTAAGGAAGCATCGTGCTGCTATTGGATATACTCTTGAAGATCTTAAGGGCATTAGTCCCACCTTTTGTCAGCACAAGATTAATATGGAGCTTGACGCTAAGCCAGTCGTTGGTCATCAACATCAGTTGAATCCTAAAATGAAAGATGTGGTAAGAACTGAAATATTAAAGCTTCTGGGGGTAGGTATAATTTATCCTATAGCTGATAGTAGATGGGTAAGTCATGTTCATTGTGTTCCTAAGAAAAGAGGCATTACCGTTGTTCCTAATGATAAAAATGAACTTATCCCGCAAGGAATTGTAACTGGTTATAGGATGGTAATTGATTTCAGGAAATTAAATAAAGCTACTAGAAAAGATCATTACCCCTGGAAGCGGAGTTTCTGCTCCCGGGATCATCTGCACCCCCGTTCAGAAAAAAATAAAACAAATACTAGGAAAATTCAAAAAAATCCAATTTTTTTTGTGGTAGATAATTTGATGCGTGAGGTTCTCTCCAAATTTCAACTCATTTGGACATCTGAGCAGCTCTCGGGAAAAAAGACAAATTCAGGGTCTGTAAAAAAGTTTACTATTCATGTGCTGTTTTGATTCGATTTGTCTTTTTTGCCGAGAGCTTCTCAAATGTCCAAATGATTTGAAATTTGGAGCGGACCTCACACATCAAATTATCTACCATACAAAAGAAATTTGGATTTTTTTTGAATTTTTCTAGTATTTGTTTTGAAATTTTTTCTGAGCGGGAGCATCTGCACCTGGGCACTGAATTGGATTACCGATTACCCCTTGCCTTTTATTGATCAGATGTTAGAAAGATTATCTAAGCACAAAAACTATTGCTTTTTAGATGGTTATTCTGGTTTCTTTCAAATACCTGTGTCAAAATAAGATCAAGAGAAAACTGCTTTCACTTGTCCTTTTGGAACTTATGCTGATAGACGTATGCCTTTTTGTTTATGCAATGCACCTGCTATCTTTCCAAGATGTACGAATGCTATATTCTCTAATTTTTGTGAAAAGATTGTTGAGGTATTCATGGATGATTTTTCTGTTTACGGGACTTCTTTTCATGATTGCTTAAGCAACCTTGATCGAGTTTTGCAGAGATGTGAAGAAACTTATCTTGTCTTGAATTGGGAGAAGTGCCACTTCATGGGTGAACGAAGGTATAGTCCATGGGCATTAAATTTCTGAATAAGGTATTGAGGTAGATAAAGCTAAAGTTGATGCAATTGAGAAAATGCCATGTCCTAAAGATATAAAAGGTATAAGAAGCTTCCTTGGTCATGCTATTTTTTATAGAGGATTCATTAAAGATTTCTCTAAGATTTCTAGGCTGTTAACTAATCTCTTTCAAAAGGATGTCCCATTTGTTTTTGATGATGATCGAGTGTAGAAGACTTTGAAATACTTAAGAAAAATTTAATTTCTGCACCTATTGATCAACCACCTAATTGGAATTTGCCTTTTTGAAATTATGTGTGATCTAGTGATTAAGCTATTGGTGCTATTCTAGGTCAAAGAGTTGATAAGAAATTGAATGTTATTCATTATGCTAGTAAGACCTTGGATAGTGCTCAAAGAAATTATGCTACTAGTGAGAAAGAATTTTTAGCTGTTGTGTTTGCATGTGATAAGTTTAGACCTTATATTATTGATTCTAAAGTTACTATTCACACTGATCATGCTGCTATTAAATACCTTATGGAAATGAAAGATGCTAAACCTAGACTAATTAGGTGGGTTCTATTGTTACAAGAATTTGTTTTGAATATTATTAATAGAAAAGGAGCTAAAAATCCCATAGCAGATAATTTGTCTAGGATGGAAAATGTTCTTGATGACCCACTGCCTATTGATGATAGTTTTCCTGATGAGCAATTAGCTGTTGTGAATGCTTCTTCTCGTAATAGTCCTTGGTATGCAGACTATGCTAATTACATTGTTGCTAAATATATACCACCTAGTTACACCTACCAACAAAAGAAAAGGTTTTTCTTTTATTTAAGACATTACTTTTGGGATGAGCCACATTTATATAAAGAAGGAGTAGATGGTGTTATTAGACGTTGTGTACCTGAGCATGAGAATGAACAAATCCTACGGAAGTGTCATTCCGAGGCATACAAAGGGCACCATGCTGGAGACAGAAACGCACATAAGGTATTACAATATGGTTTTTATTGGCCTACTCTCTTCAAAGATGCATGTAAGTTTGTCCTATCTTGTGATGGATGTCAAAGAATTGGTAATATTGGTAGACGTCAGGAAATGCCTATGAACTATTCACTTGTTATTGAACCATTTGATGTTTGGGGCTTTGATTATATGGGACCTTTTCCTTCCTATAATGGTTATACTTGAAAGTGCAACTAATCCCCGGGTGGTTTTGGTAATTAATAACAACATATAAGTCATTGATCTAATGATTATTGATAATAGATTTCAGAGAAGATCAATGATTGGCATGGCATGGACTAGTGAATGTGGACCCCTCAAAATGCTAGGGACAAAGATTGGCAAAGCTCCAAGACTCTAAATTTTTCGTTAAGTGATCCAAGATCACATTGAGTCCATAGGAAAGCTAATACTATTAAAAAGGGATGAGGTTTTGATCATGACTCAATTGCTCAAGTGCTTAGTGGTATTGCACCAAAATCCTCAACTACTTCTCCACTTCATTCCTATCCAAAACCCTAAATGTACATCTCGGTCCCACCAAAAAGTTCTTATCTGGACCCACTGAGATGACCCATACACTACCACATGCCAAACCCTAACACTTCGGTACAACCGAAATGGATCTCGGTCTCACCGATATGCCCTGACCAAGTTTCTGTGATGAAGTTGCTTCATTTCAGAATCATTGAGATGAACCGATCAGAATTTCCAAAACGAGATCTTGCCCTAGCCATTACATTTCGGTCTCACTGAAATGTTCTGATCGGTCTCACTGAAAAGCCTAACAGTCAAGTATTTTACACTAGTCGGCCTCACTGAGATTTTCATGTCGGTGTCACCGAGTTGGGTCGAACACTTGTAACAGTTGAATTTTTGGTGTTTCCTATTTATACCCCTCCACCACCACCTACTCTCAAAGAGGTCCATCCGAACGAACCATAAAATCCACTACTCATTTTCTGAGAAGAGAACCACCTACTCATGTGTTGATATCAAGAGATTCCAATCCAACCATTTTAACCTTGATTTCTAGCCTTTCCCAAGTTTCTTTCCATTCAATCCTCTCATCCACCAAAGCCAAATCTATGAGAGAGTGTTTGAGTGTTCGGGAGACTATCATTTGCATCACACAAGAGCAAGGAGTTCATCATCAACAACACTGTCTATTACCTTCTGGAGAGTGGTGTCTCCTAGATTGGTTAGGTGTCAGATTGTGGAGTTGAACCAAGGAGTTTGAAAAGGCAAGGAGATCACCTACTTCGTGACGATCTACCAGAGTGAGGCTAGTCCTTCATGGGCGTAAGCCATGATGGAATATACAAGGTTGCTTCTTCGTGGACCCTTAGTGGGTGGAGCCCTCCATGGACTCGCGCAACCATTACCCTTCGTGGGTTGAAGTCTCCATCAATGTGGATGTACGATAGCACCACCTATCAGAACCACGACAAAAATCATCGTGTCTTCATTGTGTTTGATATCCTTATCCCTCATTTACATTCATATGCAAAATCTTTACTTTCTGATGCCCAACTCTTAGACGTGCATGTGTAGGGTGTACTTGACTTGGTAGAATTGCTAAAACTTGCCTACAACTAAAATTGGGAAAATGATAAGTTTTTATTTGGTCAAGTAGTCTAATCACCGCCCTCTAGATATACTTTAGATCCTACAAGTGGTATCAGAGCTTTGGTCTCCATTGCATTGGTTTCACAACCTAGGAGAGTATGGTGTCTAGTGAGGGAAACTATCACCGTAGAGGTCCATATTTTGATGGTACAAACTTTGCTAGTTGGAAACATAAGATGAAAATGCATATTCTTGGTCATAACCCTGCCGTTTGGGTTGTTGTTCGTGTTGGCTTGCAAGGTGAATTCTTTGAGGATGGCAAGGAACTGGATCGTGAAACAGCCATGGAAGAATTGAAGATGTTGCCATACAACACTCAAGCATGTGACATTCTCTTCAACGGTTTATGCCCCGAGGAGTTCAACAAGATTAGCCGCCTCAAGAATGCAAAGGAAATTTGGGATATTTTGGTTTATATGCATAAAGGTACCGAGTCTGACGGTGTCTTGGACTAGGGGGTGCCATCCTAGTCGGCCCATACTCCTTGGACTGGGCCTGTAGGCCCTCATTCTCCTTCGGATGGACTCCGGAAGCTACACGCCTGAACGTGATCAAGATCGCATCTACCGAAGACTTGGTGTATACTTCAAGACATCTCTTGCCGCCTCCATGCGTACCCATGGATATCGACCATGTAACCCTAGATGCCCTACCTGGTGTGTATATAAGCCAGAGGGTTTAGCCCGTAGAGGGCCCCCAATCACAATTACATTCACCTAGCCCTAGAGTTAGATCTTTCCTTACGATATCGAGGTAGATCAAGCTTGTACTCGATACATCATCATCAATACAATCAAAGCAGGACGTAGGGTATTACCTCTTCAAGAGGGCCTGGACATGGGTAAACACTATCTCCTTCGTCCCTGTTACTATCGATCCGAGATCCATAGCTCGGGACCCCCTACCCTGAGGTCTGCCGGTTTTACCACCGACATTGGTGCTTTCATTGAGAGTTCTATTGTGAGGTCAACAGAAAGATCAATGGCTCATCTGCAGATTAACCGCGACACCGACTATGGGGAGATCTTCGTCCCCGACCAACTTTTTGTATTCGGCATCATGGTCTTTTGCGCCGACTCTGCGGGCCATCTGGCTCCCATCGAGAATTACGCCTCGGATCAGATCGTGACTTTTGAAGGCTTGGAACACACCGCCAATTCCCGCGGTGAGCTCGTCCTTTTAGGCTGGACACCAGGATGGATTGAGGGCTTATCAGACATCGGGGACTCGACCCCGAAACCGATCTCCCTCGAGGACGTTGGACCAGGCCCCCTGATGCCACAAGGTGAGGAGGAATCAATCACCCCCGCCTCGGGCGACCTCGACTACAAAAAAACACTTCTGTGATGATACGTGTTTGTCACCGTAGGTCAAATTTTCTGTCATGCATGTACATCCATGATGATTTTATGACAAAATTAAGATAGTCATACCTGTGCTGTCGTAGAAGTGTTCCATGACAATACTCAAATTATCATCACGGAAGTGTCCACTTCCATGATGATAAATGGCGTGTCATGGAAGTGCTTCGTCAAGGATAACAGACACATGGCATACACCATAATGGGTTGCCGTTAAGCTATCGGGTCCGGTTTTGGATCCGATAACTCGTTAACAGCTACAACCAATGGCGATTTTCCATGTGTAAAATTCTCATTGGCCGAAGGAACCATGTGTCAGCTTCACGTTGGGACAGATGTCAACCGTCCAATGGATAGGAGGCGCCTATAATACATCGACATGTGACACGGCCCAACAGTGGCCCACTTAGGTTAAAAAGGTCGGCCCATTTGACTTGGTCAAAATCCAGCATGCCGGCCCATTGAAATCCAGTTAACGGCTTGTTCGCATATAGCCTATTTACAACCCGCTAACTCACGTCCCATTCTGGCCTTTCTGAAATCAGCCCAGCAACGTCATGTGGGCCATCCAATATAATTCCAGCCCATTGTAACTTTTGGCCCATGGATGGCCCATGACATCTTTCGGCCCATACGAGGCCCTTTGTAACTCTTGGCCCTTTAATGGCCCATGGTGAAATTGCCCATAATGAACAATATATCACTTTATACCCATTAACGACCCATTTTTTAGTTGGGCCGTTTCCAGCCCGTGTTATCTTTCAACCTTCTAAGGGCCCATTTATTCTTGGGCTCATTTCCAGCCCTCGATTACTTATGGTCCGTTACTTGCCTGTTTCGCTAATGGGCCAAATTCAGCCCATGGTTACAGTCGGCCCATTAAACCATTGGGTCATTTTCATAGCGTCATCTATTCTGGACCATTAATGACTTGTTATGCTCGTTGATAGAATTAAGCCCGTGATACATACCGGTAGCTAACGGCCCGTTATGGTTGGGCCCATAAATGGACGATTCCCATTTTAGCCCTTTGATGGCCCATACTGCGGTCCATTATTGGTCCATGAATAGTACGGCCCATGTTTGGCCTATCGATCATACGACCCGTAGAAGGCCCATGAATTCAACGGCCCGTAGAAGGCCCATGGAGCCAATGACCCGTAGGAGGCAAATGGTCACTACAGCAGGTAGTAGGACCATGGTTACAACGGTCCATATGTGGGCCATGGTTATTGTGGCCTAGTTCTAAAAAAGGATATTGTGGCAACTAGCAACCGCAGAAAAAGAACTGGAGTGACTACAAGCAAACAAATAAACAAGACAATAAGGAAATAAATAAGCAAGCAACTTACGCTAGGGTATTATGGCTATTACAAATATTACATCCATTGAGCATCAAAGTTCAGCACCAGTGCGAATATAGGGAATAAAGCAGCATATTACATACATTGGGCAGCTAAATTGGCCACCAGTGCAAATAAACACGGGCAAAACAAGTCCAGAACTGAAACCACTTTAGAAGAGCTCAAGAAACAGTATCCTGGGTACCCACCATGCTGGCAAGAAGCTTAGCAAGCTTATTAGCTTTCTCTTGTTTGGCGCTAAAATCCTCCAACGCTTGTTGTTGCACCAGAAAGTATGCATCTGAATTCTGCAGGGACTTCCTCAGTCCTTCGGCTTCTTGTCGCAGCACAACTGACTGATGTCTTTCAGCTTGTAGCTGAGACTCAAGAAGCCGAACTGATTCAGGCAGCAAGTTCGGAGAGCGTGTGCCAGCAGTAGTGGCCAGTAACTCGAACACTACATCAAGGCAGGACTTTGGGGTTATCTCACTATCTTCAAGATAGTTTATATCAGCTTTCTTGGAGACCAACAGGGTTGTCTCACTATCTTGAACCTTATCTGCATTACTTTCTTTACCATTGCATAATGGGGTGCTCTTCTCCAATATACTGTGAGCATTCTACAAGATAAACAAGCAGACACATCACAAGTTTAGCATGTAGTATATGAAACTCATTTTGGCAAACTGGTTCAATAGTAAGGTGGACAGGATAAGAACATGAAACGAACATATATCTATGTACTATGGTCACTGTATTGTCTATATCATTCTAGTTTATGTTGCCAAATCAAGATAGAGACACAGTTCAAAGCATATCTATTTAAGACAAAGCAGCATAGGTAGAATATAAGTGTTGGAACTACACAACACTACAAAAAAAAGACACATCCGTGATATTTTGGGCCGAACGAATTTTTTTCCTGTCATGCTTATGACACTTCTATGACGATAATTGTGACAAAACCCGGTATCATCATAGATGTGGTGGGCTCCTACTTCTATGACAAAAAATCATGACAGAAAATGGGCTTTTCGTCCTAGGCGGGCCGGAGACGCGGCTGCATGACATTCTTTGGGCCGTCCATGACGGAAAAAATCATGGTAGAAGTGAGGGCGAGGAAAATATCGGGGAGTTCCCAGTTACGGTGGGTGGTCGGGGCCGAGCGATGCATTGTGGTTTGCGCATTTCTCTCGTGTACGCGCGTGTGTGCGAGGCGTTGGGCTCTAACAGAACCCGAGCGATCGCTTTGCTAGCTACGTTACTGAACCCGAGCGATCGATCCCTTGGCTGTTAACTGAACCCGAGCGATTCATTCGCTGCTGACTAAATCCAAGCGATTCCTTCGCTGCTGCTGCTAACTGAACCGAGCGATCGACACTGCTGCTGCTTACTAAAGCTGATCGAGTCCCCGTGCGAGACGTAGCCAGC
This sequence comes from Thinopyrum elongatum, assembly GCA_011799875.1. Classification (NCBI taxonomy): domain Eukaryota; kingdom Viridiplantae; phylum Streptophyta; class Magnoliopsida; order Poales; family Poaceae; genus Thinopyrum; species Thinopyrum elongatum. The sequence continues at coordinate 172,846,279 of CM022298.1, read as the reverse complement.
CGGTGTTGGTTGCCTCTCGATGAACAGTGACCGTTGCTACCGTGCGCGCGGTATGTAGAACGAGTCGAGACGTGGTGAGTTGAGCCGGTTGGTTGGCTGTGGATGAACAGTTCCCGATGGGGGTTGGATGAACAGGACCCCGTGGTAGTAGGCCGTTGCCGCTGGATGAACCGGACCCCGAGGAGGCCGCTGCACCCCAGCCGGTTGGGGGTGGATGAACAGGACCCCGTGGAGGCTCTATGAACAGTATCCAGTGGAGGCTGGATGAACAGTAGCCCATGGATGAACAATAGCTGGTGGAGGCTAGAGGAGGTCGACGGTGGATGAACAGTAGCCCGTGGAGGCTGGAGTGAGGCAGTAGACGGTGGATGAACATGACCCCATTTCACCGTAGGTGCTCCAACAGAAGTCCGTTTCCTCCGTTTTGCGGTACGCCACACCCCTCCCGATCAACAGCACCCCGTTTCGACCGTAGGAGCTCGAACACAAGTCCATTTCCTCCGTTTTGCGGTACGCCAGACCCCTCCCGATGAACAGGATCCCGTTTCGACCATAGCCGGTCGAACAGAAGGCCGTTTACTCCGTTATGCGGTACGCTAGACCCCGTTTCGGTTGTTCCGTCCAAGCCGGTTGGCTCCCGATGAAAACGATGCACTCCGACCCAGTCTGTTGCCTCCCGATGAACACGACGCTGTTTCTCCATTCCAACCCAGCCAGTTGGCTACCGATGATCAGGACACCGTCGTTGTACGCGTTCGAGACCCCGCCCGTATGTACGTATGTAGCGTATTTACTTTCTTGCAGCGTGGCTGTACATACGTGTACATGATTTATACAGGACTGCCTCAACTGCTATGTCACACGTGTCGCTCCTTGCTCGACCATGGTTCATCCTTGCAGAGAGATCGATCGACCAGTATGTACGTACATGTTCGCTACCAGAGAGACAACCCTACGTACGGTTTGACTGGGTGGGTCCCAGCTGTCAGGGAGGATAAGGAGGCACTTCCTTGCGTGCGAAGATATAGCTGATGGGTCCCAGCTGTCAGGGGGAGGAATTATTTTTTTTGCCCGTAATAAGGACGCACTTCCTTGCGTGCGAAGATGTAGCTGGTGGGTCCCAGCTGTTAGGGGGAGACAACATTATTTTTCAGGGTAAAAAGGATGCAGTTGCATGCATGCATCCATGGGCGTGATGCGTCCCCTCTATCAGCCTCTCCACGTACAGTCATCTTTCGATGACTCTCGTTTTTTGACCACGTTGACCACACCGTGCCGAGCGCACCAAGGCCGGTGGACGACGGCGAGGCCCCAGACTGGAACGACCCGGAGATGAGGAAGACATGACAATGGAGTCGCAGATGGAGAGGAGTGGGAAACTTGACTGGTTCAGGTGTGCGGCAGCACTGCCGCCCACGGGAGACAGGAGCAAGATCAGAGGTTGAAGAAGCAGCACGGCTGTTGGATTAACATCCAACGGTCCAGCTGCTAGAATCATTTGTTGATTAAGTTGACAAAGCCCTGCGTACGCGTCAGATTAGTAGGCCCACAAGTCAGCCACCAAATCTGTCGGGTCCCAGCTGTCATCGGGAGGAACAGTTTTTTCGCATAACAAGGAAGCACTTCCTTCCGTGCGAAGATACAGCCGATGGGTCCCAGCTCTCAGCAGGAGCAATCATTTTTTTCGTGTAATAAGGAGGCACTTGCTTATGTGGGTCCCTACTATCAGCCTCTCTACTTACATCCCTCTTCCGATGGCTGTTGTTTGTTGACCATGTTGACCACGCCGAACAAACAACATGGTCAACAAACCCGGAGCCGGCGAAGCTAGCCACAGCAACGGATGCCCACGTTGAGGGGAGTACAGGGGCTGACTGGTCGGCTGCGGGGTGAGACTGACATCACGGGAAAATAACAGGAGGTGCGGGTGGGTAGAGGGATGGCCTGGCGGCAGCACAGCCGGCCACGGGAGGAGGGAGCAAGCAGTCCCGCCCGCGCTAGTTTGGGTGGCTGGAGCAGGAAGACCAGAGATTGAAGAAGCACGACGGCCGTTGGATGGACATCCAACAGTCACTGCTCTGTGTTGACTAAGTTGACAAAGCCTTGCGTACGCGTCAAATTTTTTTTAGGACAGCGTCATCGTCAACCTAGTAGGCCCACAAGTCAGCCTCCGAATCTATGGAAAACAGCATACAACCCATTTGCCATTATTTTCAATAATTCACAGCCCATTTGCTAATTCTTAAGGATATTTTGAAGCCCATATTCTTCTTATTAGCATTACAGACCATATTCTGGCCACTGCTAAAAAATTCAACGAAATTTTGTATATTTCGGTGGGGTCCGAACTCTTTTAATCACGAAATTTCGAGTCACGTTAAAAATAATTTTAAAAAAATTATATCAAAATAAAATATAAAGAAATTTTCTCAGCAAAAAAATGAATGAAATTTAAAATCTTGAAATCTAGAAAAAATGAAATTTGAATGTAATCGCCAATTGGCTTTGGTGTAAAAATTTACAGCCCATTTCTTACTACTTATAGCCCATTTTCTGGGGAAGCCGAATACATCCCTCCTCGTCTTGAAAGATTTGCAGCCCAGTAGGGCTGAGAAAAGCAAGTAGGCCTCGGTTGGGTATTCTCCAAAAAAAATAGAACTGGGCTAGCCATTTTCAGAAAGAAAAAAGATATCAATTGGGCTCGTCATGTGCTTAAATAAAAGCGTGGGCTAGACGGGCCACAGCCCCCGCACAGCACGCAGTTGAGCTCCGTCTCTAAAACTAAAAAACAACTGGGCGATCTGCTGGGTCCCTGGTGTTAGCCGCTCGTTGTGTAATTTTCTCGTTTATTGACTACATTGACAATGGCGTGGGACCTAAATGTCTAACAATTAGGAGGAAGTATTTTTTTTGGCTTGTAATAACAAGGCACCTGCTTGCGTAATGCCATGACCCTGGTGGATCCCTACTGTCAGCCTCTCGACGTATGGTCATCTCTTGATTCCTCTTGGTTGTTAACCATGTTGATAACGCCAGACGACGGCGGGCACAGCGAGCGAACCAAGGCAGAGAACGACGGCGAGGCCTCGGACGGGAACGAACAGGAGCCGTGGAAGATGCGGCAGTGTAGTGGCAGGCGGAGGGGAGTACAAGGGCAACAACATGTAACTCAAGCTTACAAACAGTACAAAAGCCCAAGGATTAATTGTTCATCAAATTTAGACAAAACCCAGATTGAACATGGCAATAACATCTGACCCAACCACTATTTTTGGCAGTCACAAACAAATGGATCGGTCTGATCCATAAAATCAACATCCTGTGCCAAAAAAATTATTGGAACATGACGACAAGTTATTGTAAATAGAAGCCGATCATGTTCAGAAGCCCATTTGTCCACCTGAAACTTCTTTTTTTGCTGTTCAACATGTCCATCCGTGAGAAATTTCTTGTTGAAAAACTTAAGCCTCATGGGTAATAGTAACCTCGCATTCAACAGGAAGAATGTGACAAAGCTTCTGCTTGCCTGGTTGGATGCATATCCTTCCATCGTTATTGTCCTCAAATGAATGTCATGAGAACTGAGAAAATTCCGGTGCTTATTACGCCACCGATTGGTTATATGTTTTTCTCCATGTGTTAGTGTCTAACTAGACATGAAGATTGAAAACAGTTGAGGTCTAAAAAAAGAGTATGTCGAAAGAGCGACAGCTGAACGGTTAATTCTAGTACAATATATACAGGCTTTCAATGTGCATGAAATCATCACCTTTATATATAAATTCTCCAGACATGGAAAGTGTCATGGACTTGACACGGCAGATGTCCTAGCGGAAGGACTTAGTCGTGGAGCCATCGCAACTAGGTTAACTTGAAGGGGTTAAATGGGACAAAGGACACAGAGAGTTTACCCAGGTTCGGCCCCTCTCAATGAGGTAAAAGCCTACTCCTGCTTTGTGTTGTATTGCTAGGGTTTCGATTACCAGGGAGCGAATACGCTTGACCTAGTTCCCGATCGTCTGTTACCTGTCCCTAAACCGCCGCCGGGTCGTCCCTTTATATCCACAGGTTGACGCCCGACAGTTCACAGAATCCTGGCCGGCTCATAAACATGTCCGGCTCGGTCTCCACTCTTTCCTATCTTACAATACAAGTCATATACTTATGGCGGTTTACATCTATGGGCCCTAACTCGCCTTTGGGCTTTGGGCCTTCTTATTAAGTCTCCTTCGTAAGTCGCCATCTTCTATGTCTTCATGGGCTTCAATACAGGTAAACCACTACGAGCATAACCCGGCCCCTCCTGGGCGGTTTATACTCAATAGTTATATCCCCAACATTAGGCCCCAGGTTGATGTGAACTTGTTCATATCAATCTTCAATACTTGACTTAGAAAAAATCCTTCATCATCAGTCCTTATGAAAATTTATAACCCGCCACGACGTCTGCTCACAGCATTGTGCTAACCCGCCATGACGTCATCTTGCATTAATATCGCACGAGGCCCAAATCTCAGCCTCCTTGATTCCCGCGCATGCCATCTATCCATTCACCTTATAAATAGGGCCAGGGGTCCTTTTCATTTTCCCCCATTGCCTCCTCGTCTTCATCCTCTTCCTTGCCACGCCACACGCGCCCGAGCTCCGCCGCTGTCGACCTCATGAGCTGCCTCCACTCCGGCCGCTACATCGTCCTGAACGCACCAGAGCACCGCCGCGCGCCACCGCTGTCCAAGAGTCCTGGTAAGTCCTCTTCCTTCCTTTTCCCCTAGATCCCATTAGGGTTTCCACGAGTTCATCGGAGTTCATCTCGGTTCATCTTTGTTCCTCCATAGACCATGTAGTTTTTAATCTAAGTATAGTACCAATCTTGTGCGATAGCAGTTTAGTACTCATTTTTAATATCTTAACGCCTCCCCTCCATAGGAGATCTCATCTGAGCACGTGAACTATCCTGCTGCCGCTACTTTAGGTTAGAATTTTTCTTCATTATCTGAACTGCTATAGATCCAAAATTATAACACCAATATGTAAAACCTGTTTTTCACCACTTAGCCATTTTCCAACTTCAGATCTATACTTTCAATATCCGTGTAGGCGGTTTAACCTCAGAAAGTAATAACCTGTCAGGTACCATTAGTCCCCTTTTAAACCGCCAAGTGCTTGTCTTTGTAATTTAATAACGTCACTGTCCAGTTTAACATTTATACATGCTTCAACACTTTCTGCTTATTAACCATGAACCTTAAACCGGCACAAATCTTTTCCAGGTTATCGTATAAATGGCCAAATCCTTTTATTCCTGTAACTGGGTTCAATCCCGGGTTACAGAAGAAGAATTGAACGGGTGGGTTGCAACCGGCGCTTTAGCGAAAAAGGAAGACATCCACTGGAGAGCCCCTGGTCCAGAAAATCCTCCTGAGCCCAAGGATGGGGAAGTGATCGTTTTTGTTGATCATCTGAGTCGAGGGTTCAGCCCTCCCGGATCAAAAAATTTCCGTGATGTGCTTCACTTCTTCCAACTTCACCCTCAAGATATTGGGCCTAACTCTGTGTCCAATATTTGCAATTTTCAAGTGTTTTGTGAAGCCTACCTGCAAGAAGAGCCCACAGTCGACCTGTTCAGAGATTTCTTCTATTTAAACCGCCGTACTGAATTTACGGATGGGCCCAATACTGAACTTGGTGGGGTTTCAATTCAGAAGAGAAAAGACGTCAGCTTCCCTCACGCTAGGCATCATAGCCATCCCAAAGATTGGAATCAAACTTGGTTCTATTGCCAAGATACATCTCCAGCTGGCGAGAATCCTCTGCCGGGTTACCGTGCTCACCGGCTTACCGATGCACATCCATTCCCCCAAAGACTCAATGCCAAGGAATGGTCCAAATATGCACCACAGCTTTCAAAGCTCAGAGCCTTTATGGCAAACGGTTTGACAGGCATTGATTTTGTCCGTTGCTGGGTATCTTGGAGCATTTTGCCTTTAAGCCGTCGCCCCGGTTTAATGTGTGAGTACACAGGGGATGTGAAAGACCCTCAACGCCACACTGATATTCAGCTGACTGATGCTGAAATTACTGAATCTGTCAAGAAGATGTTGGATGAACCAGTGATCGACTGTAGCAAAACAGGACTTAGTCCTTTCTGCGCTTCAAATAAACCGCCAGCTGTAAGAATTGCCCCACTCCTGCTTCAATCCATATTCTTAATACTCCTTTATGATCTTTTCAATCTTTAAACAGGGTGATGATCCGTTCTGGAAGAAGAAACCGCAGGATAAACCGGCCAAAACACTTCGTGCCAAGACCAAGGTCAACAAGAAGCCCACCAAGAAGAAAAACACCGAGCCTACCGAGTTAAACATTGACGATGATAATCCAGAGTCAGAGGTAGAACTTGATTCACTTGGCTCTTTTTTCATACATCTCATTGACGATGATTTTTATCAGGACGATGCAGAAGCTAGCCGCGCAAACGACGTAGAGGTAACTATTCTCTCATCCGGTTCAGAACCTCTGCCCACACAGAAAGCCCGACAAGCAAGCCGGAAAGTAAAATTTTCTCACCCCCAAGCTTACTTGGATCCAAACTTTCTTTTGAAGAAGCAGCAACACGAAGCTCGCCGCACAACCCGGCATAGCGGCCATGTGGTCACTTCTTCCGGTTTACCGAACTCGCCAGTTCATAAACGCCGCCTAGAGGTCACTTCTATTTCTGACACGTCTTATCCCAAGGCGGGTTATTTCCGACAACCTCTTAATCCGTCTGATTCAAACTACTAGGGAACTTCCCTTTCATCCTCTGGCGAGTCCACAGGGACACAAATTCCAACCCTCAAAACTGTTCCTGGGTGAGCATTTTTAACTAACCCCTTGTACCTTATGCTTGATCATTATACTAACTTGTTATTTGCGTCTCTGTCAGAGCCAAGGCCAGGCCCAGTAAAAAGGCCAAATTGAACAAAACGGCTGATGACAGTGCGCCAACTGATCCGGAAAAGAACCCGGAATAGTTTGAAACAAATACTGAAGCTATTCTTGATGATCCGCCACCGCAAGATCATGATACCTTTGTTGAGCAGATGGAAATTGATCCGATGGGTGATGCTGATAAACCGCCAAGCCCAACTAAGGCTGCTGATGATAAAGCTGACGATGTTGTAGTTACCGGTGTCGGGTATACAGCCCTAGACAACCCCACTGCTCTGTCAAAACATAGTGCCAAAGAAGAATTTTCTGCTGTTGACAAGGGAAAGTGGAAGGCGGACTTGGAAAGCTATGCCCACCTCAGCGCCCAAGATATTCATTCTGGGTTTTTAAACCGTCTGTACACAAGCCGTGATTATGAAGCCGGTTTACTGAACATGATGAAGGATCGATATGAGGTAAATGCTGTTAACTCTGCTTACATATTCTTCCCTTAGCCGCCAAGTTTACTGGACATAAAAGAATAGAATGTTCTGCAAACTTTCAAGAGCCATATAGATCAACTCCACTAGCCCGCAAGGGCCGGTTTATAATGTCAATATGAACTGGGACTTTAGAATAATATATCTTCAATATCGCCTGTGTAGCCCCCAAGGGTCGACTTAACAAATATGTTAAGTTGAGACTAATTATGCTGTAAGGCTCAAAATTCTTACTCAGGACCTTTATAATCCGGTGGACCATCAAGCTGATAGTTGTTATGTGCTTGGGACTTGTAATTTTTTTTTGATAAGAAGCAATAGACATTAGCCCCCAAGTGCCAAGTATATTACTTGTTATGTGCTTGGGACTTTGAATATGCACTGCTATGTAATTAATTACATGTCTCTTGCAGGCTGATCTTAACAAGATGGAATCTCAAATCGCCGACCTTCAAGAAAACATCAAGTCGCAACAAGCTGAGACCTCCAAAGCCAAGGAGGAACTGACCAGTGCCTTAACAGCAATGGAGAAACTGAAGGAGAGCTTCAAGAACGAGTGGGCAGGTTGGGATACAGAAAAGTCAACTCTGCTGAAGAGGGCTGAGGATGCTGAGGCTGCCCTTAAACCGGTAGCTGAAGAGCTGACTGGCTTGAAACAGCAAATAAATGCCATGACCGCTGCCGTATTTGGTAAATAACTTCTTCATAAGCTTTGAACATCTATTATGTAAGAGACTGCCGGTTTACCGATGTTTTTGATGATGCAGGAACTCGCATTGCTCATCTTGGCTCAGATATGCGGTAAAAACTGAAGGCCGCCTATACACTTATAGAGCAATTATATACAGGCGTACAACAGGTTATCTGCACAGCTTCCCATAATAAACCGCCCCCAACCTTGATCAAGGAGACGTTGGAAAGGCTGGCGATGATGCCTGCACGGTTTGAAGAGCTAAAGAAATCAGCCGCCAGGGTGGGTGCTCTTACTACACTGACTCGGGCCAAAGCTTGGATAACTGATCTTGATCCGGCCAATGTGGGAAATGGCTACCCGAGCATAAAGGAGGACGGGTCAGAGTTTAATAACGACGACCTCAGAGCCTTGACGAAGGAAATGCGCCCATTGGCCAGCAAATTAGCTGAAGAAACCGATCTTTCACATTATCAGTCGATTTATGATGCCAACAACAAGAGAGTTAACGCGCCAACTTATGATGCTCCAAATCTTATTCCTCCAATCCGTAAGCATACATATGCCCCTGATGTTGACCCCTCCACACTTATAAGTGATGAAGCTATATTCAAGGCCTTAACTGGGATTGATTGGACCACCATTGACTTCCAGCCAATGGGTAGAGAGGAGGAAGATGAACCGGCGCTGGACGATCCGCAACCTTCAAGTCAGCCAAGCCAGGACTCGTAAACCGGGGGCCGGTTTAGCAGCTGCTTCCTTTAAGACTTGTTAAAACAATTATTCTTTTGGGCACCAAATGCCTTGTAATAGGCTAGCTTAAACTCTTGTTCTGCTATGCCATCGTGCATATTTACTTTGCATGACACTGCCAATCCACCATGTTAAGATATGCCACTTATGCTTATAATATTAACAATGTCGAATATGTTCCTGCATGTAAAGGATTAAAGGTGTCCTGGCGGTTTACCACTGGACGGGGCATAACGCCCAATATAAAACCATGGAAATTAACATAGCTTGTACCCAAGGCTGGACTTTAAGAATAACCAAATTTGAAATATATCATACCTGTGATATTTGATGACACTGTTGGTTTATCAAACCGGTGTAGTAAGGGGAGAACCCAAACTTTGAGCACTGGTAGTCATCATAGATTTGCTTGCCTTATGAACAAAACCAGGCCGGGTTAATAAACACCGGATATTATCTTATCTCATACTAGCGACTTATAGTCAAAAACCAGGCCGGGTTAATAAACACCGGATGAATTATGATCATAAAGCATTATAAGCCTTATCAAATAAACCTCAAAAACTGTGGAATAAAACAAATGAAAAAATGAGGCTTTTCATGGGTTGCCAGGCCGAAAATCGAGTGCTTTCACGGGCCGCACAGCCACTGAGTTAAACCTATATACAAACCTTATAAGATGGACCTCACATAACCAATCGTCGTTTTAACTTTGACAAGTTCAGGGTCTGTATAAGATTGACTTGTCAAACATTCGGCGGGTCATTCCAGGAATACCTGGGCGGAGTGGCTTACTTAAAAAGGCAGGATAACCCGGGGTTTTAGGTGAATACACCTGGCTTCCAAGCCTATTACAAGGGTTATACAAACTCTTTGTTCTTTAGAATCAAGGAGCCCCCAAGTAATATTTTTGAGCTGTGCTCAAGGGGCACCTATGTTTGAGCTGTGATTTTGCAATAGACTCTCTTTGGTACCTTTAACCTGGGTAGCAAACCCCCAAGTTTTTTTTTCATTGGCTTATAAGCCGGTTCAAAGGGTAATCATAACTTCGCTCATAAGCCGGAAACCCCCAAGTAACCAAAAACTCATTAAGAAAAAACGACAAAGGCCTTGCTTTAGCAGGGGTGCCGGTTTAATATATACATTGTCAAAAATATGTACATCAGAAGAGCCAATAGCTCAGGTGTAGTAAGGCCGAAGATGAGCAATATTCCACGGCCGGCGAGTCTCTTCCTCCGACGTGCGTGAGTCCTTGTGGTCTCGAACATCAATAAGGTAGTATGACCCGTTGTTCAGATTCTTGCTGACCACAAAGGGTCCTTCCCAAGGTGGGGATAACTTGGGCATATCAGTCTGATCCTGGATAAGCCGGAGCACTAAGTCGCCTTCTTGAAAGGTTCTGGTCTTAACCCGGCGGCTGTGATAACGACGTAGATGTTGCTGGTAAATCGCCGAACGAGCTGCTGCGAGATCACTCGCTTCATCTAACAGGTCAAGTGCATCCTGACGTGCCTTTTTCATTATCAGCTTCAACGTAAGCCGCCACCCGGGGTGAATCATGACGGATGTCACTGGGGAGGACCGCCTCCGCTCCATAAACCATGAAAAAAAGGCGTGTAACCCGTAGATCTGTTGGGCGTTGTGTTGATGCTCCATAGCACCGAGGGTAACTCCTCTACCCAACAACCCAGCGTCCTCTGTAAGGGAACCATAAGTCGGGGCTTGATGCCTCTCAGGATCTCTTGATTGGCTCTCTTAGCTTGACCATTAGATTGGGGTGAGCCACCGATGATACATCAAGCCGGATATGCTCACGTTGACAAAATTCTTTCATAGCACCCTTGGAGAGATTAGTGCCATTGTCTGTTACAATGCTCTGTAGGAAGCCAAAATGGAAGATCACCTTCTTCATGAATTGAACCGCCTTTGCCGCATCACACTTACTGACTGGCTCTGCCTCTACCCACTTTGTGAATTTATCAACCGCCACCAAGAGGTGGGTCTTCTTATCCTTGGACCTCTTAAAAGGTCCAACCATATCAAGCCCCCAAACTGCAAACGTCCAAGTGATTGGAATCATTCTCAACTCCTGAGCTGGAACATGAGCTCGACGTGAAAACTTCTGACAACCGTCACATTTTTTGACCAAGTCCTCAGCATCAGCATGAGCCGTCAACCAATAAAAACCGTGACGAAAAGCCTTGGCTACAAGAGATTTAGAGCCGGCGTGATGACCACAATCTCCTTCATGGATCTCACGCAGAATCTCACAGCCTTCTTCAGGAGAAACACAACGCTGAAACGCCCCAGTAACACTGCAATGGTGCAGCTCTCCATTGACAATTGTCATTGACTTGGACTGCCGGGTTATTTTCCTGGCCAAGGTTTCATCCTCAGGTAACTCGCCCCGGGTCATATATGCCAAATATGGAACTGTCCAATAAGGAATAACATGAAGAGCCGCCACCAACTGAGCTTTCGGATCAGGAATAGCCAAATCCTCCTCTGTAGGTAACTTGACCGACGGGTTATGCAAAACGTCACGAAAGACATTAGGTGGCACCGGTTTACGTTGAGAACCCAACCGGCTTAAGGCATCAGCCGCTTCATTTTTCCTCCAATCAACATGCTCAACTTGATAACCCTTGAAGTGACCAGCAATAACATCCACCTCTCGTCGATAAGCCGCCATGAGGGGATCCTTAGAATCCCAAGTACCGGAGACTTGTTGAGCCACCAAATCTGAGTCACCAAAGCACCTTACCCGGCTTAAATTCATCTCCTTAGCCATCCGAAGGCCGTGGAGCAAGGCTTCATATTCAGCTGCATTGTTAGTGCAAGGGAACATCAAACGGAGAACATAACAAAATTTATCACCTCGAGGGGAAGCTAGCACAACTCCAGCCCCCGAGCCCTCCAATTGCCTGGACCCATCAAAGTGAATAGTCCAATACGTGTTATCTGGTTTTTCCTCAGGCATCTGCAGCTCTGTCCAGTCATTGATGAAATCCACCAGTGCTTGAGACTTGATGGCCGTGCGAGGCATATACTTCAAACCATGAGGCCCAAGTTCAATGGCCCATTTGGCAACCCGGCATGTTGCTTCCCTGTTTTGGATGATATCTCCTAAAGGAGCAGAGCTAACCACAATAATGGGGTGACCCTGAAAATATTGCTTAAGCTTCCGGCTTGCCATGAAAACCCCATATACAAGCTTCTGCCAATGTGGGTATCTCTGCTTGGACTCAATAAGCACTTCGCTGATATAATAAACCGGCCGTTGAACCGGATATTCCTTGCCTGATTCTTTCCTTTCAACCACAATAGCCACACTGACAGCCCGGCTATTAGCAGCCACATATAACAACAGCGGCTCCTTATCAACGGGCGCAACTAGGACCGACGGCACAGCCAGCTGCTTCTTAAGCGCCTCAAATGCCTCATTAGCAGCGTCACTCCAGACGAAGTCATCTGTCTTTTTCATCATCTGATACAAAGGGATGGCCTTCTCACCGAGGCGGCTTATGAACCGGCTTAGCGCCGCAATATGACCCGCCAGACGTTGAACATCATTGATACACGCCGGTTTAGCCAGAGAAGTAATGGCTTTGATCTTCTCCGAATTAGCTTCAATGCCCCTGTTAGACACCAGAAAGCCCAAAAGCTTGCCCGTCGGCACACCAAAAACACACTTGGCCGGATTAAGCATCATCTTATAAACTCGGAGATTATCAAAGGTTTCCTTCAAGTCGTCTATCAACGTCTCCTTCTTTCTGGATTTCACCACAATATCATCCACATAAGCATGAACATTGCGTCCAATCTGATTATGAAGACAATTCTGCACACATCGCTGGTAAGTCGCCTGGGCACTCTTGAGCCCAAAAGGCATAGAGACATAGCAGAAGGCTCCAAAGGGAGTTATGAAAGCTGTCTTCTCCTGGTCCTTAACTGCCATCTTGATCTGATGATAACCAGAATAAGCATCCAAAAAACTCAAACGCTCACAACCCGCCGTAGCATCAATAATCTGATCAATACGAGGGAGAGCAAAAGGATCAGCCGGACAAGCTTTGTTTAAATCCGTGTAGTCCACACACATGCGCCAAGTGCCGTTCTTCTTAAGTACTAGCACCGGGTTAGCCAACCACTCAGGATGAAAAACCTCAATAATAAACCCAGCCGCCAAGAGCCGGGCTACCTCCTCACCAATGGCCTTACGCCTTTCTTCATTGAAACGATGAAGAAACTGCTTGACCGGTTTAAACTTGGGATCAATATTGAGAGTGTGCTCAGCGAGTTCCCTCGGTACACCCGGCATGTCAGAAGGTTTCCATGCAAAGATGTCCCGGTTCACACGGATGAACTCGATGAGCGCGCTTTCCTATTTCGGATCCATATTAGCACTGATGCTGAACTGCTTGGATGAATCGCCAGGAACAAAATCAACCATCTTAGTGTCATCTGCCGATTTAAACTTCAAAACTGGATCATGCTCTGTAGTTGGCTTTTTCAAAGACGTCATATCCGCCGGATCAACATTGTCCTTGTAAAATTTTAACTCCTCCGTTGCACAAACCGACTCAGCATAAGCCGCATCACCTTCTTCACATTCCAAGGCTATCTTCCGGCTCCCATGTACTGTGATGGTCCCCTTGTAACCCGGCATCTTGAGCTGCAGATAAACATAACAGGACCGTGCTATGAACTTGGCATAAGCAGGCCGTCCAAACAGAGCGTGATACGGGCTGTGAATCTTGACTACTTCAAAGGTCAATGTCTCTGACCTAGAATCATGATCATCTCCAAAGGCAACTTCCAGAGCTATCTTACCAACAGGGTACGCCGACTTACCAGGCACCACACCATGGAAAACTGTATTCGACGGTTTAAGATTTTTATCTGTCAACCCCATGCGATGGAAAGTTTCGTAATAAAGGATATTGATGCTGCTCCCTCCATCCATGAGTACCTTGGTAAACTTATACCCTCCAACCTGGGGTGCAACCACCAATGCTAAGTTACCCGGATTATCAACCCGGGGCAGGTGATCTTCCCGACTCCACACGATGGGCTGCTCAGACCAGCGCAAGTAACGGGGAACCGCCGGTTCAACGGCGTTCACTGCCCTTTTATGAAGCTTCTGATCCCATTTGCATGAATTTGTGGTGAAGACGTGGTACTGCCCACTATTCAACTGCTTTGGGTTACTCTGATACCCAGATTGCTGCTGCTGATTCCCCTGACCTGACTGTTGATGTAGCCACCCTGATTGCCTTGATTGCCCTGATTACCTTGGAATCCAGAACTAGAACTGCCACCGCCGTAACCCGGCCCATGAGAACCAGACCCTGAACCACCACCCGGTCCATGATTGTCTTGAAAAAGATTGGAATTTTTATACTCTTTCATGATGTAGCAATCCTTCCAGAGGTGGCCAGACGGTCTTTCTCGCATCCCATGCTTTGGGCAGGGCTGATTTAGCATCTGCTCAAGATTAAAGCCTGACCCTCCGGCCCGTGGGGGCGGTTTACCTTTACGACACTGGCCATTATTCTGTGCGTTGGTGTTAGCCACAAATTCCAAACTATTATCAGCTTTGCGCTTACCATTGCCTCCCTGATTCGCCGGATTATGATGCTGTCCTCTGGTGCTGCTGCTCTTCTTTCCCTTTCCCGGCTTATCATCATCAGACTCGGGGTCCTTGGTACCATCAGAGTCAGCGTACTTAACCAGAGCCGCCATCAGCTCTCCCATGTCATTGCAGTGGCACTTGAGCCGACCCAACTTCTGTTTAAGAGGCGTAAACCGGCAATTCTTCTCCAACATTATGACCGCTGAACCGGCATTGATGCGATCCGATGAATGTAAGATGGTCGAAACTCGGTGCACCCAATGGGTTGTGGACTCACCCTCTTCTTGGACACAGGCATCCAGATCCACAATTGACATCGGCTGCTTGCACGTATCCTTGAAATTCTGGATAAACCGGGCCTTTAACTCGGCCCATGACCCAATGGAGTTGGCAGGGAGCCCCTTTAACCAAGCGCTAGCCGTTCCATCCAACATCAGGGGAAAATATTTGGCACATGCCGCATCGCTAACATCTAGCAATTCCATGGCCATCTCATAACACCCGATCCATGCTTCAGGAGGTAAATCGGCTGTATAGTTAGGCACCTTGCGAGGACCCTTAAAATCCTTGGGCAGACGCTCATTACGTATGGCCGGCACTAAACATGGTATGCCCAAATTCCTAAAGGTTACACCTGGCTCCACCGAAGTTGTCGGATGAACCGGAGAAGGTTGACGGACCGCATATTGCGCCGCCAGCTCGGCCTCTCGACGCGCTCTACCTTGATCCAGCACGTTCTAAGCATCAGCACCACCGCCCGCCGGGTTATGCCCACGAGGCTGGTTATGGTTCCGCCCACTGCTTGACACAGCTGGTTCATCAATATGTCTACTGTAACTCCGTCTTGGGCGAGGGGTGGAATGAATCCAGCTTCGACTGTAAGAATAAGCCTGCTGCTGAACCAATGCTGTCTGAAGGAGCTCTCTAGCCCTCCGCATCTCAACCGCCGTTGGAGACTCGCCTTCAACCGGGATAGCCGCCAATCGTGATGCCGCAGCGATCATATTATCCAAAGGGTTAGAGTAATGACCCAGTGGTGTTGGCATGTGTTGCGGCGGGATATTGTTCTGACGAGGCGGATCCGTGGTGTGCGGCTGAACTGGCGCTCCCATCCCATGCGTTTCAACCCAGTCCACCACTGGCGGGTTACTGGTTCCTGCTCTGGCCGTGTTAAAGAGGTTCCTCGCCTCGTAAACCGGTGGCAGGCGAGACTGATGCCTCCTCCTCATGACTTTGTTTGAAGCGTTCTGATCTAGCATGATCCGGTAAGACTCCGACTGAATCCGCTGTGCCTGCGCATCCAACGTAACCTGCTCTGCAGCCATCCTGGCATCTTCAGCTGCCAGGTCTTCCTTAGCTTGAGCTATCTGATCTCGCAATTTCACGACTTCCGCGTTATGCTGATCTTGATTACCCGGGTTAACCTCCGCCGTCAGCAGTGTTGCCAAGGCGTCTAGTAACCCGGACCAGACTTGAGCCGGCGGGCGCGCAGGGCCTCCTGCACCGGCTGCCGTCGCTGCTGCTGACCCAGAAATCAATGCCGCTGCAGTTGAAGAGTGCTGCATTGGTTGCGTACCGGCCATGAAGATTGCAACCCGGTTCGGCGGCTCGTAGGGGTCCAGAATACTATCACCATCAGAACAGCCCCCAAGCCGACCGTCTTGCAGTTGGTACAATGACTCGGTTTCACCGGTGGATGACTCGCCATCAGAGTAGACAACTGCCTCACCGTCAAATACCGATTTATCCTCAGATCCCGCACCATTGATGAATCCCACGAAGGCACGACTCATGGCAGGCTGAACTCGGGCGGGTTTTGCACGCTGAGCCGTCTAGATGATGTCAGTGCAGGTGTCCGGCTCAGGGCCCGGTTCACCGATCTTGCCAATGAAGACGTGAATTCCACCGAAGGGGACCCGGTATCCGTACTCAATTGAGCTGGCCTCGGGGCCCCAGCCTTCGTCGTCGATGTAGAGCTTGCCGCGATGACTCTTGGTCATCCGGCCCACAGCGTATCCCTTGATCCCTTCGAAGTTGCCCTTCAAGAACTTGAAACCACCGTGCGATAGCCCCACGGTGGGCGCCAACTGTCGTGGACTTGACACGGCAGATGTCCTAGCGGAAGGACTTAGTCGTGGAGCCATCGCAACTAGGTTAACTTGAAGGGGTTAAACGGGACAAAGGACACAGAGAGTTTACCCAGGTTCGGCCCCTCTCAATGAGGTAAAAGCCTACTCCTGCTTTGTGTTGTATTGCTAGGGTTTCGATTACCAGGGAGCGAATACGCTTGACCTAGTTCCCGATCGTCTGTTACCTGTCCCTAAACCGCCGCCGGGTCGTCCCTTTATATCCACAGGTTGACGCCCGGCGGTTCACAGAATCCCGGCCGGCTCATAAACGTGTCTGGCTCGGTCTCCACTCTTTCCTATCTTACAATACAAGTCATATACTTATGGCGGTTTACATCTATGGGCCCTAACTCGCCTTTGGGCTTTGGGCCTTCTTATTAAGTCTCCTTCGTAAGTCACCATCTTCTATGTCTTCATGGGCTTCAATACAGGTAAACCACTACGAGCATAACCCGGCCCCTCCTGGGCGGTTTATACTCAATAGTTATATCCCCAATAGAAAGCATTGCAGCAAGCCAATAATTACGTTCAAATCATAACTAAACACTCTGATATATAAGATCTTGACAGAATCAAGCAGCATTGATAGGCTATCCATGGACGACCTCTTCATTGAGCATATAACATAATATTAGTACCCAAAGTGTACTCTAAGATGATATAAAACTTATGCGCACAAATGAAAAATTCAGCTTATGATTACAAATGTGTAGATGATAATATACGGTACCTGAATAAGTGTGGAGCCAAACACCAACTTCTGATAATTAAACGGATCTGGAATTACACCCAAGGTCTCCAGTTTAGGTGCAGAGACGACAGTTATTTTTGAAGGTATAGAACAATAATGAAGGAGCAACCTTTGAAGTGAAGGGGCATCTTCGATGATGAGCTGATGTCCTTCAAAACAAATTCCAATGCTTTTAAGGTGAGGCGACTTTATTTGGAGACAACTGATACGGATTTCTGTTCCCAAAACAATCAGCAAGCGCTCCTGGGCAGGGCAACTGGAGTGGATGATGCTGTGTAGTGAGGCCTCCGACAGATAAACCACCACAAGCGAAAGTTTTTTTAGCAGTGGGAGTCGAAGCATTTGTACCAGATCGTCTGGTAGATGGCACCGGGCGAAGGTGGCAGTGTGGAGAGAGGAGAAAAACCACGAGATGGACAACTGTGGTGTGGGCACAAATTCTTGGTGTTCGGTTCGTGGTATGAAACTTTCGTGGTAATGGTAGAACTCAAACTACTGGAGTTTTTTGAATTCAAGGGATGTCAGCCAGGCATCCACTGTGCAGGGTATGGACAACAGGTAGTGTGTCGGGATGCAGAGGCGTTGAGCGGAGCCCAGGTGGGAGGAGATGATGGCTCTGAGGAGTTCAAAATCATGAATGACAGATAGCTGACGACAGTCGAGATTAAGGGGCGTGGTTTTCCATAGAGGGAGCCACCGAGTTGAGAGGACTTGGGTGCAGCAGCAATCCTTGGTGGGGAGAAGCGAGATGATCTCCCCAAGGATGGCGTCCAGGAGATCGCTGATGCGGTCCACCCAAGATTCTACGGGTTCCTCAGATCCAGTGGGGGGCCTGCCGCTTCTCCCCGCGCTGCCGGGTGCGGGATCTACAACCGGCGTCGCCGTTGGCGGGAGCTTCATCTTCTTGGTGCTGGGGCCAGCCAACTCCATTTTCCTTGCGGGCATCGTGCCGAGCTCACGGGTTTGAGTAGAGTAGCCAGAGACGAGCCTAGTGGCAGTGCGAGTGGGGAAGAAGGAGGGCTGGGGTTTTCTGTAGGAGTGGAAGAAGAGGAGCAGGCATTTCCTATACGAGTGAGGAAGAAGGTGAGCGGGGGTTTTCTGTACGAGTGAGGAAGATGGGGAGCGGAGGGAATTGGGGGGCGACGGAAGCGGGAGAGTCCAGCGAGCTGCAGTATAAGTGGAAGCGAGGAGGAAGGAGGGTTTTTCTGGGATCGCCCCCTCTTCAAGAAATATGGGCTTTTCCTTGGAAAATAAGGGCTTTAAGATGGATAGGCTTTTGTATCGGCCTAGTCGGCTGCCCGTGTTTCATACTGGAGGGCCTTAACACTAGAGGCAGCGCATTAGAGACATTCTCCAGCTCTCCAGCTTATTGCCCATTCAAAAGAAAAAAAGAGACGCCTCCAGCTTATGGCTACTCATCGGTAACCTTTTTCAACTTGGAAAAAGGTTATAGCTCCTTCTCTGGCCGGCATGGCATCCACCAAATTAGAGGATGTGGTACTGCATGCAGACACTCACACTGGTCGTAGCGCGGCAAAATGAGGGGTCAAATAACATGCCCACAATATACATAGATTGTAAAGGTTGACACACTAACATTCAAACTAAGCTTCACAAGATACGGTATGCATACTAGCTAACATTCACAAGCACTTAAGTTTAGCATGTTTACACATCTAAATGATTCACAAGACTATAACCAAGACAAAGTTGTGAGAAGGTGTAGAAATAAAGAAAAAATGATCGATGCTTCTCTGAGCAAAGGGCCTCCCTACGCACACATTAATTTTCTGGGCATGCTTCTTTCTGCTCAATGTTGCGTGCACTTTGAGCATGTTGGCAACTCCACAGCTAGCTTGATGGCTCATCTTGCAATTTACGCTGACACATTGCAGCAAACAGAGGAGGCAATAGAGATCACTCAACATCAGGCCATTTTGTGCAGTTCCACTGAAATCATCTTCATTGTCCTGAATGTGAAAAGATAGGAAAGCGATGTACTTAAATGGTGTTGCAAAACAGTAGCACATATCAATAGCTCGGCATGACAAAACACGATCATCTGGACGAAGGGGATACTGACCTGCGTGAGGAAAATTATGCATAACATTATAGGTGGTTAGTTGATTTCCACCTTGGGATCTCCTGTGATGGCACAGAGGAAATTCTATGCAATCGATGAGCGCAATTCCTTCCGTGTGCCTGTAGAAAATTTGTCCGACTAACCCCAATATCTATTTTGTGCAGTTCCACTAAAATAATGCAACACTGTTTGCACGACCCCTACTCGCCGGCCAGGCCATCAATGACTCGGTCCCTTTTATCTTGCGATGACGGCGCGGCTGCAGTGCTTGTTTGCTCCTCCACACGTGACAGGCTCGTTCCACACTGCAAACAGCAAGTCAGCGTACGAATAAGCTTATTTCATCTTGTGTTGGTCATTCTACCTAGTTACGAATGTAGGAATACCTAGAGCACCGTGAGGTCAGCTGACAGCAGGTTCCACTAAAATTGAGGTTTGTGCTTCCGTTTGCACAAATAGACAACATACGGAGATAGACAACCCTGTTTGCACAAATATGTAACAGGGTTATTTAAGCAGTGTCTTTTTTTTGCAGCGGCATATGATTAACAACAGCATCTCATATGTTATCAATGGCATTACAGTGACAATATGAAAAAGTGCCATTAACTAAGAAGTGCCATCACATCAAATCAACACTGGCACTAGATTAACGGGGGCTTACATTAACATGCATAACAATTGCATTATGACTATGTGATGACAGATTGGGAGTAGCACTTGATCAGTACGTACGTGCACGGTTAACAGGAACGATCATTCTAACAAAGGGTGATACGGAAGAGAGAAACACATCGTCGTGTCAACCATTGTGCAATTAAATTTTGTGCAGTTCAACGGAGATGCAGCAATGTTACCGGTGTCAGAGTTTAGTGTAATGGCCCAAAACACTCTTTATGAGAAATAAAGCAAGACAGAAGCATTTCATAAAATGGTGGTGGCATTGATTCATTTTATCAATGGCAATAGATTGACAGTAGCATTACTTAACAGCGACATCACATTAATAGTGGCATTGTTTCATTTTACCTGTGATGTTAGATTAACAGCAGCAGTAAGGGCATAGGGACAGGGGAGGCACAAGCATGTTTTACATCCACCGAGGCATAAAGTGGTGAGGCAGAGGTGTTGCCGAGTGCGGCAAACATGCAAAGCATGTCTGGATTTGTGCATTTTTTGTTCTCGTCAGTGACCTTTCCTATGTGACCACAAGAAATCTAGACGTGCTCATTCTCGGTTGCATTGTCGACCCAACACCCCCCCACTTTCTGTCCTTTTTCGACCAAGAGACCGGTCAGGCCAGCATCCTTACTTCCCTTTCCAACCAGGAGATCGGTTCGTTAGCCAGTATCTGCAGTACCTTTTTTCCTCTAATAGTAAAAATTTAGGTGGTGTTCGAGTGTTTGACAAGCCGACGAAGCTAGCTACATGGGGAGTTTTGTAATACTAGAAGAATATCCACATGCAAGATGCAGCGACGTGGGGAGCAATCCTAACTTGATGAAAAAAAGGGATGCAGCGACGTGGGGAGCTGGGCCATTAGAACAAGGCCAGTTCTAAAATAAGTTATACCTCCGATCGGCGGGATGTGGCGAGGTAGGCGGCGGGACCTGCCAACTCAACGGCGGGGAGCAAGGGTGAGGAGGACCTCCCACGCCGGCGCCAGGTCAGAGAAGACGGCGCGCGTTGGCTTCCTCCCTCGCCACCGGCGACCACCAGCGGAAGGTATCCGACCAGATCTGTGTCAACCGGAGAGAAGAGAGAGAGACAAAGAGAGTGGACACCGCCGTCTTGTTTAGATCTGGAGAGGGTGAGAGAGTGAGAAGAAGAGAGCAGCCCTAGCAAGCAAGTCCCGAAGTGGACTAGTGGAGTAGTAATAGTTTTTCTCTCCGTAGCGATCGTTTTAAATTGAATACGCGCAGAGCCATCTTTTCATTTAACGTATCAGTAAAAAGAAACTCGATCAATAACCGCGCCACCGCGTTCAGGTTGCACTTGGTATGGCTGACATTTGGTCCCAGACCCCACATTAAGTGGACGACTAGATGTCTCAAATTGTCACGTTACCTGCCTTTTCATGTGCAAATGCGCTCCACCGTGAGTGTACCCGCGCGTGTGCGTGAGGGGAGAGTGAAGTCTGATTTATAAACCTTGAGGTTGTAGAGCTAGTCAGAAACAAACCCTCACCTTTAAATCCCTGAAGTTTGTACCCTGTCCTTTATAATCCCGGTCATTTTTAACCTTAAGGGCATGTGCGGTTCAAGGGGTTTTAACGGGGATTAATAGGGATTGTGGGGGATTAAATCATGTACAAGACAAATTCCCCTCCATTCCTCTCCAAACCCCTTGGGAGGAGGTTGAACCGAACAAGGCCTTAGGCTGGTTGTAATGGGGAGTATCATGTACTAGTATCATGCATATGATACTAATAATGCATAATATCATATATTAGTATCATGTACTACTTTATTTATTGCCATACATGACACATAGTAGCATATCATTTATTATGATACGGTATCATGATATGATACTCAACCCTCTTGTTCTTCATTTAATTCTATGACACCTCATCAAAATTGCCTAGTTGGCATGCATGATAGTAGCTATGATACTACCATTACGACCAGCCTTAGACCACAGTGGGAGTAACTTCAAGAGTAACATCGGGTCCAACTCGGCAAATTCGCCTATGTGGCAACTAGTTAATGAGGAGAGAGGTAAATTGACTAACTTATAGCTAGTTACTCATTCTATGAGTAACATCACACATACCAAAACAAAATGACTCTACAACCTAATAAATGAAGCTTTGCATGACACTACATGTGCGATGACCACTAGAGCAATCCACTCAGGTTGTATGTAAACATGTTTATACTCTTCATTCATGATTTTTAGTACAAATAGGATGTACATGGCGATTTCATCCTCATACAAGCCACTATTGATGGATGGCCACGCAGCGTCGCCATGCTCACCTGCAACTGCAACCCGAGTTGCGCATGCAGCAACTACGACTGTAATGGAGTACTACACGCACAAGGCATGTTGTTGGTGCTGCTTCATGAGCTACCGAGCCGTCTAGATGAGCGCGCGGTAATGGCCATCACCTGCGGAATGAAGGACGTCGTTCTTTCGCCGCGTCCTGGCCATCACAAAGGTGGTGACGCACTTTGCGGGGTTGTCAGAGATGGAGTCCGTTGTCCCACTCCAGCGACGGACAGCGCTCGCCCGAGAGCGCGAACATGGAAGCAAATTTGTGCAAACACGACTGGATTTCATTTAAACATGACGGATTTCATTACATTTACATTAAATAAGTTGTGCTAGTCGGAGCTAAAGGTAGAATTAATTTACCTAATCTAAATGGTCGCCGGCCGATCTCTTTGTCCTCCTCCAGCATCCGACTGAAGAAGAATCATGCAAGACACCAGCTGTTTTCGCCGGTGTCGCCTCAGCGATGGCCTTCATGGGATACAATCGGCGGCGGCCTCCCGTGTTCTACTTCTCCTCGATGATGGCGGCGGGCAGGGACGTGCTGGCCGTCACCTCGTCGACATCCGTGTAGCCTCGTCACCTTGTCGACATCCGTGGTGGCTTCTTTCTCTGCCTGCATGGTGCGGCTACACGCGCGTCGACGGCGGATGGCGCAGTCGCAGGCACTGGAGGCGCTGTACGACGCGGCGGCGTCGAGGGCAGCGGTGATGCCCGTGCCGCCATGCTCCCCGACAAGCCAGCGTGGAGCAACTCCGCACTCTTCCTCGAGCTGGATTGGAGCGGCCTGCTACGGAACCACGCACTGGCTTAGGGCGGCAACTGGCTCCGTGGGCTAGGCGAGGTAGGTGGAGCAGCGAGCTGCCTCGCTCGTAACTGCCGGGCTCGGCGGGCCACCCAGACGGCTTTTATGTCGGAGAACTGCTCTTCCTGCTCGTCGGATGCCGCCGAAAGAGTGGAGAAAATGGTGGAAGGAGGAGCTTGGCCGGCGTCCCGCTCCTAAACGGACATGTGGCCGGAGTGGGTTTCTGGCATTCCACGCGGGTTTAAATGTAGGTGTTTGAATGCGGCGAGGAGGCGGGTATAGCTGAGAGTGCAGTGGGCGGCGCCCTCGAACGCAGTGGACGTAGTAACTTATAGACCCATTTTGCATTGGGAAGCGCTAAGTGATGGTAACATATCATGTTACTCTGTTTGCCTCTCTCCTCATTAACTACTTGCCACCTCACCATTTTTGCTTAGACTACCCAAAGTGCGAGTAACATAGGTGGTAACATCACACATATCTAGGCAAAATAGATGACATGGCAAGTAATTAATGAAGAAAGAGAGTCATATGGTAACATAGCTAGTTACTAATAGTAACATCACACATATCAAGGCAAGATGAGTCTACAACCTAATAAATGAAGTGTTGCATGACACCACATATATGTTACTCCCCACTATAGAGGGAGGTAGTAACATAGACTAGTAACATCTGCATGTTACTAGTCTAAGTTACTCCCCACTATGGCTAGTCTTATATGGCATCTATGTTACTCCCACTATGACCAGCTTGAGAGGTCGCGTCCGCCCTGACCCCCTTGACCATGGACCTTGACCGTGTATGTTCGGCTTTGAGCACAGCATTATCCTTAATGGACCTTGATGGTGTACGTCACCTTGTGTCCAGATCTGAGATGCCATTGCCACGTGTACCAGATGAATGACTCCAAGTTCGACCCTCGTGATCCTAGGTGCGAGCCGAGGAACACTGTTGGAGAGACCCCCCCCCCCCCTCATAATTTTCCTACATTGGTCGTTTGATTCATAGGATAGAATGCTATAGGAATTTTTCCTATGAAATCATGTGTTAATTGGCAAATCTAGCATCCACTCCAACTTTTTTTCACTTCCTTTGTTTTTCCTGTGTCAAACACTGTGTTAATGCTATGGGATTGAAGTGGACATGCCACTCCAATCCTTTATTTTTCCTATTCCTGCATTTTAAGTTCCTACGAATGAAAGAAAAGAAACGGAGAGAGTACTTGCTCTAAATGATGTGCCGCTGCAAGAGATGACTATATTAATTAACCATGTTCTAAAAAGGTGGCCCAGCTTAAGGTTAGTAGGTGACCGTGCGCTTGGCTCTTCGCCTCTTTCAGAAGTCGAACAATGATGATGGTACTATAGTATATATACTTCTGGCAATCTGACACCGAATGACTACTGCACGTACATCGCTTGTACTATAAAGCCCACTATAATTGTAAGCAAAAGCTTCTCCTCGTGATGCGAGCCACAACGCGCACGTGGGTGAGGGAGAGGGCGTAGCAAGCAAGCTGCTCGTCGTTCTGCGAGTTGACGGGACACATCAAAGTTACTTATTTAGTACTCTCTCCAAAAAGGGCCGACCATGTCCATGGCTACCACCCCGTTCTCCGTCTACATACATGATTCACGTGCCATCGAGGAGAAAAATTATTGCGTAGTACGTGCCATCGAAGTGCACGACTCACTTACGCACTGCTTATCTCCATTTTCTTGCATGACACGTCCACCTTGATGCTAGATGTCCCGCATGTTGGCAAAAGGATGAACAAAACTCACGTCTTAAACAAAAGAGTGGAAGAACATAGATTCCCGACAACCGAGAAGGAGCAAGGAACCTCGCAGTGGAGCGTCTGCACTCATAATATTTTATATTATTCAGCGATATAAAATCAACCAAATCTCTCCACGTTCCTATACCATTCTATAGTGTGAGAATAACTTTGAATGTAAGCCATTGATTCACTCTATCCAATGGTCATAGTTGGAAAATCCAAACAAAACCAAGCATTGGATCAACTCTTTAGCACTCAGAATGTCGCCACCTTGCACATCCTGCTGCAACGCAGAAAGTACCGCGCCATCTGCTGTCGTAGAGACTTGCAGGGCACATGCTCATGCAACATGTGGGTTCACAACTTCACATGTTGTAGTAGTCAGCTTGCCCATTTCTTTTCTTTACTTTTCTCTAAGAAGTACTCCCTCCGTAAACTAATATAAAGAGTTTTAGATCACTACTTTAGTGATCTAAACACTCTTATAGGGAGTACAAGCCTGCCCTGTAAGTGAATAAATCTGGGTTGCTGCACTTACGTACGTGGCAGGACATGGTGTCCAATCTCCATTTAGTTCCTAATTTTGTGTTAACAAAGAAAACACGTGGTTCATTTTTAAATTAAATTAGTCAAAACCAGCATGTGATGTCTGCTAGAACTACGTCGGTTTTTCCCCAGAGAGGGAGGGATGATGCAACACAGCGACGGTAGGTATTTCCCTCAGTGATGAGACCAAGGTTATCGAACCAGTAGGAGAACCACGCAACACCATGTAAACAGCTCCTGCACACAAAGAACAAATACTTGCAACCCGACGTGTTAAAGGAGTTGTCAATCCCTTTCGGGTAACGAGATAGATAAAATTGTAGTAGATTGAAAGATGCAAATAAAAGCAAATAAAATTCAGCGAGGTATTTTTGGATTTTTGGATTAATAGATCTGAAAATAAAAGTTGCAAATAAATAAAAGAGCGAATAGCAAAATAGATCTTGAAGGCAAATATATTAAAGAAGAGACCTGGGGGCCGTAGTTTTCACTAGTGGCTTCTCTCGAGAAAAATAGCAAACGGTAGAAACAAATTACTGTTGGGCAATTGATAGAACTTCAAATACTTATGACGATATCCAGGCAATGATCATTATATAGGCATCACGTCCAAGATTAGTAGACCGACTCCTGCCTGCATCTACTAATATTACTCCACACATCGACCGCTATCCAGCATGCATCTAGTGTATTAAGTTCATGGAGAAACGGAGTAATGCAATAAGAACGATGACATGATGTAGACAAGATCTATTTATGTAGAAATAGACCCCATCTTGTTATCCTTAATGGCAACGATACATACGTGTCGTTTCCCTTTCTGTCACTAGGATCAAGCACCGTAAGATTGAACCCATCACAAAGCACCTCTTCCCATTGCAAGATAAATAGATCAAGTTGGCCAAACAAAACACAAATATCAGAGAAGAAATACGAGGCTATAAGCAATCATGCATATAAGAGATCAAAGAAGACTCAAATAACTTTCATGGATAAAAATATATATCTGATCATAAACTCAAAGTTCATCGGATCCCAACAAACACACCGCAAAAAAGAGTTACATCATATGGATCTCCAAGAGACCATTGTATTGAGAATCAAACGAGAGAGAGAAAGCCATCTAGCAACTAACTACGGAACTGAAGGTCTACAATGAACTACTCATGCATCATCGGAGAGGCACAAATGAGGATGATGAACCCCTCCGTGATGGTGTCTAGATTGGATCTGGTGGTTCTGGAACTTGCGGTGGCTGGAATTGATTTTCGTCGACTCCCCTAGGGTTTCTGGAATATTGGGGTATTTATAGAGCAAAGAGGCAGTGCGGGATGCTCCCGAGGTGGGCACAACCCACCTGGGCGCGCCTGGGCCTCCAGGCGCGCCCTGGTGGGTTGTGCTCCCCTCAGAGCACCCCCCAGGTGCTTCTTCGGCCCACTGGATGTCTTCTGGTCCAAAAAAAATCCACAAAAAGTTTTGCTGTGTTTGGACTCTGTTTGGTATTGATTTCCTGCGATGTAAAAAACATGCAGAAAACAGCAACTGGCACTGGGCACTATGTCAATAGGTAAGTACCAAAAAAATGATATAAAATGATTATAAAATGATTGTAAAACATCCAAGAATAATAATGTAACATCATGGAACAATCAAAAATTATAGATACGTTGGAGACGTATCAGCATCCCCACGCTTAATTCCTGCTCGTCCTCCAGTAGGTAAATGATAAAAATAGAATTTTTGATGTGGAATGCTGCCTAACATGTTCATCACATATTCTTTTCTTAATAGCATGGACATTTGGATTTTTATATGGTTCAAAGCAATAGTCTAGTTTTGACATGATAACTTAAATACTCAAGCATATCAACAAGCAACCATGTCTTTCAAAATATCAACGCTAAAGCAAGTTATCCCTAGCCCGTCATGCTCAATCATTGATCTATTCATGAAACACACTCGAATATTAGCTACACCCAATGCTCAAGTACGATCATAGTGCCCCTTAGTTGGTGCTTTGTAAGAGAAGATGGAGACTCAAATAAAAAATAAAAATTGCATAAAGTAAAAGAAAGGCCCTTCACGGAGGAAAGTAGGGATTTGTAGAGGTGCCAGAGCTCAAAGCTTAAATTGAGAGATAATTTTTTTTTGAGAGGCATACTTTTCTCACCAATGAAAACGACTTAGAGCTCCCAACACTTTCCAAGCTAGATATATCATAGGCGGTTCCCAAACAGAAAATAAAGTTTATTCCTTTTTCCACCATTTCTTTCACTTTCCATGGCTAGCCGTATCCACGGGTGCCCTCCATACCAACACTTTCCAAGGAATTTATTATTTGACAACATAAAGTAAATTCATTTTTCATTTCGGGACTGGGCATCCCTAATACCTTTGCCGTACTCTCGTGCAATGACAAGTGGATAAACACTCATCGTGAGAATAACACATCTAGCATGGAAAATATCGGCCACCCCTCACCGCCTCGCGAGCGGTACGAGCACACAAAAGAGAAATTTATTTTGAAAATTAGAGATGGCACATACAAATTTGCTTAGAACGGCACGGAAATACCGCATATAGGTAGGTATAGTGGACTCATATGGCAAAACTGGTTTAAAGGGTTTTGGATGCACAAGTAGTGATCATACTTAGTGCAAATGAAGGCTAGCAAAAAGATTGAGAAGCGCCCAACCAAGAAACGAATAATCTCGTAAGCAAGCATTAAGCATAAGTAACACCGAATAATGCACCATAAGTAAGATATAATTTCATTGCATAACTATTGACTTTCGTACATGCATAGGGAATCACAAACCTTAACACCAATATTCTTACTCAAGCACAATTACTCATCAACATGGCTCACATATTATATCGTCATATCTCAAAACTATTACAAAGAACCAAGTTTATTTTGTCCAATGATCTTCATGAAAGTTTTTATTATATCATTCTTGGATATCTATCACTTTGGGGCTAGTTTCATATGTTGCTTTTAATAAGCTCAAACAAATATAAGTGAAGAACATGAGCATAATATTTCTTTCTCTCAAATTAATCTAAGTGAAGCAAGAGAGAATTTCTTCAAAATTTTACTAACTCCAAAATAAATCTAAGTGAAGCATGAGAGCATTTCTTCAAAAATAACAAAGCACACCGTGCTCAAAAAGGTATAAGTGAAGCACTAGAGCAATTCCAAGGCTCTAAAAATTTAAGTGAAGCATACGAGCAAGCATAACATAGTTTTTGGCTCTCTCAAAAAGGTGTGTCCAGCAAGGATTCAAGACTTAAAATAAAAAGCAAAACAAGAAAAGACTCAAATCATACAAGACGTTCCAAGCAAAACTCATAATATGTGACGAATAAAAATATAGTTCCAAGTAAAATACCGATGGTCGTTAGAAGAAAGAGGGGATGCCACTCGGGGGCATCCCCAAGCTTAGTTGCTTGATAATTCTTGAATATTATCTTGGGGTGCCTCGGGCATCCCCAAGCTTAGCCTTTTGCTAATCCTTATTCCTTCATCCATCGTAATATCACCCAAAACTTGAAAACTTCAATCACACAAAGCTCAACAAAACCTTCGTGAGATCCGTTATTATAAGAAAACAAATCACTACTTTAAGTGCTGTTGCAAACCCATTCATATTTTATTTTTGAATTATATCTACTGTATTCCAACTTTTCTATGGCAAAAACCCTTCAAAGAAAACCATAGAATCATCAAAACAAGCACACAATGCAAAGAAAACAGAATCTGTCAAAAACAGAACAGTCTGTAGCAATCTGGATATTTCGAATACTTCTTTACCTCAAAAAATTCTAAAAAATTAGAAAAACATAGGCAATTTGTATATAAAGCTTGTGTAAAAAATTCAGAATTTTTCGTCACATATGTGAATTTTCAAAAAAAAATTACTGGACGCAAAAGTTTCTGTTTTCCAACAAGATCAAATCAACTATCACCAAAGCTATCCCAAAGGCTTTGCTTGGCACAAACACTAATTAAAACACAAAAAACACAATCATAACAGTAGCATAATTGTGCAAACACTCAAGAACAGAAATAAAAAGACAAAAATAAATGTTATTCATTGGGTTGCCTCCCAATAAGCGCTATCGTTTTACGCCCCTAGCTAGGCATAAGATTTTATTGATGCTCACATGAAAGATAATAATGAAAATGCAAAGAGTGCATCATAAAACATGTGAAAAATATATTTAAGTCTAACATATTTCTGATGCATAGGAATTTTATAGGAAAACAAATTAGCAAGACAAGCAAGATCTAGCATATGCATGGAAGAAACAATTGCAATCTCAACATGAAGAGAGGTAATTTACTAACATGAAAATTTCTACAACCATATTTCCCTCTCTCATAATAATTACATGCGGGATCATATTCAAAATCAACAATATAGCTATCACATAACATATTCTTTACAAGATCCACATGCATGCAAAGTTGGCACTCTTCCAAAACAGTGGGATTATCATCAAATAAAGTCATGACCTCTCCAAGCCCACTTTTATCAAAAATTTCATAAGATTGAACACTCTCCAAATATGTGGGATTATTTTTACCTAAAGTTGACACTCTTCCAAATCCACTTTCAATATTATTGCAAACATTATTATCAATAACATATTCATCATGAGGCTTAAATAAATTTTCAAGATCATAAGAAGAATCACCCCAATCATGATCATTGCAATAAGTAGTGGACATATCAAAATTAGCATCCCCAAGCTTGGGGTTTTGCATATTATTAGCACAATTGACATTAATAGAATTTATAATAACATCATTGCAATCATGCTTTTCATTCAAGGAGCTATCATGAACCACTTTATAAATTCCTTCGTTTAACACTTCATCACAATTTTCAGATTCATAAATCTCAAGCAAAACTTCATAAAGATAATCTAGTGAACTCAATTCACTAGCTATTGGTTCATCATAATTGGATCTTTTGAAAAGATTAGCAAGTGGATGAGGATCCATAACAATAGCTTTTTAGCAAGCGAAGATGCAAGAAAATAGAAGGCACATAGCAACACAAGCAAACACGAGATCTGCAGAGAAAAAGGCAAACGAAAAAGAGGGGCGAATAAAACGGCAAATTTTTGTGAAGTGGGGGAGAGGAAAATGGCAAATAATGTAAATTGCAAGGAGATGAGATTTATGATTAGGAACCTAGTTGATGTTGATGATGTCTCCGCGGCAACGGCGCCAGAAACTCCTCTTGATGTCTGCTAGAACTACGTCGGTTTTTCCCCAGAGAGGGAGGGATGATGCAGCACAGCGACGGTAGGTATTTCCCTTTATGATGAGACCAAGGTTATCGAACTAGTAGGAGAACCATGCAACACCACGTAAACAGCTCCTGCACACAAAGAACAAATACTTGCAACCCGACGTGTTAAAGAGGTTGTCAATCCCTTTCGGGTAACGAGATAG
Source organism: Thinopyrum elongatum (assembly GCA_011799875.1). Classification (NCBI taxonomy): domain Eukaryota; kingdom Viridiplantae; phylum Streptophyta; class Magnoliopsida; order Poales; family Poaceae; genus Thinopyrum; species Thinopyrum elongatum. Next base: position 172,815,230 of record CM022298.1, on the reverse strand, counting down.
ATAAAATTGTAGTAGATTGAAAGATGCAAATAAAAGCAAATAAAATTCAGTGAGGTATTTTTGGATTTTTGGATTAATAGATCTGAAAATAAAAGTTGCAAATAAATAAAAGAGTGAATAGCAAAATAGATCTTAAAGGCAAATATATTAAAGAAGAGACCCGGGGGCCGTAGTTTTCACTAGTGGCTTCTCTCGAGAAAAATAGCAAATGGTGGAAACAAATTACTGTTGGGCAATTGATAGAACTTCAAATACTCATGACGATATCCAGGCAATGATCATTATATAGGCATCACGTCCAAGATTAGTAGACCGACTCCTGCCTGCATCTACTACTATTACTCCACACATCGACCGCTATCCAGCATGCATCTAGTGTATTAAGTTCATGGAGAAACGGAGTAATGCAATAAGAACAATGACATGATGTAGACAAGATCTATTTATGTAGAAATAGACCCCATCTTGTTATCCTTAATGGCAATGATACATACGTGTCGTTTCCCTTTCTGTCACTGGGATCAAGCACCGTAAGATCGAACCCATCCCAAAGCACCTCTTCCCATTGCAAGATAAATAGATCAAGTTGGCCAAACAAAACCCAAATATCGGAGAAGAAATACGAGGCTATAAGCAATCGTGCATATAAGAGATCAAAGAAGACTCAAATAACTTTCATGGATAAAAAGATAGATCTGATCATAAACTCAAAGTTCATCGGATCCCAACAAACACACCACAAAAAAGAGTTACATCATATGGATCTCCAAGAGACCATTGTATTGAGAATCAAACGAGAGAGAGAAAGCCATCTAGCTACTAACTACGGACCCGAAGATCTATAATGAACTACTCACACATCATCGGAGAGGCACCAATGAGGATGATGAACCCCTCTGTGATGGTGCCTAGATTGGATCTGGTGGTTCTGGAACTTGCGGCGGCTGGAATTGATTTTTGTCGACTCCCCTAGAGTTTCTGGAATATTGGGGTATTTATAGAGCAAAGAGGTGGTGCGGGAGGCTCCCGAGGTGGGCACAACCCACCTGGGCGCGCCTGGGCCTCTAGGCGCACCCTGGTGGGTTGTGCTCCCCTCGGAGCACCCCCCAGGTGCTTCTACGGCCCACTAGATGTCTTCTGGTCCAAAAAAAATCCACAAAAAGTTTCGCTGCGTTTGGACTCTGTTTGGTATTGATTTCCTGCGATGTAAAAAACATGCAGAAAACAGCAACTGGCACTAGGCACTATGTCAATAGGTTAGTACCCAAAAAAATGATATAAAATGATTGTAAAACATCCAAGAATGATAATATAACAGCATGGAATAATAAAAAATTATAGATACGTTGGAGACGTATCAGCATGGAGCTAATCAGTCACATTGAACATTCTTTTCTACCGGCAAAAAAATGAACATTTTGTTCTGATATATTTGCAAAAAGATATATTCATAATCTCACATGTTATTCTCGACTACCCAAATGTTGATTTATTGCTAATTAGAGCATGCACAGTGCTTGATAAGACAGTTTTATCTTAAGACTGTCACATAATCTAGAGGAGACATCAAAATATGTTGTAGTGGGTTAATTTTAGTCTTATCTTTGATAACGCGATATTTCTAAATATTTGGTGAGACATAATGTTGGTAAGAGATCATCTATTAATCAAGATAAGACATGCATTTTCTTATGGTCTCTCTCATCCACCTCATCATTTATCCTACATGGCAGTCCAATGATAATACCATTACAAACACGTAAAACCGGTTACCATTACTTTCGTAAGTTGGTTGTAATGTTACCTGCAATTAAATAATAAAAAATGTGTAATAAGGTGTAACAACATCTCTATATCATTGGGAAAAAACATCTATAGGTTTGGCATGTGTATTTTAATTAGGTATATGTTTCTGTATGATAATTGACGTGCAATGCCGAAACACATCATACATCGCCCACCTCACGCATTCACCATATTCCTCGACCTCCGTGCGACACCTAGTTATAGTATATATCTAGCAACCCGTATCGCTTCTCGCTCCTTGTCCTTATAGCGAGCTGACTGTACCTTATTATAATTGCTCTTTGTGTTGGGAAACGTTGCATGGAAAAACAAAAAAAATTATACGCACACGCAAGATCTATCAAGGAGATGCATAGCACTGAGAGGGGAGAGTGTGTCTACGTACCCTCGTAGACTGTAAGAGAAAGTATTTCACAACGCGGTTGATGTAGTCGAACTTTCTTCGCGATCCAACCAATCTAGTACCGAACGTACGACACCTCCGTGTTCAGCACACGTTCAGCTCAGTGACGTCCTCCGCCTTCTTAATCCAGCAAGACGGCGAGGCAGTAGACGAGTTCCATCAGCACGACGGCGTGGTGACGGTGATGGTGAAGTGATCTCCGCAGGGCTTCGCCTAAGCACTACGAAAATATGACTGGGGTGTAAACAGTGGAGGGGGGGCGCCGCACACGGCTAACAATTGATCTGTTGTGTGCTAGGCGCCCCCCTCCCACATGTATATAGGTGGGAGGGAGGGAGGACCAGCCATAGGATGCGCCCAAGTAGGAGGAATCCTACTTGGAGTCCCTCCCAAGCCGGTCCCCCTGCCATATATAACCGAGGGGGAAGGAAAGAGGGGGGAGAGGGAAGGAAGTGGGAATCATATTGCACACTTTCCTTTCCCTTCTCCCCTTTCCTTCTCCTCCTTAGGCCAGCCTATATGGGGGGCGCACCAGCCCCTTGTGGCTGGTGCGTTTCCCCTCTTGGCCCATAAGGCCCATATCTTTTGTCGGGGGTGCCCGGAACCCCTTCTGGTGACCCGATAAGTACCCGGTACCCCCTGAAACACTTCCGGTGTCCAAATACCATCGTCCTATATATCAATCTTTACCTCTCGACCATTTCGAGACTCCTCGTCATGTATGTGATCTCATCCGGGACTCCGAACAATATTCGGTCACCAAATCACATAACTCATATAATACTATATCATCAACGAACATTAAGCGTGCGGACCCTACGGGTTCGAGAACTATGTAGACATGACCGAGACACCTCTGCAGTCAATAACCAATAGCGGAACCTGGATGCCCATATTGGCTCCTACATATTCTACGAAGATCTTTATCGGTCGAACCGTTATGACAACATACGTAATTCCCTTTGTCCATCGGTATGTTACTTGCCCGAGATTCGATCGTCGATATCTTCATACCTAGTTCTATCTCTACCGGTAAGTCTCTTTACTCGTTCCGTAATACATCACCTCGTGACTAACTCCTTAGTCATTTGCTTGCAAGCTTATGATGTGTATTACCGAGAGGGCCCAGAGATACCTCTCTGATACTCGGAGTGACAAATCCTAATCTCGATCTATGCCAACTCAACAAACACCTTCGGAGATACCTGTAGAGCATCTTTATAATCACCTAGTTATGTTGTGACGTTTGATAGCACACAAGGCATTCCTTCGGTATCCGGGAGTTGCATAATCTCATAGTCAAAGGAATATGTATTTGACATGAAGAAAGCAATAGCAATAAAACTGAATGATCATTATGCTAAGCTAACGGATGGGTCTTGTCCATCACATCATTCTCCTAATGATGTGATCCCGTTATCAAACAACAACTCATGTCCATGGTTAGGAAACCTTAACCATCTTTGATCAACGAGCTAGTCAAGTAGAGGCTCACTAGGGACACGATGTTTGTTTATGTATTCACACATGTATTTAAGTTTCCGATCAATACAATTCTAGCATGAATAATAAAACTTTATCATGAATGAGGAAATATAAAATAACAACTTTATTATTGCCTCTGGGGCATATTTCTTTCAGTCTCCCACTTGCACTAGAGTTAATAATCTAGTTCACGTCGCCATGTGATTAACACCCATAGTTCACATCACCATGTGACCAACACTCAAAGAGTTTACTAGAGTCAATTATCTAGTTCACATCGCCATGTGATTAACACCCAAAGAGTACTAAGGTGTGATCATGTTTTGCTTGTGAGAGAAGTTTAGTCAACGGGTCTGCCACATTCAGATCCATATGTACTTTGCAAATTTCTATGTCTACAATGCTCTGTAGCTACTCTAGCTAATTTGCTCCCACATTCAATATGTATCCAGATTGAGACTTAGAGTCATCTGGATTAGTGTCAAAGCTTGCATCGACGTAACCTTTTATGACGAACTCTTTATCACCTCCATAATGGAGAAACATTTCCTTAGTCCTCTTAAGGCACCTAAGGATAATTTTTTTGACCGCTGTCCAGTGATCTACTCCCAGATCACTATTGTACCCCCTTGCCAAACTCATGGCAAGGCACACAACAGGTCTGGTACATATCATAGCATACTTTATAGAACCTATGGCTGAGGCATAGGGAATGACTTTCATTCTCTTTCTATCTTCTGCCGTGGTCGGGCTTTGAGTCTTACTCAACTTCACACCTTGCAATACATGCAAGAACTACTTCTTTGACTGATCCATTTTGAACTCCTTCAAAATCTTGTCAAGGTATGTACTCATTGAAAGTCTTATCTAGCGTCTTGATCTATCTCTATAGATCTTGATGCCCAATATGTAAGCAGCTTCACCGAGGTCTTTCATTGAAAAATTCTTATTCAAGTATTCTTTTATGCTATCTAGAAATTCTATATCATTTCCAATCAACAATATGTCATCTACATATAATATTAGAAATGCTATAGAGCTCCCACTCACTTTCTTGTAAATACAAGCTTCACCGTAAGTCTGTATAAAACCATATGCTTTGATCACCTCATCAAAACGTATATTCCAACTCCGAGATGCTTGCACCAGTCCACAGATGGATCGCTGGAGTTTGCACACTTTGTTAGTACTTTTAGGATCGACAAAACCTTCTGGTTGCATCATATACAACTCTTATTTAAGATATCCATTAAGGAATGCAGTTTTGACGTCCATTTTCCAGATTTCATAATCATAAAATGCGGCAATTGCTAATATGATTCGGACAGACTTAAGCATCACTACGGGTGAGAAAGTCTCATCATAGTCAACTCCTTGAACTTGTCGAAAACCTTTTGCTACAAGTCGAGCTTTGTAGACAGTAACATTACCATCAGCGTCAGTCTATGATACGTCTCCAACGTATCTATAATTTTTTATTGTTCCATGCTATTATATTATCTGTTTTGGATGTTTTATATGCATTAATATGCTATTTTATATTATTTTTAGGACTAACCTATTAACCTAGGGCCCAGTGCCAGTTCCTCTTTTTTCCTTGTTTTTGAGTTTCGCAGAAAAGGAATACCAAACGGAATGAAACCTTCGCGATGATTTTTCTTGGACCAGAAGACAACCAGGAGACTTGGAGATGAAGTCGGAGGAGCCACGAGGCAGCCACAAGGACGGAGGGTGCGCCCAGGGGGGTAGGGCGCGCCCCCACCCTTGTGGGCCCCCCGTGCACCTCCTGACCTAATTCTTTCGCCTATATATTCCCAAATATCCCCAAACCACCAGAGGCATCCACAAAAACACTTTTCCACCGCCGCAACCTTCTGTACCCGTGAGATCCCATCTAGGGACCTTTTCCGACACCCTGCCAGAGGGGGATTCGATCATGGAGGGCTTCTACATCAACCATATTACCCTTCCGATGAAGCGTGAGTAGTTTACCACAGACCTACGGGTCCTTAGCTAGTAGCTAGATGGCTTCTTCTCTCTCTTTGATTCTCAATACCATGTTCTCCTCGATGTTCTTGGAGATCTATTCGATGTAATACTTTTTTGTGGTTTGTTTGCCGAGATCCGATGAATTATGGATTTATGATCAGCTTATCTATGAATATTATTTGAATCTTCTCTGAATTCTTTTATGCATGATTTGATATCTTTGTAATTCTCTTCGAACTATCGGTTTGGTTTGGCCAACTAGATTGGTTTTTCTTGCAATGGGAGAAGTTCTTAGCTTTGGGTTCAATCTTGTGGTGTCCTTTCCGAGTGACAGTAGGGGCAGCAAGGAACGTATTGTATTGTTGCCATCGAGGATAAAAAGATGGGGTTTTCATCATATTGCTTGAGTTAATTCCTCTACATCATGTCATCTTACTTAATGCGTTACTCCGTTCTTTATGAACTTAATACTCTAGATGCATGCTATATAGCGGTCGATGTGTGGAGTAATAGTAGTAGATGCAGAATCGTTTCGGTCTACTTGACATGGACATGATGCCTATATTCATGATCATTGCCTTAGATATCGTCATAACTTTGTGCTTTTCTATCAATTGCTCGACAGTAATTTTTTCACCCACCGTATTATTTTCTATCTTGAGAGAAGCCTCTAGTGAAACCTATGGCCCCCGGGTCTATTTTCCACCATATAAGTTTCCGATCTACTATTTTGCAATCTTTTACTTTTCGATCTATAAACCAAAAATACCAAAAATATTTACTTTATCGTTTATCTATCTCTATCAGATCTCACTTTTGCAAATAACCGTGAAGGGATTGACAACCCCTTTATCGCGTTGGGTGCAAGTTGTTTGATTGTTTGTGCAGGTATTCGGTAATTTGTGCGTTGTCTCCTACTGGATTGATACCTTGGTTCTCAAACTGAGGGAAATACTTATCTCTACTTTGCTGCATCACCCTTTCCACTTAAAGGGGAAAACCAACGCAAGCTCAAGAAGTAGCAGGAAGAATTTCTAGGGCCATTGCCGGGGAGATCTACGCCAAGTCAAGACATACCAAGTACCCATCATAAACTCTCATCTCTTGCATTACATTATTCGCCATTCGCCTCTCATTTTCCTCTCCCCCACTTCTAAAACGATTTTTGAATAGGTTTGCCTTTTCTGCGCCCCTCTTCCGTTCGTCTTCTTCGTTTGCTCTTTGTGTGCTCGTGTGTTGGATTGCTTGCTTTGTCACGATGGCTCAAGAGAATACCAAATTGTGTGACTTTTCCAACACCAATAACAATGATTTTATTAGTACTCCGATTGCTCCGGCCAGTAGTGCGGAATCTTGTGAAATTAATGCCGCTTTGCTAAATCTTGTTATGAAAGATCAATTTTCTGGCCTTCCTAGTGAAGATGCCGCATCCCATCTAAACAATTTCATTGATTTGTGTGATATGCAAAAGAAAAAAGATGTGGATAATGATATTGTTAAATTGAAGCTATTTCTGTTCTCACTACGAGGTCGTGCTAAAACTTGGTTTTCATCTTTGCCTAAAAATAGTATTGATTCATGGAATAAGTGTAAAGATGCTTTTATTTCCAAGTATTTTCCTCCCGCTAAGATCATCTCCCTTAGGAACGATATTATGAATTTTAAGCAACTTGATCATGAACATGTTGCACAATCTTGGGAGAGGATGAAATTGATGATACGAAATTGCCTTACTCATGGTTTGAATTTGTGGATGATTATACAAATTTTTTATGCCGGATTGAATTTTGCTTTTAGAAATCTTTTAGATTCGGCTGCGGGAGGTACTTTTATGGAAATTACTTTAGGATAAGCTACTAAACTCCTAGATAATATTATGGTTAATTATTCTCAATGGCATACCGAAAGATCTTCCACTAGTAAAAAAGTGCATGCGATTGAAGAGATTAATGTTTTGAGTGGAAAGATGGATGAGCTTATGAAATTATTTGCTAGCAAGACTACTTCTTTGGATCCTAATGATATGTCTTTGTCTACTTTGATTGAAAATAATCATGAATCTATGGATGTGAATTTTGTTGGTAGGAACAATTTTGGTAATAACGCGTATAGAGGTAATTTTAATCCTAGGCCGTTTCCTAGTAATTCCTCTAATAATTATGGTAATTCCTACAACAATTCTTATGGACATTATAATAAGATGCCCTCTGATTTTGAGAATAGTGTTAAAGAATTTATGAGTTCACAAAAGAATTTCAATGCTTTGATTGAATAAAAATTGCTTAAGATTGATGATTTGGCTAGGAACGTGGATAGAATTTCTCTTGATGTTGACTCTTTGAAACTTAGATCTATTCCACCCAAGCATGATATTAATGAGTCTCTCAAAGCTATGAGAATTTCCATTGATGAGTGCAAAGAAAGAACCGCTAAGTTGCGTGCTAAAAAAGATTGGTTTGTGAAAACATGTTCTTCTAGTTTCCGTGAAAATAATGATGAAGATCTTAAAGTGATTGATGTGACTCCTATTGAATCTTTATTTTCCAATATAAATCTTGATAAAGATGGGACTGGAGATGAGTCAACTTTAGTTAAAAGGCGTCCCAATGATTCGTAGTTTTTAGATCTTGATGCAAAAATTGATAAAAGTGGGATTGGAGAGGTCAAAACTTTAAGTAGCAATGAACCCACTCTTTTGGATTTCAAGGAATTTAATTATGATAATTATTCTTTAATAGATTGTATTTCCTTGTTGCAATCCATGTTGAATTCTTCTCATGCTTATAATCAAAACAAAGCTTTTACTAAACATATCGTTGATGTTATGATGCAATCTTTTGAAGAAAAGCTTGAATTGGAAGTTTCTATCCCTAGAAAACTTTATGATGAGTGGGAACCTACTATTAAGATTAAGATTAAAGATTATGAGTTCTATGCTTTGTGTGATTTGGGTGCTAGTGTTTCCACGATTCCAAAAACTTTATGTGATGTGTTAGGTTTCCGTGAATTTGATGATTGTTCTTTAAATTTGCATCTTGCGGATTCCACTATTAAGAAACCTATGGGAAGGATTAATGATGTTCTTATTGTTGCAAATAGGAATTATGTGCTCGTAGATTTCATTGTTCTTGATATAGATTGCAATCCTACATGTCCTATTATTCTTGGTAGACCTTTCCTTAGAACGATTGGTGCAATTATTGATATGAAAGAAGGAAACATTAGATTTCAATTTCCGTTAAGGAAGGGCATGGAACACTTTCCAAGAAAGAAAATAAAATTTCCATATGAATCTATTATGAGAGCTACTTATGGATTGCATACCAAAGATGACAATACCTAGATCTATTCGTGTTTTTATGCCTAGCTAAGGGCGTTAAACAATAGCGCTTGTTGGGAGGCAACCCAATTTTATTTTTGTTTTTTGCTTTTTTGGTTCTGTTTTGCAATAAATAATTCATCTAGCCTATGGTTAGATGTGGTTTTGTGTTTTAATTAGTGTTTGTGCCAAGTAAGACCTTTGGGATGGCTTATGGTGATAGTTGTTTTGATCTTGCTGAAAAACAGAAACTTTTGCGCCCAGGAAAATAAATTTTATAATTCACAGAAGCGTGATTTTGATCTGATTCTTTTTGAACAAGATTGGTACACTAATTTCCCAGGTTGTCCTAAGTTTTCATAATTTTTGGAGTTACATAAGTATTCGAAGTTCTCTGATTGCTACAGACTGTTCTGTTTTTGACAGATTCTGTTTTCTATGTGTTGTTTGCTTATTTTGATGAATCTATGGGTGGTAGTATAGGGGGGTATGAACCATGGAAAAGTTGGAATACATTAGATATTATACCAAAATAAATAAATAATTAGTTCACAACAGTACCAAAAGTGGTGATTTATTTTCTTATACTAACGGAGCTTACGAGATTTTCTGTTGAGTTTTGTGTTGTGAAGTTTTCAAGTTTTGGGTAAGGATTTGATGGACTATGGAATAAGGAGTGACAAGAGCCTAAGCTTGGGGATGCCCAAGGCACCGCAAGGTAATATTCAAGTACAACCAAGAGCCTAAGCTTGGGGATGCCCCGGAAGGCATCCCCTCTTTCGTCTTCGTCTATCGGTAACTTTACTTGAGGCTATATTTTTATTCACCACATGATATGTGTTTTGCTTGGAGCGTCTTGTATGATTTGAGTCTTTTATTTTTAGTTTGCCACAATAATCCTTGCTGTACACACCTTTTGAGAGGGACACGCATGAATCATGATTTATTAGAATACTCTTTGTGCTTCACTTATATCTTTTGAGCTAGGCAATTTTGCTCTAGTGCTTCACTTATATCTTTTTAGAGCACGGCGGTGGTTTTATTTTATAGAAATTAATGAACTCTCATGCTTCACTTATATTATTTTGAGAGTCTCTAAACAGCATGGTAATTTGCTTTGATTATAAATTTAGTCCTAATATGATAGGCATCCAAGAGGGATATAATAAAAACATTCATATAAAGTGCATTGAATACTATGAGAAGTTTGATTCCTTATGATTGTTTTGAGATATGAAGATGGTGATATTAGAGTCATGCTAGTGAGTAGTTGTGAATTTGAGAAATACTTGTGTTAAGGTTTGTGAGTCCCGTAGCATGCACGTATGGTGAACCGTTATGTAACGAAGTTGGAGCATGAGATATTTTTTGATTGTCTTCCTTATGAGTGGTGGTCGGGGACGAGCGATGGTCTTTTCCTACCAATCTATCCCACTAGGAGCATGTGCGTAGTACTTTGTTTTGATGACTAATAGATTTTTGCAATAAGTATGTGAGTTCTTTATGACTAATGTTGAGTCCATGGATTATACACACTCTCACCCTTCCACCATTGCTAGCCTCTCTAGTACCACATAACTTTCGCCGGTACCATACACCCACCATATACCTTCCTCAAAACAGCCACCATACCTACCTATTATGGCATTTCCATAGCCATTCCGAGATATATTGCCATGCAACTTTCCACCATTCCGTTTATTATGACACGCATCATCATTGTCATATTGCTTTGCATGATCATGTAGTTGACATCGTATTTGTGGCAAAGCCACCATTCATACTTTTTTCATACATGTCACTCTTGATTCATTGCACATCCCGGTAAATTGCCAGAGGCATTCATATAGAGTCATATTTTGTTCTAGTATCGAGTTGTAAGTAAATAAAAGTGTGATGATCTTCATTATTAGAGCATTTTCCCATGTGAGGAAATAAAAAAAAGGAGAAAGAAAAGGCCAAAAAAAAGAAGGCCCAAAAAAAATGAGAGAAAAAGAGAGAAGGGGCAATGTTACTATCCTTTTACCACACTTGTGCTTCAAAGTAGCACCATGATCTTCATGATAGAGAGTCTCCTATATTGTCACTTTCATATACTAGTGGGAATTTTTCATTATAGAACTTGGCTTGTATATTCCAACGATGGGCTTCCTCAAATTGTCCTAGGTCTTCATGAGCAAGCAAGTTGGATGCACACCCACTTAGTTTTCCTTTTGAGCTTTCATAAACTTATAGCTCTAGTGCATCCGTTGCATGGCAATCCCTACTCACTCACATTGATATCTATTGATGGGCATCTCCATAGCCCGTTGATACGCCTAGTTGATGTGAGACTATCTCCCTCTTTTTGTCTTCTCCACAACCACCATATTCTATTCCACCTATAGTGCTATGTCCATGCCTCACGCTCATGTATTGCATGAAAGTTGAAAAAGTTTGAGAACGTCAAAAGTATGAAACAATTGCTTGGCTTGTCATCGGGGTTGTGCATGATTTGAATATTTTGTGTGATGAAGATGGAGCATAGCCAGACTATATGATTTTGTAGGGATAAGCTTTCTTTGGCCATGTTATTTTGAGAAGACATAATTGCCTTGTTAGTATGCTTGAAGTATTATTATTTTTATGTCAATATTAAACTTTTGTTTTGAATCTTATGGATCTAAACATTCATGCCACAATAAAGGAAATTACATGGATAAATATGTTAGGTAGCATTCCACATCAAAAATTCTGTTTTTATCATTTACCTACTCGAGGATGAGCAAGAATTAAGCTTGGGGATGCTTGATACGTCTCCAACGTATCTATAATTTTTTATTGTTCCATGCTATTATATTATCTGTTTTGGATGTTTTATATGCATTAATATGCTATTTTATATTATTTTTGGGACTAACCTATTAACCTAGAGCCCAGTGCCAGTTCCTGTTTTTTCCTTGTTTTCGAGTTTCACAGAAAAGGAATACCAAACGGAGTCCAAACGGAATGAAACCTTCGCAATGATTTTTCTTGGACCAGAAGACAACCAGGAGACTTGGAGATGAAGTCGGAGGAGCCACGAGTCGGCCACAAGGACGGAGGGCGCGCCCCCCACCCTTGTGGGCCCCCCGTGCACCTCCTAACCTAATTCTTTCACTTATATATTCCCAAATATCCCCAAACCACCAGAGGCATCCACAAAAACACTTTTCCACCGCCGCAACCTTCTGTACCCGTGAGATCCCATCTAGGGACCTTTTCCGACACCCTGCCGGAGGGGGATTCGATCATGGAGGGCTTCTACATCAACCATATTGCCCTTCCGATGAAGCATGAGTAGTTTACCACAGACCTACGGGTCCATAGCTAGTAGCTAGATGGCTTCTTCTCTCTCTTTGATTCTCAATACCATGTTCTCCTCGATGTTCTTGGAGATCTATTCGATGTAATACTTTTTTGTGGTTTGTTTGCCGAGATCCGATGAATTATGGATTTATGATCAGCTTATCTATGAATATTATTTGAATCTTCTCTGAATTCTTTTATGCATGATTTGATATCTTTGTAATTCTCTTTGAACTATCGGTTTGGTTTGGCCAACTAGATTGATTTTTCTTGCAATGGGAGAAGTGCTTAGCTTTGGGTTCAATCTTGCGGTGTCCTTTCCCAGTGACAATAGGGGCAGCAAGGCACGTATTGTATTGTTGCCATCGAGGATAAAAAGATGGGGTTTTCATCATATTGCTTGAGTTAATTCCTCTACATCATGTCATCTTACTTAATGCGTTACTCTGTTATTTATGAACTTAATACTCTAGATGCATGCTAGATAGCGGTCGATGTGTGGAGTAATAGTAGTAGATGCAGAATCGTTTTGGTCTACTTGACACGGACGTGATGCCTATATTCATGATCATTGCCTTAGATATCGTCATAACTTTGCGCTTTTCTATCAATTACTCGGTAGTAATTTGTTCACCCACCGTATTATTTTCTATGTTGAGACAAGCCTCTAGTGAAACCTATGGCCCCCGGGTCTATTTTCCATCATATAAGTTTCTATTTTCCATCATATAAGTTTCCGATCTATAAACCAAAAATACCAAAAATATTTACTTTATCGTTTATCTATCTCTATTAGATCTCACTTTCGCAAATAACCGTGAAGGGATTGACAACCCCTTTATCGCGTTGGGTGCAAGTTGTTTGATTGTTTGTGCAGGTATTTGGTGATTTGTGCGTTGTCTCCTACTGGATTGATACCTTGGTTCTCAAACTAAGGGAAATACTTATCTCTACTTTGCTGCATCACCCTTTCCTCTTCAAGGGAAAAAACAACACAAGCTCAAGAAGTAGCAGTCTTCTTCTTGAAGATCCATTTATTCTCAATGGCTTGCCGATCATCGGGCAAGTCCACCAAAGTCAACACTTTGTTCTCATACATGGATCCTATCTCAGATTTCATGGCCTCAAGCCATTTATCGGAATTTGGGCTCATCATAGCTTCTTCATAGTTCGTAGGTTCGCCTTGGTCTAGTAACATGACTTCCAGGACAGGATTACCGTACCACTCTGGTGCGGATCGTGCTCTGGTCGACCTATGAGGTTTAGTAGCAACTTGATCTGAAGTTTCATGATCATTATCATTTGCTTCCTCTCTAGTTCGTGTAGGCATCACAAGAACGGTTTTCTATGATGTACTACTCTCCAATTCTAGAGAAGGTACAATTACCTCATCAAGTTCTACTTTCCTCCCACTCACTTCTTTCGAGAGAAACTCCTTCTCTAGAAAGGTTCCATTCTTGGCAACAAAGATCTTGCCTTCGGATCTGTGGTAGAAGGTGTACCCAATTGTTTTCTTAGGGTATCCTATGATGACGCACTTCTCTGATTTGGGTTCGAGCTTATCAGGCTGAAGCCTTTTGACATAAGTGTCGCAACCGCAAACTTTAAGAAACGACAGCTTAGGTTTCTTGCCAAACCATAGTTCATACGGTGTCGTCTCAACGGATTTAGATGGTGCCCTATTTAACGTGAATGCAGCTGTCTCTAATGCATAACCCCAAAACGATAGTGGTAAATTGGTAAGAGACATCATAGAACACACCATATCCAATAAAGTACGGTTACGACATTCGGACACACCATTAAGCTGTGGTGTTCAAGGTGGCGTGAGTTGTGAAACTATTCCACATTGTTTTAAATGAAGCCCAAACTCATAACTCAAATATTCGCCTCCGCGATCAGATCATAGAAACTTTATTTTCTTGTTACGATGATTCTCCACCTCACTCTGAAATTCTTTGAACTTTTCAAATGTTTCAGACTTGTGTTTCATTAAGTAGATATACCTATATCTACTCAAATCATCTGTGAAGGTCAGAAAATAACGATACCCGCCGCGTGCCTCAACACTCATCGGACCGCATACATCGGTATGTATTATGTCCAATAAGTCATTGGCTCGCTCCATTGTTCCAGAGAATGGAGTTTTAGTCATCTTGCCCATGAGGCATGGTTCGCAAGTATCAAATGATTCATAATCAAGTGATTCCAAAAGTCCATCAGTATGGAGTTTCTTCATGCGTTTTACACCAATATGACCTAAACGGCTGTGCCACAAATATGTTGCACTATCATTATCAACTTTGCATCTTTTGGCACCAATATTATGAATATGTGTATCACTACGATCGAGATTCAATAAACCATTTACATTGGGTGTATGACCATAGAAGGTTTTATTTATGTAAACAGAACAACAATTATTCTCTGACTTAAATGAATAACCGTATCACAATAAACATGATCTAATCATATTCATGCTCAACGCAAACACCAAATAACATTTATTTAGGTCCAACACTAATCCCTAAGGTAGAGGGAGTGTGCGATGGTGATCTTATCAACCTTGGAATCACTTCCAACACACATCGTCACCTCGCCATTAACTAGTCTCTGTTCATTTTGCAACTCCTATTTCGAGTTACTAATCTTAGTAACTGAACCAGTATCAAATACCTAGGGGCTACTATGAACACTAGTAAAGTACACATCAATAACATGTATATCAAATATACCTTTGTTCACTTTGCCATCCTTCTTATCCGCCAAGTATTTGGGGCAGTTCCGCTTCCAGTGACCATTTCCTTTGCAGTAGAAGCACTCAGTCTCAGGCTTGGGTTCAGCTTTGTGCTTCTTCACGGGAGCGGCAACTTGCTTGCCATTCTTCTTGAAGTTCCCTTTCTTTCCCTTGCCCTTTTTTCTTGAAACTAGTGGTCTTGTTAACCATCAACACTTGATGCTCTTTCTTGATTTCTACCTTCGCCGATTTCAGCATCGCGAAGAGCTCGGGAATCGTTTTCGTCATCCCTTGCATATTATAGTTCATCAGGAAGTTCTAGTAGCTTGGTGATAGTGACTAGAGAACTCTGTCAATCACTATCTTATCTGGAAGATTAACTCCCACTTGATTCAAGCGATTGTAGTACCCAGACATTCTGAGAACATGCTCACTGGCTGAGCTATTCTCCTCCATCTTGTAGGCAAATTACTTGTCAGAGGTCTTATACCTCTCGACATGGGCATGAGTCTGAAATACCAATTTCAGCTCTTGGAACATCTCATATGCTCCATGGCGTTCAAAACGTTTTTGAAGTACCGGTTCTAAGCCGTAAAGCATGGCGCACTAAACTATCAAGTAGTCATCATATCGAGCTTTGCCAAACATTCATAACATCTGCATCTGCTCCTATAATAGGTCTGTCACCTAGCGGTGCAGCAAGGACATAATTCTTCTGTGCAGCAATGAGGATAATCCTCAGATCACGGACCCAGTACGCATCATTGCTACTATCATCTTTCAACTTAGTTTTCTCTAGGAACATATTAAAATAAAACAGGGGAGCTATACGCGAGCTATTGATCTACAACATAGATATGCAAAAACTATCAATACTAAGTTCATGATAAATTAAGTTCAATTAATCAAATTACTTAAGAACTCCCACTTAGATAGACATCCCTCAAGTCATCTAAGTGATACGTGATCCAAATCAACTAACCCATGTCCGATCATCACATGAGATGGGGTAGTCATCAATGGTGAACATCTCTATGTTGATCATATCTACTATATGATTCACGTTCGATCTTTCGATATCCAGTGTTCCGAGGCCATGTCTGTACATGCTAGGCTCGTCAAGTTTAACCCAAGTATTCTGCATGTGCAAAACTGTCTTACACCCGTTGTATGTGAACGTAGAGTCTATCACACCCGATCATCACGTGGTGTCTCAACACGACGAACTATAGCAATGGTGCATACTCAGGGAGAACACTTTTACCTTGAAATTTAGTGAAGGGATCATCTTATAATGCTACCGCTGTACTAAGCAAAATAAGATGCATAAAAGATAAACATCACATGCAATCAAAATATGTGACCTGATATGGCCATCACCATCTCGTGCTTTTGATCTCCATCTCCAAAGCATCATCATGATATCCATCATCACCGGCTCGACACCTTGATCTCCATCGTTGCGTCGTGGTCGTCTCGCCAACTATTCCTTCTACAACTATTGCTAACTCATAGCGATAAAGTAAAGCAATTACATGGCGTTTGCATTTCATACAATAAAGAGACAACCATAAGGCTCCTGTCGGTTGCCTGATATCTTACAAAACATGACCATCTCATACAATAACGTATATCACATCATGTCTTGACCATATCACATCACAACATACCCTGCAAAAACAAGTTAGGCATCCTCTACTTTGTTGTTGCAAGTTTTACGTGGCTGCTACATGTTTCTAGCAAGAACTGTTCTTACCTATGGCAAAAACCATAACGGTGTTTCATCAAGTTTGCTGTTTTAACCTTCTTCAAGGACTGGCCGTAGTCAAATTCGATTCAACTAAAGTAGGAGAAACAGACACCCGGCAACCACCTTTATGCAAAACTAGTTGCATGTCTGTCAGTGGAACCGATCTCATGTGCATGGACATGTAAGGTTGGTCCGGGCCGCTTCATCCCACAATACCGCCGAATCAAAATAAGATGTTGGTGGTAAGCAGTATGACTATCACCGCCCACAACTCTTTGTGTTCTACTCATGCATATCATCTAGCATAGACCTGGCTCTGATACCACTATTGGGAAATGTTGCATGGAAAAACAAAAAAAAATATGCACACGCAAGATCTATCAAGGAGATGCATAGCAATGAGAGGGGAGAGTTTGTCTATGTACCCTCGTAGACCATAAGCGGAAGCGTTTCACAACGCGGTTGATGTAGTCGAACTTTCTTCGCGGTCCAACCGATCTAGTACCGAACGTACGGCACCTCCGCGTTCAGCACACGTTCAGCTCGGTGACGTCCTCCGCCTTCTTGATGCGGCAAGACGGCGAGGTAGTAGATGAGTTCCGTCAGCACGACGGCGTGGTGTCGGTGATGGTGAAGTGATCTCCGCAGGGCTTCGCCTAAGCACTATGAAAATATGACCGGGGGTGTAAACAGTGGAGGGGGGCGCCGCACACGGCTAACAATTGATCTGTTGTGTGCTAGGCGCCCCCTCCCACATATATATAGGTGGGAGGGAGGGAGGAGCAGCCATAGGAGGCGCCCAAGTAGGAGGAATCCTACTTGGAGTCCCCCCAAGACGCGCCCCCCTGCCATATATAACCGAGGGGGAAGGAAAGAGGGGGAGAGGGAAGGAAGTGGGAATCCTAATCCACACTTTCCTTTCCCTTCTCCCCTTTCCTTATCCTCCTTAGGCTAGCCTATATGGGGGGTGCACCAGCCCCTTGTGGCTGGTGCGTTTCCCCTCTTGGCCCATAAGGCCCATATCTTTTGCCGGGGGTGCCCGGAACCCCTTCCGGTGACCCGATAAGTACCCGGTACCCCCCGAAACACTTCCGATGTCCGAATACCATCGTCCTATATATCAATCTTTACCTCTCAACCATTTCGAGACTCCTCTTAATGTCTGTGATCTCATCCGGGACTCCGAACAACATTCAGTCACCAAATCACATAACTCATATAATACTATATCATCAACGAACGTTAAGCATGCGGACCCTACGGGTTCGAGAACTATGTAGACATGACCGAGACACCTCTCCGGTCAATAACCAATAGCAAAACCTGGATGCCCATATTGGCTCCTACATATTCTATGAAGATCTTTATCGGTCGAACCGTTATGACAACATACGTAATTCCCTTTGTCCATCGGTATGTTACTTGCCCGAGATTCGATCGTCGGTATCTTCATACCTAGTTCAATCTCGTTACCGGCAAGTCTCTTTACTCGTTCCGTAATACATCACCTCATGACTAACTCCTTAGTCATTTGCTTGCAAGCTTATGATGTGTATTACCGAGAGGGCCAGAAATACCTCTCCGATACTCAGAGTGACAAATCCTAATCTTGATCTATGCCAACTCAACAAACACCTTCGGAGATACCTATAGAGCATCTTTATAATCACCCAGTTACGTTGTGATGTTTTATAGCACACAAGGCATTCCTCCAGTATCCGGGAGTTGCATAATCTCATAGTCGAAGGAATATGTATTTGACATGAAGAAAGCAATAGCAATAAAACTGAACGATCATTATGCTAAGCTAACGGATGTGTCTTGTCCATCACATCATTCTCCTAATGATGTGATCCTGTTATCAAACAACAATTCATGTCCATGGTTAGGAAACCTTAAACATCTTTGATCAACGAGCTAGTCAAGTAGAGGCTCAATAGGGACACGGTGTTTGTTTATGTATTCACACATGTATTTAAGTTTCCGATCAATACAATTCTAGCATGAATAATAAACCTTCATCATGAATAAGGAAATATAAAATAACAACTTTATTATTACCTCTAGGGCATATTTCCTTAACTTTGAGCAAAGGGCCTCCCTAAACCCGCATTAATTTCCTGGGCATGCTTCTTTCTACTCAATGTTGCATGCACTTTGAGCATGTTGGCAACTCCACTGCTAGCTTGCTGGCTCATCTTGCAATTGACGCTGACGCATTGCAGCACTCCTGCAAGGCCCAGAGGTTAATTTGAGAACAAGTACACAGAGGTTAATTTGACATACATGACTAATAACTTGACAGAAGTCATATCACTTTTTTTGAAACATGTCGTAAAGTAACACGATAGACCTTAGATTAACATGTGTTGAAAAATGGCTCTCCAAACACCTATAGAACCGCCCCGCGCCGGCCAATTCCTCTCCAAACACCAAGCGAGGCGGTTGAACCGAACAAGTCTAGACTTGTTTCTAGTGGATTCATTGACATGGCACCGGAAGGGTGTGATAGCTGACTCTGGCAAAATAATTGACTACCACGTTGGCATAAATGAGCATGGGGCCCACTTGTCAGCGTGCTGGACGGATGAAGTAACGCAAGTCAAAATGGAGCACGGAAGGGTGCGACTCGATTGGCTCATGTGTGATGACCACTGGAGCAATGCACTCAGATTGTACGTAAACAAATTCGTGCCAACACGGCCGGATTTCATTACATTTACATAAAATAACCGGTTTCCACGCGGAGTAGGTTTCTCGGATTCCATGCGGGTTTAATGTAGGCATTTAAATGCAGCGAGGAGGCTCGTCCAGCTGGGCGTGCAGCGGGTGGCGCCCTCGGCCAGCGCGCTGCTTCAATGGCGGATGCAGTGAGAGGTCGCGTCCGCCTTGTGCCGCCTTGATCGTGGACCTTAGTAGTACATTAGTCGTTTGATTCATAGGACTGAATCCTATAGGAATTTTTACTAGCATGGAATCATGTGTACTACTACAACATTTCATTGGAAATCTAGAATCCGCTGCAACTTTTTTTTTCACTTCCTTTCTTTCTCCTGTGGCATCAAACACTTAGTGCTAATACTCCTTTGTTTTTCCTATTCCTGTGTTTTAAGAATCCTAGTACTTGCTCTAAATGATGTGCGAATCAAAGAAAAGAAACGGAGGGAGTACTTGCCCTAAATGATGTGGAGTTCCGTTCCTCTTGGTCAATGTGTAATTATCTATATGTACAGTCTTTCACAAAACGGAGGGCGTAGATTGAGCACTTGAGCATGAGCGTGTGTGTTGCGTCATGTGCTGTGTGCCGCATGGATGCGTGAGTGTTGTGTGCATGCATGTGTATGTGTGAGTGTTGCATGCATGCATGCGTGCATGAGGCTTCTACTCCCTCCCATTGACATGTTCATATTTCAAGCTTCACTAAAACGTTGCATGCAAGAATTAAGAGAAAACTCACTGATGCATGTAAAATTTCTGGTCTTTTGTTCTTCATGCATGCATTCCAATTAATACGTTCGTAAACACAATTTTCTTGAGGAAAACGAGCCCATTATTGAGTACTACTTTTGGAAAAAAATCTTCGGGCACTCATCATTTACTACTACCTTGGTTGATGATTTTTTTATTGACCTGCATATAAAAACCGGAAGGAGGGAGTAGGTACTAGTACTAGTAATACTCCTACATAATTGGCGGCGGGTGCCTTGGCCAATGGTTCTTGTTGTTGGACAGGATGAGAGTAGAGGCATAGGGATACTGTAGATAGGAAGTCTTGGCGATCCATTATTCCCCATCTCGGTCAGAGAGAACTACTTATTCACCTAGTCAGTGAAGTGACAATACACGCTGTAGCAGATGGGACACTTAATTAATAAGCTGAGCCAGCGTGTTGGTTTTACTAAATCAGCCTTACCCTGTACTGCCATCATGTTTGCCAGTGGATCACACTTTCGCAAATAGGCCTATGCACCTCTCTTTTCCATTAACTGACATATGGGCCCTCTTGTGGTAGACCCACATGTCATTGGCTTAACTATTTACACTCCGAAGGACGGAGGGCCACGGAGGGTAGTCCGGAATTATTAGGCCGGACGAAACTAAGACCCTGCTTTTTCGCTTGGCTCTGTTGGCATTGCGTTTACTCATTGGGTGAATTAACTTACTGAGAAAGAAGGGACTGCATGCAAGCGCAACGGTCAAGACTACATGCAAGGAAGAGAGAGACGGGGCTGCATGCAACCATATTAATTAATATAAGCAGCCAATGCATGCCCGATTTAAGGGGTCTTTCTCTCTTTCCCATACCAAGCTGTGTAGGCGGAACTGATTACTTTCTGTAACTGCCCAGAGTTATTTTTGCCTTGGTCTTAGAGATTCTGACGGATGTAGTACTCTCTCCAAAAAGGGCCGACCATGTCCATGGCTAATCCCTCTGTCTAGGTGTATAAGTCATAGGTTGTGCACCGTGACCAAGGCGAAGGGAAAAACGAGAGATTTTAATGCTTATTTGCTAATTAATAGCATTGCATGCAATGAACTGACCACTGCATTTCGTGTTTGAAAGTCTAAGTCATTGATGTCATACACGCCCCACATCTCTTATTGGTTGATTCCTTTATTTATGTCAAGAGAAACAAGAAACGAGGTGAAAGTTAATGCACCGCATCCAAGTGTTTTGGGATTATTTGGTTTTCATAAGATGACCCTAGACGGAGGGAGTACCATCCCTTGCTCCGTCATTGAGTGCATGCATGATTCACATTCCATTTAAGAAAATAATGTTGCGTACGTGACATCGAATAGAATAACTTCATTTATAAATAACGCGCCACCGCATCATGGTCGAACTTTGATTCGTTCACGCCTGGTTCCCGACCCACCACTGACAACTACTACACTCGCCAAATTATCACGTGAGCTCCTCTTCGTACAGAAATGAGCATACCGTGTACCCGCGCGTGAGTACGAAACATGCAAAGAGTACCAGCGTCGATGCCTGCACCTCTTCTCGTCGTGCATGTATTCCTTTTTTTCGGGTGATTCGTGCACGTACTCCATCTACGTTCATGACTGTTGGTGAGTCTCTCCTACTACTTACTCCATTTTCTTGCATGACCCGTGGACCTGGATGCTAGATGTCCCACGTGTCGGCAAAACAAAGAAGAACGCTTTCCGACGATCGAGAAGGAGCAAGGAACCTCGCAGTGGAGCGTTCTACACTCTTAAGAGTATATTTTATAGTAGCAAGATGCCCGTGCGTTGCATGGAACATCAAGATGCATTTGTATGAGTAGTTTATCTTGTGAGAGAAAAAGTTGAACGAGGGAAAGCCTTATTTGCAAAAGTGGAGAGGGGTGTGGGTATCTTTTTGCAAAATTGCCATAGTTTCCTTCCTATCCGTCAGATATAAATCGGACGGCCTATATTGCAGGATGGCAGGTACACCATCATCACCAACTCTGTTTTTTATAAGAGTAGAGAGTAGAGATAGAGATATTCAGCGATATAAAATCAACCCAATCTTCTCCACATCTAGTAGACCTGCGAAACACGGCAGCCCAGTGTAGTTTAAATCATACATGGCACACCTCACGCTATCTCCATATTTCTTCACCTCCGTGCGACACCTAGCTCTAGTAATCCACCAGCTCGTATCGCTTCTCGCTCCTCATCTCTCTCAAAGTGCGGCAGGCTGGCGATTTTGCCGTCTATTGAGGTCGGTTAGCGACATGCCAAGAGCATTCTAAAAAAAGTACTGTACTCTATTGCTATGCCAAGAAGAGGAAGCGCTTTGACCGACGGACCAAACGAGACACGCGTGCCGTGCCGTGAGTGGGTCCAGTTTCTCATTTTGAACTTGTTTGGTGTAGTAGTAACACTTGGTTTTGCACCTTCATAGAATGATGAAAATCCCCGCTAAAAAGGCGCTTTGCTTTCTGCTAATCCCGCCTACCGTTCTTGTTTTGTGCATTAAATTGTTAAGTGCCATGATTAAGATATAATTAACCAATGCATGTAAAACATTCTTGTTAGTGTTGTAGTACTCCTCACGCATGCATGCGTTGCGATTAGCCCTTCATCCATGCGTTGCGATTAGTAATGTATTCTTCAAGGTTGCCTTTGACTATTGATAAGATTTTATATAATTTGAAAATTATATCATTCGAAGATCCTTTCACGTACGAAATTGACGGTATGCTTTGAGCAACTTGCATGTCAGTTAGTCTCGAAAAACGCTTTAGGCCCTGTATATACATCGACAGACGGAGTACATGATACTAGCAAACGCTCACCATCTAGTAGTTCATTGCTTGGTTTCGATTTTTGAATTGAGTAGTGCTAGTACACTTGATGCTGTGCTGCTACCATCCAATATTCGCGTGTGGTGGTTTCTAGAATAAAAAAAAGGAGGTAGTACTTACTGTGGGAAAGGTGAAGTGATGGTTGCTTCGTCCGAGCAACTTAGTACTCTTTGAATATTGGAGTACCAGCGGATTCAACGAAAGAGTGAAATGATGGTTGCTTCGTCCGAGCAACTTACTGTGGCGAAGGTGGGGCTCTGTGATTTGACTGCTCACTAGTCATTATTACTGCGGCGCAGCAACCGGGTTGAATCTCCCCTGCAGTTTTGCACTTAATATTGGTGCATGGCAGGTGGAGCCGGATGAAGGATGTCCCACATGTCGGCGAAACGAAGTTGAATGGTTTCTGGCATTGCTATCAATCTTTCAGGATTTGTTTATACTAGTAAGGCACACGTGCATTGCATGCATGAGATTTAGCAACCAAATTATGAATAAATACCACACTATAGCATGTAAGCTTTGAGTCATATATGCATGATGTAGATGTTCGTTTAGTTCTTATAGTTCATCTCATTCAAAATCAATTAGTTTTACAAAAAGGTCAAGATTCATGGGATTGTGCATTGTAAAGCATAAAATAAAAACAAATAATGGCAATTCATTTAAAATAAGTCTGGGCAATTATGATACGGAAGATTCTAGAACAAAGGAGAAGTGCTTGTGTTTTGAGGTTTGTGCATTATGCTTAAGTTCAACCATGGAGTCTTCTAGATTGAACATGTGGCAGAATTTGGTGGAATGTAGATGATATCCAATGGCCAGTAGTGCTCGGATTTTCCATCTCTGCACCATCGGATTGGCTTCATCC
Organism: Thinopyrum elongatum; assembly: GCA_011799875.1. Classification (NCBI taxonomy): domain Eukaryota; kingdom Viridiplantae; phylum Streptophyta; class Magnoliopsida; order Poales; family Poaceae; genus Thinopyrum; species Thinopyrum elongatum. Next base: position 172,791,241 of record CM022298.1, on the reverse strand, counting down.
AACAACCATCTTTCAAAGTTATTCGCACACTATATAGGGGTATAGATGTACGCATAATTTTCCAGCATAATGAAATTGTACTGTAATGCTATGAAGGTTCCAACTTTGGGTCCCGCAGAAAAAAAGGTTTCAACTTAAGATTCATGTGTCCTCTTGCCTCAAGATTGTCTCGTTACAACATTCCATCAAAAACAAATGAAACTACCATGGCTGCTAATGCATCTCAATGATTCGCAGATCAGCGCCAATATTCACATCACAGCTGAAGACAAAGTTGTGAGAAGGTGTACAAATAAACAAAAATGGAGTACAATTGAGCGATGTTGTTCATAGGCATGGCTCCGTTTCTTGGCCACGGTGTTCATTGGTTGGCAGCTAGTTTCATGCAGCTCTGTAGCCAAGAAAGAGGTGTATGGAGGACATCACAATCCGATCATTTTGTGCAGTTCCACTAAAATCGAGCTGATCATCCCTGTTTGCAAAGATATTCAGTCAGTGTGATTACAATAATAGTGGAACTAGATGGTTAAACATAACACTCACAAATAGAAGCCGATCACCTGTGCGATCTCTCTTTAAGACTAACTACTTGTTGGAGAAGATTAGGCTCGGAGTTGGATGAGGATGATAGCAAAACCAATCTCCCTTTCTGCAGTCCCACAGAAATGTAAAAACATTGCCCGTGTGACATTTTGGCGGAACTGCACAAAACACGCTTAAGAAAAGAGTGATTTGTGCAGTTCACTAAAAGGTCGCAATAGCAACGAGGTGAAATGGATAGCCCTGTTTGCAAAAAGAGGTGGAAAGGAAACAATTACTGCCCAATAAAGGGTTGAAGACACATACACCGACAAAAAAGAAGCATATTCCATGTCATAAGGGAAAGATAGCAGCATGGTGGATTATCAAAAATGGTGTGAGGACGAGATTGCAAGATGGAGTGTACGCCGGACGAGCTACGTTTTGGGCAAAGAACTAGGGAAGATCCACATGTAGGATTTTCCACATGCAGCAACCTGGGAAGATGGGCAGTGGAGCAAGGCCGGAGGGGATACCTGGGGGTCGTCGGGATGTAACTAGGAGGGCGGCGGCGGGCGGGATCTGCCCATACTGCGGCAGCGAGCAAGTGGCGTAGGCCCTACCGCGCCAGAGCTTGGTCAGAGAGAATGGTGGGTACCGCAGATCGGGGTGTGCTGCCTCGGCGCCGTCGAACGGAGAAATGATGCACATCCTCCCTTTCCGCCGGCGGACGGGATGCGGCCGGATCAGTGACAATGTTGAGAGAGAGATAGGCCACCGCCACCTTGTGTGAGATACTCTGAAGAGAGACAAACCCCGGCAAGCAGGCTCCATTTGTATATAGAGGAGCGGACTACTTTTTTCTCCGTAAAAATCATTTTATATTCTGTGTACGTGCCATTGAGCAATATAACTTTATTTAAAAATAACGCGCCAACACATCAAGTCAAACTTTGTTTCGTGCCCGCATGGTACACGACCTCCGTAGGTAAACAACCGCTACACGCGCTCAAATTAGCACGTGGGCAGCCATTTCGTACAGAAATGAGCTCCACCGTGTACCCGCGCGGGTGTGGCTGGGCATGAAGCGTGAGTATGTGCACCTATTCTCTTCGTGTACGTACACCACCTACGTGGGTTTGTGTGAGAGAGATACAAACCTAGAGAGAGATAGTGTGTGGCTTCGTGAGTGTTTTTTTTGGGGGGGGGGTGCGTGAGAGATAGACAGGGAATATGTGTCAATGATATTTCAAACAAAAAATGTAACATATGCAATGTGTGTGAAACAGAGGCCTGGATATATCATATATATAGAGGGGGCGATCCACGAGAAGAGAGTGGAGGTATCATCGGCGTGAGGTATCCATAGAATCGAAGAGAGGGATGAAGTGTGTGTGTGTACGCGATCGATAAAGAGTGCCATCGAATTTGCGTGTGCCCACGTCAAAGATATGGGGTGGCTAGCCTACTGGAACGTGAGAGGGGACAGGTGCAATTTGTCTCTGTGGCATGGATACCTACCTACAGCGCTCGACTATCGGTGTGTGTGTGGGGGGGTGAGGGGGCAGAGACCTAACTATAGAGGTACAATGGCTGGTATATGTGTGGAGGAGGAGAGAGACCTACCTTATGTATTGAGGGAGATCGATCGGCATCCATGCATATGTGTAGGAGAGGAATAAGGTTGGGAGAGATACAAAGCTAGAGTGTCGGAGGGATTGGTGATGGAGTTGCTTCTCACAAATGGTGGGAGAGGCCTGCTAGACAAATGGAGGGCACGCTTGCAATATCAATAAGAGAGGGGATGCCTGCCTGCCTGTGCACGTGTGTGTGAGAGACGGGTCAGGAGGCATGCACGAATGATGAGGGGGGACGATATGGCTGTGGTAAGTAGATGTAACTACATAGGAAGATCAATCGTCCTTTGTCGGAGAAAGGGAGAGACATAACTTGTGAGGTACATCGATCGATGCGTGGGGAAAAAAGAGTTATAGTCGACCTAGGTATATGTAGGGAGATCGATCGGTATACATGCATGTATGTGTTAGAAGCAAATAAGGCCCGGAGAGAAGGATAGAGAGAGGGGGATGCAGCTAGGAGGTGGTGCGAGAGGCCTACTATATCGAGGGGGAAGGAGTGTGCGAGTACGAGATCAATGAAAAGAGGGGCGGGAGTGAGGCATGGACGGTGAGAAGAGAAGAGGGAAAGCTTGTGTTTGCGGTAGGCACACCTGGCTAGAGAGGTATATCGATCGGCGTGTGTGTGCCAGAAAGAAGGAGCTGGGGGGCCTACACACACCGTGGGTGAACGACCTAAAGTGAAAAGACGAATGTGCGCGATGGAGCTAGAGAATGTTGAGGGAGGGTGGGAGGGAGGCGGGCGTGTGCATGCACGAGAGAAAGTTAGCGCTAGCTACAAAGATAAGAGGATTGTGTGGGTGTAAAGGACGAATAGAGATCATAATTCATTATAAAAGTGGATTCGGATATTTGAAGAATATATCATAGTGTTTTAAACCGATGCATGCATGAATATATATAATGGTGATACGCATGGTGTGGTTATGAACATGTTATACTACATATAATATATAGAACATTTATTTGAATTTGTGATAATGTGTGGCTTTTGCAGCTCAGGGCTAAATACTTGTCATAATGTAGGGGGCGGGGCACTATACTTTGTGTGATAAACACATTGTACATATGAAACATGGTTTAGATTATGAAGATCTAGTTAGTACATCAAATGTACTATTATTTGGAATCAACATCAAATGTACTATTATTTGGAATCAACATCTCTATAGTAATCATGTGGTGTGTTGTTAAGATAATACATGAATGATGATTTAAGTTGGCAATAATCATGATTGTAGATTCTTATCCAAATAGAAAAACGAATTCAAATTTAGTTCGAATTGCAGCGGTAGTATAGACATTTGGAATGCACTAAAATATTTGTATGAGTAGGTTACATGCATTATACAGCCAGCGAAAAAATTTAATTGGACATAACATGGATTCATAGCTTTGAATAACATTTGTACAGTAAAACGGGACAAGACTCTCTCTTTGTGTGGTGCGAATAGTTTTATTTTTTTTTGTTTTTTTTCATTGAGGGAAGTGCGAATTGATTTGGTACGTACATTATTACACGTTAGGCTTGTCCCTAAAATTCAACCTGCGCCTTGTTATCGTGAAAATTCAGATATCGTGCTGCCAAAACTCGTGCCTTCACAACCCGCGCCTTGTTATCCCAAAATTACAGCGCGCGCGAAAACTCCCTCCAGCTGCCAAATCCCGACACGCGAAATCCCCCTTCTAACCCTGAGCCAAAAGGGCCGCTAGTTCAAATCGGTGGGGGTACTTTTGTAACACACCCTACATTTGGACAAGCGCGTCCCTAAGTCATGGTTCCCCCCTCCCATCACCTCCTTTTTGCCATTCGAAATCCCAGGCCGCCACAACCTCTCTGCTCCAGCTGCGAAACCCCACCCTCCTCCGTCCGCCACCTCACCGCTGCCCATCCGAAGCCTCTTCCCCAACGACGTTGTCCACCGCAACAGCTCGACGTCCCTCATCCACCTCCCCGGATGAGGATCCGTCGTCGATCTTGTCGTCCCGCCGGTTCAGCCGCCCCGTCCTCCACCTCCAAGGAGCTGCTCCAACGATCGCCTCGTCTATCGCGGCTGATCCATCCCCACAGCACCGCCTTAACCTGCTCCACCGGAACCGCAACATCCTCACCGACTCCTCGGACGAAGCCGAGGCCTACTCGGCGCCACCATAGAGGTTGTACACACATCGCATCGCACCTTCTCCTTAACTCGACCTCCAGGCAATGACGGTGCTCCATCCCGCACCCCCATGGCGCGGCTACCTCAAAGCCGGCGCCACCGGCGACATCTCCACGGCGGCTCTCCCCCAGTGCGAGGCTCCCTCGGCGGTGGCGTCCATACCAGCCGGATCTGCTATTGCTGCTCTGGCTCTCGCTCGCGCTGCTGCTGCTCTAGCTCTTGCTCGCACTGCTGCTGCTCCGTCTCTCGCTCGCTCGTGCTGCTGCTATTGCAGCTCCGTCTCTCGCGCGGTCGCGCCGCTGCTCTGCTCTTCCCCTCGCTCGTGCTGCTGCTCTGCTCTTGCTCTCGCTCGCGCTGCTGATGCTGGTACACGGGCTGCTGCAGCTACATGAGTTGCTGCTCTAGCTCTAGTTCACGCTGCTCCGGCTGCTATCTGCTACCTTGTTCCCCGTCGATCGCCTGCTGATTTAGATCACTGTTTCTCTACTACTAGTGCTCGAGCGGCCTAAACTACATGTGAAGTGCCTCTCTGCTACCAGTGCGTTCAGTTTCGACAGTAACATTTAGATTCCACAGTAAATTTCAGTTTCGACAGTTAAGTACAGAGTAAACAGTTTTTACCTCATCTATTGTAGTCAGGTGTTTTTTGGTAATGTAAATTTTACATCTATCATTTTTTGGCAATGTATTTTACATCATCTATTGGAGATGCTATTAGAATCCCACTTGAGATTAACAATGTCTGTCTTGTACTGCTTCAGCCTCGACGTCTTACGGCTCGCCGGAGCTGCTCCAACAACGGAACCATCCATCACAACAGAGCAGTGCCTTGGACGCCGTCTACAGACACCTCAGATCTTCCTTCACACCTCCGACAGCCACCTCTGCCGCAACTTCTTCAGCGACCAACCCAATGATGCCGAGATCAACACAGCTACGCCAAAGAGGTTGTACACTTGTCGCACCACTTATTACTCTACATTCATGTTGATCCATTAGGGCTATTTGTAGCGCCTAAGATGCGATTCTATCCCAATCACGTGATGAACTCATGATTGGGGCACAACCGCATTTCGAGTGCATAGCAAGGTGGATACCATTACAACATTCCATGTACTGAATAGATGAGAATACAAGATAAAGGCTTATACTCGCCACAAGCTACAACATGAATACAACAGTTCATCCATACATAGCAATCATCATACATAAGAGTAGGATCCGACTACGGATGAAATCAAATGAAAAAAAAGACGGCATCCACCCTGCTAGTCCCAAGCTCCCGACCCGGAACCTATCCCTTGATCGAAGAAGAAGAAGCAGAAGAAGAACTCCAAACAAGCAAGCATCGCTCTCACGTCAAAGCTTCACTTTACCTGTACCTGCACCTGTTGTTGTAGTAATCTGTGAGCCACGAGGACTCAGCAATCCCATTACCATGGGTATCAAGACTAGCAAAGCTTAGTGGGTATGGAATGGATAAGTGGTGAGGTTGCAGCAAGCACTAAGCATTGCATGGTGGCTAACTTACGAGTACAAGAGTAAGAAGAGTTACTACGCATAACGGTCGCAAATAGTAATGGTCAATAAGTGATCCTGAACTACTTACGAGTCAATCATAACCCCACCGTGTTCTCTTCCCGAACTCCCTCGAAAAGAGACGGTCACGGTTACACACGGATCGTCTTTTTATTCGGATCTGGTGTCAAGTTCTCTACAACCGGATATTATAAATTTCCCATCTGCCACATTACCGCGGGCATGGCTCTCGAAAAGATTTAACCCTGCAGGGGTGTCCCAACTTAGTCCATCACAAACTCTCACAATCCGCGGAGACAAATCTCCATCTCGGGACAACCCGATCAAACTCGGAATCCCGGATCACAAGATATTTCGACAATGGTAAAACAAGTCCAGCAAGACCTCCCGACGTGCCGACATCCTGATAGTAGCCGCGCGTATCTCGTCTCAGGCCACGATCGGATTGTCCAAACTTCCGGTAGGCCAATCACAGAGTTGCCCCTGGCGGTCACCGACGGTTGACAGGTTTGGACCAACACTCATGAGGAGCACTGGCCCAGGGTTGTTGATTAAGAATCCTCGGGTACCGGTAAGTCCCTATGCAAGTTTTAGTTGTTATTAGGCAAATGGTAAAACCAATGTTGGGCCTTGCTAGAAGAGTTTTATTCAAAACAAACTGTCAAGGGGGGCCCATAAACCCCGACCGTGTTAGGAACGCAAAATCAAAGAACATAACACCGGTATGACGGAAACTATGGCGGCAAGAGTGGAACAAAACACCAGGCAAAAGGCCGATCCTTCCACCCTTTACCAAGTATATAGATACATTAATTAAATAAGAGATATTGTGATATCCCATGATATCCATATCCCAACATGGAACAACCTGCAACTGCACCTGCAACTAGCAACGCTATAAGAGGGGCCGAGCAAAGCGGTAACATAGCCAAACAACAGTTTGCTAGGATGGTTGAAAGGTTAGAGGTTGTTTCATGGCAATTGGGAGGCTTGATGAACAAGTGGTAGGTAGCGAGACATAGCGATAGCATCGAAACAACTAGCAAAGCAAAGATAGTAGTGGCATCCAGGATAATGATCATCTTGCCTGAAATCCCGCTAGGAAGAAGGCCAAATCCATGAAGTAGACGAACCAACGTAGTCGAACGGATCCTCACAATCGCAACATAACCGGAACTATCAAGAAGAAGCAACACCGGAAAAAAGCAAACAACATGGTAAACACACAAGCATAAGCATGGCATGATGCACAAACAAGTATGATGTATGTCCGGTTTAAAAAGGCATGGCATGGCAAAGTGCAACAAACAATACTACAAATTAAGTGGAGCTCAATATGCAACGAGTTGCATATTGAGGAAACACCACATTCAATTATTTAGTTCACTCTCGTTCATACTACTCATCAACTTTAAATGTTGGTTAACATGGCAAGAGGTGAGGCATAATAAAACTACCTATCTAGGCAAATTTAAATGAGGCCGGAACAACAAACAACAATTCCGAAAAATCCTCATGTGCATATTTTGAATTTGCTACTGTTCTTCCCTAAACCATATTTTAATGTTGTTAAACAGCAAAATAAAATGCACCATATTAATCTATGCATTTTTCTACCCCATTTACATATAAAGTTCATTTAGTTCGAAGCTACGGTTAATTAGTTATGAAATAAATCATTTTAGCATGTTATTTATGCAAATTAAATGCAAACAGCATTTTAAACATGGATGAAAGCAGCATATTATGAAACTAGATAAAATTCTAAGCATTTTACATATATGACATGTTTTATTATGATGCATGAATATTTAGATATGAGTAATGGATTTTTAATGGCATTTCTGAAAATATGCATGCACTGGATATACGCCAAAATCACAGAATGAAAAAAAACATCTGCGGGCCGAATGCAACACACTGTGCAAGCCCAGCAGCAGATCTGGCCCGAAGCGGATGTGGGTGTGCAAAATAACAGGAAAACAGAGCAAAATGGGGGTCGGCTGGGACTCGATCCCACGACCTCATGCATAGAGGAGCAGAGCGCTGACCAGCTGGCCTAACTGAGTGTTTGTGATTAGGACGGGGCATAGATCGATCTTGGAAACGCCATGAACACACAGCAACTTGCCGGCGACGACGGCAAGCAAAGCAGCGGCTGCCGGTGCAGCAGAACACCGGCGGGGGTGCGGGTTTGGAAGGTGGATGCACAGGCGGCGAGGCAGGCGCAGCAAAGGTTCGGGTGTGCGGGATCTCAAAGATGAGCCTTTCTTCTACATGGCCGACGGCTATCCCTCGCCGGCAACAGGAACAAGCAGCGGCGACTGCTGCGGCTACCAAGCGCCGGCGGGAGTGCGGAAAAGGCTTGCGGTGGCCGTGGTGGGATGTGTGTGATATGCAGGAAGGGCGTGAGCGCGTGGAGCTGCGGTTGCTTGCGCGTGCGTGTGCGTGCAGAGGAAGCAGAGCAACCTCGCCGATGACCAAAATGATGGCGGAGGTCTCGCCGGAATTACCTCCCGACGTGCTCGAGATGCAAGGGTGTGCGTGTTGTGCTCATCGTGTGAATCCGCACCTCCGCACGTGCCATTCATCTCCGGACGTCGATGGAAACGACGCCGGCGACGAGCAGCCGTGGAGACGTGCGTCGGGTGTGGATGGATCGAGCCTATAGGTGCTACGGCTGCTACGAAACACGGACGCAACCTCGCCGGCGCGAATGCAAAGATGCAAAAGGACGAACCAGATGTCACCGGAACGAGGCCGACGACGTGGTCGTGGCGGAAGAACTATCGGGCATGCGAGGAAACGATGATAGAGGATGCAATTGACGGGGAAAAAGGTCCGGGGAAGCGTGGATGCTCACATAGGGTTGGTTGGTGGAGTCGATCGAGCTCGGGGACGACTGGTGGCGACAAATTCCGACGGTGACGTCCCGGACCCGAGGAAGAAGGAGATGAACGCGACAGCTTCTTGGCGTTCCACGGCGAAGAAGAGGACGTCGGGGAGGAAGCGCCAGAGTCCTTGAGGAAGCGAGCGTAGACGACGAAGACTGAGGCAAGGGTCGCAACACTCCCCGCGGAAGTAGACGGCGGCGAAGGGAAGCGTGGGTGACCTACCTGGAGCGGCGGCGGCGCGGAGGAAGGGAGGAATGGGAAGAGGAAACCCTAGGGGAAGCGTGGGCGCCGGGGTGGCCACGGTGGCCTTGTGCGTGCTGCCTCTCTCTTTTTACTGCGAGAAGGAGAGGAACCGGGACGAGGAAGAAAAGGTGAGGGGAGAGAGGTTGACAGGCGGGCCCAGGGTGAAAATGTGCTGCGTGGAGGTGGAATTACCAGAGGGCGAGGTAGTTGGCGGGCTGGGCTGTGGCTCGGCTGGGCCGCACTGCTGCTGCGCTACTGGGCTGCTGCTACTGCTGCTTTCCTTCTTCTCTTTTCTTCAGACAGAAAACAAGACAGAAAAGCACAGGTATAATGGAGAAGGTTGAGAGAGATATGAGAATATCTGTGGATTACAGAATTTGTGAAGAATTTGAATAAATTTCTTTGGAAATTTTTAAGGACAGAAAAATAATTCAAGTATGAATTTAATTCAAACTTGAGCCATTTTTGAAACCTACCAAAACAACTCTAAAAAGAATGAAATTTGACAGATAGGTATAAAGCATGGTCTAAGATTTATAGGAAAAATGTGAACATTTATCTAGGCCAAAAAAATGCCACTTGGGAATATAGCCAAAATGAAAGAAGAAGGAGGTGATGATGCATGGCTAGGTTTGAGAGAGATAGCAAAGGGGTTTAAGAACAGCACCATACATAAATAAAGTAAAACAACAAGATGAATCTCACAATGCACATGATGAGCATGATGAAATGCAAAAATGACACGGGCACAATGCAACATAACGAGTGAGATGAGCATGATGCAAGAAGCAAAGATATGACAAAGCACTCAACATGATCATGGCATCAACATAGAGGAATGAAATATGCAAAATACTTATGATAATGCAACAACCAAAATAAACACATGGCAACAACGAAAATAAATGGAAGGCATCTGGAGCGTCGGTCTCGAGGTGTCACACTATTTTGGTTCAAAGGAAAAAGTGAAGGAAAAACACAACAATAGGAAATTTTCCTATGGCACTCTACTATTCAATTATTCATGCATTTCATTGAAAGAAATGGAGCAAAACATCCACCTGGACCTACTTTTCAAAATCCTATGCATGAAAACAAGACTAAGTGCATTAGTGGCAGAATAACATTCTAACTGTACACACTTTCATATGGTTTCACTTTAATTTGGCCATGTTTCTTTGCATTCCTCTGCTCTTCCAATTCCTATGAACCAAACACCCAAGTTGACAGAAATCCCCTATTTACAAATGCTCTGTTTCCCACGTGCATTCCTATCCTATTCCGGTGTTTTTCCTACCCCTGCGTTTTTAGAATCCTGCAAGCCAAAGGAGCCCTTACAGAATTACTTCAGTTACACATAGGTGTCGAAGAAAACTTTGTGTGGTTTGTCCTGCCCTGCCGCGATGTCGTCCACCTCACCTGAGCTGCTCCATCGACAGAAGCATCCACCATACCAGACATCACGACTCCTGACCATCTTTCGCCGCCTCAGATCTCCTTCCCTGCCGCCGGCATCCACCGCAACTGCATCACCATCATCGACTCAGCAGATGAACCTGAGGAGTTCACGGGTCCACAAGAGAGGTCGCACTCTTTTGTTTCTGCTTATGTAATGCATTGCTTAATATTACCTGCTACTTTATCGTCCTGTTCACCTCTTAGACTCCAAGTGAGGTCCAAATTAATATTCAAAATTGAGTTTTAAAATTACTTGTGGGGCACATATCAAGGCAGTAATGAATAGTATCTCTGTCTATTATCTGGTTCACCTAGGGTATGCCTATGTTGTTCATTTTGGGTGGGAAACAAACAGTAAAGCAATCATCATCTGTCTTTTTATTAAATTAAAGCTATCATCAGCCTGCTATCATTATTTTTGGATCCATCAACTGGTTGTTACCATCACTCTAGATTTCTGCATGCTCTCCTTACATAATCTCACTATATTTTTTTCGTATGCATGTCAGATATTGTACACAGTCATGCTGAACATGTAGAGAAAAAGAGAAGAGTTTTGCGCGTCAATACAATGTCATGCAGACATCGCTCCATGGTGGGTTCAATGGCAAACCCTCCCTGCCCCCCTCCAGATTGTAATCCAGAGGAAGATATCTGTTCTGAGGCGGATTCATATGCAGCTGACCACTCCTATTTACCCCCCGAGGTGTTTGCTCTAACTTGGCATGATGATGTTGGTCATATCATGCATATGTTGCCTTGCAGTGCCTACTTTCCGACTTTCGACATCATATATGTCATCTGCTTAGTTTAGACATGTTCTGTAATGCCACCTGTTTAGTTTCTATATCATATATGAGAATTATGCAATCTCATCTCTTTTAGCCAGCCATAATATATATGAAATATGCACTGCCATCATATTTAACCAGGCATCATATATTTGAATGATATCTTGGCAATCCTTTTCTTCATTACATTTCCATTTGTCGACAATGTTTGTACATTCAGCTACTCTTCCTGTGAATCAGCCATTCGAGTGGGTGATGGAAAAATCTGGAGTGAAAACAAGGTCAGAGCAGACAGTGCTACCTGTCGAAGCAGATCTCTTGCTGGGTCTTGATAGCTCCTCAGAGATGGATTCAGAGACAGATGACCAGTCCTATTCCCCCACCGAGGTGTATGCCCTAACTTGGCACGGTTATACTGCTCATATCATGCATATGGTGTCTTGCATTGCATAGTTTAGACATCATATACACAATATTCAACACCATGTTCTTAGTTCAGACATCATATATGCGAATGCCCTCTGCTTAGTATATAAATCACATATGTGAATTAAATCATGTGATCCTGATTACTTAGATAACATGTATGTGAATTATGTCATGCGAACCTGTTTACTAAAGACATCATATAATTATATCATGCCATCCTGTTTAGTTATTTATCATATCTTTGAATTATGTCATGCTATGCTATCCAGTTTAGATAGACATCATATATGTGAAATTATGTCATGCTATCCTTTTTAGTTAAACAATATACATGTGAACTATTTCATGCACTCTTTTTCCCACACTATCTATTGCATCTGTCTCTCATACAAGGTCTGTACATTCAACTATGTTTCCTGTTTATCAGCCATTTGAATTGGAGCGGGTGATGGCAGTATCTAGCGGAGTAAAAACACGGTCTCCAAGTAAAACAGTGCTACCTCTTGGTGGAGATAGCACCCCGGTTGTACATGCATGAGAACCAGCCCTACCACACATAACCCAGACTCTCACAGATTGTACCCCTACTGTGATGGACAGAGAACTAGCTTCACCCAATCTAACCCCAACCCCAGCAGATAGTAACCTAGTTCCTGTTGCACAACACCATCTCCACCACAGAGCTCCCAAACAAGAGCAGTTAGTAAGGCAGCTCCAGTGCCCAAAGCGCCAGTACTACCACGGCGAACCCCAACTCCACCAGTTAGTACACCTATTCCTATGGAGGAAGCACAACCAGCCATTCGTAGTTTAGCATCTATCGCATTTGATGTTGTTAAATCCTATGTGCGTATCTTCCCATCATGGAAATATTATACTGAAGATGAAGGAAAATGCCAGTTGCAGGTGTTCGTCCAGGAGTTATGTGTAAGTAATGTTATTCATGGCAATTACTTTGCTTTGTCCCATACATTCTACCTCCATGATGGTTATAATACAACAAATGTTCCCATTTTTCTTTATAGAGAAGGACCGATTTGGAAACTCAAGATGAGATAACCTGTGCTAATACCTCTACTATCTTCAAGAATGCTTGGTGGCAGTATCAGAATTACCTGAAGAAAACGTACTTCACTGGCAAAGAAACTCATCAAATTCCCTTACGTTCTCCTGAGACACATTTACGGGATGATGACTGGGAACGCCTTGTTCTGTACTGGTCCCGAACCAAGAATGTGGTAAGGTCTATGAGCTCATTTTTTATTTTTAAGTACTATATGCCTGCATCTTACTGTACTCTGTTCATGTAGAAGAAGTGCTTAAACCTGAAGAACAACTGTTCTCTTTTAAGATTCCATTGCTATCGTGCATACTGCTTTGCTCTTGTATCACTGTATTTACTAATACAAACTTATTTTTAAATTGAAGGATCCAATCAAAACTCCAATGGCACAACAGGTATGTTTAAGCATGTTTCTTTAACAGGTTTGCTCTTATAAATAGCTCTGTTGATTTCAATTTCAATTGTGTATACAGTTGACTTCTCATACCATGCACATTACTAGCATCACATGTAGACCCGTGGTACCCATATGAAATCTTGTTCTGCCGTGTAGTTTCCCACGCTTTGTATTCTTTCAATGCTGCTTTGTCTTGAACCGATATGATTTGAACCGTGTCTCTATTTTGATTTGGCAAGACAATGCAGTGACCATAGGACATAGATATATGTTTGTTTGATGCTTTTATTATGTACTAGTTGGCAATAGAAGACTTGGTAGTTTAATCCTGTCCACCTTACTAATGAACTGGTTCACCGAAATGAGTTTCATATACTACATGCTAAACGTGTTATGTGTTTGCTTGTTTCTTCTTTTAGAATGCTGACAGAATATTGGGGAAGAGTACCTTATTAAGCAATGATAAAGGAAGTAATGCAGATAAGGTTCAGGATAGTGAGACATCCTTGTTGGTCTCCAACAAAGCTGATAAAACAGCTAAGGAAAACTATCTTGAAGACAGTGAGACAACCCCAAAGTCCTGTCTTGGTTTAGTGTTTGAGTTACTGGCCACTACCGCTGGCACAAGCTGTTCGAACTCACTGTCTGTATCAGCTCGGTTTCTTGAGTCTCAACTACAAGTTGAAAGACATCAATCAGCTGTGCTGCGATAAGAAGCCGAAGGACTGCGGAAGTCCCTGGAGAATTCAGATGCATACTTTCTGGTGCAACAGCAAGCGTTGGATGATTTTAGCGCCAAACAGAAGAAAGCTAATAAGCTTGCTAAGCTTATTGCCAGCATGGTGGATACCCAGGATAACGTTTCTTGACCTCTTCTGAAGTTGTTTCAGTTATGGACTTGTTTTGCTGCCGCGTTTATTTGCACTGGTGGCCAATTTAGACGGCCAGTGTATGTAATATGCTGCTTTGTTCCCTATATTTGCACTGGTGATGAACTTTGATGCCCAGTGGATGTAATATGTGTAATAGCTGTAATAGCCTAGCGTTATTTGCTTGCTTATTTATTTCCTTATTGTCTTCTTTAGTTGTTTGCTTGTAGTCACTGCAGTTCTTTTTCCGCGTTTTTCTAGTGGCCACAATAACCTATTTTTATAACTAGGCCAGAATAACCATGGCAACATACGAACCGTTGTAACCATGGTCCTGCTACCTGCTGTAGTGACCATGGGCCTCCTATGGGCCGTAGGATCCATGGGCCTTCTACGGGCCTTAGGATCCACGGGCCTTCTATTGGCCGTATAATGAATGGGCCTTCTACGGGTCGTATAATCGTTTGGCCAAACATGGGCCGTACTATTCGTGGACCAATAACGGTCCGCAAAATGGGCCGTAAATGGGCTAGAGTGGGAATCGTCTGTTTATGGCCCGACCATAACGGGCCGTTAATAGGCCGTATTTGATGACACTATGAAAACAGCCCAACGGGTTAACGGGCCACAAATGGGCCGATTGTAACCACTGGCTGAATTTGGCCCACAAGCGGAACAGGCGAGTAATGGACCGTAAGTAACCGAATTCTGGAAATGAGCCCAGGAATAAATGGCCCCTTAGAAGGTCGAAAGTTAACACGGGCTGGAAACGGCCAACAGAATAATGGGCCGTTAATGGGTATAAAGCGATACACTGTTCATTATGGGCCAGTTTCACCTTGGGCCTTTAATGGGCCCAGAGTTACAAAGGGCCTCGTATGGGCCAAAAGACGTCATGGGCCATACATGGGCCGGAAGTTACAACGGGCTGGAATCATATTGGACGGCCCAGATGACGCTACTAGGCCTAATTCGGATAGGCCATAACGGGCCATGAGTTAGCGGGCTGTAAATGGGCTATATGCGAACAGGCCGTTAACAGGCTTTCCGTGGGCCGGCCCGCTACCTTTTCACCAAGTCAAATGGGCCGGCCTTTTCACCGGAATGGGCCTCTGTTGGGCCATGCCACATGTCGACGTATCATAGGCGCCTCCGGTCCAATGAGTGGATGACATCTGTCCCAACGATGAGCTGACACGTGGTTCTTCTGGCCATTGAGAATTTTACACGTGGAAAATCCCCATTGCTCCGGGCTGTTAACGGGTTATCGGATCCAAACCCGAACCCGATAGCTTAACGGCGACCCATTACGGTGGATGCCACGTGTCGGTTACCCTTGACGAAAGCACTTCCATGACGCACCATTTATCGTCATGGAAGTGGACACTTCCATGATGATAATTTTCGTATTGTCATGGAACACTTCTACGACAGCACAGGTATGACTATCTTGATTCTGTCATACAATCGTCATGGATGTACATGCATGACAGGAAACATGACCTACTGTGACAAACACATATCATCACGGAAGTGTTTTTTTTTGTAGTGCAACACTAACAACACTTGTAATGTGCATGACATGAGAACATAACTGTTTATACAACTGAAACTGAAATCAACATAGATCAAGTTACAATAGTAAACCAGTTAAAGAAACAAGTTTAAAACATACCTGTTGCGCCATTCAAGTTTCAGTTGGATCCTTCAAATTTGAAATTAGTTGCTATGAGTAAATACAGTGATTCAAGAGAAAAGGAGTATGCACCATAGCTACGGAATCTGACCTGAGAACAATTCTTCTTCTGCTTTAAGCATTGAGTTGTGTTTCGCAGTGGTGGTCCTTGTGATTTCATTAGTGCAGTTGCCTTACTAACTGCTCCTGTTTGGGTGCTTTGTGGTGGAGATGGTGTTGTGTGAACTGGAACTGGGTTACTATCTGCTGGGGTTGGGGTTAGATGGGGTGTAGCTGGTTCTCTGTCCAACGGGGCAGGGCTACATTCTGCGAGAGTCCGGGTTATGTGTGGTGGGACTGGTTCTTGGGCAAGTACAACTGTGGTTTTATCTGCATCGACGGGTAGCACTGTCTTTTCTGAAGACCATGTTTTTACTCCCTTTGATACTGCCATTACCCCCTCTAATTCAAATGGCTGATAAACAAGAAAAGTAATTGAATGTGCATGCATTGTATGATAGAGAGGTGCAATGGATAGTGGGGAATAAAAGCGGGCATGAAATAATTCACATTTATGTTATCTAACCAAACAAGATAGCATGACACAATTTCACATATATGATGGCTAACTAAACATGATAGCATGACACAATTTCACATATATGATGGCTAACTAAATATAATGACTATGTAAACATGATGACATGATATAACTATATGATGTCTTTATTAAATAGGTTGGCATGCCATAATTCACATACATGTCGTCTATGGAAACATGATGGCATGATATAATTCATGGATAGAATGACATAATTCAAAATATGATGACTATGTAAACAGGAAGAGATGATATAACTATAATATGTCTTTATTAAATAGGTTGGCATGCCATAATTCACATACATGATGTCTAAGTAAACATGATGGCATGATATAATTCACATATATGATTTATATACTAAGCAAGCACTATTGTAGGATGGTCCAAACGCGACACTACAGTCAGAGACCCTTCGACGATACTGTGTGTGATGCATTAATCGCAAACGGTGATGTAATAAAACTTTAAAAAAAGATACAAAACATTTGCAATGGTAGAGACATCAAACACGATTCAAATTATAATTGTGTGTGCGATGCGTCGCATATAGTTCACTTGAATGAACTGTTTGCGATGAGCTTAACAACAGAAATGGGAAGCCATATGAAGGTGTGTGTGATATACGGCATACAATTCACCCGAATGAACTGTTTGTGATTAGGTAACACAACAGAAACGGTCAGGCAAATCAAGGTGTGTGCGACAGACGACATACAGTTCACTCGATGTTTACAAGTGACAATATGTGTGTGATACCAGGCAAACATGTCACTTGGGTGAACTGTTTACGATGATAAAAAATAACAAAGGGGAGAAGAAGGCCAGATTTGGGGGCTGCGAGAGGAAAGAGACGATAGAGAGTGAAGAGATGATATTTATGGTGTCCCTAACCCTTACTGACAGTTGCTACAGTTGTTTCGTGTACAATTATGTGTGCACAAAAAACTCTAAAAATGCAAACGAGTTGTTTGCGATGGCTAGGAGCATCGCACATGATGCGTGGTGCGAGAACTCGTGTGTGATGATTTGTAAGTTACACATACGTGTCATTATGTTAGCACGTGTGTGATAGCACGTGACACAGCATACGGTTGTGTGCTCCACTTAGTCTTCCCGCGCAGCCGTAGGGGTAAATTGTAAAACCCTCAATCCCTAGCCAGCTGCTAGCTATAAATAACCACAACAATGGCCGGCGGCGTTGACTAACTATTGATCCCCTTGCTAGCTAGTTACCCACGCATACCGGCATGCCCCCAACGGTCGATGACGTGATGGAGTTGGGCGACGGCGGAATCGAGGAAAAAGGCACGATGGTCGGCTTGGCAGTCGACGGCCATGCTGCCGCCTCTCCCAACAATGGCCTGAGGAAGCAGGAAACACGGTACAAGCAAGCCGCTAGGTTAGCCAGGGTCATCCTAAAAGTGGCCAAGGACCGCCAGCAGGCGATACTGCTGGCTCGGCACAGAGTGCGGCGGATGGTGCGGGCGGCGGAGCAGGAACCGCGACGACGCTAGGACAACTGCGGCAGTGGCGTCCGCCACACGAGGCATGGGCTTATGTCCCAGATGGAGGAGGGCGCAACACCGGACATTGTCGGGGCATGCCTGGGGCCCATCATGGCAGCCCTGGCGAGAGCCAACATCATCTCACCGGACGTCGCCGGGGCAGACCAGGCGGTCGCGGTAGCCCTAGTGAGTGCTGCTCCCGAGGCAGTATAGGTGATCCCCGATGTCGAGGCTGCCCCAGCCTGGATCGATCAAGGTGTGTAGGTCATCGACTTGGCGGCCTCCGCTCCCACTGAGCCCAGGATGGACACGCTGATGGACGATGGCAGCTATGCGTGCTAGGTCGGCGTCAGGTGCACAATAGCTCTTTTATGTGCGCGCGGTTCGTTATATTCTTGTAAATTAGCAAGCTAATGGTTTGTAAATTACTCATCGAACTAGGATCTGGTCCAATGGGATGGCATATGTGTATATTATCTGAATTTGCAATATGGACAATTAATATGCAAATGCCTTTTGGACATCGGTGCTGATCGCCACGTCGAAAGCATGGACATTTTCTACTCTACCGGGCACACGCTTAAACTGAATGAATTGTGTACGATACTAATACTTTCAATGAAAATTTAATAACTTGGCTAACAACATTTGAGTAACATATATATAGTGGTGACACTTTTCAACAAAAGGCGGATCTTGGTAACACGGTACTTAACAATTCCGAACTTAACAATTTTGATAACCATATGGTCCATATCTACATACTTAACATAGTAACAACTAGCACATTTTAAGAGGCCGAGGGCCAACAACCACAACTATCTGCTGGAAGCAGCTTGATCACGGCGACTTGGCATCTCGTCAATGAACAGGAAGAACCCTCCTATGCCTTGGTAGAGCATGAGTATAACAATGTCTCCAATTTTCCAATGTGGATGGATGCATTGCCACGACAAGCGAGAACTTGTTAATTTGAATGGTTCCATTTCTGCGGGAAATGCAGTACCTTGCAATTACTTTGGCATTATTAGCAGGCACAAGTGTAATTCGATCACGCCGGGAAATCGATTCAGGAACAGCTGCAGCGGGCAATTTCTGTTGCAATGTAAAATAAAAACCAATTGTAACATATCGTTGAAACTATATATAGTTTATGAACATCAACATAAAAATAAGACTTTGTACTAGCGTTTTGTGCACACAATTGGTCTTGTTCAATGTGTGCACCAGAGGTAGAATTAATCCAATCCAAAATCCAACATTCATATGTTGTGCTATCTTTGTTGGATTATCAACAAATTTTATGACATGATTCAAGTATTTCCAGTGAAATTTGGTACGCTGATTAACATACAGATCATTAACTATGCATCCAACATATCCTGCTTAAAAGGTGGAAATGTATTATTTATTCAGAACACGGTAGAAAAATAGTGGGCATAAATTGGTAAATAGAATTTGTTACTGCCTGGGAACAGAGTCAGAAAATGAAATCACAGTTGGTTGCTTAAATAATGATCACTTAGTCAGAACAAATACTCCGATTTTGCTAAGTAATATGCCAGCACGGAGAAAGTTGAAAGAACACTAACCTCGATCAGACTGTGATTGGCTGATGAAACTGGGGAAGTAAACATCCATGTTAATTAGACCAGGTTGTTGTGCGCGCACTAGAATTTTATTGCCAGCTTTCAGTTCATAAAACTTAGAAAATTTTCTCCAAAGGTCTTCATCAAAATAGGAGAGACCATCTTTATCATGTTTTATCCTAACTGTCATTGTAAATCCATGTTGCGTTGTCAATATGACATCCATGGAGTCATCAACAAAGTAAAGCCCAAGATTTCCTTTTACTCGTGTTCTTGCAAAGCAAGGGATGTACTGCTTGAAATGGAAATTAAATTAGATATATTGAAATAACAAAGCAACATGGAAATATGGGACTAATTGAGAGTACAGAACAATATATAGCTGAAAGCAAAGTACAAAAATAGATAATTAAAAATAGATAATGTAACAAAGATTTGATGCAAATATGAGAGTAATTGCATGAAATATACAACATTAATTTGCCTAATTTAGAAAACAAATCGTCTTCGACATCTAGGCTACATGTGGCACCGTACCTTTTATCCAAATGTATCAATATACGGTATATGTTCATGAATTTAGGCCACGCCGACCATGGTACGGTGAGATTGAACATACTAAGAGCTCCCTGAAGTCATCTGGAATGGTGAGATATAACTTCTTTTCTGACTGCCCGCGACCACACTTGCCCGATTTGTGCTCGCACTATGGACACTTGAATGAAAACCCTCGAATCAACTAGAAGAAAAATGAATCCACGGCGATTTCCGCCGGTTGATTAACAGCGACGGGCAGACTGCGATAATAGATGAGTGAATATTTCGCTAAATTAATTACCTTTTCCTTGAGAAAATCCCCTGCCCAATCCCGTAGAAAACCCCAATCGACCAGAGTCCAGAAAGTTGGTGCAAGCCGGTGCAGATAGGCGGCGGCAAGCGGTAGGGGCGAAATCCCGTGCCGTTTGGAGTGCGACCTCTGCCCATCGACGACAGTCGTCGAGCTTAAGGGTGACCACCGCGATTGAAGTTGATGAGGTGCAGAGTTGTGGAGGAGTGCGCGGTGAGTGGGTGGGGACGAAGTGGGCAGGGGGTGAAGGTTTTCTTTTTTCCTTTTGGATGTGTGGGTGAACGCACACGGTTCGTAGAGGCGATGGAGATGAACCATGTGCGATAGTAAATCACTGAGATTGAAGGGGAACCCAAATTTCCTTCCTCGTTTGTCATCCAGTTTTTTCTATGACCACCATACCCCCTCGAATGCAATGTGTTCAAATTTGGCATTTTTCCGGGCTCATTTACCATATTTAGGCAATTATGTGCCTTTTCTAGGCATTAATTCACATAATTCAAATTCAAACAATCAGTGCATGAAAAAGTGCACAAAAACGGTCTGGAAAACTAGGATCATGGTATTTAGTAAATTCCCATGCCTTTTACAAGGAATGGGCAGAGATCTCAAGGATATATGTGGCAAGAGTAAACCACAAACGTGTCATTTATTGGTTTTTCAACTATAGAAAAATGAAGAACATGCTTGAAAAACACGACGTCTGGCATGGTACCATGGTATGGCCTCACCATGCCCTGGTAAAAATTTGAGAAGGTTTGGATTATGTCATCATGCATGCTCTTTCATAAATCGAACCATCACCGAGGAAGTTTCATGGTTTCGAGAGGGAAATCACCAAGATTGAAGGGGAATCCAAATTTCATTCGTCCTTTGTCCTTGAGTTTATTTCTCTGATGAACATACACCCTGCAAATCACCGTGTTCAAATTTGGCACTTTTTCAGGCTCATTTACCATATTTAGGCAATTATGTGCATTTTATTGGCATTAATGCACATGATTCAAATTCAAACAATCGGTGCATGAAAAGGTGCATAAAAATGGTCTAGAAAACCATGCTCGTGGTATTTAGTAATTTCGCATGCCTTTTACAAGGAATGGGCAGAGATCTCAAGGATATGTGTGGCAAGAGTCAACCACAAACGTGTCATTTATTGGTTTTTCAACTATAAAAAAATGAAATACATGCTTGAAAAACATGACGGTGCCATGGTATGGCCTCACCAAGCCCTGGTAAAAATTTGAGAAGGTTTGGCTTATGTCACTACAAAAAAAAACCACTTCCGTGATGATACGTGTTTGTCACAGTAGGTCACGTTTTCTGTCATGCATGTACATCCATGACGATTTTATGACAGAATCAAGATAGTCATAACTCACCCTGGGCATAAAAACCGAAGACCGAAAACCGAACCCGAAAAGACCGAGACCGAACCCAAAAAGACCGAACTAGAAAAGACCGAATAAAATACGGTCTGCGCAAACAGAAGACCGAACTAATTACGGTCTGTTTGGTCCTCCTGTCTTAAAGACCAAATAGACCATATAGACCGAACTAAAAAAGCCCATACACAAGACTGCAGGACCATATTTACCAAAGGCCCATCCGGCCAGCCCAAGGTCATGAGCGAGATACACACATCTCATGATTCACAGGCAACCAGCTGCTGCACTCTCGTAATTCTCAAAAAAAAAAAAAACTGCCGCACTCTCATTCCTTCTTTTCTTCACAGCCATCCGAGCTGCAGTTCATCACAACCTTGTCCTCTTACATGTTGGTCACCGGCTCGCTGTCTACTGTCTTCTTCCCGTGCTCCATCTTGCATCTGAAGGTAAGAAAGCATACAATACAACTGCTACTTGTCTGAATTTTCTTACGTACAGATGCACATCTATACACACATTTGTTGTCTCAGTACATATGCACCTCTGTACATACATGCAGTTTGTTACTAAAAATAATATGAATATGAGTTATAGCAATTAATTTGGTCTGTTTGGTCGGGACCGAAGACCAAATAATAAAGACCGAAGACCGAATAGTGAAGAACCGAAAATACCGAAATTATTATGGTCTTCAATTATGGAAAACTGAATTCTTGGAAGACCGAAAAGACCAGACCGAACAAACCGAAAAGACCGAATGCCCGGGCTGAGTCATAACTATGCTGTCATAGAAGTGTTCCATGACAATACCAAAATTATCATCGCGGAAGTGTCCACTTCCATGACGATAAATGGCGCGTCATGGAAGTGCTTTCATCAAGGGTTACCGACACGTGGCTTCCACCGTAACGGGTCGCCGTTAACCAATCGGGTTCCGGTTTGGATCCGATAACCCGTTAATAGCCCGGACCAATGGGGATTTTCCACGTGTAAAATTCTCAATGGCCAGAGGAACCACGTGTCGGCTCAGCGTTGGGACAGATGGCATCCACTCATTGGACGGGAGGCGCCTATGATACATCGACACGTGGCACAACCCAACAAAGGCCCATTCAGGTGAAAAGGCCGGCCCGTTTGACATGGTCAAAAGTTAGCGGGCCGGCCCACAGAAAGCCTGTTAACGACCTGTTCACATATAGCCCATTTACAACCGGCTAACTCATGGCCCGTTATGGCCTATCCGAATTAGGCCCAGTAGTGTAATCTGGCCCGTCCAATATGATTCGAGCCCATTGTAACTTCTGGCCCATGTAAGGTCCATGATGTCTTTCGGCCCATACGAGGCCCTTTGTAACTCTAGGCCCATTAAAGGCCTGTGCTGAAACTGGCCCATAATGAACAGTGTATCGCTTTATACCCATTAACGGCCCATTATTCCGTTGGGCCGTTTCCAGCCCGTGTTAACTTTCGGCCTTCTAAGGGCCCATTTATTTTTGAGCTCATTTCTAGCATTCGGTTACTTACGGTCCGTTACTGGCCTGTTCCACTTGTGGGCCAAATTCAGCCCGTGGTTACAGTCGGCACGTTTGTGGCCCATTAACACATTGGGCTGTTTTCATAGCGTCATCAAATACGGCCCATTAACGACCCGTGATGCCCGTCGATAGAATTAAGCCCGTTATACATTTCGGCCTATTAACGACCTGTTATGGTTGGGCCATAAACAGATGATTTCCACTCTAGCCCATTTACGACCCATTTTGCGGACCGTTATTGGACCACGAATAGTACGGCCCATGTTTGGCAAATCGATCATACGACCCGTAGAAGGCCCATTGACTATACGGCCCATAGAAGGCCCATGGATCCTACGACCCGTAGGAGGCCCATGGTCACTACAACAGGTAGCAGGACCATGGTTACCACGGTCCGTATGTTGTCCATGGTTATTGTGGCCTACTTATAAAAAATATGTTATTGTGGCCACTAGAAAAACACGGAAAAATAACTGCAGTGACTACAAGCAAACAACTAAACAAGACAATTAGAGAATAAATAAGCAAGCAACTAACGCTAGGCTATTATGGCTATTACACATATTACATCCACTAGGCATCAAAGTTCGCCACCAGTGCAAATATAGGGAACAAAGCAGCATATTACATACACTGGCCATCTAAATTGGCCACCAGTGAAAAAAACGCGGCAACAAAACAAGTCCATAACTGAAACAACTTCAGAAGAGCTCAAGAAACATTATGCTGGGTATCCACCATGCCTGCAATAAGCCTAGCAAGCTTATTAGCTTTCTCCTGTTTGGCGCTAAAATCCTCCAACGCTTGCTGTTGCACCAGAAAGTATGCATCTGAATTCTCAAGTGACTTCCGCAGTCCTTCGGCTTCTTGTCGCAGCACAGCTGATCGATGTCTTTCAGCTTGTAGTTGAGACTCAAGAAACCGAACTGATTCAGACAATGAGTTCGAAGAGCTTGTGCCAGCGGTAGTGGCCAGTAACTCGAACACTACACCATGACAGGACTTTGGGGTTGTCTCACTGTCTTCAAGAT
This sequence comes from Thinopyrum elongatum, assembly GCA_011799875.1. NCBI lineage: Eukaryota > Viridiplantae > Streptophyta > Magnoliopsida > Poales > Poaceae > Thinopyrum > Thinopyrum elongatum. Next base: position 172,767,066 of record CM022298.1, on the reverse strand, counting down.
AGTTTTCCTTAGCTGTTTTATCAGCTTTGTTGGAGACCAACAAGGATGTCTCACTATCCTGAACTTTATCTGCATTACTTCCTTTACCATTGCTTAATAAGGTACTCTTCCCCAATATTCTATCAGCATTCTAAAAGAAGAAACAAGCAGACACATAACAGGTTTAGCATGTAGTATATGAAACTCATTTCGGTGAACTAGTTCAGTAGTAAGGTGGACATGATTAAACTACCAAGTCTTCTATTGCCAAGTAGTACATAATAAAAGCATCAAACAAACATATATCTATGTCCTATGGTCACTGCATTGTCTTGCCAAATCAAAATAGAGACACGGTTCAAATCATATCAGTTCAAGACAAAGCAACATTGAAAGAATACAAGTGTGGGAAACTACACGGCACAACAAGATTTCAGATGGGTGCCACGGGTATACATGTACAACAATACTATTGGCTCTGTTGTGATGCTAGTAATGTGCATGATATGCAAAGTCAATTGTATACACAATTGAAATTGAAATCAACAAAGCAATTTAGAAGAGCAAACCTATTAAAGAAACATGCTTAAACATACCTGTTGTGCCATTGGAGTTTTGATTGGATCCTTCAATTTAAAAATAAGTTTGTATGTGTAAATACAGTGATACAAGAGCAAATCAGTATGCACCATAGCAATGGAATCTTAAATGAGAATAGTTGTTCTTTAGGTTTAAGCACTTGTTCTACACGAACAGAGTACAGTAAGACGCAGACATATAGTACTTAAAAATAAAAAATGAGCTCATAGACCTTACCACATTCTTGGTTCGGGACCAGTACAGAACAAGGCGTTCCTAGTCATCGTTCCGTAAATGTGTCTCAGGAGTACATAAGGGAATTTGATGAGTTTCTTTGCCAGTGAAGTATGTTTTCTTCAGGTAATTCCAATACTGCCACCAAGCATTCTTGAAGATAGCAGAGGTATTAGCACAGGTTACCTCATCCCAAGTTTCCAAATCGGTCCTTCTCTATAGAGAAAATGGGAACATTTGCTGTATTATAACCAGCATGGAGGTAGAATGTATGGGACAAAGCAAAGTAATTGCCATGAATAACATTACTTACACATAACTCCTGGACGAACACCTGCAACTAGCATTTTCCTTCATCTTTAGTATAATATTTCCATGATGGGAAGATACGCACATAGGATTTAACAACATCAAATGCGATAGATGCTAAAGTACGAATGGCTGGTTGTGCTTCATCCACAGGAATAGGTGTACTAACTGGCGGAGTTGGGGTTCGCCGTGGTAGTACTGGGGCTTTCGGCACTGGAGCTGCCTTACTAACTGCTCTTGTTTGGGAGCTCTGTAGTGGAGATGGTGCTGTGTCAACTGGAACTGGGTTACTATCTGCTGGGGTTAGGGTTAGATTGGGTGAAGCTGATTCTCTGTCCATCGCACTAGGGGTACAATCTGTGAGAGTCTAGGTTATGTGTGGTAGGGCTGGTTCTCGTGCATGTACAACCGGGGTGCTATCTCCACCAAGAGGTAGCACTATTTTTATTTGAAGTCTGTTTTTACTCCGCTAGATACTGCCATCACCCGCTCCAATTCAAATGGCTGATAAACAAGAAACGTAGTTGAATGTACAGACCTTATATGTGAGACAGATGCAATAGATAGTGTGGAAAAAAGAGGGCATGAAATAGTTCACATGTATATTGTTTAACTAAAAAGGATAGCATGACATAATTTCACATATACGATGTCTATCTAAACTGGAGAGCATAGCATGACATAATTCAAAGATATGATGACTAACTAAACAGGATGGCATGAGATAATTATATGATGTCTTTAGTAAACAGGTTCGCATGACATAATTCACATACATGTTATCTAACTAATCAGGTTCGCATGATATAATTCACATATGTGATTTATATACTAAGCAGAGGGCATTTGCATATATGTTGTCTGAACTAAGAACATGGTGTTGAATATTGTGTATATGATGTCTAAACTGTGCAATGCAAGACACCATATGCATGATATGAGCAGCATAACCATGCCAAGTTAGAGCATACACCTCGGCGGGGGAATAGGACTGGTCATCTGTCTCTGAATCCATCTCCGAGGAGCTATCGGGGCCCAGTAAGAGATCTGCTTCGACAGGTAACACATTCTGCTCTGAAGACCTTGTTTTCACTCCAGATTTTTCCATCACCCACTCAAATGGCTGATTCACAGGAAGAGTAGTTGAATATACAAACATTGTTGACAAATGGAAATGTAATGAAGAAAAGTATTGGCAAGATATCATTCAAATATATGCTGCCTGGTTAAACAGGATGGCATTGCATATTTCACATATATTATGGCTGGCTAAAAGAGATGAGATTGCATAATTCACATATATGATATGGAAACTAAACAGGTGGCATTACAGAACATGTCTAAACTAAGCAGATGACATATATGATGTCGAAAGTAGGCACTGCAAGGTAACATATGCATGATATGACCAACATCATCATGCCAAGTTAGAGCAAACACCTCGGGGGGTAAATAGGAGTGGTCAGCTCCATATGAATCCACCTCAGAACCGATATCTTCCTCTGAATTACAATCTGGAGGGGGGGGGGGGGTTGCCATTACACCCACCATGGAGCAATGTCTGCATGACATTGTATTGCCGCGCAAAACTCTTCTCTTTTTCTCTGCATGTTCAGCATGACTGTGTACAATATCTGACATGCATACGAAAAAAATGTAGTGAGATTATGTAAGGAGAGCATGCAGAAATCTAGAGTGATGGTAACAACCAGTGGATAGATCTAAAAATAATGATAGCAGGCTGATGATAGCTTTAATTTAATAAAAAGACAGATGATGATTGCTTTACTGTTTGTTTCACACCCAAGATGAACAACATAGGCATACCCTAGGTGAACCAGATAATAGACAGAGATACTATTCATTGCTGCATTGATATGTGCCCCACAAGCATTATAAAACTCAAGTTTGAACATTAATTTGGACCTGACTTGGAGTCTAAGAGGTGAACAGGACGATAAAGTAGCAGGTAATATTAAGCAATGCATAACATAAGCAGAAACAAAAGTGTGCGACCTCTCTTGTGGACCCATGTACTCCTCAGGTTCATCTGCTGAGTCGATGATGGTGATACAGTTGCGGTGGGTGCCAGCGGCAGGGAAGGAGATCTGAGGCGGCGAAAGACGGCCAAGAGTCGTGATGTCTGGTATGGTGGATGCTTCTGTCGATGGAGCAGCTCAGGTGAGGTGGACGACGTGGCGGCAGGAGCAGGACAAACCACACAAAGTTTTCTTCAACACCTATATGTAACTGAAGTGATTCTGTAAGGGCTCCTTTGGCTTGCAGGATTCTTAAAATGCAGGGATAGAAAAAACACCGGAATAGGATAGGAATTCACGTGGGAAACAGAGCATTTGTAAACACAGGATTTCTGTCAACTTGGGTGCTTGGTTCACAGGAATTGGAAGAGCAGAAGAATGCAAAGAAACATGGCCAAATTAAAGTGAAACCATATGAAAGTGTGTACAGTTAGATTGTTATTCTGCCACTAATGCGCTTAGTCTTGTTTTCATGCATAGGATTTTGAAAAGTAGGTCCAGGTGGATGTTTTGCTCCATTCCTTTCAACGAGATACATGAATAATTGAATAGTAGAGTACCATAGGAAAATTTCCTATTGCTATGTTTTTCCTTCACTTTTTCCTTTGAATCAAAATAGCCCTAATGGATCGACATGAATGTAGAGTAATAAGTGATGCGACAAGTGTACAACCTCTTTGGCATAGCCGTGTCGACCTCAGCATCATTGGGTTTGTCGCTGAAGAAGTTGCGGCAGAGGTGGCTATCGGAGGTGTGGAGGAAGATCTGAGGCTTCTGTAGACGGTGTCTAGGGTACTGCTCTGTTGTGATGGATTGTTTTGTCGTTGGAGCAGCTCCGGCGAGCCGTAAGACGTCGAGGCTGAAGCAGTACAAGACATACATCTTTAATCTCAAGTGGGATTCTAATAGCATCTCCAATAGATGATGTAAAATACATTACCAAAAAGTGATAGACGTAAAATTTACAACACCAAAAACACGTGACTACAACATATGAGGTAAAACTATTGCCTCTGAACTTAACTGTCGAAACTAAAATTTACTGTGGAATCTGAATGTTACTGTCTAAACTAAACACACTGGTAGTAGAGAGGCACTTCACATGTAGTTTAGCCGCTCGAGCACTAGTAGTAGAGAAACGGTGATCTAAATCAGCAGGCGATCGACAGGAAACACTGTAGCCAATAGCAGCCAGAGCAGCAGCGCCTGGAGGAGCAGCGCGAACTAGAGCCAGAGCAGTAACTCGTGTTGCTGCAGCAGCCCGTGTACCAGCATCAGCAGCGCGAGCGAGAGCAAGAGCGGAGCAGCAGCATGAGCGAGGGGAAGAGCAGAGCAGCAGCGCGACCGAGCGAGAGACGAAGCAGCAGCAGCAGCAGGGCGAGCGAGCGAGAGCCGGGGCAGTAGCATCATCAGATCCAGCTGGTATGAACGCCGCCGCCGAGGGAGCCTCGCACTGGGGGAGAGCCGCCGTGGAGATGTCGCCGGCGGCGCCGGCTTCGAGGTAGCCGCACCATTGGGGTGCGAGATCTAGCACCGTCGGTGTCGGGAGGTCGAGTTAAGGAGAAGATGCAATGCGATGAGTGTATAACCTCTTTGGTGGCGCCGAGTAGGCCTCGGCTTCGTCCGAGGAGTCGGTGAGGATGCTGCAGTTCCGGTGGAGCAGGTTAAGGCGATGCTGTTGGGATGGACACTTTTACAGAGAAGTGCTATACAAATGGTTTTAACCCCTTTCCGCGACGGCATTCTGAACCGTCGCCGAGTGAGTGTGTGCGATAGGGGGGGTCCTTCCCACATGACCCAGAAACCGTCGGGGATAGGCCCTCCTGGCACACACGCTTGGCAAAATGAGGTCGTGTGCGACGGGCGAGCGATCAAATACGGTTATACGTACAGTTGTGCTAAAAAAATACAATTACACAGGCCAAATCGTTTCCGGTTGTAAGTACATCCCACATAGTCAGTCCCAGCTAAACGTTTCCATTCGTATGTACATTCCACACAGTCAATCCAAGGAATACGTTTCCGTTAGTATGTACATCCCACACAGTCAATCCAAGAAGTACGTTTCCGTTCGTATATACATCCCACACAGTCACTCCAAGGAAAACATTTCCGTTCGCAGGTACATCACACATAATTTTCCTCATTAAATCGTTTGTGATAGCGTTGCCATTGCACACAATATTAACAATTTTATCGTTTGCGTTATTGAATGCATCACACATGGTGCGTAGAAGAAACTGTGTGGCATAGGCTATCCATCACACACACTTTTTATGTGGTAAATGTTTGCGCAAGGTGGCCTAACGCAAACAGTTTTCAAGAGGATGTCGTGTGTGATTGTTCATTGATCCAACACAGTTTATTCCTAGAAACTGTGTGTGTTTCCTGAGGTCATCGCCCACGGTGTTTTCTCAATAACCGTTTGCAATAGAAAAACCCAATTAGCAGGCTAATTATCCTATTATTAATAATCCATTTATTAATCTAATTGACATTTCATATTAAGCACACAATATATTTCATTTTGATATTAAGGAAGCAGGATTTCATAATTGAAATACATCAGAGTACTACATCATATAGCTTCAACACTCAGCTACCCCATTACACAACTGCACCAGCACCAAGTTTCACATGCAACATCTATAACCTTTCGAAATTAGCATCATAGATGGTACATAGACAGATGAATCTCATCTGGAAAACTGCTAAAGTGGAAGGCGAATATTGAGCCTTCATTGATGTTGAAGGTCTTTGCAACTTTAGGCCAGTGCTTGTGGATGATTGACCGTCCATCCTTCATCCTCTTCAGGAACACTTCAATATTCAACCGTGGGTGTTGTATGAATGCCTTCCTCGCCTCCTGACCATACAGGTGGTTTGAGAGGTAATCATCAGTGAACTGCTTTGGAAAGGCCTGAAAACAAGGATGTGCATAGATATCTTCTCTATATTGGAAATGGGGCAAAGGAATAAAAAAGCCAAGGTATAATAGTTAGTACCATCTTGTAGTGAGATGATGTCTTCTTCATTGTGCAGACAAAGATCTTGTTATTTTTTGTCACTAATTTCTTTATCCTAACAATCTTTCTGAGTTTCTTGACTTGATCGATATTCATGGACAACTCATTCCCCCATATGCGAAAAGGGTCAAACAGTGGGTCAAAACCTCTGACAGCAGGACCTGCATGTGCAAGACCAAATTGTTAAAAACCTAAATATTAGAATGGTTCCTGCAATTGCACAATAATGTGCTATTAGACAAAGGACCATGCATGTGCAAACCTCGATTGTAAACCTCAGTGCTTCCCATTGTTTCCCTGCAACACATATAAGGTAGTTAGTGATCAGGTTAAGTGAGGGTTCGCATGCTATCAGTAAAATATGTTGATGAAAAATAAGCACATTGCAGATTCATCAGATTAATTCAAGCCACATGGAAAACACATTTATCCAAACCAAGCATGATTAAGAACTAGGAAATATAGCAATTGTATATGTTTCTCAAGTAGTAAGTGCAACCAAATTCGATTTATTCCTCACATGCACAACAATACAAAATTCTACCAACGACAATTGGACATCGCATTGCAGAATTGAACCAAGTAGTTAACTAAACACCACAACAAATTAACCAAACATTAACTGAGCACCACATTGCACAATATAACCTACTCCTAATACAAGATCAGACAGTTAACCAAACCAAGCATGCTTAACAACTTGGAAATATAGCAATTGTATTTGTTTCTCATGTATTATTACAACCAAATTCGATTTATTTGTCACATGGTATACAATAACAAAATGCACCCACAACAACTGAACATTGCATTGCAGAATTGAACCAAACAGTTAACTAAACACCATAACAAATGAACCAAATGTTAACTAAGCACCACATTGCACAATATATAACATACTAGAAGATCAGACAGTTCACCAAACCAAGCATGCTTGACAACTTGGAAATATAGCAACTGTATTTGTTTCTCATGTATTTTGTACAGATAAATTCGATTTATTTCTCACATGGAAGACAATACAAAATTGCACCCTGAAGAATTGAACATCACATTTGTAGAATTGAACCAAACAGTTAACTGAACACGACAACTAATTAACCAAACAGTTAATAAGTGAGCACCACGTTGCACGACATATAGAACATATACACTAGAGCAATAGATTGCATGGTAAAAGTAGATAGGACAATTCACTTGAATTTGTTAAGGAAAGGCAGGAGCAGCACATGCAACGGGTAAACCGAGCATGCTTAACCAGCGTAGCTAGCAAACTGAACATAAGTCCCTATAGTGAGCTAATAAGACAAGCTACTTCTCATCGTAGGAGATATCGATGATGATTGGCTCCTTGGACATGGAAGAGGGCGAGTGTCGAATTCAGGGCTCCGCAGACCCAAGAAGGTTCGAACTCTGGGGCGTGTGCGAAGATCACAACCACTCAAGCCTCGACCTCGTCACCCTACAGCCTAGCCTAGCCGGATTCGCGTGAGCGGGGAGATGAACACGGCAGTTTACCCAGGTTCGGGCCACCTTGCGGTGTAAAACCCTACTCCTGCTTTGTGGTGGATTGGCCTCACGAGGAGGTTGAGGATGAACTAGTACAGTGGATGAGCTGCCTCACGAGGGATCGGGGTGAGAATGAGTCGACCCCTTCTGCGGTGGTGGCTAACCTATATTTATAGTGGCCTCGGTCCTCTTCCCTGGAAACTTAGGCGGGAAGGGATTCCACAACAACCAATTTGAAAGGGGACAAGAGGTACACCCTATCCTGACAGAAGGTGGTCTTCTCCTACAAAGCTTCTGGTCGTGATGTAGCAGTGGGCTCGGCTATGACATCCGTCCTGCCGAGCTCGTGGTCTTGGTCTCGTTGCACCGGAATGGAAACCTTTGGAGGGCTCCTTGGGAACCCATGTCTGTCCTTGCTCCCTTAGCACCGAAAGGGAAACTGTCTCCTCTGCGCCCGCCTGGCCTTGGTCGTCATGGCTCACATCATCGCGACCTCAGGAGGCTGGGTACCTGCATAGAAATCTCCACTCCTCGGGAGGTCGCCTGGGGAGGCCGCTCCTCTGGAGGTCTTGGTGTCATCTGCCTCGCGAGGCCAGGGGGCCCTCGCGAGGGTGTTGTCTTGGTAATCCTGCAGATGGGCCGTACCAGGCCGTCGAAGGAGCCACACCGTGGGCTGCAGGCAGGCAAGTCTGGGTACCCTGGTTCCCAGAACACCGACAGTAGCCCCCGGGCCCAAGGCGTGCTCGGGCTAGCTTTGAGGCGAAGCCAAAGGTCAAGGGTGAAGCGTCGCGGGCCCCAAACGCCTGCGGGCCAGGCTTACACATGGCGCTTGACAGGACGCGGACGCCTCCGCTTCCCCACGTCGCCTTGGCAAATGCCCCGACTTGACAACTGCCTGGCGCATGCAGCACGACCATCATTGCCCGGAACGTGGAGGGGCGCCGGTTGGCCTTCGGCTTCCTATAAGAGGGCGAGGAAGGCGGATCCCCCAGCCCGTCTTCATCTTCTTGCTTCTCGCTCCTCCTTCATCTCCGTCATGCCGCCACCTTGCCGAAGTGACAATGGCGCTAGTGAGGAGGTTCTCGGCCGAAGAGAAAAGCAAAGCGCCGTGAGAGGGGCCGGAGCTGCCGCCACCAAAGAGGGGATGCGACCGTCCCCGTAAATGCACGGCCGCATCAACGGCGCCATCACGGGGGCGCAGGCGGCCACCCCTGCCAGCCCGCGTCGGCTCCAGCAACCGGGGGAGAGGCCTCTCCCGCGAAGGCGGCAACGGGGGTCCTAGCAGCCGCAGCGAAGGGGTAAGGCGCGCCGCGACCGCCCGGCCACCACGCCCGCGTGCCCGCTCGGGTGACATGGGGCGTGAGTTTGTCGTACGAGTGGAGGGCCCTCCGGGCACCTGGCTTCTGCTTCCAAGCTCCTTAGCGGAGGAGCTACCGGCAGCGGGGCCCGTTGGCCTATGGCTGCAGCCGAACGACTGCTGCAATGGGTCGTCGTGGGTGGAGGTGAAGGTCTCCTCCATCAGGCACATGGTCCTGACCCGCGGGTGGCATTCGTTTGCCCACGCCCGCGGTCTGGATGGGAGGCGCACCCTCCATTTTAAGTACGACGGAGCGGCAACGCTCCTTGTCAGGGTCTTCGGTGAGGACGACAGCCGCCTGGGGTGATGCCCGAAGGGCGACGACGATGGCGGCAACCACACCTCCTCTGACGACCGTCGACGCGGCGGCGGCGGCCTCCGCGAAGAACTTGTCCTTGACGATGGCCGCTACTCCTCCGGCAGCGATGCTTCCTCCGAGGAAGGCTTGAGCGACGACGACTACGACGAACCGCCTCGCCGCCGTGCGCGGACCAAAGAGGACGGCATGCCGCCATGCCGCCGTGTCTCCGCTCCGGAGGACGTCGAGCCACCTCACCATCATGCCCCCGTCAAGCAGGAGGAGCACTCCGACTAAGCGCGGGCGGCGGTGAAGCTAGGCCTCAGGAGCAGCGGTCCTCTGGAGGCTGCCTCTTCAGTTTTCCTTCTTTTGTTTCATACATCACAACTTATGGAGAAGCCCCCTGGGGGCGTGTAATGAACCGCGGCGCTTGCACCTTTATGTTAGTATTTCCCGTTTGCATTCTAATACTCATGTTTCTATTAATTAGAAGTTCCTCCTTGGCGCGATTAGAATAACTTAGCTTGGCACGCTAGTGACCCTTGGCAGGTCCCTTCGTCGTGGTGGCGTGCTCCTCTGGAGCTTCTCCTGGTGATGACCTAGGGGGGGGGGCTCGACAAGCTCCGGAGCCTTGAATGGCATGCCCCCGCGAGGCTTGCGGGGGCAATTTGCATAGGCCTCTGGAGCCCCCGAGCGAGGGCCGGCCGTTATTAGCGTGCCAGGGCGCGATGCCCGGCAGGGCCAGGAGGCGAGCACTCCTGAGGCCGAGGGGCCGAGATCGATGCGTGCCCGCTAGCTTGCTCGAGGGTGCCGCATGAGGATCGGACGCCAAGGCCTTGGCGAGGTGTGCGCGTGAGCGGCCTAAGCCGGCTCAGGCATACCGTGCCCAGCCCCCGCTCGTGAAGCACAATGGAGTGAGCTATGGGCAACCACTACACCGCTTAAGAACGAAAGTCAAGAGGGGAAACACTGCAAGATGCAACGAAAAGAAAAAGAAGAATTCCCTCCCTTTTTGAATAAAGATGTGAAAAGCTCAAATTCATTCCAAGAACAGCAAATTTGGTTACAAAGGCAAGCAAAAGAATAGCCGCGTCCAGCGCCTACACTAGTCTTCTAGTCTTCCCGCCAGCGCGGAGCATGGGGCTTCCACTAGGCGTGGGCATAGCCGCTGAAAGACCGTGTCATCCGCTAGCGCGGAGCATGGGGCTTCCACTTGGGCCTGGGTGGGAGTCCCCACGGGGTCGAGGAGCGACACACTGGGAGACTCCGAGGCGTGTACAGCCCCACTCATTATTACGTGAGAGTGTCACGGGTAGAACTTGCAGAGGTGCTGGATGTTCCAGGCATTCTGGATGGGGACCCCGTCCGATGTCTCCGGGCGTGCGGCGCCAGGCCTGGAGACGCGGGCGACCCTGAGCGGGCCGTCCCACATGGGTGAGAGCTTGTGGAGCCCCTCCCTAGAGAGCACCCGCCTCAGGATGAGGTCTCCCACCTCAAGGGTCCTGGAGCGGACGCTGCGGCAGTGGTACCACCGCAGCGCCTGCTGGTACCTCGCCGCACGGCGCGAGGCTTGGCCGTGGGCCTCCTCCCCGAGCATGAGATCTGTCCCCCGCGAGGCGTCCTGGCATGCCTCGTCAAACGCCAAGACCCACCGGGAGCGATGCTTGACCTCGTGCGGGAGGACCGCCTTTGCCCCGTAGACGAGGAAGAACGGGGTCTCACTGGTGGGCTTAGTCGCGGTGCTGCGGATGGACCACAACACAGACTGAAGCTCACCGAGCCAACCCCTGCCACAGGCCTCAAGTTTCTTCTTGAAGCTTCTCATCTTGAGGCACCTGAGGACCTCCGCGTTAGCGTGTTCAGCTTGGCCGTTGCTCCATGGGTGTGCCACCGAAGCACAGCATATCTGCGTTCCAAGGTTAGCACAATATGTCCTGAAGAGATTGCTCGTGAACTGGGAGCCATTGTCGGTAATGATACGGCTGGGGACCCCGAAATGGCTCACGAGGCCCCTGATGAACTTGACGGCCAAGCCAGCGGGGATGGTGCGCACGGGCTCCACCTTCGCCCACTTGGTGAACTTGTCGATGCCGACGTAGAGGTAGCGTTATCCCCCGGCCGCCCGAGGGAACGGGCCCAGGATATCCAGCCCCCAGACCGTGAATGGCCACGAGCGCAAAATGGTCTGGAGACTTTGCGCGGGCTGGTGAATCTGCTTGGCATGGAACTGGCAGGCCTCGCAGGATCGCACTGGCTCAGTGGCGTCGTTGAGCGCCGTGGGCTAGTAGAAACCGCTGCGGAACACCTTGCCAATGAGAGTGCGTGATGAAGAATGGTGTCCGCAATCTCTGCCGTGGATGTCGGCCAACAACTCATGCCCTTGCTCCTTGGATATGCATCACAGCGAGACATCGTTGGGGCGCCTTTGGTAGAGCACGCCGTCTTGCAGGCAATAAGCGGTGGCCTCGCGAGCCACATGTTCTGCATCTTCCTCTTTCTCCGGTAGAGTGCCGTGGAGTAGGTACGCCTTGAACTCCTCGGTCCAGCAGCCCTCCTGAGGCTCCAGTGCCAGGGGCAGGCAGGCTCCTGAGGTTGGACCGCAGGCCGGGGCGCCCGAGGAAGGGGCCTGAGGCGGCTCCTCCTGAAGCTGCGCTAGGCCCGCGACGGGTGGTGCTGCTGACGGCTTGAAGAGCCTCTCCTCGAAGACACCGGGCTTCTGGGGCTCGCGGCGGGATGCTCTCTTGGCGATGTCGTCTGCCTCCTTGTTCGTGCTGCGCAAGACGTGCTGCAATTCGAAGCCCAAGAAGCGTTTTTCAATTTTGCGTACCTCTTCTAGGTATGCCTCCATGTGCTCATCCCTGGGCTTGTATTCCTTATTGGAGAAGTTGACGAGGAGCTGAGAGTCGCCCTTGATGGTCAAGCGCCTGACCCCCAGGGCGGCCGCGGCCCTGAGGCTGGCGATCAGGCCCTCGTATTCCATGATGTTGTTGGAGACCTTCTCGCCATGCTGGAAATAGAGCTGCACAACATAGTATAGCTTGTCCTTGGTCGGCGACATGAGCACAGCTCCAACCCCCGCGCCCTGCCGCGCGAATGCGCCGTCAAAGTACATGACCCAGCCGTCGAGCGCCTCGTCGCCGGGCGTGAGGGATTGGCTCTCGCCCATCCCTCGGTCAGGGGCATCCATCCATTCTGCCATGAAGTCAGCAAGGGCCGCGCCCTTGATGACCCTAGTGGTGCTAAATTCTAGCTGGAAGGCCTGCAGCTCGATGTTCCACTCTACAACCCTCCCCGCAGCGTTGGGGCTGCAGAGCACCTTCTCCAGGGGATATGCGGAGATGACCTTGATGGGGTGGCCTTGGAAATAGTGGCACAACTTCTTGGAGGCGATGAGGAGTGCGAGCAGGAGCTTCTGTGGCATGGGGTAACGTGTGCGAGCATCACGCAACACCGTGCTCATGAAGTATACTGGGTGCTCGACGAGGGACGAGGTGCCGACGACGTCTAGCTCCGCTTGGGACACGGGGGCCTCGAGAGCCTCGCTGCTTGGTGGAGTGGCAGAGGCCTCAGGAGTGCCATCCTGAGGTGGCGACGGCACGACCTTACGTGGGACGCCTCATCGTGCGCCCGCACTTGCATGCTCCTCCTTGACCGCCACGAGTGCTGCACTGGCCGAGTGGGGTGTGGCGGCCAAGTAAAGCACCAGAGGCTCAAGAGGGTGGGGCGCCACCATTACAGGTGGGCACGTGAGGTACCTCTTGAGGTCTTGGAAAGCCGCATCAGCCTCCGGAGTCCACTCGAAGGGGCCCCTTCCTCTTCATCAGTTTGAAGAACGGGAGGGCCTGCTCGCCAAGCTTGGAGATGAATCGCCCTAAGGAGGTTACACAACCCGCGACCTTCTGCATCTCCTTGAGGGTTTGTGGCGGGCTCATCCTTTCTATTGCCTGGACCTTTTTGGGGTTAGCCTCGATCCCTCTGTGTGACACCAGGAAGCCCAGTAGCTTGCTGGACGGGACGCCGAACACGCATTTCTCGTGGTTGAGCCTCAGGTTCACCTTGTGCTGGTTGGCGAACGTTTCCTCCAGGTCGTCGACAAGGGTCCTTGCCTCCCGTGATTTGACCACTATGTCATCGACGTACGCCTCGGCATTCCTCCCGAGATGCTGGCCCAGAGCGATGTTCATCAATCACTGGAAAGTCACGCCAGCATTCCGCAGCCCAAAGGGCATGCAGGTGTAGCAGTACACACCGCACGGGGAGAGGAAGGCCGTCTTCTCGACGTCCTGCACCGCCATCTTGATTTGGTGGTAGCCTGAGAAGGTGTCCAAAAAGCAAAGCAGATCACACTCGGCGGTAGAGTCCATGATCTGGTCGATGCGCGGAAGAGGGAACGGGTCCTGAGGGCAAGCTTTGTTGAGGCTCGTGAAGTCGACGCACATCCACTCTTTCCCGCCCTTCTTGGGGACAATTACTGGGTTGGCCAGCCAATCCGGGTGTCACACTTCCCGAATGACGCCAGCTTCCTGCAGCTTGCGGATCTCCTGGACGATGAACAATTTCTTTTCTTGGGCCTGCCGTCGTGCCTTCTGCTTCACTGGGCGTGCACTGGGGCACACCATTAAGTGGTGTTCAATCACATCCCGCGGGACACCGACCAAGTCCATCGCCTCCCACGCAAACACATCCTTGTTTGCACAGAGGAAGCTGACCAATGCCTTCTCCTGATCCGGGGGGAGGCCAGCGCCTATGGTGAAGGTGGGGCCTGAACCTCCGTCATCAACGGGCACCTGCTTCGTCTCGACTCGGTCTTGAGAGAACAATTGTTTCTTCTTTGCTGGCACGGCCTCCGGGGTTTCTCGAGCATCCCAAGTGCCTGGCTGCGAGGCCGCCGCGGCCTTGAAGGCGAGCTTGAGGGCTAGGAGCGCATCCTTGGTGTCTCCCGCCACGGTGATGATGCCGCCGCTCCCTGGCATCTTGACGACGTTGTAGCCTGGGTGTGTTGCCGCCATGAACTTGGTGAGGGCCGGATACCCCAGGATGGCGTTGTACGGGAGGCCGATGTGGGTGACGTCGAAGTCGATGAGCTCGGTGTGGTAGTTGTCGCACGTGCTGAAGGTGACGGGGAGGCGTATCTGCCACAGGGGGGTGGCCGAGCCCTTGACCACACCCGAGAAAGGCTTGGTGGGGAGGAGCTGGTCGTACGGCACTTGGAGTAGGTCGAAAGTCTCCATCGAGAGGACGTTCAGGCCGGCGCCCCCGTCGATGAGGGTCTTGGTTACTGTGACGTTGCTGATGGTGGGCGTGCACAGCATGGGGAGGGATCCGACCGCCACCGTGGTCTTGGGGTGGTCTCTGGAATCGAAGGTGATGTCGGTTCCAGACGCGGCGCGGCCCCGCACAGCCTCGCGCTGCGGCCGGGGAGCACCTTGCCGACGAAGAAACTGCTTGATGTGGCGGCCAGAGGTAGGCACCTGTGACCCGCCGACGATGCACGCGACCGCATGGGGCGCCGGAGCCGCGAAGTGTGCAATGAACTGGTCACAGAGTTCTTCCCAAGAGGAGATCAAGGCACACGGGATGCCGCGGAGCCAGGATCGAGGGGCCTCCGTGAGAGCCAGGGGGAACCAGTTCGCCATGGCCTTGTCGTCGCCACCCGCCGACTCGATGGCCTTCGCATACGACCGAAGGAACTCTCGGGGGTCAGCCACGCCGTTGTATCATGGGGGGAGCGCCGGTCGAAACTTCGCCGGCCACAGCACTCGACACAGGCTAGAGGTGAAGGCCGGACAGCCCGCGACGTCTCCATGGGCCATGAGTGGTCAGACCGGCAATGTGGCGCCTGCCATGGAAACCACGAGGCAAGGGCGGAGCATGATCGGGGAGGAAGCGAATCTCCGACACGCCCCTACCTGGCGCGCTAAATGTGGAATTCAGGGCTCCACAGACCCAAGAAGGTTTGAACTCTAGGGCGTGTGCGAAGATCACAACCTCTCAAGCCTCGAGCTCGTCGTCCTACAGCCTAGCCTAGCCGGATTCGCGTGAGCGGGGAGATGAACATGGTAGTTTACCCAGGTTTGGGCCACCTTGCGGTGTAAAACCCTACTCCTGCTTTGTGGTGGATTGGCCTCACGAGGAGGTTGAGGATGAACTAGTACAGTGGATGAGCTGCCTCGCGAGGGCTTGGGGGTGAGAATGAGTCGACCCCTTCTGCGGTGGTGGCTAACCTATATTTATAGTGGCCTCGATCCTCTTCCCTAGAAACTTAGGCGGGAAGGGATTCCACAACGGCCAATTTGAAAAGGGACAAGAGGTACACCCTATCCTGACAAAAGGTGGTCTTCTCCTGCAAAGCTTCTGGTCAAGACGCAGCAGTGGGCTCGGCAATGACATCCGTCCTGCCGAGCTCTTGGTCTTGGTCTCGTTGCACTGGAATGGAAACCTTTGGAGGGCTCCTTAGGAACCCACATCTGTCCTTGCTCCCTTAGCACCAAAAGGGAAACTGTCTCCTCTGCGCCCGTGGCGCCCGCCTGGCCTTGGTCATCATGGCTCACGTCATCGCGGCCTCGGGAGGCTCGGTACCTGCATAGAAATCTCCGCCCCTCGGGTGGTTGCCTGGGGAGGCCGCTCCTCTGGAGGTCTTGGTGTCATCCGCCTCGCGAGGCCAGGGGGCCCTCGCGAGGGTCTTGTCTTGGTAATCCTGCAGATGGGCCGTACCAGGCCATTGAAGGAGCCACGCCATGGGCTGCAGGCAGGCAAGTCTGGTTACCCTGGTTCCCAGAACGCCGAGAGCGAGGCCACCACATCGTGGGTAACCTCGTCGTAGTGGTGAGTTGCCTGAGCCGCTCCGGGCACCAACCTGCTGGCTCTCGAGTTGAGGTAAGCACGGGCACGCTGAGAAAACACCTCGTAGTCTTTGTTGAAAGCACCGATGGTGGCCTCGAGAAAATGCCACGAACTGTTGTTTAAAGCATCCAACCGCGTCATGGTGTTGGCGTGTGAGGCGTCGACGGTGGCCTCGACGGTGACGTGCTCCTCTAAGATCTGGGGGTTGGCATGAATGGCAGCCATCGCGACCTCATCCGCACGTGCGGCCGTGATTTGCTTCTCCGCTGCCAAATGCTCCTTGAGCTCCTAGCTATACTGCGTGCACCATGGCTTAGGGCGGCGGTTATTTGGGGAAGGGGTCGGTGATTTGGGTGGAAGGTTTCGCGCCAGCGGTCGAGGCATGTGGGGTGTGGAAGGAGGAGGAGGATGGGGGTCGGGTGTGGATTACCTGCCTGGATCGACGAGGCGGAGCAGCGTGAAGGAGGGTCGCCGGTGAGGAGGCGGCGCTGCAAGCAAGGAGTGAAGGTTTCAACTTGGAAAGGAAGGCGAAAACAGGGGAAATGTGGCTTTTGGTAAGGGGGAGGGGCGGGGAGGTAGATATTTTTGTGGAAGCCGAAAATTTGGATCGGTCCAGCGAAAAAACTGGCGCAAAGTGTCATCGGACACGGTCCCTTATTCACCACTGTGTACGATATGTGAACATCACAAACGATTCATATAGCTTACCCCGTGTGTGATGAGTTTGAACATGCAAATTTTGGTCCCAATTTCCTGGGTTACAGTGGTCATCCACGTCATTGCATAATTTGGGTACACAAAGGAGACTACATCACGCCCACACTTCTTAATCGAGCAAGTTCAACAATTAAATAGAGCTAGCTGACCAAAACATTACTCTAACAAATTAAAGACCGGCGCTCTTAATTAAACAAAACAAAGAGTACTACTCCGGCTGGTGCTCGTCGATCTCCGCCGCCTCCTCCATGTCCAGCTCGCGCTCGACGATCTCCTGGGGAAGGGGCTCCATGGCATCCATCGCACCATACTCGGCAAGCATCTCGCCATCCACGTCTGCCATATCTTTGGAAAAGGCCGCCATGAGCTGGGCATGGGCGGCCATGATCTGGGCTTGGATGGGCTCCATCGTGGCAAGGTATTGAAAGCACAAGTGCTCCCTGGATGGTTTTGGTAATTAATGTCAACATATCTCTTGATGGACTAATACTTTTATCTAGTATATTTCAGATGAGTTCAACAGTGAAGTGGCGTGGACAAGAGGATGTGGAACCCCTTCAAGATGCTAAGGACAAAGGATTGGCTCAAGCTCTAAAGCTCAAGACTCTACATTTTAATTTTAGTGATCCAAGATCACATTGAGTCCATAGGAAAAGCCAATACTATTAAAAGGGGATGAGGTGTTGCTTAATGGCTTGCTTGCTCAAAATGCTTAGTGATATGCTCCAAAAGCCCTCAACCACTTTCTCATATCCACATATGTCCCAAACCAAAAGTCAAACTCGGCCCCACCGATTTGATCTATCCGGCAAAACCGAGTTCATTTGACATAGCCACTGCCAGAAACCCTAATCAGTTCGGTCTCACCGATGGGATCCCGGTCACACCGAGATGGTCTTGCAAACTCTCTGTTTCCTATTGCACTCATTTCGGTCCCATCGAAATATGCAATCGGTCCCACCGAGTTTGCTTGACCAACTCTCTGGTTAGCTTATTACCAAAATCGGTCCCACCGAGTTTGTGTAATCGGTCAAACCGAGATGAGGGTTTACCCTAACCCTAGCACATCGGTCCCACCGAGTTGATCATATCGGTCCCACCGAAAATCCTAACGTTCACATATTGAACTAAATCGGTCTGACCGAGTTTTATGATTCGGTCCCACCGAGTTTGGTAAATTGTGTGTAACGGTTAGATTTTGTGTGGAGGCTATATATACCCCTCCACCCTCTCTTCATTCGTAGAGAAAGCCATCAGAATGTGCCTACACTTCCAGTATACATTTTCTGAGAGAGAACCACCTACTCATGTGTTGAGACCAAGATATTCCATTCCAATCATATGAATCTTGATCTCTAGCCTTCCCCAAGCTGCTTTCCACTCAAATCATCTTTCCACCAAATCCAAATCCGTGAGAGAGAGTTGAGTGTTGGGAGACTATCATTTGAAGCACAAGAGCAAGGAGTTCATCATCAACACACCATCTATTACCTTTTGGAGAGTGGTGTCTCCTAGATTGGTTAGGTGTCACTTGGGAGCCTCCGTCAAGATTGTGGAGTTGAACCAAGGAGTTTGTAAGGGCAAGGAGATCGCCTACTTCGTGAAGATCTACCCGAGTGAGGCAAGTCCTTCGTGGGCGATGGCCATGGTGGGATAGACAAGGTTGCTTCTTCGTGGGTGGAGTCCTCCGTGGACTCGCGCAACCGTTACCCTTCGTGGGTTGAAGTCTCCATCAACGTGGATGTACGATAGCACCACCTATCGGAACCACGCCAAAAATCTTCGTGTCTCCAATTGCGTTTGCACACTCCAATCCCATCCCTTTACATTCTCGCAAACTGCATTCTTTACTTTCCGCTGCTCATATACTCTTGCCATGCTTGCTTGAAATGTATTGTGAATGTTTAAACTTGTGCTAAAACTCCACCTTAACTTGAAGAAATTAAAAACTGCTACTTTTCTTTGTTGTGGGTCTAATCACCCCCCTATAGACACCCCTTCTCGATCCTTTCAATTGGTATCAGAGCTTTGGTTTCCATTGCTTTGGTTTAATCACCATTGGAGGAAGATGGATGAGTCTATGTTGGGGAGTCTTAGACATAGAGTGCCTATACTTGATGGAGAATACTTTCATGAGTGGAAAAATGAGATGCTTGTGATTTTCAATAAATATCATTTGAGCAAGTACATTACTAGCCCTTGTGCACCCATTGTTGATCCTTTGCATCCTACCCTTGATGAGTCTATTGACTTGATCCGCAATCTTAGAACTATCAATCTTATCATTAGAGGACTACCTAGAAACTT
This sequence comes from Thinopyrum elongatum, assembly GCA_011799875.1. NCBI lineage: Eukaryota > Viridiplantae > Streptophyta > Magnoliopsida > Poales > Poaceae > Thinopyrum > Thinopyrum elongatum. Next base: position 172,747,869 of record CM022298.1, on the reverse strand, counting down.
GATAGGTTGCTTGCCTGCTCTTGATTGTGCCTATACCATATGGAGATTTCTTGAGGAAAGATTTCCAAACTACTCCTTGAAAAACTTAGATGAGATTCTGCATAAGTCCATTGCTTTAAATAAGATGAGTCCAAATGATCCTAAGTTTGGTGATTGTCTATTTGAGCTTCGTGACCTTATGCGGGCCAAAGAAGATGTTGGAATTATTAGCAATATCATTTCTGAAGTCATTAGAATTCATAAAGATGAACATTGTCATGGTCATAAAGCTAATGAATCACTCTCTCTAGGAATTGATCCATCACAAGACGATGTTGAACACGGATACTATGATGAGGATGATGATAGTGACTTTGATCTCGATGAGTCTATGAGACACTTTGGTCTTATGGCTAATCTTCGCGGCTACATGGCTGGAGGAAAGGAATGGGTTCTTGATAGTGGATGTACCGATCACATGACCGGAGACAAGGATATGTTTCGTGAGCTAGCTAAAAACGACGGCCCTCGAAAGTATGTCACTTTTGGTGATAACTCAAAGGGTAAGGTGGTTGGCCTTGGTAAGGTGGCCATCTCACATGATAGCTCCATACAAAATGTTATGCTCGTTGAATCTCTTGGCTATAATCTACTTTCCGTATCTAGACTTGCTGACTTTGGATTCAATGTCCTATTTACTGAAGTAGATTGCCAAGTGTTTTGTAGAGATAATCACAATATGGTCTTTACCAGTATACGTAGAGGTGATCTATACATTGTTGATTTCACTAAAAAGGCTCAACCTAGAACTTGCTTTATTGCTAAATCCTCTAAAGGTTGGTTGTGGCATAGAAGGTTAGGTCATGTGGGCATGCGAAATCTTGATAAGCTTATTAAAGGTGATCATATCCTGGGAGTGAAAGATGTTATATTTGACAAGGATAGATTGTGCAGTGCTTGTCAAGCAGGAAAACAAGCTGGAGGGAGTCACCCCGTGAAGAACATCATGACCATGAGAAGACTGCTCGAGCTACTTCATATGGATCTCTTTGGTCCCAATGCCTACAAAAGTGTCGGTGGTAACTCGTTCGGTTTAGTCATTGTTGATGATTTTTCAAGATTTACGTGGGTGTTCTTTCTTGATGATAAAACGCAGGTCCAAAAGATCTTCAAGAACTTCGCTAGGAAGGCCCAAAATCAATTTGAAATGAAGATCAAGAAGGTTCGTAGCGACAATGGAACGGAGTTCAAGAACGCAAATGTGGATACCTTTCTTGACGAAGAAGGGATTTCACACGAGTTCTCGGCTATGTACACACCTCAACAAAATGGAGTTGTTGAGAGGAAGAACTAGACTCTTATTAAGATGGCAAGAACGATGCTTGATGAGTACAAAACGCCAAAACACTTTTGTGCGGAAGCGGTTGAGACGGCTTGTCATGCAACAAATCGCTTGTATCTCAACAAGCTACTTGGCAAGATGGCATACGAGCTTCTCACCAATAACAAACCCCAAGTTGGATACTTTCGAGTATTCGGCTCAAAGTGTTACATTCTTGATAAGCATCGTCGTTCTAAATTTGCTCCTAAATCTCATGAAGGTTTCCTACTTGGTTATGGCTCAAACTCTCACACTTACCGTGTCTACAACAGTTTCACCCGAAAGGTTGAAGAGACGGTAGATGTGAAGTTTGATGAATCTAACGGCTCGCAAGTAGAGCAATTGCCAATTGATGTAGGAGACAAAGACCCTTTGGAAGCAATTCAAGACTTGTCTATCGGCAAGATTCGTCCAACGGAGGTGAAGGAGAGTACCTCGTCCGTCCAAGTGGAAGCTTCCACCTCACGACAAGGTGAACCAAGAGTTGACACGGAAGCATCCACAAGTGGGACACGCCAAGAAGAAGGAAACGAGGAAGTACACCAAGATGAACCTCATCAACCTCCCTCTCCACCTCGGCAAGAGAACGACAACGTCAATGATGAAGAAGGCCAAGAAGAAGAACTAGATGATGAAGAAGATGTTCCACCCCGACCTAAGCAAAAGCTCTCACGAGTTCGAGCAAGAGTCTCAAGAGACCATCCCGTCGAACAAATCTTCAATGATATCCAAACCGGGAGAATCACTCGCTCTAAAACTCGTTTGGCTAATTTTTGTGAACATTATTCATTTATCTCTAGCATTGAACCTATGAAGGTTGAAGAAACATTGGAAGATCCGGATTGGATAAATGCCATGCATGAAGAGCTACACAACTTCGAGAGAAACCAAGTGTGGACATTGGTCGAGAAGCCCGACAACAACCACAACATCATTGGTACGAAATGGGTATTTCGCAACAAGCAAGACGAAGATGGACAAGTCGTTCGCAACAAAGCACGTCTCGTCGCTCAAGGCTACACACAAGTCGAAGGTATGGACTATGGTGAGACATATGCCCCCGTTATTAGACTTGAGTCCATCCGCATCTTACTTGCCTATGCTAATCACCATGATATCACTTTGTACCAAATGGACATTAAAAGTGCTTTTCTAAATGGTGAAATTGAGGAGGAAGTTTATGTTAAACAACCTCCCGGCTTTGTCAATCCTAAGAAACCCGACCTTGTTTACAAACTTCACAAAGCTCTTTATGGTCTTAAACAAGCTCCTAGAGCGTGGTATAAATGCTCGACCAAGTTCCTTATTGAAAAAGGCTTTGAAATTGGAAAAATTGATTCTACTCTTTTTACTAAAAGGGTTAATGGTGAATTATTTGTGTGCCAAATTTATGTGGATGATATCATATTTGGTTCGACTAACCCTCATTTTAGTGAAAAGTTTGGGAAGCTAATGTTGAAGAAGTTTGAGATGTCTATGATGAGTGAACTCAAGTTCTTTCTTGGTTTGCAAATCAAGCAAACTAAGGAAGGCACCTTTGTTTCTCAAACAAAGTACACCAAGGACTTATTCAAGAAGTTCAACATGCAAGAAAGCAAAGGTATGAAAACACCCATGCCTACTAGTGGACATCTTGACTTGACCAAGGATGGCAAATCGGTTGACCAAAAGGTTTACCGTTCTATGATTGGTTCATTGTTATATCTATGTGCCTCTCGTCCCGATATTATGCTAAGTGTGTGCATGTGTGCACGATATCAAGCGGCCCCCAAAGAATGTCATCTTAAGGCTGTGAAAAGGATAGTGAGATACTTAATTCACACACCAAATTTTGGCATTTGGTATCCTAAGAGGTCTTCTTTTGATCTTGTTGGCTACTCCGATTCGGACTATGCCAGTGACAAGGTTGATAGAAAGTCCACTTCGGGTACTTGTCAATTTCTTGGTAGATCTCTTATGTCTTGGTCCTCCAAGAAACAAAACTCGGTATCCTTATCTACCGCCGAAGCGGAATACATTGCCGCCGGTTCATGTTGTGCTCAATTACTTTGGATGACCCAAACTCTTAAGGATTATGGGATCAATGTGAAACATGTTCCTTTGCTTTGTGACAATGAAAGTGCTATTAAGATTGCTCATAATCCTGTACAACATTGTCGAACTAAGCATATTGAAGTTCGTGATCACTTCATTCGAGATCATGTTGCTAAAGGAGACATTGATCTCAAGCATGTTCGTACCGATAAGCAATTGGCGGATATATTCACCAAACCGCTTGATGAGAAAGTATTTTGCCGTTTGAGAGGTGAATTGAACATCATTGATGCTTCAAACTTGGAGTAGATACTCCATTTGGATACATGCAAGGCATGAGCCTATGACTAATCCTTGATATTTCTCTTATGATGATATTCATATGTCTTGGATATATTTGCACCCTTGCATGCTATCTAACCCTTGTAGGTTCTTGGATGAATCTAAATCAATGAGATTGCAAATCACTCACATCATGAGCAATCTCTACATCACCAAGTCTCTACAATATGGTGGTTGAAGTCAAGGAAGCATGAAACCCTTCAACATATCCTTTGACAAATTTTACATATCAAATTTCATTTGGTATCAAGTTTCATGATTGTCATTTTGGATACACAAGTGCTCTTCCTTGCAAGACTAACCCATGTAGGTAGATGAACTCAAACTACTAGCGGTGCCCCAAACCATTGATGAGCTACATCAACCTTGAGCATCCCACACAAGTTCAACTACATGATCAAGATCAACACCACCACCCAAGGTATGACATTCCATCTTAGAGAAGCTTTATCCAAATTCATGGGTCAAAGCAGCTCAACAAGATGAGAATACATCAAGATGCTTAAATGAAAAATGGTAACCCTATTTTGAGCATTAACGATGAGTATGACTTATGATCAAGTGTTCTCACTTGACTCAGTCAATATACTCTAACATAGGTGACTTTGTCGCCGCCCAATTCTAGATGAAGTTCTCTAGTGTGTTTCTGTGTTCTTGCATTTGTTCCTTGCATATTTGTTCCCCTTCTTTTTCAAAAAAAAACTTCATCTAGACTTCTTTTCTATTCTCGGTTTTGTTCTACATTCCCTGCATTTAATTCATTGCAAATCCTTCAGTTAATTCCTTGCAAATCCTTGTGAGATCTTATTTGCCTAGTGAGCTGAGATGACTATAGTTCTCTCTGTGTGTTTAACTCGGTCACACCGATTTTGTCTCTTTCGTTCAAACCGAACCATTTTGGTGCAACCGAAGAAATCAACTCGGTGTTACCGATTTCAATGCTGAGAAGACAAGTTGCCATTTGCATCCTGCATATTTGTTCCAGCTCCACTCGATGATTCTTGCCCTCTACCTGCATCACATTCTACATGCTGCTTTGCTATGTGACTCAAGGACCAAACCTATTTTGACTCACACTCTAGAAGGTCCCTTCTTGGAAATTGATGTCAAAGGGGGAGAGAGAGCTCACATCAAAGCTTCAAAGCTTAATCACATCGAAAAGGGGAGAGAGAGAATCACATCAAAGACCCCAGATGCTTCACATGTCTTTAAGAGGGGAAAGACATGTTAGTCTGTGTTATGATTTCTGTGCTCTGATTTTCTTTTCCCTATATTCTCCCATTATCCAACATAAGATTCAGGGGGAGAAAGACATCCAAGGGAAGGAAATCTTCGAATTCATTGCATATCTTTTACCTTTGGGGACATGTCTATATCAAATAGAGTACTTGGTACTCACTCCCTACATGTCATCCCAATCTTGGTACTCTTGTGGTTTGCAGTTTGCTCTGTTCAGTAGATATTCCTGTGTTATCTAACCTTGTTTACTCAGGTTCATCTCTTCCTAAGCCAGCTCAAGACCACAAGGTAAGTATATGCATCACACTCATGTCCATGAAGATATCTTGCTAATGTACATATTGTTTGCAAGAAGGACTCATGAACATGAAGGTACAAATTCCTATATTTACATCCTTTGCTCTGATGCATATAGCCAAGATACATGTAACTCGTTGCTTGCTCTATCATGCTCATGCATTCACATGCTCTTACATTCCATATTTACATGATTGCATACATGTAGGGGGAGCCTATGCATGTTACATATCTTTCCAAAGCTTTACTTGCTATTCTCTACATTTTAATTTTAGTGATCCAAGATCACATTGAGTCCATAGGAAAAGGCAATACTATTAAAAGGGGATGAGGTGTTGCTTAATGGCTTGCTTGCTCAAAATGCTTAGTGATATGCTCCAAAAGCCCTCAACCACTTTCTCATATCCACATATGTCCCAAACCAAAAGTCAAACTCAGCCCCACCGATTTGATCTATCCGGCACCACCGAGTTCATTTGACATAGCCACTGCCAGAAACCCTAATCAGTTCGGTCTCACCGATGGGATCCCGGTCACACCGAGATGGGCTTGCAAACTCTCTGTTTCCTATTGCACTCATTTCGGTCCCACCGAAATATGCAATTGGTCCCACCGAGTTTGCTTGACCAACTCTCTGGTTAGCTTATTACCAAAATTGGTCCCACCGAGTTTGTGTAATCGGTCAAACCGAGATGAGGGTTTACCCTAACCCTAGCACATCGGTCCCACCGAGTTGATCATATCGGTCCCACCGAAAATCCTAACGTTCACATATTGAACTAAATCGGTCTGACCGAGTTTTATGATTCGGTCCCACCGAGTTTGGTAAATTGTGTGTAACGGTTAGATTTTGTGTGGAGGCTATATATACCCCTCCACCCTCTCTTCATTCGTAGAGAAAGCCATCAGAATGTGCCTACACTTCCAGTATACATTTTCTGAGAGAGAACCACCTACTCATATGTTGAGACCAAGATATTCCATTCCAATCATATGAATCTTGATCTCTAGCCTTCCCCAAGCTGCTTTCCACTCAAATCATCTTTCCACCAAATCCAAATCCGTGAGAGAGAGTTGAGTGTTGGGAGACTATCATTTGAAGCACAAGAGCAAGGAGTTCATCATCAACACACCATCTATTACCTTTTGGAGAGTGGTGTCTCCTAGATTGGTTAGGTGTCACTTGGGAGCCTCCGTCAAGATTGTGGAGTTGAACCAAGGAGTTTGTAAGGGCAAGGAGATTGCCTACTTCGTGAAGATCTACCCGAGTGAGGCAAGTCCTTCGTGGGCGATGGCCATGGTGGGATAGACAAGGTTGCTTCTTCGTGGGTGGAGTCCTCCGTGGACTCGCGCAACCGTTACCCTTCGTGGGTTGAAGTCTCCATCAACGTGGATGTACGATAGCACCACCTATCGGAACCACGCCAAAAATCTTCGTGTCTCCAATTGCGTTTGCACACTCCAATCCCATCCCTTTACATTCTCGCAAACTGCATTCTTTACTTTCCGCTGCTCATATACTCTTGCCATGCTTGCTTGAAATGTATTGTGAATGTTTAAACTTGTGCTAAAACTCCACCTTAACTTGAAGAAATTAAAAACTGCTACTTTTCTTTGTTGAGGGTCTAATAACCCCCCCTCTAGACACCTCTTCTTGATCCTTTCAGGTATGTCGCAAAGGAACGGGCGGCTGCTCGAACGCTCTCGGCGAGTGCCAACTCTTCGGCCGTGGGTTGCCGACCATTGTCAGAGAAGCTTCGTTCGGTTTGTGCGGTGACTGCCACGAGCTGGGCATGGGCGGCCTCGACATGGTCGTGGGTGGCCTCCATCAGGGCTAAGGCCGCCGCTGTGGAACGGACAACTGCTCTTCCGCTCTCGCCAGTTGCTATCGCCGAGGCAGATTTTGCTGCCACCACCTGAGAAGCAACAACGGCCATTTGGGCTGCCTTGGCCGCCCGGTCACAGATTGCGGCCGCGCTCACGCAGCCTGTTAGCACACGCATGGCGGCTGTGGCCGCACTTTCACTGGAGTGGGCCATCGAAGTTGCCCTCACGACGCGGGTCCACGTCCCCATCTTTCAGCGGCGACAAATTGAACAGTGAAATGATATTTGGGGAGCGAGCTAGTGTGCTTGACATGCCGGCTGTGGACTGTAGCCGACGCACCTTCTCGCGTAAGCCATATGCGTACTATACTCCGATGGTGCTCCAAGATATTTTGTACTGCATCTCACACGGTTGGTGATAATAAACTGTGTGTAATCTACTTGATTTTTCGTCTTGATTTGAATTACATAATGGGGTCACAGCGGCAAAGGAGGGTGTTTGAATTCCTAGAACTTTCATCTGCAGTGAACATGCAACTATAGGTGTGTCGTCAAAAAATTGGAATTATTCAGGGTTCGTTTGGACATTTTTATACATTAACTTGGTTTTCTAGGCATTTTCGGTGCACAATTCAAAATTAAACTACATGCATATGCTCCGGTGCACCAAAATGGGTTGTAAAATTATATATGTGTCCATGGGTTGATTCTTATGTCCCATGCAAGAAATGGGGATGAATTTCAAACACCACGACACCGTGGCTCTCCAGCAAACGTTGAGATACATGGTTTTTAAAATTCTAGTAAATCGAAAACACGTCCGAAATTCATGAACCTTGGCATGCTATCATGGAATGGCATCAACATGCTGGGGTAAAAAAATATTGTCCCATTTGGGGCAGGTTATGGTATAAGCTTCTCACAAATCAGAGCTTCTCATAACAAGCCTGATGGTTTCGGTAGGGAACGTGCCACCTTTGTGGACGAAACGATATTCGTCTCCTCTTCTTGCTCTCAATTTTTTTCTGGTGTCAACATAGAACAACAGGAGTGTCCTGTTAAATTTCGAATTTTTTTGGGGTTTTTTTGGACAATTTTATACGTTAACTAATTTTCTAGGCATTTATGTGCATAATTCAAATTTGAACTACATGCACATGCTCCAGTGCATAAAAATGGGTTGAAAAATCAAATGTGTGTCCTTGATTGCATGCTTAGGTCACATGCAAGAAATGAGAATGAATGTCAAACACCTTGACACCATCGCTCGGCCGCTAACATTGAGATACATGGTTTTAAAATTCTAGTAAATCTAAAACACGTCTGAAATTCATGAAACTTGACATGATATCATGGAATGGCATCAACATGCTGTGGTAAATTTTTTATCCCATTTGGGGCAGATTTGGGTATAAGCTTCTCACAACAATCCTGATGGTTTTGGTAGGGACATGCCAACTTTGTGGATGAAACAATATACTTTGCCTCTTCTTGCTCTCAAAATTTTTCTAGTGTCAACATAGAACAACAAGAGTGTTGTGTCAATTTTTGGGATTTTTTGTGGTTCGCTTGGACATTTTTATACATTAACTGAGTTTTCTATACATTTATGTGCATAATTCAAAATTGAACTACATGCACATGCTCTAGTGCATATAAATGGGTTCAAAATTCAAATGTGTGTCCTTGGTTGCATGCTTAGGTCCCATGCAAGAAATGGGACTGAATGTCAAACACCTTGCACCCGTCGCTCGGCCTCTAACATTGACATACATGGTTTTAAAATTCTAGTAAATCAAAAACACGTCTGAAATTCATGAAACTTGACATGATATCATGGAACGGCATCAACATGCCGTGGTAAAAATATTGTCCCATTTGGGGCAGATTTGGGTATAAGCTTCTCACAAACCAGAGGTTCTCACAACAAGCCTCATGGTTACGGTAGGGAACGTTTCACCTTTCTGGACGAAACGATATCCGTTGCCTCTTCTTGCTCTCAAAATTTCTAGTGTCAACATAGAACAACAGGAGTGTTGTGTCAATTTTTGTGATTTTTCAGGGTTCGCTTGGACATTTTTATACATTAACTGAGTTTTTTATGCATTTATGTGCATAATTCAAAATTGAACTACATGCACATGCTCCAGTGCATATAAATGGGTTCAAAATTCAAATGTGTGTCCTTGGTTGCATGCTTAGGTCCCATGCAAGAAATGGGAATGAATGTCAAACACCTTGCCATCGTCGCTCGGCCGCTAACATTGAGATACATGGTTATTAAATTCTAGTAAATCCAAAACTCATCTAAAATTCATGAAACTTGGCATGCTATCATGGAACGGCATCAACATGTGTGGTAAAAAATTTGTCCCATTTGGGGCTGGTTTGGATATAAGTTTCTCACATACCAGAGCTTTTGACAACAAGCCTCATAGTTCTAGTAGGGAATGTGCTTCCTTGGTGGATGAAACGATATTCGTTGCCTCTTCCTATTTTCAATTTTTTTTCCTAGTGGCAACATGGAGCAACAGGAGTGTCGTGTTAAAATTTGCAATTTCGGGGTTCGTTTGGACATTTTTATACATTAATTGAGTTTTCTAGGCATTTTATGTGCATAATTCAAATTTGAACTACATGCACATGCTCCAGTGCAGAAAAATGGGTTGACATATCAAATGTGTGTCCTTGGGTGCATGCTTAGGTCCCATGCAAGAAACGAGAATGAATTTCAAACAAAGGGCACTGTTGATTGTCGGCAAAACGTTGAGATACTTTGTTTTTAAATTCTAGTAAATCCAAAACTCGTCTGAAATTCATGAAACTTGGCATGCTATCATGGAATGGCACTCGACATGCTGTGGTATTTTTCATACCCAACAAAGGCATTTTGAAACAAATAGTTACCACTTTAACATCTCAAACGTCTCTATAATTTAAATCATGTGTGTTCTGTTAACCATTCACGTGACACCACACGTCACACTTTTAACAACTAGGAGGTGCCGTGCAGACAGCTGCTTGACTGAACGGGAGGCGTGCGAGCGTAGTCCGCTCCGCAGGCTGACCGAGAGGTCTGCAAGTTGTCCTCCAATGCGCAGGCTCACCGGGAAGCGTGCGAGCTGTACGTTGCGCAGGCTTACAGGGAAGCAAGCCCTTTGACTTCCATGGCCGCCTGCCTTGCTCGCATCCTCTCCATTAATGGCGCCCGAGCCGCTATTTAATATGGGCGGCCTTACCGTTCGCCTCCCATTCCCTCCCGCAGACCTCCACCAACGCCATGGCACAGAAGGATCATCTGCCACTAGTCTTCCAGTTTGGTGAAGTCCACTCCGAGCCGGAGGAGATAGAAAATAAGGAGGAATGGGGCCTCATGTACATGGCCCTGAATGAGCTGGCCGCGGCGGTTGCTGCCCCCACGCTCGTCCTAGCTCCCATCCCCGCGCCCGCACCAGCGACCATCCCCATAGCATTGACGGGCTGGTCGCCGAGCACTATCGCAGAGCTGGAAGCCGTGGGCATAAGCGAGGTCTCCGCGGACCCGTGCGAACTCATGTACATGCCAGTGCCAGCGCCCGTGCACATGCCCATGTGCGCCCCTACACCCACCGCGACGCCGGTCCCCGTGCGTTTGCATGCACCCGCTGTGCTCGTGCCCGTGCGCGCCCTCCCCCCTCAGCGGCATGGGATGCTGCCGTCGACCGCTACCTAGTAGCGCCGCGAGTTGCCGTCCTCCCGCGCCCCGCCCGTTGATCGCGTGACGACGTGATGTTTGATTTCCAAGTGAAGAATATTTTGTGCTGCCTTGAAGACTTCAACAACGGCGTCCCAAAGGATGATAACGACAATGCCGGCGCGGCGCGGCATGCCACCTCCGCCGCCGCCGGAATTAGTTTTTTTTGGGTTTAATATTGTACCTCGATCATATGAATATAAATTCACAGTGTGACTGAATGAAAGATATGGTTTGAACGAACTTTCGTTTTTCTCTCTGAATGTACAGACTTATCAAATGATTTTCTTTAAAAAAGGGCAATGTTTTTTAAATATAAAATATGCATCGCAAGCGTTTTAGTTAGAACACCCGTGTGCAAACTGACAGCTTCCCCAGGAGGCCAAGGGAAAGTGTGCCGAGCAGGATTTATGCAGCTCTTGATCGCAAACATTTTAGATAGAACACCCGTATGCAAACCGACAGCTTCCCCAGTAAGCCAATGGAAAATGTGCCGAGCAGGATTTGTGCAGCTCTTCACCACAAAAGTTTTAGATAGAACACCCATATGCAAAGTGAGAGCTATGGTCTTCCCCAGTAAGCCAAGGGAAAATTTGCCGCGCAGGATTTGTGCATCTCTTCAACGCAAACGGTTTTTTCGGATGACCCGTGTGCAACCACGTACACACAATTTGGTAAGATTTACATCTGTCATATTGGGTATATTGCCATTTGTCAAACTGGAAAGATTGGCATTTGTTGATCTAGTAAAATTGCCCTTTGTCAACCTTGTAACACTTCCATTTGTCAAAAATGCAGCTAAAAATCACTAGCACTATCTAATTTTTGCAACTAAAATTCAGTAATTAAGCATAGATTTCATTCATAGATTAAGCAGCCATTCTTTATACAAACAGTTCAACTCGACAGCTGAACCGACCAAACTTTTCCCCAATTGTTGCCAACCACGTACTGAAATAGCTAGTTCAACTATATATACTAGCTAATTTTAAGTACGTTGTACAGTTCCACCACATCTATAGTCAGATGAACCGAACAAAATAGCCCCTAAATACTACTACTATGGAGGGGCTTTGTACTACTTCCGATAGCTTCTCCTCTGCTAAGTGCGATTAATACGAGGCATAGGAGGAGGAGCCTACCGACGAGCTGGACAATTGCAATACGGTGCCTGCCGCTGCTGCACCTTCAGCGACGCTCACCTTGAATGCCCTCTGCCGCTCCAGACGACCCCTCTCGAAGCAGCGGGACTCCTTGTAGATCTCCTGATTCCTCGCCTCTGCGGCGACGTGTGCTGTGGCCACGACAGCGGTAAGGCTCTTTGCATGCTTGACGAGGTGCTCCTCCTCCTCCCGCAGGAACTTGATGTAGCGCGCAAGGTCGTTGGCGCACGTGCGGTCCTCCACCTCCGCCTCCCGCCTTCTGGCGGTGGTGGCGGAGCGGGTCATGACCCCGGCGGTCAACGGTGGGCTGGTGGCCACGGCGGCCGATGATGGGGTGGCGGCCACGACCACCACCTCCCGCCTTCGGGCTGCGGTGGTGGAGCGGGTGATGGCCACGGTGGCCGGCAGTGGGGTGGCGGCCATGACGGCCACCACCCGCCTTCGGGCCGCGGCGGCGGAGATGGCGATGGCCCTGGCTTTCGACGGTGGTGTGGCGGCCACAGCGGCAGACGGTGGGGTAGCGGCAACGGCGGCCAGCAACAGCTGTCGATGGGTAGCGGCGGCGAGCGTGTGGTGGGTGTTCCACGAACACCCAACAGGGACGCCACGCGCACTACACTACGTCGGGGACTACGCCGCCGCCGCGGTGTAGCCTCCCAGCTGGAGCTGTCCTCTAATGACAGCGGAGTGGCTGAGTGATGATGACGGACCGTTGCCATTGGCGATTGTGGGAGAAGCAAACGACATAAGCTATAGGGAGGGAGGGGAAAATGCGACGCAGGACTCGCCGGCCGTGAGGGTTTATATAGCAGGCCGGTAAGCATTTGGATTTTGGGGGATTTCACCGAGTCGGGCGGGAAGCTTGAGTAGGAATGGGCTCACCGATGATTCATTGGCGCCACTTCGAGCCACCGTTTGGCCAAAAGAGTGCCCCCGCGCGCTGCGCAAGATTGCGCTGTAAGCCGTCTGCGGCAGTGAGGTGACAAGATGTGCGAGAGGAGGACGAAAGGACACGTATACATACGGTTAATAAAAAAAAAATTGCGATTTAATTACCTACTACCCCCGTCCTGGTTTATAAGTCGTCTATGTATTTTTGTGCCAAATTTTGACTAGAGATTTAACTAATAAAATACAAATGCATGTCGCCAAAGATTATATCGTTGGATTCGTATTTGAACATAGTTTCCAATTATATAATTTTTATAACATGCATCAACATTTTGTTGGTTAAATTTAAGGTCAAAATATGGCACAGAATATAAAGGGGACTAATAGACGAAGACGGTGGTAGTAGCACACGGCCGCTCTCTACGCAACGTCGCAACTGCCGGCCGGCTTTTAGACGACATTCACTGCATACTCAACTGCTCTATGCGTGTGGTTGTTCGCGGTTGAGGCGGCCGCGGCACGCTCTGCTCGTGTCCCGCTGCATGCGCTGTGCTCTCGTGTCCCTCCGGGCGCTCTGCCATCGTCCCTCCACGCGCGCTGCCAGTGTTTGGGGCCGGCGCATGATCACTTACATTCGTGCTGCCATTATGCATGCGGTTGCGCCGGGCGCGGCGCCACGATGCAGTTACCCGCTGCAAAAACTGCCATGCGGACGCGTCGAGAATCCAGGCGGCCCGGCCCCTATTTATTCCTGTGACCATTTACCTTCATATCTCGCGCCACACGACACAATAAGCACACCCACGATGACACATACAGAGAGGACATCCAGCGGTTCCAATGGCGCTCCCCATGGCTCCAATGGCGCTCCCAGCGGCCGATGACGACAACGGGGGGCAGTTCACCATGCATCACGTAGTGGAAACCCACGTGAGGGGGAAGGCCCTCTCGGTGGTGTACACAAATGAGCCGGTCTCGATGGAGAGCTCCATCCAAACTATGGAGTAGTTGTTTGCTGAGGACAAGTACCAAGTGGTCGGCTTCGACCTCGAGTTCACCAGCGGTCATGCCGGACACAATCAGAAGGTTGTCGTCGCCCAGTTGTGCGTGCGACATGATGTCCTCGTCTACCACTACCACCTGGCCACAACGCCTTGTGAGCGTCTCTCCAGGTTTATCAACAGCTCCGACTACAGTTTCGCTATGGTGGACACCACCAACGATCTAAAAGCGCTCAAGGTTTCAGGCTTGAAATGCCAGAATCTTGTCAACATCCAGGACCACTACAAGGTCTGGGGCAGTGACAGCAGCAAACATAACTCCCGGGTTGACCTCACCTCGGCCATCATCGACCCCTACTACATGAAGATGAAGGATGAGAGCAAGAAGGACAAGAACTCCTGGCACAGTGTCTGGCATCAGAGACTGGATGAACAATACATCAAGTACGCGGCCAAGGACGCGAACACAAGATACGAGATGTACAGGCAGATCGTTGACATGAGGAAGTGTCTTCTTCCTGCCCCAGATGAGGGATCGAGCCACAGAGCAGTGGCGTGAGCGTCACAAGAAGTAGATGACTAGACGATCATTTCTCCTAGTTTAGAATGCATGCAATTGTTTATTGAGGTGTGTGTGAATGATCTGTATAGTCACTTATGTAATTGGATGTTTATTTCAGTTATATATATATGTTATTCTTCTGTAGACAGAGCAAATCACACAGCTCATTAGCAGCAATCGTCTGTGTTATTATTGGTCTTCACACACATTTCTGATTACGGACCTGTTTGCCGCGTATCACACACATCTTGTTCCGTTGAACTGTTTCTGTTGTCTTGGCTCATCGCAAACAGTTCATCCGATCAAACTGTATGCCCTCCATCGCACACACCTTGATCTGGCTGACCGTTTATATTGTGTTGCCTAATCACACACAGTTCATCCTAGTGAACTGTATGCCATATATCGCACACACCCTCATCTGGTTGCCCGTTTATGTTGTTCTGCCTCATCACAAACAGTTCTGCTGGATTAACCGTATGCCATGCATCGCACATGCAACTCTAATCTGAACCGTGTTTGATGTCACCGCCATCGCAAATGTTTTCTATCTTTTTTAACAGTTTTATTACATCACCGTTTGTGATTAATGCATCGCACACAGTTTCGTCGAAGGGTCTCTGATTGGACTATCACGTTTGGACCAACCTGCAGTAGTGGGAGCAACCGCGCTAGACGAGGCGATCATCGGAGCAGCTCCTTGGAGGTGGAGGACGGGGCGGCTGAACCGGCGGGACGACGAGATCGAGGACGGATCCTTATCCGGGGAGGTGGATGAGGGACGTCGAGCTATTGCGGTGGACGACATCGTCGGGGAAGAGGCTCTAGCTGGGTAGCGGTGGTGTGGTGGACGGAGGAGGGTGGGGTTTCGCATCTGGAGCAGAGAAGTTATGGCGGCCTAGGATTTCGAATGGCGAAACGGAGGTGACGGGAGGGGGGAACCATGACTTAGGGACGCGCTTGTCCAAAATGTAGGGTGTGTTAAAAAAGTACCCCCATTGATTTGAAGAAGCAGCCCTTTTGGCTCAGGTTTAGAAGGGGGATTTCGCGTGTCGGGATTTGGCAGCTGGAGGGAGTTTTCGCACGCGTTGTAATTTCGGGATAGCAAGGCGCGGGTTGTGAAGGCGCGAGTTTTGGGAGCACGATATCTGAATTTTTGGGATAACAAGGCGTGGGTTGAAATTTAGGGACAAGCCTAACGTGTAATAATGTACGTACGGAATCAATTCGCACTTCCCTCATCGAAAAACACAAAAAAAAAACTATTCGCACCACACAAAGAGAGAGTCTTGTCCTGTTTTACTGTACAAATGCTATTCAAAGCTATGAATCCATGTTATGTCCAATTAATTTTTTTGCTGGCTGTATAATGCATGTAACCTACTCATATGAACATTTTAGTGCATTCCGAATGTCTATAATACCGCTGTAATTCAAACTAAATTTGAATTTGTTTCTCTATTTGAATAAGAATCTACAGTCATGATTGTTGCCAAGTTAAACCATCATTTGTACATTATCTTAACAACACACCACATGATTACTATAGAGTTAGATATGAACAATGTGTACTACATACATGAACTCGAATTCAAAATTTTGAATACACTTGATGTTGATTCCAAATAATAGTACATTTGATGTACTAGCTAGACCTTCATAATCTAAACCATGTTTCATATGTACACTGTGTTTATCACACAAAGTATAGTGCCCCGCCCCCAACATTATGACAAGTATTTAGCCTTGAGCTGCAAAAGCCACACATTATCACAAATTCAAATAAATGTTCTATATATTATATGTAGTATAACATGTTCATAACCACACCATGCATATCACCATTATATATAATCATGCATGCGTCAGTTTAAAAAACTATGATCTGTTGTTCAAATATCCGAATCCACTTTTATAATGAATTATGATCTCTATTCGTCTTTTACACCTACACAATCCTCTTATCTCTGTAGCTAGCGCTAACTTTCTCTCGTGCATCCACACACCTGCCTCCCTCTCACCCTCCCTCAGCATTCTCTAGCTCCATTGTGCACATTCGTCATTTCTCTTGAGGTCGTTCACCCACGGTGTGTGTACGCCCCCCAGCTCCTTCTTTCCGGCACACACAGATCGATATACCTCTCTAGTCAAGTGTGCCTACCACAAGCACAAGCTTTCCCTCTTCTCTTCTCACCGTCCATGCATGCCCCCCTCCTTCTAATACGTTTCCACGCACATGCACACTCCCGCCCCTCTTTTCATCGATCTCATACTCGCACACTCCTTCCCTCTCGATATACTAGGCCTCTCGCACCACCTCCTAGCCGCATCCCTCTCTCTCTCTCTCTCTATCCTTGTCTCTGGGCCTTATTTGCTTCTAACACATGCATGCATGTATACCGATCGATCTCCCTACATATACCTAGGTCGACTATAACTCTTTTTTCCCACGCACCGATCAACGTACCTCACAAGTTATGTCTCTCCCTTTCTCCGACACAGGACGATTGATCTTCCTATGTAGATACGTCTGCTTACCACATCTATATCATCCCCCTCATCATTCGTGCATGCCTCCTGACCCGTCTCTTACACGCATGTGCACAGACAGGCAGGCATCCCCTCTCTTATTGATATTGCAGTCATGCCCTCCTTTTGTCTAGCAGGACTCTCCCACCATTTGTGAGAAGCAACTCCACCACCAACCCTCCTACACTCTAGCTCTGTCTCTCTCCCAACCTTATTCCTCTCCAACACATATGCATGGATGTCGATCGATCTTCCTCAATACATAGGTAGGTCTCTCTCCTTCTCCACACATATACCAGTCGTTTTACCTCTATAGTTAGGTCTCTGCCCCCCCCCCCCCCCACACACACAACGATAGTCAAACGTTGTAGGTAGGTATCCATGCCACAGAGACAAACTGCACCTGTCCCCTCTCATGTTCCAGTAGGCCAGTCACCCTATATCTTTGACGTGGGCACAAACAAATTCGATGGCACTCTTTATCGATCGCGTGCACACACACACACTTCATCCCTCTCTTCGATTCTATGGATATCTCACGCCGATGATACCTCCACTCTCTTATCGTGCATCGCCCCCTCTATATATGATATATCCAGGCCTCTGTTTCACACAAATTGCATATGTTACATTTTTAGTTTGAGATATCATCGACATATATTCCATGTCTATCTCTCATGCACCCCCCAAAAAAACACTCACGAACCCACACACCATCTCTCTCTAGGTTTGTATCTCTCTCACACACACCCACGTAGGTGGTGTATGTACATGAAGAGAATAGGTGCACGTACTCACGCTTCGTGCCCAGCCACACCCGCGCGGGTACACGGTGGAGCTCAAGTACGAAATGGCAGCCCACGTGCTAATTTGAGAGCGTGTAGCAGTTGTTTACTTATGGAAGTCGTGTACCACGCGTGCACGAAACAAAGTTTGACTTGATGCGTTGGCACGTTATTTTTAAATAAAGTTATATTTCTCAATGACACGTACACAGAATATAAAATGATTGCTATGGAGAAATAAGTAGTCCGCTCCACTATATGCAATGGAGCCTGCCTGCCGGGGTTTGTCTCTCTTCACAGTATCTCACACAAGGCGGCGGTGGCCACTCTCTCTCTCACCTTGGTCGCTGATCCGGCCGCATCCCATTCACCGGTAGAAAGGGAGGATGTGCATTGTTTCTCTGTTCGATGTCGTCGAGGCAGCACGTCCTGATCTACGGTACCCGCCATTCTCTCTGACCAAGCTCCGGCGCGGTAGGGCCTATGCCACTTGCTCGCTGCCGCAGTATGGGCAGATCCCGCCCACCGCCGCCCTCCTAGTTACATCCTGAGGACCCCCAGGTATCCCCTCCAGCCTTGCTCCACTGCCCATCTTCCCACGTTGCTGCATGTGGAAAATCCTGCATGTGGATCTTCCCTTGTTCTTTGCCCAAAACGTAGCTCGTTCGACGTGCTTTCCATATTGCAATCTCGTCCTCACACCATTTTAGATAAACAACCGTGCTGCTATCTTCCCTTAGGACAAGGATTATGCTTCTTTTTTGTCGTCGTATGTGTCATCAACTGTTACTGGCTAGTAATTGTTTCCTTTCTACCTCTTTTTTTGCAAACAGGGTTGTCCATTTCACCTCGTTGCTATTGCGACCTTTTGGTGAACTGCACAAATCACTTTTTTCTTAAGAGTGTCTTGTGCAGTTCCGCTAAAATGTCACACGGGCAACGTTTTAACATTTCTGTGGGACTGCAGAAAGGGAGATTGGTTTTGCTATCCTCCTCATCCAACTCCGAGCCTAATCTTCTGCAACAAGTAGTTAGTCTTAAAAGAGATCGCAGAGGTTATCAGCTTCTATTTGTGTGTGTTATGTTTCATCATCTAGTTCCACTATTATTGTAATCACACTGACTGAATATCTTTGCAAACAGGGATGATCAGCTCGACTTTAGTGGAATTGCACAAAATGATCGGATTGCGATGTTCCTCCATACACCTCTTTCTTGGCTACAGAGCTGCGTGAAACTAGCTGCGAACCAGTGAACACCGTGGCCAGGAAATGGAGCCATGCCTACGAACAACATCGATCAATTATATTTTTTCTTTATTTGTACACCTTCTCACAACTTCGTCTTCAGTTGTGATGTGAATATTGGCGCTGATCTGCGAATCATTGAGATGCATTAGCATCCATGGTAGTTCCATTTGTATTTGATGGAATGTTGTAATGAGACAATCTGGAGGCAAGAGGACACATGAATCCTAAGTTGAAACCTTTTTTTTTCTGCGGGAACCAAAGTTGAAACCTTCATAGCATTACAGTACAATTTCATCATGCTGGAAAATTATGCATACATATAAACAGATCCTGAAAGATTGATAGCAATGCCAGAAACCATTCAACTTCGTTTCGCCGACATGTGGGACATTCTTCATCCGGCTCCACCTTCCATGCACAAATATTAAGAGTGCACAACTGCAGGGGAGATTCACCCTGGTCGTTGCGCCGCAGTAATAATGACTAGTGAGCAGTCAAATCACAGAGCCCCACCTTCGCCACAGTAAGTTGCTCAGACGAAGCAACCATCATTTCACTCTTTGTTGAATCCGCTGGTACTCCAATATTCCCAGAGTAATAAGTTGCTCGGACGAAGTAACCATCACTTCACCTTTCCCACAGTTAGTACTACCTCCTTTTTTTATTCTAGAAACCACCACATGCGAATATTGGACGGTAGCAGCACATCATCAAGTGTACTAGCACTACTCAATTCAAAAATCGAAACCAACTAATGAACTACTAGATGGTGAGCGTTTGCTGTATCATGTACTCCGTTTGTCCATGTATATAGGGCCTAATGAGTTTTTCAAGACTAACAGTATAGGACATGCAAGTTGCTCAAAGCATACCGTCAATTTTGTACGTGAAAGGATCTTCGAATGATATAATTTTCAAATTATATAAAATCTTATCAATAGTCAAAGGCAACCTCGACGAATACATTAGGCCATATATATATACGTATGGATGAAGGGAGTAGTACTTTGAGAGAGACGAGAAGCGATACCGGCTGGTGGATTACTAGAGCTAGGTGCCGTACGGAGGCCAAGAAATATGGTGATAGCGTGAGGTGGGCCATGTATGATGTAAACTACACTGGGCTGCCGTGCTACGGAGGTCTACTAGATGTGGAGAAGATTGGGTTGATTTTATATCACTGAATATATAAAATATATTTAGAGTCCAGAATGATCCACCGCGAGGTTCCTTGCTCCTTCTCGGTCATCGGAAAGCTTTCTTCTTCATTTTGCCGACACGTGGGACATCCAGCATCCAGGTCCACGGGTCATGCAAGAACTTTGTAGAAAAACATCCAGCATCCAGGTCCACAGGTCCTCCATTTCTTTTTAGTATGCATATAAGATTTGGTCAAAGTCAGACTTTGTAAAGTTTGACCAACTTTGTAGGAGAGACTCACCAACGGTCACGAACGTAGGTGGAGTTTTCTCTTAATTCTTGCATGCAATGTTTTAATGAAGCTTGAAATATGAACATGTCAATGGGAGGGAGTAGAAGCCTCATGCATGCATGCAACACTCACACGTACACATGCGAGCACGCAACACTCACGCATCCATGCGGCACACAACACACGACGCAACACACACGCTTTCGCTCAAGTTCTCAACCTACTCCCTCTGTCCGTGAAAGACTGTACATATAGAGATTTACACAGTGACCAAGAGGAACCGAACTCCACATCATTTAGACCAAGTACTCCCTCCATCTCTTTTCTTTGACTCGCACATCATTTAGAGCAAGTACTAGGATTCTTAAAACGTAGGAATAGGAAAAACAAAGGATTCGAGTGGCATGTCCACTTGAATCCCATAGTATCAGCACTGAGGGCTCCTTTGATTCAAAGGAATTGCATTCGATTTTTGGAGGATTTGAACCCTTAGGAATTTTTCCTGTGATGCTCGTTTGATTCATAGGATTGGTATCCTTAGGAATTTTTCCATAGGATCCATTTGTACTATATTTTGGAGGAAAATTTCTATCCACTCAAACCTCTTTGTAGAATTCCTTTGTTTTTCCTGCACTATCAAACATTCTTTCAAATCCTGTAGGATATTATGGGACATGGCATCCTATTCCTGCATTTTTCCTATTCCTTCATTTTGACAATCCTGCGAATCAAAGAGGCCCTGAGTGTTTGATGCCACAAGAGAAAGAAAGGAAGTGAAAAAAAAAGTTGGAGCAGATTCTAGATTTCCAATGAAATGTTGTAGTAGTACACGTGATTCCATACTATAGGTAAAAATTCCTATAGGATTCAATCCTATGAATCAAACGACTAATGTACTAAGGTCCACGGTCAAGGCGACACAGGGCGGACGCGACCTCTCACTACGTCCGCCATTGAAGCGGTGCACTGGCCGAGGGTGCCGCCCGCTGCACGCCTGGCTGAACGAGCCTCCTTGCCGCATTTAAACACCTACATTAAACCCGCCTGGAATCCGAGAAACCTACTCCGCGTGGAAACTGGTTATTTTATGCAAATGTAGTGAAATCCGGTCGTGTTTGCACAAATTTGTTTACGTACAATCTGAGTGGATTGCTCCAGTGGTCATCACACGTGAGCCAATCGATTCGCACCCTTCGAGCATGGTTAATAGTATAGCCAATAGTTGGCTATATGAATTTGCCATGTCACTTATAGCCAATCTTATAGCCCACTCATACAATAGTTAGTCATACTAGTATACTACATCATTAATATATGGCCCACATGTTTCTCTCACAAAAGGTGTTGGAGCTCGTGCTATAGCTGGCTGTAAGTTTGTAGCCTGCTTCTCTTCTCTCACCTCTTCTATCTCATCCAACTAAGCAAAAATATATTATTTAAAGCCTTACAGCCCGCCTACATCACCTTATTGTACTTGCTCTTCCGCGCTCCATTTTGTCTTGCGTTACTTCCTCCGTCCAGCACGTTGACAAGTGGGCCCCATGCTTATTTATGCCAATGTGGTAGTCAATTATTTTGTCGGAGTCAGCTATCACACCCTTCCGTTGCCATGTCAACGAATCCACTAGAAACAAGTCTAGACTTGTTCGGTTCAACCGCCTCGCTAGGTGTTCGGAGAGGAATTGGCCGGCGCAAGGCGGTTCTATAGGTGGGCTGGCAGCAAAAAACAGGCGAAAACGTGGGAAGCAGCTAGAAGAGGGAGGGAAGCTTCTACATTCGCGGGGGGACGTGGCATTGACCATTGGGCGGCAACAGGCGGTCATCCGTGTATGCAATAAAGGATACGAAGAGGCCTCCTATGTCAGCAAGGAACAGCTTCCCTACCGATAGCTCATCTAACAGAACTCCCAAGCTAATTGTGCTGAGGCTGGAGAGATGGGTGACCGGATGGGAAGTGGACTCAGTATTAACTAATTTGATGGGTCACTGTAATGGTTATTTTAAACCTTTAAAGTGACCCATCAAATTAGTTGAACCTCGAGGTCTTTGTTTTGTAATTTTCTACATTTTTTTGTTTTTTGAAGACATGTTAATCGAAGGTCTATTGCATTACTTTTTAATAAAAAAATTCATGTATGTGAAATTAACCTTGAGGTACTTGCTCTCAAATTAACCTCTGGGCCTTGCAGGAGTGCTGCAATGTGTCGGCGTCAATTGCAAGATGAGCCACCAAGCTAGCAGTGGAGTTGCCAACATGCTCAAAGTGCACGCAACATTGAGTAGAAAGAAGCCTGCCCAGGAAATTAATGCATGCTTAGGGAGGCCCTTTGCTCAAAGAGCAAGTACTCTTTCAGTTATACTGTAACTAGGTGTCGCACGGGCTATAAGGACGAGGAGCGAGAAATGACGGGCTGCTGGATATACTACTATAACTAGGTGTCGCACGGGCTATAAGGACGAGGAGCGAGAAGCGACTGGCTGCTGGATATACTATAACTAGGTGTCGTACGGAGGCCGAGGAATATGGTGAATGCGTTAGGTGGGCCATGTATGATGTGTTTCAGACTCTTTCGGTTAAACGTGGAGAGATTTGGTTGATTTTATATCGCTGAATAATATAAAATATTATGAGTGCAGACGCTCCACGGCGAGGTTCCTTGCTCCTTATCGGGAATCTATGTTCTTCCACTCTTTTGTTTTAGACATGAGCTTTGTTCATCCTTTTGCCAACACGCGGGACATCTAGCATCAAGGTGCACGTGTCATGTAAGAAAATGGAGATAATCAGTGCGTAAGTGAGTCGTGCACTTCGATGGCACGTACCACGCAATATTTTTTCTCCTCGATGGCACGTGAATCGTGCACGTACTCAATGACGGAGCACGGGATGGTAGCCATGGACATGGTCGGCCCTTTTTGGAGAGAGTAATAAATAACTTTGATGTGTCCCGTCAACTCGCAGAACGGCGAGAAGCTTGCTTACTATGCCCTCTCCATCGCCCATGCACGCGCGGTGGCTCGTAGCACGAGGAGAAGCTTTTGCTTTATACAAGCGGTGGGTGTGTAGCAGTTCATTCGGTGTTAGATTGCCAGAAGTATATAATACTGTAGTACCATCATCATTGTTCGACTTTCGGAAGAGGCGAAGAGCCAAGCGCAAGGTCACCTACTAACCTTTAGTAGGAGTATAGTACACTATAGCCAAAGCTGGGCCACCACCTTTTTAGGGCATGGTTAATTAATATAGGCGGCTCTTGCAACAGCACATCATTTAGAGCAAGTACTCTCTCCATTTCTTTTCTTTCATTCGTAGGAACTTAAAACACAGGAATAGGAAAAATAAAGGATTGGAGTGGCATGTCCACTTGAACCCCATACTAGCATTAACACAGTGTTTGACATAGGATAAACAAAGGAAGTGAAAAAAAAGTTGGAGTGGATGCTAGATTGCCAATTAACACATGATTTCATAGGAAAAATTCCTATAGCATTCTATCCTATGAATCAAACGACCAATGTAGGAAAACTATGAGGGGGGTCTCTCCAACAGTGTTCCTCGGCTCGCACCTAGCATCACGGGTCAAACTTTGGAGTCATTCATCTGGTACACGTGGCATTTCAGATCTGGACACAAGGTGACGTACACCGTCAAGGTTCATTGGCTAGTCATAGTGGGGAGTAACTTAGACTAGTGTCATGCATATGACACTAGCCTATGTTACTACATTAATAGTGCAAAGTAACAAAGAAGTAGTAACATATAGATGATTGCATTTATTAACTTATAGACTCATTTATTCTTGGGAAGGGCTATGTTAGGCTGGTTGTAATGGGGAGTATCATATACTAGTATCATGCATATGATACTAGTGTATGATACTATCTCCCTAATGCATAGTATCATACATTAGTATCATGTAGTACTTTATTTATTGCCGTGCATGGCACATAGTAGCATAGCATTTATTATGATACGGTATCATGATATGATACTCAACCCTCTCTTTCTTCATTTAGTTGTATAACACCTCATCAAAATTGTCTAGTTGGCATGCATGATACTAGCTATGATACTCCCATTACAACATATTATGTTACTCTAAGCACCTCTCTTTTCATTAATTACTTGCCACATAAGCAAATTTGCATTGGGGTGCGTTATGTTACTAGCTATGTTACTCCCACTTAGGATAATGTTGTGCTCAAAGCCGGACGTACACGGTCAAGGTCCACGGTCAAGGGGGTTAGGGCGGACGCGACCTCTCACTGCGTCCGCCATTGAAGCGGCACACCGACCGAGGGCGCCGCCCACTGCACTCCCAGCTGTACCTGCCTCCTTGCCGCATTCAAACACCTATATTTAAACACGCGTGGAATGCGAGAAACCCACTCCGGCCAGACGTTCGTTCAGGAGCGAGATGCCGGCCAAGCTCCTCCTTCCTCCATTTTCTCCACTCTTTCGGCTGCATCTGACGACCAGGAAGAGCAGGTCTCCAGCATAAAAGCCGTCTGGGTGGCCCGCCGAGCCCGGCAGTTACGAGCGAGGCAGCTCGCTGCTCCACCTGCCTCGCCTAGCCCGAGGGAGCCAGTTGCCTCCCTAAGCCAGCGCGTGGTTCCGCAGCTGGCTGCTCCAATCCTGCTCGAGGAAGAGTGCCGAGTTGCTCCATGCCGGCTTGTCGGGGAGCACGGCGGCACGGGCATCATCGCTGCCCTCGACGCCGCCATGTCGTACAACGCCCCAGTGCCTGCGACTGCGCCATCCATCGTCGACGCGCGCGTAGCCGCGCCATGCAGGCAGAGAAAGAAGCCGTCGTGGATGTCGACGAGGTGACGCGGCTACATGGATGTCGACGAGGTGACGGCCAACACGTCCCCGCCCGCTACCATTATCGAGGAGAAGTAGAACATGGGAGGCCGTCGCCGATTGTACGCCGGCGAAAATAGGCGGTGTCTTGCACGATTCTTCTTCAGCCGGATGCTGGAGGAGGACAAAGAGATCGGCTGACGACCATTTAGATTAGGTATATTAATTCTACCTTTAGCTCCGGACTAGCACAACTTATTTAATGTAAATGTAATGAAATTTGTCATGTATATATGAAATCCGGCCGTGTTTGCACGAATTTGCGTCCACGTTCGCGCTCTCGGGTGAGCGCTGTCCGTCGTTGGAGTGGGACAACAGCCTCCATCTCTGATAACCCCGCAAAGTGCGTCACCACCTTTGTGATGGCTAGGACGCGGCGAAAGAACGACGTCCTTCATTCCGCAAGTGATGGCCATTACCGCGCGCTCATATAGACGGCTCAGTAGTTCATGAAGCAGCACCAACAACATGCCTTGTGCATCTAGTACTCCATTGCGGTCGTAGTTGCTGCATGCGCAACTCGGGTTGCAGTTGCAGGTGAGCACGGCGACGCTGCATGGCCATCCATCAATAGTGGCTGGTATGAGGATGACATCGCCATGTGCATCCTATTTGTACTAAAAATCATGAATGAAGAGTATAAACATGTTTACGTACAACCTGAGTGGATTTCTCCAGTGGTCATCGCACGTGTAGTGTCATGCAAAGCTTCATTTATTAGGTTATAGAGTCATTTTGTTTTGGTATGTGTGATGTTACTCATAGAATGAATAACTAGCTATAAGTTACTCAATTTACCTCTCTCCTCATTAACTAGTTGCCACATAGGCGAATTTGCTGAGTTGGACCCGATGTTACTCTTGAAGTTACTCCCACTGTGGTTAGTCATAGGCCTTGTTCGGTTCAACCTCCTCCCAAGGGGTTTGGAGAGGAATGGAGGGGGATTTGGCTTGTACATGATTTAATCCCCCACAATCTCTGTTAAACCCCGTTAAAACCCCTTAAACTACACACACCCTTAAGGTTAAAAATGACCGGGATTACAGAGGACAGGGTACAAACTTCAGTGATTTAAAGGTGAGGGTTTGTTTCCGACTAGCTCTACAACCTCAAGGTTTATAAATCGGACTTCACTCTCCCCTCACGCACACGCGCGGGTACACTCACGGTGGAGCGCATTTGCACACGAAAAGGCAGGTAACATGACAATTTGACACATCTAGTTGTCCACTTAATGTGGGGTCTGGGACGGGCCGCCTGTTCTTCCATCAAATATTCTGCTTTTTCCCGGGTACCCGGGTTCCTTCCTTCAGTCAATCCTTCCTTCAAGATTTTAAATGTCATCCATACCAAGTGCGACCTGAACGTGGTGGCGCGGTTATTGATCGAGTTTCTTTTTACTGGTACGTTAAATGAGAAGATGGCTCCCTGTGTATTCAATTTAAAATGATCGCTACGGAGAGAAAAACAATTACTACTCCACTTCAGGACTTGCTTGCTAGGGTTGCTCTCTTCTTCTCACTCTCTCACCCTCTCCAGATCTAAACAAGATGGCGGTGTCCACTCTCTTTCTCTCTCTCTCTCTCTCTCTCTTCTCACCGGTTGTCATAGATCCGGCCGGATCCCTTCCGCTGGTGGTCGCCGGTGGCGAGGGAGGAAGCCGTCGCGTGCCGTCTTCTCTGACCTAGCGCCGGCGTGGGAGGTCCTCCGCACCCTTGCTCCCTGTCGTGGTGTTGGTAGATCCCGCTGACTGCCTCGCCACATCCCGCTGACCGGAGGTATAACTTCTTTTAGAGCCGACCTTGTTCTACTGGCCCAGCTCCCCACGTTGTTGCATCCTTTTTTTTCATCAAGTTAGGATTGCTCCCCACATCGCTGCATCCTGCATGTGGATATTCTTCTAGTATTACAATGCTCCCCATGTAGCTAGCTCCGTCGGCTTGTCGAACACCCGAACACCACCTAAATTTTTACTATTAGAGGCAAAAAGGTACTGCCGATACTGGCTAATGAACCGATCTCTTGGTTGGAAAGGGAAATAAAGATGCTGGCCTGACTGGTCTCTTGGTCCAAAAAGGACAAAGGGGGGGGGGGGTTGGGTCGACAATGCAACCGAGAATTAGCACGTCTAGATTTCCTGTGGTCACATAGGAAACATCACTGACGAGAACAAAAAAGGCACAAATCCTGACATGCTTTGCATGTTTGCCGCACTCGGCAACACCTCTGCCTCACCACTTTATGGCTCGATGGATGTAAAATGTGCTTGTGCCTCCCCTGTCCCTATACCCTTACTGCTGCTGTTAATCTAACATCACAGGTAAAATGAAACAATGCCACTGTTAATGTGATGTCACTGTTAAGTTATCTGCTGCCAATCTATTGCCATTGATAAACTGAATCAATGCCACCACCATTTTTATGAAATGCTTCTGTCTTGCTTTATTTCTCATAAAGAGTGTTTTCGGGCGTTACACTAAAATCTGACACCGGTAACATAGCCGCATCTCCGTGGAACTGCACAAAATTTAATTGCACAATGGTTGACATGACGATGTGTTTCTCCTTTCCGTATCACCCTTTGTTGGAATGATCGTTCCTGTTAACTGTGCACATACGTACTGATCAAGTGCTACTGTCAATCTGTCATCATAGAGTAATAATGCTATTGTTATGCATGTTAATGTAAGCCCCCGTTAATCTAGTGCCAGTGTTGATTTGATGTGATGGCACTTTTTCATACTGTCAATGTAATGCCATTGATAACATATGAGATGCTGCTGTTAATCATATGCCGCTGCAAAAAAATGACACTGCTTGAGTAACCCTGTTACATATTTGTGCAAACAGGGTTGTCTATCTCCATATGGTGTCTTATTTGTGCAAACGGAAGCACAAACCTCAATTTTAGTGTAACCTGCTGTCAGCTGACCTCACGGTGCTCCAGGTATTCCTACATTCGTAACTAGGTAGAATGACCAACGCAAGATGAAATAAGCTTATTCGTACATTGACTTGTTGATTGTAGTGTGGAACGAGCCTGTCATGTGTGGAGGAGCAAACAAGCACTGCAGCAGCACCGTCAACGCAAGATAAAAGAGACCGAGTCATTGATGGCCTCGCCGGCGAGTAGGGGTCATGCAAACAGCGGTGCATTATTTTAGTGGAACTGCACAAAAATATACTGGGGTTAGTCGGACAAATTTTCTACAGCTGCGTGGAAGGAATTGCACTCATCGATTGCATATAATTTCCTCCGTGCCATCATTGGAGATCCCAAGGTGGAAATTAACTAACCACCTATAAAATTATGCATAATCTTCCTCACGCAGGTCAGTATCCCCTTCGTCCAGATGATCATGTTTTGTCATGCCGAGCTATTGATATGTGCTACTGTTTGCGACACCGTTTAAGTATAGCTATTGCTTTCCTATCTTTTCACATTCAGGACAATGAAGATGATTTCAGTGGAACTGCACAAAATGGTCTGGTGTTGAGTGATCTCTATTGCCTCCTCTGTTTGCTGCAATGTGTCAGCGTAAATTGCAAGATGAGCCATCAAGCTAGCTGTGGAGTTGCCAACATGCTCAAAGTGCACGCAACATTGAGCAGAAAGAAGCATGTGCGTGCGTAGGGAGGCCCTTTGCTCAGAGAAGCATCGATCGTTTTTTCTTTATTTCTACACCTTCTCACAGCTTTGTCTTGGTTATAGTCTTGTGAATCATTTAGATGCGTAAACATGCTGCACTTAGGTTCTTGTGAATGTTAGCTAGTATGCATAGCGTATGTTGTGAAACTTAGTTTAGTCTGAATGTTGACTAGTGTGTCAACCTTTACAATCTATATTGTGGGCCTGTTATTTGACCCCTCATTTTGCCGCGCAATGACCAGTGTGAGTGTCTGCATGTAGTATCGCATCCTCTAATTTGGTGGATGCCAAGCCGGCCCGAGAAGGAGCTATAACTTTTTTCCAAGTTGAAAAATGTTATCTATGAGGCATTGGTACAACGAGGTGCTATACAAACGGTTTTTAACCCCTTTCCGCGACGGCGTTTTGAACCGTCGCCAAGTGAGTGACTGCGATAGGGGGGTCCTTCCCACACGACCCAGAAACCGTTGGGGATAGGCAGCTTTGATGCATATAGTTGTCCCTATAAAACTGTTTCTGATATCTCGAATATCCGAAATGCTCCATCCTTGCAACTCGTTTGTGCTCGCATTGCCATCGCAGTCGGTATTCTGTGGTGCTATGTTTACGATGCACGACCCATCACAAACAGTTCATGATTATAGAAGCAGACAATCACACACATTTACTTTTCCTCGACTGTATATGCGATTCGATGTAAGAGTGCACACAGTTGTCTCTATAAAACTGTATGGAAAGCTTGAATACATCCCACACGATTCATTCATCATACCCGCGTCGGATGAAGACCTATCGCACATGTTCTTCTATGACCAAACATTTGCGATGCGCACAACATCATAAACAGTCCATAATTGCGAAGCGTGTGTGATAAGGTGACTATCGCAAACATTTAATAAGAAAGAACTGTGTGCGATGCTGTTGTTAATCGCACATGTTTTTCCTTGGCTGATCGTGTGTGCAGTAGAGATTGATCGCACATCTAGTGGATCCTAGAAACATGTCTGATCTCCACGTCTATCGCAGACGTTTCGCTTTCGCAAACCGTGTGCAGTGTAATCCCTAATTAATCCCTAATTTGATCCCTAATTTAAAAATCACATGTTTTGAATTTGAAAGTAAGCAATCACTTATTTCTTATCCAACCATGTTTATTACAAATATAGGTTCAACCATGAATGCATAATTCGATGCACAGGTACATATACTAAAGAACTACAGAAGCACCAAGTAAAGGATGATGAACCACAGTTGTACTAAAGACTGTAAAGAGAGAGGCAAAATACATTCTGGTTGTTGGAGAAGGTGAAGTGGAATGCCCATATTGTGCCCTCCTCCATGCGTAATGCGCGCACGACTCTGGGCCAACCCCTTGTGATGGCTGCCCGTCCATCCTTCACTATCTTCATTAGGACTTCTCGATTCTCATTGTAGTTTGGATGAAATACTTTAACCTTCATTGCGTGTCCACCAATCATGTAATTTGCGAGGTAATCTTGACTGAACTGCTTCGGGAACCACTACGAACGAAAAAGATTCAGACATTGTTGTCTAACAACTCATTATGGGCAGTAAAAAGAGAAGGCTGCAGAGTTTGTAGTTACCATCCTACAGCTCACTGTTGTGTTGGATAGAGCATAGACAAATAATTTTCTTGCCACCGTTCGTATCTTTTTGCTAATAATCCTTATCAGTTTCCTCACTTGATGCTTGTTCATGAATATCTCATTGCCCCATACACAAAAAGGGTCGATGCGTGGATCCTTGCCGAGGGCATATGTACCTACAAGCAACAAGTCAATATTAGAAGCTAACAAGTGTCCAGGCCTGGATCTATATGCACTACATTATGGAACGATGGGGGAAGTACAAGCCGAGGGATGAAACTAACCTCGGCGGAAAATGGTGGCCACTTCCGTTGTTGTCCTGCATAAGTAGTGGAAAGGCATGATAAGTACAACAACCTTAACATCAAACAAATATGGCAAAGGTAAACAACATCATCTCCAAATGATAGCTTGAATGTGTTGGTTTTAGCATGCTGTTAAAGCAGATATAAAATGGAAGGCAATGTTACCTACAACAGGCTTAACAGCCATCAAATATTGCAATTCAAACTGGTATTGTTGAAAATGAATAAAACGTCGGTAATGCTTAAACATCACACTAGATAAAATGTGTAAAACTGAAATAAAGGGCATGTGTTAACTACACCAGGCATAATTGGAACCAAATATAGCCGTTCAAACTGGTATTGATGCAATCGAGCGGCACAATTCTGACTTGCACATAATGAACATCACATTGTGAATGACTGAAATAAACAAGGCATAAATGATCAGTATGACAACCAAATATAGCCATTGAAAACTGGACAGAGTCTCACTACAACCAACCTAACAAGCAAATACAGATAAACAGGGCATATGCTTGAAAACTGGACAAATGCTCACTACAACCAACCTAACAAGCAAATACAGATAAACAAGGCATCTGCTTGAAAACTGGACAAATGCTCACTGCAACCAACCTAACAACCAAATACAGATAAACAAGGCATCTGCTTGATAACTGGACAAATGCTCACTGCAAGCAACCTAAGAACCAAATACATATAAACAAGGCATCTGCTCGATAACTGGCAAAATGCTCACTGCAACCAACCTAACAACCAAATACAAATAAACAAGGCATCTACTCATTATAAACAACCAAATATAGCCATTCGTGAAACTGAAGTGGACAATTCATACTTAAACATCACATAGCCCTATTGAACATTACATTTTTGCCTAACTGAAATAATTAAACACGGCACAGTTAAAACACCGCATGGCAAAAGCTACTACAACAAAGGGTACGGGTTGGGAAGCTAGAAAAGGTAAGGTTTGCTGATAGGATGTTGCCTCATATGTCATGGACGGGATCCTTCCAGTTGGAAGAGCAGAGACCCATGGTGCGCTCTCTGATGTCACAGATGGGCTGTTTCACCTTGGAAGAACCTTTGTGGGTGCCCTCCTCATGGTCATGGTCGATGAGATCTGACTTGGCAATTGAGGATCCCAAGCCACCGTCGTAGAACGTGTCCTTTAGAAATGACAAAACTGGCTCGATGGTGTACAAGGATCGCAAATCCTTGACCGTGTGGTAGAGGAGATCAGCGGCAGGGCCGTCGAAGAGATCGACGGTGGTTGAACCAGAGGGGTTAGGGATGGACCACTTAACCTGTGACATGGCCCGCGTGAAGCCGTCGCTGTCGACGAGCTTGATGTCGTAGCCAGCTTTCCCGAGATACAGTAATACGCTAGGCCGCTGACGTGAAGCCTTCAGCATGGCAACATAGTCAACGTCTTCGCCGGCTTCCGCGGCGAGGTGTTGCTCTGGGATCGACAGGTCGGGGCGAACGGCGGCCACCTCGCCAACGTCCGCCGGAGAGGCCATGATAAACCTCTTCTTGGCCAAACCCTCGTCGGGCTCCCCGGGATACGTGGTCGAGCTTAGGCTGTGACATTCTGGAGTAGGGGATGTGGATCTGGCGGGGAGGGACACCGCAGGCTTCATCTAAAAACTCAGGGGAGTGGGGCGACAGTATGGGAATCGCTGGGTAACCTGAACTTTATTATCTAAGCTAGGAGGAACGGGCAGACCGACAGGGGTTGGCGGCGGCGGCGCCGGCAGCGGCGAGCTAGGGTTCGAGGGGGGGGGGGGGGGGGGCGGGTGGGGGCGACGTGGAGGGTGGGGGTGGTGTTTGAGGATATGCCGTAGCTACTGAAAATTTTAGTAATGGCGGGTGGAGATGGTGGTGGACGAGGGAGGGCGACGGTTGAAATGCCTCGGCTACTGCAATTTTATTATAAGGTCGGTGCTGGAGGAGTGTGGGCCACGGTTGAAGTACGACGGCTACTAAAATTGGGGTAAAGGAATTGATGCGGGGCGGGAGTACCCAAGATCGCGCATGGTCCAATAAGAATATGCGTGTATGATAATAACGAAAAGTGGCGGAACCGTCGATTTTTGCAACGCTCAAGGCAGGTAGTTTGTTTTTAGATTTCTAGCTAGCTGGTCTATCGCACACGGTTCCTCCTAATTTTCAGACGCAGACGTGGAATTCAATCTAAATAAACTACCCGCCTTTAGCTTGCGCAGGTGGTGATTTTACAATGCACTTGCATCGCACACGGTTAAGCCAGTACCTCCACCTTTGCTCATGCTTGCGTAGTCGTGGTGATTTCACAGCGCACTTGCATCGCACATGGTTAAGCCAGTACCTCCACCTTTGCTCGCGCTTGCGCAGTCGTGGTGATTCACAACGCACTTGCATCGCACATGGTTACGACATTATACCCGTGTCCGTTGAGCGTCATCAAAGTCTTTGCAGCAAAAAAACGTTAGAGAGGGTCAGAAGATAGCCACACTAGCATGTGGCCCAAATATATATGAGTGAAAAGGGTGGTCTGTGATGTTCAAAATTCCAATGCACAACTTTGACCGCGCGAGCCCACGGTTGGGCGCATTGTCGAAGATCGATGAGAGGGGCCAGAAGTCAAGAACCACCTGGAAGTGGCCAAATATATGTAGGAATAATGGAATATAGGGTGTGATGTTTAAAACTTTAAATACACAATGCACAACTTTGGTGGCACCTGCCTCACAAACCCGAAAGCACCCTTGGATATATCTATAATGACATAATGTCGTAGCTAGCTAGGGTGCTTGACCCACCTCCCACTTCGTGTCAGCGGGGCGGATGCACGTAATGATACTTTGGTTATACATGCTTGTCGCCATGACCTACCATAAGACGGACTAGTGAATCTATCATTTGGTCAAACGACAAGTATTGTTGTCGATAAACCGCTTGGGCCAATAGATTGAACCATCATAAAAAATCGCACGAGAGGGACCACAAAACCAGCACCGCTTGCATGCGGCCCAAAATGATGTACGTTGGAAGGGGTGATGTTTGTTTTCAATATAGAAAATAATGTACAATTTAGATGTGGTGCCTGCCTCTTGATACAGACAACAACCATGAAAGGCAGGTAGTTAAGGACGAGATATGCAGGGTACAGTGTCGGTCGAACCTAGTAATCCGAGCATATGGGAGGGAATCCTGACAACGCATGAGCTCGAGCTTTGGTTGAACGACATGTGACGGTGACCGGCTCTAACACGAACTAGGAGGAATCCATTCATGGCCAACACATACCCCTCGCTATCGATCAAAGAGATGATATATATACACTCGGGGAGCCCACAGATATGCGTGTCGTCACAAAAAACCGCACAAGGGAGATGTGGTCGATCAGAAGACCCCGTATACACTGCATGTGGCCCGAAAATAAGTATGGGTACGGTGGTGTGTGATGTGTTTAAATCCTAAATGCACAACTTCGATGGGCCACCAACTACATTACAAACCGAACACCATACCCGACCCCAAGCCAGGTTCAATACGTACGATGTCGGTTTCCCAACTTCGAGGTGGCCGGGGGGGGGGGGGGGGGGGGTCGTCCAACGCATGCGCTCAAACTTTATTTGGTCTAACATGGCACACATAGCAATAGGAAACCATCATGGTCAAACCCTTCTCGTATGTTGGGTCAAAGGGATAGATTGTGTGGGCCCCCCTCATTATTGGTCAAGGATAATATATATACCTCAGGGATCCCACAGATATGTGCGGAGTCTATAAACCGCACAAGGGAGACATGCTTGATCAGAACACCCGGCCCCTATACCCTGCATGTGACCCAAAAAAAATGTATGGGTCTGGTGTGTGATTTGTTCAAATCCCGAAAGCACAAGTTCGATGGGGCACAAACTACATCAGTAACATTACAAACTGAACATCATACCCCCGCGGCCAGGTTAAAGACGTACGATGTCGAGAACGGAACTTCAAGGCGGGTGGGGGGGGGGGTAGGGGCCGGGTGCCATCCAACGCATGTGCTGAAACTTGAGTTGCTCTAACATAGCACATGGAGCAAAGAGTAAACCCTTCTTGTGAGTTGAGTCAAAGGGATAATTTGTGTGGGCCTACAGATGTCGATCATTCTTTGATTTTTGAGAACAAAAAATAACCAATAAAAACATAGTCTACAAATTAGCAAAAAAGGATCCCAAGGTTTATATAATCGCATGATAGGTCACTATAGAGTCGATCATTCTTTGTTTTTTTAGAACAAAAAATAACCAATAAAAACATAGTCTACAAATTAGCAAAACAAGGATCCCAAGGTTTATATAATCGCCATGACAGGTCACTATAGAGACACTTATCTCTATAATGACCATATCATAGTGTTTAAATGAAGCTTGAGATATGCAACTTGCCACCGGGTCATCGATCCTTAGACTACTCCAGCCCGAGCACGCTTAACTTCTGCGTTCTAGTCAACTAGGCTAGCGGATGGGAAGCCGCCCCTTGCTGACAGGAATTGCCTCCTTGCCTTTAAGGCGTTTCACGCTGGTCACCCTATGGGACCTACTCCCTACTATCACACACATTTGTGCTTTTAGAAACTGTGTGCGATATTTACATGGCCGGTGTGTCACCGCCTAGCCTTCAATGAGCACTGACACTGGCAGCGGGAAAACAATGGGAGAAGAGGCGGGAAACTGATGAGAGGAGTGGCGGGAAACGGTAGCGTGTTTGGATATATAACAACATTAATATAGAAAACTTAGTAGAGAAGGAAGCGTGAGCTAGCACGACGCATGCACACAGTGCTTACCCATATAAATAAAATCACAACCGGAACTGCATGTGCTGTCGAAAGGGATGAGGATTGCCGTTTGATCTGGGAGCATCCAACGGTGCAGACGTACGATCCGTGGGGTTTGGGTTCTGGCCAATCAAAATGCATGACTTAGATCGCGCGCGTAGCAGGTGGGGGCATCGGCCACGGTTTGGTAGGCACACGGCTTTCGTGAGTGAACCGTGTGCTATTTGAAAACATTTTGTGAGAAGAATCTCCGTTTTTAAATCCCCGTAAATCCAAAACTCACCCAAAAATCATGAAACTTGGCATGGTGTCATGACATGGCACATATATGTTGAGGAATTTTTTTGTCCATTTTGGCGCAAGTTTTATTACAAGCCTCTTACAAACCGGAGCTTCTCTCAAGAAGCCTCGTGGTTCCGATAGGGAAACGTGTCCCCCTTGTGGGCGAAATGATAATCACTGCCACTTTTCGCCTTGTATTTTGTTCTACAGGCAACATGGAACGGCAGGATATCCGTGCTTAAACTTAAAATTATTCAGGGTTCGTTTGGCCTTTTTATATACTAATTGAGTTTCCTAGGCATTTAATGTCCATAATTCAAATCTGAACTACAAATACATGCTCCAGTTCACCAAAATGGCTAGAAAAATTATACATCTGTCCTTGGGTGCATGTTTAGGTCCCATGCAAGGAATGGGAATGAATTACAACCGTACCGGCGTCCTGGCTCGTCCTCAAACATTTGGAATCTCGGTTTTTAAATCCCCGTAAATCCAAAA
The DNA here is from genome assembly GCA_011799875.1 of Thinopyrum elongatum. Taxonomy (NCBI): domain Eukaryota; kingdom Viridiplantae; phylum Streptophyta; class Magnoliopsida; order Poales; family Poaceae; genus Thinopyrum; species Thinopyrum elongatum. The sequence continues at coordinate 172,711,404 of CM022298.1, read as the reverse complement.
CTCACCAGAAAGTCTTGAAAGTTGGCATGGTGTCACGTCATGGCACATATATGTCGTGGTAAAAACATCGTCCAATTTGGGCCAAGCTTTATAACAAACCTCTTACAAACCAGAGCCTATCGCAAGAACCCTCGTGGTTTCGATAGGGAAACGTGTCCCCTTGTGGGCAAAACGATAATCGCTCCCTCTTCTAGCCTTGTATTTTCTTCTACAAGCAACATGGAACAACGGGAGATTCACGCTGAACTTTGAAATTATTCAGGGTTCATTTGACCTTTTTTATTCATTATTTGAGTTTTCTAGGCATTTAATGTCCATAATTCAAATCTAAACTACAAATACATGGTACAGTGCACCAAAATGGCTAGAAAAAATGTACATGTGTCCTTGGGGTGCATGTTTATGTTCCATGGAAGGAATGGGAATGAATTCAACCATCTCGGCGTCCTGGCTCGGCCACAAACATTGCGAACCTCGGTTTTTAAATCTCCGTAAATCCAAAACTCACCAGAAAATCATGAAACTTGGCATGGTGTCACTACATGGCACATATGTGTCGTGGTAAAATAATTGTCCAATTTGGGCCAAGCTATATTACAAGCCTCTTACAAACCGAAGCTTCTCGCAACCCTCGTGGTTCCGGTCGGGAAACATGCCCTTCTTGTGGGTGAAACAATAATCGCTGCCTCTTCTCGCCTTGAACTTTGTTTTCTACAGGCAACATAGAATAACAGGAGTGTCGTGCTGAAATTTGAAACTGTTCAGGGTTCATTTGGCCATTTTATATATTAATTGAGTTTTCTAGGCATTTAATGTAGTCCATAATTCAAATTTAAACTACAAGCACATGCTCCAGTGAAGCAAAATGGGTGGAAAATCGTACATGTGTCATTGGATGCATGTTTAGGTCTCATTGAAGGAATGGGAATGAATTAAAACTTCTCGTCATCCTGAAACATTGAGAATCTTGGTTTTTAAATCCCAGTAAATCGAAAACTCACCCAAAAAACATGAAACTTGGCATGGTTTCATGACATGGCACATATATGCCGTGGTAAAAAAAACCATCCAGTTTGAGACAAGGTGCACACATTAATAGGCAATGAAGTCCTTTTGAAACAAATAGCTGACACGTTAATATTGCAAATGGTTGTATTATATGAACCGTGTGTTCCCATAACCATTTAAGTGCGGCCACGCGTCCCTCTTTTCTTATGGGATAGTACTACCTTCGTCCTCGTTCATTGGTCATCTTTGTATTTTGTGCCAAAATTTAACCATACTCGGTGGCATGCATGCAGCTGTTTGATTAGACGGGACGAGCGCGAGAAGTCCGCCGTGCAGGCTCGACGGGACGCGTGCGAGCAGTCCGCCGCGCAGGCTCGACGGGATGCGTTCATCCTGTCCACCTCGCAGGCTCGACGGGACACGTGCGAGCATCAAGGCCGCCCATGCTCACTGGGAAGCGAGCTCTTTGACCTCCATCCACCAGCCACCCGTGTCGCTCACAACTTCTCCATTAATGGTGGCCGAGCCATTGTTTAACACGCGGTTAATTAAAGCACCTGGATGGAGGGTGTTTTCTTGTGATCCCATGGCCCCACTCAACGTTAGCATTTGCTCTGTTCGTGTTTTCAACTCGTATTCTGGCCTAATTTAAAATGCCACATAGGGCAACGGATAATACGATGACAAATAAAATGGCAACGGATAATACGACGACAAATTTACAATGGCGCGGATAATAACTGTCTTACATATTCCGGATAATTTAAAATGCCACATGCGGCAAAGCCCGGAAGACGCGGGGGCAAGAGAAGAAGGAAATCGCAGACAACGATCTGGGTCGCTATTGTCTCTACTCCTCGATGGATCGCCAGTTGATGACATCCTCCAGCTCCTTCTTCAATTCCTCACGACTTTGCTTGAAAGTAGCCACGGATTCCACCACCTCTTGCTCGTGCTCGATCTGTAGCTTCCTCAAGCCACCCATCAGTTCCTCGACGACCGCTGTCAGCGTCATCCCTGAGGCACTGCTCTGCTCATGCATCATCTTCCAGCCGGCGGCCTCCTCCTCCTTCTCGGCGAGCACCTTGAGGAGCTTCGCATTGTCACCCATGAGTTGCTCAATGAGGCCGGTCGCCTTCTCAACCGAGGCATCACTGATCTCGAGCAGCTTCATCAAGCCGTCGACCAGCTCTTGCTGCTTAATGAGGCCAACGAGAATGTCGTCATCGCCGGCCAAGGACTTGAGCAACGCCATCTTGTCGCGATCGCCGACGCGGCGAGTGCGCTTGTGAGAGCCCTCGCGTGCCGGTGAGAGCTTGTTCGAGGGCTCCGCGGCGCGCCGGGACATCTCTGCTGCAGCTGCCGCGTGGCGGCGGGACCTCTCTAGTGCTTCCACGGCCTTGGTCTTTGCTCCCTGGTTATATGTCCACCCGAAACTCCTACCGGTCATGGCAGAACGACTTGACAGGAAAGACCAGTTTTGTGGGTGATGAGGAGAGGAACTGTGAAGTAATTTTTGAGTGGGTAGTTTTTATAGCCAGGTCCTAAGTGTGAACACATATTGGTTTGATCGGTGTGAACAGATTTGCAATTACTTATTGCGTTGTAATCTGCAATGTGACGAGAAGCAAGGTCAAAATTTATTGATGGTTCTGGGCCTATAAAGCCCGTTTCTATTGTTCTGGCTCATCGCAAATAGTTCTTATGGATCAACCGTATACCACGCATTGGAAGGCCGAAACGTGGGCCCGCGTTCTCGGATGTACATGTACGTGTCTGCCCACTATCACACACGGTCAAGATATCACCATCGTGTCCGATGGATGCGCCGTCGCGCCTCCCACGGGGTGCCAGAAGGTTGACCATGTGGTTGCTCGCCATTGAGGTGGCCGCAGCGCGCTCTGCTCGTCGTTGAGGCGGCCGCGGCGCGCTCTGCTCACGTCCATCCGCGCGTTTTGCTCGCCATTGAGGCGGCCGTGGCGCGCTCCACTCTGGCGTCCCCGCGCGCGCTCTGCTTGCCGTTGAGGCAAATTTACAATGGCAACGGTTAATAATTGTCTTACATATTTAGGATAATTTAAAATGCCACATGTGGCAACGCCCAAAACACTCACGACCTATATATGCATACAATTATAATAAAATATAGGCTAAAAGCCTGAGCTAGCGGCCTTCCGACGACGGTCTTCTCGGACTCCATGATCAGCATTGCACCCTTGTGGCCGTTCATTCCAAGTGTCCCGACCCGCCTCCGCCTACGGAGCTGCTGGCGCTGGGAGGCTCTTGGAGCTGCTAGGCCTCTTCTAGAAGAGCTTGACAACATGCAATCGCGTGCATGATATCTCTGTGGAACCGCTCCATTTCCATGTCTCTCGCCTGGTAGCAAATTTCGTCCATCACCTGCATCCTCAAGATATCACGTTGGTGATGTTGTACTTCGTCGGGGACGTCAAGTCCGCCAAGGATGCACTCGAGCCTGGCCACCACATCATCAGGATCGAGGTTGACATGGCCGCCGCGGGCAATGATGAAGCCGCGGGCTGGCTGTGTCTTGACTGAATCACAGAGGTCCTCTGCCCATTCCTTGCGGGGCATCAGGCTCTCGATGAGCACTGGTGATGGCGGCTCTTCGGGTGGGTCGTCAATCATGCTGCCGAGCAGCTCTGGATCTTTTGCACGGTGGATGGCAAACTGCTCATCACACTTCCTCTGTAATATGTCGATTGTGTGCCCAAGGACTGTCACGCCGATATCGCTGCCGATGGGCCATGGTGCCTGCACCGGCCGATGAAGCTCTTGCTCCCCGACCTGCTCCGGCTCGTTCTCCTCGCCGAAGATGTAACGCAGGTAGGGGTCGACGTCGAAGCTTTGGTCATTGCCTGGCATGCTTGGAATAACTAATGGTAGATGGGTGAGGACTAGATCTGTGCAGAGTGTCGCGACAGTGCTTTGCCGCCTGGGTTATATGCAGCAAGCCTCTAGCTGGTGGCCGGAAACCGATGAGGGAAGAGGCGTGGATTTTACAATTCACCCATGTGGAGTGCGGGAAGCATTCGCTGGAGTGCAGGAAGACTAAGTGGAGCACACACACAACCCGAATACCGTATGCGGTGCCACGTGTTATTTATCACACACGTGTTAACATAAGGAAACGTATGTGTAACTTACTAATCATCGCACACGAGTACTCACAGACGCATCGTGTGCGATACTCCTAGCCACCGCAAGCAACTAGTTTGCATTTTTCAAAGTTTTTTGTACAAACAGAATCGCACACGAACTAACTATAGTAACCATCTGTGTTATAATTTCTCATCGCAAATAGTTCATCCGAGTGGGCTATTTGCTGCGTATCACACACATCTTGTTTACACAAAACGTTTGTGTTCTTTTGGCTCATCGCAAACAGTTCATCTATGTGAACTATATGCCGCATGTCACACACATCTTGTTAAGTTGAACCATTTCTGTTCTCTTCCCTAATCGAAAACAGTTCGTCCGAGTGAACCGTATGCCGTATATCACACACACCTTGATCTGGCTGACCATTTCTGTTGCATTCCTTAATAGCAAACAGTTCATCGGAGCGACTGTATGCCGTATATCGCACACACATTGATATGGCTGCCCGTGTCTGTTGTTCTGTCTAATCGCAAATAGTTCGTATGGAACAACCGTATGCCCCGCATCGCACAAGTAACTAAAATCTGAACCGTGTTTGATTTCTCCGCCATCGCAAACATTTTGCATCCTTTTTGATGGTTTTTTTACATCGTCGTTTGCGATTAATGCATCGCACACTGTTTCGTCAAAGGGTCTCTGATCGTAGTGTCGCGTTAGCAGCATCCTGCAGTAGTGAGGAGCCATAAGCTGGAGGCGTCTCTTATTTTCTTTCGAATGGGCAATAAGCTGGAGAGTGTCTCTAATGGGCTGCCTCTAGTACAAGGCCGTCCAGTACGAAACACGGGTAGCCGACTAGGTCAATACAAAAGCCTATCCATCTTAAAGCCCATTTGTTTTTGTTTTTTGCGAGGAAAAGCCCATATTTCTTGAAGAGGGGCGATCCCAGAAAAACCCTCCTTCCTCCTCGCCTCCACACTGCAGCTCGCTGGATTCTCCCGCTTCCGTCTCCCCCCAATTCCACCGCTTCCCATCTTCCTCACTCGTACAGAAAACCCCCGCTCACCTTCTTCCTCACTCCTACAGAAAACCCCAACCCTCCTTCTTCCCCACTCGCACTGCCACTAGGCTCGTCTCTCGCTACTCTGCTCAAACCCGTGAGCTCGGCGCGACGCCCCTAAAGAAAATGGAGTCGGCTGGCCCTAGAGCCAAGAAGATGAGGCTCCCGCCAGCGGCGACGCCGGTTGTAGATCCCGCACCCGGCAGCACGGGGAGAACCGGCGAGCCCCCCCACTGGATCTGAGGAACCCGTTGAATCTTGGGTGGACCGCATCAGCGATCTCCCGAACAACATCCTTGGGGAGATCATCTCACTTCTCCCCACCAAGGATTGCTGCCGCACCCAAGTCCTCTCAACTCGGTGGCGCCATCTATGGCGCGCCACACCCCTTAATCAAGACTGTCGTCAGCTATCTGTCGTTCATGATTTTGAACTCCTCAGAGCCATCATATCCTCCCACCAGGGCTCCGTTCAACGCCTCTGCATCTCGACACGCTACCTGCTATCCATACCCTGCACGGTGGACGCCTGGCTGACATCCCCTGAATTTGAAAAACTCCAGCAGTTTGAGTTCTACCATTACCACAAAAATTACATACCATGAACCGAAGGCCAAGAATTTGTGCTCACACCATCTTTGTCCATCTCGTAGTTTTCCTCCTCTCTGCACACCACCACCTTCGCCCGGTGCCATCTACCAAACAATCTGGTACAAATGCTTCAGCTCCCACTGCTAAAAAAACTTTCACTTGTGGTGGTTTATCTGTCGGAGGCCTCACTGCACAGCATCATCCACTCCAGTTGCCCCGCCCTGGAGCGCTTGCTGATTGTTTTGGGAATAGAAATCCCTATCAGTTGTCTCCAAATAAAGTCGCCTCACCTTAAAAGCATTGGATTTTTTTTGAAGGACAACAACTCATCTTCAAAGATGCCCCTTCACTTCAAAGGTTGCTCCTTCATTATTGTTATATACCTTCGCAAATAATTGTCATCTCTGCGCCTAAACTGGAGACCTTGGGTGTAATTCCTGATCCGTTTAATTATCACAAGTTGGTGTTTGGCTTCACACTTATTCAGGTATCGTATATTATCATCTACACATTTGTAATCATAAGCTGCATTTTTTATTTGTGTGCATAAGTTTTATATCATCTTGGAGTACACTTTGGGTACTAATATTATGTTATATGCTCAATGAAGAGTTTGTCCATGGATAGCCTATCAATGGTGCTGGATTCTGTCAAGATCTTATATATCGGACTGTTTAGTTATGATCTGAACACAATTATTGGCTTGCTGTGATGCTTTCCTTGTCTGGAGAATTTGTATATAAAGGTGATGATTTCATGCACATTGAATTCAGCCATCGAAAGCCCATATATATTGTACTAGAATTAACCCTTCAGCTGTCGCTTATTCGACATACTCTTTTTTTAGACCTTAACTGTTTTCAATCTTCATGTCTACTTAGGCATTAACACAAGGAGAAAAATATATAACCAATCGATGGCGTAATAAGCACCGGGATTTTCTAAGTTCTCATGACATTCGTTTGAGGACAATAACGATGGAAGGATATGCATCCAACGAGCCAAACAAAAGCTTTGTCACATTCTTCCTGTTGAATGCGAGGTTACTATTGTCCATGAGGCTTAAGTTTTTCAACAAGAAATTTATCACGGACGGATATGTTGAACAGCAAAAAAAGAAGTTTTAGGTGGACAAATGGGCTTCTGAACGTGCTCGGCTTCTATTTACATCAACTTGTGGTCATGTTCCAGTAAATTTTTTCGCACAGGATTTTGATTTTATGGATCAGACCGATCCATTTGTTTGTGACCACCAAAAACAGTGGTTGGGTTAGATGTTATTGCCATGTCCAATCTGGGTTTTGTCTAAATTTCATGAACAATTAATCCTTGGCCTTTCGTACCGTTTGTAAGCTTGAGTTGGATGTTGTTGCCCTTTTCAACTCGGCTGTGACTGTCATATTTTCTTTGAAACAAGGCAAATGGCCTGCCATTTCCTTTATTAAAGAGAAAAATATTGTAACAACAGGGACCCAGCTGCTTGCCCAGTTGTAGAGACGGAGCCCAGGCTTTTATTTAAGCACATGACGAGCCCAGTTGATATATTTTTTCTTTCTGAAAATGGCTAGCCCAGTTCTATTTTGTTTTGGACAATACCCAACCCAGGCCTACTTGCTTTTCTCAGCCCTGCTGGGCTGCAAATATTTAAAGAATAGGAAGGATGAATGCGGCTTCCCGAGAAAACGGGCTATAAGTAGTAAGAAATGGGCTGTAAATTTTGAAAACACAGAAAACTGGCAACTAGATTCAAATTTCGTTTTTTCAGGATTTCAAGATTTTAAATTTCATTGTTTTTTTGCGGTGAAAATTTCATTGTATTTTAATTTGAAATAAAATTATTTTTATAATTATTTTTAATGTGACTCAAAATTTCATGATTAAAAGAGTTTGGACCCCACAGAAATATGCAAAATTTTGTTGAATTTTTTAGCAGTGGCCAGAATATGGTCTGTAATGCCAACAAAAAGAATATGGGCTTCAAAATATCCTTAAGAATTAGCAAATGGGCTATAAATTATTAAAAATAATGGCAAATGGGCTGTATGCTGTTTTCCATAGATTTGGAGGCTGACTTGTGGGCCTACTAGGTTGACGATGACGCTGTCCTAAATTTTTTTTGACGCGTACGCAAGGCTTTGTCAACTTAGTCAAGACAGAGCAGTGACTGTCGGATGTCCATCCAACTGCCGTCATGCTTCTTTCATCTCTGATCTTCCTGCTCCAGCCTCCCAAACCAGCGGCGGCGGGACTGCCTGCTCCCTCCTTTCGTGGCCGGCTGTGCTGCCGCGCAGGCCTCACCGGCCCACCCTACTCCCACCGTTGGCCTGGCCATCTCTCTACCCACCCACACCTCCTGTTATTTTCCGGCGACGGCAGCCTCACCCCGCAACCGACCAGTCAGCCCTCGTACTCCCCTCAGCATGGGCATCCACTGCCGTGGCTTCGCCGGCTCCGGGTCATTCCCTTCCTGGGCCTCGCCGTCGTCCACCGCGTTGGTGCTCTCAGCGCGACATGGTCAACATGGTCAACAAACGGCAGCCATCAGAAGAGGGATGTAAGTAGAGAGGCTGATAGTAGGGACCCACACAAGCAAGTGCCTCCTTATTACGCTGACTTGTGGGCTTTGTCAACTTAGTCAACAAATGATTCTAGCAGCTTGGCCGTTGGATGTTAATCCAATAGCCGTGCTGCTTCTTCAACCACTGATCTTCTTGGTCCAGCCGCCCAAACCAGCGCCGGCGGGACCGCCTGCTCCTGCCTCCCGTGGGTGGCAGTGCTGCCGCGCAGGCCTCACCACCCCACCCTAATCCCACTGCCGGCCAGGCCTTCCCTCTACTCACCCACACCCTGTGTTATTCTCCGGCGATGGCAGCCTCACACCGTAGCGGAACCAGTGAACCCTCATAGCCCCTCCGCGTGGGCATCCACTGCCTTGTCTTCCTCGGCTCCGCATCGTTCCCTTACCAGGCCTCGCCGTCGTCCACCGCCTTCGTGCTCTCTGGGCAGCGTGGTCAACGTTGTCAACAAACGACAGCCATTGGAAGGCGACTGTACACGGTGTCGTGGGAGTAAGTCTGACAGTAAGAATAGGGGGTACGTAGGAGGAGGCAGGATCCTAGCTACGGTGAGGTTGTGCACGCAAGATATACGAGTTCAGGCCCTTCTCGGAGGAAGTAACAACCCTACGTCTCGGTGCCCGGAGGCTTGGTCGACTGGATTATGCGTGAGAGTTACAGGGGGTGCGAACCCTTGTGCCAGTGGAGGGGGGTGGCTTATATAGAGTGCGCCAGGACCCCAGCCGTGCCACGTTGCACAGGGTTCAATGTTCATTAAGACAGGGCGTTACTGGTAACGCCAGCTATAAAGGCTATAAATGACCTTAAACACTACAGAGCAATGCCTGACCGTTGCCATCCTGAGTGACTCTAGGTCTTCTGTACTCCGAGTGGTTTCTTGTATGGTCTAGTGACTTCATCTTGGTCGAGTAGAATTGGGGTTTCCGACTGACATAACTGGTCGAGTGGATTGCACTCCAAGGTGAACTCAGTTGGTTTCTTCTGTTGCATTTTGAATGTCTTCGACTCTAGGGCAGTGTCCTTGGGCAGGGTATCTAGGTCAGGCCTATGACCCTACCCTAGGTACATGTCGTCATCATTAGCAACCGAATGGATTGAGGTCCGAGTGAAGAAAGAGTTGAAGTTGACTCCGATTCGATTCCATACTTCAGAGGTATTTCATCAAAGTCTGCGAATCATGTTGAAGCTTCAATCTGGTTTCAGTCGCCTTGGTCCATTCAGAGCCCGTCATCGAGTGAACTATACTGACAATCTTCGAGTGTCGACATGGAACGAAATCTTCGGTGCGATTGGTTGCTCTGCAGTCCCCGGACCTCACGGGATTCAAAATTTTTGGGAAGCACGCGAGACGGAGCGTGCCGCAGTAATTGGAGTGGTCAGATAGGGACGCCTCGATTTTTGCGCCGCCTTTTTTGCCACATATCGGGTGCGCGACTGTTGCGGGATTTGACAGGATCGTTTGGGCCCACGAGTCAGCCACTCGGAAGCAGGCCCATAAAAGGCGTCGAGACCGATGTGTTTGCACAGTGCACCTCATTCCCTTTCTTCTTCCTCTGCTTCCCCACCCCATCTCCCTCTACTCTCGACGCCGCCACACTACCCGAACACCGTCCGCCACAATGGGAAAGGACAAGACGGTGGCCCTGGAGCGCGCGAAGAAGGCGACAGCGACGGCAAAGGGAAAGAAGATGAGTCGGGGGTCGTCGTCGAGGTCTGGTCTGCCTCCTGGTTGGATCCAGGGATACTGGATTCGATCTACGATCCAGAAGGAAGATCTGGAAGACATGGCCGATGCGGGTTTGATTGCCCGTGGATCTTGGAGGTTGCCGGGGAACGAGACCGAGCCTCAGCCGCAGGAGGGTGAGTGTGTCCTCCTCGCAACTCATGTCGATCGTGGTTTCACTCTGCCTCCGCATCCTTTTTTCCGAGGTTTCCTGAACTTTTTTGGTGCCCAACTTCATCATTTCTCTCCCAACACCATCACATATCTTGCTGCGTATGTCTCTCTGTGCGAAAACTTCTTGGGCTGTCGACCGCATTAGGGTCTGTTCAAGCACATCTTTACCTGCCGCTCTCAAACCGTGAAGAAGGTGAATCCGACTGATGAAAAGATGCACGTGATCCAAATGTGCGGGGGTTTAGGGATTCAGATGAGGGGTAGGAGTACTTTTCCTTCTATGACTCTTCCCGAGTCAGTTAGGGGCTGGCAGTCGACCTGGTTCTATTGCCGAGATATTCCGACCCCTGGTCAGTCGACTGGCCTTCCGACCTTCACCATGGAGCGAGTCCGTCAACCCTCTTCATTGACCGTGACTCTAGCAGAGAAAGTAGAGGTGTCCATGCTAGTCAACCGGGTAGTTCAATTAGTCCGTGATGGTGTGACCGGCATGGATTTGTTGGAGGTGTTTCTCAGTCGACGCATCCAGCCTCTCCAAGCCCGCGATCATCCAATGTGGATGTACTCGGGTAGTGACGACACCGCTCGGGTCCACCCAGGGGAGGTCACCGAGGAGACGGTGGCACAGTGGCTGCGGAGCATCACGGGAAACAAAGACAACCCCAGGGGGTCTAGAAGAGTTGTACCATTCGACAATGACAAAAAGCCGGACAAGGTCTGTCCCTTGTTACCGAGTGCCTTTTTATTCTGATTTGTAACTGCCCTTGGATCTGATTGATGCTCGTTTAATTCCTTGTCTTGCAGATTTTTGCTGAGATGTACTCGATGCCAAATGGAGAGCAAGTCCTGGAGGGAACGAAGAGTGGAGGCGAGAGTGGTGACTGGCAATCCCCCGACGACAATGGAGATGACAGTGACGACTCGGACGATAGTGAGTAAGTTGACTCGCCACCTCGCTTGGAACGCTGATCCAAACAGTCCCAAGATCCTGCAATCGGTCGTGGCAAAGCAGCTCCCCCAAGCACACAAACGCAAAAACGCACTCGGACTTCGACTCCGGACCGTCTGAAAAGGCCGCCAAGCAGCCCAAGGTCATCCCTTCAAAGCCTCAGAAGGCTTTGCCCAAGATCAAGGTGGATGTTCCTGTCACTTCTGCGTAAGTGTTTTGCTTTCTCTCTTCGCTTTGCTTGGGAACTTCTACGTTATTGTCGACTCGTTCTCTTGCTTGACCGAGTGAATTCTGAAACTTTCAGCGCTGCTACTTCTGGGACCTCCACGGATATTTACACGGATCAAGATGACGAGGAGACCAAAGACGTGGCCACTTCCTAAGCGGGTACAACTCTACCATCTTGTCCTCGTTTTGTCAATTGTACTGTCGGTCGACTGAACTCTTACGGTCGAGTCTTTTGCAGCACCACCAAATGTCATTGAACTTCTAGACGACGACAATCATGAAGATGTGCCTCAGAAGACCACGGGAAGAACAGGCAAGACTTCGAGCAGGAGGGTGCCTGCCAGCAAGGCACCTCAGTCGACATCAGCGCCAGAACCAGTGATCCAGCAGTCCGGAGACCCAATTCGGGCTTCTGTTTCTTTTGCCGATCCTGTGTCGGCTGATCGTCCTTCGGCATCGACCGCCCAAGCCCCTGCTCCGTCTGTGCAACTCCATGCCTCGGATCCTTTGGTTGCTTCGACTGTTCCGCCGACTCCACTCTTTGTTACCCATCATGTCCCAGAGGACCAAGTGAGCGCTGCTAAGGAAGCTATACGCCAAGCAGGCCTTATTGTGGAGCAAATGAAGGTGGTGCACGAAGCTAGCAAGGCTGCCTACAATGCCAGCTCTGCTCTTCAAACCAATGTCCAGGTGAGTTGATTTCTGACTGATTTTTTAGCTTGATCTTTGCTCTGTTAGGATATGGCACTTGAAAACTGCTGCTTTATTATTCGTAAGATGTCCGTGGATGAGCGTTTTGAAACCTTTAAAGTGCATCTATCATGAGTCTGCACCTTTGCATCCGTTCACCCACTGGGTGTTTTCATTTTTGCTGTATAGTTCTTCCACTTGAGTTGACCAGGTCGCGTCGAGTGTATCCTTGAATCAGTGGGGGCACGCAGAGTGCACCCGCTCGGTGTAGTCCTCGAGACCGCCGTCGAATGTTTGATTCGGCGGGGGTCTTTGTCAAATGACTCTTTATAGTTCTTCCACTCGGTCCAGACAGGTTGTGCTGAGTGGGATCCGGACCAGTGCGGGCACGCCAAGTGCACCCACTGGGTGTAGTCCCCGAGACCGCGGTCGACTGCGGGTAGTCGGCGGTGGTCTGAGAACAAACGTTGCTGCCTTTTTTTCGATTGGACGGACCATGTCGAGTGGAAAGTCGAACCAGTGGGGGCACGCCAAGTGCACCCACTGGGTGTAGTCCCCGAGACTACTGTCGAATGTTTGATTTGGCAGTGGTCTTAGAACTCTTTTTGCCATGATGACTTGAACTTGTATCTTATCGCTCGGAAGCAATCAATCTTTGTTCATGTCGACTGACATGTCTTATTTGTTGATTGCTGAAATCTTGTGAGTTCGGGGCCCAGTTTGCTGAATTGAAGAAGAAACATGACCAGCTCAATATCGACCTGGAGCTGGCCAAGGAGAACTTGCAAAAGGCTAAGGATGAAGCGGCTGCCATGGGAGGTAATAACTTGCCGACTGTTTGCCTTGCCATCTTTTCTTTTCGCCTTTTGAACCGAGTGACTCCACTTGAACAGATGTGCGTAGTGAAAACAGACAACTCCAAGCTCGTCTGAAGAATGCTATTTCTTTAGACAAAATGAAGCAGGCTCTGGAGCGGAAGGACCTCGACCTTGCAGCAGCACAGAAGACGACGTGGGAGAAAACTGAACTTGCCGACAAGAAGCTGGCTTCAGTCGGCAAGTTAGAAGAAGAAAGCACCAAACTGAAGACTGCCATTGACGAAGCCAACAAAGAAGTCATGCAGCTGAAGAAGGACAAGGTGGCCTTGACCGACAAAGTTGGAGATCTCACTCGGAGGAGGGACCAATTAGAGACCTATCTAGGAGGACTTGCCAAGAAGATGTTCCTTATGCTTGAAGGTACTTTCCCTTTTCCGACTGATTTGCAACTGTCGACTCATCATGCAATTGTCGACTCATCATGCAACTATCGACTCATCATTTCTCTGTGTGTGCAGAGTTCTGTCAAAACTTCGAGGAAGAGACTGGGCGGATTGAGATGAATCTGGATCCCATTAACTCCCCTGTCAAGGACGAAGCTGCGATGAACGTGCTGCGACTGGAATCTCGCCTCGCCGGTGTTATGGACTATCTTGGACGACTGAAGGTGGCGGCATCACGGATTGACATGGAGCTCTGGCCAGGTGTGACATTCCAGAATGACCTCGAGTCTCTGATGACTCGACTTAATGAAATCCCCGGTCGAGTACAGGCGTGGAAGAAGTCATCTGCTCGGTGCGGCACTGACGTGGCTCTGTCTCTTGTCTGCGTTCATTGCAAGGAAGTCAAAGAAGAGAAGCTAGCAGCTCTCAAGGTTGCCAATACCAAGAAGCTTCAATTCCAGTCCTTCATGGAGACTTTCATTGACGTTGCTACTCGTATTGCTGATGGAATCGACCTGGACGGGTTCGTCGAGCCATCTAGCCCTCCTCCTGCGGAGTGAACAAACTTTGTGCCTTGACTTTATTTGCCTCGGAATGCCGAGTGATTTTGTAACCGTTAAACTCTTTCGGGCCTGAGGCCTGAGCACTTCCGTTCGCGGTTCTGAACCTTGCTGGATTTATCCGAACTTGGTTTTTCTTTGAATATGGTTGCTTTGTCTTTACCACTTTCAAGTCTCTTGGCTCCGAGTGAAACTTGACTCTTCACTCGGAATAGACGTTGTACTTGTGGTGCAGCTCTGATGAGAGGGCCGTGCATTATATTTGTGGCGCAGCTCGGAGCGTGTGGCCAAGTTTCCGAGTGAGGAGGTTGCTCTTCACTCGGAATTTGTTTTGTAACTTAAGCGAGTACGGGGTCGCAGCTAAGCCCCCGAGTGAGAGGGTTGCTCTTCACTCGGTGTATGTTTTAACTTAGGCGAGTACGGGGTCGTAGCTAAGCCCCCGAGTGAGAGGGTTGCTCTTCACTCGGAGCGTGTTTTTGAACTTAGGCGAATCGGGTTCGCAGCTAAGCCCCCGAGTGGGAGGATTGCTCTCCACTCAGAGTGTGTTTTTGAACTTAGGCGAATCGGGTTCATAGCTAAGCCCCCGAGTGGGAGGATTGCTCTCCACTCAGAGTGTTTTTGAAACTTAGGCAAGTACGGGGTCGCAGCTAAGCCCCCGAGTGGGAGGATTGCTCTCCACTCAGAGTGTTTTTGAAACTTAGGCGAGTACGGGGTCGCAGCTAAGCCCCCGAGTGGGAGGATTGCTCTCCACTCAGAGTGTTTTTTGAACTTAGGCGAATCGGGTTTGCAGCTAAGCCCCCGAGTGAGAGGATTGCTCTCCACTCGGAGTGTTTTCTGAAACTTAGGCGAGTACGGGGTCGCAGCTAAGTCCTCGAGTGAGAGGGTTGCTCTTCACTCGGAGTGTTTTTTGAACTTAGGCTAATCATGTTCACAGCTAAGCCCCTGAGTGAGAGGATTGCTCTCCACTCGGAGTGTTTTTGAAACTTAGGCGAGTACGGGGTCGCAGCTAAGTCCCCGAGTGGGAGGATTGCTCTCCACTCATAGTGTTTCTTGAACTTAGGCGAATCGGGTTCGCAGCTAAGCCCCCGAGTGAGAGGGTTGCTCTTCACTAGGAGTGTTTTTTGAACTTAGGCGAATCATGTTCGCAGCTAAGCCCCCGAGTGAGAGGATTGCTCTCCACTCGGAGTGTTTTTGAAACTTAGGCGAGTACGGGGTCGCAGCTAAGCCCTCGAGTGACAGGGTTGCTCTTCACTCGGAGTGTTTTTTGAACTTAGGCGAATCATGTTCGCAGCTAAGCCCCCGAGTGAGAGGGTTGCTCTTCACGCAGAGTGTTTTTTGAACTTAGGCGAATCGGGTTCACGGCTAAGCCACCCACTGGGGGATTTGAACACATATGCTTAAGGGAGCACAATCACTAAGATACTGCAAAAGTCTTGTCTTTGATAAGCAAACTGACGGATTCTTATTACAACTCGTCGATCCGAGTGCTCAAGTATAAAAACGGCGAAGCAGGTCTGCGTTCCACAAGCGTGGCTCGTCTTCTTTCTTGGCTACGTTGTAGAGGTGATACGCCCCGTTGTGAAGCACCTTGTTGATGATGAAGGGCCCTTCCTAGGCCGAAGCAAGCTTGTGAGGCCGCTTCTGGTGTACTCGGAGTACAAGGTCTCCTTCCTGAAACGCTCGGCCTCTGACATTTCGGGCATGGAATCGACGTAGGTCCTGCTGATAAATGGTCGACCGGATCAGCGCCATCTCATGTTCCTCCTCTAGGAGATCAACTGCGTCTTGGCGTGCTTGTTCCGCTTCAGCTTCTGAGAAGAGTTCCACTCGGGGGGCGTTGTGCAGTAACACACTCGGAAGCACAGCTTCAGCACCATACACCATGAAGAAGGGAGTTTGGTCAGTCGACCGATTGGGAGTTGTTCTCAGTCCCCATAGGACGGACGGCAATTCAGTCACCCAAGCTCCAGCGGCATGCCTGAGATCGCGCATCAGTCGGGGTTTCAGTCCTTGTAAGATCAAGCCATTCGCCCTTTCTGCCTGTCCATTCGACTGCGGGTGCGCAACAGATGCGTAATCGACCCGAGTGCCTTGGGAAGCACAAAACGCTCTGAACTCATCAGAATCAAAATTGGAGCCATTATCTGTGATAATACTGTGAGGGACTCCATATCTGAATATCAGCTCCCAGATAAAACTGATGGCAGTGCTTGAATCAAGATTCTTGATAGGCTTGGCCTCAATCCATTTGGTGAATTTGTCGACTGCCACAAGCAAATGAGTGAAACCACTTCTCCCGGTCTTGAAAGGTCTAACCATATCCAACCCCCAGACTACAAACGGCCAGACGAGTGGAATGGTCTTTAAGGCAGATGCAGGTTTGTGAGACATGTTTGAGTAAAACTGGCAACCTTCGCACTTGTCGACTATATCTTTTGCCATCTCATTTGCCCTCGGCCAGTAGAATCCTGCTTGGTATGCTTTGGCCACAATGGTCCGAGAGGACGCATGGTGGCCACAGGTTCCTGAGTGGATCTCATTGAGAATCATTCGACCTTCTTCCGGAGAGATGCAACACTGAGCAACTCCTGTGACACTTTCTCTGAAAAGTCGCCCTCCAATAACTGTGAAGGCTTTGGATCGGCGAACGATCTGGCAGGCCTCATCCTCATCTTCTGGGAGCTCTTGTCTAAGCAGGTACGCAATATATGGCACTGTCCAATCGGGGATAATCACCAAAACCTCCATGATCAGGTCGACCACTGCTGGGACTTCAATCTCAGTCGGATCGGTTGAGCTTATCGGTTGTGGGGGCTCCTCTGTAAAAGGATCTTCTTGAACTGACGGGGTGTGGAGATGCTCCAAGAACACATTACTGGGAATTGGTTTCCGAGTGGAACCTATCTTCACCAGATCATCAGCAGCTTGATTCTTGATTCGGGGTATGTGGTGGAGCTCTAACCCCTCGCATCTTCCAGATCTTCCTTCCTTGTCTTCATCCTTATCAGATTCCTTTTCTTTTTCATTGGGCTGACCCTCTCGGAAGCTCTGAATCAGGAGTCGACACTGTCGAGTGGTATGCTTGTGATAAATCAGGTTTCCCTCTTCATCTTTCTTGGTGCGCATGTGACACGGTAAATCAAGCACATCATTTCCCGCTTGATCTTTCACTTTCTTGGGGATCCAAGCCCCTTAGGCTTTCCTTTAAACTTCCCTTGGTTCAAAACTGCGGCTTCACCAGTACCTGCGGGTTTGGCTTTAAGCTTCTGCTTTCGACTGGAATTTCCTCCTCCGGCGTCCTAGGCGACTGGTTTATTCTTGCCACTGCGGAGTCGATCTTCTTCCTCGCCGTTAGCATACCGAGTGGCTATTTCCATCATCCGAGCCAGGGACATGTCTCCTGTCCGACCAAATTTCAGGTTAAGTTCTCAGTACCGAACGCCCTCCTTGAAGGCGCAAACTGCCTGATGCTCTGACACATTCTCCACGGTATGATGAAGAGTGGTCCATCTCTGGATATAATCTCTCAAAGTTTCACTTGGTTTTTGGACACAATGCTGTAGTTCAGTCAACCCTGCAGTTCGTTTGCAAGTGCCCTCAAATGTTCTGACAAACACTCGGGCCAAATCTTCCCAACAGAAAATACTACCAGGGGCCAACTGATTCAACCAAGCTCTGGCTAAGCCCTCCAGCATCAGGGGGAGGTGCTTCATGGCTACATCATCATTGCCGCCACCAATCTGTACAGCCACCCGGTAATCCTCTAGCCAAGTGTCTGGCTTCGACTCACCGGTGAACTTGCTTACTCCTATCACCAACCTGAAGTTGGGTGGAATCTCAGCGGCCCTGATGGCTCTGCTAAAACATTTAGGCCCAGAAACATGCACTCTGCCGCTAATCGGACGATCTCTATCCTGTCCTTCTCTGTGTGCCCGGTTCCTGTCGACCAGACCTTGCACAAGAATTGATCTTGCATCAAACCCGGGCTCTCTTGGGTCGATTGGGATTCTTCGCTCATCGCCATACGGGCGCCTGTCATCGTACTGCCGGGGCACATACAATCCGCCCCTCGGAGGGGGCGTAGGCACTCGACGGCGGTCATCATGGCCGAGTTGATGATCATACTGCTCGTAGTTCTGACCCAGATACTGCTCCTGGCGGTGCCCACGACCCTCACGCCGCAGAGGCGACCTCGGGCTGTGAGCCGACTGGACTGTGTCCGCCACCACGGACCTGCTGTGGATCCTGTTGCGCGACTGAGAAACGGCTATGTTTTGCGCACCTGTTGCCCGGAGCAGCGCTCGGATTTGCATCAAACCTCTCCCAGCCTCTAATTGGGACGGCTGAATCGACTCTGCTATATGGGCTGCAGCTGTAAGATTCTGGATCTGAGTGCGGTATACCTGGGGCTCAGGAGGAAACAACTGTCGTTGCCGTCGACTGGATTCGGGGATCTGCCGACGGGCTCGCTCGTCGAGTGAATGTTGGAGATTTTCCAGCCGCGCGCGCTCAGCCAAGGTGGCCAGACGCACAGCTTCCAAGGCCCGAGCCTCGGAGGTCTCCCCCATGATGGGGGTGTGGAGGGCCTCCATATTGCGATGATGCAGCTCGTCTCTCTGCTCCGAAGTGATGGCTTTAGGACGATATTCTTTGTGACCATGCGACGAGCCGCCGCCGCCATCGCCGCCGCCACCGCGACGGAAACCAGGCGGGCCGCACGGCGAATCAACCATCAGGACCTCCGCCGCAGGGTCACTGCTTTCGCACTCAGACAGAGTCTCGGCGGAACCAGTCAACAGGTCGAATAGTCCGTGGGGAGATTCGTCGGGCTCAATTACCGTGATTGTGGGGTGGCCGACTGGCGGGCCACCGCATGCTTCACCCACCGCTGAAGGCGCGATCGAACGGATCGCTTGCGACGGCGAACAGCGGGGAGTGAGGATGCCGCGGGAGCCGACCGATACTGGGTCGACGGCTGCCGCAGAAGGACGCCGCGAACACATGCGCGAAAGTGCGTCGCCCTGCGGACGGGGAGCGTCTCGACGTCGAGGGGGGCCTCCTGGAGCCAGGCGGAGTCGTCGGCGATGAAAATGAGCGCCGAGATGGATCTCACGGCCTCAGCCAAACCACCGCCAGAAACCATGTTGATGGAGATCAGAAAAACTGCAACCTCGCCGGAAGTCGCTAAGACGTCGCCCCATGGTGGGCGCCAACTGTCGTGGGAGTAAGTCTGACAATAAGAATATGGGGTACGTAGGAGGAGGCAGGATCCTAGCTACGGTGAGGTTGTGCATGCAAGATATACGAGTTCAGGCCCTTCTCGGAGGAAGTAACAGCCCTACGTCTCGGTGCCCGGAGGCTTGGTCGACTGGATTATGCGTGAGAGTTACAGGGGGTGCCAACCCTTGTGCCAGTGGATTGGGTGGCTTATATAGAGTGCGCCAGGACCCCAGCCATGCCATGTTACACAGGGTTCAATGTTCATTAAGACAGGGCGTTACTGGTAACGCCAGCTATAAAGAGCTATAAATGACCTTAAACACTACAGAGCAATGCCTGACCGTTGCCATCCTGAGTGACTCTAGGTCTTCTGTACTCCGAGTGGTTTCTTGTATGGTCGAGTGACTTCATCTTGGTCGAGTGGAATTGGGGTTTCCGAGTGACATAACTGGTCGAGTGGATTGCACTCCAAGGTGAACTCAGTCGGTTTCTTCTGTTGCATTTTGAATGTCTTCGACTCTAGGGCAGTGTACTTGGGCAGGGTATCTAGGTCAGGCCTATAACCCTACCCTAGGTACATGTCGTCATCACACGGTGAGGCTGACAGTTGGACCCACCAGCTACATCTTCCCACACAAGGAAGTGCCTCCTTATTACGCAAAAAAAAAATGATTCCTCCCCATGATAGCTGGGACCCACCACATATATCTTCGCACGCAAGGGAGTGCCTCCTTATCCTCCCTGACGGCTGGGACCTACCCGATCGAAGGGTACATAGCGATGTCTGTCTGGTCGCGAACGTGTACGTACATACTGGTCGATCGGTCTCTCTGCAACGATGAACCGTGGCCGAGCAAGCAGCAGCATGTGTAGTAGTAGAGCTCCCGGCGTAGCAGTTCAGGCACTCCCTTCTAAACCGTGTACACGTATGTGCAGCCAGATGCCAAAAAATACAGCCACGTACGTACATACGGGCAGGGTCTCGAACACCTACTCGCGCATACGTACGGTCAGGGCACGTGTACATGGAGAGGCAACGGACGGCAGCAACGGCGCCCTGTTCATCGGTAGCCAACCGGCTGGGTCGGAAAGGAGAAACTACGTCGTGTTAATCGGGAGGCAACGGAATGCGTCGTGTTCATCGGGAGCCTACCTGCTTGGACGGAACAGCCGAAACGAGGTCTAGCATACTACAAAACGGAGGAAACGGACTTCTGTTCGAGTGCCTACGGTCGAAACGGGGTGCTGTTGATCTGGAGGGGTGTGGCGTACCGCAAAATAGAGGAAACGGACTTGTGTTGGAGCGCCGACGGTCGAAATGGGGTCCTGTTCATCGGGAGGGGTGTGGCGTACCACAAAACGAGACTCCACAGGCTACTGTTCATCCACCGTCTAGTGCCTCGCTCGAGCCTCCACGGGTTACTGTTCATCCACCGTCGACTTCCTCCAGCCTCCACATGCTACTGTTCATCCACCGGTGACTTCCTCCAGCCTCCACCAGCTACTGTTCATCCATGGGCTACTGTTCATCCAGCCTCCACCGGCTACTTTTCAACCAGCCCTCCACGGGGTCCTCTTCATCCACCCCCAACTGGCTCGGGTGTGTGGCGGCCTCCTCGATCGGGGTCCTGTTCATCCAGCGTCAACGACCTCTACTACCATGGGGTCTTGTTCATCCAAACCCCACCAGGAACTGTTCATCCAACCACCAACAACAGTCACTGTTCATCAAGAGGCAGCTGGTTTGATCGGCTTCAGTTAGCAGCAGTAGCGAAGGAATCGCTCGGGTTTAGTTAACAACCAAGGGATCGATCGCTCGGGGTTCAGTAACATAGCTAGTGCAATCGCTCGGCTTCAGTAAGCGAACGCCTTGCACGGGTTCAGTTAGAGCCCAATGCCTCGCACACACGCGCGTACGTGTACGTGAGAAATGTGCAAACATCGCGTGCATCGCTCGGCCCCGACCACCCACCGTAACCGGGAACTCCTCGAAATTTTCCTCGCCCTTGCTTCTACCATGATTTTTTCCGTCATGGACGGCCCAAAGAATGTCATGCAGGTGCATCCCCGGCCCGCCCAGGACGAAAAGCCATTTTCAGTCATGATTTTTTTTCATAGAAGTAGGAGCCCACCACATCTATGATGATACGTGGTTTTGTCACAATTATCGTCATAGAAGTGTCATAAGCATGACAAAAAAAATTTGTTCGGGCCAAAATGTCACGGATGTGTCTTTTTTTTAGTGTGTTGCCATGCACGCCCTTCATAAATCCAACCATCATCGAGGAAGTTTCATGGTTTCGAGAGGGAAATCACCAAGATTGAAGGGGAATCCAAATTTCATTCGTCATTTGTCTTTGAGTTTTTTTTTCTATGATGAACATACACCCTACAAATCACCATGTTCAAATTTGGCAGTTTTCCGGGCTCATTTACCATATTTAGGCGATTATGTGCATTTTCTAGGCATTAATGCACATAATTCAAATTCAAACCATCGGTGCATGAAAAGGTGCACTAAAACGGTCTGGAAAACCATGATCATGGTATTTAGTAAATTCTCATGCCTTTTTACAAGGAATGGGAAGAGATTTCAAGGATATGTGTGGCAAGAGTCAACCACAAACGTATCGTTTATTGGTTTTTCTACTATAGAAAAATGAAATACATGCTTGAAAAACATGACGCCTGGCATGGTGCCATGGTATGGCCTCACCATGCCCTGGTAAAAATTTGAGAAGGTTTGGCTTATGTCGTCATGCACGCCCTTCATAAATCTAACCATCACTGAGGAAGTTTCATGGTTTCGAGAGGGAGATCACCAAGATTGAAGGGGAATCCAAATTTCCTTTGTCCTTGAGTTTTTTTTCTACGATGAACATACAACCTGCAAATCACCGTGTTCAAATTTGGCACTTTTCCGGGATCATTTACCATATTTAGGCGATTATGTGCATTTTCTAGGCATTAATGCACATAATTCAAATCCAAACAATTGGTGCATGAAAAGGTGCACAAAAATGGTCTGGAAAACCATGCTCGTGGTATTTAGTAAATTCTTATGCCTTTTGCAAGGAATGGGCAGAGAATTCAAGGATATGTGTGGCAAGAGTCAACCACAAACATGTCGTTTATTGTTTTTTCAACTATAGAAAAATGAATTACATGCTTGAAAAACATGACGCCTGCCATGGTGTGATACTCTCCGACGTATCTACTTTTCCTAACGCTCTTGCTCTTGTTTTGGACTTTAATTTGCATGATTTGAATGAAACTAACCCGGACTGACGCTGTTTTGAGCAGAACTACCATGGTGTTGTTTCTGTGCAGAAATAAAAGTTCTCGGAATGGAACAAAACATTTTGGAGAATTGCCTTACAACAGAAGAAAAATACTGGAGCCAAGAACCACTGGAGGGAGCCATTGGTTGAGCACAACCCACCTTGGCGTGCCACACCCTCCAGGCGCACCCAGGTGGGTTGTGCCCACCTGGTGGCCCTGCAGACCCTAATCTCGACGCTATAAAATCCTATTCTTGGAGAAAAAATCAGAGAGGAAGAATTATCGCGTTTCACGAGATGGAGCCGCCGCCACCGCCTGTTCTTCATCGGGAGGCCAGATCTGGAGTCCGTTTGGGGCTCTGGAGAGGGGAATCTTCGGTCTTCGTCATCACCAACCCTCCTTCATCACCAATTCCATGATGCTCCCCATCGGGAGTGAGTAATTCCTTCGTAGGCTCGCTGATCGGTGAGGAGTCGGATGAGATTCATCATGTAATCGAGTTAGTTTTGTTAGGGCTTGATCCCTAGTATCCACTATGTTCTGAGATTGATGTTGTTATTACTTTGCTATGCTTAATGCTTGTCACTAGGGCTTGAGTGCCATGATTTCAGATCTGAAGTGTTTATGTGTTCACCATTATATCTATGTTCTAGATCCGATCTTGCAAGTCATATTCACCTATTACGTGTTATGATCCGTAAATCTCGAGGTGACAATAATCGGGATACTTTTCGGTGATGACCGTAGTTTGAGGAGTTCATGTATTCACTATGTGTTAATGCTTTGTTCCGGTTCTCTGTTAAAAGGAGGCCTTAATATCCCTTATTTTCCTTATGGACCCCGTTGCCACGAGAGGGTAGGACAAAAGATGTCATGCAAGTTCTTTCTAGAAGCACGTATGACTATTTACGGAATACATGCCTACATTATATTTATGAACTGGAGCTAGTTTTCTATCACCCTAGGTTATGACTGTTATATGATGAATATCATCCAACTTGTCCACCGATCCAATGCCTACGAATTTTCCACATATTGTTCTTGCTAAGTTACTACTGCTATTGCTACTATTACACTTGCTACAAAATCATTGTATCACTGTTACCGTTACTGCTACTATTATCACTGCTATCAAAACTATCATATTACTGTGCTACTGATCACTTTGCTGTAGATATTTAATCTCCAGGTGTGGTTGAATTGACAACTCAACTGCTAATACTTACAAATATTCTTTGGCTCCCCTTGTGTCGAATCTATAAATTTGGGTTAAATACTCTACCCTCGAAAACTGTTGTGATCCCCTATACTTGTGGGTTATCAAGACCTTTTTCTGGCGCCGTTGTCGGGGAGCATAGCTATATTTGTTGAGTCACTTGGGATTATTATCTATTTATCACTATGAAGAATCTAAAGGATACCAAGACTAAGATCTTTCCCTCTAAGACGAGGGGAGGTAAGGAACTGCCATCTAGCTCTACATTTGATGCACCTTCTATTTTGAGTAAACTTGCAACACCACCACATGCTAATAATCCTGATATGTCGCAAGCTATTGATGATGCTACCTCTACTATGAATGATGCTTATGATGATGCTAGTACCTTCCTTGATGGTGATGTGCCATTAGGTGAATTTCTTGATGAACAACTTGCTAGAGCTAAAAATACTGAGAATGCTGAAACTGATGAAATTACTGAAACTGATGAAATTACTGAAACTGATGAAGTACTTGAAACTGGAAATCTTGAAACACCTATTAGACCTAGCTCTCCTAGATATGAATTGCCTAAGATACCTGAAGGTTATGTTATGGATGAGGATATAGCTAGAGACTTTCTTGCTTGTAATGATAGAGATGATGTTGAGAAATTACTATGCAAACTGGAAAAAAAAATCTTTGAATGCTAGAATGAAATGTGATTCCAAGTTTGCTACTTCACCTATCTTTGTTACCGATAAGGATTACGAATTCTCTGTCAACCCAGAGTTAATTACTTTGGTTGAATCTGATCCTTTCCATGGCTATGAAACTGAAACTGTTGTGGCACATCTTACCAAATTAAATGATATAGCCACCCTTTTTGCTCATGATGAGAAGATTCACTTTTATTATATTCTCAAATTATTTCTGTTCTCATTAAAGGGTGATGCTAAGATATGGTACAATACTCTTGCTCCTGGTTGTGTGCGTTGTCCCCAGGATATGATTTACTACTCTTCTGAAAAATAGTTTCCTGCCCATAAGAAACAAGCTGCCTTACAGGAAATATTTAACTTTGTGCAAATTGAAGAAGAGAGTCTCCCACAAGCTTGGGGGAGGCTTCTCCAATTTCTTAATGCTTTGCCTGATCACCCTCTTAAGAAAAATGAAATACTTGATATCTTCTATAATGGACTAACCGATGCTTCTAGGGACTTCCTAGATAGTTGTGCTGGTTGTGTTTTCAGGGAACGAACTATTGAACAAGCTGATGAATTATTGAATAATATATTAGAAAATTATGATAATTGGACTCTTCCTGAATCACCGCCTAAAACCACTCCAAAGAAGAGGGGTATCTTTTATCTCAGTCCTGAAGATATGCAAGAGGCAAAGAAATCTATGAAGGAAAAAGGTATTAAAGCAGAGGATGTTAAAATTTTACCTCCTATTGCAGAAATACATGGACTTGACACACCACTACCAAAGGTGGTAGAGGTAAATTCTTTAATGAAATTTGATGAAAGTGACATCCCTTACAATAAACATCCTATTCAATGCCTTTATGAGTTTGACAACTACATTAGAAAACAAGATCACTTCAATGAAAATGTTACGAAATAATTGAAATACAACTCTAATATGATTGCTCGCTTAGGTGACTTGTTATTTAGAATTACTACTGATGTAAGAGGTGTAGGAAAACATGCTTCCATGGTTCAAACGCAACTAGAACAAGTTGCTAAATCTCAAAGAGAGTTGCTTAGTGAAATGAATAATAATATGAATGACTTTGCTGTTAGAGTAGTGACTAGAGGAGGTAAAATGACTCAGGAACCACTTTATCCTGAGGGACACCCTAAAAGAATTGAACAAGACCCTCAAAGAATTAACACTGATGCACCTAGTCCTTCTAAAAAGAAGAAGAAAAAGAAAAATGATAGGACTTTACATACCTCTAGTGAACCTGAAATAGAAAAACCTCCTGATAATAATAATGTCGTTTCTATTTCTGATGCTGAAACTCAATCTGGTAATGAACATTCACCTAGTGATAAGGAAAAATATAATGACGATGTTCATGAAGACACTTACCCAGACAATGATAAACAGCCATATAATGATGTTGAAATAGAAACAACTGTGGATCTTGATAACCCACAACCTAAAAATAAAAGATATGATAAAAGAGACTTTGTTGCTAGAAAGCACGGAAGAGAAAGAGAACCATGGGTTCAAAAACCCATGCCCTTTCCACTAAAATCAACTAAGAAAAATGATGATGAAGAATTTGAATGCTTTGCTGAAATGCTTAGGCAAGTCTTTTTGCGCACTCGCTTGACTGATAATTTAAAGATGGCCCCTTATGCAAAATATATGAAAGACATCATCACTAAAAAGAGAAAGATACCCGAAGCTGAAATCTCCACCATGCTTGCTAATTATTATTTTAAGGATGGAGTAGCCAAAAAACATGGAGATCCAGGAATACCAACTATACGTTGCTCCATCAAAAGAAATTATGTCAAAACTGCTTTGTGTGATTCAGGAGGTGGTCTTAGTATTATGCCTTTCTCCTTATATAAAAGACTTGATTTGAATAAACTCACACCTACTGAAATATCTTTGCAAATGGCTGACAAATCAACTGCCATACCTATCGGTATTTGTGAGGATGTGCCCATTGTTGTTGCAAATGTTACTATCTTAACTGGTTTTGTTATACTTGAGATGCCCGAGGACGACAACATGTCGATTATCCTTGGTAGACCCTTTTTGAATACTGCAGGGGCTGTTATTGATTGCAATAAAAGCAAGGTCACTTTTCATATCAATGGTAATGAACATACGGTGCACTTTCCGAAGAAACAATACCAAGTGAATGGTATTAATGTTATTGAAAAATCTCCGACACTCACTATTGGAAGTTTCCAACTATCTTTACCTACTGCCAAAAAGAAAATTGAAATGCTTATTGTTGGGGACATGCATATCCCCGTTGAGGTAACTTAGTGTTTTACGAAAGTTCTTCTGTTTCATGCTAATCGAAGGTGGTTGTTAATAAGACTTGATCAACCTTATTAATGGATCATTTTTGAGAGGCATGAAGTTGATGAATTTAGTAAACACAACCTTCTGCTATCAACTTTTATTCTCTGTTTTTCTAAGTTAAATAAAATGCCATGCTTTGTCTATTTTTTGAATTTCCCGTGCAATAAAAAACTGACCCAAAAATAAAAGTTCTCAGAATGCCTTGAAAATTTGGTACGATTTTTTCTAATTATTTCTGAATTTTAGATGCAAATAACATCAGAGGGGGGTGCACCTGGTGACCACAAGACACCAGGGTGCGCCAGCAGCCCCAGGCGCGCCCTGGTGGGTTGTGGTCCCCACGTGGGCCCCCTCACTTATCTCTTTAGCCCGTGTCATCTCCTACCTCCAGAAAAAAATCACCATTGCTATCTCTCTCGTGTTCTTGCTCTCAAACCCGCGGATTTCGATCTCTTTGCTCGAAGCTCCATTTCCAAAACTGTTTTGGGGGTTGCTACATGGTATGTGACTCCTCCATTGCTCCAATTAGTTTTTGCTTTAGTGGATTATATTTTGAATAATTAGCTACTCTTGGTGCTGCTGTAGATGAGCTTGCATGTTGATTTCTTAGAGTTCTAAGTAGTTTGAATGCTTAATATAGCCTCTATGCCTCCTTATGAGTAGTTGCTATCAATATTGTGAAGTTTTGTTGACAAAAATTATGTGGACTAAAATTTTCAGAATTTTATCTGTAGGAATAAGATGAGTTTCTTTAGGAAGTTTGCGTCCAAGAAAAATGCCAAGGGAGTCATTGGGGAATCATTGGACAATGACCTCCATACTCGGAGAAGGGCGGAGGTGCGCCCATGCGAATGGCCACATAATCCCATCATGGAGGGAGCCGGGATTCATTAAGAGTTCACCCAATTCGCTGCAAATGCCGGGCTAACCGAATTCATCTAAGCTGAGGGCAGATACAAGGTCATGCCGGCAGACATTATTGCCTATCGGAATGTCCAGGCAGCGGCTAAGGAGGAACCTCAGGAGTGGGACGCTCAGGTACCCGCACCCCAGCACTTCAACGTGGGACCGGATGGCTACTACGAGTGGTGATTACCAAGCTGGGCCAAAAGCCTAAGCTTGGGGGAGTACGTATTTCCACCAACATTACATTCATATTCACACATTTCACTCCAGTTGTCGGTGTCCACACTTTTTCATTGTATTATCCATGCTAGATTTATTTTCTTGTTTTCTTCTTGTGTGTTTGATTTTTTTTTTGAGAAAATCCCAAAAAAAATGTTTCTTGCTTCTTTTCGGTTTTTCTTCCTAAGTTTAGTTAGTTGTAGTTTGAAAAAGAAAACCCAAAAAGATTTCCTTGTTCTTCTTTTGTTTGTTGGGAGCTTTCCAGTGTAAATAGTTTTTCTCGTTTTTGTTTTTCTCTTTCTTTAATTTGCCTTCTTCAAGAAAAACTAAAAACTCCAAAAATATTTCAGTGTGTTTCTCTGAAATTCTTTTCTTTTTATTGAGTCATACCAAGGAGAAGACCACGATGAAAATATTGAGTTGCTCTCATATGCATTTCTATTGATCTAACAAAGAGCCCATATTACCTTGTCTTCTCCTTTTGAATAAAACGTTTGCAGGTCCCAGCTTAGTCCATGACACTCTTGCACTACTATTATTTTCATATCATTCGTTTGTGCAAGTGAAAGGCAATAATGACGATATTTGATGAACTGGCTGTGGCAGAGAGAAACGGGTATGAAAACAACTTTTCTGTTTTTTGTAAATATGTTTAACCTAGTATCCATGATTCAGCAAATTATGATCAAACATGTTTGCAATGGTAATTAGAGATTATAGTTTCTCATGCCATGCTTAAGTAGCTAGGAGTGTGTCGTGGAATCGTCACGGCAGATGTCCTAGTGTGAGGACTTAGTCGTGGAGCCATCACAATGAGGTTAGCTTAAAGGGGTTAATCAGGACAAAGGACACAGGGAGTTTATACTGGTTCGGCCCCTTGCGGTGAAGGTGAAAGCCTAATCCAGTTTGAGGTGTATTGCTAGGGTTTCGATGACCAGGGAGCGAATACACTTAACCTGGCTCTCGATCTGTTGTCCCTCAACCGCCGCCGGGTCGTCCCTTTATATACACCAGTTGACGCCCGGCGGTTCACAGAATCCCGGCCGGCTCATAAACGTGTCCGGCTCGGTATCCCCTATTTCCTATCTTACAATACAAGTCATATACTTATGGCGGTTTACATCTATGGGCCCTAACTCGCCTTTGGGCTTTGGGCCTTCTTATTAAATCTCCTTCGTAAGTCGCCATCTTCTATGTCTTCATGGGCTTCAATACAGGTAAATCACTATGAGCATAACCCGGCCCCTCCTGGGCGGTTTATACTCAATAGTTATATCCCCAACATTAGGCCCCAGGTTGATTTGAACTTGTTCATGTCAATCTTCAACACTTAGGAAAATTCCTTCTTCATTACCTTCGCAAAAATTTGTAACTCGCCGTGACATCATGATAACCCGCCATGACGTTACCTGTCATTAATTTTATAAACATCCAGAAATCATATATGCATCTCCTTTTTAATGAACCTCTGAAAATCAAGGCGGCAGTCCTGTCACATATCCAATTTGGAGCTCCTTGATTCCCGCGCATGCCACTTATCCATTCACCTTATAAATAGGGCCAGGGGTCCTTTTCACTTTCCCCCCTTGCCTCCTCGTCTCTGTCTTCCACCTTGCATAGCCTCAGCGCCCGAGCTCCGCCGCTGTCGTCGACCTTTGCCACTTCCTCAACAACGGCCGCTGCATCAACCTGAATCGACCAGAGTTCATCCGCACGCCTCCGCTACTCAACAGTTCTGGTGAGTCCTCTTCCTTCCTTTTCCCCTAGATCCCATTAGGGTTTCCACGAGTTCATCAGAGTTCATCCTCGTTCTTCGCTGTAGCTTGTAATTTTTGATTCAAACTTGGCACTCCTCCTGTGTGGCGGTGGTCGTGGTACTTACTTTTGCTTATTAGAACATCTCCTTTTGCATAAGAAATCCAATCTGAATACATGAACTGCTCAGGTACTGAAACTTTTTAGGTCTAGATTTTTCCTTTATCTGAACTGCCGTAGATCCACAATTATAGCATTAATCTGTGAAACCTGTTTTTCCAACACTTAGCCATTTTCCAACTTCAGATCTATACTTTCAATATCCATGTAGGTGGTTTAACCTCAGAAAATAATAACCTGCCAGGTACCATTAGTCCCCTCTTAAACTGCCAAGTGCTCGTCTTTGTAATTTAATAACGTCACTGTCCGGTTTAACATTTATGCATGCTTCAACACTTTCTGCCTGTTAACCATGAACCTTAAACCGGCACAAATCTTTTCCAGGTTATCGTATAAATGGCCAAATCCTTTTATTCCTGTAACTGGGTTCCATCCCGGGTTACAGAGGAAGAACTGAACGGGTGTGTTGCAACCGGCGCTTTAGCGAAAAAGGAAGACATCCACTAGAGAGCCCCCGGTCCGGAAAATCCTCCTGAGCCCAAGGATGGGGAAGTGATCGTTTTTGTTGATCATCTGAGTCGAGGGTTCAGCCCTCCCGGATCAAAAAATTTCCGTGATGTGCTTCACTTCTTCCAACTTCACCCTCAAGATATTGGGCCTAACTCCGTGCCCAATATTTGCAATTTTCAAGTGTTTTGTGAAGCCTACCTGCAAGAAGAGCCCACAGTCGACCTGTTCAGAGATTTCTTCTATTTAAACCACCGTACTGAATTTACGGATGGGCCCAATACTGAACTTGGTGAGGTTTCAATTCAGAAGAGAAAAGACGTCAGCTTCCCTCACGCTAGGCATCATAGCCATCCCAAAGATTGGAATCAAACTTGGTTCTATTGCCAAGATACATCTCCAGCTGGCGAGAATCCTCTGCCGGGTAACCGTGCTACCGGCTTACCGATGCACATCCGTTCCCCCAAAGACTCAATGCAAAGGAACGGTTCAAATATGCACCACAGCTTTCAAAGCTCAGAGCCTTTATGGCAAACGGTTTGACAGGCATTGATTTTGTCCATTGCTGGGTATCTTGGAGCATTTTGCCTTTAAGCCGTCGCCCCGGTTTAATGTGTGAGTACACAGGGGATGTGAAAGACCCCCAACGCCACACTGATATTCAGCTGACTGATACTGAAATTACTGAATCTGTCAAGAAGATGTTGGATGAACCGGTGACCGATTGTAGCAAAACAGGACTTAGTCCTTTCTGTGCTTCAAATAAACTGCCAGCTGTAAGAATTGCTCCACTCCTGCTTTAATCCATATTCTTACTACTCCATTATGATTTTTTCAATCTTTAAACAGGGTGATGACCCGTTCTGGAAGAAGAAACCGCAGGATAAACCGGCCAAAGAACCTCGTGTCAAGACCAAGGTCAACAAGAAGCCCGCTAAGAAGAAAAACACCGAGCCTACCGAGTTAAACATTGACGATGATAATCCGGAGTTAGAGGTAGAACTTGATTCACTTGGCTCTTTTTTCATACATCTCATTGACGATGATTTTTATCAGGACGACGCAGAAGCTAGCCGTGCAAACGACGTAGAGGTAACTATTCTCTCATCCGGTTCAGAACCTCTGCCTGCACAGAAAACCCGACAAGCAAGCCAGAAAGTAAGATTTTCTCACCCCCTAGCTTACTTGGATCCAAACTTTCTTTTGAAGAAGCAGCAACACGAAGCTCGCCGCACAACCCAGCATAGTGGCCATGTGGTCACTTCTTCCAGTTTACCGAACTCGCCAGCTCGTAAACGCCGCCCAGAGGTCTCTTCTATTTCTGACACATCTTATCCCAAGGCGGGTTATTTCCGACAACCTCTTAATCCATCTGATTCAAACTATCAGGGAACTTCCCATTCATCCTCTGGCGAGTCCACAGGGACACAAATCCCAACCCTCAAAACTGTTCCTGGGTGAGCATTTTTAACTAACCCCTTATACCTTATGCTTGATCATTATACTAACCTGTTATTTGCATCTCTGTCAGAGCCAAGGCCAGACCCAGTAAAAAGGCCAAATTGAACAAACCGGCTGATGACAGCGCGCCAACTGATCCGGAAAAGAACCCGGAACAGTTTGAACCAAATACCGAAGCTATTCTTGATAATCCGCCACCACAAGATCATGAAACCTTTGTTAAACAGATGGAAATTGATCCGATGGGGCATGTTGATAACCCGCCAAGCCCAACGAAGGCTGCTGATGATAAAGCCAATGATGTTGTAGTTACCGGTGTCGGGTGTACAGCCCCAGGAAACCCCACTGCTTTGTCAAAACATAGTGCCAAAGAAGAATTTTCTACTGTTGACAAGGGCAAGTGGAAGGTGGACTTGGAAAGCTATGCCCACCTCAGCGCCCAAGATATTCATTCTGGGTTTTTAAACCATTTGCACACAAGCCGTGATTATGAAGCCATTTTACTGAACATGATGAAGGAGCGATATGAGGTAAATGCTGTTAACTCTGCATAAATATTCTTCCCTTAGGCGCCAAGTTTACTGGACATAAAAGAATAGAATGTTCTGCAAACTTTCAAGAACCATATAGATCAACTCCACTAGCCCGCAAGGGCCGGTTTATAATGTCAATATGAACCGGGACTTTAGAATAATAACTCTTCAATTTCGCCTGTGTAGCCCCCAAGGGTCGACTTAACAAATATGTTAAGTTGAGACTAATTATGCTATAAGGCTCAAAATTCTTACTTAGGACCTTTATAATCCGGTTGACCATCAAGCTGATAGTTGTTATGTGCTTGGGACTTGTAATTTTTTTTGATAAGAAGCAATAGACATTAGCCCCCAAGTGCCAAGTATATTACTTGTTATGTGCTTGGGACTTTGAATATGCACTGCTATCTAATTAATTATATGTCTCTTGCAGGCTGATCTTAACAAGAAGGAATCTCAAATCACCGAACTTCAAGAAAATATCAAGTCACAACAAGCTGAGACCTCCAAAGCCAAGGAAGAATTGACCAGTGCCTTAACAACAATGGAAAAACTGAAGGAGAGCTTTAAGAACAAGCGGGCAGGCTGGGATACAGAAAAGTCAACTCTGCTGAAGAGGGCTGAGGATGCTGAGGCTGCCCTTAATCCGGTAGCTGAGGAGCTGACTGGCTTGAAACAACAAATAAATGCCATGACCGCTGCCGTATTTGGTAAATAACTTCTTTATAAGCTTTGAACATGTATTATGTAAGAGACTGCCGGTTTACCGATGTTTTCGATGATGCAGGAACTCGCATTGCTCATCTTGGCCCAGATATGCGGCAAAAACTGAAAGTCGCCTATACACTTATAGAGCAATTATATACCGGCGTATAACGGGTTATCTGCACAGCTTCCCATAATAAACCGCCCCCAACCTTGATCAAGGAGACGTTGGAAAGGCTGGCGATGATGCCTACACGGTTT
This sequence comes from Thinopyrum elongatum, assembly GCA_011799875.1. NCBI lineage: Eukaryota > Viridiplantae > Streptophyta > Magnoliopsida > Poales > Poaceae > Thinopyrum > Thinopyrum elongatum. Next base: position 172,678,241 of record CM022298.1, on the reverse strand, counting down.
GAAGAGCTAAAGAAGTCAGCTGCCAGGGCGGGTGCTCTTACTGCACTGACTAGGGCCAAAGCTTGGATATCTGATCTTGATCCGGCCGATGTGGGAAACGGCTACCCGAGCATAAAGGAGGACGGGTCAGAGTTTAATAATGATGACCTCAGAGCCTTGACGAGGGAAATGCGCCCATTGGCTAGCCAATTGGCTGAAGAAACTGATCTTTCACATTATCAGTCGATTTATGATGCCAACAACAAGAGAGTTAACGCGCCAACTTAAGATGCTCCAAACCTTATTCCTCCAATCCGTAAGCATACCTATGCCCCTGATGTTGACCCCTCCACACTTATAAGTGATGAAGCTGTATTCAAGGCCTTAACTGGGATTGATTGGACCACCATTGATTTCCAGCCACTGGGTAGAGAGGAGGAAGATGAACCGGCGCTGGACGATCCGCAACCTTCAAGCCAGCCAGGCCAAGACTCGTAAGCCAGGGGCCGGTTTAGCAGCTGCTTTCTTTAAGACTTGTTAAAACAATTATTCTTTTGGGCACCAAACGCCTTGTAATAGGCTAGCTTAAACTCTTGCTTTGCTATGCCATCGTGCATATTTACTTTGCATGACACTGCTAATCCACCATGTTAAGATATGCCACTTATGCTTATAATATTAACAATGCGGAATCTGCTCCTACATGCAACGGATTAAAAGTGTCCTGGCGGTTTACCGCTGGACGGGTCATAACGCCCAATATAAAACCATGGAAACTAACATAGCTTATACCCAAGGCTGGACTTTAAGAATAACCAAATTTGAAATATATCATACCTGTGATATTTGATCACACTGTTGGTTTACCAAACCGGTGTAGTAAGGGGGAGAACCCAAACTTTGAGCACTAGTAATTATCATAGATTGCTTGGCTTATGAACAAAACCAGGCCAGGTTAATAAACACCGGATATTATCTTATCTCATACTGGCGACTTATATTCAAAAGCCAGGCTGGGTTAATAAACACCGAATGTTATCTTATCTCATACTGGCGACTTATAGTCAAAAACCAGGGCGGGTTAATAAACACCGGATGAATTATGATCATAAAGCATTATAAGCCTCATCAAATAAACCTCAAAAACTGTGGAATAAAACAAACAAAAAAATGAGGCTTTTCATGGGCTGCCAGGCCGAAAATCGAGTGCTTTCACGGGCCGCACAGCCACTGAGTTAAACCTATATACAAACCTTATAAGATGGACCTCACATAACCAATCGTTGTTTTAACTTTGACAAGTTCAGGGTCTGTATAAGATTGACTTGTCAAACATTCGGCGGGTCATTCCAGGAATACCTGGGCGGAGTGGCTTACTTAAAAAGGCAAGATAACCCGGGGTTTTAGGTGAATACACCTGGCTTCCAAGCCTGGCTTTTAAGCCTATTACAAGGGTTATACAAACTCTTTGTTCTTTAGAATCAGGGAGCCCCCAAGTAATATTTTTGAGCTGTGCTCAAGGGGCACCTATGTTTGAGCTGTGATTTTGCAACAGACTCTCTTTGGTACCTTTAACCTGGGTAGCAAGCCTCCAAGTTTTTTTTTCCAGTTGGCTTATAAGCCGGTTCAAAGGGTAATCATAACTTCGCTCATAAGCCGGAAGCCCCCAAGTAACCAAAAACTCATTAAGAAAAGACGACAGAGGCCCTACTTTAGCAGGGGTGCCGGTTTAATATATACATTGTCAAAAATATGTACATCAGAAGAGCCAATGGCTCAGGTGTAGTAAGGCCGAAGATGAGCAATATTCCACGGCCGGCGAGTCTCTTCCTCCGACGTGCGTGAGTCCTTGTGGTCTTGAACATCAATAAGGTAGTATGACCCGTTGTTTAGATTCTTGCTGACCACAAAGGGTCCTTCCCAAGGTGGGGATAACTTGTGCATATCAGTCTGATCCTGGATAAGCCGGAGCACTAAGTCGCCTTCTTGAAAGGTTCTGGTCTTGACCCAGCGGCTGTGATAACGACGTAGATCTTGCTGGTAAATCGCCGAACGAGCCACTGTGAGATCACGCGCTTCATCTAATAGGTCAAGTGCATCCTGACGTGCCCTTTCATTATCAGCTTCAACGTAAGCCGCCACCCGGGGTGAGTCATGACGGATGTCACTGGGGAGAACCGCCTCTGCTCCATAAACCATGAAAAAAGGCGTGTAACCCGTAGATCTGTTGGGCGTTGTGTTGATGCTCCATAGCACCGAGGGTAACTCCTCTACCCAACAACTCGGCATCCTCTATAAGGGAACCATAAGCCGGGGCTTGATGCCTCTCAGGATCTCTTGATTGGCTCTTTCAGCTTGACCATTAGATTGGGGGTGAGCCACCGACGATACATCAAGCCGGATATGCTCATGTTGACAAAATTCTTTCATAGCACCCTTGGAGAGATTAGTGCCATTGTCTGTTACAATGCTGTGTGGAAAGCCAAAACGGAAGATCACCTTCTTCATGAATTGAACCGTCGTTGCTGCATCACACTTACTGACTGGCTCTGCCTCTACCCACTTAGTGAATTTATCAACCGCCACCAAGAGGTGGGTCTTCTTATCCTTGGACCTCTTAAAAGGTCCAACCATATCAAGCCCCCAAACTGCAAACGGCCAAGTGATTGGAATCATTCTCAACTCCTGAGCCGGAACATGAGCTCGACGTGAAAACTTCTGACAACCGTCACATTTTTTGACCAAGTCCTCAGCATCAGCATGAGCCGTCAGCCAATAAAAACCGTGATGAAAAGCCTTGGCTACAAGAGATTTAGAGCCGGCGTGATGACCACAATCTCCTTCATGGATCTCACGCAGAATCTCACAACCTTCTTCAGGAGAAACACAACGCTGAAACGCCTCGGTAACACTGCAATGGTGCAGCTCTTAATTGACAATTGTCATTGACTTGGACCGCCGGGTTATTTGCCTGGCCAAGGTTTCATCCTCAGGTAACTCGCCCCGGGTCATATATGCCAAATATGGAACTGTCCAATCAGGAATAACATGAAGAGCCGCCACCAACTGAGCTTCCGGGTCAGGAATAGCCAAATCCTCCTCTGTAGGTAACTTGACCGACGGGTTATGCAAAACGTCAAGAAAGACATTAGGTGGCACCGGTTTACGTTGAGAACCCAACCGGCTTAAGGCATCAGCCGCTTCATTTTTCCTCCGATCAACATGCTCAACTTGATAACCCTTGAAGTGACCAGCAATAACATCCACCTCTCATCGATAAGCCGCCATGAGGGGATCCTTAGAATCCCAAGTACCAGAGACTTGTTGAGCCACCAAATCTGAGTCACCAAAGCACCTTACCCGGCTTAAGTTCATCTCCTTAGCCATCCGAAGACCGTGGAGCAAGGCCTCATATTCAGCTGCATTGTTAGTACAAGGGAACATCAAACGGAGAACATAACAAAATTTATCACCTCGAGGGGAAGCAAGCACAACTCCAGCCCCCGAGCCCTCCAATTGCCTGGACCCATCAAAGTGAATAGTCCAATACGTGTTATCTGGTTTTTCCTTAGGCATCTGCAGCTCTGTCCAGTCATTGATGAAATCCACCAGTGCTTGAGACTTGATGGCCGTGCGAGGCATATACTTCAAACCATGAGGCCCAAGTTCAATGGCCCATTTGGCAACCCGGCCTGTTGCTTCCCTGTTTTGTATGATATCTCCTAAGGGAGCAGAGCTAACCACAGTAATGGGGTGACCCTGAAAATATTGCTTGAGATTCTGGCTTGCCATGAAAACCCCATATACAAGCTTCTGCCAATGTGGGTATCTCTGCTTGGACTTAATAAGCACTTCGCTGATATAATAAACTGGCCGTTGAACCGGATATTCCTTGCATGCCTCTTTCCTTTCAACCACAATAGCCACACTGACAGTCTGGCTATTAGCAGCCACATATAACAACAGCGGCTCCTTATCAACGGGCGCAGCTAGGACCGGCGGCTCAGCTAGCTGCTTCTTAAGCGCCTCAAATGCCTCATTAGCAGCGTCACTCCAGACGAAGTCATCTGTCTTTTTCATCATCTGATACAAAGGGATGGCCTTCTCACCGAGGCGGCTTATGAACCGGCTTAGCGCCACAATACGACCCGCCAGACGTTGAACATCATTGATACATGCCAGTTTAGCGAGAAAAGTAACGGCTTTGATCTTCTCCGGATTAGCTTCAATGCCCCTGTTAGACACCAGAAAGCCCAAAAGCTTGCCCGCCGGCACACCAAAAACACACTTGCCCGGATTAAGCATCATCTTATAAACTCGGAGATTATCAAAGGTTTCCTTCAAGTCGTCTATCAACATCTCCTTCTTTCTGGATTTCACCACAATATCATCCACATAAGCATGAACATTGCGTCCAATCTGATTATGAAGACAATTCTGCACACATCGCTGGTAAGTCGCCTGGGCACTCTTGAGCCCAAAAGGCATAGACACATAGCAGAAGGCTCCAAAGGGAGTTATGAAAGCTGTCTTCTCCTGGTCCTTAACTGCCATCTTGATTTGATGATAACCAGAATAAGCATCCAAAAAACTCAAAAGCTCACAACCCGCCGTAGCATCAATAATCTGATCAATACGAGGGAGAGCAAAAGGATCAGCCAGACAAGCTTTGTTTAAATCCGTGTAGTCCACACACATGCGCCAAGTGCCGTTCTTCTTAAGTACCAGCACCGGGTTAGCCAACCACTCAGGATGAAAAACCTCAATAATAAACCCAGCCGCCAAGAGCCGGGCTACCTCCTCACCAATGGCCTTACGCCTTTCTTCATTGAAACGACGAAGAAACTGCTTGACCGGTTTAAACTTGGGATCAATATTGAGAGTGTGCTCAGCGAGTTCCCTTGGTACACCCGGCATGTCAGAAGGTTTCCATGCAAAGATGTCCCGGTTCTCACGGATGAACTCGATGAGCGCGCTTTCCTATTTCGGATCCATATTAGCACTGATGCTGAACTGCTTGGATGAATCGCCAGGAACAAAATCAACCATCTTAGTGTCATCTGCCGATTTAAACTTCAAAACCGGATCATGCTCTGTAGTTGGCTTTTTCAAAGACGTCATATCCGCCGAATCAACATTGTCCTTGTAAAATTTTAACTCCTCCATTGCACAAACCGACTCAGCATAAGCCACATCACCTTCTTCACATTCCAAGGCTATCTTCCGGCTCGCATGTACTGTGATGGTCCCCTTGTAACCCGGCATCTTGAGCTGCAGATAAACATAACAGGGCCGCGCCATGAACTTGGCGTAAGCAGGCCGTCCAAACAGAGCGAGATACTGGCTGTGAATCTTGACTACTTCAAAGGTCAATGTCTCCGACCTAGAATCATGATCATCTCCAAAGGCAACTTCCAGAGCTATCTTACCAACAGGGTACGCCGACTTACCAGGCACCACACCATGGAAAACTGTATTCGACGGTTTAAGATTTTTATCTGTCAACCCCATGTGGTGGAAAGTTTCGTAATAAAGGATATTGATGCTGCTTCCTCCGTCCATGAGTACCTTGGTAAACTTATACCCTCCAACCTGGGGTGCAACCACCAATGCTAGGTGACCCGGATTATCAACCCGGGGCGGGTGATCTTCTCGACTCCACACGATGGGCTGCTCAGACCAGCGCAAGTAACGGGGAACCGCCGGCTCAACGGCGTTCACAGCCCTTTTGTGAAGCTTCTGATTCCGTTTACATAAATTTGTGGTGAAGACGTGGTACTGCCCACTATTCAACTGCTTTGGGTTACTCTGATACCCAGATTGCTGCTGCTGATTCCCCTGACCTGACTGTTGATGGTAGCCACCCTGATTGCCTTGATTGCCCTGATTACCTTGGAATCTAGAACTAGAACCGCCACCGCCGTAACCCGGCCCATGAGAACCGGACCCTGAACCACCACCCGGTCCATGATTGTCTTGAAAAAGATTGGAATTTTTATACTCCTTCATGATGTAGCAATACTTCCAGAGGTGGCCAGACGGTCTTTCTCGCGTCCCATGCCTTGGGTAGGGCTGATTTAGCATCTGCTCAAGATTAAAGCCTGACCCTCCGGCCCGTGGGGGCGGTTTACCTTTACGACGCTGGCCATTATTCTGTGCGTTGGTGTTAGCCACAAAGTCCAAACTATTATCAGCTTTGCGCTTACCATTGCCTCCCTGATTCGCCGGATTATGCTGTTGTCCTCTGGTGCTGTTGCTCTTCTTTCCCTTTCCCGGCTTGTCATCATTAGACTCGGGGTCCTTGGTACCATCAGAGTCAGCGTACTTAACCAGAGCCATCATCAGCTCTCCCATGTCATTGCAGTGGCGCTTGAGCCGACCCAACTTCTGCTTAAGAGGCGTAAACCGGCAATTCTTCTCCAACATTATGACCGTTGAACCAGCATTGATGCGATCCGATGAATGTAAGATGGTCGAAACCCGGTGCACCCAATGGGTTGTGGACTCACCCTCTTCTTGGACACAGGCATCCAGATCCACAATTGACATAGGCTGCTTGCACTTATCTTTGAAATTCTGGATAAACCTGGCCTTTAACTCGGCCCATGACCCAATGGAGTTGGCAGGGAGCCCTTTCAACCAAGTGCGAGCCGTTTCATCCAACATCAGGGGGAAATATTTAGCACATGCCGCATCGCTAACATCTAGCAATTCCATGGCCATCTCATAACTCTCGATCCATGCTTCAGGAGGTAAATCGGCTGTATAGTTAGGCACCTTGCGAGGACACTTAAAATCCTTGGGCAGACGCTCATTACGTATGGCCGGTACTAAACATGGCACGCCCAAATTCCTAAAGGTTACACCTGGCTCCACCGAAGTTGTCGGAAGAACCGGAGAAGGTTGACGGGCCGCATATTGGGCCGCCAGCTTGGCCTCTCGACGTGCTCTACCTTGATCCACCATGTTCTGAGCATCAGCACCCCCGCCCGCCGGGTTATGTCCACGAGGCTGGTTATGGTTCCGCCCACTGCTTGACACAGCTAGTTCATCAATATGCCTACTGTAACTCCGGCTTGGGCGAGGGGTGGAATGAATCCGGCTTTGACTGTAAGAATAAGCCTGCTGCTGAACCAATGCTGTCTGAAGGAGCTCACTAGCCCTCCGCATCTCAACCACCGTTGGAGACTCACCTTCAATCGGGATAGCCGCCAATCGTGACGCTGCAGCGATCATGTTATCCAAAGGGTTAGAGTAATGACCCGGTGGTGTTGGCATGTGTTGCGGCGAGATATTGTTCTGACGAGGCGGATCCGTGGTGCGCAGCTGAACCGGCGCTCCCGTCCCAGGCGCTTCAACCCGGTCCGCCACTGGCGGGTTACTGGTTCCTGCTCCTGGCGTGTTAAAGAGGTTCCTTGCCTCGTAAACCGTTGGCAAGCGAGACTGTTGCCTCCTCCTCATGACTTCGTTTGAAGCGTTCTGATCTAGCATGAGTCGGTAAGACTCCGACTGAATCCGATGCGCTTGAGCATCCAACGTAACCCGCTCCACAGCCATCCTGGCATCTTCAGCTGCCAGGTCTTCCTTAGCTTGAGCTATCTGATCTCGCAATTTCACGACTTCCACGTTATGCTGATCTTGATTATCCGGGTTAACCTCCGTCGTCAGCAGTGTTGCCAAGGCGTCTAGTAAACCGGACAAGACTTGAGCCGGCGGGCGCGCAGGGCCTCCTACCCCGGCTGCCGTCGCCGCTGTTGACCCGGAAATCAATGCCGCTGCAGTTGAAGAGTGCTGCACTGGCTGCGTACCGGCCATGAAGATTGCAACCCAGTTCGGCGGCTCGTAGGGGTCCGGAATACTATCGCCATCGGAACAGCCCCCAAGCCGACCGTCTTGCAGTTGGTACAATGACTCGGTTTCAGCGGTGGATGACTCGCCATCAGAATAGACAACTGTCTCACTGTCAGATACCGATTTATCCTCAGATTCTGCACCATTGATGAATCCCACGAAGGCACGACTCATGGCGGGCTGAACTTGGGCGGGTTTTGCACGCTGAGCCGTCTCGATGATGTCGGTGCAGGTGTCCGGCTCAGGGCCCGGTTCGCCGATCTTGCCAATGAAGACGTGAATTCCACCGAAGGGGACCCGGTACCTGTACTCAATTGAGCCGGCCTCGGGGCCCCAGCCTTTGTCGTCGATGTAGAGCTTGCCGCGATGACTCTTGGTCATCCGGCCCACAGCGTATCCCTTGATCCCTTCGAAGTTGCCCTTCAAGAACTCGAAACCACTGTGCGCTGGCCCCACGGTGGGCGCCAACTGTCGTGGAATCGTCACGGCAGATGTCCTAGTGTGAGGACTTAGTCGTGGAGCCATCGCAATGAGGTTAGCTTAAAGGGGTTAATCAGGAAAAAGGACACGGGGAGTTTATACTGGTTCGGCCCCTTGCGGTGAAGGTGAAAGCCTAATCCAGTTTGAGGTGTATTGCTAGGGTTTCGATGACCAGGGAGCGAATACGCTTAACCTGGCTCTTGATCTGTTGTCCCTCAATCGCCGCCGGGTCGTCCCTTTATATACACAGGTTGACGCCCGGCGGTTCACAGAATCCCGGCCGGCTCATAAACATGTCCGGCTCGGTATCCCCTCTTTCCTATCTTACAATACAAGTCATATACTTATGGCGGTTTACATCTATGGGCCCTAACTCGCCTTTGGGCTTTGGGCCTTCTTATTAAATCTCCTTCGTAAGTCGTCATCTTCTATGTCTTCATGGGCTTCAATACAGGTAAATCACTATGAGCATAACCCGGCCCCTCCTGGGCGGTTTATACTCAATAGTTATATCCCCAACAGAGTGGATAATGATTTATCTTGGATGTCAACATGCATTAGAATGATTGTGATGTAGTATGATGATATGGTATCCTCCTCTGAATGTTTCAAGTGGCTTGACTTGGCACATGTTCATGCATGTAGTTGAATCAAAACCAACAAAGCCTCTACGATATTTATGTTCATGGTGTCCATATCCTACTCATGCTAGTGTTCAATGTTAATTATGCATAATGCATGTTCATGACCGTTTTCGCTCTCTAGCTGGCCGCTTCCCAACCTATTTGCTTGCCTTAGCCTGTACTAAGCAGGAATACTGCTTGTGCATCAAAATCCTAAAACCCAAGTTATTCCAGATGAGTCCACCATATCTACCTATATGCGGTATTACCCTGCCATTCTAAGTAAATTTGCATGTGCCACCTCTAGAAACTTCAAATAAATTTCTGTTTTTGTGTGCCTGGATTGTTCATAGAGTGACAGGGGGTAATCGGTATCTTCCATGCTAAGCGGGTTATTCTCATGATGAGTGTTTATTCACTCCTCCTTGCACGAGAGGGGCGGTAATAGGGATTCCCAGTCCTGAATTCAAAAATTGCAAATAATTAAACAAAACTTCCCCAGGACTGATGTTGGTATGGACGGTACCCGTGGATTCGGCTAGCCGTGGAGTGTGTTTGTTGGTGGAAGGGAAGTAAACCTTTACTTTTTATTGCTTGGGAACCGCCACTAATGTGTTTAGCATGGAAGATATTGATAACTTTTGGTCGTGACGTAAACAGGAAGGGTGCATTTCCCAAAATTACATTTATCTCTGTTTTAAAACTTTGAGCTCTGGCACCGCTGCAAATCCCTGCTTCCCTCTGTGAAGGGACTATCTATTTAATTTTATGTTGAGTCATCACCTTCTCTAATAAGCGCCAGATCTGAGAGCACTATTGTCATCCTCATGCATTGTGCATAGTTAATGTTGGATGCATCATGACTGGATCTTTTCTACCATGAATTACAATGTTTAGTCACTGCTTGAGCTTTGGAGGTGCTCTGCATTAATGTTTTGCGGTCTCAGAAAGAGCTAGCGAGATACCACTGTTGTCATATTATATCATGGTTGTTTTGACAAAGTGTTATCATTTGAGATATTTTATTATTTCTCGCTAGTTGCTTATGATATTGATATGAGTTAATACAATTTTTAAGAGATATTGTTGACATAGTTAGTCATAATCTTTGCTGAAAACTTGGGTGCTACGTAAGCTTATTTATGTAAACAAGAACAAAAGAGTTCGTAAAAGTTTTTCTTTTTCACTTTCAGTTTGTCAACTGAATTGCTTGAGGACAAGCAAAGGTTTAAGCTTGGGGGAGTTGATACGTCTCCGACGTATCTACTTTTCCTAACGCTTTTACTCTTGTTTTGGACTCTAATTTCCATGATTTCAATGAAACTGACCCGGACTGACGATGTTTTCAGCAAAACTACCATGGTGTTGTTTTTGTGCAGAAATAAAAGTTCTTGGAATGGAACAAAACATTTTGGAGAATTGTTTTACAATAAAATGAAAATACTGGAGCCAAGAACCACCGGAGGGGGGCCCCTGGTTGAGCACAACCCACCAGGGTGCGCCACCCCCTCCAGGCGTGCCCAGGTGGGTTGTGCCCACCTGGTGGCCCCGCAGACCCTAATCTCGATGCTATAAAATCCTATTTTTGGAGAAAATGAGAGAGGAAGAATTATCGTGTTTCACGAGATGGAGCCACCGCCATCTCCTGTTCTTCATCGGGAGGCCAGATCTGGGGTCCGTTTGGGGCTCCGGAGAGGGGAATCTTCGGTCTTCGTCATCACCAACCCTCCTTCATCACCACTTCCATGATGCTCCCCACCGGGAGTGAGTAATTCCTTCGTAGGCTCACTGGTCGGTGAGGAGTTGGATGAGATTCATCATGTAATCGAGTTAGTTTTGTTAGGGCTTGATCCCTAGTATCCACTATGTTCTGAGATTGATGTTGTTATGACTTTGCTATGCTTAATGCTTGTCACTAGGGCCCGAGTGCCATGATTTCAGATCTGAACCGTTTATGTTTTCACCATTATATCTATGTTCTAGATCCAATCTTGCAAGTCATATTCACCTATTACTTGTTATGATCCGTAAACCCCGAGGTGACAATAATCGGGATACTTTCCGGTGATGACCGTAGTTTGAGGAGTTCATGTATTCACTATGTGTTAATGCTTTGTTCCGGTTCTCTATTAAAAGGAGGCCTTAATATCCCTTAGTTTCCTTATGGACCCCGCTGCCACGGGAGGGTAGGACAAAAGATGTCATGCAAGTTCTTTCCATAAACATGTATGACTATTTACGGAATACATGCCTACATTATATTTATGAACTGGAGCTAGTTTTGTATCGCCCTAGGTTATGACTGTTATATGATGAATATCATCCAACGAGTCCACCGATCCAATGCCTACGAATTTTCCACATATTGTTCTTGCTAAGTTACTACTGCTGTTGCTACTGTTACACTTGCTACAAAATCATTGCTATCACTATTACCGTTACTGCTACTATTATCACTGCTATCAAAACTATCATATTACTGTGCTACTGATCACTTTGTTGCAGATATTTAATCTCCAGGTGTCGTTGAATTGACAACTCAACTGCTAATACTTACAAATATTCTTTGGCTCCCCTTGTGTCGAATCTATAAATTTGGGTTGAATACTCTACCCTCCAAAACTGTTGTGATCCCCTATACTTGTGGGTTATCATGGTGCCATGGTATGGCCTCACCATGCCCTAGTAAAAAATTGAGAAGGTTTGGCTTATGTCGTCATGCACGCCCTACATAAATTGAACCATCATCGAGGAAGTTTCATGGTTTCGAGAGGGAAATCACCAAGATTGAAGGGGAATCCAATTTTCCTTTGTCCTTGAGTTTTTTTCTACGAAGAACATACACCCTGCAAATCACCGTGTTCAAATTTGGCACTTCTTCGGTCTCATTTACCATATTTAGACAATTATGAGCTGTTTCTAGACATTTAGCGCAGATAAATCCAATCCAGCTACAAATGCACGGGTGTGATGAGAGGAACGTGGATTGCCGTTCGATCACGGTGCATCCTACAGTGCACATGCGCGATCCACGTGGCTGGGGTTTCAGCCAATCATAACGCAACACACAATAGGGTGAGTGCACACTATTTCCGGAGGCGACGGAGATGAACCATGTGCGATAGTGAATGGCGAAGATTGTAGGGGAAGCCAAATTTCCTTCGTTGTTTGTCCTTGAGCTCTTAAAAACCACCACACTATACGGTTGTCCGGCTACTCCGCCCCAGAGCTCTCTCCAAGCGTCATTCATGGCACCGCATCGCACAATAACTGGTAAGGAAGCGATGGCATCCCGCCACACCGAGTTCCTCGTCGCCCGCGACCGCACACATGGTCAAGAAGGGATGGCATCCTGTCGTGCCGACTTCATCGCCGCCTGCGGCACACAACTACATGGGCGGACTTTGAAGCTGCCATGGCCGAATGGGCGGTGGATCAAGAGGCGGCCAAAGCTGCACAAAAGGAGCGGAAAAGGCAGAAAGCAGTCAAGAAAAGGGAGTCCCGCCACCGCAAGAAAGAAGAGGCCGCATGCCATGCTGGGGAGAGCTCGGCGGAGATCCAAGCACGGTGGGCTACTGCTGACAAGGCCGGGAAGGAGAACGACGATGTCTGGCCAGCATGCCCTGATGCCTCCACCTGCCAGGATCGTGGTGGTAGCTACCGCGACGCTGATGAGAGCTGTGAAGATATCCAAGCACGGTGGGCTACCGCCCACAAGGCCGGGAAGGAGAACGATTACGCCTGGCCAGCATGTGAGAAGTAGTTAGTGCGTGTGTCGCCCGTAAATTTGTATAATTAATTACAAGCATCTACCAGTACTATTTACTAGTTTTAGAGCAAATTACTAGTATCTAGCTAGTAATTTAAGTTGGTACTATATATTATTAATGTACAATGTCGATAAGCGCATTCTTTTAGGGCTTTGAGCGTTGCTTAGCATGTGTTCACTGAAGTTTTGTAGCCGTACCCCGGCCCTAAATCCTCCCGAAATGTCCGCCGTAGCCACCCGAAGCCACCGGAGACGAGCTAGCCACAGCTGGTTTTTAGTCCCACGTCACCGCGCGAGTTGGCCACACACCGCTTAAATAGCCGCGTCGGTGGATGGCAGCAAGCTTCTTTTTTATTGCACAAGATCAATTCTGGCTATGTGAGCGAGGCAGGTTGACACTTGATTGCATTTCATAAACCGATGATTGTTCATCGAGTGTCACCTTTGCCTCGTTCATGTACATTGAATAACCCTGCTACAATGAAAGAGATTTTTAAATTTGCAGGTGCGGATGTAGATGCTGATAGATATAAGAATTATTAGAAGATCACAAAACACACAGTTTCTATGGCGTACCCGTGTGTGTTTTTCTTTGTTAACGATCCATAAGTCAATTACCTGTGCAATGTTTTCTAATAAAGCAAGCGTACCATTGACCGATTTAATCAACTACACGTGTATATTTTTTTGGAGACGAGAACTGCCAATTTTCTCTTTTCGGCCACATGAGTATTTACGCGCTTCGTCTGTGTTGTGTGTTTACCCCGCCCAAGTTTCAAGTTTCACATCAAAATTTTCATTAGGCGCGTGATTTCAGAATTTATTCCTCCCACCACATTGCCACCCATCACATTGCCATAGTATCTCCCCTTGCCCCCCTCCCAGCAGCTCAAACTGGTGCCGCCGCAACCACAACTTCAACCACATCTACATTCTGCTCGAGCATCGTCGATCCAGTCAGGTAACCAACTGATCTCTATCATGGCCCCAACCTGATTGCTTAAATGGCACCTGCGAAACATCCTCATACCTCCAAACCCCCACCTCCCCTATTCTAGATCATCGCCACACAAGCCCAACTACATATCACATGGATGTCGAGGAGCTGATGGCGGTCGATGGTGAGATGGTCGCTGTGCGTGTCGACCCGAAGGAACACCTCGCCTCCGCCGCAACCGACTTGGGGCAGGCTCTGGCCCAGATGAAGTGCCCTAGCGACTACTCCCCAGGACTTACCAAGGATGATCTGACCAGCTCAATCTTACCAGTACCAGTTGCATTGGCTATGTTTTGTACAGTACGTATTAAGCATGTTGGTGCCTTGTTTATTTCAGTGCTGCACACTGTGTGATGTTCAAGTATGAACTGTCCAACTCAATTTTACCAATACCAGCAACAAACTTACAATACATGACTCATGATGCTATTAACCCTATTGTAATTAACAGTTGTATCCATTTTTTAATCTGTCCCTTTGCTACAGTGCTACTCTTCGCAATGAAGATATCACTAGAGATGTTGTCGTTTTATTTCCATTTGCTATTTTTGGTGGATGCTAACCCTGTTGTACTTAACATGCCTTTCCACGTACTTACTCATGGCCTTAATGGGCGGTGCTGTTGTTTGCCGTCGAGGTTAGCTACACCCCATGTCTTACAGTATTTTACATCATTTGTGCCATTGCAGTTTAGCTTCTAACATTTACTTGCTTCTTGTAGGTACACATGTCAGCGGCACTGATCCACGCTTCGACCCGGAGGAACACCTCGCCTCCACCGCCGCTGACTTGGGGTGGGCTCTGGCCAAGATGAAGTGCCCCGTCAACTACCCCTCAGAACTTACCAAGTATGAACTGACCAGTTCAATCTTACCAATACCAGTTGCAATGGCTATGTTTTGTATGGTTGATGTATTAAGCATGTTGTAGTAAACAGCCTAACATGTCTTAGCTATTTCCCTACCTTTTTATAGACAACTGGGCCATTCTCTGCTCTGGCAGCACTTGCCTTGCGATGTTTAACTTTGTCAATTGCATTTTTATCAATACCAGTTTCAATGGCTATACTAGGTTGCCTGTAGTTAAACGTGCCTTGTTATTTTCAGTAATGCACACTATGTGATGTTCAAGTATGAACTGTCTAGCTCAGTTTCACCAATACCAGCTACAAACTTACAATACATGACTTAGGATGCTGTTAAGCCTGTTGTAATTAACAGTTGTATCCATTTTTTAATCTGCCCCTTTTCTACCGTGCTACTCTCCGCAATGGAGATATCACTAGAGATGCTGTTGTTTTATTTCCATTTGCTATTTTTGGTGGATGCTAACCCTGTTGCAGTTAACATGCCTTTCCATGTACTTATGCAGGGCCATAACAAGCGATGTTGTTCTTTGCCATTGAGGTTAGCTGCATCCCATGTCTTATAGTATTTTACATCATTTGTGAAATTGCAGTTTAGCTTCTAACATTTACTTGCTTCTTGTAGGTACATATGTCAGCGGCACTGATCCACGCTTCGACCCAGAGGAACACCTCGCCTCCGCTGCCGCCGACTTGGGGCGGGCTCTGGCCCATATGAAGTGCCCCAACAACTACCCCTTAGGACTTACCAAGTATGAACTGACCAGTTCAATCTTACCAATACCAGTTGCAATGGCTATGTTTCGTATGGTTGATGTATTAAGCATGTTGTACTAAACACGCCTAACCCGTCTTATCTATTTTCCCTACCTTTTTATAGACAACTAGGCCATTCTCTGCTCTAGCCGCACCTGCCTTGCAATGTCTAACTCTATCAATTTCATTTCAATCAATACCAGTTTCAATGGCTATACTAGGTTGTCTGTACTTACACATCACTGGTACAATGAGGTGCTATAAAAACGGTTTTTAACCCCTTTCCGCAACGGCATTTTGAACCGTTGCCAAGTGAGTGTGTGTGATACGGGGGTCCTTCCCACATGACCCAAAAAACGTCGGGGATAGGGAGCCTTGATGCATATAGTTGTCCCTATAAAACTGTTTCTGATATCTCGAACATCCCAAACGCTCATCCTTGCTACTCGTTTGTGCTCACATTGCCATCGCAGTCGGTATTATGTGGTGCTACGTTTACAATGCACGGCCCATCACAAACGGTTCATGATTATAGAACGTGTGATAAGCAGACAATCACACACATTCACTTTTCCCGAACCGTATGCGATAACTAATTAAGAAGATTAGCTAATCATCGTACGAGTGTCGGATAGGATTACGAAACATCGGACCATCGTAACATCGTCGTACATGATAACTATCGCACATGCTATTCTGTGGTGCAACGTTTATGATGCGTACCACATCAGAAACAATTCATGGTTGCAAATCGTGTACGATAAGGCAACTATCACAAACATTTAGTTTGCCCGCACCATTTGTGATATTGTCTGACATCACACATGGTTTGCAAACGGCAACTGTGTGCATGCTCGCATATGTTTCCTCTCTGTGAACCGTGTCGGATTATGGTGTATATCAAAAACATTTGTGTTTTACCGACCGTGCGCTGTAACGACCTGCAGAGCATAATTTTATAGTAATTTAACTGCTACTATTTCAAATTGTACCGGATTTGAATTTGAAAGTATGCTATAGCTTTATTCATATCCATCAGGTTCAAACAACCAATGCATTATTCGATTCACAGGTACATATGTTCAAGAATTACATAAGCACCAAATAAAGAATGATGAACCACAGTTGTATACTTGTACTATTAAAGACGGTAAAGAAAGATGCGAAATACATTCTGGTTGCTGAACAAGGTGAAGCGGAATGCCCATATTGTGCCCTCCTCCATGCAGAAGGCACGCACGACTCTAGTCCAACCCCTTGTGATGGCCGACCGCCCATCCTTCACGGTCTTCATGAAAACATCTAGATAATCATCGTGTTCTGGTAGAAATACTTCAACCTTTGCATGCCCACCAATCATGTAGTTTGAGAGGTAATCTTGAGTAAATTGATTTGGGAACCACTGCAAAGGAAAAAGATTCAGACATTGTCATCTAACACAACTCATTATGGGCAGTAAAAAGAAGGCTGCAGAGTTCTTACTTACCATCCTGCAGTTTGCTATTGTCTTGGATAAAGTGTAAACAAATAGTTTAATTGCCATCTTTTGACCCATTTTAATAACAATCTTTATCAGCTTCCTCACTTGATGCTGGTTCATCAATATCTCATTCCCCCATACGCAGAAAGGGTTGAAGCACGGATCTTTACCAATGACATATGTACCTAAAAGCACCAAGTTAATATTAGAAGCTAAACAGAAATTGCACAATGATGTAGTAGTACACTCCCTTCGTCCCATCATATAATATCTTATAACATCCAATATATTCACATATTGGATGAATTAACATCTTATATTATGGGCCGGAGGGAGTTTATTGCATTTTTACAAATTATTGACTGATTAACTACTGCTGTGTCGTTGTTGTTGTTGCTGCTGCTCTTCTACGTATATATAGACATCATCAGAACATTAAGGTAACACTCTTCCTTGTTGCTATGTAGCCTAGGATTGCATATTTAGACATTCAGTATAGTTCATGTTGCTATGTAGCCACAGATATATTACATATGGCCCTAGTTAACCTAACGATAAATGGGTTACAAATATATTCAGTTAAAAGTCCGATTCACCGATTAGTCCCTTATCAGCCCCTGGCCTATATCGTACCAGCTACCGATATCCTAAACAGTGAGTATATATAAGCCATGGGATGAAACTAACCTCAATGGAAAATAGTAGTCGTTCCCAAAATTGTCCTGTGTAAGTACATCGAGAGGCATGTTAAGCACAACAGGCTAAACATCAACCAAATATATCCATGGCAGACAAAATAATTTGCAAAAGATAGCTTCAGTGTGCAGGTTTAAGCACGCTAGTTAAGCAAAACAAGTGGAAAGGTGTGTTAACTGCAACAGGCCAAACATTTAACAACAAGCAAACATAGTCATTCAAACTGGTATTGTGCCGGTCTAAGTACACTGGTTATTGTTAAATAAAAATGGAAAGGCGTGTTAACTACAACATGCAGCAACCAAATGTAGTCATTCATAGTGGTATTGTTGAAACTGCTATTGATGAAATTGAACTGCAAAGTTCATACTTGCACATATTGAACATCACGTTGTGAATAACTGGAATAAACAAGGCATACTACAAACAACCAAAGATATCATTTGAAACTGGACATATGCTAACTACAAACAACCGAACAACCAAAAACCTTTAAAAGAGGCATATGCTAGCTATAACAGGCTTAACAACAAGCAAATATATGCATTCCTATCGGTATGTTTAAAACTGGTATTGATGAAAATGTACTGCACAGTAAATAGTTGCACATATAGAGCATCACATTGTGAATAACTGAAATAAACAAGGCATACTGTAGACAACCAAATATAGCAATTAAAACTGGACATATTCTCACTACACTACAAAAGGGACTCGACAAAACAAATCATGGGTTCCCCCTGTGAAGAGGCACGGCAAAACAAATCATGGGTTTCCTCACTTGTCACATATGGGCTCGTTCCCGTGGGAAGAGCATGGACCCTGGGTGCGCTCCATGTTGTCGCAGATGGGCTCCTTCCCCTTGGAAGAGCACAACTGTAGGGCACCCAACCTGATGTCGCAGACGGGCTCTTTCCCCTTGGAAGAGCAGATGGGCTCTATCCCCTTAGAAGAGTCGGAGAGGGTGCCCTCTTCGTGGTCGCCGTCAATGAGGTCTGACTTGGAAGCTGTGGATCCGAAGCCAGCGCCGCAGAACGTGTCCTTCAGAAATGACAAAAGGGGCTCGATGGAGATGTAGGATGGCAAATTCTTGACAGCGAGCCGGAAGAGATCAGCGACAGGGCCATGGATGAGATCGACGGCGGTTGAACCCGAGGGGTTGGGGGTGGGCCACTTAACCTGTGACATAGCCCGCGTCAGGCCATCGCTGTCGATGACCTCGATGTCGTAGCCGGCGTCCGCGACATACCCGCATACTCTAGCCCATTGATTGAGTTCCTACGGCTAGTAACATTCGTCAGCTTCCTCGGCGGCCACCTCGGTGACGTCGGGCGAAGAGGCCGTGATACACCTCTTTTGGGGCAGTCGCTCCTCGAGCTCCACGGGAAGCGTAGCCGGGCTTAGGCTGCGACGATCTGGAGTGGGGGATGGGGATGGGAATCTATGGGAAAGGGGGCATTTGGCAGATGTCATCTAAGAAACTCAGGGCGGGTATGGAGATCGGTGGGTAAGTTGCACGGGCAAACCGGTAGATGTTGACAATGGAGGCCTCGTGGCGGCAGCGGTGACCGTGCTAGGGTTTTGAGCGAGGTAGGGGTTGTGGTGGTGGGTGTGTGTGTGTGTGTGCGCGCGCGCGCCCGAGGAGGTTTTGGGGTGTGTGTGTGGAGGGGGGTGTTTGAGGAAATGACGCGGCTACTGAAAGTTTATTACGCGGGAGTCAAACGCGGAAGTAAAATGCCAGGGCTATTGAAAATTTGGATGATGGTGCATCGCACACGGTCCGGAAATAACAACCGTGTGTTATGAAACAGAAAACCCTCGAGCCAGGCAGATATTTTCGAGGGATGCAGGCGGGAGCGGGAACAACAAACATCACACACGGTCGAAACATAATAACCGTGTGTTATCAAACAGAAAAAACCTGTAGGCGGGTAGATATTTTTGAGAGGGGAAGCTTCGTGGAGCCCAATGTACTGTGCTGATGTGCGTGCCAGGGGCACCGGCGTGGCACATGGTTAGTGTGAGTGAACCGTGTCTGTTGCGTCATCCGACTTGTCTAATGTTCATAAATTTGGCGAAAATGACGCAGGAAAGGGTCAGAACACAAACACACTTGCATGTGGACCAAATATATGTATGAAAAGGGTGGTTTGATGCTCAAATACCAAATGCACAACTTCGATGTGGCACCTATCTCGCAAAGTGCACGGTATTGCTTGCCCCCCCCCCCCCTCGTGTCGGCAGGAGGGGAATCCTAAGCTATGAACGCATGCCCGACCCCACGGAGGTTCACCTAGCAAAGTGTGGAGTAGCAGTCCTCCCCATCACACACACACACACACACACACATACTTTCAGTCAACGGGAGAGGGCATCTCACCAAGATGTATCGTAAAACGGACCAAGAATAATCCACCTTGGTCGTGCAACCTCTCTCTTGTTGTTTGTCAAAGTGATGGCCGTCCATGCGACCCCAGAGATGGGCTAGCTCGCCAATAATCACGCAAGTAGATAGTCCCCGAAGACAACCACTGCCTCCATGTGGCCCAAACATATGTATGGAGGTGTTGATGTTTGAATACACAATGGAACAACTTTGATGTGGCACCGTGCTTTGGAACAAGAAATCCCCACACGGAGCGAGGGTTAGTTGACAATGCATATGTCGTATGTCAGACCACACTTCGAGCCGATGACGGGGATTCATGCATGCATGCATAGTATGCGCTCTAACTTAATTAGGTCTGAATCTCACCATGACCTACTATGATAACATGAACCAAAGGAAGAATTAATCCGCCATGGTAACCTATCTTGTTGTCGGTCAAAGTGATCATGGATGTCCACGCGGGCCCACGAATATATAGGCTTGTCACCGATAACCATGCAAGGGAGTGTACCGTTCCAAGACAACCACTACATGCATATGTATGTATGGAGGTGATGCGTGCATGCATGTTTCAATACCATTCACAACATTGATGTGGCGCGTGCGTCGAAAATCGTACAATCCCCACACAGAGCGAGATCGGTTCATGACGTGTCGTGGTACTGGCCACTTCGACTCAATGGGAGGGATTCATGCGTACACATGCATGTGTGCTCAAACTATATCATGTCATCCCAGAGCATGACCTATATACCATAATACAAACAAAAAAATAATCCCCTCCTAAGTCAAATTAACCTCTCTCGTTGTCAAGCAAAGTAGTGATGGACCAAGCGGGCCCACAGATGGAAAGCATCAATATCGCTGATAACCGCGTGAGTGGGTGCCAGAGGACAACCACCATCGCTTTGCATGTGGGCCAAACATATGTTGAATACCCAAAAAGCGCAACTTTGATGTGGCACATGCCTCGAAAACTGTAAAGTCCCCACACAGAGTGAGGTTCATGAAGCGTACTACATATGCTGGTCCCCTTCCCCCTCTTCGACACATACTATATGCTCCTACCGTAATACAACCCAAAAAGAATCCTCCTTGATGGTGAAATTAATTAACCTCTCCCGATGTAGGTCAAAGTGATGCATGCATCGACGATGACCTCACGGGCCCACATATGGAAGCGTCACACGTGAGTTTCCTAGGATAACCACCGCCTGCATGCATGTGGCCCAAAGAGGTGTTGTGTGATGTTTGAATAGCCAATGCACAACTTTGATGTGGCATGTGCCTTGAAAACCGAAAAGTCCCGACACTGAGTAAGGTGTGTTCACGGACGCGTACGTAGTATATATGCTAGTCCCCTCCCACCTCTTCGACGCGTACTATATACTCCCACCATAACACAAACAAAAAAGATTCTACCTTGCTGGTCAAATTAACCTCTCTGCCGGTTGTTGGTCGAAGTGATGGACGACGACCTCGCGGGCCCACAGAAAGTGTCACACGCGAGTGAGTGTCGTGTAGGACAACCACCGACTACATGTGGCCAAAACATGTATGTATGAAAGGGTTGTGTAATGTTTTAAATAATGAATTCACAACTCTGATGTGGCACTTGCCTCACAAAACGGCCAACCCACACGGTGGCTCATGACTCGTAGTGTACTGCCAGCCCCCCAGACGCGCGCACACACACACACACGCACGCACGCACAAACACACACACACACACACACACACACACACACACACACACACACACACACACACACACGCACGCACACACACACACACCGCGCATCCACCGGAACTATGATGCATGTTAAATTTTCCCGCGGTGAACATATGTTACCAAAGGAGGGACGTTTTAATTTTGAAAAAAAAAATAGAGATTATTAAGATGCTTTAGTACATTGATTGATTTTCTAGGGGTATAATGTGCAAAAATCAAATTTGAGATACATGCACACGTGATAGTGCACCTAAATGGATTGGAAAAACACATGTGTCTCACTGGGTGCATGTTTACTCCCCGTGTAAGAAATTTCAAACATTGAGAATCTTGATTTTTAAAATCTAGTACATCCAAAACTTATTTGAAATTCATGAAACTTATCGTGTTGTCATATGGACACCAATACACAGTGGCATTGTACATTTTTTGTCAAATTTGAGACAAGTTTTGATGTAATCTTTATCTTCTTACAAACGGGAGATTATTAATAATTGGGAATCAATATCGCAAAAGGATTATTTATTCGAACCGTGGGTGTTAGACCAACAATGGATACGTGCCATGCTTCGGTTAAGCAATAAAGCGGCAACATTAATCATCAAAATAGAAAAACAATATATGTGCCGCCACGCGACCCGTGTGCCGTGCGAGCAGGCGTGAGTTGACGGTACGCATGTGAGCAGTCCGCCGCGCAGGCAGATCGGGAGGCGTGCGTGCAGGTGTGTGAATTGACAGGAGGCATGCTCGCTGCGCAATGTCATCGGGAGGCATGTGAGTAGCTGTGTGAAATGACGGTAGGCATGCCAATAGTCCGGTGCGCAGGCTCACCGGGAGGTGAGCCAGCAGTTTGACCGCCGCCCGCCTCTCTCCCACTACTCCATATTAATGGCGCGCCCGAGCGGCCGCACCCCCGATCCTCGCCACACACACAATCCTCTCTCTCTTCCTGCATCCTCGACCCCGCTCTCAGTCCTCAAAGCTGTCACTGTATGAGGACGCCGCTGAAGCGCCCCATCAGAGGGAGTGGTGACGCCGGGGCTGCTGAAGCACCGGAGCACGGCATGAAGATGGAGACAAAGGTTGCCGGCACCGCCGGCGAGGTATCGCTGCACCCTGACGTCGTCGACAGCGTCGTGCTTCCACAGCCGGAGCCGGAGGTCCACACCGACTCCGGTGACGGCTCGGGCGACGACTCCGGCTACAACTCTGATGACGACAGAGAACCGGTTAGTCATCTATACCCATTTATGTGCCACATACATCCTAGGGTTTCTCTGGTTACTCCTGCGTCCTGCCTCCCCCTTTTTGGAATAGAAATCCTATGGTTATGTTCTCCCAATCCATGAAATCTGAGTAAGTTTCGTTAGATCCATGTAGTGTATTGATTGTTTGAATGGTACAAGTCATAAGTGATTAGTTGTTTCATCTGTGCAAATGATTTCTGCTAATAATCGGACTAGGGTTAGTGTTCGTGCTAATAATTCCTAGCCAGGTCTTGAGAGTTGATTTTGAATGACCTATATATATGTTTGTGCCATTATTTTCTTCAAGATTGATTTGTACATAGACGATTGTGCTTAAAAATCGAACCATAATCTCTGGATATGTCAAAAAATAGACATAAATTCCTAATCCTACTTTACAGCATGTAAACATTGATTTGATGCCAAATTTTGGCAACTACCAAATGTTTGCTAGAGATTAGTTTGTATTCAAAATTTGACGCCACATTTTTTTACTATATGTGTAGGTGCTATCTGACGATGTCGACAGCGAGGATGAAGATGGTCAAAGGAGGTACAAGAGGCAAATCCTCAGGGAGCTTTATGCGGGAATGCATAACAGGCATATTAGGACCTGGAACTGGGGCTGTCGATGCCAATTTTGCAACCAAAAGCTTCATCACGCGTATCAACGTGTTTTGGCGCATGCAAGACGACGAGCCGTTGGCTCCTTCAAGCAGAAGTATTCTCGCAGAGTGGCGCACGGCGTGTACGCTGAGTACCTGGAGAAGGTTCAGGATCATGCCGGCAGGTGAGATGAGATGAGATGTGGGATTGAACTATGTATGGCTATGTAGTGTTGCTACTTCTTGAGCTTGCGTTGATTTTTCCCTTGAAGAAGAAAGGGAGATGCAGCAAAGTAGAGATAAGTATTTCCCTCAGTTAAGAACCAAGGTATCAGTCCAGTAGGAGGCACAAGCAAGTCTCCAATCTATGCACCTGCACAAACTAACAAACACTTGCACTCAACGCGAAAAAGGGGTTGTCAATCCCTTCACGGTCTCGAACAAGAGTGAGATCTAATAGAGATAGGTATAAAAGATAAATAAAAAGGCAAACTAAAATAAATATAAATAAATTGCAGCAAGATATTTTTGTGTTTTTTGGTTTATAGATCTGAAAATATATGATGGAAAATAGACCCGGGGGCCATAGGTTTCACTAGAGGCTTCTCTCTTGAAGATAGCATACGGTGGGTGAACAAATTACTGTTGAGCAATTGATAGAAAAACGCAAAGTTATGATGATATCTAAGGCAATGATCATGAATATAGGCATCACATCCGTGACAAGTAGACCAAAACGATTCTGCATCTACTACTATTACTCCACACATCGACCGCTATCCAGCATGCATCTAGAGTATTAAGTTCATAAGAGCAGAGTAACGCCTTAAGCAAGATGACATGATGTAGAGGTATAAACTCACGCAATATGGTATAAACCCCATCTTTTTATCCTTGATGGCAACAATCCAATATGTGCCTCGCTACCCATTCTGTCACTGGGTGAGGACACCGCAAGATTGAACCCAAAACTAAGCACCTCTCCCATTGCAAGAAAAACCAATCTAGTTGGCCAAACCAAACCGATAGTTCGAAGAGAAGACTCAAATAATATTCATAGATAATCTGATCATAAATCCACAATTGATCGGATCTCAACAAACACACCGCAAAAAAGTATTACATCGAATAGATCTCCAAGAACATCGAGAAGAACATTGTATTGAAGATCAAAGAGAGAGAAGAAGCCATCTAGCTACTAGCTATGGACCCGTAGGTCTGTGGTAAACTACTCACGCATCATCGGTAGAGCAGCAAGGTTGATGTAGAGGCCCTCCGTGATCGAATCCCCCTCTGGCAGATCGCCAAAAAAGGCCCCAAGATGGGATCTCACTGGAACAGAGGCTTGCGACGGGGGAAAAGTATTTTGGTGGACGCTTCTGGTGGTTTGGGAATATTTGGGAATTTATAGTGCAAGAATTAGGGTTGGAGGACTCCCAAGGGGCCCACAAGCCCTCAGGGCGCCCCCTCGGGCGCGCCTGGCAGGCTTGAGGCCTCCTTGGGAACCTTCTGGCCCCCTCTCCAAGCTCCGTGGTTGTCTTCTGGTCCAAGAAAATCATCATAAAGTTTTATTTCGTTTGGACTCCGTTTGATATTCCTTTTTTGTAAAACTCAAAACAAGGAAAAACAGAAACTGGCACTGGCACTGGGCTCTAGGTTAGTCCCAAAAATAATATAAAATAGCATATTAATGCATATAAAACATCCAAAACAGATAATATAATAGCATGGAACAATCAAAAATTATAGATACGTTGGAGACCTATCAAGCATCCCCAAGCTTAATTCCTGCTCGTCCTCAAGTAGGTAAATGATAAAAATAGAATTTTTGATGTGGAATGCTACCTAAGATATTTATCAATGTAATCTTCTTTATTGTGGCATGAACATTCAGAACCATGAGATTCAAAACAAAAGTTTAATATTGACATAAAAACAATAATACTTCAAGCATACTAATAAAGCAATCATGTCTTCTCAAAATAACATGGCCAAAGAAAGTTATCCCTACAAAATCATATAGTCTGGCTATGCTCCATCTTCATCACACAAAGTATTTCATCATGCACAACCCCGATGACAAGCCAAGCAATTGTTTCATACTTTTGGTGTTCTCAAACTTTTTCAACTTTCACGCAATACATGAGCGTGATCCATGGATATAGCACTATGGGTGGAATAGAATATGGTGGTTGTGGAGAAGAGAAAAAGAAGGAGAAAGTCTCACATCAACTAGGCAAATTAATGGGCTATGGAGATGCCCATCAATTGATATCGATGCAAGTGAGTAGGGATTGCCATGCAACGGATGCACTAGAGCTATAAGTGTATGAAAGCTCAAAAAGAAACTAAGTGGGTGTGCATCCAACTTGCTTGCTCACGAAGACCTAGGGCAATTTTGAGGAAGCCCATCATTGGAATATACAAGCCAAGTTCTATAATAAAAAATTCCCACTAGTATATGAAAGTGACAAAATAGGAGACTCTCTATCATGAAGAACATGGTGCTACTTTGAAGCACAAGTGTGGAAAAAGGATAGTAACATTGTCCCTTCTCTCTTTTCTCTCTCTTTTTTTGTTTGGGCTTATTTGGCCTCTTTTATTTTTTGTAAAGTCCGGAGGCTCATCCCAACTTGTGAGGGAATCATAGCTTCCATCATCCTTTCCTCACATGGAACAATGCTCTAATAATGATGATCATCACACTTTTATTTACTTACAACTCAAAAATTACAACTCAATACTAGAACAAGATATGACTCTATACGAATGCCTCCGGCGGTGTACCAGGATGTGCTATGATCAAGAGTGACATGTATAAAAAAATATGAACGGTGTCCTTGCCACAAATACTATGCCAACTACATGATCATGCAAAGCAATATGACAATGATGGTGCATGTCATAATAAATGGAACGGTGGAAGTTGCATGGCAATATATCTCGGAATGGCTATGGAAATGCCATAATAGGTAGGTATGGTGGTTGTTTTGAGGAAAAGTATATGGTGGGTTTAATGCACCGGCAATAATTGCGCAGTACTAGAGAGGCTAGCAATGGTGGAAGGGTGAGAGTGCGTATAATCCATGGACTCAACATTAGTCATAAAGAACTCACATACTTATTGCAAAAATTTATTAGCCATCAAAACAAAGTACTACACGCATGCTCCGAGGGGGATAGATTGGTAGGAAAAGACCATCGCTCATCTCCGAACGCCACTCATAATGAAGACAATCAAAAAATAAATCATGCTCCGACTTCATCACATAACGAACGGTTCACCATACGTGCATGCTACGGGAATCACAAACTTTAATACAAGTATTTCTACCAATCCACAATTACTCACTAGCATGACCCTAATATCACCATCTTTATATCTCAAAACAAATGCAAGGAATCAAACTTCTCATCTATTCAATGCTCTTTATATGAAAGTTTTTATTATATCCCTCTTGGATGCCCATCATATTAGGACTAAATTCATAACCTAAGAAAATTACCATGCTGTTTAAGACTCTCAAAATAATATAAGTGAAGCATGAGAGTTCATCAATTTCTATAAAATAAAGCCACCGTCGGATTCAGGGCTCCGCAGACCCAAGAAGGTTCAAACTCTGGGGTCTGTGTGAAGATCTCAACCAACCCAAGTCTCAAACTCGCCACCCTATGGCCTAGCTACGTCGAGCGCACGCGAGCGGGCAGAAGATGAACACGGCAGTTTACCCAGGTTCAGGCCACCTTGCGGTGTAAAACCCTACTCCTGCTTTGTGGTGGATTGGCCTCACGAGGAGGCTGAGGATGAACTAGTACAATGGATGAGCAGCCTCGCGAGGGCTCTGGTGGTGAGGGTGGAATGGATCTGATCCGGGGTCGTCCGTCCTCTGTCGTCTCTGGTGGCTAGCCTATATTTATAGTGGCCTTGGTCCTCTTCCCTCAAAACTTAGGCGGGAAGGGATCCCACAACGGCCTATTTGAAAGGGGACAAGAAGTACATCTAATCCTGACGAAAGGTGGTCTTTGCCTGCAAAGCTTCTGGTCATGACGTAGCGGTGGGGTCGGCGATGACATCCGTCCTGCTGAGCTCGTGGTCTTGGTCTTGTGGCACCGAAATGGAAACCTTTGGGGAACTCCTCGGGAACCTACGCCTGCCCTTGCTTCCTTAGCACCGAAAGGGAAACTGCCTCCTCTGCGTCCGCTGGCACCCGCCTGGCCATGGTCATCATGGCTCATGTCATCGCAGCCTCGTGAGGCTGGGTACCTGCATAGAAATCTCTGCTCCTCGGTAGGCAGCCTGGGGAGGCCACTCCTTTGGAGGTCTTGGTGGTGTCCACCTCGCGAGGCCGGGGGACCTCACGATGGTCTTATCTTGGAGTTGTTGTAGCTGGGCCGTACAGGGCCGTCGAGGTAGCCACGCCGTGGGCTGCAGGCAGGCAGGTTTGGGTACCCCGATACCAGAACGCCGACAGTAGCCCCCGGGCCTAAGGCGCGCTCAGTCTGGCTTCGAGGCAAAGCCAAAGAGAGAGGGCGGAGCGCCGCGGGCCCTAATCGTCTGCGGGCCAGGCTTGACACATGGCACTCGACGGGACGCGGATGCCTCCGCTTCCCCATGTCGCCTCGGCAACCGCTCTGAATTGACAGCAGCCTGGTGCATGCAGTAGGGCCATCATCATTAGAACGTGGAAGGGCGCCGGTTAGCCTTCTTTCGCCTATAAAAGGGGGAGGGGGCGGAGCCCCCCAGCCCATCTTCATCTTCTTGCTTCCCCATTCCGCACTCTTGCAGCAGCATCCATGGCGCCTATGAGGAGGTTGTCAGCCGAAGAGAAGGGCAAGGCTCCAGGGCTGTCTCCAGAAATTCGGGGCCCCTGTGCGAAGTGAAAAATGGGGCCGTAAAATTTCTAGAATACGTATGTTTTTTATAATGAAACACGGCATAAATTGTAGGCCTGTGAAGATAATAAATACAAAAAAAGGCTAAACCCTGAATTTTGAAGGAGCAACTATGTTGAAAATCTTGGTGTGTGATAACTTGATAAACTGGCCTAGTATATGTCTTCCCTAAATAATTTGATTGATAAACTGATTAATATGCAGACAACGTATATACTCACTAATATAAGTATTCAACATAACAAAAATAGTCTAAATAGGGATTCAGTTTAAGCGCACCTGGTGGACAGATCACTGATGCCCTCACCTTGGCCTCCGTCACCAGTTGCTTCTATTTGTGCATTCCGATCTACTTCCTGCTGAGCGCGGAGTGGCCAACAGAATTGGCATCAATTGTGCATGCGAGCGGGGCTACGGGCTGTGTGCCTGTGTCTCCGGCCAGAAAAAAAATCGATCAAACGAGACAACGCTACTAGCATCCGTCGTCATGCGGGGGTGACGTACTTCCGTCGGTTCATCTCCGTGAGGAGTTTTTTCCTTTTCCGAGGACACCGTGCGGTTAGATTCATCGATCGATCCCTTTTTTTGATTTGAGGGGGATCCATCGATCGATCGGCATGCTGTATCGATCCGGGCTTGCGAAAGGCTCAGTTCGGAAGATTGATAAATTGGCCCAGGCCTAATTCCTTTTGCTAGTTAAAAAGAACACCAAAACGTCCCGCAAAAAAAAACACCAAAACAAAAAAAATTCTAGACACTGGCCAAAAACCGGGGCCCCTGTAATTTGGGGGCCCTGTGCAGGCGCACAGCCCGCACAGGCCCTTGGACGGCCCTCCAAGGCTCCCCAGGATGGGCCGGAGGCATCGCCACCCAAGAGAGGGCGCGGCCATCCCCGCAAGTCCGCGGCCGCACCGGCGGCGTCATCACGGTAGCATGGGTGCCCGCCTTTGACGGCCCACACCAGCTCTAGCAGCCGGGGAAAGGGCCTCTCCCGTGGGGGCGGCTGCGAAGTCCTAGCAGCCGCGGCAAAGAGGGAAGGCGTGTCGTGGCCGTCTGGCCACCGCGCCCGCGCGCCCGCTCGACCGACACGGCCAGCGAGTTCGTCGTACGGGTGGAGGGCCCACCTGGCACCTGGCTTCTGCTTCCAACCTCCTTCGCGGAGCTGCCGGCAGTGGGACCCGCTGGGCTATGGCTGCAGCCTGACGGCTGCTGCAATGGGTCCTCATGGGTGGAGGTCGAGGTCACCTCCATCGGCCATGTGTTCCTGACTCGCGGATGTCAGTCATTTGCCTGCGCCCGTGGCCTGAAGGGGAGGCACACCGTCCACTTTAAGTATGATGGGGTGGCAACGCTCTTCGTCAGGGTCTTCGAGGAGGACGGCAGTCGCCCGGGGTGCTGCCCAGAAGGTGATGACAACGACAGCGACCACCCCTCTAATGATGACAGCCAGCGCGGTGGCGGCATCCTCGGCGGTGAACTTGCCCTTGGCCACTTCACCTCCAGCAGCAGCGGCGCCTCCTCCGGGGAAAGCTCGAGCGACGACGACTACGATGAGCCACCCCGTCGCCGCCCCAAGACCCAGGAGGGCGGCAAGCCGCCACGCCACCTTGCCCCCGCTCAGGAGGACGTCGAGCCGCCTCACCACCGCACGCTCGTCAAGCAGGAGGAGGACTCCAACTAAGCGCAGGCGGCGGTGGAGCCAGGCCTCATGAGCAGCGGTCCTCGGGAGGCCGCCTCTTCATTTTTTTATCTCCTGCATTAAGAACTATGGAAAAAACCCCGCGGGGGCGTGTAATGAACCGGAACGCTTGCGCCCCTATATAAGTATTTCCTGTTTATGTTCCAACATTTATATCATTACTGATCAAAAAAAGTTCTTGCCTGGCGCAATTAGGATAACTTAGCTTGGTGCGTTCTTGGCCCTTGAAGGGTTCCTGCGTCGTGGTGGCGCATTCCTCCGGAGCTTTTAACCTCACGCATGTCCCTTCCTCTGGTGACGATGCGGTTAGGGTGCCGGAGCGGCCTAGGGAGCTTGTCGAGGGATCTCCCTTCTCGTGACCCGATAGCTTCGGGGCCTTGAGGGGCATGCTGCCCGCGAGGCCTCCCTGGGACTTACGAGGGTCCGAAGCCTCCGAGAATGTCTTCGCCAAGTACCGAACCCCACGAGGCATCATGACGCAATTTACATAGGGTTCCTTCACGATGAGCCAAACCGTGACTGTCGATCATCCTGAGTCTAGAGCCCCCGAGCGAGGGGCAACTGTCGCTAGCACGCCGGGGCGCGATGCTCAGCAAGGCCAGGAGGTGAGCGTTCCTGAGGCCGGGGGGCCAATGGCTCACTCGAGAGCATCGCGCGAGGACTCGGTCGCCAAGGTCTTGGCAAGGTGCGCGCATGAGGCGGGCCTGCAGCTAGCGCAGCCTAGGCCGGCTCAGGCGTACACACCGTGCCCAGCCCCCGCTCGCGGGACGCAATGGAGGGAGCCACGGGTAGCTGCCACACTTCTCAAAGACGGAATTCAAGAGAGGAAGCACTACAAGAAAAAAAAGGAAAATTCCCCCCTTTTTCGAATAAAGATGCGAGAACTTCAAATTTCATTCCAAGAAGTGGAAAATTGGTTACAAGAGCAAGCAAAAGAACAGCCGCGTCCGGCGCCTACGCTAGTCTTCTAGTCTTCCCGCCAACACGGAGCATGGGGCCACCACTAGGCGTGGGCATAGTCGCTGATTGACCCCGTCGTCTGCCAGCGCAGAGCATGGGGCTTCCACTTGGGCGTGGGTGGGAGCCCCCGTGAGGCCGGGGAGCAGCGCTCAGGGAGACTCCAAGGTGTGTACAGCCCCACTCATTATTACGTGAGAGTGTCACGGGTAGAACTTGTGGAGATGCTGGATGTTCCAAGCATTCTGGATGGGGACCCCGTCCTGCGTCTCCAGGCATACAGCGCCGGGCCTGGAGACGCGGGTGATCCTGAACGGGCCCTCCCACATGGGCGAGAGCTTGTGAAGGCCCTCCCTGGATAGGACCCGCCTCAGGACAAGGTCTCCCACCTCGAGGGTCCGGGAGCGGATGCTGCGGCAGTGGTAACGCCGCAGCGCCTACTGGTACCTTGCTGCGTGGAGTGAGGCCTGGCGACGGGCCTCCTCCCCGAGCACGAGATCCGTTCCCCGCGAGGCGTCCTGATGCGCCTCGTCGAATGCCAGGACCCACGGGGAGTGGTGCTTAACCTTGTGCGGGAGGACCGCCTCAGCCCCGTAAACGAGGAAGAACGGGGTCTCGCCGGTGGGGTTAGTCGCGGTGGTGCGGATGGACCACAACAAGGACTGAAGCTCACCGAGCCAACTCCTACCGTAGGCCTCAAGCTTCTTCTTGAAGCTCCTTGCCTTGAGGCCCCTCATGACCTCCGCATTGGTGCGCTCAGTCTGGCCGTTGCTCCGTCGGTGCGCCACCGAAGCGTAGCATATCTGCGTTCCAAGGTTAGCACAATATGTCCTGAAGAGGTTTCTTGTGAACTGGGAGCCATTGTCAGTAATGATGCGGTTAGGGACTCCGTAGCGGCTCACGAGGCCCTTGATGAACTTGATGGCCGAGCTGGTGGGAATGGAGTGCACGGGCTCCACCTCCGCCCACTTGGTGAACGTGTCAATGGCGACATAGAGGTAGCGGTATCCGCCGGCTGCCGAGGAAACGGGCCCAGAATATCCAGCCCCCAGACCGCGAAGGGCCATGAGAGTGGGATGGTTTGGGGACCTTGCGTGGGCTGGTGAATCTGCTTGGCGTGGAACTGGCAGGCCTCGCAGGCTCGCACCAGCTCAGTGGCGTCGTTGAGCGCCGTAGGCCAGTAGAACCCGCTGCGGAACACCTTGCCCATGAGGGTGCGCGATGAGGAGTGGTGTCCACAATCTCCACCATGGATGTCGACCAACAGCTCACGCCCTTGCTCCTTCGATATGCACCACAACGAGACGTCGTTGGGGCGCCTTCGGTATAGCTCACCGTCCTGCAAGCAATAAGTGGTGGCCTGACGAACCACGCGTTCTGCATCTTCCTCCTTCTCTGGCATGGCACCACAGAGTAAGTACGCCTTGAACTCCTTGGTCCAGCAGCCTTGCTGAGGCTCCAGCGCAAGGAGCAGGCGGGCTCCTGAGGTCGGACTACAGGCCGGGGCGCCCGAGGACGGGGCCGGAGGCGGCTCTTCCTGGAGCAGCGCTAGGGCCTACGGCGGGGGGGGGGGGGGGGGGGGGGTGGGGGGGGGGGGGGGGGGGGGGGGGGGGGCGCCGCTGAAGGCTTGAAGAGCCTTTCCTCGAAGACGTCAGGCTTCTGGGGCTCGCGGCGAGATGCCCTCTTGGCGCTGTCGTCTGCTTCCTTGTTCGTCCCACGCGGGATGTGCTGCAACTCCAAGCCCAAGAAGCACTTTTCAATTTTATGTACCTCTTCCAGGTATGCCTCCATGTGCTCGTCTTTTGGATTGTATTCCTTGTTGGAGAAGTTGACGAGAAGCTGGGAGTCACCCTTGATGGTGAGACGCTTGACCCCCAGGGCGGCCGTGGCCCTGAGGCCACCGATCAGGCCCTCGTATTCCGCGATGTTGTTGGGGACCTTCTCGCCATGCTGAAAGGAAAGCTGCACGGCATAGTAGAGCTTGTCCTTAGTCGGTGAGATGAGTACGGCTCCAGCCCCCGCGCGGAGGCACCATCGAAGTGCATGACCCAGCCGTCGGGCACCTCGTCGCCGGGTGTGAGGAATTGGCCCTCGTCCAGCCCCTAGTTGGGAGCATCCATCCACTCCGCCACGAAATCAGTGAGGGCCGCACCCTTGATGACCCTGGTGGTGCTGAACTCCAGCTGGAAGGCCTGCAGCTTGATGTTCCACTCTGCAACCCTCCCAGCAGCATTGGGGCTGCGGAGCACCTTCTCTAGGGGGTATGCGGAGACGACCTTGATGGGGTGGCCTTGGAAATAATGACGCAGCTTCCTAGAGGCGACGAGGAGCGCGAGCAGGAGCTTCTGCTTCTTGGGGTAGCGCGCGTGCATAACGCAGCACCGTGCTGACGAAGTACACCGGGTGCTCGACGATGGGCGAGTCATCAACGATGCCCTGCTCTGCGTGGGGTGAGAGGGCCTCGGGAGCCTTGTGTCTGGTGAACTGATGGAAGCCTCAGGAGCGCCATCCTGAGGTAGTGAACATGGCACGACCCTTCGCGGGACGCCTCGCTTTGCGCCCGCGCCGATGTGCTCCTCCCTGACCACCACGAGCGCTGCGCTGGCCGAGTGGGGGGGTGGCCGCCAAGTACAGCACCAGAGGCTAAAGAGGACGAGGTGCCACAATTACGGGTGGGCTCGTGAGGTACCTCTTGAGGTCTTCGAAACCCGCCTCAGCCTCCGGAGTCCACTCGAAGGGGCCCTTCCTCTTCATCAGTTTGAAGAAAGGGAGGGCGCGCTCACTAAGCTTGGAGATGAAGCGCCCCAGTGAGGTCACGCACGCTGCGAGCTTTTGCATTTCCTTGAGGGTCTGCGGTGGGTGCATTTTCTCAATCGCCTTGATCTTCTCGGAGTTAGCCTCGATCCCTCGGTGTGATACGAGGAAACCCAGCAACTTGTCGGACGGGACCCCGAAAATGCACTTTTCTGGGTTGAGCCTCAGGTTCACTTGGCGTAGATTGGCAGAAGTTTCTTCCAGGTCTTCGATGAGGGTCCTTGCTTCCCGTGACTTGAACACGATGTCGTCGACGTATGCCTCCGCATTTCGCCCCAGCTGCAGCCCCAACACAATGTGCATCAGCCGCTGGAAGGTTGCACCGGTGTTCCGCAACCCAAAGGGCATGCATGTATAGTAGTACACGCCACATGGAGAGATGAAGGCCATCTTCTCGACGTCCTCCGTCGCCATCTTGATCTGATGATATCCTGAGAAAGCATACAAAAAGCACAATAAATCGCACTCGGTGGTGGAGTCCACGATCTAGTCGATGCGTGGAAGCGGGAAGGGGTCCTGAGGACAAGCCTTGTTGAGGCTCATGAAGTCAACGCACATACGCTCCTTCCCGCCTTTTTAGGGACGATCACCGGGTTGGCCAGCCAATCCGGGTGCCGCACTTCCCAAATCATGCCGGCCTCCTGTAGCTTACGGACCCCTTGGATGATGAATGCTTGCTTCTCTTGCGCTTGACATCATGCCTTTTGCTTCACGGGGCTCGCTCCGGGGCATACCCTCAGGTGGTGCTCGATCACCTCCCTTGGGACGCCGACCAGGTCCGACACCTCCCAGGCGAACACATCCTTGTTCACCCGGAGGAAGCTAATTAGGGCCTCCTCCTGCTCCGGGGGGAGACCGGATCCTATGGTGAAGGTGGGGCCTGGGTTCTCATCGTCAACACGCACCTGCTTCGTCTCGGCTCAGTCCTAAGAGAACAACTGCTTTTTCTTCGTGGGTATGGCCCTGAGGGCCTCCGGGGCGTCCCCAGTGCCTTTTCGAGAGGCCGCCACAACCCCGTAGGCGAGCTTGAGAGCTCGGACCGCGTCCTTGGTGTCTCCGGCCACCATGACGATGCTGCCGCTGCCTGGCATCTTGATGACGTTGTAGCCCGGATGAGTTGCTGCCATGAACTTGGCGAGAGCTGGGTACCCCAGGATGGCATTGTACGGGAGGCTGATGCGGGCCACGTCGAAGTCGATCATCTCGGTGCGGTAATTGTCGCGCTTGCCAAAGGTGACGGGAAGGCCCACCTACCACACGGGGGTGGCAGAGCCCCTGGTCACCCCCAAGAAGGGTCTGGTGGGCACGAGCTAGTCGTGAGGCACCTGGAGCATATTGAAGGTTTCCAGGGAGAGGACGTTGAGGCCGGCACCGCCGTTGATGAGGGTCTTGGTGACCGCGACGTTGCTAATGGTGGGCGTTCATAGCATGGGGAGCGCGCCCGCAGCGACCATAGTCTTGGGGTGATCCTTGAAGTCAAAGGTGATGTCGGCCTTTGGCCCGGCATGCCCCCGGGAAGCCTCACACTGCGGCCGAGTGGCGCCCGGCCGACGGAAGAACTGCTTGATGTGGCGGCCAGAAGGAGGCGCCTGCGACCCGCCGATGATGCATGCAACCACGTGGGGCACAGGCGCCACGAAGCGCGCGATGAACTGGCCGCAGAGCTCCTCCCAAGAAGAGATCGAGGCATCCGGGAGGCCACGGAGCCAAGACCGAGGGACCTCCATGAGGGCTAGGGGGAGCCAGTTCACCATAGCTTTGTCATCGCCGCCCGCCGCTTGGATGGCCTGCGCGTACAGCTGGAGGAACTCCTCGGGGTCCGCAACACCATCGTACCACGGGGGCAGTGCTGGCTTGTACTTCGCAGGCCACTGCACCCGGCACAAGCCGGGAGTGAAGGCTGGGTAGCCTGCAGCGCTCCTGTAGGCTTCAGGCGGCCAGACCGGCGGGGCAGCGTCCACCATGGAAACGACGAGGCGACGGTAGAGCGTGGTTGGTGAAGAGGCGGAGCGTCGACACGCCCCTACCAGGCGCGCCAAATGTTGGATTCAGGGCTCCGCAGACCCAAGAAGGTTCGAACTCTGGGGCATGTGCAAAGATCTCAACCAACCCAAGTCTCAAACTCGCCACCCTACGGCCTAGGTACGTCGAGCGCACACGAGCGGGGAAGAAGATGAACATGGCAGTTTACCCAGGTTCGGGCCACCTTGCGGTGTAAAACCCTACTACTTCTTTGTGGTGGATTGGCCTCACGAGGAGGCTGAGGATGAACTAGCACAATGGATGAGCAGCCTCGCGAGGGCTCTAGTGGTGAGGGTGGAATGGATCTGATCCAGGGTCGTCCGTGCTCTGTCCTCTCTGGTGGCTAGCCTATATTTATAGTGGCCTTGGTCCTCTTCCTTCAAAACATAGGCAGGAAGGGATCCCACAACGACCAATTTGAAAGGGGACAAGAAGTACATCTAATCCTGATGAAAGGTGGTCTTCGCCTGCAAAGCTTCTGGTCGTGAAGCAGCGGTGGGCTCGACGATGACATCCGTCCTGCCGAGCTCGTGGTCTTGGTCTTGTTGCACCGAAATGGAAACCTTTGGGGAACTCCTCAGGAACGTAAGCTTGCCCTTGCTTCCTTAGCACCGAAATGGAAACTGCCTCCTCAGGAACTCCTCGTGAGGCTGGGTACCTGCATAGAAATCTCCGCTCGTCGGGAGGCAGCCTAGGGAGGCCACTCCTTTGGAGGTCTTGGTGTTGTCCGCCTCGCGAGGCCGGGGGACCTCGAGAGGGTCTTATCTTGGAGTTGTTGTAGCTGGGCCATACAGGGCCGTCGAGGCAGCCACGCCGTGGGCCACAGGCAGGTAGGTCTGGGTAACTCGATCCTAGAACGCCGACAGCCTCCGCCGTGCTCTAAAAAGATATAAGTGAAGCACTAGAGCAAAACTGCCTAGCTCAAAAGATATAAGTGAAGCAGATAGAGTATTCTAATAAATTCACAATTAATGCATGTCCCTCTCAAAAGGTGTGTACAGCAAGTATGATTGTGGCAAACTAAAAAGCAAAGACTCATATCATACAAGACACTCCAAGCAAAATACATATCATGTGGTGGATAAAAATATAGTCTCAAGTAAATTTACCGATGGATTGAAGACAAAAGAGGGGATGCCATCCGGGGCATCCCCAAGCTTAGATGCTTGGTTGTCCTTGAATATTAACTTGGGGTGCCTTGGGAATCCCCAAGATTAGGCTCTTGCTACTCCTTATTCCATTGTCCATCAAATCTTTACCCAAAACTTGAAAACTTCACAACACAAAACTCAACAGAAAACTCATAAGATCCGTTAGTATAATACAATAAATCACCACTTTAGGTACTATTTTGAACTCATTCTTAATTTATACTGGTGTTATATCTACTGTATTCCAACTTCTCCATGGTTCATACCCCCCGAAACTACCCATAGATTCATCAAAATAAACAAAGAACACATAGAAAACAGAATCTGTCAAAAACAGAACAGTCTGTAGTAATCTGGAAATTCCATATACTTATGTAACGCCAAAAATTCTGAAAAATTAGGAAAAATTAGGAAATTTTCATATCAATCTTGTGGAAAAAATTCAGATCAAAATAACGTTTCTGTGATTTTTTAAATTTCTGGCAATGAGCGCAAAAGTTTCTGTTTTTTAGCAAGATCAAATCAACTATCACCATAGACCATCGCAAAGGTCTTACTTGGCTCAAACACTAATTAAAACACCAAAACATAATTATTATAGAGGTAATAATGTGTATTTATTGAAAAACATAACCAAAATCAAAAAAGCATAAAAGTAAAATTGGGTTGCCTCCCAACAAGCGCTATTGTTTAACGCCCCTAGCTAGGCGTAAAACATAGATCTAGATATTGTAATCTTTGGTATGAAATCCATAAGTAGCCCTCATAATAGATTCATATGGAAACTTAATTTTCTTTCTTGGAAAGTGTTCCATGCCCTTCCTTAACGGAAATTGAAATCTAATGTTTCCTTCTTTCATATCAATAATTGCACCAATCGTTCTAAGGAAAGGTCTACCAAGAATAATAGGACATGTAGGATTGCAATCTATATCAAGCACAATAAAATATACGGGCACATAATTCCTATTTGTAACAATAATAACATCATTAATTCTTCCCATAGGTTTCTTAATAGTGGAATCTGCTAGATGCAAATTCAAAGAACAATCATCAAATTCACAAAAACCTAGCACATCACATAAAGTTTTTGAAATCGTGGAAATGCTAGCACCCAAATCACACAAAGCATTGCACTCATAATCTTTATTTTTAATCTTAATAGTAGGTTCCCACTCATTATAAAGCTTTCTAGGGATAGAAACTTCCAACTCAAGTTTTTCTTCAAAAGATTTCATCATAGCATCAACGATATGTTTAGTAAAAGCTTTATTTTGATTGTAAGCATGATGTGAATTTAACATGGATTGCAACAAGGAAATAAAATCTATCCAAGAGCAATTATCATAATTAAAGTCCTTTAAATCCAAAAGAGTGGGTTCATTGCTACTTAAAGTTTTGACCTCTCCAATCCCATTTTTATCAATTTTTTCATTAAGATCTTTAAACCCCAAATTATTGGGACGCGTTCTAGCTAAAGTTGACTCATCTCCAGTCCCATCTTTATCAAGATTTATATTAGAAAACAAAGATTCAATAGGAGTCACATCAATCACTTTAAGATCTTCATCATTATTTTCACAAAAACTAGAAGAACACGCTTTTACAAAATCCTAGCGATTCTTTCTTTACATTCATCCATAGAAATTTTAATAGCTTTCAGAGATTCATTAATATCATGCTTGGGTGGCATAGATCTAATCTTCAAAGAATCAATATCAAGAGAAATTCTATCCACGTTCCTAGCCAAATCATCAGTCTTAAGCAATTTTTCTTCTACCATAGCATTGAAGTTCTTTTGAGAATTAATGAAATCTTTAATATTATTCTCAAGATCAGAGGGTATTTTATTATAATTTCCATAAGAAATTTTGAAGGAATTACCATAATTATTAGAGGAATTACTAGGAAACGGCCTAGGGTTGAAATTACCTCTATACGCATTATTACCAAAATTGTTCCTATGAACAAAATTCACATCCATAGATTCATTATTATTCTCAATCAAAGTGGACAAAGGCATACCATTAGGATCAATAGGAGCACTCTTACTAGCAAACATTTTCATAAGTTCATCCATCTTTCCACTCAAAGTATTAATTTCTTCAATCGCATGCACCTTTTTACTAGTGGAAGATCTTTTGGTATGCCATTGAGAGTAATTTGCCATAATATTATCTAGGAGTTTAGTAGCTTCTCCTAATGTAATTTCCATAAAGGTACCTCCCGCGGCGGAAACTAATAGATTTCTAGAAGCAAAATTCAATCCAGCATAAAGTTTTCGTATGATCATCCATAAACTTAAACCATGAGTAGGGCAATTTCATATGGGATTTTTGTTTCTGTGCCCCTGGTTCCTTAGCTCTACTCATTCATCCCCACGCTCTTAACTTTTGCTCACTTTTCCCCACTCCCTTGTCCGAAACCCTGATAAATGGTCACAACGGAGGATGCTGTCGGGTCAAACCATTGACCGTTAACTCTGACGAGTGGGGCTGCGCTGGACTTTGTCGCCCGTTGGACCTGATGAGTGGGGTTGCATTGAGACATGTCAGATGAGCTTGTCTGAGGGATCCCCTTGTCTGAACCTCGAGGCACTACAGCACCACGCCACTCTGCCCCCTCCGCCGTTGTCGTGTAGCCTCCACCGCCGTCATGCCCTCCAACCACTAACCCCATTTCGCCTCCGCCGCCATCGTGCCCTCTGCCAGATCTACCCCCACTTCCCCCTCAGGATTAAGCAGTGATGTCGGGGGAGCAGGTTCTCAAGCCCATCGACCGTGGAGAGTATTGGGTCGAATCGGCAGTGGATAATTCATGGATTACACCTGGGTAAGCGTCGTTTTCCCTCTAACTGGTTTGCTGATTCATAAATTCAGCTCTATTTGACAGCTAGTCGCGTGAATCGATCAAATTTTGCTGAATTGTTCCTGGCCTAACTATAATTTTTCCTTATTTGAATCGAATAGGATTGATCCTGCACATGCTTTCCGGCTGGTGGTTAGGATGGAAGTTAGTGTGCTGCGCGGTAGAAAACTGCATATGATTACTGGATTTTTCTATCCAAAGGTGGTAGAAACAAGTATGTCGTTCAAAGATTTGCTCGCGGCGCTCCAAAATTCTTTATATGGGTGGAGCCCTGCTGATGCTGTTGAACTGAAATTTTTCAGCAGTACCGACCAAAATTTCTCCCACTAACTTGCGATGAGCGTCTTGGATTGCTCTTTACTTTGAATGCTGAAAGCTGCTTCAGTAAAATCCTTATCGAGGTGCTTCAGCCACGCAATGAACATGACAAGGGGAAGGTTGTTCAGAAATCTTCTGTTTCTGCTAATAGCGAGTGCTCTGGCACTCCTTGTAGGTCAAAACCACACAAAGCTAGTGGTTCTGAAAGTCACAATATGTCTGCCGCTGCTTCTTGTGCCGCTTCTCCTGTCGCTGCTGTAGCCGATGTAGAGCAAGATGCAGATCCAGACGAAGAGGTGCCTTGAAATGATGATGAGGATGAGAATATGTTCCCTGATCTTGTAGATACTGTCAGTAAACAAGCAATGGAAGATG
Organism: Thinopyrum elongatum; assembly: GCA_011799875.1. NCBI lineage: Eukaryota > Viridiplantae > Streptophyta > Magnoliopsida > Poales > Poaceae > Thinopyrum > Thinopyrum elongatum. The sequence goes on along the minus strand of CM022298.1, from coordinate 172,637,675 downwards.
AATATCAGGAGGAACCTATCAGCTGTGCTAGATTTGATGACACTGATGATGAAGAGAGGCAGGAGAACATCGACAACCTAGTTTTAGATGAATATGATGGTGAGGACAATCCAACAATTGAATGGAACAGGGAAGATCCTCAGCTAGCTGTCGGCACCATATTCCAGTCGATGGTGGACCGTCGTAATGTAGTGACTACATATTACATTCTCACTGAAAATACATATGTGATTGATAGGAGAGAGCCAACAAGGTTCACTGTTCATTGCCCATATGATAGGTGTATATGGAGGTTGCATGCATCACATATGTTGAGGAGCAAGTTCATTCAGGTTTGTGTATTTCAGTTTATACTGATTCATTTTACTTTCAGATCATTGTGTAATGTTTTCTAACAATATTTTGTTTGGGTCCCATTTTGTTTTAGATAAAAAAGAACCCACACCAGCACACTTGTCCACCTGGAGGTGGAGGAGGGAAGGCTAAAACAAAGCTAGCAAAGACTAGGTGGGTGGCAGATGCAATTTTGGATTGGTTGAAAGAAACACCAACACTTGGTCCAACAGCACTCCATGGGAAGCTATTTGAGAAGTACAAGATTGATATACCTTACATGAGGATTTTCTATGCTAAGGAAATGGCTCTTGACAGGATTAATGGGCCTTGGAATGAGAGCTTTCAGTTGCTCTACACATTTAAATCTGAAGTGGAAGATGCTAGTGCAGGGAGTGTTGTAGAGATTGACAAGCATACAGTTACATACAAAATAAAAGGGAAGTCATTTTAGAAGGAGTGCCTCAGGAGGGCTTTTGTTTGTTTCAAGGCTTGTTGGCAGGGGTTTCTTGATGGTTGCTGGCCCTGTTTGGCTGTTGATGCAACTTCTTTTAATGGAAGGTGGAGAGGATAACTAGTGGCAGCTTCTACAGTTGCTGGACACAACTGGCTATTCCCAGTTGCATTTGGTGTGGTGGAGGCAGAGTCTGAGGAAAGTTGGGTCTGGTTTCTGCAGCAGTTGCACAACCTTATAGGTACACCCCCAGGTTTAGCAATACGCACAGATGCTTGCAAGGGTTTGGAGAGTGCAGTGGAAATTGTATTCCGTGGAGTGGAGCATAGGGAATGTATGCGACACCTAGCGCAGAATTTCAGAAACAAATTCAAAGGTAAAGTTTATGATGAGAACTTATGGCCAGCATCATACACATGCAGTGAGAGGAAGCATGAGCATCATGTGAGAGTGTTCTATGCTCACAATCCTCTGGTGAAGGAGTACCTAGATGCACATCATGGAAAGTTGTGGTCAAGAAGCAAATTCAATGAAATCTGCAAAGTAGACTATGTGACCAGTAACCTGGTAGAGTGTTTCAATGCAAAGATCAAGTCATTGAAAGGGCTTCTGATATGGAAAATATTTGATAAGATTCGGCAGATGATCATGATAAAGATGGCTCTTCGCAAAAGAATTACAGAAACAGAATATGTTGGCCATCTTATGTTCTTGTCTCTTATTAAGTCATTGCATGCCAAGGCAAGAGGACTGAACATGAAATGCATTCGAGTGGCGACACACGAGGCTGAGGTAACATATACTGACAGTAAAAACAAGGAATGGAGATATCCAGTTAACCTAGCAACTAGGGAATGCAGTTGTAGGCAATGGCAGCTCCGTGGGAAGCCATGCATACATGCCCTACATCTAATGACTGTTATAGGCAAGGAAGATGGTGAAGTTGATCAATACATCTTTGAATATTTTTTTGTTGCCAAATTCAGGGCTGCTTATGCTTCCAATGTGCCTGCACTCTTAGGAAAAGACCAATGGAACATAGTAGATCCAGGGTTCAAACTACATTCTCCTGTACTGACTAGACCACCAGGAAGACCAAGGAAGAATAGGATCAGAAGAGGTGAAGAGGGTCGTGTAAAAAGACAGCGTAAGTGCAAAAAATGTGGAACTCTAGGGCACATTGCTAGGCTATGTACCAATCCAGTGGATGCTTCATTTGGAGAAGAGGAACAATGGGTAGCAACAAATGCAGAGGAGAATGCAGCAATAGAGCAGATTGAAGCTAATACAGAGGAGAATGAAGCAGCAAAGCAGATTGCAGCTAATTCAGAGGAGAATGAAGCAACTGAATTAGCACTGCCAGCCGCTTGGTATGTGTGCAACAACCTTCCCTTTTTTGTGCATTTCTTCTCTTTTTATCGATGGCTTATAATCTTTTTTCTCTTTGACCTAGCTCTAGGAAACTTAGAGGAAAAGGTAAGGCCAAGAGAGAAAGAATTAGAATATGAAGCCATGGTTTATGAAGGTTTTGAACCCCGTCAACTGGCCAGTGCAAGTTCTCCGTCAGCACCTCGACAGCCACCACCCAAAGTGAAGATCAGAAGGAAGAAGAAAAAGGTGGAAATCCCACCTAGGGAAACCAGGAGCAAGGCTGTTAAGCCGTGTCGGAACACAAGGAGTAAGGCAAAGATGTGAACTTCGAATGTTGAATGCAAGTTGTAAACTTTGAACTTTAAGGATTTGTACAAAGGTTTTTGTCATCAATTTGAACAACTGTGAAAACGTGTAAGGTTTAATAATGCTATTCGTACTTTGATGTGAAATTTGAGGCAAAATTTGAATTTTAGGCAAAATTTGAATTTGAACCAACACTTGAACTCCGATCTGTGGTGTGATGTTGCAATGTTTGCTGAACTATTGTAAACATTAGGTGATCAATCCGATCTCTTTTGCGTGGTAAAACTTATAGTCATGGGAAATGTGCTCCATATGTGCTCCGAAGCTAGGGTAAACTGCCCATTTGTAATCAAGTATTTTTTGGACCTACTCTAAATGAGCCAAATATTTTTTATTAACACCTATTCAATCTATATAGTGTAGATTCGAAGTCTCACTATTTATTGAATTAATCTTCATATTTTTACATTTTTTTTGAAAATAATGTGATTTAATAGAAAACCACTAAAACACGTTTAAAATATGAAAAAGGAAAACTAAGTTCAGATCCTTCTTATTCACTTTGAAATGAAGCTTTGGTAATTTTTTGATTTTTTTAATTTTTCAAAAAACCTACCTCCTTTCCTTGAACTCTCTGTAATGTTGTACGTGATAGCTCATATGTGTGAATGTTTTTTCATGAAAATGTCCATAGAACAAGTTTATGATTTTTTGTTGATAACATGTCACATAAGACAACATTGTGCACAGGTTTTATATTTTTTTGATTTTTTTAAATTAATGGTGCTCATTTAACCATGATCATGCCAACTATGTTTTTTTTCAATGACCGTAGACCAAGTTTAGTATTTTTCCTCGTTAGTGTGTCTTATAAAATGACGATTCATGAAGGTTTCATATTTTTTGTATTTTTTTAAATTAGTTATGCTCAGTTGAATATTGGTCAAACACTAGATAACCCCGTTGACCAACTCAAAACCCCTCTAAACCCACGGGGTTTTGCCTAACCCTAGATCCAAACATCAGCCGTCCGATCATACCCTAGCGCCAAGCGACAGCCCTCAGATATGGTCTTCTAGAAGGAATTCTGAGGCCAGGCTGCATGCAGGCTCCGCGCCGTTGGATCACAAGGACGGCTCCGCATCATTGGATCCTTGGGTGATCCTCGAGACATTGGTTGTGCTCACCCACCATTGCCCCCCCTGTCTTCTTCTTCTTCTGCGGCGACCAGAGGAGCCACTCGTCTGCTTCTTCTTCTCCGGCGACTAGATATGTCGAGCTCCACCTCAGCCTCCCACCCCTCGTGGCCCCAGTATGGTCCAGTGCCCATGGAGCGATGTCCTGACTGCCCATGCACCGCGCCACTGAAAAGGTTGACTTTGAGGGAGGACAAAAATGGCAACTTTGGGCGCGAGTTTGTGAAATGCGAGAGCAAGCCAGAGGGGCAGGTTAGATCTCATGATTTTTCTCTGACCCTTTCTTTTTCTCTTTGCTTCTAATTCTTTTTTGTTGGATCTGAGATTTAGGGTTCATGATTTCATTTCAGATCATGAAGAAATGCACACATTTTGAATGGATGGATGACTACGTTCGGAGGCTTCAAGGGGAGGTATTGCTTCAATTCAATGGGGTTGCAACCCGGGAGGTCAATCTACGATCAGCCACTTGGAATTTGGTCTCTAAAAGTGCTGCTCCGACAGTTGGGGATGCGGATCTGAAGGGGGAATTAAAGAAGATGAACAAGAACTTGAGGCAGATGATTCAGTTGAACAAGCAGGCGAATGTGATAGCTTTATGATTTTATTTTTGTATAGTTGCTCTAGGATTTGCTTACTTACTGGTCATCACTCATTAGAGATGTTATTTGTGTCTTGTCATGTGCTCTACGATTTGCTTAAGGGTTTGTGGATCATGTGCTCTCTGTGTTGCTTAATTTGTGGATCATGTGCTCTCTGTGTTGCTTAAACTATGTCTCTATCTCCATCTCTGAATCTCTGCAGGTGTTAGTTTTTGACACTTTCAGTTTCGTCAGACAACACCAAGGGCAAGAGAAAAAAACGTAGTTATTGGGCCCAAAATGAAACCAAGCTCTGGTTGGGCCATCGCATTGCGTTGACTGTCGAAGGCCCACAAAGATTAAAGAGGCCTAGAAAATAGTGCATGCGCTGGCTCTGTTTCCCCCCTGTTTTTTTGCTTGATTGTTTTGATTGCACCTACAGAGATTGAGCGAACGTTGGTAACATCATTTGAAATTACACAACAATTGATATTGCCACCAACAAGTCAACAATTACTATTTAGTTTCATGCAATATGGCCACAACAATTGATATTGCCACCAACAAGTAAACAATGGGCTATCCTTCAAAAATTATTTTCATCCTGCCAAATGGCCACAAACTATTCAAAAATTAGCTTCTTTTTTGTTCATACAATATAGGTATCCTACAATATATATGGGCACCAACAATTCAAAAAAATTAGCTTCTTTTTCTTCTTCTTTTCAACATCAACATGTCTCATTTTTCTAGCTTTAATTTCTTTTTTGACACCTCAACTAGTCCATTAGCCGCCCATGCCAAAACTTGGAACCAATAAAACCTATAATATAAGGGCCAAAATTATTTTCATCATGCTAAATGGCCACAAACTATTAAAAAATTAGCTTGTTTTTGTTCATACAATATAGGGAATAGGGCCACCAACAATTCAAAAAAATTAGCTTTTCTCCTTCTTTTCAACATCAACATGGCTCATTTTTCTAGCTTTAGTTTCCTTTTTGACACTTCAACTAGTCCATTACCCGCTCGTGCCAAAACTTGACCCTAAAATATAATGGCCAAAATACAAATATTACACAACATGAATATAACAAGTCGAATGGGCTACCCTCCAACCATTTTTACAAGGCTAACCCCAAAACTTGCTGGCTTTCATTGAGGGATACCCTTTCATTGATGGGATCCCTTCATTGATTTAGCAAGCAAAACACAGATAAAAGTAGCAAGCAAATCACAGATAACCAATGACATATCAAATTAAAGTAGCAAGCATAACATAGTTCTTAGGGGATAGGGTTCCCAACATGATATAACACAACAAAGATAAAAAGTTCACGGTACAACCAACGACATAATTAAGATAGAAATATATAAAAAGCCCTAACACCCTAGGGCAAGACAAGCATCACGAGACCGGGCCTTCACCACCATCTTCACTGCGCCTCCTCTTCACTGCTCCTCTTCACTGCCGTCCTCGCCGAGGTAGTAGGGGAGGCTGTGCATACCGTTGCGGGTGGGGAAGATGCTGTTGAAGTCCGTGAAGATGTTGTAGGTGGCGAATGCGATGAACTCGCACACACACCAAAACACCTTGCCGAGGAGGTAGTATGCATCAAATCTGTTGGTGAAGTTGGCGATGAGCCCTATCGGCGGAGTGCTGGAGTTTGGACGCACTTCCTCCAGTCGGAACATCACTGGCGAGCCCGCTAGGAGGTGGGCGAAGCCCGCACCGAGGAACCACTAGGCAAACTCCTTTGCACCCCTCCAGCGTTAGAACACCCACATGCAGAGCATCGTATCCACGATGACGCCGGCGGGATACCGCCTCTCCGGCACGATCGGTGGGGGCTCGAAGGTGGGGCTGTTGTACTGCATCCTCGCTCGATTTGAGAGTGCTCTGGGTTTGGGTGAAGAAGAGAAGGGGGCGGCACAAATGGATGTGTGGAGAATAGGTGGAGGGGTGGGTGGTTTAAATAGGGAAGGGGAGTGGCACCGTTCTGGATTTGCTACGTTCAAACGAGCCGCGTCGATCAATATGCCACTTTAATTGCCAATAGGTTTTAATTGCCATGAGTGGATCGAAAAGGCTGAAACGATGCTCTACATTGAGGAGACACGCGTGCGAGAAGAGACGAACCAGCGGCAGCGACCGTCCCTGCGTCCGTGGCGGCTCGCGTGCAGGAAAGAGGTTCAGCCAGTGCATCGTGGCGGTGGGCATCGGCGCATGCAGGCAGGCTAGTTACGTGCATGCATAGCAGGCTAGCTGGACATGTCATGCATGCATAGTAGGCTTCCGTCGTGGCGGTGCGCGCATGCCTTTCATGCAACAGCCCAACAGTCTAAAACAACCACGGCCCAACGGGCGAACAGTGGCACCATCCGACGCAGCCCCAATTGTCAGGTCCAACGGGCGACACAGTCCAGCGCGGCCCCACTCGTCAGAGTTAACGGTCAAAGCACTGACCCGACGGCAGCCACCGTTTGTGACCATTTCTGAGGGTTTCGGATAAGAGAGTGGGGAAAAGTGAGCAAACGTTAAGAGCATGGGGATGAATGAGTATGGCTAAGGAACCAGGGGCATAGATGTAAAAATCCCATTTCTTACCATCAATTTCATCCTCTCCCAAGATTGTGCAACATGTTCATGATCAAGTTGCTTAAAATTCATTATGTTGTTCCTAAGGGAGATGATCTTAGTGGGAGCACTTATTCCATGAATCAATACTATTTTTAGGCAAAGATGAAAACCAAGTTTTAGCACGATCTCGTAGTGAGAATGGAAATAGCTTCAATTTAACAATATCATTATCCACATCTTTTTCCTTTTGCATATCACACAACTCAACGAAAGTATTTAGATGGGATGCGACATCTTTACTAGGAAGGCCGGAAAATTGATCTTTCATTACAAGATTCAACAAATCGGCATTAATTTTATAAGATTCCACACTAGTGGAGAGAGCAATCGGAGTACTAATAAAATCATTATTATTAGTATTGGAAAAGTCACACAATTTGGTATTTTCTTGAGACATCGTGGCAAGGCAAGCAACATAACACCCGAGCAAACAAAAAGCAAATGAAAAGACGAACAAAAGAAGGGCGAATAAAAAGGCAAATATTTTTGTGTTTTTCTTAAAATGTTTTAGAAGTGGGGGAGAGGAAAACGAGAGGTGAATGGCAAATAATATAATGCAAGAGATGAGAGTTTATGATGGGTACTTGGTAGGCTTGATGTAGAACCTCCCCGGCAACAGCGCCAAAAATTCTTCCTGCTACTTCTTGAGCTTGCGTTTACTTTTCCCTTGAAGAGGAAAGGGTGATGCAGCAAAGTAGAGATAAGTATTTCCCTCAGTTAAGAACTAAGGTATCAGTCCAGTAGGAGGCACAAGCAAGTCTCCAATCTATGCACCCGCACAAACTAACAAACACTTGCACTCAACGCGAAAAAGGGGTTGTCAATCCCTTCACGGTCTCGAACAAGAGTGAGATCTAATAGAGATAGGTATAAAAGATAAATAAAAAGGCAAACTAAAATAAATCTAAATAAATTGCAGCAAGATTTGGGTTTTTTGGTTTATAGATCTGAAAATATATGATGGAAAATAGACCCGGGGGCCATAGGTTTCACTAGAGGCTTCTCTCTTGAAGATAGCATACGGTGGTTGAACAAATTACTGTTGAGCAATTGATAGAAAAGTGCAAAGTTATGACGATATCGAAGGCAATGATCATGAATATAGGCATCACGTCCATGACAAGTAGACCAAAACAATTCTGCATCTACTACTATTACTCCAAACGTGGACCGCTATACAGCATGCATCTAGAGTATTAAGTTCATAAGAACGGAATAATGCCTTAAGCAAGATGACATGATGTAGACGGATAAACTCAAGCAATATGATAACCCCATCTTTTTATCCATGATGGCAACAATACAATACATGCCTCGTTACCCCTTCTGTCACTGGGTGAGGACACCGCAAGATTGAACCCAAAACTAAGCACCTCTCCCATTGCAAGAAAAACCAATCTAGTTCGCCAAACCAAACCGATAGTTCGAAGAGAAATACAAAGATATCTTAATCATGCATAAAAGAGTTCAGAGAAGACTCAAATAATATTCATAGATAATCAGATCATAAATCCACAATTCATCGGATCTCAACAAACACACCGCAAAAAAGTATTACATCGAATAGATCTCCAAGAACATCGAGGAGAACATTGTATTGAAGATCAAAGAGAGAGAAGAAGCCATCTAGCTACTAGCTATGGACCCATAGGTCTGTGGTAAACTACTCACGCATCATCGGTAGGGTAGCAAGGTTGATGTAGTGGCCCTCCGTGATCGAATCCCCTCCGGCAGATCACCAGAAAAGGCCCCAAGATGGAATCTCACGGGAACAAAGGCTTGCGGTGGAAGAAAAGTATTTTGGTGGACGCTTCTGGTGGTTTGGGAATATTTGGGAATTTATGGTACAAGAATTAGGGTTGGAGGACTCCCGAGGGGCCCACAAGCCCTCAGGGCGCCCCCCCTGGGGCACGCTTGGTAGGCTTGTGGCCTCCTCGGGAACCTTCTGGCCCCCTCTCCAAGCTCCGTGGATGTCTTCTGGTCCAAGAAAACTCATCGTAAAGTTTTATTCCGTTTGGCTCCGTTTGATATTTCTTTTCTGTAAAACTCAAAAACAAGGAAAAAACAGAAACTGGCACTGGGCTCTAGGTTAATAGGTTAGTCCAAAAAATAATATAAAATCACAGATTAATGCATATAAAACATCCAAAATAGATAATATAATAGCATGGAACAATAAAAAATTATAGATACGTTGGAGACGTATCAAGTGTCTTAATTATAAATGCGCTTGAGTATGCTTAATGACGATTGAACTATGTACATATGGTTGAACTATGCTTGTGTACGCTTATTATCTATGTCTGAGTATGTTTAATCTATGTTTACTTATGTCTCAATGTGGGATATGGATGCAATCAGTTCGGTTGATGGAATCTACCTCCGTCCTGGTTTATTGGTCCCCTTTGTAATTTGTGTTAAATTTAGACCAAAGATTTAACTGACAAAATGTTAGTGCAGGTCAGCAAAAATTATATCGTTGGTTGCGTATTTGAACATAGTGTTCAATGATATAATTTTTGGTGACATGCATAAACATTTGTTAGTTAAATCTTTGGTTAAAATTTGGCACAAATTACAAAGGGGACCAATAAACCAGGACGGAGGTAGTACGTCAATCATACATGGTTTCCAAAATTGGAACCTTGTGCAATGACCTTCATTTTCCCTGTTACGTCAATCACACATGGTTGGATCTAGCAAACCGTTGCCTCTGAAACTCTTTGTGGGACAGAAAACCCTCACCACCCAATTCAAAAAAGAAAAAATAAAACCCTCACCATCCCCACGTCACAAAAAACCCTCACCCCGTCCGCCACCCCCTCCGGTCCCCATTCACACCTGCACAAGCTCCTCCGTGACTCTGCATGGCACCGCCTATCGCCGCGGCAACCACTTAGCTCGACGCCTGTCGCCGCCGCTAGGCTGCCGGCAAACCCCACCGCATTTCGCCACTTCTTCTTGCTGCCGCCTATCGCCATCGACTTTCTCGACGCTGCTCGCGGTCGACCCAGCTCTGCCCGTTTGGGGAATCCGCCATATTGAGGGTTTTTTCTCATGGACAACAAGGTAACTAATTTAATGAGATATTATCTCATCTCTTATCGCAGTTCATCTGCCTCCCTTAATCACTCGGCCGAAATCACCGTGAATTCATTTTTATTCGAGCTGATTTGAGGGTTTTCTTTCATTGATAGAGTGTACAGTGCGCAGACACATTAGGACTTTGCGGTCTCGGCCAGACATCCACGGAGTTCCATCTCACCGTACCAGATGACTTGAGGATGCGCGCGGTATGTTCAAGCTCACCCTAAATTGGTTGGCATGGCCTACTTTCCTGAATATATACTATATATTGCTACATTTGGATAAAAGGTGCCACATGCAGCATATACGTCAAAGGGGATTTTTTCCTCTTCTTTCTATATTAGGCAAATTAATGATGTATTGTTCTTTTGATTACTCTCATATTTCCATGACATCATGGTTACCCTATCTGTTTAATTATAGATTTTTGTCCTTTGATTTCAACTGCTGTACAGAGTTTTCAATTTCGCCCATATTTGCATGTTACCATATTCTTTAACAATCCTACCATTTTCTGCAGCGCGTCCCTTGCTATGCTACAGAATCTGTAGTACACAATCTTTCCCTTTACATAAATCAAGACTGCAGGGATGTCATAGTGAACACAAACCATGGATTTACAATCGTTGCTTCTATAAGACTTGATGAATGTGGTCACTCCTATTTTTCCACGGGCCTTTGGACGGAAAATTTTAAGTTTATGTACTGAAAGCTGGCACTAAAATTGCACTGCACATAAAAGAGCCTGGTCATGAGATATATGCTAACTTCCCCGATGATATCATCCGTCCAGACTTTGTTCAAAGTAAGTGGTCTTTTCAAGTACCTGCATGTTGACTTACCCAGCAATATCAAAGAAATTGTATAGTATTTAAGGAACCAATTGTTATTCCATTTTGTAACTCTATTCCTACCTACTAACTTCTAGTTACCAATACACTTTTCTATTGCCCTGTTTTAATTAAATATTCCCTGTAGTCCCACTTCTATCAAAAAGCGCCGCTGAAGAGGAGACTCCGGAGGTGGAGAACGGGGCTGCCAACAAGCGGAGGCGGGTCGAGCAAGAACCGCAAGCAACTCCAGCAGGCCTAGACTTCATCAGCAGCCTCCCCGATGATATGTTGATAGTCATCATCTCCCTCCTCCCAATCAAATATGGGGCGCGGAAAACCGTCCTTTCCCGGTGGTGGCGCCCCGTATTTCACTCCACCCATCTCGACCTCATCGACACCCACGAGCTTTGCCATGGCTATCGCAAAAGCTTGGACGCGTTCTCCCAGATCCTCGGCAGTCACCATGGGCCAACCTGAGGCCTTAGCATGGGCAAGTTCCGTTCCAACGGCAAGGACCGAGCCAAGCTTGATGAGTGGTTCCGATCCCCCGCCCTAGATCAGCTCGAGGAGCTCACTTTTGATGATGGGCATATGCGCTCGCTGCCAACGTCCGCGCTCCACCTCGCGCCCACGCTGCGTGTCACCAAGTTCATGAACTGCCATTCCCCCCCCCCCTTAATGACGCGCCCGCTCTTATTCTACCATAACTGAAGCACCTCGAGCTCATCATCGTCTGCCTCCTAAACGGTGACATGGAGCGCCTGCTCCGTGGTTGTACTGCACTCGAGTACCTTCGTCTTCAGGCGATCAATGGGTTGAGTAGCTTCCACATCACCTACATGTCTGTCCGGACTATTTATGCGTGTTGTTGGTGCCGCAAGAAGACATCACAAAATGTGTACCACGGTATGGTCATTGAGGACACACCTTCACTTGAGAGATTACCTGTAGTTGATCAAGAAGGTCCAACAAGAATCAATGTCATTTCTGCGTTGAAATTGACTGTGGTGGGCTACTCGCCTGACAAATACGCCAAACTTGTTATTGGATCCACACCCGTTCAGGTACAACAGCCGCCTTCTACCTCTCCTTCTAAAAATTAACATTATTTCTAATTTTGAAGATGTATGTTCATCTGTCATCCAGAAAATGATTCCGACAAGCTTGACCCCAAAACTGCGCACAGTGAAGGTCTTGGCACTAGAATCTATCGGCCCCAACCTGGACCAAGTTGTCAGTTTCCTGAGATGCTTTCCATGCCTGGAGAAGCTATATATCGAGGTGATGTTCCTTTCCTATTAAATGTTAACCATAAGGGAGTTCAATTTTTGACACCTTTTCCCAAGTTTACAATGACAATGTACTACGATTTCTGAAGGATTTTTGGAGGATTTTAGTACATACATGTTCCCCCCTCCCATATTGGTTGCTTGATCCATATGGTTACAATCCATAAGCATTTCTCCTTTGGATTCATCTGTACCAGTTTTCTTAGGGAACTTTTCATCCACTCCAACCTCTTGTGAAGAAGGCTACATTTTTCTATATTGTAATCAAATGCCCATGTTAATCATGTCGGACAGAAGATGGCACGTTAGTGCATTTTAGAAATCCTGCAAACCAAATAGGCATGTAGTAGTGTTCAAAATTGCATGTAGGCACTAACACGTTTTCTTCTTTTGCAGATAAGATTAGGCCCGGTGGTGGATAATGTGATACAATATAACAATCACATCGAATGCCTAGATTTGCATCTCTCAGAAATTACTTTGAACTCCTACTGAGGGACCTTACCGGAGATTATATTCGCCAGGTTCTTTATTGTCAGAGCAAGCGTGCTGAAGGTAATGAGGTTTGCCCTACATTTATTTCGCAAAAATGAATGGTTTGTTGATCAGCGCCGGCGACTGCGGCAGAATGGAAAAGGCTCTGAAAAAGCTGAATTTCATTTTGGAACTTCAGATGATAGAGTAATCGGAAGTCATCGTGTCAACCCCATACATGACTTCTCAGTGGCTGATCCCTTTGCAAAAATGATGAGGTTCCTAAACCAGCCTTACAAGTGGTAATATTAGTTTGAACCTCTCTTATATCCATGTTCAGCGGATCAGCACGGCCGTTTGCAGCTAATGAGCTGAATTTCATTTCTAATATCAGTTTGAACCTTGAAATCTTCGAATTTGAGCCATATAACTCTGGAATTTGATCCTTGTAATATTTCAAGCTTTTGTGGTACAATCGTTGAAATGGCATCGTATGAGACTCGTATATTGGTAGCACTATTTTGACCTTAATATGCAATGGACTTAGATTTTATTAACCATTCTCGAATGTGTTTACCTTGTCGATCTCATAGCACACGATCTGTATAGCTAACTTGACTATGATCTTCGACATTATTGCACACAGTTGGTTTCTTCAACCGTGTGCCTTGTAGAGCGCAGAATTAATTATCGCACTCGAGTGTGCATCATCACCCTTCTATGTAACTTTGACCTCATCACCCACGGGTAAACTTATGACTGAATTCATTCCACACACTTCATTTTTACAAAGCTTTTTGCCAATAAATGCCCATGATTTTCCCCTCTTCTAGCCGACGCGTGGCCAAACTAGCCGGGCGGGAAGCTTGCGCGGTAAACTGTGCGGTTGCGCGGGAACAGGCTCACCAATGATACATTTGGCACCTCTTCGAGCCCACGCATGGACAAACGAAACGCGTGCGGGGTTCTCAAGCGTGCACTGGAATCCTCCGCTATGAACGCGGTGACAAGACGTGCCGATTACAGGCTGGCCGGCCCCCATTTATTACATCGGCCATTTAACCCTTGTGTCTCTTCAACCTTTTGATCATGCCCCACTATTGCAAGAAGCACACCCACCATGACAAATTCTTAGAGGGTATCCTGCGCGGCTCCAATGGCGCTCGGAGCAGCTGCCGATGATGAGTAGCAGTTCAACATGCATGCTGTGGTGGACACCCACATAAGGTTCACGGAGCTCTCGGTGGTGTACACCAACAACCCGGTCTGGGTGGAGCACTCCATCCACATCATGGAGCTGTTGCCTGCTGAGAAGAAGTACAAGGTGGTCGGGTTCAACCTCGAGTACACCTGCGCTAGTGCCGGGTCTCGTCCCAAGGTCGCCGTCGCCCAGATGTGCGTGCGCAATCACGTCCTCGTCTACTACTACTGCCTAGCCACAAGGCCTTGCAAGCATTTCACCAGGTTTGTCAACAGCCCCCACTACATGTTCGCTACGGTGGACATCACCAACGATGTAAAGGTGCTCAAGAATTCGGGCATCGCCTGCCAGAATCTTGTCGACATCCAGGGCCAATACAAGATTTGGGGCAGCAACAAGCATGAGAAGGACTCACTGGTTCACCTCGCCGAGGCCATCATCGACCCCTACTACAGAGACATGAAGGATTCCTGCAACAAGGACAAGCGTGCCTGGCACTCGACCTGGATGGAGAAACTCAACAAAGCTCACGTCGTGTACGCGGCCAAGGAGGCGTACATGAGCTACGAGATGTGCAGGTGGATCGTTGACATGAGGAAGTACCTCCTTCCCCAAAATGGCCAGGGATCCAGCCGGAAGCAGAGCAATGGCAAGCGTCGTCGCAACAAGAAGTAGATGATTAGATCCTCATTTCTCCTAGTTTAGTATGCATGTAATTGCTTACTTTGGTGTGTGGAAATATTATGTGTGTAGTCACTTGTGTAATTATATGCTTAATTGGGTTATGCAATGCTGTCTTTTTAAGTATATATGTTGATGCTCTGTAGACAGAGCGTAGATGTTCTACGGACAGAGCAAATAACATCACACACAGACTAAACAATGGAACCCGTCGGTGATGTTTTCATCAATCACTCACAATTGTATACCAGCAATCGTTTGCTCACAACACACACGGCTTGTTAACAGGAATCGTCTGTGTTTTGTTATCCGTCTTCCCATATATTTCTGATTGCAGGCCTGTTTGCCGCGTATCACACACATCTTATTAAGTTGAACCATTTTTGTTCTCTTGGCTCAATGCAAATAGTTCATCCGAGTGAACTGTATGCCGTATATCGCACGCACATTCATCGGGCTGACCGTTTCTTTTGTGTTGCCTAATCACAAACAGTTCATCCGAGTGAACTGTATGCTATATATCGCACACACCTTCATCTGGTTGCCCATTTCTGTTGTTTCGCCTCATCAGAAACAGTTTATCGGGGTGAACTGTATGCCGTATATCGCACACACCTTGATCTGGCTGCCCGTTTCTGTTGTTCTGTCTCATCGCAAACAGTTCATATGGATCAACCATATGCCCCACATCGCACATGCATCTAAAATCTAAACCGTGTTTGATGTATCCACCATCACAAATGTTTTGCATCCTTTTTGATGGTTTTTTACATCACCGTTTGCGATTAATGCATCGCACATAGTTTCGTCGAAGGGTCCCTGATTGTAGTGTCGCGTTAGCAACATCCTGCAGTAGTGCATGCCTGTTGTAGTAAACAATTCTCACAATTTTTTAATCCATCCCTTTGCTACTGTGCTACTCTTTCGCAATGAAGATATCACTACTGATGTTGTTGTTTTATTACCATTTGCTATTTTTGGTGGATGTTAACCCTGTTGTAGTTAACATTGCCTTTCCATGTACTTAAACAGGGCTGCGACGGGCGATGCTATTGTTTGCCATCGAGGTTAGCTGCTTCCCAAGTCTTATACACCCTTTGTTCCTAAATATAAGTATTTTTAGAGATTCCAATATAGAGTACATACGGAGCAAAATGAGCCAATCTACATTCTAATCTAAACTATGTCTATATACATCCGTATGTAGTTCATATTGAAATCTCTAAAAATACTTGTACTTAGGAATGGAGGTAGTTGTATTTTACATCATTTGTGTAATCGCAGTTTAGCTTCTAACATTTACTGGTTGCCTGTAGGTACATATCACTACAAAAAAACACTTCCGTGATGATACGTGTTTGTCACAGTTGCTCACGTTCTCTGTCATTCATGTACATCTATGACAATTTTATGTCAAAATCAAGATAGTCATACCCAATGTTGGGGATATCGCTTATCGGGAACTTATCGATCGACCCAAGATAAGGGGTAAATCGGCCAGTTTATCGGCATATCGGCCGATTTATCGCCATATCGGCTAATTTATCAGTCGATTTATCTTATCGGTCAGACAACGGTAAGCGATAAATCGGCCGATTATCGGAATATCGGAAGATATCTTGAACAGTGGTCATACCCGTGCTGTCGTAGAAGTGTTCCACGACAATACTGAAATTATCATCACGGAAGTGTCCACTTCCATGATGATAAATGCCGCGTCATGGAACAGTTTTCGTCATGGGTAACCGACACGTGGCATCCACCATAACGGGTCGTGTTAAGCTATCTGGTCTGGTTTTGGATCCAATAACCCGTTAACAGCCATGACCAATGGCGATTTCCCACGTGTAAAATTCACACTGGCCGAAGGATCCATGTGTCAGCTTCGCGTTGGGACAGATGTCAACCGTCCAATCGACAGGACTCACCAATGAAACGTTGAGATGTGGGACGGCCCAATAGAGGCCCATAGAGGTTAAAAAGCTAGCCCAGGAAAAGGCCCACAAGATTTTGTCACATCTAATGGGCCGGCCCATTAACATCCTACCATTTTCTGGCCCAAATTATGGCCCACATCAGATATGGCCCGTTAAAAGCCTGCAATACTATGGGCCAGTTTGCGGCCCATATTAGATCTGGCCCATTAAAAGCCTGGAATAATTTGGGACAAATTACGGCCCATATCTGATTCGGTCCATTAACGGACTGTCATATCTTGGGCCAAATTACGGCCCATAACAGTTATGACCCGTTAATAGCTATTGTGCCTATGGGCCCATTGGGGGCCTAATTTGCTCTTCCGCCTCTTACTGGCCCGTTTAACAGTTCGGCCCGATATTATATTCGGCCTGTTAGCGGCCCTGTGTATATATGGGCCGCTTTCGGCTTGGTTTCACTTTCGGCCATTTAAAGCCCTGAGATGCATCTGGGCCTAATTATGGTCTGTTTTGACTTTCGGCCTCTTAACGACGCGTAGTCTTCGTGGATACATTTTAACCCAACCTGCCTATTGGCCCGTTAAAGGCCCTTGATATTATTGGGCCTAATTTTTGCCAGTTATGCATCCGGCCTACTTCCAGCCCGTCATGTGATTGGGCCAACCAAGGCCCAACTACTTTTGAGTCTGTTAATGGCTCGTCATATCACTGAGCCAATAATGGGCCAATGTATATTCTAGCCTGCTATCGGCCCATGATTTGTTCGGCACAATTCAGGCTCAATCTACATCTCAGCCTATTAAAAGCCCATTTTATTTTCTGGTCCAATTAATGCAAGCGGTTTACTAATTCTTTTAAAGGCCCAAAACTAATAGTGGGCCAGATTAAGTCTAGGCCTGCTAATGGCCCAAGATGATTGTAGGCCCACGTTTCGGCCCATTTATAGCGATTGGCGACCGATCGGTTTTAGTACCGATTTTTTTATATAAGCTGGACATATTGGCCCATTGCGCTCCGATTGAAGATTACGACCTTTTCACAGAGCGATGCAAGCATATATAGTAAATAAATAACAACCTCATGACGAAGAATAAACCTAGACTATACAACAAAGAAATTACATCATATTACATCCACTGGGCATCAAAGTTCACCGACGGTGATAATAAAGGGCAACCAAACAGTAGATTACATACACTGGGCATCAAAGGTTGCCACCAATGGAAGTAAACATGCCAACAAAATAGTAGACAGAACCGGCATCACTTCAACATAGTTCAAGAAAGGTTAGCCCCGCTGAGGAGCTGCAGCGCAAGCAGCTTAGCAACCTGATGAGACTGCGCTTGTTTGACGCTTATATCCACCAACTCAAGCTGCATAGCATCAATAGACGTCCTGTACTTATGGTTAATCTTGCATAGAGATTG
Organism: Thinopyrum elongatum; assembly: GCA_011799875.1. Classification (NCBI taxonomy): domain Eukaryota; kingdom Viridiplantae; phylum Streptophyta; class Magnoliopsida; order Poales; family Poaceae; genus Thinopyrum; species Thinopyrum elongatum. Next base: position 172,619,864 of record CM022298.1, on the reverse strand, counting down.
GAGTTCCAGTCGAATTTGAGCGGAAGCATGTCTTTCTGCTTGAATTTCAGACTGAAGAAGTCAAACAGATTCAGGCGGCGACTTCATCGAGCTTCTGTCACTACTATTAGCGAGTAAGTTCGACACTACATCAAGACATGACTTTGGGGTTGTATCGCTATCCTCAAGATGTGTTGGCTTCTTCTCTGGAATATATGTTAGAGGGACGAGCAATGGGTTCGTCTCACTATCATTCTGGCAGTTCATCCTAGCATTAGTGATGTCACCCTAAAAGAGAAACAAGTAGGTACATAACAGGTTTTGCACGTATAAGCATCAGTGCTGTCAATTCATCTCATTTCTTAGTCAGAAATAAAGAGACATGGTTTAAAATAGCATTAACATAATAGGCATTGTTGTTAAGACGGCAGGAAATGACATTGTGCAGGAGCAGTTATGTTCACCACACCACTGGAATACAGATCAAGAACACAAGCATACATGTAGTGCTAAACAACGTATAAGCATGAATGGTGAGTGTGCAGTCAATTTATCCCGTTTCGGATTGGTAAATAAAGAGAAATGATTTAAATAACATTAACATAATATGACATATTGTTCATAGTTAAGACATAGCAGGATATGACATTGTGCTGGAGTTGGTAGTTTCCCCACACCACTGGATTACAGATCAAGAACACAAGCATACATGCAGTGCTAAAGAAGATAACTTGCTATGTTCAGTTTAATTTACATGGTATGAATAAGGAACTATGTTGTACAACTAAAAACTGAAAATGAGAAGGACAAACTTATGTTTATGTACTTCTTCGTAATAAACATTGAACATGCAATTCTATGCAAATGATAAGCAGCATTGCGGTCATAGCTATCCAAATATACACAACAAAGTTTGAAGGCTCAAGGAGGACAAACTTACGTTAGTAGTGAAGACTGGCTCTATAAAGTCCTTGTCCATATTGATGGGGGGGGGGGTAATTCAAGAAGTTTACCACATAGTCTTCTTCATGAGCATTGCCTTTATTCTACATTTTGTTAAGAGTAAAATTAGATGTGATAATATAGGAACAAAAGGAGATTATTTAAGCTAAGATGCAGACTATAAATGTAAATACAGCATACTAGAAAAAGGCACTGACAAGAGCAATGCAGAGCTAAACTTCTTCAGTAGCATTGGTTTTATTCAACATTTTGGCAAGAGTAAATATAGATCTGATGTGTAGAAAATGGAGGGCAAGGGAAAATAAGATGCAAAGTGTACATGAACAACTAGCTGACAATATAAATACAGCGATGAAGGACAACAGATACTTACAAGAACAATGCAGAGCTAAACTTCTTCATCGGCATTGGGTTTATTCTACATTAATGTAAGCATTAATATAGATCTGAGAATTTGGAGCAAACAGTGGATAGGCAAGCTATAATGCAAAATGATGTCATATAATCCACCAGCTATGAATGTAAGTACAGCGATAGGACACCATGTACTAACAAGAGCAAAACAGTGAGCAGCATAGTTGCGATATCCTAGGTTTTGCGGCGCTGGTTCTATCGCCAATATAAGTGGGGTGCTGTGTGATTTCTCTGGTACCACCACCTTTTTCAAGGACTTTGCTTGTACCCCTTCAGGTTCTACAATCACTCTCTTCCTTTTGGATGTCTGAAACACAAGAACATCATTTGAATGGAAAAACATGGCATGATGACAAATGGAATAGGTATTGATAATGGATGGGCATGGCATCTTCACATATATCATGAGTAAACTAAGCAGATGGTGGTGCAACGAAGCAGAAGAAATGCACGACACCTTATGCAAGATACGTGCAACGAATAAAACCTTGCCAAATTAGAACAGGCACCTTATTGGGTGAACAGGATAGGCCATCTGCCTTTGACTCCTTGAGCTCACAATAGTCATTAGGATCATATTTTGAATACGAATCTGTAGGTCAGGAGCATGTGGGTTTCATTGCATCCAGAATGGACCTCAATCCCTTGATGCCAAGTTTGTTACCCAATGAAATGTTTCACAATATTCTTCTGATGTGCGCATTCTTATATTCATTGTGATTACGTATAATATCCGAGAAGAAAGAAAACATAAATAGTAGTGAGATTATATTCTTAATGCAGAGGATATTCTAATATAATAGGGGCTCCCTCTAAACCCTTGTGTGCTATCACTGGATTCTGATGAGAGCGCCCATGTGTGCTGTAATATGGTGCGTACATTAATATAATCTGGCACAACTACAAAAAAATATGCTCCCTGTTGGGAGCTCCAGATGTAATAATAGTTGGCAGATGATAGGTTCATAATATACCGTATAGAGGATGGCTCTCTCCTCCTCCCTCCTCCCTCCTCCCCTCCCACCTGCCCTCCACCACCAACTATGGATCTAGCTACTGATTTTCACCATGGAAGGCCTTCTACACTAGGATTTCAACCTAGGCCATGCAGTTGCAGATCAGGTACGTCGTCGTTTTGGAGAAACAGTCCACTTCTCATCATCTCGCAATACCAAGGATTTTTTCTTGGTGGTTTCTTTCTCTTCGGCCTCTTTTCCTCTCTGTAAAGAATCGGTGGGTGTGGCTTTACAATGTTGCATTGGTGGACACCCAAAAGGGTTTATGGTTTCAAGGATCAATGACAGATCTTTTCACTTTTCGGTGGCTGGCAACAAAGTGGGACATTTCATTCATGGCCTCAAGGACCGCATTTGGCCGGATTTCATTTGCCACTTTCATTTGTTCAATGGTCATTTCAATGGTTATAAGCATTTTGATACTCAGTGGCATGCGCATGAATGGCTTGAACCTAGTGCTACCCACAGCCCGATGGCCATTCGGTTCAATAAGTCCCTCTTTGCCCACACTACTGTTCAAGACCCAGCTTCGACTAAAGAACTGTGTAAGTTTGGTCTCATCCCTCTGGCTTCCATGGATTTTCACAACAAAAACAGCAATGAAGCTTCATGTTCCTCATCGCATCCCTCGGGCGAGGCTGACCCGACAAGTGCTACGATCACTATGGCTCAATTACATGCGGCCAATCAGTGCCCTCTCCTCAAATGGATTACCCTGAGCATTCAATTCTGATTGGCAGTTTTCAGTTTCCTTCTAATGCCACTTACCCTCAATTGCCTCAGTGTTTCCTTACCTCGGCACTAAGGTACACTCCAAGGCACATGTCATGGCCACCTTCATTATCGGAATCTCATCTTGCTGATTTATCGCGTGCAGGGTATGACCATAAGGAAATTTCAGATCTTGTCAAATTCTGGGGTACTCTTTGTGCTAAATGCCTACAATGGGGTCACCATAAGAGTAATTGTCATGCACGGATTATATGCTTAAATTGCTCGGCCCCGGGACACAAAATTATTAATTGCCTCGCCAGACAAAGGCCTTCTGTTTCTGGTAATTCATTATGGCAGCCGATTTTCTTAATCCAGTCACATCTCTCCCGGCTGGGCATCAAATCACCACTCCCCCCTTAATGGCTCGCACTTTCCCCTCTGTGCGACCGAGCAGCCATCCCTCCCCAACCGTCCGATGCAGCATATGTGGCCACTATGGACACTTGGAGCTCTTTGGCTGGCGGCGCCGCTAGGCCCAAAGGTGGCAGTGGCGACCAAAAACCCCCTCCACCACCCCTGACGACTCGCATTCGCCCTCATCGCCCGCCCCACTTCCCAATGAAGCAGAGCGCTCTGCTCTAGCTCCTTCTCCCACACCCACCACCACCACCGCCGTCGCCACCACCACCGTCACCACCACCATGGCCAACTACCCGGTGAACCCAATCCCCTTCCTTCCTGCGGGCTGGTCCATCGAGCCGGGATTGCATGATAGGAAGGTTCGCGCTGACATGGGGGTCAATCCCATCCCCCCTCAACAATAGCTTTCTCGCCATTGCCGAGGCGAGCAGATTCGTCCCGCTGCATCCCAGGGAAGGACTCCGCGACACCATTGAACAGCTGCTGCATGAATCGGGTCTACACACTACTGAGTCTTCAGATCATCCACTTGGCATCGGTGTGTTTGCGTTTGCCAACTCCTTCATCTGGGACATCGCGGTCAACACTACCTTTCATTTGTGCGTCATAATGCTGCTCTGAACATGTGAAACACCACCTATGGACCAGAAGTTTGGTTAATGTACATTGGCTTCCCGGATGACTATCAAACTGATTTTTACCTCCAGCATTCAGTTGATGATTATGGTAGGCTTGTCACCTGGAACAGTCCGAATATTGATCGTAGAGTGGTGCTGATCAAAGTCAGAGTTATTCACATGCGTCTTATCCCCAAAAGTATTGTTGTTCGTCAGCTCGATGGGGATAGGGCTTCCTGGACTGCTTCAGTTTACATCCTAAGGAGTGCGGATTGGAACGCCCATGATCCTGAGGTCCCTACAGCGGATGAGGAACCACCGCCGGCCAATGGCATCCCCCACCCAATGTTCGGAGAAGGCCTCACGACAGAGCAACTTTATCAATAGTAGCTTCAGAACTGGCTTCTGCAGAATGGCGTTGGGAATGATTAGGCTGCACACAATGCCGCTCAGCAGGATGATCCTCAGCTAGCTCAGTGGGATGCTTGGCTAGAGCCACCAGTGGCCCAAATGCCTGTGGCTTTGGTTAACTTTCAGTCTTGGCTAGCAGCCCAAGGTCTCATGGTGCAAGATGGTATCTTACCTGAAGATAATGTGACTGACAGCCTCAATTCTGCTTGGAATGACTCTAGCTCCACTGCCAGCATGCAGGGCTCCACTCCTGCCCATGATCTCCATGTTAGCACCTTATTTGTGGCCCCTCCTGTGAGGCAAAACATTATTAATGTGGATGTTGCCATTTCTGCTATGACCTTACAAGTGAGTATCTCTGTCCAAGGCAATGAGCTAACCAATGTGTTAGTCAATGATCTAGTGCCACACAATATGTTTACTGCTTATCTCTCAAGCTCCATTTTGAGTGTTGTGTTAGCTTATGGGCCTTGGAGCTCAGGTTATGGAATGCCGCCCTTGGATATGCAGGTTGCAGCTCCTAATACAAGTTTCCAAGTCTCCAGTGATGAGACTGTGGTAGTGGTTTGCTTCTCATCCCGCATTCTGAACCAATCGCCTATGCCACCCTCAGTCCAAATTACTGAAATTCTGAATGAGGAATCTGTTCCTGGGGCTTTACATGATAGCTCCCCTGAGCCTGCTGATACAACGAGAATGATTCGAACCTCTGCTCCCTTGGGTGAGGAAGACATCTCTATTCTCAATGAGGAGGTTTCCCTCTTGGTGCCAACTGCAATTTTGAACAATGGGCCTCAACATGTTCTGATGGAGCCCATGGTGGACTCATCTGATTTGGGCTTGGCCCAGGTGTTATCTGAAGCCCCGGGCCCCTCACCTGCTCGTACTCATCGCTCCAAGTACCAGGTTCCTCTGGTGACCACTGAGGTGCATCGCAGCACCAGGTCCACTCGCTATGATGGTTTCAGAGTGCCACAAATCACTGAGGTCCAAGCACCTTCCTCCAAAGTTAAGCAACGAGTGGTTCCATCTGCTGTCCCGAGCTCTTCTGCACTTGTGTTGGATCCTCCGCCACCGCCTACCCCTCTTCGTCTCATGCAGGATATTGGCATCAATCACTACGCTGTCCCCCCTCAAGAGCTCACTGAGGCTGCTTTGCTGGCATCTGAAGCTTCTGAAGATAAACGCATGAGCCTGGAGGAGGGGTCTTCCTCCTCAGAGTAATTGTGCCTTTATCCAGTACCACTTTTGCATAACTGGAACGTTCTGTGTTGGAATGTTTGTGGGTTAAACTCTGATAAAAAAAACTTCTAGCCCTGTCTAATGCAATCTCTGTTAGTGGTTGTGCTATCATCTTTCTGCAGGCAACCAAGAAACCTGTTATCGACCTTGCTTTTATAAAAAACTTGTTACCCTAAGAGATTTGATAAATTTGCTTATGTTTCATCACGGGGTGCCTCGGGCGGCCTGCTCACGGTCTGGAATAGTTCTGTATTTTCGGGTGATGTAATTGTCTCGGAGGATTTTGCATTGGCCATCCAGTTCACTAGTACCCTTTCGGCACAATCTTGGACACTATAATATCTACGGTCCGTGTACGGGTATTGCTCGTGACACTTTCACTCAGTGGCTATATGATCAGTACATTCATGCAGACGATGATTGCTTGTTTCTTGGAGATTTCAATTACATCCGTGGCCCTGAGAACCGCAATAAGCCTAGGGGAGATTTCAATGACATGTCCACCTTCAATGACATCATCCGCAAACACAACCTAATTGAACTACCAATTAAGGGAAGATTATATACCTGGAGCAACATGCAACAAGACCCGCTGCTTGAACAACTCAATTGGTTTTTTACCTCTCTCCACTGGACACATGTATACCCCAACACCCTAGTTAAACATCTCTGCAAACCGGTTTTGGATCACACCCTATGTGTAGTGACCATTGAGATAAAAATTCCACGTGCTAAACTCTTCAGATTTGAATCCTACTGGCTACTACACCCTGGTTTCATGGAGGTGGTCAAGAAGGTGTGGGATCGACCTGTCAGTTCGGGTAACGCGGCAACTGTCCTCTGCCGCAAGTTTAAGCTTTTAAGACATGAATTAAAAGCCTGGAGCAAGCATATCTCTCGGTTATCGGTGGCAATTGAAAATTCCAATAAAACCCTGGCTGACTTGGATGCTCTTGAGAACCTTCGACCGCTTACAACCCCTGAGAGTAACTTCCGCAAGATCATAAAAAATCATCTCCTAAGACTACTAGATTACCAGAAACAATATTGGAAAAAGCGTTGCACTATACGTTGGGTCAAATTTGGCAATGAGAACACAAAGTTCTTCCAGGCCGTTGCAATGGAAAGATATAGAAAGAACAACATTGTGAACCTCCAAACCCCTGATGGTCTCTCGGTGGAAGACCACACTGGTAAAGAAGCTCTTCTCTTCTAGGCATACACTGAAAGACTTGGCAGTTCCAACCCGATGCAGATGATATTTGATCTACCAAACCTGATGCTTCCGACTGAGAATCTCGACCATCTCACACTGCCCTTCACCAATGAGGAAATTGACTCAGTTGTCAAAGAAATGCCGGCTAATCGAGCACCTGGCCTGGATGGTTTTAGTGGTCTCTTCCTCAAAGCTTGTTGGCCAATTATCAAGGAGGACTTTTACACCCTATGTGCTCAATTTCATGCAGGCAATCTTAACCTACAAAGCATCAATGATGGTCTAATCACTCTTTTCCCGAAAAATGTGTCTCCTTCCATAGTCAATGATTACCATCCTATTGCACTACTTAACAGTTGCCTCAAACTCATTACAAATCTCCTTGCTAACCGACTCCCAAAAGTCATTTTGAAAATTATACACCGCAACCAATACGATTTCATCCATGGGAGATCAATTCAAGACTGCCTTGCATGGACGTTCCAATATATCCACCAATGTCAGGATTCTAAACGACAAATAGTGCTCCTAAAGTTGGACTTTGCTAAAGCTTTCGATACAATTGAGCATGAACCAATGATCAACATCATGAAACACATAGGATTCAATGATAAATGGTTGTCCTGGATTAAATCAATATTCTCTTCAGGAAGATCCTCCATTCTTCTGATTGGGGTACTGGGCCGCCAATTCCATTGCCGCCATGGTGTCCGATAGGGCTATCCCCTCTCACCCCTCATTTTTGTCCTTGTAGCTGACCTCCTCCAATCGGCTATCAATGATGCCTATAGGAGAGGCTTGATACACCTCCCCTTTCCTTGCAATGGTCAAATGGACTACCCGATCGTCCAGTACGCGGATGACACGCTCCTGCTCATGCCTGCCTATCCTCGTCAAGCCAAGATCATTAAAGGTATCCTCACGGATTATGCCCAATCCATTGGTCTCAAGATCAACTTCCACAAATCAACACTCATTCCAATCAACTTGGAGGCTAAACTTGCTGCCAACATCGCGGCCATCTTTGGATGCTCAATTGGCTCTATGCCATTTACCTATCTTGGCCTCCCTCTGGGCACTTCCCGCTCCACAATCCAAGATATCATGCTGCTCGTCAGCTCTGCCGAATGGAATCTATCTTCAACGCTATCCCTCATGTCCGATGCTGGGAAACTGACCTTACTCAACTCCACAGTCACTTCCCTACTCATATACGCCATGTGTAGGCTCAAGTTTCCACCAAAATTGATTGAAATGCTGGACAAGATCAGAAGAAGATGTCACTGGATCAAGAAAACTGACCAAGGAGACAAATGCAACTCTTTCGCATCATGGGAGATGGTATGCAAACCAAAAAATAAGGGAGGCCTCAGCGTCATCAACCTCAAGATTCAAAATGAAGCTCTACTTATGAATTTTTTACACAAATTCTACAACAAGCTGGATATTCCTTGGGTGCAACTCACTTGGGACACTTACTATGGACAGAAAATCCACCATGCTACTGATCCTGTTGGATCATTCTAGTGGCGTGATGTGCTCAAGCTCTCTCGTAACTACAGAGGGGTCTCCCGTGTCAATATCGTCTATGGAACCACGACTCTTTTTTGGAATGATTTATGGTCAGATCAACTACTCCAGGACTCACACCCACGTGCTTTCTCCCATGCCAGTAACGAGGATGTCTCCGTCAAGGATTTCTTGGGGATCACGTCTCTTGGGGAGGCAATTCATCTCCCGCTGTCCCCACAAGCCCATGCAGATGTCAGGCACATGTAGATGATCGCCGCATCCTTTCAGCCCATGACAGCTACCTCGGAGGTGTGGCATTATGTGTGGGGCAAAACGATTTTCAAATCCACCGACTACTATTGTTTTTTCTTCAGGGAGATTCAATCGCACCAAGTCTTTGTATGGCTCTGGAAATCAAAGTGCACAATGAAACTAAAGGTTTTTGCATGACTGCTATTCAATGCTAGGCTCAACACTCGGAATATGCTCAAAAGGCGACACTACAACATAGGAGATGATCATAACTGCATCCTCTGTGGGCTCAACATTGAAGAGACGGTGGAGCATATGATTTTCACTTGCTCCTTCAGCAAACAATGCTAGAAGGTTCTGAGCATAAACTGGGATCCGTTCCCTGGACGTCTACAAGCCATCGAAGACCAGAAAAATGGCCACCCCTCGCCGATGTTCTTAGAGAAATTCACTATGGCGGCCTGGAGCCTTTGGAAGGAAAGGAATAATAAACACTTTAGGTCAATTGATCCTTCCGTACGGTCTTGGCTTGACAAGTTCAAAAGAGATTTCGAGCTCCTTCAGCACAGGGTCAAAGAGGCACATAGGCCTTTTGTGCTCAACTTTGTACACTCTTTACACTAGCCCCTTGTTTCTTTAGATCCCCCAACTGCCTCAAAGTGTTTAGGTCCCCTCTACCCCCCTCTTCACCATGTAAATATTTCCTTTGTATAGTGGTACCATTTTTTATTAATACATATTCACAGTAGGAGCCTTTCCTACTGTTCTCGGTCAAAAATATATATATACCGTACAGAAAGTTTATTGCCAAACCATGATAACGAGAGCGCACAACCACTAGGAAGATCATAGTGTAGATAAAAGGGGCACACCATAACCATCATAAATAAATCGGGAAAGCAGAACTGGCTGGAAAATACGGGGTTGTATTGATGCTACTAATTCAAAGCCTATCAATCATCTACAGGCTAGCTCTATTCATCTGAAGACGCACTGTTGTCACTATCAATCTAGTCTATCAAAGACCGACAGCTCCCACCATTTCCTGGATATTATGGCAGACCAGCTCGAAGTGCCGAAATCATCTAGCAGAAGTAGCCCAATAGAGCTATCAACTGTAGATGTCCCTGCTCCCCTTCCTGACAAGGAACATACTGTAGTTACTAAAGAAGAACAGAAGAGGAACATGTTAAAGAATAGAAGGGAAGCATATTATTAAGATTCTGCTTCTTTCTATACAATGTTGGTTGCCCACCCATGATGAATCTGAGCACCCAAAAAAATGCAATTCCATGATGTCTCTCTATATGTGGCCCCATGCATTTGGAAACTCAAGTGGGAGCATTAGCTGACCAATTAAATGTGTGTCTGTTAACTAATGCCAGTTCATATCACATTCGTATTTGAAGAAGTAAGCTTTCGATGTATGATTGGTGTGTTGTTTAGCTTCAAGAGTGGACTGCTGCTATTACGACACATAGCACCTACACAGATCATAGTGTAGATATAATAGGAAAACCCTAAGCATCACAAGTAAAATCAGGAAAGTGGAACTTGCTAGAAAATATGGGCTAGTATTGCCGGTGCGACTAGAAAGCACTACAAAAAGCCACTTCCGTGATGATACGTGTTTGTCACAGTAGGTCACATTTTCTATCATGCATGTACATCCATGACGATTTTATGACAGAATCAACATAGTCATACCTGTGCTGTCATAGAAGTGTTCCATGACAATACCAAAATTATCATCACGGAAGGGTCCACTTCCATGAAGATAAATGGCGCGTCATGGAAGTGTTTTCGTCAAGGGTAACCGACACGTGGCATCCATCGTAATGGTTCGCCGTTAAGCTATCTGGTTCCGGTTTGGATCTGATAACCTGTTAACAACCTAGACCAATGGGGATTTTTGACGTGTAAAATTCTGATTCACCGGAGGATCCATGTGTCAGCTCAGTGTTGGGACAGATGTCATCCAGCGAATGGACGGGACGCGCCTATGATACGTCGACACATGGCTCGGCCCAACAGTGGCCCATTCAGGTCAAATGGCCAGCCCGTTTGACTTGGTCAAAAGGTTGCGGCCCGGCCCACAGAAAGCCTGTTAACGGCCTGTTCGCATATACCCCATTTACAGCCCGCTAACTCATGGCCCGTTATGGCCTATCCGAATTAGGCCCTGTAGCGTCATCTAGGCCATCCAATATGATTCTAGCCCATTGTAACTTCCGGCCCATGTATGGCCCATGATGTCATTCGGCCCATATGAGGCCCTTTGTAACTCTTGGACCATTAACGTCCTGTGGTGAAACTAGCCCCTAATTTACGGCGCATCGCTTATACCCATTAACGGCCCATTATTCCATTTGGCTGTATCCAGCCCGTGTTATCTTTCGGCCTTCTAAGGGCCCATTTATTCTTGGGCTCATTTCCAGCATTCGATTACTTACAGTCCGTTACTGGCCTCTTCCGCTTGTGGGCCAAATTCAACCCGTGGTTACAGTCGGCCCGTTTGTGGCCCGTTAATCCGTTGGGCTATTTTCTTAGCATCATCAAATACGGCCCATTAATGACCCGTTATGCCTGTCGATAGAATTAAGCCCGTTATATATATCGACCTATTAACAGCCCATTATGGTCGGGCCATAAACAGACGATTTCTACTCTAGCCCATTTGCGGCCCATATTGCAGTCCGTTATTAGTCCATGAATAGTACGGCCCATGTTTGGCCAATCGATCATACGACCAATAGAATGTCCATCGATTCTATGGCCCGTAGAAGGCCCATGGATCCTACGGCCCGTAGGAGGCCAATGGATCCTACGGCCCGTAGGAGGCCCATGGTCACTACAGTAGGTAGCAGGACCATGGTTACAATGATCCGTATGTTGCCCATGGTAATTGTGGCCTAGTTTAAAAAATTATTTTATTGTTGCCATTACCAAACCGCGGAAAAAGAACTGCAGTGACTACAACCAAACAAATAAACAAGACAATAAGGAAATAAATAAGCAAGCAACTTACGCTAGGCTATTACGACTATTACACATATTACATCCACTGGGCATCAAAGTTTGCCACCAATGCAAATATAGGGAACAAGGCAGACATACACTGGGCGTCTAAATTGGCCACCAGTGCAAATAAACATGGCCACAAAACAAGTCCATAACTGAAACAACTTCGCAAGAGCTCAAGAAACATTATCCTGGGTATCCACCATGCTGGCAATAAGCTTAGCAAGCTTATTAGCTCTCTCCTGTTTGGTGCTAAAATACTCCAACGCTTGATGTTGCACGAGAAAGTATGCATCTGAATTCTCTAGGGACTTCCTCAGTCCTTCGGCTTCTTGTCACAGCACAGCTAATCGATGTCTTTCAGCTTGTAGTTGAGACTCAAGAAACCAAACTGATTCAGACAGTGAGTTCGAAGAGCTTGTGCCAGCGGTAGTGGCCAGTAACTCGAATACTACATCAAGACAGGACTTTGGGGTTGTCTCACTATCTTCAAGATAGTTTTACTTAGCTATTTTATCAGCTTTGTTAGAGACCAACAAGGATGTCTCACTATCCTAAATCTTATCTGCATTACTTCTTTTACCATTGCTTAATAAGGTACTCTTCCCCAATATTCTGTTAGCATTCTAAAAGAAGAAACAAGCAGACACATAACAGGTTCAGCATGTAGTATATGAAACTCATTTCGGTGAACCAGTTTAGTAGTAAGGTGGACAGGATTAAACTACCAAGTCTTCTATTGCGAAGTAGTACATGATAAAAGCATCAAACAAACAAATATCTATGTGTTGTGGTCACTGCATTGTCTTGCCAAATCAAAATAGAGACACGGTTCAAATCATATTAGTTCAAGACAAGCGGCATTGAAAGAATACAAGTGTGGGAAACTACACGGCACAACAAGATTTCAGATGGGTACCACGGGTATACATGTACAACAACACTAGTGGCTCTGTTGTGATGCTAGTAATGTGCATGATATGAGAAGTCAACTGTATACACAATTGAAATTGAAATCAATAGAGCAATTTAGAAGACCAAACCAGTTAAAGAAACATGCTTAAACATACCTGTTATGCCATTGGAGTTTCGATTGGATACTTCAATTTAAAAATAGGTTTGTATAAGTAAATGTAGTGATACAAGAGCAAAGTAGTATGCACCATATATCAATGGAATCTTAAATGAGAACAATTGTTCTTTAGGTTTAAGCACTTGTTTTACACGAACAGAGTACATTAAGACGCAGGCATATAGTACTTCAAAATAAAAAATGATCTCATAGACCTTACCACATTCTTGCCTTGGGCCCAATACAGAACAAGGTGTTCCCAGTCATCGTCCCGTAAATGTGTCTTAGGAGAAAGTAAGGGAATTTGATGAGTTTCCTTGCGAGTGAAGTATGTTTTCTTCAGGTAATTCTGATACTGCCACAAAGCATTCTTGAAGATAGCAGAGGTATTAGCACAAGTTACCTCATCCTGAGTTTCCAAATCGGTCCTTCTCTATAGAGAAAAATGGGAACATTTGCTGTATTATAACCAACATGGAGGTAGAATGTATGGGACAAAGCAAAGTAATTGCATGAATAACATTACTTACACATAACTCATGGATGGACACCTGCAACTGGCTTTTTCCTTCATCTTCAGTATAATATTTCCATGATGGGAGATACGCACATAGTATTTAACAACATCAAATGCGATAGATGCTAAACTGTGAATGGCTGGTTATGCTTCGTCCACAGGAATAGGTGTACTAACTGGTGGAGTTGGGGTTCACCGTGGTAGCCCTGGCGCTTTGGGCACTGGAGCTGCCTTACTAACTGTTGTTGTTTGGGAGCTTTGTGGTGGAGATGGTGCTGTGTCAACTGGAACTGGATTACTATCTGCCGGGGTTGGGGTTAGATTCGGTGAAGCTAGTTCTCTGTCCATCGGAGTAGGGGTACTATCTGTGAGAGTCTGGGTTATGTGTGGTAGGGCTGGTTCTTGTGCATGTACAACCGGGGTGCTATCTCCACCAAGTGGTAGCACTATTTTATTTGAAGACAATGTTTTTACTCCACTAGATACTGCCATCACCCCCTCCAATTCAAATGGCTGATAAACAAGAAAAGTAGTTGAATGTACAGACCTTGTATGAGAGGCAGATGCAATAGATAGTGTGGAAAAAAGAGGGCATGAAATAGTTCACACATATATATTGTTTAACTAAAAAGGATAGCATGACATAATTTCACATATATGATGTCTATCTAAACTGGATAGCATAGCATGACATAATTCAGAGTTATGATGACTAACTAAACAAGATGGCATGAGATAATTATATGATGTCTTTAGTAAACAGGTTTGCATGACATAATTCACATGCATGTTATCTAAGTAATCAGGATCGCATGATATAATTCACATATGTGATTTATATACTAAGAAGATGGCATTCGCATATATGATGTCTGAACTAAGAACATGGTGTTGAATATTGTGTATATGATGTCTAAACTATGCAATGCAAGATACCATATGCATGATATGAGCAGTATAATCGTGCCAAGTTAGAGCATACACCTCAGGGGGTAAATAGGAGTGGTCAGCTCCGTCTGAATCCGCCTCTGAACAGATATCTTCCTCTGGATTACAATCTGGAGGAGGGGGGAGGGTTTGCCATTGCACCTACCATGGATCAATGTCTGCAAAACATTGTATTGCCGCGCAAAACTCTTCTCTTTTTCTCTACATGTTCAGCATGACTGTGTACAATATCTGACATGCATACGAAAAAAAATTAGTGAGATTATGTAAGGAGAGCATGCAGAAATCTAGAGTGATGGTAACAATCAGTAGATAGATCCAAAAACAATGATAGCAGGCTGATGATAGCTTTAATTTAATAAAAAGACAGATGATGATCGCTTTATTGTTTGTTCCCACCCAAGATGAACATACTATTTGTTTCCCACCCAAGATGAACAACACATACATACCCTAGGCGAACCAGATAATAGACAGAGATACTATTCATTACTGCCTCGATATGTGCCGCACAAGCATTTTAAAACTCAAGTTTGAAAATTAATTTGGACCTGACTTGGATTCTAAGAGGTGAACAGGATGATAAAGTAGCAGGTAATATTAAGCAATGCATAACATAAGCAAAAACAAAAGAGTGCGACCTCTCTTGCGGACATGTGTACTCCTCGGGTTCATCTGCTGAGTCAATGATGGTGATGCAGTTGCGGTGGGTGCCGGAAGCAGGGAAGGAGATCTGAGGCACCGAAAGATGGTCAAGAGTCATGATGTCTGGTAGGGTGGATGCTTCTGTCGATGGAGCAACTCAGGTGAGGTGGACGACATCGCGACAGGAACATGACAAACCACACAAAGTTTTCTTCGACATCTGTAACTGAAGTAATTCTGTAAGGGCTCCTTTGGCTTGCAGGATTCTAAAAATGCAGGGATAGGAAAAATACAGGAATAGGATAGGAATGCACGTGGGAACACAGAGCATTTGTAAACACATGATTTATGTCAACTTGGGTGTTTGGTTCACAAGAATTGGAAGAATAGAGGAATGCAAATAAACATGGCCAAATTAAAGTGAAACCATATGAAAATGTGTACAATTAGAATGTTATTCTGCCACTAATGCACTTAGCCTTGTTTTCAAGCATAGGATTTTGAAAACTAGGTCCAGGTGGATGTTTTGCTCCATTCCTTTCAACCAAATGCATGAATAATTGAATAGTAGAGTACCATTGGAAAATTTCCTATTGTTATGTTTTTCCTTCACTTTTTCCTTTGAACCAAAATAGCCCTAATGGACCGACATGAATGTAGAGTAGTAAGTGATGCCACAAGTGTACAACCTCTTTGGCGTAGTCGTGTCGAACTCAACATCATTGTGTTGGTCGCTGAAGAAGTTGCAGCAGAGGTGGATGTCGGAGGTGTGGAGGAAGATCTGAGGCGTCTGTAGACGACGTCTAGAGTACTGCTCTATTGTGATGGATGGTTCCGTCGATGGAGTAGCTCCGGCGAGCCGTAAGCTGTCGAGGCTGAAACAGTACAAGACAGACATCGTTAACCTCAAGTGGGATTCTAATACCATCTCCAATAGATGATGTAAAATACATTACCAAAAGTGGTAGATATAAAATTTACATCACCAAAAAACACCTGACTACAACAGGTGAGGTAAAAACTATTGACTATGAACTTAACTGTCGAAACTGAAATTTACTGTGGAATCTGAATGTTACTGTCGAAACTAAACGCACTGGTAGCAGAGAAGCACTAGTTTAGACCGCTCGAGCACTAGTAGTAGAGAAACAGTGATCTTATTCAGCACGCGATCAATAGGGAACACAGTAGCAGATAGCAGCCGGAGCAGCAGCGCCTGGAGCAGCAGCGTGAACTAGAGCCAGAGCAGCAACTCGTGTAGCTACAACAGCCCGTGTACCAGCATCAGCAGCGCGAGCAAGAGCAAGAGCAGAGAAACAACATGAGCGAGGGGAAAAGCAGAGCAGCAGTGCGAGCGAGCAAGAGCTGGAGCAACAGCAGCAGCTCCGGCTGGTTTGGCCGCTTCTACCGCGGGAGCCTCGCACTGGGGAGAGCCGCCGTGGAAATGTCGCCGGCGGCGCCGGCATCGAGGTAGCCATGCGTTGGGGGAGCGACATCGAGGATCGGTGGCACTGGGAGGTCGAGTTAAGGAGAAGGTGAGATGTGATGAGTGTACAACCTCTTTGGTGGCACCGAGTAGGCCTCAGCTTCGTCCGAGGAGTCGGTGAGGATCCTGCAGTTCTGGTGGAGTAGGTTAAGGTGGTGCTGTGGGGATGGAGCAGCCGCGTTAGACGAGGCGATCGTCGGAGCAGCTCCTTGGAGGTGGAGGACGGGGCGGCTGAACCGGCGGGACGACAAGATCGACGACGGATCTTCATCCAGGGCGGTGGATGAGGGACGTCGAGCTGCTGCGGTGGACGACATCGTCGGGGAAGAGGCTCCGGCTGGGCAGCAGTGGGATGGCGAACGGAGTAGGGTGGGGTTTCGCGGCTGGAGCAGAGAGTTTATGGCGGCCTGGGTTTTCGAATGGCGAAAAGTGTAGGGTGTGTTACAAAAGTACCCCCCACCGATTTGAATTAGCGGCCCTTTCGGCTCAGGGTTAGAAGTGGGATTTCGCGTGTCGGGATTTGGCAGCTGGAGGGAGTTTTCGCGCACGTTGTAATTTTGGGATAGCAAGGCGCGGGTTGTGAATGCGCGAGTTTTCGGAGCACAGAGAGACAAAGCGATATCTGAATTTTCGGGATAACAAGGCGTGGGTTGAAATTTGGGGACAAGCCTAACATGTAATAATGTACTACGTACTAAATCATTCACACTTCCCTCAATGAAAAAACCAAAAAAAAAACTATTCACACCACACAAAGAGAGAGTCTTTTCCCGTTTTACTGTACAAATGTTATTCAAAACTGTGAATCCATGTTATGTCCAATTAAATTTTTTCGCTAGTTGTATAATGAATGTAACCTACTCATACGGACATTTTAGTGCATTCCAAATGTATATACTACCGTTGCAATTCGAACTAAATTTGAATTCATTTCTCTATTTTAATAAGAATCTACAATCATGATTGTTGCCAAGTTAAACCATCATTTGTATATTATCTTAACAACACACTACATGATTACTATAGAGTTAGATATGAACTATGTGTACTATATGAACTCGAATTCAAAATTTTGAATACACTTGATGTTGATTCCAAATAATAGTACATTTGATGTACTAGCTAGATCTTCATAATCTAAACCATGTTTCATATGTACACTGTGTTTATCACACAAAGTATAGTGCCCCGCCCCCTACATTATGACAAGTATTTAGCCCTGAGCTGCAAAAGCCACACATTATCACAAATTTAAATAAATGTTATATATATTATATGTAGTTTAACATGTTCATAACCACACCATGCGTATCACCATTGTATTCATGCATGCGTCGGTTTAAAACACTATGATCTCTTGTTCAAATATCCGAATCCACTTTTATAATGAATTATGATCTCTGTTCGTCTTTTACACCCACACAATCCTCTTCTTTCATAGCTAGCGCTAACTTTCTCTCGTGCATGCACATGCCCGCCTCCCTCTCACCCTCCCTCAGCATTATCTCCATCACGCACATTCGTTATTTCTCTTTAGGTCGTTTACCCACGGTGTGTGTAGGCCCCCCAGCTCCTATTTTTCGGCACACACTAATCGATATAGCTCTCTAGCCAGGTGTGCCTACCACAAACACAAGCTTTCACTCTTCTCTTCTCACCGTCCATGCCCCCCTCTGTCTAACACGGTTCCACGCACGTGCACACTCCCGCCCCTCTTTTCATCGATCTCATACTCGCACACTCCTTCCCCCTTGATATAGTACGCCTCTCGCACCACCTCCTAGCCACATCCCTCTCTCTCTCTATCCATCTCTCCGGGCCTTATTTGCTTCTAACACATGCATGCATGTATACCGATCGATCTCCCTACATATAGCTAGGTCGACCATAACTCTTTTTCCCCACGCATCAATCGACGTACCTCACAAGTTATGTCTCTCCCTTTCTCCGACACACGACGATTAATCTTCCTATGTAGCTATGTCTGCTTACCACAACCATATCGTCCCCCCTCATCATCCGTGCATGCCTCCCGACCCGTCTCTCACACGCACGTGCATAGACAGTCAGACATCCCCTCTCTTATTGATATTGCACTCATACCCTCCGTTTGTCTAGTAGGCCTCTCCCACCATTTGTGAGAAGCAACTCCACTACCAACCCTCCAACACTCTTGCTCTGTCTCTCTCCCAACCCTATTCCTCTCCTACACATATGCATGGATGTCGATCGATCTCCCTCAATACATAGCTAGGTCTCTCTCCTTCTCCACACATATACCAGTTGTTCTACCTCTATAGTTAGGTCTCTGCCCCCCCCCCCCACACACACCGATAGTCGAACACTATAGGTAGGTATCCATGCCACAGAGACAAATTGCACCACTTCCCTCTCATGTTCTAGTAGGCCAGCCGCCCTATATCTTTGACGTGGGCACACACACAAATTTGATGACACTCTTTATTGATCGCGCGCACACACACTTCATCCCTCACTTCGATTCTATGGATATCTCATACCGATGATCCCTCCACTCTCTTCTCGTGGATCTCCCCCTCTATATATGATATATCCAGGCCTCTATTTCACACGCATTGCATATGTTACATTTTTTGTTTGAGATATCATCGACACATATTCCCTGTCTATCTCTCACGCACCCCCCAAAAAAACACTCACAAACCCATGCACCATCTCTCTCTAGGTTTGTATCTCTCTCACACACACCCACATAGGTGGTGTACGTAGACGAAGAGAATAGGTGCACATACTCATGCTTCGTTCCCAGCCACACCCGTGCGGGTACACGGTGGAGCTCATTTCTATACGAAATGGCAACCCACGTGCTAATTTGAGAGCGTGTAGTGTTTTTTACTTACGGAGGTCGTGTACCACGCGTACACGGAACAAAGTTCGACTTGACGAGTTAGTTTTAAATAAAGTTATATTCCTCAATGGCATGTACAGAATATAAAATGATGTTATCTTTGTCCCTCTTCACACTATCTCACACAATGCGGCGGTGGCCTCTCTCTCTCACCGTTGGTCACTGATCCGGCCGCGTCCCATCCGCCGGCAGAAAGGGAGGAAGTGCATCATTCGACGGCATCGAGGCAGCATGTCCTGATCTGCGATACCCGCCATTCTCTCTGACCAAGCTCCAGAGCGGTAGGGCCTTCGCCACTTGCTCGCTGCCGTAGTATGGGCAGATCCCGGCCGCCAGCACCCTCCTAGTTACATCCCAACGACCCTTAGGTACAGGTTCCTCCGGCCTTGCTCCACTACGCATCTTCCCACGTTGCTGCATGTGGAAAATCCTGCATGTGGATCTTCCCTAGTTCTTTGCCCAAAACGTAGCTCGGCCAGCGTACTTTACATGTTGCAATCTCGTCCTCACACCATTTTAGATAAACAACCGTGCTGCTATCTTCCCTTAGGACAAGGAATATGCTTCTTTTTTGTCGGCGTATGTGTCATCAACTGTTATTGGCTAGTAATTGTTTCCTTTCTACCTCTTTTTGCAAACAGGGCTATCCATTTCACCTCGTTGCTATTGCGACCTTTTGGTGAACTGCACAAAGCACTTTTTTCTTAAGACTGTTTTGTGTAGTTTTGCTGAAATGTCACATGGGCAATGTTTCTACATTTCAGTGGGACTGCACAAAGGGAGATTGGTTTTGCTCTATCCTCCTCATCCAACTCCGAGCCTAATCTTCTCCAACGATTTTCTTTATCTTCTCCAACTAGTTAGCCTTAAGAGAGACCGCAAAGGTGACCGGCCTCTATTTGTGTGTTTATTGTTTCATCAATAGTCCTCTATTATTGTAATCACACTTACTCAATATCTTTGGAACAGGGACGCTCAGCTCTATTTTAGTGGAACTACACAAAATGATCGGAATGTTCCATGCTCCTGACTGCTACTTTTTCCCAACATGTCATGTTGATTTAGACAGAGCTGCGGGAAAGTTGCTGCCAATGAAAGCATGGATCAATTTTAATGTTTTCGTTATAACACCATATCACAACTTTGTCTTCAGTTGTGATGTAAATATTAGCTCTAATCTACTAATCACTGAGATGCATTAGCAAGGAAGTTAGTTTTTAAATTTTTTTGTGAATGAGCATGGATGTTAGTTTCCTTTCTATTTGATTGATGTTGTAACGAGACAACCTTCCAGCTGGCAAGACACATGAAACAAAAGCTGAAAGCTTCAGAGCATTGTGCAATTTCATATTGCTGGAATATTATGTGTACCTCAATTATGTAAACAAATGCTGGAAGCTTGATAGCATTGCCAGAAGCCATTCAGCATCCGGATCCATGTGCCATGCATCAAGTTAGAGTGCACAACCACATGGGAGACTCAGCCCGGTCATTGCACCGCACTAATAGTGAGTAATGAGCAGTCAAATCATAAGCCCCACCTTTCCCACACTAAGTTGCTCAGACGAAGCAACCATCAATACACTCTTCTTTGAATCCGCTCATACTAGTATGAAGGTGCAAAACCAAGTGCGCATATGGCCTATCGGTCAACGCGCTTCCTCTTGGCATATCACTGACATGTGGGACTGGAGTGTGAGCAAACCGATCTCAATTAACGGCCAAATGGCCACCCCGCCGCTCCTTGAGAGAGACGAGGAGCGAGAACATAGACGGGCTAGGTGTCGCACGGAGGCCAAGAAATATTAGAGCATGGTTGTTCGATGTCATCATTACATGTTCGATGTTTTTGAGTAGTACCACTTCATTGGGCTGCTGTTTTCCACACTTCTTTGGAATAGATGTGTACTTTATCATAGATTAAAATAAAATAAGAGTGCATACGCTCCACCATGCGGTTCCTAGTACATGTATACTAGCAGTCCTACTACTCATACTACTAAACCTTGCGCTTGGCTCTTCGCCTCTTCGGTAAGTCGAATAATGATGGTACTACAGTGTATGCCTCTGGCAATCTGACACCAAATTAATCGCTGCACGTCCACCGCCTGGGCAAGGGATAGGTTGCACTAGTCAAAAGCTTCTCCTCATCATGCGAGCCACCGCGCTTGTGGTAGACTGATATGGCGTAGTATAATAAGCAAGATTCACCTCATCCTGCAAGCTTCTCCTCATTCTGCGAGTTGACGGGCCACAACAAAGTAGTGCTAGTCCGTACTGCCTCCTTTCCGGTTAATATGGCTTAATATTTTTTGCGGGTAAATGAGAGAGCTTTATTCATATATAAGCATTCTTAGGACAATCAGCCTAGAGACTGGTCACTAGGAAGCTAGGTGTTTCATCAAGCCATCTCTTGATCACATTCAAATTGCAAGCACGCTTCGCACAAAGATGTGCCGAAAGATTTGTTGACCTGTTTACATGCTGAATAACAAAAGAAGGGAAATTATTACTGTGCTCTCCTATTTCTATGAGGATAGGAGCTAGAATTAAGCAAGAATTGTGGCGAGTGTTCCAGAGTGTCACCAACTCCATGCAATCAACTTCCATTATCACATGCGAGAACCGTCGAAGAGAAGCAAATGTGTTGAAGATTGCTTTATCACAGATTAAAATAAAATAAGAGTGCAGACGGTCCACCATGCAGTTCCTAGTAGTACATGTATAGTAGTACTAGTAGTACATAATACTACTCATAGTACGTACTAGTAAACCTTGCGCTTGGCTCTTCGCCTCTTCGGGAAGTCGAACAATGGTGGTACTACAATGTATGCTTCTGGCAATCTGACACCAAATTAACTGTTGCACGTCCACCACCTGAGCGAGGGAGAGCTTGCATTAGTCAAAAGTTTCTCCTTATCCTGCGAGCCACCGCGCGCAAGCTTCTCCTCGTTCTACAAGTTGATGGGACAGAACAAAGTAATGCTAGTCCATACTGCCTCCTTTCCGGTTAATATGGCTTAATTTGAAATGGGATAAATACACTAGCTGTCACTGTATATTTGTAAAAATACGGTCAGTGGACTTCATAATACGCTCATTGCGATCAATATATACATTTCCCGGTGTTTATACGGTCACTAGCTCAACCCGGCTGAGTATCTGTGTGCATGCACATGTAGGTTGAGCAGTTGAGCGTGAGCGTGTGTGTTCCGTCGTGTGCTCGGGCATGCATGCATTAGGGCGTCACGCGAATTTTTGTGTGCATGTGTACATGTGACTGTTGCATGCATGCATGAGGTTATAGTCCCTCACATTCACATGCTCATATTTCAAAGCTTTGTCAAAACGTTGTATGCAAGGTTTAATCACTAGTTGTTCACGCATGCATTGCCGATATTAGTACGTTGGTAAAGACAATTTCTTGAGGAAAACGAGCCCATGAATTAAGTATTAAGGGGACCAGTAAACCAGGATGGAGGGAGTACTAGTAGTAAACCAGAAGGAGGGAGTAGGTACATAATAATTGGCGCTCAAAGCCTTGCCCAATGGTTCTTGTTACTCCCTCCTTTCCGGTTTCTTAGGCTTAATTTGAAAATCTCTTCAGCCAACACTGGTACAACGAGGTGCTATACAAACGGTTTTTTAACCCCTTTCCATGACGGCGTTCTGAACCGTCGCCAAGTGAGTGACTGTGATAGGGGGGTCCTTCCCACATGACCCAGAAACCGTCGGGGATAAGCCCTCCTGGTACACACGCTCGGCAAAACGAGGTCGTGTGCGACGGGCGAGCGATCAAATACGGTTATACATATAGTTGTGCTAAAAAAATACAATTATACAGGCCAAATCGTTTCTGGTCGTAAGTACATCCCACAAAGTCAGTCCCGGCTAAACGTTTTCGTTCATATGTACATTCCACACAGTCAATCCAAGGAATACATTTCCGTTAGTATGTACATCCCACACAGTTAATCCAAGTAGTACGTTTCCGTTCGTATACATCCCACATAGTCACTCCAAGGTAAACGTTTCCGTTCACAGGTACATCACACACAGTTTTGCCCATTAAATCGTTTGTGATAGCGTCGCCGTTGCACACGATATTAACAATTTTATCATTTGCGTTATTGAATGCATCACACACGGTGCGTAGAAGAAACTGTGTGGCAAAGGCTGTCCATCACACACACTTTTTATGTGCTAAACGTTTGCGCAAGGTGGCCTAATGCAAACGTTTTTCAAGAGGATGTCGTGTGTGATTGTTCATTGATCCAACACGGTTTATTCCTAGAAACTGTGTGCGTTGCCTGAGGTCATCGCCCGCGGTGTTTTCTCAATAATTGTTTGCAATAGAAAAATAGCAGGCTAATTGCCCTATTATTAATAATCCATTTATTAATCTAATTGACATTTCATATTAAGCACACAATATATTTCATTTTCATATTAAGGAAACAGGATTTCATAATTGAAATACATCAGAGTACAACATCATATAGCTTCGGCACTCAGCTACCCCATTACACAACTGCACCAGCACCAAGTTTCACATGCAACATCTATAACCTTTCGAAATTAGCATCATAGACGGTACATATACAGATGGATCTCATCTGGAAAATTGCTGAAGCGGAAGGCCAATATTGAGCCTTCATTGATGTTGAAGGTCTTTGCAACTTTAGGCCAGTGCCTGTCCATCCTTCGTCCTCTTCGGGAACACTTCAATATTGAACCGTGGGTGTTATATGAATACCTTCCTCGCCTCCTGACCATACAGGTGGTTTGAGAGGTAATCATCAATGAACTACTTTGGAAAGGCCTGAAAACAAGGATATGCATAAATATCTTCTCTAGATTTGAACTGGCGCAAAGGAATTAAAAAGACAAGGTATAACAGTTAGTACCATCCTGTAGTGAACTGATGTCTTCTTCATTGTGCAGACAAAGATCT
The DNA here is from genome assembly GCA_011799875.1 of Thinopyrum elongatum. Classification (NCBI taxonomy): domain Eukaryota; kingdom Viridiplantae; phylum Streptophyta; class Magnoliopsida; order Poales; family Poaceae; genus Thinopyrum; species Thinopyrum elongatum. Next base: position 172,595,578 of record CM022298.1, on the reverse strand, counting down.
TGTTGGTTTTTGTCGCTAATTTCTTTATCGTAATAATCTTTCTGAGTTTCTTCACTTGACTGATATTCATGGACAACTCATTTCCACATATGCAAAAAGGGTCAAACAGTGGGTCAAAACCTCTGACAGCAGGACCTACATGTGCAAGACCAAATTGTTAAAAACCTAATATTTAAAAACAAGAAGTGGAAAGGAGTGTTATTAACTACAACAGGCCTAATTTTTAGAAACAAGCAAACTTAGTCATTCAAACTTGTATTGTGCAGGTGTAAGTACACTAGTTATTGGCCCTGTTTGGATCCATGGGTTAGAGTTAGTTTAAGCTAGTTTGGGCTCAAATAGCCCTAAAGTATCCAAACATGATGGCTAGTTTGAGCTAGTTGCGTCAAAACCACCCAAAACAACTATCCCACCCAAGAGGTGCTGATTGGGGCTAGTTCTCCTAGTTCATTTATTGTCAATCTAACAATGTCATCCAAACACCTCTTTGGCTAGAGTTAGTTCAGGGTTAGTCATTGTTGAGTATCATTGTTATTTAGGAAACGTAGGATAGCATAGGATTTATTCTACCTTGACTTGTACTCCAAGATGACCATGTACTCATATATATATGCCCACGAGGCTCAAGAAATACAATCAACTATTCCACCAATCTCTCTCTCCCTTTTAACTGTCATGAGCTAGAAACTGACTCTAACCTCTAGCTAAGTTAGAGTATCTAAACAGTGCCATTGTTAAATCAAATGGAAAGGTGTGTTAAATACTCCCTCCGGTCCTTTTTACTCTGCATATAAGAATTGTCTGAAGTCAAACTTCATAAAGTTTGACCTTATTTATATGAAAAAATATCAACATCTACCATGCTAAAGTTATACAATATGAAAATTTAAGTCATGACACATGTACTGATATTTATTTCATATTGTGAATGTTCATATTTTGTTCTATAAAGTTGGTCAAACTTTACGAGGCTTGACTTTAGACAAATCTTATATGCGAACTAAAAAGATTCGAAGGGAGTACAACATGCTTAACAGCAACCAAATATAGCCATTCATAGAGCTATTGTTAAATTTGGTATTGATGAAATTGAACTGCACAGTTCATACTAGCACATATAGAACATCACACTATTAATAGCTTAAATAACCAAGGCATACTACGAACAACCAAAGATGGCAATTGAAACTGGACATATGCTAACAACAAACAACCGAACAACCATAAACCATAGAAATAAACAAGGCGTAATGCAAACAACCAAATATAGAAATAAATACTGGACAGGTTCTCACTACAAAAGGGGTTCAAGAAAACAAATCATGGGTTTCCTCACTTGTCATAGATTGGCTCCTCCTCGTGGTCGCCGTCGATGAGGTCTGACTTGCCAGCTGAGGATCCCAAGTCAGCGTCGCAGAACGTGTCCTTCAGAAATGACAAAAGGGGCTCCATGGTGATGAAGGATGGCAAATTGTTCATAACGAGCCGCAGGAGATCAGCGGCAGGGCCATCGATAAGATCGACGGCTGTCGAACCCGAAGGGTTGGGGGTGGGCAACTTAAACTGTGACATAACCCGCGTCAAGTCGTCGGTGTCGACGACCTTGATGTCGTAGCCGGTGACCGTGACATGCCAGAATACTCTAGCCCGCTGATTGAAAGGCTCAATGCAGGTCCTGTCATCGTCGTCAGCTTCCTCGGCGGCCACCTCGCTGACATTGGCCGAAGAGGCCGCGGTAAAGCTCTTTTGGGCCATTCACTCCTTGAGCTCCCCGGGAAGCATAGCCGGGCTTAGGCTGCGACGCTCTGGAGTGGGGGAGGGGGTGGGGATGGGGATCTCTGGGAAAGGGGGCATTTCGCAGGCGTCATCTAAGAAACTCAGGGCGGCGAGGGTATGTATATCTGTGGGTAAACTGCACGGGCAGACCGGCGGAGGTTGACGATGGAGGCGGCGCGGCGGCGGCGGTGACTTAGCTAGGTTTGGAGCGAGGGAGGGGTGGTGTGTATGTGTGTGAGCAGGGGATTTGGGGTGAGCGAAGGATTTGGGGTCTGTGTGTGGAGGGGTCCAAGGTGGTGTTTGAGGAAATGCCGCGGGTACTGAAAATTTTACTAGGCAGGAGTAAAATGGCGGGGCTACTAAAACTTTGGATCAAGGGATTGAAGCAGAGTGGGGCGGGAGTAATGAATATCACACACGGTTAAAACATAATAATCATGTGCTATCAAACAGAAAAACACTCCAGTCGAGCAGATATTTTTGAGATTGCAAGGGATGCAGGCGGGAGTAAAATGCCGGGGCTACTGAAAATTTGGATCTACTGATTAAAGCAGAGTGGGAGTAACAGACATTGCACACAGTCCAGACATACTAATCGTGTGCTATCAAATAGAAAAACCATCTACGCGTGTAGATATTTTTGAGATTGCGAGGGAGTAGATATTTTTGAGAGGGGGAGGGAAGCCTTGTGGATCCCAATATAATGTGATCATGTGGGTGACAGGGGCAGGGGCTCGGCACACGGGTAGCCCTAGGGAACCGTGCCTGTTTCGTACCTGATCACAGACGGTTGCTGCGTCCGACTAGTCTACTGTTTATAAATTTGGCCAAAAAACGTGGGAAAGGGTCAGAACACGAACGCACTTGCATGAAAAGGGTGGTTTGATGTTCAAATACCCAATGCACAACTTTGATGTGGCACCTGTCGTACAAAGCGCACGCTATTATTGCTAGCCCCCCCACCCCCACCCCCCCCCCACCCCCCCACAAACACACACACTTCATGTTGCCGGGAGGGGAATTCTAGCTATGAACACATGCCCCCAAATAGCTAGGTCTGACATCTCACCCTACCATAACACAAAACCGAATGGAGTACATCATGGTCAACCCCCTCCCCCCTTTGCTTCCGATCAAATGTGGACTGTGTGCGGGCCCACAGATGTGTTCTTCTGGCATTAGATGCGTGAGACCACATACAAACCACACCTGTGGGTGGCCCGATGTGTGTGTGTGTGTGTGTGAAAACGATGTGGTATGATATTTAAATAACCAAATCACAAATTTGATGTGGCACATGTGCATCGCAAATTAACCGGACATCCCCGACCCCACGGAGGTTCATCTAGTACGAAGTAGTACTGTGCCCCCCCCCCACACACTTTGAGTTGGTGGGAGGGGGCATCTCACCAAGGCGTATTGTAAGACTGACCAAGAAGAATCACCACCTTGGTCGTATAAGCTCTCTTGTTTGTTGGGTCAAAGTCATGCATTGACGTTCCACACGCGGCCCCACAAAATAGGCTAGCTTGTCGCCGATAACCAAGTGAGGGAGTGCCTGAAGGCAACCACTGCGTGCATGTGGCCCAAACATAAAGTGTCATGTGGTGTTTGAATATACCCAATGCACAACTTTGATGTGGCAGTGTGCTTTTGGAACCGGAAAGTCCCCAGACGGAGTGAGGGTTCACGACGCGTGTATACTATATATATAGGGATTCATGTGTATGCGAGCCCTCGAACTTAGGTCTCGAATCTCACCATGATCGACGTACGACTATATGGTAACGCGAACCAAGAGAAGAAGAATCCACCCTGGTAACCTCTCTCGCGTTGTTGGTCGAAGTGATGGACGTCCACGCGGGCCCACGAATATATAGGCCGTCGATGATAACGAAGCGAGGGAGAGTGTCCAAAGACAACCATTGCATGTATGTGCCCCAAACATATGTATGGACATGTGTGATGCATGCATATATGTTTGAGTACCAAAGTCACAACATTTTGATGTGGCGCATGCATGCGTCAAAAATCGCACAGTCCCCACAAAGATCTGGTTCATGACGCGTCGCGTGCTCGCCCCCCCCCCCCCAACTTCGACCCAGTGGGAGGGATTCGTGTGTACACATGCGCGCGAAGTATAGTTGCATGTACCGAACCATATAAGACAAACCAAAATTTAATCCCCTCCTGATTATAAGTCAAATTAACCTCTATCATTGTCGGTCGAAGTGATTGAGCAAGCGGGCACACAGAGATGGACGAAGAATCTCGCCGATAACCCCGTGAGTGACTGCTAGAGGACAACCGCCATTGCTTGCTTGTGGGCCAAACACATGTATGGAGATGTGTGGTTGTGATGTTTGAATACCTAATATATATGCAGAACTTTGATGTGGCACCTTCCTCGGAAACCTTTAGGTCCCCCCACACGAACCGAGGTTCATGACACGTAGTATATATATGTTGCCCCCCCTCCCCTCTTCGACGCGTAATATATACTCCTACATACCGTAACACAACCCGAAAATAATCCTCCTTGTTCGTCAAATTACCTTTCTTGTTGTGTCATATATTAGATGGACGACGACCTCGCGAGCCCATGGAGGGAAGAGTCACAGGTGAATGAGTGACAACCATCGTCTACACGTGGCCAAATGTGTTGGTGATGTTTTTAATACCCAATATGCACAACTTCTTTGCGACACCTGCCTCGGAAACCGAAAAGTCCCCACACGGAGTGAGATCGATTCATGACGTGTGTGTAGTATGTGCTGCCCCGGCCCCCTCCTCCCCTCTTTGACGCATACTATATACTCCTACCGCAACACAACCCAAAAAGAAACCTCCTTGCTGGGTCAAAGTGATGGAGGACAACCTCACGGGCCCATGGATGGAAGCATCGCATGCGAGTGAGTGTCCTATATGACGCGTAGTATTGCCCCCGGCCCCCCTCTTCAACGCGTACTATATATATACTCCTACCGTACGTATAACAAAAACCAAAAAATGACCATCCTTGTTGGTCAAATTAACCTCTCTCATCGCATGTCATAGTGCTGGACGGCGACCTCACGGGCCCACGCGAGTGAGTGTCCTAGGACCACCGTGTGCATGTGGCCCAAAGATGCATATGTCAAACTTTTTCTGCAGCGAACATGCGACCAAAGGAGTTTAGTGTTGAAAATTGAAAAAATAGATATCATTTGTTCGTTTTTTATACATTGATTGATTTCCGAGGGATTTAAATGTGCAAAAATCAAATTTGATCTACATGAGACCCGTGATAGTGCACGAAAATGGATTGCAAAATCATATGTGTACGTGTCCCTGGGTGCATGTTTAGTCCCCATGCAAGAAATTTCTAACATCGAGAATCTTGATTTTAAAATCCAATAAATCCAAAACTAAGTTGAAATTCATGAAACTTATCGTGGTGTCATATGGACACCAATAGACTGTGATATTTTTTTTTCAAATTTGAGACAAGTTTTGATATAATCTTCTTACATACAGGACATTATAAATAATTATCAACCAATATCGCAAACGAACTATTTTATTCGAACTGTGTGCGTTAGACCAACAATGTAAGTGCCGTGCTTCGGTTAAGCAATAAAGCGGCAGAATTAATAATCAAAAAGAAAAAATCAATATAATACGTGCCGCGCACGCGTCCCGTGTGCCGTACGAGCATGCGTGAGTTGACGAGACGCATGCTAGCAGGCAGACCGGGAGGCCGAGGCACGCGCGTGTTCGCTACGCACTCGCTGTGGGGCGTGCTAGTAGTTGTGTGATATGACGGTAGGCGTGCCAGCAGTCCGCTGCGCAGGCTCACCGGGAGGCGAGCCAGCCCTTTGACTGCCGCCCACCTCGCTCCCACTACTCCATATTAATGGCGCGACCGATCCGCTGGTCATAATAGGCGGCCGCACACCCCGTCCACAGTTGTCACCGCCGCATCGAGTGTATTAGGATTTTGCCGAAGCGCACCATCGGTGGGAGTGGCGACGCCGGGGCTGGTGAAGAACCCGCGCAACGCATGAAGCTGAGCGCAGAGGTTGCTGTCACCACCGACGAGGTCTCGTGCGGGCAGCAGCATGACCTTGACTTCGTCGCCGTCGTCGTGCCTCCCCAGTCGGAGCCGGAGGTCCACAGCTACTCCGGCAACGACTCCGACTCCGACGGAAAACCGGTTAGTCCCCCCCCTTGTTGGGAACAGAAACCCTTGGTTATGTTCACCCACTCCATGAAATCAGAGTAAGATTCGTTAGATCCATGTAGTTTATTGATTGTTTGAATGGTATCTATGGTTAGTGATTAATTGTTTGTTCTGTACAAATGATTTTTTTGCTAATAATCTGACTAGGGTTAGCGTGCATGCTAATAATTCGTAGCCAGATCTTGAGAATTGATTTTGAATGTCCTACATATATGTTTGTGCCCTTTTTTTCTTCCAGATCTTGAGAATTGATTTTGAATTTCCTATATGTATGTTTCTACCTTTTTTTCTTCCAGATTGCTATGTACACAGATGAGGCTCCGGCCAGCGGAAACGACATACACTGTATCTTCCCGCCTTGATTTATTTTATAGAGGCAACATGCTGCGAGATGGAGGATGAGCCGGCCAACAAGCAGGGGTGGGTCGAGCCAGAACGGCAAGAACCTCTGGCGAATGTGGACTTCATCAGTAGCCTCCCCGACGAGATGTTGGTAACCATCATATCCCACCTCCCCATCAAATATGGCGTGCGGACCATTGTCCTCTAACGGCGGTGGCGCCCCCTCTGGCACACCACCCCCCTGGACATCATCATCGACCACGAGTTCTGCAGCGGGGAGCAGCAACGCGTGGACGCATTGTCCCACGTCCTCGCCACGCACCCCGGGCCGGTCAGATGCCTTGCTATCGGCAGGCTCAATCCCCACAACAAGACCAAACCCAGGTTGCACTACTGGTTCCTATCCCCAGCCCTGGATCGGCTCGAGGAGCTCAGCCTTCATGCTAGACGTCCTTGCTCGCTGCCGCCGTCCGTGCTCCGACTCACGCGCACACTGTGTCGCGCTACATTCAGGCGGTGCATTTTCCCCCGGATCGATGCCGCGCGCGCTCTTCATCTCCCTAAACTTAAGCACCTCAAGCTCATTGCCATCCGCATCTCGAAGGAGGATTTGGAGCGCCTGCTCGTCGGCTGTACAACGCTCGAGTACCTTCGTCTTCATGCGATGGATGGGCTCAGTAGCCTCCACATCACCTCGACGAATGTCCGTGCGATTTATGTGCATTGCTGGCGCCGCCCAAGGCTGCCAGTTGAGGTGTTTCAGGATATTGTCATTGAGAATGCACCTTTCCTTGAGAGATTGTATGTACTTGATAAATTAGGTCCAGCAAGAATCAGGGTCATTCACGCACCGAAATTGACAGTGTTGGGCTATTCGTGTGCTGAATTCAATGAACTTGTTACTGGATCATTATCCGTTCAGGTACAACAGCCTTCTTATTCTCCTTCTTATATATTATTGGATAGCACATTTTATATAATTGTTGTTAATCTATATGTTCACCTGTCAACCAGAAAATAATTCCCACAAGCTTGACCCGGCCTCTGCGCACAGTGAAGATCTTGGCACTACAATCTGTCGGCCCCAATCTGGATGAAGTTGTTAGATTCCTTAGATGCTTTCCTTGCACAGAGAAGCTATACATCGAGGTGATGCTCCTTTCCTGTTAATTGTTAACCACAACGGAGCTCAATTTTTTGTTACTTTTTACTCATGATTACATTGAGAAATGTAGAATGATTTCTAAAGGAAATTTGGAGGATTTCAATACATATATTTTTTGAGATGCTAGTGTTGTACTCGTTTTATTCCTTCACCTGACATGCTTTCATGATAAAAGTTTATCATGAAAGATTGAAGGAGGCATTTCACTCTTTTCGTGTATTTTAGAAATCCTGTAAATCAAAGAGGCCCGAAGTGTTCAAATCTGCAGCTATGCACTAATATGTTGTCTTCGTTTGCTGATACTAGCTGGCCCAAAAGTAGAAAATGTTGGGGAATATAACAATCCCATTGAATGCCTTGATCTTCATCTCACAGAAATTACTTTTAACGAGTATCGAGGCACCACACCAGAAATTAAATTCACCAGGTTCTTTGTTGAGAAAGCAAGGTTGCTCAAGGTAATGAGGTTTGCCCTATTGTTACTGCGCAGAAGTGAATGGATTGCTAAAGAGCGCAGGCATCTACAGCTGAATGGAAAAGGCTCTGCACAAGCTGAATTTCAGTTTGTAACTTCATATGACAGATTATTCGGAACTCACTGTATCGAGCCGCTATATGACTTCTCGATGGCTGATCATTTCGCAGAAATAATGCATGAAAAAGATTCTGAAGAAGATGAATTTTATGTGTCTAAATAATTTGAACCTTGTAATCTTTGAATTTGCGCCTTGTAATGCTGGAATTTGAACCTTGCAATATTTATGGTATTTGTTATATAACATAATAGGATGTTTAATTTGGTCTTGCAATCATGTCCTATTACAAGTATATATATATGTTGTTCTTCTATACACAGAGCATAGATGTTCGGCAGACAAAGCATATCACATCGCACACGGACCACACTAGGTAACCCGTCGGTGATGAATTCATCAATCACAAACGGTTATATACCAGCAAGCGTTTGCCCACAACACACAACGCTTATTCCATCACAAAGAGCTCGGATGGATCAATTGTATGCCATGTATCGCACACACAACTCTAATCTGATTCGTGCTTGATGTCTCCGCCATCACTCGCACAGTTCGTCTTATTTGCCACGTATCACTGTGCTGGCCTCTGCTCGCGTCCCTCAGCGCGCTCTGCTCGCCGTTAGCACCGCAGCACGCTGTGGTTGCCGTTAGGCGCCGCGGCGTGCTCTGCTCGCATACCTCCACGCGCTCGGCTTGTGGACAGCTTTTCCTTGCGTGTTCAACTGCTATATGCATATATATGGTTGCTCGCCGTTGAGGCGCCGCAGAGCGCTCTGCTCGTGTCCGTGTGCGCGCGCTCTGCCCATAGTTGGGGCTTGCGCACGATCACGTTGGGGGCCCATATGCATGAGGTTGCGCCGCGCACGTCGCCACGATGCAGTTATGTGCGGCACGATGGAGTTACGCGCTGCAAATTAGAACTGCCATCCGGGTGTGCGGATATTCCAGTTCGTCCAGCTTCCCCATTAATTCTCGCGGCCATTATAACCTTAGTCTCTTCAACCTTTCGATCTCGCCCCACAACACAACAAGCACACCCACGATGACACATATAGAGAGGATATCTAGTGGCGCTCCAATGGAGTTCGGCGAGCATAAATTCGAGACCCACGCGAGGGAGATGGATCTCACGGTGGTGTACACCATCGACCCGGCCGTGGTGGAGGACTACATCAACACCATGGAGCAGTTGCTTGCTGGAGACAAGTACAAGGTGGTCGGCATCGACCTCCAGTACACCGCCGGTCTTCCCGGCAAAGATCAGAAGGTTGCCGTCGCCCAGTTGTGCGTGCGCCATCATGTCCTCATCTACCACTACTGCATGGCCACAGAGCCTTGCGACCGTTTCGCCAGGTTTGTCAACAGCACCAACTACAAGTTCGCTATGGTGGAAACCACCAACGATGTAAAAGCGCTCAGGGATACGGGCTTGGCCTGCAAGAACCTTGTCAAAATCCGTGAGCACTACAGGGTCTGGGGCAGCACGAAGAAGGACTCGCTGGTTGAACTTGCCTCGGCCATCATCGACCCATACTACGAAAAGATAAAGCAGGATGCCAATAGAACACGTCCCGTATCCTGGCACGGGGCCTGGATGCGGCAACTGGATGAACCTCACCTTAGGTTTGCGGCCAAGAGCGTGTACACATGCTATGAGATGCACAGGCAGATCATTGACATGAGGAAGTGCCTCGTTACCGAAATCACCGAGGCCGGATCGAGCCACAAGCAGAGCAGTAGCGGCAAGCATCACAAGAAGTAGATGATGATCAGATGATTGTTTAACCTAGTTAATTATGCATGTAATATATAGTTGACTTTGGTGTGTGGAAATGTCATGTGTGTAGTAGCCACCTATGTAATTATGCATGTAATAGTTTACTTTGGTGTGTGCAAATGGCATGTGTGTAGTAGCCACCTATGTAATTGGATGTTTAATTTGGTTATGGAACCATGTCCTTATAAGTGTGTGTGTGTGTGTGTGTGTGTGTGTGTATGTTGTTGTTCTGTATGCAATCCCAACGCACAACACACACGTCTTATTAGCAGGAATCGTCTGTGTTATTATCGGTCTTCGCACACATTTCTAATTACAAACTTGTTTGCCGCGTATCACACACATCTTGTTAAATTGAACCGTTTCTGTTATCTTGGCTCAACGCAAACAGTTCATCCGAGTGAACTGTTTACCCTCTATCGCACACACCTTGATCTGGCTGGCCGTTTTTTTGTTCCACCTAATTACAAACAGTTCATCCGAGTGAACCGTATGCCGTATATCGCACACACCTTCATCTAGGTGCCCGTTTCTGTTCTTCTGCCTCATCACAAACAGTTCACTGAACTGAACCGTATGCCCCGCATTGCACACGCAACTAAATTCTGAACCGTGTTTGATGTATCTGTCATCGCAAACGATTTGCATCTTTTTTGACGGTTTTTTTACATCACCGTTTGCGATTAATGCATCGCACACAGTTTCCTCGAAGGGTCTCTGATCGTAGTGTCGCGTTAGCAGCATCCTGAAGTAGTGCAAGGTAGAAGATGAATGGTGGAATTAATTCCGTAGTTTGCAAAAGTACTTAATTAGTACTCTCGTTTTTTCTCAAAAATTTGTGTATACCGATGTATTAATTACACCACATGCATGCATGACCACTTATTGATCAAGAACTTCTACATGCATTGGTGAGTTTTTTCTTCATCCTTGCATGCAGTGATTTAATACACCTTGAAATCTGAACATGTGATGGTAAGTAATAGTAGAATTGAGACATATAAAATGGAAAAACAAACTTTTTGAGATGAGCCCTATAAATCGGAAAGGAGGGAGTATTGGACAGGATGCGCATAGAGGCATTTTTCTCCCCATCGGTCAAAGAAAACTATTCAACCTTTGTTCACAGTGGAGTGACAATACATGGCTTACTCTGCAATTCTATCATGTCTGCCATTTGAGCATGCTTCCGCAATTATGCGTACACACCTCTCTATTCCATTAACTGACACATGGGCCCGGTATAGACGGATTACCAGCTAGATCCACTACCATCAGTTTGATGTAGTATGCTCAAGAATCCTCTACCACGCAACATGCATTCTAAGTGGGTTTTAAATAACAATGCTTCCATATGAACATGCGTAAGAAAACACCGCACCACAACATGCAACATACTCCCTCTGTTCCGTTTACTCATGCGTACAGCATTGACCTTCAAATGGAGATTATAGTATCACCAATTCACTCTCTCATTCAGAAACAACTAATAGAACAATGACCTTCTCTTTTCAACGACCAAGTATTAGCAATGAAATACGAGCATGGTAAAACAAACTCCCTCTGTTCCGTTTTATAGTGTGCATAAGCTTTTGGCCAAAATCCCATAATGTACTGCGTGGACGCAGTTTTAGACGGCATTACCCCTTGCTGAAATGATGGATGTTAGACTAGGTAGGGCACATAGGAGTGAGACAAACCTACACGCATGGTTATTTTGGTCGATAACACAATAAACAGCCCATGCATCATAAGGTTCGTTTGCATGGAAATACTACTACTTATCGGTCGTCGGAACTCATTTTTCTTCCTTTCGCTGACACCTGGGATATCCAGCATCCGGGTCCATGTGTCATGCAAGAAAATAGAGATAAGTACAAGTGAGACTCAGGAACGATCATACACGTAGGAGGAGTACGTGCAGGGGCCGCAGTAATATGACTAATGAGCAGCAAAATCACACAGTAAGTTGGTCGGACAAAGTGACCATCATTTCACTCTTCAATGACACGTATGGAATATAAAAATGTTGATATGGAGAGGAAAAGAAAACCGCTCCACTATATATACACTAGAAGGAGCCTAAGCTACAAGCCTGCTTGCTTGGGTTGCTCTCTTCACACTTTCTCGCATAGAACGACGGTGGCCACACCGCTGGTCACAGATCTGGACTGAGCCCACCGCCGGGGGAAGGGAAGGATGTTCTCTGTAGACGTGATCGGCAGCGGCGAGGGAGGAAACCCACTGTCGATGGCATCCCGATCGGGGGTCCCCGCGGTATGGGCTGATGCCGCCTCCCACCGCCCTTCTAGCTACATCCCGATATCCCAGGTACAACTTCCTTTTGGAGCCGGCTTGCTCCACTGCCGCAGCTCCCCACGTAGCTCCATTTCCACATGGATCTTTATCTACCTCTACTGGCTTCTATTTGTGATGGGTTTATGTCTCATGAACTAGTGCCACTACTATTATTCTAATCACACTTCTTCAATATCTTTGCCAACAGAGATGCTCAGCTCGATTTTAGTGGAACTGCACAAAAGCATCGTATGATCCGTGGGTTCGAGGCTTCTTTCCTTCGACAGGTTCTACCTAGCCAGGAAATTAAATCATGTTTAGGGTTTAAGGCCTAGGGACTGCATCAATCATTTTTTTATCTAATTGTACACACTCTCACAACTTTTGTCTTTAGTTGTGAAGTAAATATTGGCTATGATATGTGAATAATTGAGATGCATCAGCATGCGTGTTAGTTTTCCTTTGTATTTGATGGAATGTTGTAACGGGGCAACCCTGGAATCAGGATACATACATGAAACAAAATCTGAAAACTTCATAGCATTGTAGTAGTCCCTCCGGTCCTTTTTTGCATGCGTATAAGAAAATCTCACTTTTCCCGCAATGGTCTGCGCCTTTGTGCTGCTCTTTCCAATAGTACTACCACACACGCAGCCACAATAATTCCCATCTCTCTCTCTCCCATATTCCTCATCCCTTCCTAAGAGCAAGTACAATAAGGTGACGTAGGCGGGCTGCAAGCCTTTAAATATTGTATCTTTGCTTAGTTGGATGCGAGAGAAGAGGAGAGAGAAGAGAAGCGGGTTGTAGATTTACAGCCGGCTGCAGCACGGGCTCCAAGAAGGTGAGAGTGTATGGTGGGTCATGTGGTAAAAAAGTAGTACTTTCTTGTGGCCCATTGCTATACATGTTGCCTATTAAATTGGCTATAGATGACATGGCAACATGTTAGCCATCAACCGGATATATTATTAACCATGCTTAAGGCATGCTTGCATAGAGAGAGAGAGTCGCATCGCATGCATGCAAAACCGGAGAGAGAGCTGCATGCAGATAGATCTAGTGAGCCTCCATCCAGAGAGATGGAGAGAGGAGTAATAGTGCGTGAGAATTGAGGTCTTCAGGCTGAGACAATACTTTGCATGCGCGTAACTACCTAGCATTTCCTCCATAGCAAATCCGGGGGTAAAATAGTCTATACACTCTGGTGTATAGTAATTTTTTATTGGCATGCGGGCTACTACGTACTACCTTACGAAAAACAAATAATCCCAAAACACTTAGGCACGATGCATTAACTTCCACCTTGTTTCTTGTTTCTTGACATATCAACCAATAAGAGGGGGCGTGCATGCTTTCAATGACTTGAGACTACCAAACACGACATGCAGTGGTTAGTTCATTGCATGCAATGCTATTAATTAGCAAATAAACATTAAGTTCTCTCGTTTTCCCCTCCTCCTTGGTCGCGGTGCACGACCTAAGATGACTTATTCACCTGGACGGAGGGAGTACTACAGTTTGTTTGTTAAACGCAAAGAAAAAAGGACCAGAGGTGTCGCACGATGTCCAAGGAATATGGTGATAGTGTGAGGTGGGCCATGTACTCACTGGGCTGCCGTGTTTCGCACTCCTCCGGTGTAAGTGTGGAGAAAGTTAGTTTTATCACAAAATAAATAAATAACAGTGCAGACGCTCTACGATGCTCTACCGCCACAATAATAATGACCAATGAGCTGTCAAATCACATAGACCCGGCCGTAAATTGGACGGAAGAAGCAACCATCACTCTTCGTTGAATCTGCTTCTCCCTCATGCAGTACAGTATACTACAATATTCTTTTGAAAACCAACGTTTCATTTCGGTGGATCGCGCCATCGAGCAAAACCAATGTTTAAATCACGTCCGTCGCGTTCGTGTCTCACCCCACACAAGCCTCCACTACACACGGTCACTCGGCATGGCACTAACCGCAAACCGACTATACGCAAATTTTCCCGCCTACCTGTCGATGGATCGCGCCATGGAGTACTATTGGAAGAGATAGACGAGGAGGGGGAGGACAGCTAGCTGTAGCACGGACTCCCAAGAACTTTTTTACATGCATGTTGTGGCCGGTCGTGGCGTCGTTCGAACATGGAGTAGTCGCGTGCACTGGGAAGCGATGCGGGCGGCGCTCTCTCGACTGGCGCGCGGCTTCAATGCCGGCGCCAGTGAGAGGTCGCGTCCGCTCTAGCCGGGCATGAATGCTGCACTAACCATTTCAGTGGGAAGCGTGCGCGGGTGATGAAGAGGGTTCGGGTTGGCCAGGGCGGCCAAGAGCGGGCGTGGCAGTGGTCCAGGCGCCCGCAAACGAGAGATGCTAGACATACGTAAATATTGCTACGTAATTAATAACATAAATAATGTGCCAATTGGACAAATATGATTGGAGATGGAGATGAAAGTAAGAATTTACGTAAACACGGATATGTATGTCTATGTGTGTGTGCGCGCACACACACATAGTGATGACTCTCGCGACTACTCGTACACATCATTGATGTCTCGTTCTCCCTACACACACACAAACTTAGTACCGCCTCATTTTGTTCCTAGGATAGGAATATCATAGGAGTGGGAAACTATATGAAGTGAGATAAATGGAGTACTACTTAAAGAAAGAAATGTACACGCACTCACTCTGCATCCGACATACCCGCGCGTACACGATGGAGCGCATTTGTACACGAAGAGGTAGCTTACATAATAATTTGACCCTTTAATTTGTTCACTTAATAATGGAGGGTCGGGGACCACACGTGAGTGATACAAAGTGCGACCTGGAAGCGGGGGCGTGTTATTGACCGATTTTTCTTTCTATGTATGTTAAAAAAAGATTTGTCCGCCAGTTTTCATTTTTTTTTCCGGGAACGCGCGTATTCTATTTAAAACCACTGCTATGGAGAGATTTTTTTTACTCCATGCAGGTTTTCTTCTATACCACTACTCCCCAGCTCCCCATGTACAGTAGCTAGGGTTCATCCGCTTGTCTAACATCACCTATTTTTTACTATGTATTATAGAGGAAAGGCCACTCCAAAAGTTGTCCTAGTTTATGCCTTGGTGGAGGTATGCATATTTTTTTTCCAACAAAAGTACATGGTGGTTGTGCGGTCATTGTCCATATGCTCCTATTGCTGCTGCTAATCTAATACTATCACTGGTTAAATGAAGCAATGCCCATGTTAAAGTGACGTCCCTTTTAAGTAATGTTGCTGTCAATCCAGAGGCGTCGATAAATGCTTCTGTCCTGATTTAGTTTTTTTCCGGGTATCCTGCTTTAGTTCCCATCAAGATAATCATGATGCTTCTATTTGTTGGTATACATTTCATTAATTCTTCTTGACAATTGAGATGTCGCTGTTAATCTTGTACCACGGCCAAAACAAAGTAACGACACTACTTAAATGTCCCTTTTTTCATTTTTGAAAATAGCAATGTGTATCTCCATACCCAGGCATGTCTTCCTCAATTTTAGTGGAACTGCGTAAAATTGGATGGCCACTATCATGGGTACAGTGACGTGCTATACAAACGGTTTTTAACCCCTTTCCGCGATGGCGTTTTGAACCGTTGCCAAGTGAGTGACTGCGATAGGGGGGTCCGTCCGACACGACCGAGAAACCGTCGGGGATAGGCCCTCCGATCACACACGCTCGGCAAAGTGAGGTCGTGTGCGACGGGCGAGCGATCAAATACGGTTATACGTAAAGTTGTGCTAAAAAAATACAATTATATAGGCCAAATCATTTCTAGTCGTAAGTACATCCCACACAGTCAGTCCCGGCTAAACGTTTCCGTTCGTATGTACATTCCACACAGTCAATCCAAGGAATACGTTTCCGTTAGTATGTACATCCCACACAGTTAATCCAAGAAGTACGTTTCCATTCGTATATACATCCCACACAGTCACTCCAAGGAAAACGTTTCCGTTCGCAGGTACATCACACACAATTTTCCCCATTAAATCGTTTGTGATAGCGTTGCCATTGCAGATGATATTAACAATCTTATCGTTTGCGTTATTGAATGCATCACACACGGTGCGTAGAAGAAATTGTGTGGCAAAGTCTGTCCATCACACACACTATTTATGTGGTAAACGTTTGCGCAAGGTGGCCTAACACAAATAGTTTTCAAGAGGATATCATGTGTGATTGTTCATTGATCCAACACGGTTTATTCCTAGAAACTATGTGCGTTGCCTAAGGTCACCGCCCACGGTGTTTTCTCAATAACCGTTTGCAATAGAAAACCCAATTAGCAGGTTAATTGGCCATTAGCAGGCTAATTGTCCTATTATTAATAATCCATTTATTAATCTAATTGACATTTCATATTAAGCACACAATATATTTCATTTTCATATTAAGGAAGCAGGATTTTATAATTGAAATACATCAGAGTACAACATCATATAGCTTCAGCACTTAGCTACCCCATTACACAATTGCACCAGCACCAAGTTTCACATGCAACATCTATAACCTTTCGAAATTAGCAACATAGACAGTACATAGACAGATGAATCTCATCTGGAAAACTGCTGACGCAGAAGGCGAATATTGAGCCTTCATTGATGTTGAAGGTCTTTGCAACTTTAGGCCAGTGCCTGTGGATGATTAACCGTCCATCCTTCGTCCTCTTCAGGAAAACTTCAATATTGAACCGTGGGTGTTCTATGAATACCTTCCTCGCCTCCTGACCATACAGGTGGTTTGAGAGGTAATCATCAGTGAACTGCTTTGGAAAGGCCTGAAAACAAGGATGTGCATAAATATCTTCTCTATATTGGAAATGGGGCAAAGGAATAAAATAGGCAAGGTATAATAGTTAGTACCATCCTGTAGTGAACTGATGACTTCTTCACTGTGCAGACAAAGATCTTGTTGTTTTTTGTCGCTAATTTCTTTATCCTAACAATCTTTCTGAGTTTCTTGACTTGACTGATATTCATGGACAACTCATTTCCCCATATGCAAAAAGGGTCGAACAATGGGTCAAAACCTCTGACAGCAGGACCTACATGTGCAAGACCAAATTGTTAAAAACCTAAATATTAGAATGGTTCCTGCACTTGCACAATAATGTGCTATTAGACAAAGGATCATGCATGTGCAAACCTCGATTGTAAACCTCAGTGCTTCCCATTGTTTCCCTGCAACACATATAAGGTAGTTAGTGATCAGGTTAAGTGAGGGTTCGCATGCTATCAGTAAACTATGTTGATGAAAAATAAGCACATTGCAGATTCATCATATTAATTCAAGCCACATGGAAAACCAATTTATCCAAACCAAGCATGATTAAGAAATAGGAAATATAGCAATTGTATATGTTTCTCACGTATTAAGTGCAGCCAAATTCGATTTATTCCTCACATGCACAACAATACAAAATTCTACCCACGACAATTGGACATCGCATTGCAGAATTGAACCAAGCAGTTAACTAATTAAACACCACAACAAATGAACCAAACATTAACTGAGCACCACATTGCACAATATAACATACTCCTAATAGAAGATCAGACAGTTAACCAAACCAAGCATGCTTAACAACTTGCAAATAAGGAGGAATGGGGCCTCATGGACATTGCCCTGAACGAGCTGGCCCCGACGGTTGATGCCCCCACGCCCGTCCCAGCTCCCATCCCCGCGCCCGCGCCAGTGACCATCCACGTAGCATTGACAGGCTGGTCGCCGAGCACTATCGCAGAGCTGGAAGCCACTGGCGTCAGCGAGGTCTCCGCGGACCCGCGAGAGCTCGTGTACATGCCAGCGCCAGCGCTCGTGCCTGTGCCCGTGCACACCCATGCACCCACCACGGCGCCGGTCCCCGTGCGTTTGCCTGCACCCGCCACGCCCGTGCCCGTGCGCGCGCCCCCCCTCAGCGGCATGGGATGCCGCCATCGACTGCTACCTCGCACTGCCATGAGTTACCATCCTCCCGTGCCCCGCCCATCGATCGCGCGATGACATGATGTTTGATTTCCTAGTGAAGAACATTCTGTGCTGCCTTGAAGACTTCAACAATGGTGTCCCGGAGGACGACAACGACAATGCTGGCACGGCACGCCGCCTCCGCCGCCGCCGGAATTAGTTTTTGTTTGGGGTTTAATACTGTATCAGTGTATCTCGATCATATGAATAGAAATTCGCAGTGTGACTGAATGAAAGATATGGTTTGAACGAACTTGCGTTTTTCTCTCTGAATGTACAGACTTATCAAATGATTTTCTTTAAAAACAACATAAATGGTTTTTAAATATAAAACACTCATCGCAAACATTTCAGATAGAACACCCGTATGCAAACCAACAGCTTCCCCAGGAAGCCAAGGGAAAATGTGCCGAGCAGGATTTTATGCAGCTCTTGATCGCAAACGTTTTAGATAGAACACTCGTATGCAAAGTGAGAGCTATGGTCTTCCCCAGTAAGCCAAGGGAAAATTCACAGCATAGGATTTGTGCATCTCTTCAACGCAAATGGTTCAGATTGAATACGGTATGCAAAGCCGGACTTTGGCGCTAAGCCAAGAGAAAATGTGCCGAGCAGGATTTGTACATCCCTTCAACGCAAATGGTTGTTTTGGATGACCCGTGTGCAAGCACGTATAGACAATTTGGTAAGATTTGCATCTGTCATATTGGGTATATTGCCATTTGTCAAACTGGAAAGATTAACATTTGTTGATCTAGTAACATTGCCATTTTTCAAGCTTCTAACACTGCCATTTGTCAAAATATGCAGCTAAAAATCACTAGCACTATCTAATTTTTGCAACTAAAATTCAGTAATTAAGCATAGATTTCATTCATTGAATAAGCAATCATTCTTTATACAAACAGTTCAACTCAACAGCTGAACCGACCAATCTTTCCCCAATTGTTGCCAACCACGTACTGAAATAGCTAGTTCAACTATATATACTAGCTAATTTTAACTACGTTGTACAGTTCCACCACATCTATAGTTTGATGAACTGAACAAAATAGCCCCTAAATACTACTACTATGGAGGGGCTTTGTACTACTTCCAGCAGCCTCTCCTTTGCCTAGCGCGCTTAGTAAGAGGCAGAGGAGGAGGAGCCTACCGATGAGCTGGACAACTACAATACGGTGCCTGCCGCTACTACACCTTCAGGGACGCTCACCTCCAACGCCCTCTGCCGCTCCATACGACCCCTCTCAAAGCGGTGGTTCTCCTCGTAGATCTCCTGATTCCTCGCCTCTGCGGCGGTGTGTGCTGCGGCCATGGCGGCAGTAAGGCTCTTCGCGTGCTCGACGAGGCGCTCCTCCCCCTCTGGCAGGAACTCGATGTAGCGCGTAAGGTCGCTGACGCATGTGCGGGCCTCCACCTCCGCCTCCCACCGACGGTGGCGGAGCGGGTGATGACCTCAGCGGTCGACGATGGGCTGGCAACCACGGCGGCTGACGATGGGGTGGCGGCCACAACCACCACCTCCCGCCTTTGGGCTGCGGTGGCGGAGCGGGCGATGGCCACGGTGGCCACCAGTGGGGTGGCGGCCACGACAGCCATCTCCCGCCTTCGGGCCGCGGCGGCGGAGCGGGCGATGGCCCTGACTTTTGATGGTGGTGTGGAGGCAACGGCGACAGACGGTGGGGTGGTGGCAACGGCGGCCGGCAACAGCTGTCGACGGGCAGCTGCGGCGGAGCGTGTGGTGGGTGTTCCGCGAACACCCAACAGGGACGCCACATGCACTACACTACGCCTGGGACTGCCCCGCCGCATCGGTGTAGCCTCCCAGCTGGAGCTGTCCTCTGATGATGGCGGAGTAGTTGAGCGACGATGACAGACCGGTGCCATTGGCGATTGTGGGAGAAGCAGACGAGATAAGCTACCGGGATGGAGGGGAAAATGCGATGCAGGACTCGCCGGCCGTGAGGGTTTATATAGCAGGCCGGTAAGCATTGGGATTTTGGGGGATTTCACTGAGTCGGGGGGGAAGCTGGCGCGGGAACCTGCAAGGTTGCGCGGGAACAGGCTCACCAACGATTCATAGGCGCCACTTCGAGCCACCGTTTGGCCAAAAGAATGCCCCCGCGTGCTGTGCAAGCTTGCACTGTAAGCCGTCTGCGGCAGCGGGGTGACAAGACGTGCGAGAGGAGGACGAAAGGACACATACACATATGGTTAATAAAAAAACATTTGCGATTTAACTACCTACTACCCCCATCCTGGTTTATAAGTCATCTATGTATTTTTGTGCCAAATTTTGACTAGAGATTTAACTAATAAAATACGAATGCATGTCGCCAAAGATTATATCATCGGATTCGTATTTGAACATAGTTTCCAGTTATATAATTTTTATAACATGCATCAACATTTTGTTTGTCAAATTTAAGGTCAAAATATGGCACATAATATAAAGGGGAATAATAGACGAAGACGGAGGTAGTAGCACATGGCAGCTCTCGACGCAGCATCGCAACTGCCGGCTGGCTTATAGACGACCATTGCCTGCGTGTTCAACTGCTCTATGCGTGTGGTTGCTCGCGGTTGAGGCGGCCGTGGCACGCTCTGCTCGCGTCACGCCGCGCGTGCTGTGCTCTCGTGTCCGTCCAAGCGCTCTGCCCTCGTCCCTCCACGCGCGCTGCCAGTGTTTGGGGCCGGCGCACAATCACGTACGTTCATTCTGCCATTATGCATGCGGTTGCGCCGGGCGCGGCGCTACGATGCAGTTACCCGCTGCAAAAACTGCCATGCGGACGCACTAGAATCCAGGTCGCCCGGCGCCCATTTATTCCTGCGGCCATTTACCTTCATCTCTCGCGCCACATCACACAATAAGCACACCCATGACAACCCATACAGAGAGGACATCCAGCAGTTCCAATGGCGCTCCTCGTGGCTCCAACAGCGCTCCCAGCGGCCGACGACGACAACAGGGGACAGTTCACCATGCATCACGTAGTGGACACCCACGTGAGGGGGAAGGCCCTCTCGGTGGTGTACACGAACGAGCCGGTCTCGGTGGAGAGCTCCATCCAAACTATGGAGCAGTTGCTTGCTGAGGACAAGTACCAAGTGGTCGGCTTTGACCTCGAGTACACCATGGGTCATGCCAGGCACGATCAGAAGGTTGTCGTCGCCCAGCTGTGCGTGTGACATGATGTCCTTGTCTACCACTACCACCTGGCCACAAGGCCTTGCGAGCATTTCTCCAGGTTTATCAATAGCTCCGACTACAGTTTCGCTACGGTGGACACCCCCAATGATCTAAAAGCGCTCAAGGTTTCGGACTTGAAATGCCAGAATCTTGTCAACATCCAGGACCACTACAAGGTCTAGGGCAGCGACAACAACAAACAGAACTCCCTGGTTGAGCATGCCTCGGCTATCATCGACCCCTACTACATGAAGATGAAGGATGAAAGCAAGAAGGACAAGAACGCCTGGCACAGTGTCTGGCATACGATACTGGATGAACAACATGTCAAGTACGCGGCCAAGGACACGTACACAAGCTACGAGATGTACAGGCGGATCGTTGACATGAGGAAGTATCTTCTTCCTGCCCTAGACGAGGGATCGGGCCACAGAGCAGTGGCGGGAGCGTCACAAGAAGTAGATGACTAGACGATCGTTTCTCCTAGTTTAGAATGCATGCAATTGTTTATTGAGGTGTGTGCGAATGATCTGTATAGTCACTTATGTAACTGGATGTTTATTTTAGTTTATATATATATATATATATGTTATTCTTCTGTAGATAGAGCAAATCACACGGCTCACTAGCAGCAATCGTCTGTGTTATTATTGGTCTTCACACACATTTCTGATTACGGACCTGTTTGCCACGTATCACACACAACTTTTGTCAGTTGAACTGTTTCTGTTGTCTTGGCTCATCGTAAACAGTTCATCCGAGTGAACTGTATGCCCTCCATCACACACACCTTGATCTGGCTGACCATTTCTATTGTGTTGCCTAATCACACATAGTTCATCCTAGTGAACTGTATGCCGTATATCGCACACACCCTCATCTGGCTGCCCATTTTTGTTGTTCTGCCTCATCACAAACAGTTCTGCTGGATTAACCATATGCCACGCATCGCATACGCAACTCTAATCTGAACCGTGTTTGATGTCACCACCATCACAAATGTTTTGTATCTTTTTTAACGGTTTTATTACATCACCGTTTGTGATTAATGCATTGCACACAGTTTCGTCGAAGGGTCTCTGATTGGACTGTCGCGTTTGGACCAACATGCAGTAGTGTGTAGTTCCACCTCACTATCCTCTGCCACGTGGTTCGTCCTGTCTTGAGCTTGATTACCGAGAAGAAATAGACCATAGTGAGGGTTTGTCGAACTTCAGTGGTGCCTCACCCAAACTTGATGCCAAATGGATGATGCATCACCATGACGACCTATAGATGCTCATGGTTGTGTCTCATGGTTGCATCGGCTAGTGAAACTGATCGATGTTCAATGAAAAACAAGCTGTCTTCCATCAATTCTCTTTGTTGCTTGTTACCCACAAAGACGATATCCTTCATTAGTTCACCTTGGTTGCGTTGGAGACGTAGTCATCTTTCACGTTGGTGCACTTTTATCACACAATTCACTATGAACCAAATGTTTCCTCGGAGAAGCATCGACGTTGGTACTAAGAGCTGTATTGATTTCTAAGCCTTCTCACAACTTTTTCTTCAGCTCCCCTGTAATTTTATTTGTCCAGCTATTAACTAAATATGTGGTCAGACTTTGATTAAAAATATCATGTGGACTAAAAACCCGGATGGAGATAGTACCCCTCCGTTTTTATTTACTCTGCATACTGGATTTGACTGAAGTCAAACTTTGTAAAGTTTGAGCAAGTTAATAGAATAGAATATAAATATTTACCATAATAAATCTATATGATATGAAAGTACATTCAATAATGAATATAATTGTATTGATTTGTTGTTGTATATGTTAATATTTTGTGTAGAAACTTTGTCAAAGTTTACAAAGCTTGACTTTGACCAAAGCTAATACGTGAACTAAATAAAAATGGAGGGAGTACGAGATACGGTGGCACACTAATTTAGGCCGAACACAACAAACCATAATTAGTCAGAGAGGGCAAACTGTACATACAAAATAATTGAAATCAAAGTTCTTTATTTGTACACACTCTCACACCTTTCCGATAATTTGCCGAGTGTGTGGTTGTTCACTTAATGGAGGGTAGTGTACCGCACGTGACTGATAGGAAATGCGACCAGGACGCGTGGATCGTTAGTTGATCATAGTTTTCTTCACTGGTACATTAAATAAAGAGTTTTGGTTCGGACACAATTTAAAATGATTCTTATGGAGATAAAAAAGAAAACCACTCCACTATATTAGTACTATATACGAGTACTATATAAGCTGGAGCCTCAGCCCTTGTTCGCTAGGGTTTGCACTCTTCACACTCTTGCTGCACTACATATATATATATATATACACACACACACACACATACATACACACACGCTGGAGGCTCAATGTTCCTTTGCTAGGGTTTGCTCTATTCATAATCTCTCACCCTCTTCATCAGATCTAATCAATACTGCGTTGGCCTCTCTCTCTCTCCCCCTCACAGCTGGTGAAGGAGTCATCTGGTTCCCGTCGGACCGGGAAGGGGAGGAGGTACAGTGTTCACTCTGTCGCCTTCGGCGAGGGAGGCAATCCACTGCCCACTGCGTTGTTCTCTTTCACCCAGCACCTGTGCGGGAGGGCCTTCGACCCCTTCTTCCTTGCTGCCGTACATAGTGTGGGCAGATCCAGCCTCCCGCTGCATGCCTAGCCACATCCCGACGACCCTAAGGTATAACTTTCTTTGAAACCATCATTGCTCTAGCTGCATGCGGATCTTTTTCTATTCTTTAGTCAAATCTAGGTCTTGGTTCAATGAGTATAGAAGGGGGGTGGGTGGAGCACAAATCTAGGATGTGGTTCAATGAGGAAAGGAGGGGGAAAGTAGTATAGACTGGCTATCCAGCCGCTCTGTTGGTCAAAAAGGGAAAAAGGGGGTAACCCAGTACACACATCTGTAAGGAACCAATCTCTTTGTTGAAAAAGGAAAGAAACTGGGGGGTCGGGGAGTTTGTGCAGGACTAGATTTGCTGCCCTCACATAGGAAAAAGGTTCAAAGAGAAAAATATGGGACCAACACAGATATGCAGCTTGGCAAGATACTCTGCATCACCCATTTATACGTGTGGAGCCACATGGTGCTGGCATGTCCGATGTCCCATACAACTACTTTGCTGTTGTTATTCTAAGAATGCCGCTGGAAAATTGATGCAATGCCACTGTTAAAAGTAAATTACATTTTTAACGAATGTTATTTTAAGAGAATGTCTCTGTTAATATGAATCAATGCAACCGTTTTCGAAATTCTACTGTCCTACTGTGTTTTCCATCAAGATAAGATAGATGCTTCCTTTTGTGGCCGTATGTTTCAACCTCCTTTATTGGCCAGTAATTGTTTTCTTTTTTACCTCTGTGAAAACAGGGATATCTATTCAACTCATTGCTATTGCGACCTTTTGCTTCACTACGCAAAACACTTTTGTTTTAAGAGTGTTTTGTGCAGTTCAACTTAAATGTCACACCGGCAACTTTCCTTGATTTAGTTGAACTACACAAAACGTGATTGGATTTCCTATTCATGTTGGCAGATTCGTATTTGATCTTGTCTGCCTCACAAAAGGTCAGTACCGGCCTTCATCCACATGATTGTGCAGTGTGCTTTGAGATGCTATGCTACTTGTATTGGTACTGTTTTAAATGAATATGGAATTGAAGCTATTGTATTGCTGTCTTTTACTATTAAGTGAACAAAAATGGGACCAACCCAGACATGATGCTTGTTTCTTTGTTACAACAATCTCTGCATCACCACCTTTATAATTCAATGGAAGCACATGGTGCTGTTGCGCCCACTCTCCCCTACAACTATTTATGCTTTTTGTTAATCTAATGCCACTGGTAAAATTAAGCAATGCCACTCTTAGAATTAATTACTGAATCTTAGTTCAAAACTGCAACATGTTTGGGATCGGCGGGAGTACCATTTCTTTTAGGGATCGACGGGAGTACATGTTTAACAAATGTATTATTGAGATAATGTCTCTGTTATTATAAATTAGTTACAGTGTTTTAGAAATGGTACTATCCTGCTTTGTAGTTCTTTCTACATGTTTAACCAAGGTATTGTTAAGATAATGTCTCTGTTAATATGAATCAGTAACACTGTTTTAGGAATGGTACTTTCTTGCTTTATCGTTCTTTATACATGTTGAACCAAGGTATTGTTAAGATAATGTCTCAGTTAATATGAATGAATCACACTATTTGAGAATTTCTACTGTCCTGCTTTGTATCCCATTAAGATAAGGTAGATGTTTTTTCTTCTGGGCGTGTAAGTCATCAACCGTTACTGCTTAGTAATGGTTTCCTTTATACCTATTTGTTTATACAGGGATATCAAAACTTCTGCTCGGTTCTATTTCGACTTTGATTTTAGTTGAGCTGCACAAAAGGAGCCAATGTGTTTAAGGCA
Organism: Thinopyrum elongatum; assembly: GCA_011799875.1. NCBI lineage: Eukaryota > Viridiplantae > Streptophyta > Magnoliopsida > Poales > Poaceae > Thinopyrum > Thinopyrum elongatum. Next base: position 172,569,839 of record CM022298.1, on the reverse strand, counting down.
AACTGTTGCATTATTGGGCCCAGTTGATCTTTCCACTTTGCAGAAAGAAGTAGTCACTGTTTGCGCTACATTACACAAGGAATGATCGAGAAGCTTTAGAGAGTATTAGTAGACACTATGACATGACTAGTCTGCAGAGCTCATGTGGCAACTCAACATCACGTGGAGTGCAAAATTCTACAACGAGGAAAGGTATGACCAAGTCAATGGCCGACGCAGTTGTAACAAACAACGTCAGTATCGGCCTTCATCCACATGATCATGCTTTGTTATGTTGTGCTACTTGTATTGTTGTTTTGTTTTGAATAAATGTTTAATTGAAGCTATTGTATTGCTATCTTTTCCTGGTAAGATAATGAAGATGATTATATTTGTGAGCGTATGTTTAATCAACTAGTACCACTATTATATTCATCACACTTTTTCTCTATTTATGCAGACAAGGATGCTCAGCTTGATTTCAGTGGAACTGCACAAAATGTTCAGATGGTTCGTGTCCTCCATAATACTTCATCATGCACAATACATCAAATGGTTCTCTAATTGTTCGTTGTCACCTTGAGCCATCAGACTATCTACATGAAAGGAGCTGCCAATGTCTTTAAGGCCTTGCAACATATAAATACGAAATCCACCATGCTACGCAAGACATTGGTTGATTTTAGTGGAACTGCACAAAAAGATAGGCTAGTTAATCCAGCTCCATGTTCCATTGTAATGTGCAAACTAATGACAAACCCTGCCCGTTCCACAATCATAGGCATTAGATATTTTGAATGGGAAAAGCTTGTCAAAGTTTAATCATTGATGTTAGCAAGAAGACATTCATTTGATATTTTGGAATTGGAAAACCTTGTCAAATTTTGCTCATTGTTGTTAGCCAGAAGACATGCAATTGATATATTGGAATGGGACGCCCTTTGCCATGAGCAGCTTTGATTGTTTTTTCTAATTCGTGTGTTCAGTTCAGAAGTAAATATAGGCTCTGATGAGATGCATAATCATGAATGTTGACTCATGTATGGTATTTTAAGAGTTTGCTCTAAATGATGTCTATGAAATGCCAGGCCTTGTGAGTTTGATTGCAAAGTTGAGCTTGGAATGCTGTGGCACGCGGCATCACGAGCTGTTCACCGTGCCTCCTGAGAATAATGCTTCGTATTGTTTTGCATGTGTTGATCTAATGCCAGTGATTTGCATGTTAAGAAGATCATCCTCTTTTGTTGTTTCTATGCTTAAGAAGTTCATCGTCTTATGTTTCATTCATAGCCTATACGAAAACTAGTTCGGGTAGGCTAGAGGTGAAACCATATGATATTCTAACCAACTCATCATCTTATTGTTTCATGCATAACCTATGTTGTAAAATATAAAAGTATGAAATAACTTACATTTTCTGGCCTTGCAGTCGTAAGAGCATCTACTGCCTCCTTTTCTTTTTATAAACTAGAGCATCTATAGCCGGACGCCCCTAAGCCGCCTCAAACAACAGGGCGGACGGCCCGGTCACAAATTCGACCTAGACGGGTTCCTCAAACGGGTGTCAAATGCCCGGGCCGATCGGCACCCCTCATATACAGCCCAAATATCGGGCGAATATGGTGCGCCCGGGCGCGTCCGCCACATCAGACTGACGTCGGGGTCCCACATAGGATCACCCGGACCCGGCGGTCCAACGAATGCCTCCTCCGGCTGGGGTGGGGGGCGGTATGAATGGTGTGTGGTGCCAGTCCGGCTCGCCGCTCGAGGCCAATAAATCCTCCCGCTCTGGCACCCTTCTCACGCTCTCCGGCTTAATTCACCATGGCCAAGAAGAAGATAACCACCTACGCCATGCTCATGCTGGAGTATTGGTACCAGATCGAGCAGGAGATCCTGGTGAGGCGCGCCGCCTGCATCGCTGCCGGGCTGCCTCCGGACTCGCTGGAGCCGGAGGAGGAGGAGGAGCTGGCGGAGGAGGAGGAGGGAGAGGAGTAGCAGCTGGCTCCGTTTGAGGTGGTGGATCTGGAAGATGATAAGGAGGTAGAGCAGCTAGAGCAGGAGCTGTCGCCGACTCCGGGCATCAACATGGAGGACGCGGAGGCAGAGTTCGCCGTCGCCTATTCGGACGAGACGGCGGAGCAGAAGGCCATCCTGGAGTCCATCCAGGATGAGGCCTATGTGGAAGCCAACCGGCGCTTCATCTGGCAGGAATGGACGGCGACCGACGCCCTCTTCGACGAGGTCGAAGCAGAGATGTATGATGAGTAGCTAGAGGAGCCACAGTTGTGGCTGCCGGCCATGTACCCGGTGCCGGGCACGGAGATAGTGGACATCTCCGACGATGAGTAGGCTACTTGATCTACATAGTACTTAGGTTTTTTCATTTGCATGCTTTTGTATGTATGGATTTAAGATTTCTAGTATGAGGTATCCGGATGCAGATGAGCAAATTTGAGGCTTCACCGGTCAGTGTCCAGATGTAGATGCAGTAAGCTGCTACATAGCATAGGTCTTCCATTCTAATCCTGTTTATTTTTTTCTTTTTTCCTATTAATCCCATCTTCTTCACCGGCGAGCTCGCTGAGCTCAGCGACCAAGACCAGATGATGGACGAGGCTTCCGACCAGGAGTCAGCACCACCGCCTGCGCCGGTTCATGTCGTGTTCACCATAAAGCAGGTGCAGCTGCACTTTGACGCCATAATGGTGGAAGAGCTACCGGCGCCGCCGGTCTCGGTGTTCCGGCAAGCACAGGAGGAGCAGTTCTACAACCTCTGTCTCCTCAAGGAGCGCCGGCACGCGGATAGACAAAGCACTGGCTAACAAGGGAATGACAATGCCGTCGCGGACATGCTGGCTGATGATCCTAGCTTCCTGGATGAGTAGCGGGAGCTGTATCAAACCATCTGTAGGGCCCGCAAGGCCCTCTCCGTCGTCCTTTGAGTTGTTGCGCTCGCCGTGGCACCGCCGTCTCGCGTTGTCAACATGGTCAACGAACATGAGGAATTAGGAGATGACTTTACTTGGAGAGGATGACAGTCTGAACCCACTTGGGTGATAGATCTCCAACGTATCTATAATATTTGATTGTTCCATGCTGTTATATTATCATTCTTGGATGTTTTACAATCATTTTATAGCAACTTTATATCATTTTTTGGGACTAACATATTGACATAGTGTCCAGTGCCAGTTGTTGTTTTTTGCTTGTTTTTTACTTCGTAGAATATCCCTATCAAACGGAGTCCAAACGCAACAAAACTTTTTGGAGATTTTTTTTGGACCAGAAGACAACTTGGGAGCCAAGGAAGCACATGGGGGGAGGCCCGTGGGGCCCACAAGACACCAGGGCGCGCCAGGAGCCCCTGGCATGCCCTGATGGGTTGTGAGGCCCACGAGGGCCTCCTCCACCGCCTCTCAGCTCTATAAATACCCAAATATTCTAGAAACCCTAGGGGAGTCCACGAAACACAATTCCAAGCGCCGCAAGTTCCAGAACCATGAGATCCAATCTAGAGGCCCTTTCCGGCACTCTGTCGGAGGGGAACATGATCACGGAGGGGTTCATCATCCTCATTGGTGCTCCTGCGATGATGGGTGAGTAGTTCACCATAGATCTACGGGTCCGTAGGCAGTAGCAAGATGGCTTCTTCTATCTTTTTGATTCTCAATAAAACAGTCTCTTGAAGATCTATTTGATGTAATGACTTTTTGCGGTGTGTTTGTTGGGATCCGATGAAGTTCGAGTTTATGATCAGATCTATATCCATGAATATTCTTTGAGTCTTCTTTGATCTCTTTTATGCATGATTATTTATAGCCTCGTATTTCTTCTTCGAATCTTTTGTTTAGTTAGGCCAACTAGATTGTTTTTTCTTGCAATGGGAAGATGTGCTTTGTGATAGGTTCGATCTTACGGTGTCCTCACCCAGTGACAGAAGGGGTAGCAAGGCACGTATGTATCATTGCTATTAAGGATAAAAAGATGAGGTCTATTCCTACATCAATAGATCTTATCTACATCATGTCATCGTTTTTATTGCATTACTCCGTTTCTCCATGAACTTAATACACTAGATGCATGCTGGATAGCGGTCGATGTGTGGGGTAATAGTAGTAGATGCAAGCAAGAGTTGGTCTACTAATCTTGGAGGTGATGCCTATATTCATGATCATTGCCTTGGATATCGTCATAATTATTTGTTCTTCTATCAATTACCCAACAGTAATTTGTTTACCCACCATATGCTATTTTCTCGAGACAAGCCACTAGTGAAATCTACGGCCCCCGGGTCTATCTTTTATCATATTGCTTTCAGATCTATCTTTTTTCGTATTTGTTTTCAGATCTATTATTCCAAAAACCCAAAAATACCTTGCTGCACTTTTTCTTTACTTATTTTATTTCGTGTTTTATTCAGATCTATTTATCCAAACCCATACAAATTAATCTATCTTTTTACCAAGGAGGGATTGACAACCCCTCTTACGCGTTGGGTTGCAAGTATTTGTTCTTTGTGTGCAGGTACCGTTTACATAGTGTTGCTTGGTTCTCCTACTGGATTGATACCTTGGTTTCACAACTGAGGGAAATACTTGTCGTAGCTATGGTGCACCATCCCTTCCTCTTTGGGGAAATACCGACGCAGTCTCAAGCCATGTCACTGGGCCATAGCCGTACGTACGCAAGTCCCTCCTTATTACAACTTTAAAAAAATTGCTTCCTCCTGGTTTCCTGACATCACAATCCCACACAATTGTCAACCTATATAGTCAATAAACCAGAGAATTGCACAAGGAGCGGGCGACAGCTGGGACCCAGCAGCTCGAGCAGTACTTGTTTTTTGAGGTGTGAGCAGAGCTTTCCTTGAGTGATGGTTTTGTTGTTGTTCAGAGGAGTAGGGTATCAACTAGGCGGGCTATGGCCCGTCTAGCCCAGGCTGTTATTTTATGTCGACCAAATATTCGGCCCAGATATTAATTTTTCAAGGTGAAAATAGCTAGCCCAGCTATACTTTTTTTGAGGAATACCCAATGCAAGTCAACTTGTTATTCTCCGCCCCGCTGGGCTACAAATCTTTCCTAGGAGGGATGCATTAGGCTTGCTAAGAAAATGGGCATTAAGAAATAATAAATGTGTAATTATAAAAATTGGGCTGTAAATATAAAAAAAGCACCGAATAGGTAATTAGTTTCAAAATTATTATTTTCGGATTTTAATTTTTTTAATTTCATTACTTGTTGCGCGCACAAAATTTTGTTTTATTTTTACCTAATACAAATTTATTTTGAAATTAGATTTAATTTGACTCGAAATTTCAGGATAAAAATATTTCGGATCCCTTGAAAATGTGGGAAATTTTGTTGATTTTTTTGGGTGGTTGGTTTAAATTATTAACTGTTGTCCTGGCTAGAAAATGGGTTGTAATTTTAACAAACAGTAAATGAGCTGCCGTAAATTCCATTAGAATTCAAAAATAGGCTGTACATTATTACAAATCGCAAATGCGCTATATGTTCCCTGCCATAGATGTGATGCTCACTTGTGGGCCTACTAAGTTGACGTGTACGCAAGGCTTTGTCAACTTATAGTCAACACACTATTCTAGCAGCAGTGGCCATTGGATGTCCATCCAACGGCTGTCATGCTTCTTCAATCTCGGATATTCTTGCTTCAGCCGCCCAAACCACCGATGGCGGTATCGCCTACTACCGCCTCCCGGGGCCAGCTGTGCTGCCGCACAGGCCTCACCGGCGCACCTGACTCCCATCGCCATCCAGGCCATTCCTCTACTCACCAACACCTCCTGTTATTCTCCGGCGACGGCAGCGTCACACCACAGCCGAACCAGTGAACCCTCGTACTCTCTCCGCATGGGCATCCACTGATGTGTCTTCGCCGGCTCCAGGTCCTTCCCTTCCTAGGCCTCGCCATCATCTACCGTGTTGGTTCTCTCAGCGCGGCATGGTCAACTTTGTCAACAAACGACAACCATTGGAAGAAGGATGTACGTGGAGTGGCTGACAGTAGGGACCCACATGGTCCATGGCCGCAGGCAAGCAAGTGCCTCCTTATTATGGGAAAACAAATGATTTCTCCCCCTGACAGGTTTGATCCACCAGCTTCATCTTCGCACGCAAGGAAGTGCCTCCTTGTTACGTCGAAAAAAAATGTTTCTTGTCCCTGACATCTGGGACCCACCAGCTACATCTTCGCGCGCAAGGGAGTGCCACTGTGGCACCTCGGCTCAGAGAAAACCGGAATGCCTCGTATTCCAGCCCAGAGACAAGTCTTCTAGAATACAGCATTGTTGGCATTGAACAAATCAGCTCTTTATTACTATGGATAAGGTTACAAGGGTACATAGATTACATCGGCACGGCGATACTACGCCTGCCCAGGGTAGCTCTATGCTAACAGCAGAACAACCCGAGGAAGTAGAGTAACTCTCGGCAGCGAAACAACGACGGCGGCGATGGACTCCACTCCGTAGGGACTCTAGCTGGAACGCTTATCCTAGCTCGCAAACTCAGAATCCTCGACAAGCAAGCAATCATGGCATGACCTGCAAACTGGCATGACACGCCAGGTGAGTACTTTGAATGTACTTGCAAGCTCACAGCAACCAAAGCAATCAAGACAAGCAACAACATGGCATTTGCAGGTTAAGCAGGTGTAAACATGATGATGCTAGAACAATATAAGCATGGTAGGGCATATGAGCATGATGACACTGCATGCAATAGCTTAAAACTATCATGACGCAACTTACTCTGTTCTGGGGTTACCTCGTAACCACCACATGGAAGAACTTACCATCGAGTGTGCCACATGATAACCTCGGGACCAACCAAACTTGGTATTACAATACCGTAGTGATAACATGATCACAAGGAGCTTGGCCTTTACCCGAGATCACCACATAACACTATCAACCAAATCCGGTATCCACAATACCACGGTGATCCTCTCATGATCACGATCAACCAGCGTCGGTATACTCGATACCACGGTGATCCTCTCGCGATTACATAAAGATCAACCAACTTCTTTCTCATCGAACGGGGTTGTTATAGCAAGATTATTATACTGTTGACCCATAGTGTGTCCTACTACGAACTGTGCCCATGACCGAGGACGTGGCTATCGATAGATTATACACTCTGCAGAGGTTAGTACACTGTACCCACACCACGGAACTCATGGCCTCGTGCTCCCATTTGGGTGGACCAACGACGTTCTAACAAAACCCAATCTATTGCATGGCACTCTCCCGGCCACTCCGACAAACTCCCCTTTGGGCTATGTCATGGGTGACCCCTGTGTCCTTCCGACACCTGCCACCGTCGTGGCCAAACAAAACTGTCCCAAACGGGGACCTGAGCTCAATACCAAAACTGGGTTCACAAGGTTATAGTTGCCTACCTGATCAGGGTAGCACGCACTCATAACCTTCCCTAGTTGGAGGCTCTGGCGAGAGGCATGACAATAGATCGAATTAGGGCTGCCCCATCCCAGCAAGTGTGGTTGCACTGGTGAGCTCGATTCGGTGGCACACTATGACTCAGCCAACAGGTGTTCAAGTTCGATTAACATCCGGTTAAATTTGAATGATGATGTGCTGAGCCATGATAATAGGATGAACCATAACAACTGATAAAGAAACATGCAGACATGTCATCATCTTCGCATGAACTACTGCCAGTATTGACCATGAGCATAATGCTACCAATGACTACTTGATAACTAGCAAGATGCACATGGACAGAATGTAAAGATAAGCATGAAACATGAGCATATACAGTATTCTCAAACAGAATAACATGCACATATTAAATAACTATTCAAGTAGGAACCATAGCTACTGCAAATCCATCATGCAAGTGGCTGTCGTGGCTTGCCTGGGTACGAAAAATCCACCGGGGAGAAGTTCGGAGAGTCCGCGGAAACAGTTCTCTCCTGGAGGGGTCTGTTTACGGGCAAGGGCAAAATGGTCATTTTCACAGTGTCAAAACATTATGAAAATGATGCCAACAGAACGGGCTCGACGAGACGAAGAAGTAGGCTTTGGAATCACCTCGTTTGGAATAGGGAGTGAAAAGATATAATAGTTTTTCTGCCAGGGGCCTATCTGCAAATAAAACATTCACAAACCGGCCCCTGACTGGAAAACAGAAAGCACACTTTTGGAGAATACGCTTTCAGTAAGTGAAAACGTGTTTTCATACGCAGCCGCAGGAAAATACGCCTTCGCGCACCGAAGGCATAAACACCGGAGTGCGCTTCCACTTAAGCGCGCGGGCCCGGCCTCTGGGTCAATGGCGAGAGACTGACGCATGGGGCCTGCAGGGAGGTAGGGCCCGCCTGGCTGGTCTCCTTCTCCAACCTCTCGCTCGCCTGATGCAGAGGAGGAGCGCGTGCTCGCCAGCGCCGGCCCGGCTGGCTCCGGCCACCTCCGGCCGAGGCGAGGCCACCGGCGAAACAAGGGTAGTGCACCGCACCCATCCAGCCGCAGCACGCTCGGCGGGGAGGGCTGTAGACGCGGCAGCTCGTGGTGACCGAGGGCAGTGGTGGCGGCCAACTTGGGGCATGCGACCACGGGCCACCGGAGTAGAAGGAAGGGGCGGGGGAGAACCAGGGGTCTCTTGGGGTTCTGCTAGGGGTGGAATGTGGAGGAGAGGAGGCCAGGCTTGCTCAAATTTGAGCAGAGGCCAGCGGAGGCCATGGCGGCCAATGGTGGGCAGGGGAGCGACTCGGGCTCGGGTGAGTAGATAGGGAGGGGTAGGGGAGTGAGGGAAGGCTGGTGGTGAGCTCAGAGGGCTCCGGGGCGGCCTTATCGCCATACTGGAGCTCGAGGGATGGCATGGCTGGACGGTAGCAGCGTCGGGAGGCTTCGTGGAGGGGTGGAGAGGTCTCAGGCGTGCTCGGGAAGGCTCGGGAGAGCTCCGGCAATCGGACACGCCGGTGACCGCGGCTGCAGGCCACGGGTACGGCTGCGCGCCGTGTAGGAGGGGACGTGAGAGGGGGAGAGGGGTCCAGGAAGAAGAGGACGGCGAGGGGGAGCTGTTGGACACGACGAGGCGTGCGGAAACGTTGAGCAGAGGACGGACCCGAGCTAGCAAACACGCAGCTCGCGTCCATGGTGTGCCAGGGCGGTGGTCACTGCGTGGCCATGGCATTGCCACGCTGCACTCGTTGCCAAAACATGTCTGCTAGATAGGTCATTCAAATGATAAAGCCAAGAAGGAAAGAAAAAGGCATAGTGCCCACTGAGGTGACCACAGCTGGCTGGCAACCATAGGAACAGCAAGGTGTTTGATGGGAGGTGAGAGAGATTGAGCAGTAAATAGACTCTGGTTTTTGGCTGGGAGTGATCATACACTAAGGTGAGTATTATGGCCAAGTTTCAGCCCAAATGGAGGAGTGTAGATAGCACTTGCTGTTCAAATGACCCTACTGACCAGAAGTGCAAATCTTGATGTGGCACTCACACACTGGCTTGGATTGAGCTAAAATTTGGAGGAGGCTAGTTATATAGGCATATGAAGACACTGTATAAATTTCATGCCATTTGGTTAAACCAAAATGGTACTTCCTTCACACAACATCCCACTGGATAGAATTTTAGAAAAAATAACTGAGGATAAATGGCTAGATGAAATGAGCCCAAATTTGTTGGAGAGGTGTTATATGGGTAGGAGAATGCTCTGGTAAATTTTCAGCAATTATGAAGCAATATAAAATACAGTTTCTTCACAACAGGAAAATATGACCAGTAGAAAAGAATTGAAGGTGTGCTCACATAGAGGATGGGATGATGCTCAAATTTTGTGGAGAGCTATTATTTGGGCATATTAAGGATCTTGCAAAATTTCAACTCATTTGAATATGCCTAGCTTGCACTTCCTTCTCAAGGCCTTTGTTTGAGCAGGAACTTTGAAAAAAATTGCTTAGAAATATTTACTTGGCAAATGAAGTTGAAATTTGATATGTGGCAATGATATGGATAGGAAAGAGTTCCCAAAAAGTTTGAGAGCAAGCAAGCCAATATAAATGGTACTTGCTTCTCAAACTGCCAGCTGGGGCAGAATCAGAAAAGGAATATTGGTGAAATATTTTTGAACATGGCAAGGAGGGATTTTGACATATCTGAAGAAGATATGTCCCAAAGGATTTATGAGAATTATTTGGGAATCTTTGGGATGACATAGATGTGGGTTGCTTCACAACCCAGAGCAGACAGGATTATTCTTATAATAGAAAAAGGAATATTCCCAAGAAAAAGAATATTGGGATTGGTCCAAGATGGAAATGACGAGGCCTTGGGATGGTTTTGAGGTTGACAATCCACTGGGGAGAGGAATCAAAGGTGATTTCTCCAGGTTTCAAGACCACGAAGCCACAGAAAAGCAAATCCAGACCGAAATCGAAAGAAAAAGAAAATGGGCAAAATCCAGGGTGTTACAGCCACCTTATTACACGCAAAAAAAGATCCCCCTGCTAGCTGGGACCCACAAAATTTGGTGGCTGACTTGTGGGCCTACTCAGTTGACGCATACGCAGGGCTTTGTCAACTTAGTCAATAAATGACTCTAGCTATAGTGACTGTTAGATGTCAATCCAACGGTCGTGCTGCATCTTAAACCTCTGGTCTTCTTGCTCCAGCCGCCCAAACCAGCGCCCGCCGTACTGCCTGCTCCAGCCTCCTGTGGTCGGTTGTGCTGCTGAGCAAGCCTCACCGCCCGACCCTACTACCACTGGACAAGACTTCCCTCTACTCACCCACACCCCCTGTTATTCTCTGGCGACGGCAGCCTTACACCGGAGCTAAACTAGTGAACCCTCGTACTCCCCTCCGCGTGGGCATCCACCTGCCTTGTCTTCCCTGGCTTTGCGTCGTTCCCTTCCTAGGCCTCGCCGTTGTCCATCGCCTTGGTGCTCTCGGCACGGCGTGGTTAATGAGGTAAACGAATGACAGCCATCAGAAGGGGACCCACCAGCTACATCTTCGAACACAAGGAAGTGCCTCCTTATTACTCGCAAATAAAAATGATTCCTCCCCTGACAGCTGGGACCCAGCAGCTATTTCTTCACATGAAAGGAAGTGCGTCCTTACCCTCCCTGACAGCTGGGACCCACCCGGCCAAAGCGTACGTAGCGTTGTCTGTCTGGTCGCAAACATGTACATACATATTGGTCGATCGGTCTCTCTGCAACGATGAACCGTGGCCGAGCAAGCAGCAGTACGTGTAGTAATAGAGCCCTCGACGTAGCAGTTTAGGCAGTCCCTTGTAAACTGTGTACACGTACGTACAGCCATAGGGCAAAAAATACGGCCACGTATGTACATACGGGTGGGGTCTCGAACGCGCACTCGCACATACGTACAGCCAGGGCTCGTGTACACGGAAAGGCAACGGACGGTAGCAACGTCATCCTGTTCGTCGGCAGCCAACCGGCTGGGTCGGAACGGAGAAACAGCGCCGTGTTTATCGGGAGACAACGGAATGCGTCGTCTTCATCGGGAGCCAACCGGCTTGGACGGGACAGCCGAAATGGGGCCTGGCGTACCGTAGAATGGATGAAACGGCCTTCTGTTCGACCGCCTACGGTCAAATGGGATCCTGTTCATCGGGAGGGGTCTGGCATACCGCAAAACGGAGGAAACAAACTTGTGTTGGAGCTCCTACGGTCGAAACGGGGTCCTGTTCATCGGGAGGGGTGTGGCGTACCACAAAATGGGACTCCACGGGCTACTGTTCATCCACCATCTACTGCCTCTCACTCCTGCCTCCACGGGGTACTTTTCATCCACCGTCATCCTCCAGGCTCCACTGGCTACTGTTCATCCAGCCTCCACGAGGTCATGTTCATCCACCCCCAACTGGCTGGGTGTGGCAGCCTCGTCAAGGTCCTGTTCATCCAGCAGCAACCGCCTACTACCACGGCGTCCTGTTCATCCAACCCCCACCGGAGCTGTTCATCCACAGCCACCAACCGGCTCGACTCACCACATCTCGACTCGTTCTACGTACTGCACGCATGGTAGCAACGGTCACTATTCATTGATACGTCTCGCACGGGGGCTCGACCGACTTCAGTAAGCAGCAGCAGCGATCGATAGCTTGGGTTCAGTTAGCAGTAGCAGCGAAGGAATCGCTCGGGTTCAGTTAGCAGCGAATGAATCATTCGGGTTTTGTTAACAGCCAAGGGATCGATCACTCGCTCGGGTTCAGTAACGTAGCTAGTGCAATCTCTCTGGTTCAGTTAGCCAACGCCTCGCACACACACGCATATGAGAGAGAAACGCGCAAACCACAGTGCATCGCTCAGCCCCGACCACCCACCGTAACCGGGAACTCCCCGATATTTTCCTCGCCCTCGCTGCTACCATGATTTTTTCTATCATGGACGACCCAAAGAATGTCATGCAGGTGCATCTCCGGCCCGCCCAGGATGAAAAGCCCATTTTCTGCCATGATTTTTTATCATAGAAGTAGGAGCCCAGCACATCTATGATGATACGTGTTTTTGTCACAATTATCATCATAGAAGTGTCATAAGCATGACAGAAAAACTTTTCATTCGGGCCATAATGTCACGGATGTGTCTTTATTTGTATGAAGGCTTCAGATACCAGCTCTCTTCAACTGAAGTCACAATACTGTTACTATCAGTCTAACTCTCAAAGGCGATAGAGCTCCCAACATTTCTTGGATATTATGGTAGACCAACACGAAGAGTTGAAAGCGTCCATGACAAGCGACCAAATAGACGTGTACACTGCAAATTTCCCCGCTCCTCTTCACTACAAGGAACATATTGTACTACTATTATACTCCCTCCGTTCCTAAATATAAGTCTTGGTAGAGATTCCACTATGGATCACATACAGATGTATATACATTTTAGAGTGTAGATTCACTCATTTTGCTCTGTATGTAGTCCATGGAGGAATCTCTACAAAGACTTATATTTAGGAACAGAGAGAGTACTTATTAAAGAAGATAGAAGAGGAACATGCTAAAGAAGAGCAAGTAGATTTTGGATAATAAAATGTTTGTTGCCCACACATGATGAACCAGAGAGCATAAAGAATGCAACTCCCTGTTGTCTATCTATATGTGGCGCACGTGCTTTTCGAAAGTAAAGTAGGAACATTAGCTGACCAATTAAACGTTCTTTGTTTTAGTAATATCAGCATCATATCAGATTCGTATTTGAGCAACTATGTTTGGAATTATGAGTGGCATGTTGTTTAGCTTAATGGGTTGAGGAGTAGTGCTAGCACGTCCCGAAGCACCTAGGATGATGGTACTGAATATAAAGGGAATGTCTACATGCAAGTCGCCTGACTTTTCTCATTTGGGTCAGTCGACCATTTCAGGCGGTTGGATGAAGATCCTATGTCTCCAACCCTTCTTCCTCTCCTCTTATTCTTCCCCTACAGACCACCGCACGGGCTGCCGACCGAACCACCAGCGCCCACACTCCCCTGAACCGCCCACCACTTTCGGTCTTCCGCCGCCCCCGACCATCCCTCTAGCCAACCCCCCCACCCGCGTCAAGTTTTGCCTCCGACGAGGCCCCACCACAGCCCGACGACCATCCCCCCACAACCACTGTCCCCACCCGAAACCCTAAGATAGATAATGGGGCAGCCCTCCGGCGAACTCCCAAAAATGGACTGACCCCAAATTGAAATTCAGTCGACTTTCATTTAGCTAATGTGGAATATAAAAGGGAGCACCTCTGCGATTGTTACAACCGGGTACTCCGGATCTGTACCTCAGACAGGTGAAGCCGAAAGCTAGAGTTCTTATGGGAATAATTGGTCGGCAAGCAACGACAGATTATTTACGTTTGTGTAATTCTTCTAACAAATACGAGATAGGCTGCCCGTAACTCGGATCAAAGCCTAGGCATGCACACTTAAGCGTGCCGACCCAAGGAAAGGAACCCTTAATGGAACTATTTTGCCTGGAAGATGTTTCTTACGTTAAAAAGTAATATAACATAACTCCCCAAAAAAAAATTGTCTGTTCGAGCAACATGACCGGATTGCCTGATTTCCGGACATAATGAATGTTTATTACATTCTAACATGGTATCTGGAAACACTCCAACTTCTTGGTTTGGAGGTTGAAGCCGAAGGCCTGCGATGACAAATTTTGACAAGTTCAGTTGGCGATAAGTTCGATGATAAAGTACATTGATACATTGAATTGAACGCCTACTCTTTATCTATGTCATCTATAAGACTGCTTAAGTTACAGTTTTCTTGCGAATATTTCGCAGCTATCATCACTTGGTCATATACCAAGTTCACGGGAATCTCTTTTCCGTCCGGTCCCTGCGGTCCAACTCGGGCCATACGATTCTCGGACCAAGCCCGGTGTAGCGCGTCTTTACCATTGCCCATGCCTCTCGTGCACCTTCCCGGCATGCTGACGCCTTCCATAGCTCAAAACAGCGCCGGGCACCTTTGAACAGGTTTGCCAACCCCTCTATACTTTCTGGAGGGGCATCGGATGGCCATAAGGCCTTGGCCATACTTCTCATGGCTTTCCGGGCCCGCTCATGCACTACGGACAGCTCTTTTAAAATGTCGCCTCGGAATCCGGATACTTCTTCTTCATGACGCCCGGTTAACAGACCTGCAAGAGCAGCATAATAACACTCCGAATTATGGGATAATATGAGTAACTTGGATAGTTCAAAGGTCATACTGAATATGCCGCCTTTTTACTTTTTATTATCTTTTTGAGCGTCCGATAATTGAGCCTTTAAGCTTTTTATCTCTTTGGCTTGCTTAAAATTTTCCTCCTCCAGTTTGTTCTTTTGATCAACGTCATCGTGACCTTCTTCAATTCTTCTAGCTCTGTGGTGGTGGCGTTTAGCTTTGTCCGGCTCATTTCAAGCTCCTGGGACAGTGCGTTGTTCCTCTCTTTGAGGACCTGCGGTCATAACGATCCTTAAATCGGTTGGCCTAAACCGCTTCAAGTCTCTGGGGCTACTGGCATATATCTATTACATTTACACAAACCATTACCTGCATATCTTTTGAAAACAGGTGGGCAACTCCAGCAAGTCCGTTCCGGGCAGTTCGGATATATGCATCCACGGTGCTGAGGGCAGTAAATTCTTGCCCCGTAAAAACTGGAGTGCACATGGTCTCTTTCAGTCATCGATGATTCATCACGCTCTCTACTTCGGAATTTGGGACGGATACGTCATCTGAATCTTCATGAGGCGGATGAGTTGGCACTGCATCTGTATTGGCTCTTGTCCTGGTTGATGAGCCCGGCGTCGGATTAGCTGATGGTCGGCTAACAGGGATTTTCGACACGGTTTGCCGTGTGCTCCTCCTGGAATAAGATGGGAGGAGAAATATGACAATCTGGTTCTATGCCTGGGCATATATTAAAGGTTATACCTCTTTGATGAAGAGGGGGTTTGATGGCACTCCCGGTTTCCTTTCGTTTTGAAGGCTCACCCTGCACGGATGCTACCTTCCTAGGGGCCGCCCTCGATGGAGAACGGCTCACCAAGCGCTGATCCTATAAAGCACGATTCAGTGTGATGGGTGAGGTGCAAGTGGGGACTCCTCTTTTTGAGGATGATTTCTGAATACTTACCCCTAGAGAAAGGGAGAAGGCCGGGGTAGTCGTCTATAATGGCCACTTCCGAACCGTCAAGGCTTGCTTGATAAAAGAATCCATCATCAAACTCTATAAATATATTCGGATCCTCGCAGAGGCCGGGATCTTCATGGCAAGCATAGTCCTCTGGTTGTGGGGAGGGGCAGTGCACATTTTCGACGACCTTCCTCCATGCCTGTTTTAAAGACGACCAGAACAATTCAATTAGTATGCCTCGATAATGAGGTAGGACAATGCTGATAACCAAAAAACTCTCCCATTCAATGGGGCTATACATGGAGAAACCTTCCCGACAATTTAAACGGAGGAATTCTTCTTTCTCCCCCTTATAAAGATCTGCCAGAATGGCGGCCAAAGCGGCGGGGGTATCCGGGCCCTCACGCCTATAGCGAGATGCGTCGTCCTCTCCGTTGTAACATCATAAAGGGGTCACTCTGGACTGAAGGGGCTGGATGCATCACTTTATCACGATAGCCATGACTTCGATTACCGAGAGTCCGGAATGGGCAAGTAACATGACCTTGCTGACCAACCTCTTTACTTCCGCACTGTATTCTTCTTTGGGGCTCCGGGGGCGCCAGTTGAAGTGTTTCTTTAAAGGAGCACTAGAGAATTCGGGAAGTCCATGTCGAACTGGGTCCGGAAGGGGAACATCCTCGATATAAAACCATTCCGAAGCCCATTCTTCGGATGCCTTCTTGGGAGTTCCGACGAGGTAACCTGATTCGGCTATGCGCCATACTTCGGCGCCACCCACTTTAAATATAGAACCCCCTTGATGACGAGGGACGAGGTAAAAGAACTTTCTCCATAGTTCGAAATGAGCCTCGCAGCCTAAGAATAGTTCGCAGAGAGCGACAAAACCAGAAATGTGCAGAATAGAACCTGGTGTGAGGTTGTGCAGCTGGATCCCATAGAATTCCAATAGACCTCTGAGGAAGGGGTGGATCGGGAATCCTAAGCCCCTCAGAAGAAATAAGACGAAGCACACCCTCTCCTCCTTGTTGGGATTGGGGAAGTTCTCTGCTAGCACATCATTGCCAATCGAGGCCAATCCCGCCCACACGGAGACTAGATCTGCGGGAGGGAGATATCCCTGTGTCTGAAGTCGATTCAGCAGAAAGTAAGACACTAAGCAACTTCGCCAATCACCCGTTTGAGGGCCATGAGGGCGCGAGGAAGAGCCAGGAGTGCTAGCCATGATTTGATTTTTCGTGGTTTGCTTTGATGCTCTTTGCACGATATGGGATGGCATTAGGAGATCTGACCTCCTTATATAGATACCGCCCTTGCATGATAAGGGGCTTATTTGTAAAAAATTATGGACTGTTCACATTCGCCCGATGCGTGGAAATCGAGACGATGACAGGGAGGAATCATAAAAGCAGAACAAGGAGGTCAAAGCCGGACTGTCGTCAATCCGGAGTATGATGAAGAACCCGCCTTGCAAAGCCGAAGAGATAAGCCGGATACTATATCGTCATTGAAGGCAAGTTCGGGGGCTACTGAGGGAGTCCTGGATTAGGGGGTCCTCAGGTGTCCGGTCTATTCGATATGGGCCAGACTGATGGGCCTTGAAGATAAAGCAGAAGACTATCCCCCGTGTCCGGGTAGGACTCCTGTATGCGTGGATGGCAAGTTTGGTGTCCGGATGTACTCTTTCCTTCCTCTGTAAACTGACTTTGTACGACCCTGGGCCCCTCCGGTGTGTATATAAACCGAAGGGTTTAGTCCATAGAGGCTATCAGAATAATCATAGGCTAGACAGCTACGGTTTAGCCATTACGATCTCGAGGTAGATCAACTCTTGTAACCCTTATACTCATCGAATACAATCAAGCAGGACGTAGGGTTTTACCTCCATTAAGAGGGCCCGAACCTGGGTAAACATCGTGTCCCCATTGTCCAATGTTACCATCGATCCTTAGACACATAGCTTGAGCCCCCCTACCCGAGATTTGCCAGTTTTGACACCGACAAAGGGGATGCAGAAGAAACCAGCGAGCAAGAATTCCAAAAAGCAACTGAAGCCATGTGTATTGATGGAGGTGCATCTTTACAATCCTCTCACTGCCAGCTCAAGCAGTGGGCACAAGAGGTCAATGCCGTGGAGCCAGCTGTAGACTCCTGGAAGCCGCTCAAGTGGTCCCGCACGCCTATCAACATTGATGAAGAGGATCACCCCGACCGCACTACCGTGGTAGGGTGTTTGCCGTTGTTGGTCTCACCAACAATCCACAACCTTAAAGTCACAAAGATGCTAGTTGACGGCGGGTCTGGGTTGAATCTGATGTCCCCCAAAGTGGTCAGCAAGCTACAGATCCCTGATGAAGAGCTCAAGGCCACGGGTACATTTCAAGGAATCAACACCGGCAGGAGCCGGCCCAGGGGAAAGATCATGTTGCCTGTGACATTCGGCGGGGAACTGAACTACCGAACTGAGAGGGTCGTGTTTGACGTTGTTGAACTTCCCTTGCCGTACAGTTGAATTCTTGGTCGTCCAGCTTTGGCAAAATTCATGGCAGCATCCCACTATGCTTACAACACCTTGAAGATGCCAGGGCCGTCGGGTGTCATTTCCATTCCATCAGATAAAAGAGATGCAATTATATGTGTGGATCAGATGTACTAGGACGCGGTAGCAGCTGAAGCTGCAGAAGCCACGGCTCCCGCCAAGGAGGCGAAGAAGGGAAAGAAAGCTAGCAGAGATGCCGGCAAGGACTTCGGGAAGCGCGCCTCTTCGGAGTGCGCCGCACCTGTTGAGGATCTACCGGAGAGTTCCACTAGCAAGAGGCCCAAAGCTACTCCACCTGCTATGAAAAAGGTCCCGGCGAGGCAGGATGGCACTGATGGTACTTTCACCATCAGCGCCACCCTTGATGACAAATAGGAAAGCACGCTCGTTGCCTTCCTGCGGGCGAATGTCGATGTGTTTGCTTGGCAACCGTCTGACATCCCCGGTGTTCCCAGGGAGGTAATCGAGCACCATCTTGTTGTCTGCCCTCATGCTCAACCCGTCAAGCAGAAGGTTAGGAAACAAGCTTTAGAGCGGCAGCAGTTCATTGCCGAGGAAATCAAGAAACTTGAAGCAGCTGGTTTGGTAAGAGGAGTGCTGGATCCAACATGGTTAGCGAACCCAGTGGTAGTGCGCAAGGCAAATGGGAAATTGAGGCTCTGCATTAACTTCACAGAATTGAACAAAGCATGCCCAAATGACCCTTTCCCCCTGCTGCGCATTGATCAGATTGTAGACTCCACTTCCAGGTGTGATCTGCTTTCCTTTTTGGATGCGTACTCCGGGTGCCATCAGATATTCATGTCCAAGGAAGACGAAGAGAAAACCGCGTTCATAACTCCATGTGGCATGTACTGCTTTGTACGCATGCCTTTTGGGTTAAAGAGCGCTGGATCCACTTTTGCAAGAGCAGTACAGATCAGCTTCGAACCACAGCTGCACAGAAACGTAGAAGCTCACATGGATGATATAGTGGTCAAAACCAAGGACAAATCAACAGTCATTCAAGATTTGGAAGAGACCTTTGCAAACTTGCGCAAGATCAATTTGAAGTTAAACCTTGAGAAGTGTGTGTTTGGTGTTTCCTCCAGCAAGCTGCTTGTTTCCTTTGTGTCTCACCGAGGGATAGAGGCCAACCCCGACAAGATCAGAGTGATCGAGCAGATACAAGCACCCAAGACTGTCAAGGATGTGAGGCGCTTAACTGGATGCGTTGCCGCGCTGAGTAGGTTCATTTCCAAGTCTGTCGAGCGTGCCTTGCCTTTCTTCAAAATTCTGAAGAAGCCAGGTCCAATGAAGTGGACCCCAGAGGCGGAAGCAGTGCTGCAAGACCTAAAAACCTACCTTTCCTCTACCCCCACCTTAGTCGCTCCTAAACCACAAGAGCCGTTGCTGCTATACTTAGCAGCGACGAACCAAGTGGTTAGTGCAGCGCTGGTGGCGCAGCGCGAAGTGGATGAAGAAGTAGCCGCCGCAACTATCCCCTCCGGAGACAAAACTGAACCAGTCACGGCGGGATTGGGCACAGATCAAAGGAAAGCAGAGCAAGTTAGCGAAGGCAATCCCAAAACCATGGCAAAGAAGAAAGTGGTGCAATGGCCAGTGTACTTTGTCAGCTCCCTATTATAGGGGGCTAGGTCAAGGTACTCTGGAGTGCAAAAGCTGATCTTCAGCCTCATCATGGCCTCAAGGAAACTACGCCACTACTTCCAAGCCCACGAGATCACAGTTGTCACTCATTTCCCACTACAACACATACTGAGGAACCCCGAAGCTACCGGCAGGATAGTTGAATGTGCACTAGAGCTTTCAAGCATTGGCCTGAAGTACGAAAGTACCTCAACCATTCAGAGCAGAGTGTTAGCGGAGTTCATTGCAGAATGGATGCCCAATCCAGATGAAGAAATACCGGAGACAGTTATCCCCGGCAAGGAGGCGTCTTAGGAGTGGACCATGTACTTTGATGGTGCTTTCTCGTTGCAGGGCGCTGGAGCTGGCGTGCTTCTTGTTGCGCCCACCGGAGAGCATCTCAAGTATGTAGTTCAAATGCACTTTCCCCAGGAGAAGGCCACCAACAACACTGCTGAGTATGAGGGGCTCCTTGCAATGCTGAGAATTGCGATGGTGTTGGGAATCAAGAAACTAATCGTCCGTGGAGACTCGCAGCTTGTGGTGAGACAAGTTAATAAGGATTACCAGAGTTCGTTGATGGAGGCATATGTAGAGGAAGTGAGAAAGTTGGAGGAGCACTTTGATGGATTACAAACAGAGCACGTGCCACGTGCGGAGAACAACATTGCTGATCATTTATCAAAGTGCGCTGCCCAAAAGCTCCATGTGGAACCAGGAACTTTTGTCCTGCACCTAACTCAACCATCAGTGTCCCCTTCAATGATGACCAGATAAAGGAGGAAGTTGGACTCTGGCAAGTATCTCTCGGCAGGGCTTCCCGAAGCCACTGGTAGAGAGGATGTCGGGAACAACTCTGCTTCGGTTGGTGAGCAGCACCCTCCCGCGGAATCCCAAGTTCTTGCGGTCGAGGTGAGCGCTCCCACGAATGAGGAGGTGCCATTAGTCCTTGTTGTTGAGCCTCAGGCTCCAACTTGGGCGCAGCACATAGTCCATTTCCTTCAAATAGGAGAACTTCCCGAAGAGCAAGAAGAAGCTGAAAGAGTAGCCCAAAGGTCAAATATGTACCAGTTTATAAATGATACACTGTACAGGTAAAGGCCGAATGGTGTGAAATTGAAGTGTATTTGCCGGGAAGATGGGCAGAAGCTACTAGCAGAAATACATGGGGGTATGTGTGGCTCTCATATTGGATCAAAAGCCCTGGTTGGAAAAGCCTTCCGACAGGGTTTCTACTGGCCCACAGCCCTCCAGGATGCAACTGAGCTAGTCACCAAATGCGAAGCCTGCCAGTTCCACTCCAAGAACATCCATCAACCAGCTCAAGCTCTCCAGACGATCCCTTTATACTGGCCATTTTTGGTCTGGGGGATCGACAACTTGGGTCCCTTCCCCCATGCTACCAGGGGCTTTGAATTCTTGTACGTTGCAATCGACAAGTTTACAAAGTGGCTGGAAGTGGAGCCAGTGAGGAAGGTGACCGCGCAGTCAGCTATCAAGTTCTTGAAAGGGTTGCCGTGCCATTTTGGAGTACCCGCCAGAGTGATCACCGATAATGGCACCCAATTCATGAGCCGCGCCTTCATGGAGTACATACAAAACCTTGGGAGCAAGGTCTCTTTTGCCTCTATTGCTCATCCCCGGAGCAATGGACAAGCTGGAAGGATGAACGCTGAAGTGCTGCGTGGGATCAAGATAAGAACTTTCGATAAGTTGCAGAAGTACAGTAGACGTTGGATCGATGAGCTACAGGTGGTTCTTTGGTCCCACCATACGACACCGAATCGAGCCACCGGCCAGACTCCCTTCTCCCTAGTCTATGGTGCAGAAGCAGTGCTCCGCATGGAACTCATATACGGGACACCTCGAGTACTTTCCTACGATGAAGTAGAGCAAGAGCAGCTTCGGCATGACGATGCCATGCTCCTCAAGGAAGATCATCTCCGGGCCGCTGTGCGTGCTGCACGCTACCGACAAGCCTTGCGCAACTATCATAGCTGCAGGATTCATGCCCGGAGCCTTGAGGAAGGCGGCATTGTCCTTAGGCGTGTTCAATCGGCCACGGGTTCCAACAAGTTGACGCCAAAGTGGGAAGGTCCTTACCGGGTAGTGCGAGTCACCAGACCTGGTGTAGTCCATCTGGAGACCGAAGATGGCATTAAGGTGCAAAAGTCATGGAATATTGAGCATCTTCGCAAGTTCTACCCGTAAGGCGCGGTTGCCGGGCTGAGCCCCGGCAACCACCTTTTGTACAAGCCTTGCTGATGTGCATGTAACCCTTTGTACAAAGCCAGGCGCAGACCCTCTGCAAAGATAATAAAATGAAGCGCTGGCGCCTAAAACTTGCATGCATGTTTATTTTAGCACGATTCTGCCAAGGTCATTTAGAAGGGGTCATATGCTCCTGTTTTTCCCCTGCGCTAACTACAGGGCCTCCTGCCGTGGATAAAATCCCAAGGAGGAGAAGAAAGAACAAGCTTGCATATCGGCTCCCAGCAACCCAGAGCAGATAAGTTCCCTTTAAGACATCCATAGTGTACCTCTGTGAGGAAAACTTATGCGTAGAAAAACCTTGTCACCTTTAAACATATGTGCTCCCATCTTTTGATTCGAAGATTACTTCAGTCAGACTAGTTGCAGTAGCATTTGAGAAAAAGGGTTGACAAGGGGCCAGTTCTCTTCCACGCTCCTAAAACCTGCCAGGCCGAGCCTCGCGGCAGCAATGGAAGGGACCGACAAGATGTCTTGTCGAAAAGCCTTGTTTACTTGGAAGTATAGAGGAGTCATTCCTCTGCATGGGTATGATACATGCACAAGTGCCCAGCAAGCATATTTCTTTTTTCATTAATATGCGGATAAACAAGTACAAAACCTTACAGGGTACAATACAAATGTGGCTGAAAAGATTACATAATTTAAGATAAAGTTTGGCAAGTGCGTGCATGTTTTAGATTAAAAAAAGATAAGTGCCCCGTAATGCCTTTATTATCCCTCTCCTCCTAGGAGCTACAGTAGGAGGTGAAGAGGGCAAAAGGAGTGCTTGGGCAGAAGCCCAGCCTGACCCCGTCAGGGCCCGCGGGACGCAGTCTGACCAGATCAGGAGGGGCGGGGGCGAAGACGATAGACGGAGAGAGCGGCTAGGCGACGCCCTGGTCACCACCGCCAGGACCAGCAGAATGCGTTAGGAGGGTCACCGGCAGGGAAGATGGAGCCGGAATCCACGGGGAAGCCTGCCGGAGTCCAGCTAGAGGAGGCGGAGACGTCCACACCCAACGCCCCGGCAAATCGCTCTACCGGGGACAAGACCAGGTGCATATGACGGTGCCGCCGGTGCCTTGCTTACGGTGAGGGTGCGACCGGCGCTCAGCTGGAGTCCGAGCCGCCATCCTCCCGCTCGGTGCCGTTGTCATTGCCGTCACTGTCCTCTTCGTTGCTGTCGCTCGAGGAGGAGCTTTCGTCATCGATCGAGCTCTCCGCGCAGCACCCTAACCGAGCACCCGAACGCCTGAAGACCTTGATGGAGAGTAGATTGGCCTCCATTAACTTGAAATGGAGAACGTGCCCTGCCGCCAAGCTATGGGCACGAGAAATTTTTTTCCAGCCATGACG
This sequence comes from Thinopyrum elongatum, assembly GCA_011799875.1. Lineage (NCBI taxonomy): Eukaryota > Viridiplantae > Streptophyta > Magnoliopsida > Poales > Poaceae > Thinopyrum > Thinopyrum elongatum. The sequence continues at coordinate 172,546,442 of CM022298.1, read as the reverse complement.
GTGAAGCATGACATGAGGTACGGGGAACTCTACATCCGCCCGCATGCTGCCGTTACAGCAGCCCCTCATGTGCAACTTCAATCCTGGTGGTTGTTCTACCTCCATCACCCTTATGAAAGGGGTAGGAAGGCGAAGACGGCTGCGCGGTGGCCCGCGCAGTCTGACGATGAACTCCAAGGGTTGGTCCCCGACGTGGCCTTCCATTGGGGCCATTGATGCCAAGGCGGCTGTGGGAGGAGCGACCAGGGCACCAACACGTCCTCCTCGGCCGCGAGCGCCACGACGGCCATGCCCATGCCCTGCACCACCACCTTGTGCGCTGGATTCTGCCCCTGCATCCCCAGCAGGGGGAGGGAGGCGCTGCCGAGAAGAGACCCTCGTCGTCACCGCTGGAGCACAACTGCGTCCTCTTCCCCTCACCATGGTGGAAGAAAGCACAAGAAGAAGAAGGAAGAGATGTGTGTGGGTGAGCCCTTCGCCCGTGCCTCCTTTTATAGGAGAGCATGGCCGGGGGCTGGCTCCTCACCACCCCGAAGGCAACCGTCCCACTCCACCAATCATGTCCCTCTGCGTCACTGATGACGTCCAGGATCAACAACCGCCCTCCTGTGCCTATCCACGGCACCGAGCTTTCTGTCATGGCACTCATTCCCGTGCCCTACGCGTCCGCCACCAACCCTGCGCAATGCATGCAGCGTATGTGGCGGAAACGGCAGGCATAGTGGGATGAGTAAAATGGCAGTTACCTCCCCGTGAATGTGGGCAACCCGCGAGCCATTACGTGGGTAACCCCACGTCATTCCGCACAACTCGCGGGAAAACCGGAAACTGATTCAATCACAGGTTAACGAAGAAGCAAGGAAGATATCAAGAAAGACATGAATCCCATCACGATTTGGCCAAAGTGTGCGCATGTGTATTTGTTGGGGCCTACCCCAACAATGCTAGGCGGCACTTATGGGCCAGGCCCGGGGGCTCCTGTCGGTGCAACAAACTTTCATGTTTGATTGCCCGGACCTATACACAGGCGTGCTGGCATCGCATGTCCTACACCAAAATACAAAGCAAGACCAAGCCAGAGCAACCGCTCTTCATGATATCAAGGAGTGGATCAAGAAGACCAAGTCAGACAAGACAACAGAGCACCACCTTGGGGAGACCTCCCTTGCCGGGCAGGAGGGCCTGGCCGCATCGAGGCCGCCCCAGGGACGAGTACAAGATTTCCCCGGCAGGCTTGCCGGGTCCGCCAAGGGCGAGGACTCCCGCCAAGGCTCCACCGCTCCACCGCACCACAACGCAAATCACCTATCAATGCGGTGTCAAGCCTCCAGGTGATTAAGTGGCTACCACCAAGCACGTGGCAGCCCCTTAGAAGACAGATTACTCTCATGCGACACCCGTCCAGAGGCATGTCAAAAAGATAAGAAGAAGATGATTAAGTGGCACGGCAGGCTTGCCGGGCTTCACCCTCAGCACGACACCTAGCAGTGCATTTAATGCACTTTATCCTTACTGCCTAGCAGTGTTAGCTATCTAATCACTAGATAAAGACTGTTTTGCCACTGTGGTCACCCCTTGAGCTATAAAAGGAGGTCTAAGGCAAACTAGCAAAGGATTCGGACCCTTGCACACTTGTACGCGCGTAGCTGCTCTCCCAGAGGCCACCTTGCCCTCTTGAGCACTGCATGTTCATCGTGTGCTCCCATCTAATCCACCAAAGCATGAGTAGGGTTTTACGCTTCCCAGCGGCCCGAACCTGGGTAAAAACCACCAGTGTCACCACCGTTGCGCTGTTTCATGGCCTCCGCTCTTTGTGTAACGTGACCTTCCCCCTTGCCGAACCACAAAGGGGCCGACGGCCCCATAGGTGATCGTGTTCCTCCACGACACTCTAAGTATATGTCACAGCCCTAGAATTTGTTTGCAGATAGTTGCATCAGTGAGCATCATGCATCCTGTTAATTTCAAAAAACTTGAATTGAGTAATATTGGAAGCCTAAAAAATTTAAATAAAAGGGCAAAGAACCCTGGAATACTCATTCAATGTTTCTAAAATGTTCCTTTAATTGTTTTGAGAATTTTGGCAAGAATTATATTTCAAACCAAAATTCAGGAATATTTTTAAGGATTATTTTGGGCTTGAATTAAAATCACTATTGTATTTGAATTGGGGCATTTAATTACTATAGACACATCAAATGCTCTGGCAATTCTGAAACTTTGTGTGTGGCTTTTGTTTTGTTCCATATAGGCACATGATAATTTTCAGGAGTGACAAAATTGGTTTGGTTTGAAAACCAAAACCAAAACAATTGCAGAAATAGAAAACAAAACAAAAACAGGAAAGGAGAAAGCAACTACCTGGCAGCCACTTACCTGGCGGCCCAGCAGAGGTCCAGCCCACTGGCCTCTGCCAGTCACCACCAACCTCCCGCCAGAGCAGATAGGCTGCTGCCTATCGCTCGCGCGCTCACCCCTGGCCACCTCCTGCTTGCCATCGAGGTGCCCCGAGCCTACCCGATGCGCTTCGAGATGCCCCTGCAGCCCCCTCTACCTCTCCCCTCACTCTGGTCGCTCTTCTCTCCTCTGCTCTCCTACTCCCACGCAGCCCGAGCGTAGCCATGGCCACCGCAGCTCGCCCGCATGCCCACCGTCGACGTAGTGCCTGGCCACAATGTCCTAGTGCTCTACCCCGCCGTCTGCTTTGTCTCCCTCAAGCCACGCAATCGGGGACGCCCTGTATTGTCGCCTTCATCATCATCTACACCGACGGGCGCCCGAGATCGCCGTCGTCAATCCGTCACCTCCGACGCTTCCCCGAGCACGCTGGGCTTCTATGCGAGTCCCCTGTGAGCTCCGCCGCATTTCCCCCATATCCACGGACTCGTTTTCTTCCCCTAACTACGCTAGCCGCAACACCCGTGAGCACCTCGCCGCCGGCCATGTCTCCGCCGTGGCCTGCTTTGCCTTCCGTCGCGCCTAAGCACCCCGTCATGTTCCTGGATCCACCAGGAGTGGGTGGAGCCGTTAACCTCAAGAAACCGTGCCCTGTAGCCTCGCCGGCGTTCTTCCCGTGCTTTGGCCTCCGCCATGGGCTCGCTCCCGTCGAGCTCCAGTCACCCCGCGACCAGCTGCTGCCTCCCCTGGATGTGGGCGAGCGAGGCCTCCCTCCTGGTGCCCTCAGCGCGCCCCGCCACTGCCCTAGCGCCACTCCGGCGAGCCGCCGCCGCACTGTGTGGTCACCGTTGTTAAGCCGCCGGCTAACCATGCCATTAGGGCCCAACCACACTATTAATTACCCACTGCAGTCACTGACAGTGGGCCCCCACGGCTGGTCAAATCCTAGTCAACGCGGGGTTTAAACCCGTTTAGCCACTGTTACGCTGACATGTAGGACCCACACGTCAGATTTGACTTCGTTGACTACTGAAGCTGTGCTAAATTAAGGCTAATGTCAGAATAGCTTTTCTGGAATTTTAAATAAATCAGAAATGATTTATTATTTCCAGAAAATGTGCTAAACTTCTAAAAATCATAGAAATTCAAGCATAACTCCAAATGAAATAATTTATATATAAAAAATCATTAGAAAAATCCAAAGAATCTGTTTATGGAATTTTGATGCATGTTTGAACAACTTAAAGCTGCTGTATATAACAATTTGAATGAATGGCATTTAAATAACTACATGTGGAGTTTGAATTTGAATCTTTGGTTCAAAACAACTTCATCTAATCTGGTTGCTAGTTGCATTAGCTCAATCAACAACATATTTCCATGTCATAATCATGCATCATATTGTTGCATTGCATTGATTGTGTTCCTTCTCTATTGCCGGTGCTTGTTCCCTCTCGGTAGACGTTTTCTGATGTTGAGATTGATGACACCAATGAAGAGCTATATCATCTTCAGAAGTGCCAGGCAAGCAAACCCCCTTGAGCATTCCGATACAATCCCACTCTCTCGCTCTTGCTCTCTTTTACTGCATAGGACAACAACGATTCAACTGTTACATGTTGCGGTAGTTGAACCCATTCCTCTGCATGACCTGTCTTTGCCACAGTAAATAGTTGAAACCCACTAGCATGAGTAGGAGTTGTTTGAGCCATGATGTGCCTACTCATTCATGCTTGCTTGTTATGCCTGCTATGCTTAGAGTTGTGTCAGGTCTAATTCATCTGGGATGGATTGGGATGGTGATGAACATGTCCTACTGTTGAGAGCTAAGTGTGTGAACATGATTTGGTAAAAGGTAGCGATGAGAGGCCATGTAGGAGTACATGGTGGGTTGTCTCATTGAAACCATCCTCAGGAATTGAGTTCTGTGTTTGTGATCCAAGACAGCTACTACCACGCATTGGGCCCGAAGCCCATGGACCCTCTCGACTTATTAATCGCCTTGATCTCTGTCCAGGAGTTGCAACTAGTTTCTGGTGTTTGTAGGTAGTGCTATTTGTCTACCAAGTGGCACCCGGTATAGGTGGGCTTGGGACAGACTAGGCACAGTGGCACGGTGTACCAAGTGGCACCTGGATGGTGGGCTTGGGAACCCTACTCACATCATTTGGGGCCGTGATGGAAACTTTGGCCGGACTTCCTTTGCGGGTTCAGCCTCGGATAGGCGATAAACCTGGACTAGAGTCTTGTGTAGTTAGTTAGGTCATGGCCGACACCCTCGCCAGGCTTCCGCTTGAAGGTTGTCGAGATACATGACGTGTACATGGCGGTAAGTGGCGAGAGCGTGTGTGAAGAAGTACACCCCTGTAGGGTTAACATGATCTATTTGAATAGCCGCGTCCGCGGATATGGACTACACGCTTACATTGTTCATAGACAAGTTAAATGGATACTCTAAAATGCGCAAGATAAGCGTGAGTGCTATGGATGGCTTTCTTGTAGGGAGACGGGAGCGGATCCATAGTGGTGTATTGATTTGGTGAATATGTGGACTCGTGTGCGCCACCTCAAAGAAAGTACTCGTAGTACAGGATAGCCACCGAGTCAAAGATGGCTTGCTGCAGTTAAACTCCACCACCCCTTTGTTGATACTGATGCATATGTAGATAGTTCTGATGTAAGTCTTGCTGGGTACATTTGTACTCACATTTGCTTAATTTATGTTTTGCAGAGAGACTTCACTATCACTAGTAGTTCTTCGTGGGCTTCGACAATTAGCTTGGGAATCCCAGACAATGGTCTGGTTCCTTTGGAGGGTCTTGTAGATAGTCAGGCTTTCTAGCGTTATTCTTTTCAGATGTCTGTACTCAGACATGTTTATGCGTCCGCTTGTTGCTTGTATGACTTGTATGTTGGGTCATGAGACCCATGTTTGTAATATCTGGCTCCTCGGAGCCTATTGAATAAATACTTTGAGTCGTAGAGTTTTGTTGTGATGCCATGTTGTATTTACACATATCGAGCATATTGTGTGTATGCTATTGAAATGCTTGGTATGTGTGGGATCCGATACCTAGCTGTTTATTCTTGGTAGCCTTCCTTATGGGGAAATGCCTCCTAGTGCTTCCATTGAGCCATGGTAGCTTGCTACTGCTCCGGAACACATGGATTGACCGGCATGTGTCCTTCTTTGCTCCCGTGTCTGTCCCTTTGAGGAAATGTCAGGCGGTGTCTATCGGAGTCCTGATAGCTTGCTACAGCCCAGTTGCACTCACTGCTGACCGACATGTGCATTGTTGGGTCATGTATGCCTGTCCCTGTAAGTTTGTGCCACCTTGGGTTTATCACTAGTCATGTCGGCCCGGGTTCTCTGTCATATGGATGCTAGCGACACTATCATATACATGAGCCAAAAGGCGCAAATGGTCTCGGCCTAGGTAAGGCTGTAGCCGTGGGAATCCCGTGCGTGAGGCCGCAAAGTGATATGATGTGTTACATGCTAGATCAGTGTGACTTAGGATAGGGGTCCCGATAGTATATCTCGCTCCCTGCTATGTCTCTCTAACTATGATTCTCCCCGTGAAATCTCTTTCTCTCACACAAATACAAACTTCATCTCCCGGGGTCTCATTTCTCTCTACTATTCCCATGTATGCCGCTCACACACACCCTCTCACTCTAGAGATGTCTCGTGCTCCCTATGTCTCAATAGCTACGACTCTCCCTCTTAAATAACTCTCTCACACAAACACAAACTCCGTCTCCCAGGGTCTCATATCTCTACACCATTCCCTTGTATGTCGATCACACACACCCTCTCTCCCTAGGGATATCTTGCGTTCCCTAATATGTCTCTCTAGCTACGACTCTCCTTGTGAAATATCTTTCTCTCACAAACACAAAACTCCGTCTCTTGGGATCTCATCTCTAATATTCGTTTGTATGTCACTCATATGCACCCTCTCTCTCACACCCACCCACACACATAACTCAACCTTCTGATCCACTCGACTCTTATCTCTAACACACATACTAGCCGATCTCCCTCTAGCTAGCATCTCATCTCTCTATTTCTCTGTTTCTCCATCAACCTTCTTTCTCGCCCGCACTCTTGCTTCCTATCACGCACACAATATCTGTTTCTCTCTACATGCAGTCATGCACCCTCTTTCTATCTTTCTCTCACACACACATAGCTCACCCCTCTGATCCACTCAACTCTTATCTCTAAGACACAAACTAGTCGATGTCCCTCTAGCTAGCATCTCTATCTCTCTATCTGTTTCTCCATCAACCCTCTTTCTCGCACGTACTCTTGCTTCCTATCACGCACACTATATATGTTTCTCTATACATGCATCTGTAGGTCGATCTCTTTTGCACACACATTGTGTCTCGCTCTCTCTGCTCGCCATAGATGCATGCTCCAGCCCACGCCACTCTCTCTTAAAAACAAAAACACATGCTCAATCATCGGGCCTTCTTCCCTCCACTCTCGCATGAATGCATATTGTCATACCGAACCATCTCTCCCATCCCGTCGATCTTATGACTTATGTCTCCTTTCGTTTATCTCGATCATGCGCGCGAACACACACACATCCCACATATACATGTATGCCTCTCGCACATGCACGCTCAAGGTCTCATATGTCTCCATACATAGTTAACCTCATCCCTCACCCCACATCGAATCTTTCTCTTCTTGTGTGCACATGACTTCCGTCTGGATGTGTCTCTTCTCTAAAACACAAACTCACACTTAACTATCTCCTTCTAGCTACCCCCTCTCTCACTCCTTCCCTCTATCCCAAAAACCAATAAGACTATCCCTTCGTTTAATTCCCGATGACATGCACCATCGATATTAGTCTTCCTCGGTGTCTCTCGAACAAACACATTATCTCGATGTCCACTCCTCTCACGCGCACATGCCTTCTCTTCCCTCTTTACGGACCTCTTCTCTCTCACACCCCCCATCGCTGGAGGCCTCTGCCATACATATCACCTCTCTACGATGAAGCCACACACACTTAAGTACTTTCCCTCCCGAAGACTCCGTTTCATACACACACACATGCACACACACTCTAAGAGTCCATTTCACACAGATGCTCTAGGTGGAGTATTTGTTCCTATCACCCTTTGTCCAACCTTACCTGTATGATAATCAATCACCTTAATTTACTTACATAACATGGACAAATTCCACTTTATTTTAGTAGTGAGAAAACTTCTCATAATTATATAACGCAAATCACGAGTAGGAAGTGACATTTTTTTACACAACCATATTAAGATGGCCACGTAAATCACAAGCTAAAGTGTAGTACCATTATACTTATATCCCGATGCAAAAGGTGGAGTACATGTCCGAAGAGTAGAGGAGCACACACACCCTCTGTCTTGTAGAATCTCACACACATACCAGTTATGTGACGCCCCCTAAACAGACACGTATGTGTATAATTTGCGCATGCGTGTGTACACGTGATGAAGCGCATTTATTTAAGCCAGACGGCGAACCCAAACAGTAGCCGCATTCATTCCCCTCCCACTGCCTCTTCTTTGGTCGCTGTCGCCCAATAGCCATGGCCGGCCGAAGGTAACGACATACGCCATGCTCCTGCCGGAGCGGTGCTTTGACCTGCTTTTGGAGATCTAGAGGCGGCGCGAAGCCCGGATTGCAGCTGCCCCGCCTCCCGAGTCCGGACTAGCCAGAGCCGGAGGAGGAGGCGGTGGAGGCGGAGCAGCACGTGGAGCATGAGGAGGAGAACAACGACTCAGGCAATGTGGTGCCGGAATAGGAGGACGACGATGCGGGCGAAGCGGAGCTGGAGGAGGTGGACAACGATGCGGGCGAGGCGGAGCCGGCGCCACCGGCTGCATGCGTCGCCATGGCAGAGTTGACCCAAGCGTTGGGGGTGGCGGAACAGCAGGCCATCCTCGAGTCCATCCATTCAGAGGCCGAGGTGGAGGCCAAACGCCACTTCCTTCGCCAGCGGGAGTGGGGGATCAACGAGATGTTCGCCAAACTGGAGGACGAGCAGGAGGAGCTGGAGTTGCAGGAGGAGCCGGACGACGAGTAGTGTGGTCTAGCTTAGGTTATGTACTTATGTGCGTAGTACGTACTTGTACTAGTTACTACTATTTCATGGTATGTATGGATATAAGATATCTAATACTACTCCTCAATGTAAACTGCTTTTTAGACGAATGAATGAAAGGTTGGCGAGCGCCTTTTGTTTGTTAAAAAAACATACAACTTCTAATACTCCCTCCTTTCTAATTTAAAGGGCTCGTCTAAAAAATAGATTTCCATTATACTCAGACTTAAAGAGCTTTGAGTCTCACGCCACATTTAATTCATATATATAAGAGAAAGGAAATTTTAGTGGTCATGCATGCATCTTTTTGTACTAGTACTATATTAAGGTTGACCGGTCGTTTCCCGCGGACATGCCCGGGCGGTGGAAGAGGAATGAGAAGGGAAGCGGGCTATGGAGTACGCCAGCTACAGCACGAGCTCCAAGGAACGTTCGTGCCAAACAATGCATAGTACAGTATTGGTAGTACATACACCAGCGGAGTATGAATTGGCCTTTAGGTTGCCTGTGGATGACATGGCTACAACATGCAGGCTGTAGTTCGACAGCCTATCGCTTCACCTCGCACGGTTTGGACACACAAGATTTGCATGCACGCATGTCACACACGTAGTTGTCGAAGTCGTGCTCGAAAAAGGGCGATGAGGTCTGCTAGCCCGCGTTGGTCCATGCACCCGAAAAACAAACTAATCCCAGTGCTGTAAATGTCTTGCGTGCTTTAATTCTAGGGTAGTGGATGGACGCGAACGTGCCATAAAATGAACCGCTCGCCAGCTCCCTAATCTCAAATATAAAGTGCACTAGTGCGCCCTCGCAGAACATCCTTTCCGATGGGATGATGCCCTGCAGTTACCATCTCCTCTCGTGTAAACCAGTTCCCCAATGCACAAGGCAGTTCATCGCCATTGCCATGGATTCGCAAGGCACTGGTGCTTCTCGTCCTCGTCGAGGTTGGGAGACCTTGGACGATGATCATTTGGGAGAAATCATAAGTCGCTCTGACTTCCTCACATCCGCAAGACTCAGCGGTACTTGCACCAAATATTTTAAGACGGTGCGTAAATATGCATGGGAGAAGGCCATGCTAGTAGGTCTGCCATGCGTCCTCGAGGACGAGGATGTTTCCTGGGGGGTCTCTCCAGCACGGCATGGCCGTAGTTGCAAGTTGAATCCCCTTGATATGTCGATGTCTATGGGCACTCGGATTTTGTGTGATGAGCAGGTAAGTGATGAGTTTAATCACATAAATGCATTCTAAAGACTACTTCCGTGTCCATTTCATAATTCCCCCGATGCCCATTGTTTCACAGGTTAGGCTTGGTGCCAAGGGAGATTGGCTTGCATATGTACGGGAGGGTACCAACATCAATTTGCACAACATCTACAACGGTGACACCGTTCCCATAGAACCTTTGGACAACATGGGGATCGGCCATGCAATGGGCCATCGCCTGAATTGGTTCGATGGAACCACGATGAGATTGAAGAAGATAGCAATCCCGGAAGCCCCGATAAGGCTGTGTGCCAAAAAAATTACAGTCTCATCGCGGTGTTCGACATCGCGATTGCTTTCATGAACCATCCTGCATGTGGCGGTCAAAGGTGGGCCATGCTCTCTGCGGCCGATTTGTTGCCGTACGAGTATGAAGACGCTGTGCTCCTTTTTAACCGCATCTTCGTGGTGACAAACCAGGGGACTTGTTTCATATGGGACACATCCTACAGTGTACTCCCTCTCTTCTAGTTTATTTGTTTAGTTTTTCTGTTTTATAAGTTTCAAATTCAAATTTAGAGCTCCCCATCACATGTTGAGATTAAAATGTGCATTAAATCGTTGCATGCACATAGTAGTTTTTTATTGGTAATTTATATTGGTCACACATGCATGTATTGCAATTAATGTTTTTAACCACAATTTTTTAGGAAACTGAGTGCAATAATTGAGTAGTTTTGCAAACTACTAGTACTACGCCTTAAACGGTACAAAATCAATACCACCACCACGCCCGTGTCTGACCGCCCTGGCCCACCCAAACACCCTCCCTTGCTGGTGCGCGCTTCCCGCCTGAAACGGTCAGCGCTGCCCCAGAGCGTCGGTGTCACATTAATGCCCGGCAAGAGCGGAGGCGACCTCTCACTGGCACCGACTTTGAAGCAGCACGACGACCGAGAGAGCGCCACTTCCCGGTGCACGCGACTGCTCCGTGTTGAAACAACAGCATGGTCGGCCATTCGTCCATGCGCCGCCCACATTAATGACATGCAGTTGCCGAGGAACCTACTCCGGCATCACTCATCCGTCCACCTGCCGCCGCTCATCGCCATTCGCCGGCTATATAAACTTCAGCCCCGGCCATGGCCGTAGTCATCGTCCTCCGGTCCCTTTCTCCTCACGGCACCACGCCCGCCATGTCCTCCTCGCACTCCAAAGCTATCTGGGACAGACTGTCACCGGAGCAGAAGAAGGGCATTGCCGGCTCCACCCCGGCCATGCTCCGCCTCCACGATCATGAAGCTGGCACATCTGCACGGGCGCCGCCGGCAGCGAGGAATAGTAGTGCATGGCAGGTCGCCGCCACTCGGGTCCCAAGAAGGCCACCGCTTCTCCCCTCCCATCAAATCTAAGCTCGTTGGGTACAACATCGAGGGCCGAATATCTGATTGGCGGCGACGTGGAGGTGGAAATCTTCATTTCCTCAAGCTCCGGAGGCGGAGCTGGAGAGCGGCGAGTCGGAACAGTAAAAGGTGAAGGCAATAGCCAGAGCTTCAGTTCTCGGGGCTCATGACCGTACATGGGGGACGGACACCGGTGATCATTTAGAATATGTCTAGAGTAGGTTTTACTCCGGTTTGTATGAAAACTGTAATGTATTTTGTCCGACTTATATGAAAAGTTTTCGAAATGTAATGATTTTCATCCGGTTTCTATGAATTCCGCCTTATTTACACGATTATGCAGGGCAAAGTCATCCCTCAATCAAAATCAGATCACCGATCGTGGATGTGCATGGGGCATTTGGTCTAACTTGGAACCTTGTAGCTGATGACACCCAGTTGGGACATACTATCTTAGCAGTCGTTACCCATGGCACCATTGAAGGGCAACAAGGTGCCATGATCTATGATGATCGGACCCTGATCATGTACCCAGGCAATCCATTCTCTCTGATATAAGAGTAGTAGAGCCAAGAGCTATCGTATATCTTATTGCCATGTCATCTTATAACATTTCAGTACATGTCTCTTTATACTCCAGGAGCAGGAGCAGTTCTTTCCCCTTTTTATTGATTGGGATAGTCATCTACACAACTTTATAATGCCAGTTGTAATAAACTATATAGGACTTAACAATTTCAATTCCGTGTAGTACTAGCTAGGTAGCCATAATCCCATCAAACAAAACTACTCCTACTTTAATTAGTGTACATGGCCCACGTAACACTCTCAAATTGTTTGTCGTAGCCCGTGCCGCAGCTGGTGTATACACTGCTTCCCTTCCCTGTCATAGAAATAAGCAATATAAAGTATTTTATTTTAATCTGTATCCTCTGCTTACGTCACCTTATTATACTTGCTTGCACAACATTTATCCTGCATGGACCTTAACCATGCACATCACTCTCGGCACCCTTGTATCTTGCCTTGGCACTACTGGAATCTGGGTCTTTGCCATCTGCCAGCTCTTTGCCGTCTGCCAGCTGATGGCAAAGAGGCTCTTTGCCGTCTGTCTTCTCAAAGTAGACGGCAAAGAACCAGCTGATGGCAAACAGGGTCTTTGCCATCTGCGAGCTCTTTGCCGTCCGCCAGCAGACGGCAAAGAGTTCTTTGCCATCCGCCAGCAGACGGCAAAGTCCAAAGTGGACCCCACGGGGGTACTGCACTGGGTAGGTCACACGGGCCACTTCTTTGCGGGTGTGTTTGTCGTGTGTGGTGGCGTGAGTTTGTATCGTGAAGCTTGTGGATCGGTGCTTTATACATATAGCGGGGCGAAAGCCTTTTTTGGTAACCATGCACGTCACCATGTATCCAGGTTTGAGATGCCAGGTTTACTAGATGGACGCCGGCATGTTCGACCCCGTGATGCTACCTGGGTGCGGATGAACACACCTGGAGAGTACTCGGGTTTCATTGGGGACAACTACCCCATAGTGAAAATGATGCCATCTTCCGTGCATGACGCTGACGGCCTACTGTTCATGAAGAGCGGGCATGTTTTCATGGCGCACCGACGGATTCATATCTTGAACGCCCCTATCCCTGATCTATGCCGCTTCAGTTTGGACGAGTCTCCATCGTGGGGAGCCACACTAAGAAGCTGCGATGATATGGACTCCCGTTGCCCACCGTTATCACTATAAAAAAACCACTTCCGTGATGATACGTGTTTGTCACAGTACATCACGTTTTCTGTCATGCATGTACATCCATGATGATTTTATGACAGAATCAAGATAGTCATACCTGTGCTGTCGTCAAAGTGTTCCATGACAATACCAAAATTATCATCACGGAAGTGTCCACTTCCATGACGATAAATGGCGCGTCATAGAAGTGTTTTCGTCAAGGGTAACTGACACGTTGCATCCACCATAATGGGTCACCATTAAGCTATCGAGTTCCGGTTTGGATCCGATAACCCGTTAACATCCCGGACCAATGGGGATTTTCCACGTGTAAAATTCTCATTCGCCAGAGGATCCACGTGTCGGCTCAGCGTTGGGACAGATGTCATCCACTCATTATATGGGAGCCGCCTATGATACGTTGACATGTGGCAAGGCCCAATAGTGGCCCATTTAGGTGAAAGAGGCCGGCCTAGTCAAAATTAGCAGGTCGGCCCATATAGGGCCTACTTGTGTCTGGTCCATTTAGGCCCACGGCCCATATGAGATGTGCCAATTCGGCCTGTTAACTATTTGACACCATTGCAGCCCATCGTCAGTTCAAGCCCGTTAATAGCCCGTTATATATTTAGGCTCAATATCGGCCCCACGTAGCTTCGGCCTGTTAACAACCCATTCAAGGGATGGGCCAATTTTCAGGATGTACGTCTTTCGGCCTTTTAGCAACTCATTTAAGTGTTGGGCCAATTTCCAGCCCGGTATGTCTTTCAGCCTGTTAACGGCCCATAAAGGAGTTGTGCCATTTGCAGTCCGACCTGAGTTTTGGCCTCTTAACGGCCCATGCTCTTCATGGTCCAATACCATCCCGATTTCTCTTTCGGCCTCCTAAAGGCACACAACACAGTTGGGCCATATACAGTCCGACCTGACTTTCTGCCTCTTAGCGGCCCATGCTCTTTATGGTCCAATAGCAGCCCGCTATCTCTTTTGGCCTGCTAAAAGCCCACAATACAGTTGGGCCTGACCTTAGTATTGGCCTGTTAATGGCACGTGAAATCGAATGGGCCCACTTATTGCCAGCTTCGATTTCGGCCTGTTAACGACCCGAGAGGTAACTGGGCCAAGCATTAACTGTTGGCTCGTTTCAATTATAGCGGCCCAATAGAGCTTTTGGCTTGGTTATGGCCCATCAACTTATTAGGCCCGCTAAAGTTCGAACATGTCTGTAGGCCCATTAACTGTTGGCTCGTTTCAATTATAGCGGCCCAATTAGACAAAGTCGAGCATTTATGGGCAGGACCAAAACCGATCAAACAAAGGCCTAAAAGAATTTTGGCACCTGCGAGCCCATTAGGAGGGCCCATTAAGGGTAGTGGGTCGCCATCCTTCATATAGGGCCCACGACAATTCATGCTAGCTATTAATTTCACTGCTTTTTTGGCTTCCTAGCGACCAGTTAGCTAGAATGCGAGGCGCGCTAAGCAAATGTACGGCATACAAGGAAAAACGTAGCACATCCAACATATATTATAGGAAATTACATCCACTGGGCAACCAAAGATTGATGCTAGTGCAAATAAATGAACAGAACTTAACAATCTACAACCTCACAATCTGCTACCTCAGCGCGGATGACGCCCATAAGCATGTGAGCGAGTTCTTCCTTCTTTGCTACACTGTCTCTGAAAACATTGATCAGTTGTTGTTGCGCAAGAATGTGCACCTCTGATTCCTCCATGATTTCCATCATTGTTACAGCCAATAATTGGTTCACAAAAATACATTTTTTCCATTGGATTTGAGACAGAGGAAACTGAACAGATTCAGATGGCGATTTTGGCAGGCTTGTATTATTGATAATGGAGAGTGTCTCGACCACTGCATCATAACATAAATTAGAAGGGGAACTAAACAAATTAATCAAGAGTTATTGCCATATTACCTGCCCTAGAATTTTTGAAAAGAAACAATGGGATTGCCTTGCTGTTTTCAGAGTTTGTCTTCTTATCTTCAGCAGCCTGCACCAAATTAACACACTAGCATTGCTATCATTGGCCAGGTCAGATAATAGGAAAGCAACATTGACACAATGAAAGTTTGGGCAACCAGACCACACCAGCCTATACCAAATTAACACAATATGGCACAACTATCATAAGCCAGGTAAGGTAATAGGGAAGCAACATTGACACAATGAATGATTGGGCAACCAGACCACAACACTACAATTTAGTAATGTGCATGATATGAGATAGTACACTCATGCAGCTCAGTATGCAAAACTACCAGGCATTTTTCCTTACTAAAATCAACATTGTCGCCTTTAATTATACATTTTGCTACAAGTAAATTTAGATCAGATAAAGGTTGGATTCATGCCGATTAACAAAATACAAGCTGATGTAAAAATATAGTGATATACAACAGGTACTTACATCAGCATTGGAGCACAGAGAATTCCCGCAAGATACTTTCCTCAAACACGATCCCAGTTTAGAAAGTCTTCTATCCTTTAAGCTTATTTTCTAAAAGAGAGATGGGTAAGAAACATGTAGAAAATATGATCTGAATGCTATAAAATTTCATGATGCGAGGATATGCACATGCTTCTTAGAAAGGAGTTGACATATTTTTGCTGGACTGGAACGGACTAGTTCTTTGGCCACTAGAATCTGCTTATTATCAGGAGCAGTTGGGTTTCTCTGTGCTGGAGCTGTATCTATGAACACGTACTGGAGGTGGTTTACTATCTCCTAGCGTTTGGATCTTTTGCAAAGACCTTGTTTGTAGCCCTTCAGATTCTAACATAGCCGTCTTCCCCTTGCATGCCTTATATAGAAGAATGGTGCTTCAATTATAAAACATGCTACGACAGAGAGATGGAATAGGTACTGAAGAATAGAAAGGCGTGACCTATTGACATGTATTCCCTCCATCCGGAAATAAATGGATGTGTCTAGGCGGCATTCAGTTCTAGATACATCCATTTTTATCCATTTCTGCGACATGTAATGCGGACGGAGGGAGTATGATGTAAGAGCTAGGGATACGGCAGGACAACACAATAAAAAAACACTAGTTGAATTTAAAATTGTATGGTAGCGGAATAGGCACAGAAAAACATGAAGGCAACATATGCGTGTATGATTGGGAAACTAAGATGGCATTGCAACAGACAAGTAGAACAGCACTTCAATGTAAAAAAACTGGTATGGTAGACGGATGGAGTACATACTGATGAATAACAATGCATAAGATATTCAGAAGCATGATGTCCAAACTAAGCAGATGGCATTGCGACATAGTAGAATGACAGTACTAGAATTTGAAAACATGTTATCATGAATGGAATAGGTACTGGAAAGCAGGAAGGCATGACATATTTACATGCATGATCAGCAGGCTAAGCACATGGCATTGCAACAGAGGAGATGCATTCCGGGACATTATATGCATGATGTACCCATATCATGGGCCAAGTTAGAGCAAGGACCTTGTGGGGTGAATAGGATTCAACATCTTTCTGCAAGTCTTCTGAAGAACTGCTTTTAACTGTTCCATCATATTGGGTATCATTCACGTCAAGTTTGTTGGCCGTTACATTGCTCCGTGAGGTTCTCCTGGATATATGAGTGTGTGCAATTATATCTGACATGCATGGAAGACAACTAGTAGTTAGATTATGTAATGAGTGCCTGTAGGAGATGACATAAATAGTAGGACTGGACTTAACTAGCAGCAACAGGTCTCAAAAACTAAAGGGAGAACACAGATGAAAGCTACAGAATATGTATTGTTTGTACTCGAGATTAACTAGATGGCACACAAAAGTATTAAAGAACAACAACATAGGTAATACTAGAAGTGGTATAATCACCAGCCTATGGGATAGTATTGGCTGATGGATGATAACTATAGAACATCGCTAACTCCTGAACAAGTCAGTTATCTTAATTATGGAACAGCGTTAACTCGTGAACATTAAGAGATCGGCACGAATATACAGTGACATGTGATAATATATTTTCCATGCTTAGATGAATAACAAAGCCATAAATGTTGCACACAAGTAAGATGAGGGCACAACCTATCTGGCCGCCATCCATAGGAGTGAGCATCATCTGCTGACTCTTTGATGGCCCTGCTGTTGTTGTGGTTGTCCATGTCGGGCACGCACATTCAAGGCAGGGAACTATTGAGTGGGGACTATAGCTCCCTGATGTCTACTATGCAACTTTATTATTGTAGACTCATGTTGGGCCTCCAAGCACAGAGTTTTGTAGGACAGTAGCAATTTTCCCTCAAGTGGATGACCTAAGGTTTATCAATCTGTGGGAGGTGTAGGATGAAGATGGTCTCTCTCAAACAACCCTGCAACCAAATAACAAAGAGTCTCTTGTGTCCCCAACACACCAAATACAATGGTAATTTGTATAGGTGCACTAGTTCGACGAAGAGATGGTGATACAAGTGTAATATGGATAGTAGATATTGGTTTTTGTAGTAGGAACAATAAAAAAACAGCAAGGTAGCAAGTAACAAAAGTGAGCACAAACGGTATTGCAATGCTTGAAAATGAGGCCTAGGGTCCGTACTTTTGCTAGTGCCATCTCTCATTAATGCTAATATAATTGGATCCCTCAACGTGCGATGAAGAATCACTCCAAAGTTCCTATCTAGCGGAGAACATAAGAAGAAATTGTTTGTAGGGTACGAAACCACCTCAAAGCTATTCTTTCGGATCAATCTATCCTAGAGTTCGTACTAAAATAACACCAAGCTATTCTTTCCGATCGATCTAACCAAGAGTTCATACTAAAATAACACCATATGATACACATCAACCAACTCTAATGTCACCTAGATACTCCAATGTCACCGCGAGTATCCGTGAGTTGATTATATGATATGCATCAAACAATTTCAAATTCATAATACACAATCCAACACAAAGAACCTCAAAGAGTGCCCCAAGATTTCTATTGGAGAAACAAAGACGAGAACGTGCATCAACCCCTATGCATAGATTACCCTAATGTCACCTCGGGAATCCGCGAGTTGAGTGCCAAAACACATATCAAGTGAACCAATATGATACCCCATTGTCACCATGGGTATTCATAGCTAGACATACATCAAGTGTTATCAAATCCATAAAAGTATTCAATCTGATAAGAACGAAATCTCAAAGGGAAAACTCAATTCACAACAAGATAAAGAGGGGAAAACACCATATGATCCAACTATATTAACAAAGCCTGCGATACATCAAGATCGTGACATCTCAAGAACACAAGAGAGAGAGAGAGAGAGATTAAACACATAGCTACTGGTACAAACCCTTAGCCCCGAGGGTGGACTACTCCCTCCTCATCATGGTGGCCGCTGGGATGATAAAGATGGCCGCCGGTGATGATTTGCCGCTCTGATAGGGTGCCGGAACGGGGTCTAGATTGGTTTTTCATGGCTACAGAGGCTTGCGGTGGCGAAACTTCTGATCTAGGGTTATTTCTGATGGTTACTCTATTTATAGGATTTTTCAGCGTTGGAATCACGCGAAGATGGGCCTCGAGGTGAGCACAACCCATCGGGGCACCTCGGGCCCCTCAGGCGTGCCCTAGTTTGTTGTGCCCTCCTCGTGGCTCTTCTGGCCCTCCCACAAAGCTTCGGGGGTCTCTTTTGTTCCAAAAAAATTGTCAAAAAGTTTCAGCTCATTTGAAGAACTTTCATTTCTGCACAAAAAACAACACCATGGTAGTTCTGCTAAAAACAGCGTCAGTCCGGGTTAGTTCCATGCAAATCATACCAAAACCATATAAAATTGTTGTAAACATGGCACGCATACTTCATAAATTATAGATACATTGGAGACGTATCAGCATCCCTAATCTTAATTCCTACTCGTCCTCGAGTAGGTAAATGATAAAAGAAATAATTTGTGAAGTGTGAATGCTAGCATAGTGCATAAGTTTGATCAATGATAATTTTAGTCAATTTTCCTAGCATCATAATAGCAACTCTTTCTCATAAAACTTATCATGATAAAGTAGCAATTGAAAATGGAATTTCTGTTGTGGAAAGCTACCTATCATATTCATCATATACTCTTTCTTTTGTAGCATGGACATTTGGACTTGAATGATTCAAAGCAATAGTCTATAATTTGACATGAAGACATCAATACTCAAACATACTAACAAGCAACCATGTCTTTCAAAATATCAATGCTAAAGAAAGCTATCCCTAGCCCATTATGCTCAGTCATTGATCCATTCATGAAACACACTCGAATATTAGCTACATCCAATGCACAAGTGTGATCATAGTGCTCCCTAGTTGGTGCTTTATAAGAGAATATGGAGACTCAAATAAAAATAAAAATTGCATAAAGTAAATAGATAGGCCCTTCGCAGAGGGAAGCAGAGATTCGTAGAGGTGCCAGAGCTCAAAGCTTAAATTGAGAGATAAAATATTTTGAGAGGCATACTTTTCCCGTCAACGAAAACGACCGAGAATTCCCAACACTTTCCATGCTAGATACATCATAGGCGATTCCCAAACAGAAAATAAAGTTTATTCCTTTTTCCACCATTCTTTCACAATCCATGGCTAGCCGTGCCCACGGGTGCCTTCCATACCAACACTTTCCAAGGAATTTATTATTGAACAATATAAATAATTTATTTTGCATTTCAGGACTGGGCATCCCTATTACCTTTGCCACACTCTCGTGCAATGACAAGTGAATAAACACTCATCTTGAGAATAACGCATCTAGCATGGAAAATATTGGCTACCCCCTGTCACTTCATGAGCGGTACGAGCACACAAAAAGGAAATTTATTTTGAAAATTAGAGTTGGCACATACAAATTTACTTGGAACGGCACGGAAATACCGCATATAGGTAGGTATGGTGGACTCATTTGGCACAACTTAGTTTATGGATTTTGGATGCACAAGTAGTATTCCCACTTAGTACAAATGGAGGCTAGCAAATAGATTGAGAAGCAACCAACCAAGAAAAGAAAATTCACATAAACGAGCATTGAGCTTAACTAATACCGAATAATGCACCACAAGTAGGATGTAATTTCATTGCATAACTATTGACTTTCATGCTTGCATTGGGAATCACAAACCTTAACACCAATGTTCTTACTAAAGCATAATTACTCACCAACATGACTCACATATTATTATCTCCATAACACAAAACTATTGCAAGGAATCAAACTTATCATATCCAATGATATACATGAAGGTTTTTATTATATCCTTCTTGAACATCCATTACTTTGGGACTAAATTTCTATATTACCATTGCTACTAACAAGCTCTCAAATAAACTTAAGTGAAGCACGAGAGCATAAGTATTTCTTCAAAATTTTCAACTCCCAAAATAATCTAAGTGAAGCATGAGAGTAAATGACAAACTAATCCAAAAAGATATAAGTGAAGATCAAATGAGTAGTTAAGTAAATAGATAGCTATGTGAGGAATCTCTTTTATTTAAAAGTTTCAGATCTAAGTATTTTATTAAAACATCAAGCAAAACAAAATAGAGTGAAATTCTAATAATAGCACACATGATGTGAAGAAGCAAAAACTTAGGTTCAACCGAGGCTAACCGATAATTGTTGATGAAGAAAGGTGGGATGCCTACCAGGGCATCCCCAAGCTTAGATGCTTGAGACTTCTTGGAATATTATCGTGGGATGCCTTGGGCATCCCCAAGCTTGAGCTTTTGTGTCTCCTTAATTCCTTTTATATCACGGTTTCCCTAAATCTTAAAAACTTCATCCACACAAAACTCAACAAGAACTTGTGAGATAAGTTAGTATAAATCAATGCAATAACCTTGTCATTCTCTACTGTAGCAAATCAATAGAATTATTATTCAAAATTGCATTCTAAATTCCTCTGCATATTTAATACTCCTATCCTCAAATAGAATCATTAAACAAGCAAACATATGCAAACAATGCAAACTTGACAGCAATCTGCCAAAACAGGACAGTCTGTAATGGATGAAGAAGTATCCATACTTCTCTAACTCAAAAAATTCTGAAAATTTATAACACTATAGAAAATTTATCAGAGCTTATTATGCAAAAAGTTTCAACATTTTATCACATTCTGACTTTTCTCGGGAATTTTTACAACATTACTAAACTTTCTGTTTTGAAACAGCAACAAATAGACTTGAAAAATAAGCATGGTAAAGGCTATCCCTGACATTTTTATTGAAATGAAAGATGCAAAACATTATTATAAATGTCATCAAGAAAATACAAATAATAGAAAATGACACTCCAAGCAAAAGACATATCATGTGACGAATAAAATTATAGCTCCAAGTGAGGTTACCGATAATGTCGGAGACGAAAGAGGGGATGCCTTCCGGGGCATCCCCAAGCTTAGTTGCTTGGATATTCCTTGAATATTACCTTGGGGGTGCCTTGTAGATCCCCAAGCATGGAGTTTTGCATATTATTAGCACAATTGACATTAATAGAATTTCTAATAATATAATTGCAATCATGCTTTTCCTTCAAGGAGCTATCGTGAATCAGTTCATAAATTTCATCACAATTTTTAGATTCACGAATTTCAAGCAAAACTTCATAAAGATAATCTAGTGCACTCAACTCACTAGCAATTGGTTCATCATAATTGGACCTCTTAAAAAGATTAGCAAGTGGATAAGGATCCATAAACTTTTCGCTTTCTGATTTTCAATAAATACACAATTATTCCAAGCGAACAAGCAAACAAACCAAGTAAGACATAAAAGGCAAACGAAAAGAAGGCAAATATTTTTGTGTTTTTCTAAAAATGTTTTAGAAGTGGGGGAGAGAAAAATGAGAGGCAAATGGCAAATAATGTAATGCAAGTGATGAGAGTTTATGATGGGTACTAGGTAGGCTTGATGTAGAACCTCCCCGGCAACGGCGCCAGAAATTCTTCCTGCTACTTCTTGAGCTTGTATTGATTTTTCCCTTGAAGAAGAAAGGGTGATGCAGCTACGTAGAGATAGGTATTTCCCTCAGTTAAGAACCAAGGTATCAATCCAGTAGGAGGCACAAGCAAGTCTCCAATCTATGCACCTGCACAAACTAACAAACACTTGCACTCAACGCGAAAAAGGGGTTGTCAATCCCTTCACAGTCTCGAACAAGAGTGAGATCTAATAGAGATAGGTATAAAAGATAAACAAACAGGCAAACTAAAATAAATCTAAATAAATTGCAGCAAGGTATTTTTGGGTTTTTTGGTTTATAGATCTGAAAATATATGATGGAAAATAGACCCGGGGGCCATAGGTTTCACTAGAGGCTTCTCTCTTAAAGATGGCATACGGTGGGTGAACAAATTACTGTTGAGCAGTTGATAGAAAAGCGCAAAGTTATGATGATATCTAAGGTAGTGATCATGAATATAGGCATCATGTCCATGACAAGTAGACCAAAACGATTCTGCATCTACTACTATTACTCCACACATCGACCGCTATCCAGCATGCATCTAGAGTATTAAGTTCATAAGAACGGAGTAACACCTTAAGCAAGATGACATGATGTAGAGGGATAAACTCAAGCAATATGATATAAACCTCATCTTTTTATCTTTGATGGCAATAATACAATACGTGCCTCGCTACCCCTTGTTTCACTGGGTGAGGACACCGCAAGATTGAACCCAAAACTAAGCACCTCTCCCATTGCAAGAAAAACCAATCTAGTTGGCCAAACCAAACCGATGGTTTGAAGAGAAATACAAAGATATCTTAATCATGCATAAAAGAGTTCAGAGAAGACTCAAATAATATTCATAGATAATCTGATCATAAATCCACAATTCATCGGATCTCAACAAACACACCGCAAAAAAGTATTACAATGAATAGATCTCCAAGAACATCAAGGAGAACATTGTATTGAAGATCAAAGAGAGAGAAGAAGCCATCTAGCTACTAGCTATGGACCCGTAGGTCTGTGGTAAACTACTCACGCATCATCGATAGGGCAGCAAGGTTGATGTAGAGGCCCTCCATGATCGAATCCCCCTCTGGCAGATCACTGGAAAAGGCCTCAAGATGGGATCTCACGGGAACAGAGGCTTGCGGCGGTGGAA
This sequence comes from Thinopyrum elongatum, assembly GCA_011799875.1. Taxonomy (NCBI): domain Eukaryota; kingdom Viridiplantae; phylum Streptophyta; class Magnoliopsida; order Poales; family Poaceae; genus Thinopyrum; species Thinopyrum elongatum. The sequence goes on along the minus strand of CM022298.1, from coordinate 172,523,459 downwards.
AAGTATTTTGGTCGACGCTTCTGGTGGTTTGGGAATAATTGGGAATTTATAGTGCAAGAATTAGGGTTGGAGGACTCCCGAGGGGCCCACAAGCCCTCAGGGCGCTCCCCCTGGGGCGCGCCTGGCAGGCTTGTGGCCTCTTCGGGAACCTTCTGGCCCCCTCTACAAGCTCCGTGGATGTCTTCTGGTCCAAGAAAAATCATCATAAAGTTTTATTCTGTTTGGTCTCCGTTTGATATTCCTTTTCTTTAAAACTCAAAAAATAAGGAAAAAACCAAAACTGGCACTGGGCTCTAGGTTAATAGGTTAGTCCCAAAAATAATATAAAATAGCATACTAATGCATATAAAACATCCAAAACAGATAATATAATTGCATGGAACAATCAAAAATTATAGATACGTTGGAGACGTATCACATGTTTGTTGACTGAAAACTAAATTGGGGTCACACAATTTTATTTTATTTTGGTACTATCCGATCTATGCCGGATGGCTGGATGGCCGTCTTGTGCCTCCCGACTGACACTGTTCAGAATCTTCCCCGAAGAGGTAGCGACCGTCGGCAGAGCAGCCTCCCTCCGCCGTCCCTGGCCGCGAGAGCTCTGACCAAAACCCTGCTCCCTGCCCCACCTCACTGCCGTGGTTGCGCAACCCCGGTCAAACCACAAAGACTCGCTATCATCCAGATCTGGCGGCGGTAGTACCTTCAACCCACACAACTCTAAGATAGCCACCTAAGCGTTGCTTCCGCGGCGAACTTGCGCCCCCGCACCACTACGATAGACACTAGCCAATCGGTAGCCTAGGAGCTCCGCTGCCTCGTGGGGTGCTGCTTCCCATTGGGAATTGACTGCCAAGAATAAAAATTCAGGCGACTGATGCCTAAATAAAGTGATTTAAGATGAGTGTACGACCTATCTTGTGGCCCGGTGAAGGAGGCAGCTCCAGCTGCTGAGTCGGTGAGACTGGCGCGGTTGCGGTGGCTCCCGGCAGCAGGAAAGCAGATATGTCGCGACGGTCGATGGCTATAGGGAAGCAGTGCCGGGGCCCTGGACGCGTCCGAAGTTGGAGCCTCTCCGGCACTGTGCACAACGGTGCGAGTGAATTAGCTCTGGTACGGTTCACGTGGTCGTCGTCAAGGCAGCTCCAGCAGCACAGAGTAAGAGGCACACGGCCCGGTGCATGACGACAAATGGACAGCGGCTCCGGCATTGGGAAGGAGGGAGGCGGTGAATTTGGTGCGGTGGGGGCGCCATGGAGGAGGGGCTGAGGTTTCGCAGCTGGGGAGAAGGGAGTTCTGGGGACAAGGTGATTTGGCGCCCACGATTTATGAATGGGGAATTGGGAGGGGGAACCATTGTCTTACGGACGCATTTGTCTGAAATGTGGGGGAAGTTACAGTTCTACCCCTGCCTTTTGGCTTCTGGGGTTGGGTCTGTGTCTTGAGGGTCGGGGATAGTAGGGTAACTTTACTTCTCCCAAATAGTGGGCGCGAGCGATTTCTGGCGAGGAGGGCGTGGTTTGAAATAGTGGGCGCGAGCGATTTCGGCCGAGGAGAGGGTGTTTTGTCGCCCATAGTTTATGAATTATTCGGCGCCTGCCATTTCGGCCGAGGAGAGGGCGTTTTGTCGCCCATGCACTGGTACAGTGAGGTGCTATACAAATGGTTTTTAACCCCTTTCCGCGGCGGCATTTGGAACCGTCGCCTAGTGAGTGTGTGCGATAGGGGGGTCCTTCCCACACGACCCAGAAACCGTCAGGGATTGGCCCTCCGGCCACACACGCTCGGCAAAATGAGGTTGTGTGCGACGGGCGAGCGATCAAATATGATTATACGTACATTTGTGCTAAAACAAAATACAATTATACAGGCCAAATCATTTCCAGTCATAAGTACATCCCACACAGTCAGTCCCGGCTAAACATTTCCGTTCGTATGTACATTCCACACAGTCAATCCAAGGAATACGTTTCCGTTAGTATGTACATCCCACACAGTCAATCCAAGAAGTACGTTTCCGTTTGTATATACATCCCACACAGTCACTCCAAGGAAAACGTTTCCGCTCATAGGTACATCACACACAATTTTCCCCATTAAATCGTTTGTGATAGCGTTGCCATTGCAGACGATATTAACAATTTTACCATTTGCGTTATTGAATGCATCACACATGGTGCATAAAAGAAACTGTGTGGCATAGGTTGTCCATCACACACACTTTTTATGTGGTAAACATTTGCGCAAGGTGGCCTAACGCAAACAGTTTTCAAGAGGAAGTTGTGTGTGATTGTTCATTGATCCAACACGTTTTATTCCTAGAAACTGTGTGCGTTGTCTGAGGTCATCGCCCATGGTGTTTTCTCAATGACCGTTTGCAATAGAAAAAACCCAATTAGCAGGCTAATTGTCCTATTATTAATAGTCCATTTATTAATCTAATTGACATTTCATATTAAGCACACAATATATTTCATTTTCGTATTAAGGAAGCAGGATTTCACAATTGAAATACATCATAGTACAACATCATATAGCTTCAGCACTCAGCTACCCCATTACACAACTGCACCAGCACCAAGTTTCACATGCAAGATCTATAACCTTTCGAAATTAGCATCATAGACGGTACATAGACAGATGAATCTCATCTGGAAAACTGCTAAAGCGGAAGGCGAATATTGAGCCTTCATTGATGTTGAAGGTCTTTGCAACTTTAGGCCAGTGCCTGTGGATGATTGACCGTCCATCCTTCGTCCTCTTCAGGAACACTTCAATATTGAACCGTGGGTGTTGTATGAATACCTTCCTTGCCGCCTGACCATTCAGGTGGTTTGAGAGGTAATCATCAGTGAACTGCTTTGGAAAGGCCTGAAAACAAGAATGTGCATGAATATCTTCTCTAGATTGGAAATGGGGCAAAGGAATAAAAAAGCCTAGGTATAATAGTTAGTACCATCCTGTAGTGAACTGATGTCTTCTTCATTGTGCAGACAAAGATCTTGTTGTTTTTTGTCGCTAATTTCTTTATCCTAACAATCTTTCTTAGTTTCTTGACTTGACTGATATTCATGGACAACTCATTTCCCCATATGGAAAACGGGTCGAACAGTGGGTCGAAACCTCTGACAGCAGAACCTACATGTGCAAGACCAAATTGTTAAAAACCTAAATATTAGAATGGTTCCTGCAATTGCACAATAATGTGCTATTAGACAAAGGACCATGCATGTGCAAACCTCGATTGTAAACCTCAGTGCTTCCCATTGTTTCCCTCCAACACATATAAGGTAGTTAGTGATCAGGTTAAGTGAGGGTTCACATGCTATCAGTAAAATATGTTGATGAAAAATAAGCACATTGCAGATTAATTCGAGCCACATGGAAAACCCATTTATCCAAACCAAGCATGATTAAGAACTAGGAAATATAGCAATTGTATATGTTTCTCATGTATTAAGTTCAGCCAAATTCAATTTATTACTCACATGCACAACAATACAAAATTCTACCCACGACAATTGGACATCGCATTGCAGAATTGAACCAAGCAGTTAACTAAACACCACAACAAATGAACCAAACATTAACTGAGCACCACATTGCACAATATAACATACTCCTAATAGAAGATCAGAAAGTTAAGCAAACCAAGCATGCTCAACAACTTGGAAATATAGCAATTGTATTTGTTTCTCATATATTTAGTATAGCCAAATTTGATTTATTTCTCACATGGTATACAATAACAAAATGCACCCACAAGAACATTGCATTGTAGAATTGAACCAAATAGTTAACTAAACACGACAACAAATGAACCAAACATTAACTGAGCACCACATTGCACAATATATAACATACCAGAAGATCAGACAGTTAACCAAACCAAGCATGCTTGACAACTTGGAAATATAGCAATTGTATTTGTTTCTCGTGTATTTTGAACAGATAAATTCGATTTATTTCTCACATGAAAGACAATACAAAATTACACCCTGAAGAATTGAACATCACATTTGGAGAATTGAACCACACATTTAACTGAACACGACAACTAATTAACCAAACAGTTAATAAGTGAGCACCACATTGCACGACATATAGAACATATACACTAGAGCAAGATATTGCATGGTAAAAGTGATGGAAATATGCCCTAGAGGCAATAATAAAATGGTTATTATTATATTTCCTTAATCATGATAAATGTTTATTATTCATGCTAGAATTATATTGACCGAAAACTTAAATACATGTGTGGATACATAAACAAATACCGTGTCCCAAGTGAGCCTCTACTAGACTAGCTCGTTGATCAAAGATGGTTAAGGTCTCCTAACCATAGACATGAGTTATCATTTGATAACGGGACCACATCATTAGGAGAATGATGTGATGGACAAGACCCATCCGTTAGCTTAGCATACGATTGTTCAGTTTATTGCTATTGCTTTCTTAATGTCAAATACATATTCCTTCGACTATGCGATCATGCAACTCCTGGATACCAGAGGAATACCTTGTGTGCTACCAAACGTCACAACGTAACTGGGAGATCATAAAGATGCTCTACAGGTATCTCCGAAGGTGTCTGTTGAGTTGGCATGGATCGAGATTAGGATTTGTCACTCCATGCATCGGAGAGGTATCTCTGGGCCCTCTCGGTAATACACATCACAAGAAGCTTGCAAGCAAAGTGACTAAGGAGTTAGTTACGAGATGATGTATTATGGAACGAGTAAAGATACTTGCCGGTAACGAGATTGAACTAGGTATGAAGATACCAATGATCGAATCTCGGGCAAGTAACATACCGATAGACAAAGGGAATTACATATGTTGTCATAAGGTTCGACCGATAAAGATCTTTGTAGAATATGTAGGAACCAATATGGGCATCCAGGTTCCACTATTTGTTATTGACTGGAGAGGTGTCTCGGTCATGTCTACATAGTTCTCGAACCCGTAGGGTCCGCACGCTTAACATTCGTTGACGATATAGTATTGTATGAGTTATGTGAGTTGATGACAGAATGTTGTTCGGAGTCCCGGATGAGATCATGGACATGACGAGGAGCTCCAGCATGGTTCGGAGGTAAAGACTGATATATAGGACGATAGTATTTGGTAACCGGAAAGGTTTCGGAAGTGCCGGGTATTTTATCGGAGTGCCGGAAGGGGTTCCACGAGGCCACCGGCAAGTGGTGGGCCTTATGGGCCAAAGGGGGGATAGCACACCAGCCCACAAGGGGCTGGTGCGCCCCTCCACCCCTTGCCCATGCACCAAAGAGGTAGGGAAGGAAGGGGGAGGCGCCCCAAAGGCAGCCAGCCTCCCTTTCCTTCCCCCCATGCACAAATATGGAAGGGGGGTTCGGCCAGGGCAGGCGCCCTAGGGCAGCCGCCGGCTACTTGGGGCGCTAGGGGCTTCCTCCCCTCCCCCCTCCACCTATATATATGAGAGGAGGGAGAGGGGCAACACACACCATGATTCCCTAGCCGTGTGCGACGCCCCTCTCCCTCTAGTTCGTCCTCGGTCATATTTTCGTAGTTCTCGACGAAGCCCTGCGGAGATAGTTGCATCACCACCGTCACCACGCCGTCGTGCTGCCGGAACTCATCTACTACTTCACCCGTCTTGCTGGATCAAGAAGACGAGGATGTCATCGAGCTGAACGTGTGCTGAACGCGGAGGTGCCGTACGTTCGGTACTTGATCGGGCGGATCGTGAAGGTGTACGACTACATCAACCGCGTTGATAAATGCTTCCACTTACGGTCTACGAGGGTACGTAGACACACTCTCCCCTCTTGTTGCTATGCATATCCATGGATAGATCTTGCGTGTACGTAGAATTTTTTTTGTTTTCCATGCAACGTTCCCCAACAGTGGTATCCGAGCCAGGTCTATGCGTAGATGATATGCATGAGTAGAACACAAAGAGTTGTGGGCGGTGATAGTCATACTGCTTACCACCAATGTCTTATTTTGATTCGGCGGTATTTTGGGATGAAGCGGCCCAGACCAACCTTACATGTCCACGCACATGAGACCGGTTGCACCGACAGACATGCAACTAGTTTTGCATAAAGGTAGCTGGTGGGTGTCTGTTTCTCCTACTTTAGTTGAATCGAATTTGACTAGGGCTGGTCCTTGAAGAAGGTTAAAACAGCAAACTTGATGAAACACCGTTGTGGTTTTTGCATAGGTAAGAACAGTTCTTGCTAGGAGCCCATAGCAGCCACGTAAAACTTGCAACAACAAAGTAGAGGACGTCTAACTTGTTTTTGCAGGGCATGTTGTGATGTGATATGGTCAAGATATGACGTGATATATGTTGATGTATGAGATGATCATGTTTTTTAATATCGACAACCGGCAGGAGCCTTAGGGTTGTCTCTTTATTGTATGAATTGCAAGCGCCATGTAATTGCTTTACTTAATCACTATGCGTTAGCGATAGTTGTAGAAGCAATAGTTGGCGAGACGACCCCGACGCACGATGGAGGTCAAGGTGTCGAGCCGGTGACGATGGAGATCATGACGATGCTTTGGAGATGGAGATTAAAAGCACAAGATGATGATGGCCATATCATGTCACATATTTTGATTGCATGTGATGTTTATCCTTTATGCATCTTATTTTGCTTAGAACGGCGGTAGCATTATAAGATGATCCCTTCACTAAATTTCATGATAAAAGTGTTCTCCCCGAGTATGCACCGTTGCCAAAGTTCGTCGTTTCGAAGCACCACGTGATGATCAGGTGTGATAGACTCTACGTTCACATACAACGGGTGTAAGACAGTTTTGCACATGCAGAATACTTGGGTTAAACTTGATGAGTCTAGCATGTACAGACATGGTCTCGGAACACTGGAGACCGAAAGGTCGAACGTGAGTCATATAGTAGATATGATCAACATAGAGATGTTCACCATTGATGACTACCCCATCTCACGTGATGATCGGACATGGGTTAGTTGATTTGGATCACGTATCACTTAGATAACTTGAGGTATGTTTATTTAAGTGGGAGTTCATTAGTAATTTGATTAATTGAACATAATTTATCATGAACTTAGTCTTATAGTTTTGCATATCTATGTTGTAGATCAATGGCCCGAGCTACCATTCCCCTGAATTTTAATGCGTTCCTAGAGAAAGCTAAGTTGAAAGATGATGGTAGCAACTACACGGACTGGGTCCGTAACTTGAGGATTATCCTCATTGCTGCACAGAAGAATTATGTCCTTGATGCACCGCTAGGTGAAAGGCCTGCTGCAGGAGCTGAAGCTAATGTTATGAACGTCTGGCAAGCTCGATCTGATGACTACTCAATGGTTCAGTGTGCCATGCTTTACGGCTTAGAACCGGGACTTCAAAACATTTTGAACGTCATGGAGCATATGAGATGTTCTAGGAGTTGAAGTTAATATTTCAAGCAAATGCCAGGGTTGAGAGATATGAAGTCTCCAACAAGTTCTATAGTTGGAAGATGGAGGAGAACAGTTCTGTCAGTGAACACATACTCAAAATGTCTGGGTATTATAATCACTTGACTCAGCTGGGAGTTGATCTTCCAGTTGATTGTGTTACTGACAGAGTTCTTCAATCACTACCACCAAGCTACAAAGGCTTCGTGATGAACTATAATATGCAAGGGATGAACAAAACAATTTCCGAGCTCTTCGCAATGCTTAAGGCCACGGAGGTAGAAATCAAGAAGGAGCATCAAGTGTTGATCGTTAACAAGACCACTAGTTTCAAGAAAAAAAGGGCAAGGGAAAGAAAGAGAACTTCAAGAAGAATGGCAAGCAAGTTGCCACTCCCGTGAAGAAGCCCAAAGCTGGACCTAAGCCTGAAACTAAGTGCTTCTACTACAAAGGGAATGGTCACTAGAAGCAGAACTGCCCTAAATGCTTGGCGGATAAGAAGGATGGCAATGTGAACAAAGGTATATTTGATATACATGTTATTGATGTGTGCCTTACTAGTATTTGTAGTAGCCCCTGGGTATTTGATATTGGTTCAGTTGCTAAGATTAGTAACTCGAAACAGGTGTTGCAGAATAAACAGAGACTAGTTAAGGGCGAGGTGACGATGTGTGTCGGAAGTGTTTCCAAGATTGATATGATCACCATCACACACTCCCTCTACCTTCGGGATTGGTGTTGAGCCTGAATAAATGTTATTTGGTGTTTGCGTTGAGCATGAACAAGATTAGATCATGTTTATTGCAATATGGTTATTCATTTAAGTCAGAGAATAATTGTTGTTCTATTTACAAGAATAAAACCTTCTATGGTCATACCCCCAATGTGAATGGCTTATTGAATCTCGATCATAGTGATACATATATTCATAATATTGATGCCAAAAGATGCAAAGTTGATAATGATAGTGCAACATAGTTGTGGCACTGCCGTTTAGGTCATATTGGTGTAAAGCGCATGAAGAAACTCCATGCAGATGGACTTTTGGAATCACTTGATTATGAATCATTTGATACTTGCGAACCATGTCTCATGGGCAAGATGACTAAAACTCCGTTCTCTGGAACAATGGAGCGAGCTAATGACTTATTGGAAATAATACATACCGATGTATATGGTCCAATGAGTGTTGAGGCACGCGGCGGGTATCGTTATTTTCTAACCTTTACAGATGATTTGAGTGGGTATGGGTATATCTACTTGATGAAACACAAGTCTGAAACATTTGAAAAGTTCAAAGAATTTTAGAGTGAAGTAGAGAAGCATCGTAACAAGAAAATAAAGTTTCTACGATCTGTTCATGGAGGCGAATATTTGAGTTACGAGTTTGGCCTTCATTTAAGAAAAAATGGAATTGTTTCCCAACTCATGCCACCTAGAACACCACAGCGTAATGGTGTGTCCGAACGTCGTAACCGTACTTTATTAGATATGGTGCATTCTATGATGTCTCTTACCAATTTGCCTTTATCATTTTGGGGTTATGCGTTAGAGACAGCCGCATTCACGTTAGATAGGGCACCATCTAAATCCGTTGAGATGACACTGTATGAACTGTGGTTTGGCAAGAAACCTAAGCTGTCATTTCTTAAAAGTTTAGGGATGCGACGCTTATGTCAAAAAAAGGCTTTAGCCTGATAAGCTCAAACCCAAAGCGGAGGAGTGCGTCTTCATAGTATACCCGAAAAAAACTATTGGGTATACCTTCTACCACAGATCCAAAGGCAAAATCTTTGTTGCTAAAAATGGGTCCTTTCTAGAGAAGGAGTTTCTCTCGAAAGAAGTGAGTGGGAGGAAAGTAGAACTTGATGAGGTAATTGTACCTTCTCTCGAATTGGAAAGTAGAACTTGATGAGGTAATTGTACCTTCTCTCGAATTGGAAAGTAGCACATCACAGAAAATTGTTCCAGTGATGCCTACACCAATTAGAGAGGAAGCAAATGATGATGATCATGAAACTTCAGATCAAGTTACTAATGAACCTCGTAGGTCGACCAGAGCATGATCCGCACCAGAGTGGTACGGTAATCCTGTCCTAGAAGTCATGTTACTAGACCAAGGCAAACCTACGAACTATGAAGAAGCTATGATGAGCCCAGATTCTGATAAATCACTTGAGGCCATGAAATCTGAGATAGGATCCATGTATGAGAACAAAGTGTGGACTTTGGTGGACTTGCCCGATGATCGGCAAGCATTGAGAATAAATGGATCTTCAAGAAGAAGACTGACGCTGATGGTAATGTTACTGTCTACAAAGCTCGACTTGTCGCAAAAGGTTTTCGACATGTTCAAGGAGTTGACTACGATGAGACTTTCTCACCCGTAGCGATGCTTAAGTCTGTCTGAATCATGTTAGCAGTTGCCGCATTTTATAATTATGAAATTTGGCAAATGGACGTCAAAATTGCATTCCTTAATGGATTTCTTAAAGAAGAGTTGTATATGATGCAACCAGAAGGTTTTGTCGATCCTAAAGGTGCTAACAAAGTGTGCAAGCTCTAGCGATCCATCTATGGACTGGTGCAAGCATCTCGGAGTTGGAATATACGCTTTGATGAGGTGATCAAAGCATATGGTTTTATACAGACTTACGGTGAAGCCTGTATTTACAAGAAAGTGAGTGGGAGCTCTGTAGCATTTCTAATATTATATGTGGATGACATATTGTTGACTAGAAATGATATAGAATTTCTAGATAGCATAAAAGGATATTTGAATAAGAATTTTTCAATGAAAGACCTCGGTGAAGCTGCTTATATATTAGGCATCAAGATCTATAGAGATAGATCGAGATGCTTAACAGGACTTTCACAAAGCACATACCTTAATAAAGTTTTGAAGAAGTTCAAAATGGATCAGTCAAAGAAAGGGTTCTTGCCTGTGTTACAAGGTGTGAAGTTGAGTCAGACTCAAAGCCCGACCAATGCAGAAGATAGAGAGAGAATGAAAGTCATTCCCTATGCCTCAGCCATAGGTTCTATAAAGTACACCATGATGTGTACCATACCTGTTGTGTGCCTTGCTATGCGTTTGGCAAGGGGGTACAATAGTGATCTAGGAGTGGATCACTAGACAGCGGCCAAAATTATCCTTAGGTACCTAAAGAGGACTAAGGAAATGTTTCTCGGTTATGGAGGTGATAAAGGGTTCGTCGTAAAGGGTTACGTCGATGCAAGCTTTAACACTGATCCAAATGACTCTAAATCTCAATCTGGATACGTATTGAACGTGGGAACAGTTAGCTAGTGTAGCTCTATGCAGAGCATTGTAGACATAGATATTTGCAAAGTACACACGAATCTGAATGTTGCTGACCCGTTGACTAAAACCTCTCTCACACGCAAAACATGATCACACTCTAGTAAACTCCTTGGGTGTTAATCACATGGCGATGTGAACTAGATTATTGACTCTAGTAAACTCTTTGGGTGTTAGTCAAATGGTGATGTGAACTATGGGTGTTAATCACATGACGATGTGAACTAGATTATTGACTCTAGTGCAAATGGGAGACTGATGGAAATATGCCCTAGAGGCAATAATAAAATGGTTATTATTATATTTCCTTAATCATGATCAAGGTTTATTATTCATGCTAGAATTATATTGATCGGAAACATAAATACATGTGTGGATACATAAACAAATACCGTGTCCCTAGTGAGCCTCTACTAGACTAGCTCGTTGATCAAAGATGGTTAAGGTTTCCTAACCATAGACATGAGTTGTCATTTGATAATGGGATCACATCATTAGGAGAATTATGTGATGGACAAGACCCATCCGTTAGGTCAGCATATGATCGCTCAGTTTATTGCTATTGCTTTCTTAATGTCAAATACATATTCCTTCGACTATGAGATCATGCAACTCCCGGATACTGGAGGAATACCTTGTGTGCTATCAAACGTCACAACATAAATGGGTGATCATAAATATGCTCTATAGGTATCTCCAAAGATGTCTGTTGAGTTGGCATGGATCAAGATTAGGATTTGTCACTCCGTGTATCGGAGAGGTATCTATGGGCCCTCTCGGTAATACACATCACAAGAAGCTTGCAAGCAAAGTGAATAAGGAGTTAGTTACGAGATGATGTATTACAGAACGAGTAAAGAGACTTGCGGGTAACGAGATTGAACTTGGTATGAAGATACCGACGATCGAATCTCGGGCAAATAACATACCGATAGACAAAGGGAATTACGTAAGTTCTCATAAGGTTCGACCGATAAAGATCTTCATATAATATGTAGGAACGAATATGGTCATCCAGGTTCCGCTATTGGTTATTCATCGGAGAGGTGTCTCGGTCATGTCTACATAGTTCTCGAACCCGTAGGGTCCGCACGCTTAACGTTCGTTGACGATATAGTATTGTATGAGTTATGTGAGTTGATGACCGAATGTTTTTCGGAGTCCCGGATGAGATCACGGACATGACGAGGAGCTCCGGAATGGTTCGGAGGTAAAGACTGATATATAGGACGATAGTATTTGGTCACCGAAAAGGTTTCGGAAGTGCCGGGTATTTTATCAGAGTGCCGGAAGGGGTTCCAGGAGGCCACCGGCAAGTGGTGGGCCTTATGGGCCAAAGGGGGGATAGCACACCAGCCCACAAGGGGCTGGTGCACCCCTCCACCCCTTGCCCATGCACCAAAGAGGGAGGGAAGGAAGGGGGAGGTGCCCCAAAGGCAGCCAGCCTCCCTTTCATTCCCCCCATGCACAAATATGGAAGGGGGGTTCGGCCAGGGCAGGCGCCCTAGGGCAGCCGCCTGCCACTTGGGGCGTCCTAGGGGCTGCCTCCCCTCCCCCTCCACCTATATATATGAGAGGAGGGAGAGGGGCAACACACACCATGATTCCCTAGCCATGTGCGGCGCACCTCTCCCTCTAGTTCATCCTCGGTCATATTTTCGTAGTGCTCGGCGAAGCCCTACGGAGATAGTTGCATCACCACCATCACCACGCCGTCGTGTTGCTGGAACTCATGTACTACTTCGCCCGTCCTGCTGGATGAAGAAGGCGAGGACGTCATCGAGCTGAACGTGTGCTGAACGCGGAGGTGTCGTACATTCGATACTTGATCGGGCAGATTGTGAAGGTGTACGACTACATCAACCGCGTTGATAAACGCTTCCTCTTATGGTCTATGAGGGTACGTAGACACACTCTCCCCTCTCGTTGCTATGCATTTCCATGGATAGATCTTGCGTGTACGTAGAATTTTTTTGTTTTCCATGCAACGTTCCCCAACAAAAAGTAGATAAGATAATTCACTAGAATTTGTTAAGGAAAGGCAGGAGCAGCACATGCAACGGGTAAGCCGAGCATGCTTAACCCGCGTAGCTAGCAAACTGAACATAGGTCCTTATAGTGAGCTAATAAGACTAGCTACTCCTCATCGTCTGAGATATCGATGATGATTGGCTCCTTGGACATGGAAGAGGGTGAGGCCTCCACATCATGGGTGCCCTCGTCATAGTGGTGAGTTGCCTGAGCTGCTCCGGGTACCAACCTGCTGGCTCTCGAGTTGAGGTAAGCACGGGCACGCTGAGTAAACACCTCATAGTCTTCGTCGAAGGCACCGACGGTGGCCTCGAGAAAACGCCACGAACTATCGTTTAAAGCAGCCAACCGCGTCGCAGCGTTGGCATGTGAGGCATCAATAGTGGCCTCAATGGTTAGGTGCTCCTCCAAGATCTGGGGGTCAGCACGAATGGCAGCCAGCGCGACCTCATCCGCGCGTGCGGCCGCGATTTGCTTCTCTGCTCCTCCAAGATCTGGGGGTCGGGTGTAGATTACCTGCCTAGATCAACGAGGCCGAGCAGATTGAAGGAGGGTCGCCAGCGAGGAGGTGGCGCTGCAAGCAAGGAGTGAAGGTTTCAACTTGGAAAGGAAGGCAGAAAAGGGGAAAATGTGGCTTTTGGTAAGGGGGAGGGGGCGGGGAGGTAGATATTTCCGTGGAAGCCGAAAATTTTGGATCGGTGCAGCGAAAAAACTGGCGCTCAAAGTCTCATCAGACACGGTCCCTTATTCAGCACTGTGTACGATATGTGAACATCACAAACGATTCATATAGCTTACCCCATGTGTGATGAGTTTCAACGTGCAAATTTTGGTCCGAATATCCCTGGTTACAGTGGTCATCCGCTTCATTACATCATTTGGGTACACAAAGGAGCCTACAGCACACGCACACTTCTTAATCGAGCAAGTTCAACAATTAAATAGATCTTGCTGACCTAAACATTAACATAACAAATTAAAGACCGGCGCTCTAAATTAAACAAAGAGTACTACTCCGGCTGGCGCTCGTCGATCTTCGCCGCCTCCTTCATGTCCAGCTCACGCCCGACGATCTCCTGGGGAAGGGGCTCCATGGCATCAATCACACCATACTCGGCAAGCATCTCGCCATCCACGTCTGCCATCTCTTTGGAAAAGGCCGCCATGAGCTGGGCGTGGGCGGCCACGATCTGGGCTTGGACGGGCTCCGTCATGGCAAGGTATGCCGCGAAGGAACGGACGGCTGCTCGAACGCTCTTGGCGATTGCCAACTCTTCGGTCGTGGGTTGCCGACCATTGTCGGAGAAGCTTCATTCGATTTGTGCGGTGACCGCCACGAGCTGGGCGTGGGCGGCCTCCATCGGGGCTAAAGCTGCCGCCGCGGAACGGACAGCGGCTGTGCCGCTCTCGCCAGTTGCTATCCCAGAGGCAGATGTTGCTGCCGCCACCTGAGAAGCAACATCATCCGTTTGGGCTGCCTTGGCCGCCCAGTCGCAGATTGCGGCCGCGCTCACGCAGCTTGTTAGCAAGCGCATGGCGGCTACGGCCGTGCTCTCGCCAGAGTGGGCAGCCGAAGTTGCCCTCACAACGCGGGTCCACGTCCCCATCTTTCACCGGTGATGATTAAACTGTGAAATGATATTTGGGGAGCAAGCTAGTGTGCTTGACACGCCGGCTGTGGACCACCTTCTCGCGTAAGCCATATGCGTACTATACTCCGACAGTGCTCCAAGATATTTTGTGCCGCATATCACACGGTTGGTGATAAGAAACTATGTGCGATCTACTTGATTTTTCGTCTTGATTTGAATTACATAATGGGGTTACAGCGGTAAAGGAGGGTGTTTGAATTGCTAGAAATTTTATCTCCAGTGAACATGCAACTATAGGTGTGTCGTCTAAAAAATTCGAATTATTCAGGGTTCGTTTGGACATTTTTATACATTAACTTGGTTTTCTAGGCATTTTTGGTGCACAATTCAAAATTAACACTACTGCAGGATGCTGCTAATGCGACACTACGATCAGAGATCCTTTGACAAAACTGTGTGCGATGCATTAATCGCAAATGATGATGTAAAAAAACGTCAAAAAAGATGCAAAATGTTTGCGATGAAGGATACATCAAATATGGTTCCGATTTTAGTTGCGTGTGCGATGCGGGGCATACGGTTGATCCATACGAATTGTTTGTGATGTGACAGAACAACAGAAATGGGCAGCCAGATCATGGTGTGTGCGATATACGGCATACAGTTCGCTCTGATGAACCATTTGCGATGATCGAGTTGAACACAAATGATTCGGCGTAACAAGATGTGTGTGATACCCGGCAAATAGATCAGTAATCAGAATTGTGTGCGATCATTATAGATAGCCCATACGATCTTTTTTGTGAATTGTGTGCTTGTCAGGGCACACAGTTCGAGAAACCAACCTGTGGGCGATAATGTAGAAGATCTCTGTCGAATACGTATTACTAACCGTCTGCGATGAGATTGATAGGATAAACAGAGATAACGAATTAATATGAGCAAACGGAAACAGAGATATATACGGTCTGCTTAATTTAGTCCTTCTTGTTGTTGTTGTTGTTGTTGTTGGATGGCCCCGCGACATCGTCTTGGCGAGGATGCTTCTTGCCGCTGACCGTCGGCTTTTCATCACCGCCGCCGTCGTCGTCGTTGTTGCTGTCGTCGTCGTCCTCCTCCTCGTTCGACCATTCCTCCTCATCATCATCGTCGTCCTCTTCTTCATCCTCCGACGGCTCCTTGTCCGTCTGGTTGTCGTCTGATGACTCCGGAGACGGCGTCCACTACAAAAAAAAAATCACTTCAGTGATGATACGTGTTTGTCACAGTAGGTCATGTTTTCTGTCATGCATGTACATCCATGACGATTTTATGACAGAATCAAGATAGTCATACCTGTGATGTCCTAGAAGTGTTCCATGACAATACCAAAATTATCATCAAGGAAGTGTCCACTTCCATGACGATAAATGGCGCGTCATGGAAGTGTTTTCGTCAAGGGTAACCGACACGTGGCATCCACCATAACGGGTCGCCGTTAAGTTATCGGGTTCCGGTTTGGATCCGATAACCCGTTAACAGCCCCGACCAATGGGGATTTTCCACGTGTAGAATTCTCATTCGCCGGAGGATCCACGTGTTGGGTCAGCGTTGGGACAGATGTCATCCACTCATTGTACGGAAGGCGCCTAGGATACATTGGCACGTGGCAAGGCCCAACAGTGGCCCATTTAGGTGAAAGAGGCCGGCCCAGTCAAAATTAGCAGGATGGCCCATATAGGGCCTACCTATGTCTGGTCCATATAAGCCCATGGCCCATACGAGATGTGCCAATTCGGCCCATCAACGGCCCGTTAACTTTTTGACACCATTGCAGCCCATCGTCAGTTCGAGCTCGTTGACAGCCTGCTATATATTTGGGCTCAATATCGGCCCGATGTGGTTTCGACCTGTTAACGGCCCATTCAAGGGATGGGCCAATTTTTAGGATGTACGTCTTTCAGCCTTTTAGCGACCCATTTAAGTGTTGGGCCAATTTCCAGCCCGGTGTGTCTTTCAGCCTGCTAACGGCCCATAAATGAGTTGGGCCATTTGCAGTTGGGCCTGAGTTTCGGCCTCTTAACGGCCCATGCTCTTCATGGTCCAATACCAGCCCGATTTCTCTTTCGGCCTGCTAAAGGCCCACAACACAGTTGGGCCATATACAGTCTGACGTGACTTTCGGCCTCTTAGCGGCCCATGCTCTTCATGGTCCAGTACGAGCCCGCTGTCTCTTTTGGCTTACGAAAGGCCCATAGTACAGTTGGGCCATATATATCCCGACCTTAGTATCGGCCTGTTAACGGCCCGTGAAATCGAATGGGCCCACTTATTGCCCGCTTCGATGTCGGCCTGTTAACAACCTGGGAGGTAACATGGCCGAGCATTAACTGTTGGCTCATTTCAATTATAGTGGCTCAATAGAGCTTTTGGCCTGGTTATGGTCCATTAACTTAATGGGCCTGCTAAAGTTCGAACATGTATGTAGGCTCAATTAGATAACGTCGATTCCGGCCCAGATATAATTTGAGACCATTACGACGAGCAATTATGGACAGGACCAAAACCGATCGATCAAAGGCCTATGAGAATTTTGGCCCCTGCGAGCCCATTAAGGGCAGTGGGCCGCTTCCTTCATATAGGGCCCACGACTATTCATGCTAACTAATAATTTCACTGCTTTTTTGGCTTCCTAGCAGGCGCGCTAAGCAAACGTACGGCATACAAGGAAAAATGTTGCACACCCAGCATATATTACAGGAAATTACATCCACTGGGCAACCAAAGATTGATGCCAGTGCAAATAAATAAACAGAACTTAACGATCTACAACCTCAAAATCTGCAACCTCAGCGTGGATGACGCCCATAAGCATGTGAGCAAGTTCTTCCTTCTTTGCTACACTATCTTTGAAAACATTGATCAGTTGTTGTTGTGCAAGAATGTGCACCTCTGATTCCTCCACGGTTTCCATCATTGCTTCAGCCAGTAATTGATTCACAAACATACATTTTTCCATTGGATTCAAGACAGAGGAAACTAAACAGATTCAGATGGTGATTTTGGCAGGCTTGTATTATTGATAGTGGGGAGTGTCTCGACCACTACATCATAACATAAATTTGGAGGGGAACCAAACAGATTAATCAAGAGTTATTACCATATTACCTGGCCTAGATTTATTGGAAAGAAACAATGGGGTTGCCTTGCTATTTTCAGAGTTTGTTTTCTTATCTTCAGCAGCCTACACCAAATTAAAACATTAGCATTGCTATCATTGGCCAGGTCAGATAATAGGAAAGCAACATAGACACAATGAACGTTTGGGCAACCACACCACACCGGCCTACACCAAATTAACATAATATGGCACAACTATCATCAGCCAGGTAAGGTAATAATAAAGCAACATTGACACAATGAATGATTGGGCAACCAGAACAGCACTACAATTTAGTAATGTGCATGATATGAGATAGTACACTCATGCAGCTCGGTATGCAAAACTACCAGGCAGTTTTCCTTACAAAAATCAACATTGTCGCCTTTAATTATACATTTTGCTACAAGTAAATTTAGATCAGATAAAGGTTGGATTCATGCCGATTAACAAAATACATGTTGATGTAAAAATTTAGTGATATACAACAGGTACTTACATCAGCATTGGAGCACAGAGAATTCCCGCATGATACTTTCCTCGAACACGATCCCAGTTTAAAAAGTCTTCTATCCTTTAAGCTTATTTTCTAAAAGAGAGATGGGTAAGAAACATGTAGAAAATATGATCTGAATCTATAAAATTTCATGATGTGAGGATATGCACATGCTTCTTAGAAAGGAGTTGACATATTTTTGCTGGACTGGAGCGGACTAGTTCTTTGGCCACTTGAATCTGCTTATTATCAGTAGGAGTTGTGTTTCTCTGTGCTGGAGAAGTATCTATGAACACTGGAGTTGGTTTACTATCTCCTGGCGTTTGGATCTATTGCAAAGACCTTGTTTGTAACCCTTCAGATTCGAACATAGCCGTCTTCCCCTTGCCTGCCTTATATAGAAGAATGGTGCTTCAGTTATAAAACATGCTACAGCAGAGAGATGGAATAGGTACTGAAGAATAGAAAGGCATGACATATTGACATGTATTCCCTCCATTCAGAAATAAATGGATGTGTCTAGGTGTTTTTCAGTTCTAGATACATCCATTTTTATCCATTTCTGCGACATGTAATCCGGACGGAGTGTGATGTAAGAGCTAGGGATACAACATGAATACAGAGTAAAAAACACTAGTTGAATGTAAAACTGTATGATAGCGGAATACATACAGAAAAACTCCAAGGCAACATATGCGTGTATGATTGGGAAACTAAGATGGCATTGCAACAGACAACTAGAACATCACTTCAATGTAAAAAAACATGGTATGGTAGACAGATGAAGTACATACTGATGAATAACAATGCATACAGAAGCATGATGTCCAAATTAAGCAGATGGCATTGCGACAGAGTAGAATGATAGTACTTGAATTTGAAAACATGTTATCATGAATGGAATAGGTACTGAAAAATAGGAAGGCATGACATATTTACATGCATGATCAGCAGGCTAAGCACATTGCATTACAACAGAGTAGATGCACTCCAGGACATTATATGCATGTTGTCCCCATATCACGGGCCAAGTTAGAGCAAGGACCTTGTGGGGTGAATAGGATTCATCATCTTTCTGCAAGTCTTCTGAAGAACTGCCTTTACATGTTCCATCATATTGGGTATCATTGACGTCAAGTTTGTTGGCCGTTACATTGATCCGTGAGGTTCTTGTGGATATATCAGTGTGTGCAATTATATCTGACATGCATGGAAGACAACTAGTAGTTAGATTTATGTAATGAGTGCCTGTAGGAGACGACATAAATAGTAGGACTGGGCTTAACTAGCAGCAACAGGTCTCAAAAACTAAAGGGAGAACACAGATGAAAGCTACAGAATATGTATCGTTTGTACTCGAGATTAACTAGATGGCACACAAAAGTATTAAAGAACAACATAGGTAATACTAGAAGTGGTATAATACTATAATCACCAGCCTGTGGGATAGCATTGGCTGATGGATGATAACTATGGAACAACGTTACCTAAAGAACTGTCGGGGCCGGGATACGAAATACCAAAAATTAACCCCTCGTGTCATCACCAGCCCAGGATTACTGTTACTGGTGGACACGTCCTTGTTACAGAATTACCAAGCTATTACAAGAATTGGATACAAGACCATAAAGGTCTAATGATACAACAGTGATTCTGGTGGTGGATGACGGAAATGACTCGTGGTTCTCCAGCGTCGATGGGGCTCCATTCCCACAGGAACAACTGACCCGGATAATTCCTATCTGCGTGACTGCTATCCTAGGCTCCGTGTGGACGTCGTGGTTGTACTTCTCGTAGAACTCCTGACCTGGCCAAGTAAATAGCCAGGGACAAGCCTGTGAGTACGTTTGAATGTACTCGCAAACATCATGAACAAAAGATATACCGAATGCAGCAGATAAATATATATATATATATATATATATATATATATATATATATATATATATATATATATGATCAGGATGAGCCAAACTATATGCATATGCTCATGCTAACTGAAATTCAAATCATGACAATAAAATGATATGAACGTGAACATAGCATGTTAGTCATGATCAAACTTATTAGAAATAAAGCAAATGAATGCCACGGGTAGTCTAGCCAGCCCAAGTGACATTTAGCAAAATAAAAGAAATGCCAATCGGGTGTCCACAAGAGTACTGGCGGGACCGCCTATAAACTCGAGGGACGTCACGAAAAGGTCTTGAAGAGAAATGCCAGTCGGGTGTCAAGTGACGCTACGGTCGGACTTGAAGAGAAATGCCAATCGGGTGTCCACAAGAGTAGTGGCGGAACCACCTGTAAACTCGAGAGACGCCACGAGATGTCTTGAAAATAAAATTGAGTGCCCGGGGTAGTCTAGCCAGCCCCTGAGACACTCATGAAAATAAAATAAGAGAAACGGGTTAGTCCATAATAATATGCATAACCACAATAATATTAATATGCAAAAAATATTCATGGTAGCATCAGGGTGACAACAATTATCCTGCAAAATAATTCAGGCTCAATTTAATTATTTTCCTCCGAAGACCGACACTAAGACCGACACCTGACCAACCCAGACTGTAGTCCTTAACCGCGGACACGGCTATTCGAATAGGTTTAAACTCTGTAGAGGGTGTACTCTTTACCCACAAGTAAAGGATTTCTTTAGTCAGCACCGTGACACTGACTAATTCCCATTACGGTCTTTGGGTTGAAAACACACCTGACCAGCACACACCAGATTAACTTTCCGGATGCCAGGAATCACCCAAAGCATCGTTCAAGAAAAACTCTAAGACGGAGAGACCAACGTCCTGCATAGGATCACTATTAATACGCGCGGATTACAAGGGGTGCCTCCCTCTCAGTCACAACCGGAAACACCCATGCCCCCTGACCCGATGACAAGATTTAGTCCGCGGCCAAGGAAACCCTCATCGTGGCCCTCTGTACGGTGTGTGCATGGAAAAGGGTTATCAACTTACTGAGCAATACCCTACCTGTGGCAGGGACCTGTGGCAGCATGAATCAAGTATGGGGGTTACCGGAACAAGACTCGATCTACGGTCGACTCAGGAGGTTCAAGTTTTCCTGCAGTGGTTAGCTCAACAAAGTATTCTTTCAATAGTAGAATCCCAACAGGGCTACAACCCTTGCATGCTCCAACATGCCCACACTGATCATTCTCGTCACAATGAGTTTTCAGACTCGCGGTCACTTTTCTCGTGACTGATTTCTTCCTGCAGATTAGTCTGGACTGGCACAGGCATATGTGACATAAGAAAAATATCCTTGCTTACTCTTACTCCATGCCTAAATGAAGGTAAAATATTTCATGGGGTCATGCATGCATAACTATCAATATGCCAACTTTATACGAACTCAACATAGTCATGATGCAAATATTAACTATGCAGTCCACCATATCAAGTGTTCAAGATGCTTGCCTTGAGTATGCAGGGGTGTTGGTAGCACTCAAAAAGTTTGAAAACTTTATCTTCCCTCCATTTCCTATTTTCAAAAATATATTTAAATTACCACATAGTTCTAAAACAGTACTAAAAAGTGTTTCAAATATTTTTAAAATAAACTAGGTGAAATATAAGGATTTACAGAAAAAGAATCAATTTACTTAGGGTTCATATGATTTTCCTAGAGCAATTCTAAGATTGAAAAAAAATGATTAAAAGTACTATTTAAAATATCCAGTAGAAACAGTGTGTAATAAAAATGTTCACCTAGGCTGGTATATAAGAACATGATTTTAGGGATCTGTAGAAATTTGAATCATCAGGTTTGAGTTTGAAATGGCTACTGTGGAATTTTTGGGAATATGCTGGAAAAGAAAAAGAATAAAGCAGAGCTGCGCCCTGAGCACGTCATAGCTGCCTGACGCCACTGGGCCGACCCAGCCGATCAGCCGCGCGAAAGGTCCACTGACATCGAAGACGTAATTCCAGAAATACACTTTCCCCATGCGAAAATGACTCCGAGCAGAACCCATCTCCACTTAACGTACCGGGCCCGCGGGTCAGCCACTCATACCTCTTGGCTGGCTCGCTGACGAGCGGGTCCCACCTGGCTCTCTCTCTCTTCCTCGCACTGTCTTCTTCTTTCTTTCGACAGGCAACAGAGGAGGCCCGGCCTTGCTGTCGCCGGCGACTGGGGATACGGCGGCCTCGGGCGGAGGCGGGGATGAATCGGCCATTCCATCCCGCGCCCAGGGGTGGTCTTGGTGGCGCCGGGGACGGCCGGAATGGAGTGCGGCGACCAAAGGCAGTAGGCGGCTGGAGTTGGATCGGGGCGAGGCCATGGCCATCCCCGAGGCTATCTGGGGTTCAGGAGGGCCTCGTGGTGGTGGTTAGAGTTGGCCAGTGGTGATAGGCGGAGAGGAGGGGTCAGGGTGGAGGTGAATTTAGCTGAGGTGGGCTGCGGCCGTGGCAGCGATGTGGAGCTCCATTCGGACAGAGGAGCTCTGGGCTCGAGCATGGGGTTCTAGCGAGCGAATGGGGAAGCTGCTTGATCCTGGTAAGCTTGGGAAGGGGGCTTTATAGCGCGGCTAGTCGGTTCCCGTGGCTTACCGAAGGGGTCACGACGGCGGGGCGGCCATTAATGGCGAGGAGAGGCGGTGGCGAGGCCGTTGGGGTCGGTGAGGACGGTGCCGATCCGGAGTTAATGGGGGGAGACGTGCTGGCGCTTGAGGATTGGCTCTAATGCTCCTGGACGGTGGCGTGGCCAAGAAGGCAGTCGCGGCGGCGGTGCAAGGCAGTGCTGATCGGCACTAGGAGCCAAGGCCAGGGGCAGCGCTCTACTAGGTGATCTGGAGAGCTCTCCTGAAGATCAGAACGAGTGGGGAGAGCAGCTGGGAGAGCAACAGGAGCTCGCGGCACTGGCACGAGCTCTGGTCGTGCCCGATGCATGCCAACTTGGTGGTCACCAGGCCCAGGGCGTGTCTGTTGCACGTCCAAGGGTGGGACCATGTCCTAATGATGCATTGATGCTGGGATAACACCCTAGTGTAGGTGGTTTGGTGAAAAGATCAAGTGTCCTGTGGAGTGCAGAAGGTTGGATGGTTTCAGCCATGCACGCCAACTGCTTGATAAAATGCTAGGACTATCTACAGGAGTTTGTTGAATTTGAAACTTGGCAAAATGATGCTTCATTAGATGATGGAGGTGGTGGTGTGGTTGTTTCAGTAAAAAGAAAAACTTGATAGTGCAAGTTTTTGAGAAAACCATTTCTGGACAAAAACTGGAGGGCTTTATTTCATGTGGCTAAACCTTCCTAATGAGTCTCATCCCCTGTACTTAAGGGTTTGGTAGGGATTACTATAAGCATGAAAAATATCATGGCAATTAGGGCAAAATAAAATAGGGTTGCAGTACAAACTACCAAACTGGACCAGAATGAAGATGAGGATGGTTTGCTAAAATTTTCAAAAACACAAAGTTGGGTTTTTGCATAAAAGTGATATGTAGGCATCACATGACCTCCCATAATTTTTGTGGAGTTTTGAAAGAATTATTTGAAGTGGTTGTATTGCAACAGAGGCATTTAAAGTATTGAAAAAGCTATTAAAAGAATTATTTAGAGGCAAATTTTATTATGAAAATAATTCCTACTGTTATTATAATATAAACAAAATGATTGAAAGAAAACCACTAGAGCCCATAATATTATTTCTAAAAATTTCTATATGGAGGGAAGAAATTTGGAAAACAGAAATAGAAAATACTCTGAAAATAATAAAGGACTTAATAAAATTTCAAAATTTTATTTCTGGCCATATTTTACTTAATAAAATCATGGTTGAATTTTTGGGGTGTTACAAGAACAAGTCTCTTATCTGAACTATGGAACAACATTAACTCCTGAACAAGACTCTTAAGAGATCAGCATGAATATACAGTGAAATGTGATAATCTATTTTCCATGCTTAGATGAATAACAAAGCCATAAATGTTGCACACAAGTAAGATGAGGGTACAACCTATCTGGTCGCCATCCATTGGAGTGAGCATCATGTGCTGACTTGTCGATGGCCCTGCAGTTGTTGTGGCTGTCCATGTCGGGCACGCACATTCGATGCAGGGAACTGTTGAGTGGGGACTATAGCTCCCTTCTGGTGTATGCTTCCCTTGTTGGAGCAGCTGCGGTGAGAAAAAAGATGGTTTGGCTGAAGATGCAGAAAATGCATAATGTTAAGAACGACACATATCTCTGATCTGAAGAAATACCCTAAGAGATCAATAGTAAGGAACGAGAGTGGTCACACGTCTGAAAACTAAACTGGGGTCACACGATTTTATTTTATTTTGATACTGTCCGATCTACGTCGGATGGCTTGATGGCCGTCTTGTGCCTCCCGGCTGACACTGTTCAGAATCTTCCCCGAAGAGCCGGCGACCACCGGCAGAGCAGCCTGCCTCCATCGTCCCTGGCCGCGAGAGCTCCGACCAAAACCCCGCTCCCCGCCCCACCGCACTGCCATGGTTGCGCCGCCCCCGGCCAATCCACAAAGACTCGCCTTCATCCAGATCCGATGGCGGCAGTACCTTCAACCCACGCAACTCTAAGATATCCACCTAAGCGCTGCTTCCGCGGCGAACTTGCGCCCCCGCACCCTTATGATAGACACCAGCCAACCGGCAGCCTAGGAGCTCTGCCGCCTCGAGGGGTGCTGCTTCCCACTGGGAATTGATTGGCCCAAAATAAAAATTCAGACGACTCACGCCTAAATAAAGTGATTTAAGATGAGTGTACGACCTATCTTGCGGCCCGGTGAAATAGGCAGCTCCATCTGCCGAGTCGGTGAGGCCGGCGCGGTTGCGGTGGCTCCCGGCGGCAAGAAAGCAGATATGTCGCGATGGTCGACGGCTACGGGGAAGCAGCACTGGGGCCCTGGACGCATACAAAGTTGGAGCCGCTCCAGCGCCATGCACAATGGCGGGGGTGAATCGGCTCCGGTACGATTCACGCGGTCATCGTCGAGGCAGCTTCGGCAGCCCAGAATAAGAGGCACACGGCCTAGTGCACGACGGCAAACGGGCAGCGTCTCCGGCATTGGGGAGGAGGGTGGCGGTGAATTTGGTGCGGTGGGGTGTGCCATGGAGGAGGGGCTGAGGTTTTGTGGCTGGGGAGAAGGGAGCTTCCGGGGAGAAGGTGATTTGGCGCCCACGAAGTATGAATGGGAAATTGGGAGGGGGAACCATGTCTTACGGACGCATTTGTCTGAAATGTGGGGGGAGTTATAGTTCTACCCCTTCCTTTAGGCTTCTGGGCTTGGGTATGTGTCTTGAGGGTCAGGGATAGTAGAGTAACTTTGCTTCTCCCAAATAGTGGGCGTGAGCGATTTCGGGCGAGGAGGTCGTGTTTTGAAATAGTGGGCGCGAGCGATTTCGGGCGAGGAGGGCGTGTTTTGAAATAGTCGGCGCGAGCGATTTCGGCCGAGGAGAGGGTGTTTTGCCGCCCATGGTTTATGAATTATTCGGCACCTAACATTTTGGCCGAGGTGAAGGCGCGCTTGGATGAAGTTACGAACCTATCCTCAATGTACAACGGGCCAATTGATGCGTGTCCCACATAGGCCGGTAATTTCAAGTCTCCCAGCATCCACGTCTACCTTACCAAGTCGATTCGAATGGCTAGAAATTGGCTGAGCCAGTTTAAGTATGGAATCGGAGTGTTCCATTTCAAAAAAAAGTCGATTCGAATTAAATTTTGAAATATTAGCTTGTCACTTCTTTTTTAGATGGTGAGATGATGCTCAGGACTAATGTGTTTTTACATGCTCGTTGCTAACGATTTACTATATGACAAATAGTTGACCCACTAAAAAACGGGAATCAAACCCAAAATGAAATATCTCGATTCAATGAAATAGCTCGTTCACCATGTCAAAATAGTGAACTAATTCCAAAATTGAACACCTCAATTGAGTAGCATGTTGTATTATAGTCACTGTTCAAGATATCTTCCGATATTCCGATAAATCGGCCGATTTATCGCTTACCGGTGTCCCACCGATAAGATAAATCGGCCGATAAATCAGCCGATATGGCCATAAATCGGCCGATATGCCGATAAACTGGCCGATTTACCCCTTATCATGGGTCGACCGATAAGTTCCCGATAAGCGATATCCCCAACATTGATTATAGTACTCCATGAACATGTTGAAAGTCAAATTAATGAACTTGTTTGATACGCATATCTCCGTTCATATGTGGATTGCAGACAACATGTTCTCCAATTCAAATATTTGAATGCAAATTTGTATCGAAACATGGTTTATATTAGTCTTTGATGCATAAACGCGACCTCCGCCTCTCCTGGACTCCTGTTCTCTCTCTCGCCGACAATCTTCAATTCTATCACACGCATCCAAACACAAACCTTGTCGGTCCCTCTCCCTCTCTCTCTCTCTCTCTCTCTCTCTGTGTGTGGGGGGGGTCTTTCTAGTTCGCATGCACACTCCATGTATAGGTCTCTCTAGCACACAATGTATGATTCTCTAGTCCAAGCTAAATATCTAGGGTGCACTCATCATACGCACACAAATTCCCTAGCTCATTGCACGTAACTCTCTCACGCACCACTCTGCCGTCTCAGAGCTCTTCCCTCTCTCTCTCAAACTCTCCGTCTCCTTGGGTCACACTTACACATGCATATCTCACTCGCACTCGATAGACCCATCTAAAACTCTCTCTCACTCTCCCTCGTTCTCTCTCCATCTCACACGCACACACACACAATCTCATGCCTAGCTAAGTATGATTGTCTGTCAGTCAATTGTAGGCACACACAATCCCCCCTATGTATATGACTAATTCTTAGTCTCCATCACAAACATATGCATTGTCTCTTTTCCTCACTTGGTCTATCTCTATTTCTCTTGGGGCATCTTTCTATCGCACATACACACTACAAAAAAATAGACTTCCGTGATGATACGTGTTTGTCACAGTAGGTCATGTTTTCTGTCATGCATGTACATCCATCATGATTTTATGATAGAATCAAGATAGTCATACCTGTGCTGTCGTAGAAGTGTTCCATGATATTACCAAAATTATCATCACGGAAGTGTCCACTTCCATGACGATAAATCACCTGTCATAGAAGTGCTTTCGTCAAGGGTAACCGACACGTGGAATCCTCTGTAACGGGTTGCCGTTAAACTATCGGGTTCCGGTTTGGATCCGATAACCCGTTAACAGCTGGGATCAATGTGGATTTTCCACGTGTAAAATTATCATTGGCTACAGCAACCACGTGTCAGCACCGCGAAAAGGACACATGTCAACCGCCCAATGGACAGGAGGCGCCTATGATGCGTCGACACGTGACAAGGCCCAACAGTGGCCCATTTAGGTTAAAAAGACTGGCCCAGTCAAAATTAGCGGGCTGGCCCATTAACGGCCTGCTTGCAGATGACCCATTCGCACTTAAGGCCCGTACGGCTAGTGTCAAATCGGTCCATCAACGGCCCGTTCTAAACTTGTCATCATTGCGGCCCATGGTCACTTATGGCCTGTTAACAGTCCGCTAAGTATTTGGGCCGAATTACGGCCCGGTGTTTTTCCGACCTGTTAAAGGTCCTGTTTCATTTGGGCCCATTTATTGGCCATTGAAACTTTCGTCCCATAAACGACCGTGAAGGATTTGGGTCATATTTGGCCATGTCTGACATTCGGCCTGTTAGAGGCCCACTGTAGATTTGGGCCACTTCCAGCCTGTTGTGATTTTCGGCCTGTTAACATCGGATGAAATCCATGGGCCATATGTGGCCCAACGTCACATCGGGCCTATTAACGGCCCATATAAAACTGATACTAATGAAGCCCGACCAAACTTCCAGCCTGTTAAAGGCCCGTGTAGTAGGTCGGCGCATTTACGGCCCGTCAGAATTTTGGCCTGTGAACGATCCGCATTGTAAATGGGCCACCACGAGCTGAGATACATTTTGGCCTGCTAATGACCAGTGGGTTATTTGGCACAATTAGGGCCCAATCTCACTTTCAGCCTATTAAAGGCCCATGTTTTTATGGGCTCGAGATATTTACACATGTTAACGGCCTATTGTTACTGAGGGCCCAAATTATGTTTAGGCCTGTTAAAGGCCCACTATGGGCACAGGCCTACCAAAAATATGAAATCTTATGCTGATTTAGGCCCAGCTATTTTTAGTGGGCTACATGCAAATTACGGCCCATAATCTTTTTAGCCCAATTGGAATGGGCACGACGAATGTTGGCACGTTGGGCTCCTACGAAGCTTTCGGCCGAATACATTACTAAGATAAACCTACACTATACAAAAATAGCGTTGTAATTTCTACAGCCTTTGGCAGCACGATAAATGCTGTATCACAACAAAATAAATTCCAGCCATACAACAAAAGGCATGTTGGCATAAAGTTTACAGTCCTTGCAGATAAAAGCACCATCAGATGTATAGAAGCACATATCATTTGACCTGAGTGCTAATGTTTCAGGCTGTAGAATCTGATGGAGCAGCATGATCTTCACCTTTTTTCCGCCATTTCTCTTGAACAAGAAGCAAATGTCTGATAGTCTGGCTTCAAAACCATTCATATCTTGATGACATTTGTCAACCACTATTCTTGTTTCCGAAACGACCTCCATTAGGGACTGGACTTGTGTCTGGAGCACAGATATATCACTCTGTCTAGCCGGAAGATTTTGTTCAGTAGGCGATTTGGACGAGGTTACCTTGACAACCAACCCAGAATTACGCAGGATGGTGCTTTTTGCACTGTTAGTGGAGAGATACTGACGCACTGCAGCAAGAGGTGACATTGTGCCTGTGGTAGCCTCATCACCTTCAGGTGGTTGTGGCTGTTCAATAATTTGTTCCATAGCTTGCTGAAAGTTTGAACTTGTAGATTAGTGTACCAGATAAGTTACTAATGAGACAAAAACAAACAAAGTAGGTTTCACGTTTATACATAACTTATTTTGGTGAACTAGTGTAATACATTAGCATGTATTGTAGTGCCAACTACATAATAAAATCACTTTCGGAACATGTGTCCATGTAGCATGCCTACTGTATTGTCTATTTCCTCACATTCGTTGACATCTAAGGATAAAGAGACATGGTTTAAAGTAGGATGAACATAGTATGACATCATTCATATCATGGGCAAACAGATATAAAACAAACAGGCTATTGTATCATTGTGTGGGCACGTGAACATCACAACTAGATTACAGATGAAGACCAAAAGAATATCCTTCATCTCTTTTAAACCGTGTAAGGTGAAATGATACGTTAAGATAACTGTGTACAAAAGTGAACAGAGTAACTGACATTGGCTGCAAACCAAGCAGTTAAATGAACATGTCACAGTAACAAGCAGTTCAAAGGCAGGAGGAGTAAGGACTTACAACAGCGGCTTGAACTGGTGTGCTCATGCCCTTCATCTTGCTGGTTTGTCAATCCTTGAAGATTTGCACTGCATTTGGTTCAGGTTCTTTTTGGTCCGCACGGGCTTTCCTCTGTATTTGGAACAAGTCAATATAGATACGATAATATGGCACAGAAAAAAGAAGGAACTAGCAGCTATTTACAAGAGCCTCGTAGTGTGCAATATAGCTACAAGATCCTGTTATCTGTTGGAATTTCACTTTAGAACGGTTGGTCTTGTTCTTCAAACAGTTAGCCTAGAAGAAGATACACTTGTAAGGCACATACGTAAATACAAGTTCCTTATGTGATCTGATCAAATACATATACCCTACCTGATACTTTGGATCAGACCAGTGTTTAACAAGGGCTGTCCAGCCTTCATCTGTAATATATTCCACTAGAGATGTTTGGGCGATTTCATTGTTAGCCTTGCCTTCAAAGTGAGTTTTTCTATGGTGATACCGATACTATCGCAGAGCAGACTGAAAAATATGAGTGCATGCTTGTTTAGTTGCATCATTTTTCGGATCCAACTTGAACCTCATCTGTTGAAAAAAGAATGTGAGTCTTATTAGGAGGAAGCTAGAAAGTATGGGACAGAGCAAGATAATATTACAAATTGCGATGAATAACATTACTTACGGATAAATGGTCGAGGAAGGTGTTAAACTGGGTATCGTCTTTCTCATTCCTGTACTGGATCCACGTTGGGAGGATACGTGCATGACACCTAACGGCAACGGCTGCCTCTGATACTATCTTGGCTGACTCTGTAGCATCACGTGGCCTTTTTAAACCTGCCTCAAAATGGATCTCCATTCTTCCTCTAGATTTTGTTAATCTGTCAAGCATTATCCCTGATGTCTGTTTCCGCTTGCGCTGTGGTGCTAGTTCAACAACAAATATGGAAAGTGTTAGTGCACATCAAACTATGAGAGTACATATAAAGGAGCATGCAACTACAACTTGACTCGGTCAGGTACCGTCTTGGTGTTGATGCTCATGAGGTTCATCTGATCTTGCCAAGTCCTATTGTGTGAGCAGTGCTTCGGAAGTAGTGTTAGGTGTGAAGGCAACTTGGGAACTAGCCAGTTGCGGAGTAAATGAACGAGTAACTTGTTGAGATTCTGGTACAGTTGAAGCGGATGATGTAGCTGGTGGAGCAGGTGATACTGTGTTTGTCGATTTAGCCGGTGGACTTGGACCTTCTACTGCACTATAAGTACCAGTAGAATCTTGAGGGCAGATCCTTTTCCGTTGCACCCGATGAGTAACACCATTCCCTACTATATTCTTTTCTTGCTCTTTTTTGACTTTTCCATGTCAAGCCGTACCCACAACACAAAAGAATAAAATCGCTCTTCAGAACTCATTGATGCATGATACAGACAAGCAATACTTTGATGTAAGACAACCGTATGAGGATGGAATATGTAAGAAAAACAGGATGGCATGACATATTCACAGCTACGATGTGTAAACTAAGCAGAAGGATTTTCAAGAAAATAGAAGTAATGCAAGCTAGACACCATATGAAAGATGCAACCAATATCACTCTGCCAAGTTAAAAGTGTCTTGTCATAAGTGGCATTTCAAAAAATTAGAAGCAGTACAACCTAGAAATCAATGCAAGATGCAAACCGCTATCAAACTGCCATGTTAAAAGCGTCCAATCATGAGTAACTGATGCGGGATACACAACAACAGTACTTTGATGTAAGAACATGGTATGATAGATAGATGCCGTGTATTCTAGACACAGAAAGGCATGTCATATGCACACGTATAATGTATAAACTCAGCAGGTGCAATTTAATCAAAATAGAAGAAATACAGGCTAGACAACATATGCAAGATGAAACCAATTATCACACTGTCAACTTAGAGCAAGCACCTGCGATGGTGGAGTAGGGGAGATGAACTCATCATGTAGACTTGGGACTTCAACTGCATTAGCAGTAGAAGTGGCAAATCTAGAGAGTCTCCGTTTGCGTCGGTCCGGAGGACCACCAACATCCCCTAACTTACTCTTTTCCTTCCTCTTTTTTGATATTGCCTTCTGAAGTCAAAACCACAAGAAGATGAATAGAATTAGCTCTGCATAACTGGTTGATGCATGATACAGACGAACACTACTTTGATGTAAGGCAAGCGCATGATAGGAGGATGGAATATATACAAAAAAAGACAGCATTGCATATTCACACGTACGATAGGAGGATGGAATATGTATCAAAAACAGTAAGCAGAAGGCACCATATGAACATGCAACCAACATCACTCTATCAGGTAAAAAGTGTCTCATCGTAAGTGCCATTTCAAGGAATTAGAAGCAGTACAAGCTAGAAGACAATGCTAGATGCAACCTACATCACACTCCCAAGTTAAATGTGTCTTTTGGGTAAGTGATTGTTGCAGGTATAAGTTGTAAGCTATGCAGATGCAATTCAACAAAATTAGAAGCAATACAAAGTAGACATCATACGGAACACGCAAGCACATATAACAGTTCCTAGTTAGGGCAAGCACCTGTGATGGTGGAGTAGGGGAGATGTGCTCATCATCTACACAGCTACGTTGACTGTCCAGCCTTGTGTTGTCTTGCGAATCTTGTCGGGAGGATGGCGGAGTAGAATCTGTAGAGACCCTCTGTTTGAGTTGCTCCGAAGGGCCACCATCACCCACTGCCTTACTAATTTCCTTCAGCTGTATTGATTTTGCATTGTGAAGTCAAACCGATAAGAAAAAGGAATAAAATTCGCTCTTGAAAACTCATTCATGCATGATACTGACAAACACTACTCGGATGAAAGGCAAACACATGATACGAGGATGGAATATGTACGAAAAACAGGACGGCGTGACATATTCACACATATGATGTGGTAACTAAGCAGAAGGCATTTCAACAAATTAGAAGCACTGCAAGCTAGACACCATATGAAAGATGCAACCAATATCACTCTGCCAAGTTCAAACTGTCTGGCGTTTCAACAAATTAGAAGTAGTACATGCTAGAAATCATATGCAAGACACAACCAATATCACAGTGGTGACTTAAAGGTGCCTCATCATAAGTGACTGATGTGGGATATGCAAGAACAGTAGTCTGATGTAAGAACATGGTGTGATCAGATATAGTATGTTCTAGAAACAGGAACACGTGTCATATTCACAGGCATGATGTGTAAAGTAAGCAGATGCAATTCAACAAAGTTGGAAGCAATACAAGCTAGACATGATACGCAACATGCAACCACATATAATAGTGCCAAGTTAGAGCAAACACCTGTGATGGTGGAGTAGGGGAGATGTGCTCATCATCTACACAGCTACGTTGACTGTCTAGCCTTGCATTGTCTTGCGAATCTTGTTTGGATGATGGCAGAGTAGAATCTGTAGAGATCCTTTGTTTTAGTTGCTCGGAAGGACCACCATCATCCAATGCCTTACCAATTTCCTTCCGCTTTATTGATTTTGCATTGTGAGGTCAAACCGACAAGAAAAAGGAATAAAATTCGCTCTTCAGAACTCATTTATGCATGATACTAACGAACAATACTCTGATGAAAGGCAAAGTCATGATACGAGGATGGAATATGTATGAAAAACTGGACGGCTTGACATATTCACACCTATGATGTGGTAACTAAGCAGAAGGCACTTCAACAAATTAGAAGCACTGCAAGCTAGACACCATATAGAAGGTGTAATCAATATCACTCTGCCAAGTTACAATTTTCTCGTCATAGGTGGCGTTCATCAAATTAGAAGCACTACA
The DNA here is from genome assembly GCA_011799875.1 of Thinopyrum elongatum. Lineage (NCBI taxonomy): Eukaryota > Viridiplantae > Streptophyta > Magnoliopsida > Poales > Poaceae > Thinopyrum > Thinopyrum elongatum. The sequence continues at coordinate 172,490,235 of CM022298.1, read as the reverse complement.
TGCTATAAATCATATTCAAGACGCAAACCAATATCACACTGCCAACTTAAAGGTGTCCCATCATAAGTGACTGATGTAGGATACACAAGAAGAGTAGTTTCATGTAAGAACATGGTGTGATAGACAGATATAGTATGTACCAAAAACAGGAAGGCGTGTCATATTCACACATGTCATGTGTAAGCTAAGCAGATGCAGTTTACACTAATTAGAAGCAATACAAGCTAGACACCATATGCAACATGCAACCAGATATCACACTGCCAAGTTAGAGCAAGCACCTGGGAAGGTGGAGTAGGGGAGCGGAGACTTGGAACTTGTAATGCACTAGCAGTACGAGGAGAATCCGTATAGATGCTCCATTTACGTTGCTGCAGAGGACCACCATCATCGCCTTCCTTACTCTATTCCTTCCTCTTTTTTGATTTTGCCTTGTCAAGTCAAACCCACAAGAAAAAGGAATAAAATTTGCTCTTCTGAACTCATTGATGCATGATACTGACGAACACTACTTTCATGTAAGGCAGCCGCATGATAGGAGGATGGAATATGTATGAAAAACAGGACAGCATGACATATTGAGATGTATGATGTGTAAAGTGTAAACTAAGCACAAGGTGTTTGAACTAGTTAGAAGTAATGCAAGCTAGAAACCATATGAAAGATGAAACCAATATCACTCTGCCAAATTAAAAGGGTGGCCTCATAAATGTATTTGACAAAATTAGAAGCAATACATGGCAACAGGCTAGAAATAATATGCAAATATGCAATGAATAAAGGTGTCGCATCATAAGTGATTGATGCAGGATACAAAAGAGAGGTAGTTTCATGTAAGAACATGGTTAACAGATAGATGTAGTATGTACCAAAAATAGGAAGGCATGTCATGTTCACAGGTATAATGTGTAAACTAAGCACATGCAATTTACCCTAATTAGAAGCATTACAAGCTGGACACCGTATGCAAGATGCAACCACATATCACACTGCGAAGTTAGAGCAAGCACATGCGATGGTGGTGTAGGGGAAATGCGGTCTTCAAGTACAGAGCTACATTCAATATTTTCATTTAGACTTGCTGTTTCTTGAGAATCATGCGGGGAGGATGAAACTGCACTCTTTATAAGAGTAGCGCGTCTCATACTAACCCACGGGCGTGACCGTCTCATCATAAGTGATAGATGCAGGATACACAAGAACAGTAGTTTGATGTAAGAACATGGTGTGGTAGGCAGATGTAGTATGTACCAAAAACAGGAAGGTGTCTCATATTCACATGTATAATGTGTAAGCTAAGGTGATGCAATTTAACAAATTAGGAGCAATACAAGCTAGGTACCATATGCAACATGCAACCAGATATCACACTGCCATGTTAGAGCAAGCACCTGGGGTTGTGGAGTAGGGGAGATGAGATTTGGAACTTGCACTGCAGTAGGAGTAGCAGGAGAATCTGTAGAGATCATCTGTTTCGGTTGCTCCAGAGGACCACCATCATTCCGTGCGTTCGTCCTTTTAGATTTTGCCTTGTCAAGTAAACACACAAGAAAAAGGAATGAAATTCGCTCTTCCAAATTCGTTGATGCATGATACTGACGAACAAAACTTTTATGTAAGGCAACCACATTGTAGGAGGATGGAATATGTACGAAAAATGCTAAGCAGAAGGCATTTCAACAAATTGGAAGCAATGCAAGCTAGACACCATATGAAAGATCCAACCAAAATCACTCTACCAAGTTAGAAGTGTCTCATTATAAGTGGCATTTCAAAAAATTAGAGGCAATACATGTTTGAAATGATATGCAAGATGCAACCAATATTACACTGTCAATTTGAAGGTGTCTCATCAGAAGTGATTGATGAGGGATACACAAGAAAAGTAGTTTGATGTAAGAACATGGTTAATAGAAAGACGTACTATGTACCAAAAACAGGAAGGCATGTCATATTCACATGTATAATGTGTTAACTAAGCAGATGCAATTTACACTAATTAGAAGCATTACAAGGTAGACACCATATGCAACATGCAACCACATATCACATTGCCAAGTAAGAGCAAGCACCTGCGATGGTGGTGTAGGGGAATTGCGGTCATCAACTAGAGAGCTATGTTGGCTATCTTCATTTAGCCTTGCTATTTCTTGAGAATCATGTGGGGAGGATGACACTGCACTCTTTAAACAAGTAGCGCGTCTCACAGTAACCCACTGGGGTGATTGTCTTATCATAATTGATTGATGAGGGATAGAAAAGAGCATTAGTTTGATGTAAGAACATGGTTAATAGACATATGTAGTATGTATCAAAAATAGGAAGGCATGTCATTATCAAAGGTATAATGTGTAAAGTAAGCAGATGCAATTTAACCAAATTGGAAGCAATACAAGCTAGACACCATATGCAACATGCAACCACATTTGACAGCGCGAAGTTAAAGCAAGCACCTGGGATGGTTGTGTGTGGCAATTGAGATCATTAACTGTAGAGCTACATTTACTGTCTCCATCTGCTGACACTACACCCTTTAGAGCACTGAAACGCTTAGTGCTTATCTTTGAATTACACTGGAGCGACTTCTGTCTTTTCTTTTGTGTATTCATCAACACTGCGTCAGAGTCTGAAATACCCATGCATAAAAAAACAATAGTGTGAGTATGGGTGAAGTGTGTGCACAAGTAGTATAGTGTAAAAGTAGCAGATAGTAGGTGGGTGAGAAATAAATTACGGGAGACATATGATAGCTCTACAACATGCATGGCACATGAAATTACTAGATTCTACTCCCTCCGTTCCTAAATATTTGTCTTTTTAGAGATTTCAAATGGACTATCATATACGGATATATATAGACATATTTTAGAGTGTAGATTCACTCATTTTGCTCCGTATGTAGTCACTTGTTGAAATCTGTAGAAAGACAAATATTTAGGAACGGAGGGAGTAGGATTTTGAAATATGAGCACAGGGATGGCTAGGAAATGCAAATGCTCCTCCAGCATACCACAAGGTGTGGTCCTATGAAAATAACAGTCGACTGAAAACAAATAGGTCAGTCCATTTTTTCTGCACCGTCCGATGTAAAAAGAATGGGCAGATCGCCTTCATCTACCTCCAGCCAGTCAGTGTTGACGATCTTCCTCGAAATGCCAGCGACCACCGGCCCAGTCCACTGCCTCCACCCTCCCCTCGACCTCACAGCACCGCCGTGCTTGGCACCACCCCCCGGCCATCCCTTCAAGCCCCTCCGACCTCTAGATCGGGCGCAAGCAGCTCCTGCGCCCCACACCCCTATGATAGACACCGATGCGCCGCTTCCCCGGTGAACAGGCGGACTAGGTGCTCCGCGCGCCTAAGCGGGTGCTGCTTCTTTTAATTGCAAATCAACTGACCCTGAATTGAAATCCAGGCGGGCGACTGACCTCTAGCTAAGGTGAAATAGTAAATGAGAGGAAACCTTCACTACAAAAAAAAGACACATCCGTGACATTTTGGGCCGAACGAATTTTTTTCCTGTCATGCTTATGACACTTCTATGACGATAATTGTGACAAAACCCAGTATCATCATAGATGTGGTGGGCTCCTACTTCTATGACAAAAAAACATGACAAAAAATGGGCTTTCGTCCTGGGCGGGCCGGAGACGCAGCTGCATGACATTTTTTGGGCCGTCCATGACGAAAAAAATTGTGGTAGAAGCGAGGGTGAGGAAAATATCGGGGAGTTCCCGGTTACGGTGGGTGGTCGGGGCCGAGCGATGCACGGAGGTTTGCGCGTTTCTCTTGTGTACGCGCGTGTGTGCGAGGCGTTGGCTAACTGAACCCGAGCGATCGCACGTTACTGATCTCGAGCGATCGCATGTTACTGAACCTGAGTGATCGATCCTTGGCTGTTAACTGAACCCGAGCAATTCTTTCGCTGCTGCTGCTAACTGAACCGAGCGATTGATCACTGCTGCTGCTTACACTGAAGCCGATCGAGCCCCCGTGCGAGACGTAGCTAGCCAGCCGATGTTGGTTGCCTCTCGATGAACAGTGACCGTTGCTACCGTGCGCGCGGTACGTAGAACGAGTCATGGCGTGGTGAGTCGAGCCGGTTGGTTGGCTGTGGATGAACAGTTCCCGGTGGGGGTTGGATGAACAGGACCCCGAGGTAGTAGGCCATTGCCGCTGGATGAACATGACCCTGAGGAGGCCGCCACACCCTAGCCGGTTGGGGGAGGATGAACAGGACCCCGTGGAGGCTCTATGAACAGCAGCCGGTGGAGGCTGGATGAACAGTAGCCATGGATGAACAGTAGCCATTGGAGGCTAGAGGAGGTCGATGGTGGATGAACAGTAGCCCGTGGAGGTTGGAGCGAGGCAGTAGACGGTGGATGAACAGGACCCCATTTCGACCGTAGGTGCTCCAACACAAGTCCGTTTCCTCTGATTTGCAGTACGCCACACCCCTCCCGATCTACCGGACCCCGTTTCAACCGTAGGCACTCCAACACAAGTCAGTTTCCTCCGTTTTGCGGTACGCCAGACCCTTCCCGATGAACAGGACCCCGTTTCAACCGTACGCGGTCGAACAGAAGGCCCGTTTCCTCCGTTCTGCGGTACGCCAAACCTCGTTTCGGCTGTTCCGTCCAAGCCGGTTGGCTCCCGATGAACACGACGTATTCCATTGCCTCCCGATGAACACGACGCATTCCGTTGCCTCCCGATGAACACGACGCAATTTCTCTATTTCGACCCAGCCGGTTGGCTTCCGATGAACAGGACGCTGTTGCTGCCGTCCGTTGCCTCTCCATGTACACGAGCCCTGGCCGTACGTATGCGCGAGTACGCGTTCGAGACCCCGCCCGTATGTACGTACATGGCCGTATTTTTTGGCATATGGCTGTACGTACATGTATACGGTTTTGACTGGACTGCCTGAACTGCTACTGCTCCTTACTCGGCCACGGTTCATCGTGGCAAACAGACCGATCGACCGGTATGTACACAGACAACGCTACGTACGCTTCGACCGGGTGGATCCCAGCTGTCAGGGAGGGCAAGGAGGCACTTCCTTGCATGCGAATATATAGCTGGCAGGTCCCAGCGATCAGGGGTGGAATCATATATTTTTTGCCCGTAATAAGGAGGCACTTCCTTGCGTGCAAAGATGATGTTGGTGGGTCCCTGATGTCAGGGGCAGGCATAAGGACGCACTTCCTTCCTTGCGAAGATATACGTGGTGGGTCCCAGCTTTCAGGGGGAGGAATAATTTTATTTTCGCGTAATAAGGAGGCGGTTGCATGAGTGCGTCCATGGACTTGGTGCATCCCCACTGTCAGTCTCTCCATGTACAGTCCTCTTCCGATGACTCTTGTTTGTTGACCACGTTGACCACGCCGGGCCGAGCGCACTAAGGCGGTGGACGTTGGCAAGGCCCCGAATGGCAACGAGCCGGTGATGGGAAGACGCGGTAGTGGAGTCGCAGACGGAGAGGTGTACGAGGGTTAACTGGTTTTGGTGCGGCGTGGTTCTACAGTCGACGGAGAATAGCAGGAGGTGTGGAGGGGTGGAGGGATGGCTTGGCCGGCGGTGGGGTAGCACTTCACAGCGAAGCGTGCTAAGCAGAGCTGCTAGCAGCCGGAGATGGGCGCAGGTGGTCCCGGTGGCACTAGAAGAAGAAGACGGGAGATTGAAGATGAATGCCGGCCATTGGATGTAAATCCAACGGCTATCGATGTCAGAATCATTTGTTGACTAAGTTGGCAACGCCTTGCGTTGTCTTCGACCTATTGGCCCACATTTCAGCCTCCAAAAATGTCGCACATATTCAACCCATTTTTTTAGAATTTACTATCCATTCGCTGGGCTGGGTGAACAAATAATGTAGAATCCATGCGGCCCATTTATTTTTTTGAAAAAAAACTACAACCCATTTGCACTTTCTAGAAATACACGAATTTGCTGGCCAGGGTGAACAAATAATGTACCGTCCATGCGGCCCATTTATTTTCCCTAAAAAATTACAGCCCATTTGCACTTTCTCTAAATACACGATTTTGCTCGAATGGTTCTAATTATAATGTTGGGTTGGGCGTAGCAATGTTATCAAAAAAATAAACAGGGGCTGAGCATTTTGTTATAAATATATTTAAATAATAAGTGCTTTATTTACATTGGTCCTTAAATCTTACCAAGCTTTTGTACACAATCACCTGTATTTTCGTTGACCTTAAGTAAAAAAAACCAGGATTTTATTGTTAAACATTTATTTTTATAAGTTCATAATACATGGGATATTTTTTCTTATATATGTAAGTATCTGTTAAATATATGATGATAATAACAATAATATATAATAACATATAAAATAATTTAAATATATATAATATAGTTAGAAGGGTAACATAAGTTGGACCTGGCGGTCCTATTCTTATATAGAAAAATAGAACAGACCTCTGCGTTTTCTTCAAAAAAATGCATAAGTTGGGCTACGGATGTTTAAGAACAAATAAAACCTAGGATGGGAGGGCCATAGGCCGGTCGGTACATGACGCCACTCAAACAAATACAAACCGGCATGTCATGGGCTGCACATGTTAAAAAAGAAAGCCTAGACTGGGCAGCCCACAACCCAGCTGATACTTGTTGGCCCACTAATAATAAATGATACATGCCAGCTCCCCGATGACTAGCTTCGTTGTAAATTTATCTCCTTTAGTAACTACATTGACAAACCCGTGGCCCCCAATGTTAGTATAGCATTAGGAGGAAGTATTTTTTCAATGAGGCACTTGCTTGCGTACGGCCATGGACCTGGTAGGGCCATAGACATGCTACAGTAGTGGTAGATGTTGTGCCTAATTTCTAGCGAAAGTACTGGAGTAGCCCAGTGGTCAATTTCCACTCCCCAACCGCTGCTCCGCCCGGGTTCAATTCCACCTGATGCAATGAAAATATCCACAAATTTTTGCCTCTGCCTTTGACATGTGGGTGCCCATTGTCATCTACGCACACCACCTCCAACACACTCAACATTGTGTGGGCATTTTGAAAATAGCATATCTTATTGACTGTGCATCATATGAAGATGTGCTATGCATGAATGTTGATCAGCATGATGTTAATTGGCGTGTAGTTCCATTTTCGACCATGAATAAAACTTCCAACATGATGTTATCCCTGTTTGAAAAGGGCGTGTTAATATAAATGCTCTGCCTCGGAAACTTGCAGTTTCTTATCTGAAACTAAAACTTGCAGTTTCTTCTCTGAGAATCACATTGTCTGAACTTTTATATGAAACTACATTTTTTAAAGTGCTAAAAATAGATCTCTAGAATTCATAAAATACTTCATATGCTCAATACTGCAAATCTGAAATTCAAAAGACATTCATATCTGAAAGTACTCTCAAATCTCAAACACAAAACACAACCTGCAAATACTGACAACCCTAAGCTCCTCCTCAGACTATTTGGGGGAGGGGAGAGTCCCCTCCTATTCCTCAGCAGCAGACAGCCGCCCCATGGGACGAGGTGAACGGCGAGGGAGAGGATGGAGGGAAGCGTCGTCGCGCCAACTGTTTTTCTCCTCTTGCAGTTGGGTTCGGTCGACAAAGACTCCACCGGCTCGCTCTGCCATGGCACCCTCACAAACGGCATCGTGTAGATGCTCGATCCTTCAATCTCAGGTGGATGCACGATCTTGGATCGATACTCCCACCACCGCAGCCTCACGATCGGATCCGGTGAATCTGTTTGCTCCATGGCCCAGAGGAGCAGCTCTATGTACTCCCGCGCGACTCCCTCCTGGTGTATCGCCTCCTTTTCGCTCTTTTCCAGATATTTGGCCATTGCTTTCGCCGTCGCCGCTAATTGCTCCGGGTTGTCAAACCAAGACTTTATCTCCAACATCCTAGCTAGCTTCACAGGGTCGCTGCCTGCGAGACACACGTATCGGTTGTACTCCATCGATCTACTTCTCCACAGTACCTTCACTCGCCGGCGGTGGTTTTTGAATGGAAGAGGAGAGGAGCGACACTAGTTTTGGATTAGAATGGGAGAGGAGCGGCGGTGGTTTTGAAATGGAAGAGGAGAGGAGCGACGCTGGATTTGGATTGGAACAGGAGAGGAGCGGCGGTGGTTTAAGAGGAGAAGAGCGACGCTGGTCTTGGAAGTATTTTTTTTGTTTTGCGTATTTTGGGTCAAAGTTTGACCACGTACTATATTTAACAAGCAAAATGTGAATGCATGTCATCAAAAATTGTATCGTTTGGTTCGTATCTGAATGTACTTTCAAATTATATTATTTTCGCAACGTATAACATATATTTTATTTGTGAAAATCATGGTTAAATATGACCCAGAATACAAGGGAGACTAGTTAATGTGGGGTCGCTTTCTTAATTGAAGGGTAAATTGATTTTGATTTTGATCCAGTCACAGCACGCCGGCCCTCTCGTCCAATCCTAAATCGCTGCTGCACGCTCCTCTTCCTCTTCTCCATTGCAAAACCACCCCTCTCCTCTCCATCATCTCCATTCCAAAACCACCGTCTCACCTCTCCCTCTTCTCCATTCCAAAACCACCGTCTCGCCTCTCCATCTTCTCCATTGCAAAACCACAGTCTCGCCTCTCCCACTTCTCCATTGAAAGACCACCGTCTCTCCTCCCATCTTCCAAAGCTAGCACCAGACCTCTCAGAAGGACATCTATGGAGAGGATGCAGCAGCGAATCGGGCAGATCGCCGGCGACGATAAGGCGAAGTTAGCTAGGTTGAAGGAGATCCTTACTTGGTTTGACAACGAGTGGGAGATTTCGAGGACGTTGAGGGCCATGTGGCAATGTATGCGAAAGAGCGAGACGGCGACGATGTACTCCCCGGTGGCAGTCACACCACAGTCCTTCGAGTTCATCCAGTATCTCCTCTGGGCGATGGAGCAGACAGATTCACCCGACACGAAAGTCAGGCGAAGGTGGTGGGCGTACAGGTCAAAGGTCGAGCATCCAGAGGATAATGAATCGATCGAGTACGGTGTGCCGTTCGTGAGGGTGCAGTGCCAGCCGGAGCCACAGGAGTATTCGTTCTCCCACCGCAAGAGGAGGCCGGATGGTGCGACGTCGCTTCCCCGCCATTCTCCACGGTTCCCTCGCCAGTCGCCTCATTTCAATGGCGGTGGTAGGGCTTAAGGTAAGCTTCGCACTAACCTAATCTTCCATCTGCTCATGCTTACAATCAGTGTGAAGGCTAATGAAAATCATGCTTACAATCAGTCTTCGAGTACTATGCCAATCACCCTAAAAATAGCTCTGGACCAAAAACAAAGTTGTGACACTATGTACAAATAAAGAAAAATAGATTGGTGCTTCTTTCAAAAAAGAGTACTCCCTAGAAAAGTGCCAATTTAAGCTACTAGTATTTGATTAGAGGATTTGTTGCCGAGAAAGTTCCGTCCACACAGAGCGCCACCCATCCCACTGGTGGTGGATGCCAATGCTTAGATGGAGCATGGTTGGTGTCGGTAATTTTTACTTGGCACCTCGCACTCTGCATATATGCTGGTTCCATCCGTACAATTGTGCAGTTCCACAAAATGCAACTGAATAACCCTATTTGCACAGATAATGAAAAAGCGTGATTACATTATAGTGGCACTAGTTGATGAAACATACACTAATAAATAGAAGAAACTACATTTTCTTAATGGGAAAATATTGCGATAGTATCACAGTATGCCATGCTACGAGGGCGAGATGGGCCCTGCGACGCCTCATACGGTAGGCCTCATACTAGAAATCGACCCAATTCTTCCCGATACACACCTTCTGCCAGTGATGAACATCAGTGTACAGCGGTAGTACAAGGAGGGGCCTTGAGACATTCCAATCTCTATTTTTGTGCAAATCAACTAAAATTAAGTACCCCAGTTCGCAGAAACACTTAAACATTAACAATGGGACTAGTTGATGAAACATATACAAACAAAGAGAAGCACTTTCTTTATCTACATTGGAAATGAAATGATAGAGAGGACACTCAGTCTATTTTAACTGTATTATTATTTCATTTTATCAGTGGCACTAGGGTCAAGCAGGTGGCAAGCGAGGTGTACCGTGCGTCGCAAGGATGGAGGCCGGGGGTGCTTAGACTGGGATGCTGAAGCTGGCTCTTTCAGTCCCTATCTTCCCCCTTGATGTTTCTGTGGTAGCATTTGGGTTGTAATCCAAACTTGGTCGAGCTGGTGCTGCGTCTCCCTACCTGCCTACCTTATGTGGCGAACTTGTCTCCTGCTAGTACTCAGTCTGTTCTAGTAGTAGTTGCATAACTGCCCGTTTACAGTGAGATGTTGTAGGATAATAGTTCTCTATGGTTGGGTTTCTTTAATGAAATCAGAGGAAACCCCCTCTTTCAATATATAAAAAAAAATAGTGGCACTAGTGGTGCCAAAAAATTGCCTGAAATTAATAGTGCCACTAGATTAAGGTGCAAATTAATAACATTACTGCTTTATCATGGCAGTGCCAAAATAGTAGCACAAGAGCAGAGTTAACATGCAGGATCTTTGGCAAATGGTCGCACCAAAAAGGAACATACCTCGCGATGGGAACCATATCTGCAGTCAACACCATCGTAGAAGGGATGACACCAGTCACCAACATGGATGATTCAATTCATGGGACCTTTTTGTGTAGTTCACCTAAAATGAAGCAATGTCCCATGAGCTAGCAGCTTCTTCTTCATTAGTTGCAATAAAATTGAGCAATATCAAGGTTGGTCGTGAAGCTCGTGGAATGTTCAACTATAATTTGGATATCATTTGTGCAGTTCAACTAAGATCAAGCGTGAAATGTATATCTCTATTTGCACAAAAAGGTGGAAAGGAGGGTGACTAACAAAAAGATGAAACATACATCAAATGAAAAGAAGCATGTTCCTTATCTGAATGGCGATCCTACAAGGACAGTAGCAATTTCTAAAGCAGTAGCATTGCTGGATATTAGTGTGGGCATTAGGATTAACTATGACAACCGTTAAATATGACATTACTTTAATGGTGCCATTGCTTCATTTTACCAGCAACATTACATTAACAGCTGCTAAAGAGTTGGTATTTGGGCATAGGAGAGTAGGCGGACCAGGACAGTTGCATTTCTAACGAATAGAAGCAACTTATCTTAATGGGAAATTTAGCAGGACATGAAAAACAGTGCTATTGATTCATATTACTGGAGGCATTACATTGAAAACAACATTGGTTTAATGTGTCCTTACTTTTAACAGTGGGACTGCCACATTTACCAGTGGCATTACATAAGAGGGCCTCGGGGCAACAAACATCAGAACAGGATATTTGGGTAACTGGGTTGGTCCCATTTTTGTTCGGTATAGCCACCTTATACTGTGTGAGGCTAGCAAATCTAGTGCTGGACATACTCTATTGACTTGTCCCCCAGTCCCCACTTTCTTTCCTTTTTCAACCAATAGATCGGTTTATATTGAGTTTGTACTGCGTTTCCCTTTATTTCCCTATTAGACCAAGAGACCAGTTGGATAGCCAGTCTCTACTACTTTTCGCCCCCATTATTTCCTCTTTCGACCAAGTCCTAGATTCAGGTAACAAATCTTCCCCCACCCCCCACCCCCTTTCTTCCCTCTTTGAACCAAGTAGTACTAGATTCGACTGCATGAAGTAGTTTTACCTCTTAACAGTAAAAATATAGGTGGCTTTCGAACAGCCGATCGATCCTATCTACGAGGGGGCCTGAGAAATAGTAAAAGATACAAATGCAGTGACGTCTGGAGCTGGGGCAGTAGAGCAAGGCCGGTTTCGAAGGAAGTTATACCTGAGGGTCGCCGAGATGTCGCTAGGTGGGCGGCGGGAGGCCGGATCTGCCCACACTATGGCAACGAGGAAGAAGGGGTCGGAGGCCCTCCCTACCCAGCGCTGCATGGGAGAGAACGGCAAGGCATGCTGATCGGGACGCGCCTGCAGTGGGTAAGAGCCGTTGCCGAGGACGACCGCGTGAACATTGCACCTTCTGACCTTCACTAGCGGAGGGGACCCAGCCGGATATGTGACCAGCGGTGAGTAGAGAGAGAGTGTGGCCACCGCTGTCGTGTTTAGATCTGGAGAGGACGAGAGAGTGTGAAGAGAGCAACACTAGCAAGCAAGCGCGGAGGCTCCTGCCTATATAGTGGAGTAGTTTTCTTTTATCTACGGGAGCCGGCTTGACCTCGTCAATGACTGTCGAGAAGTCTTCATGCACGTGACTCGGAGGCGCAGTTGTCGTCATTTTGCTCTGAAGCACCGGATTGACATATACATAACACGAAAAAATGCCACATGACAAGAAACCATAACCTCACTGCCCCAAGGAGATAACATGAATCCCGACGGACAAACTAGACGAGGATCAAAGCTCAAATTAAAGACAAACTCGTAGAAAAGGGATCAATCGATAGATGTCCTAATTAACATAGCCGGCTTGACCTAGATGGCAGCCGAGTAGTCTTCGTGCATGTGCCCCCAATGACCAGCGCCTTGGAGGAACACAGTTGTCGTTGTTTAACCCTCACAGTGATCTGGAGCACATGACACCTAATATTGCGAGATGACAAGAAGCCTTTTTTTAGATTTCTCATCAGAACTACAGCCCTGTACAACACAACCTGCACGATATGTAGACGATAGCCAATCCAGCCGTCTGCTGGAGTCTGGTCACATGCATGGACGAACTGATCTCCCGTGTCGTGTACGGATCATCCAGGCACCGACGTGTTTACAGCACTGCTCCTGTACTACTATCGCTCGTCTCTCTCTTCTATTAACTCAGCCGACTTGCGGGGACGGGGGAGTGTGCCTATGGTCAGTTCTCAATTGCGGTCCCACATGTGTGTGCAAACGCAATATGACGCGCGTTCCATTCGGAGAGCGGCGTGCCAGACCGACCGACCGTCTGGGGTGCGACGCGAACGCAACGGGTGTGCTGTATACATGTGTACCGCCATTTTCTTGAGGCTTTGCTCCATGGCACAATCCATGGATACAAAATTATATTTAAAAGTCAAGGGCGGGGCTTTTCCCGCACGGTAGGCAGGGCAGTTCCGCCTAGTCTATTCGACAGAGAGGCGAGAAGATGAGGGAGTAGGCTGCTGCAAACGTAGGGCTGTGTGATTTGACGGCTCGTTACTGCTGGACAGGTGGGGCCCTGTGATTTGACTTGCCATTATCATTATTACTGTGGCGCTACGACCAGCGTGAGTCTTCCAATTCTTGACCACCTCCATGGTATACAGGTGCCAAGTACTAGTACTCCTTACTCCTTGGCAAATGCAATAAATACTATAAAGAAAGAGATAGAGAGAAGTAAAAAAAATACTCTTATAGCCAACCTTATAGCTAACCTTGTTGTATGAGTGACTAAGTGATGACTATGTATGACATGCCAACATCAGATAGCCTAACGCACCTGGACGGAGGAAGTAGTTTCATGCATGCGAAGTAGGCAAAAAAATGCTCATTTATAGCCGTCTGAAATCTCCAAGGGCGCGACCACGCGAGCGAGGCGACGGTTGTGGTAGGCACGACCATGATACGGGCTGCTGACAGCCCTTGGATCTAAGATCGAACGGTCGCATGCTAAGTTGCTGAAAATTTGCAGAATAACCCTCCAGGATAGGATATTCACCCATAGGTCTAGAATCACGCCATGCAACCGTTCGATCTCAGATCCAAGGGCTCTCGAAAGCGCGTATCATGGGAGCATGGAAAGCTTCGTATCACCTATAATTTTCTGACGCTTGACGTGCGAACAAGCAGATGCATGAAGCCATTTAATTGGGCGTCTAGTAGACATGACATCTAATTGGGCCCCGGTAGTGCTGTGCATCAATCCATTTATCCACCGGGCAAGCCACTACCATGCCGTTCGAACGACCCACTCAAGCATTTTTACAATTGGAAAACCGCCAGCAGTTCGCTCCTACTCGTCCCCGGCCGTCCTTTAACATTACGGCAGTTTGCACCTAGTCGTCCCGTCCTTTCACATTACAGCAGTTCCACTAATCCTAACCCTCCTCCCAAATCCATGGCGTCCCAAATCTCCATGATCGGCGGTGAGTACAAGGTTAGAACCATCACCGGCGATGAGTTCGACGTCATCTACACCCGTTCTTCCGCGACGGTGAAAGGATGCGTTGCTCGCTTCAGACGCATGTTTGAAAAGTCAAATGGTGATGAGTGGGTCGCTGGGCTAGATGTTGAGTACACCACAGTCCTGGGACAAGAGAAGAATCTAAAGAAGGAAGAGAGGAAGAAGCCTGCCGTGATCCAGGTTTGCGTGCATAACTATTGCTTGGTCTACCACATATGCCATGTCGACGTTGAGTGCAAGGATTTTAAGAACTTCCTCACGGGTGGCAAAGTCAAATTCGTTAATATAGACTTTACGAACAACAGAAGAGTCCTGAGTCGGATAGGCCTCGTTGTAGGCCAGCCCTTCGACCTCCAGAAGATTGGGCTGGTGCCCTCCCGTCAGCCTTCAATCCTGACCCTGGCAGGAGCCATGGTTGATCCTTCATATGGTAAACTGACGAAACCTCCGCCCAGGTTCATCTTACATGGCAGTGGAATGTACTAGATAGAGACCACATCCAGTACACTGCAATGGATGCCTACCTTTGTTTCAATATCTACAAGGGTTGGATGAAGAGCGAGAGCCAAGTGTGCGGTTCAAGCAAAGAAGTATCGGCCAAGAGGAAGAGGGACAAGGACGAAGTCAAGCACGTGGACGAAGAGTCCGATTAAGGTGGCAGTGGCATTGCTCATGGTGGTTCTAATGCAGTGTCTACTGGATTAGTTGCTTAGTTTAATTTTAGGGTGCTTAGTTTTATTTGAGGGGTGTGTTGTGCTGAGCCCCCAGCAGAACTATGTTATGTTCCTTCTCGTTACTTTAACTCTTCAGTACGTACAAACTAGTATTTCTTACAGTTCATCTTGTAGTTGGTAGTACTACCACTCGTTTCTTCACATTATATACGTACAATATATATGGCCAACACCATATAGCCAGTAGTTGGCTATACTATTAACCACGCTCTAAGCATGCCACATACGCAAAACACTTAAATGAGATATGTAATTCTAAAAAAAACTTAAATGAGAGAAGTTTACCCAAAGCATGAAGGAGTTTAGTTGTCAAAGAATTAAATAGGTATGCGAATTTCTTGAATAGACTTTAGCACCCCATCTAAGGACATACTAGCTTTTTTAATAGTACTGTATGCATAATTTGGCGACGAGCGCTCTCTATATGTACCACCTTTTTTCTTTAATTTCATCTTGTTAGTTTTGCTCCATGGCGCAATCCATCGATACTACTACTGTACAAAAGTATACATTTAAAAGGCTAGAGGGCGGGGCAGTCTCGCTTGGTCAGTTTCACAAGAGGCGAGGGCCTTTGTGATTTGACGGCTCATTACTGCTGGAAGGCGGGGCCTTGTGATTTGACTGCTCGTATAAATGTTGCCAATGACCTGAGTAGGAGCAAAGAACCGTGCGGTATACTCAAGTTTTCCACTGGAGTACTAGTACGACGAAGGAGCACGAAACACCGTAGCCCAATGCGATATGGCGATAAAAAATGATCTAATTTGCTAGTCATCGATCCCACAGCGCCGCTGATCGTTAGCATTGTTCTATTCATGCATCGCAGAGAACGTGACACGTGCGGCGAAACACCCGAAGCAAAAGAAGAAACACAGGAGCAAAAGAAGAAGGAAGATTATCCCCCCCAAAAAAGAAGGAAGACGCACACACAAGTCTGGGGCGCTGCTCTCTACTACATGAAGGGTTGCTGGCCGTGGAGTCGTAACTGCTTCTTCATCGCCTCCACGACCTCCATCTCCTCGTGCATCTCCTCCGCCATCTTCTTCATTCTGTCCAAGACACGGGATTGCTCGACGCGAGCCTTCATCATCTGTTCCACGACCGCATTACATACCTTGACAGCAGTCGGGTGCTTGATGCGGAGCTTCGCCAACTCCTCCTTCTGTTCCATCACGAGGGCATGCAGAATCTTCATCAAGGAACTAATCTTCTCATGCAGCTTCTTCCAGCTGGCCTTCTCCTCCTTCAGCAGGTTGAGCTCATGGCAGAGCTTCGCCTTGTCCTCCTGAAGTTGTAGGATTTCGCTAGTCGCCTTCTTACCCGAGGCAATGCTCTCCTTCAGCAGCATCACCAAGTTGGCGGTCAACTCCCCCTGCTCATTGAGCTCAGCGGGCATGTCGTCGAGGCTCTCCTTCAGCAGCTCGACCAAGCCATCGATGAACTCCTTCTGCTTATTGAGCTGATCGGGCATGTCGTCGAGGGATAACGACTCCAGCGCCGCCAGCTCGGCATGTTCGCCTCCGCGGCTAGGGCGCTCCTGGGAGCCCTCGCCTACCCGTGAGAGATCTTTCGAGGTCTCTGCGAGGCGGCGAGCCCTCTCTTTTTTTCCGCGGCCTTGGTCGCCGCTCCCTTGTTACGAGTAGTTCTCGACCTAGAGCTCTGCACACCAGCCATGGCAAGGACGGACGAACAAGAAAGACTTATGACGAGGAAGGTAGAGTGATTTTTGGCTAGGTAGTTCCCCTTTTTATAACCTAGTATTAGCACTAGTACTATAAAACCTGCATAGTGGGAACACGTTCAGGTTTGATACGTAGTAGGTGTGAGCAGGTTTGCACATAATTATAGCATGGTAGTACTACATTGGAATGTGATGGGAACAAGCTAAATATTAATTGATGGTTTTGGTTTCGAGGCCCGAAACAGCTCCCGATGAGTTTCCTGGAACACAAATTTCTGGTACTACTGCTCAAATGCGGTCGCACAAGTCAGTGATGTAACTGGTCGTACATGTCAGACCAACCGATGCGTGTCCCTTTGGTGAGACGTGGGTCCGACCGACCCTCTATTGGTGCGACCGACCGTAAGTATTACGCGATGGAGACTTCTGGTTGTGGCTTCGGGTAATTGTCACGACCAAGCATTCAAAAACTAGTGATAAATCAATTACTACCATCTTTTTCCAAATGACCAAGTATTTTCACAGGAATACAATACATATAGATGGAGTGATTGTCACGGTTGCATACCGCCATGGCGCCGCAAGTTCACTGCAGCAGCAACCGAGTAGGTCACTACATCGCTGGCGGGGAAGGAGGGCAGCTCACCTCACCTACGATGCATGCCCAGCGGCGCCGCCGTAGCTGGTCTCGTGATTTGGCTTCTCCTACCGCCCATTTGAACAGTTGCACCGGCTGCTCATGACATTCCGCAGGCATGCACATTCTTTCCTCCGCAGTCGACTCCGTGAATATGATCTCTGCCATTAGCCCTAGCTGGAAATCAACGCGACGCTGCCAAATGCTGACATCCCTCAGCATCTCTCCCCTAAGATCGACTTGCGCCTCCGCCTTGTGCTTCACCAGGCGCAGCTCCTTCGAACTTGTCTCCAATCGATGCGACGCTTCCTCGATCTGATTTGCCCTTGCTGCCCACCACCTGAAACGCAGCACTGGCATGTCCTCTGGCGCCACCGATCTGTGATTCCAGAGCAATGGATCCCCTCTAAAACACATGAGGGTTTCGCTCAAAGGCGGCAGTGCTGCGGGCCACAGGAGAGGGCAGCCCGCGGGATCCTGGGATCTAAGGGATTATCCATGGCGGGATCCGCTGGGCGAGGCGGGGAGACGAGCGTAGGCACTGGGAGAGCCCTACGAGGCTAAGATAAAGATAGTACTACTCCACTCCATCCATATTTAAATACAAAGGCCACCAACAATAACCCAGGCAAAAATTGATCATCCTGCCTGTGTCCTGGTTTATTGGCCCCCTTTTTATTTTGTGCCAATTTTTGACCAAAAATTTAACTAAGAAAGTGTTAATGCATGTCACCAAAAATTATATCATTGGAATCGCATTTGAACATAGTTTTCGATGACATTAATTTTTATGACATGCATAAATATTGTGTTACTTAAAATTATGGTAAAAATTGGCACAAAATACGAAGGAGACCAATGGAAGTAGCAACCCATGATTTAACTACTCGCATGCACGCAGTGGAGTAGTAATGTCTTTCTCAACTACTTCCTCCCACACGTCCACTCAATTTGCATGCACTGTATTAATTGACCATCAATGAAGTGAACGACTTTACACGCGTCAAATTATCACATGGGGTGGATCTTCGTACAAAAATGCGTCCCACCGTGTACCCGCGTGTGCGTGCTAGGGATTGAGTGCGTGCGTGCACATCTTCGCTTCGTGCATGTACTGCCAGTGTGCGTGAGAGAGGACGAGTACATTCTTCTGGAACCAGCAGCACATCACTGTGATCAATCCACACAAGGAGGTCACGACAACGCCTCCACATGTGCCACGTGGCTTCATGGATGCCCCCACATCATTTTAATCATAATATATTAACTGAAAAAGGGAGAGACACTGTGTAGCGTGCCATTGGAATTATAATTTACGTGTTTTGCACATACCGGAAGTACTAGTAAGGTACACGTGCATTGCACGCATGATATTTGGCAACCAAATTATGAATAAATACAACACTAGAGCATGTAAGCTTTGAGTCATATATGCATGATGTGGACGTTTGTTTAATTCTTATAGTTCATCTCATTCAAAATCAATTAGTTTTTATAAAAAAGTTAACCTATTTTATGATTCATGGAATTATGCGTTGTAAAGCATAAAGTAAAAATAAATAATGGCAATTCAAGTAGAAAATGAGTTTGGGCAATTATGATACGGAAGATTCTAGAACAAAGGAAGTACTTGTGTTTTTAGGTTTGTGCATTATGCTTAAGTTCAACCATGGAGTCGATCTAGATTGTACAATCTGGTGGAATGTAGATGATATCCAATGGCCAGTAGTGCTCAGATTTGCCATCTCTGCACCGTCTGATTGGCTTCATCCAACGACCATCTTTCAAATTTATTCGCACTCAATATAGGGGTATAGATATAGATATAGATATAGAGGTATAGATATAGACTAGTGGCACATCATCTAAAGCCTTTCTACATGCTCATTTTTTGTACAAGTGTGCTCCACCATGCACCCGCGTGTTTGTATGTGGGAACGAGTATGTGTGTGCACCTCTTTTCTTTTGCACACGTAGTCCGTGTGTGTGAGAGATACTAAGATATGGTGAGGGAATACGTGTCAATGCAATTTGTGTGAAGGAGAGGCCTATATACATACATGTATGTGCATGGGGCCGGGGTAATATACGAGAAGGGAGGGGTCGACCGCGCGAGATATCGATAGAGATAGGTAGAGGGAAGAGCTCTACGAGCGTACAAGCACTGGGATATGGGGGGTGGGGTGCTGGAAGATCGTGCGAGGGGCCAAGTGGAGGGAGACTATGAAGGAGTGCACAAGTGCGAGATCGATATTTAAAGAGAGGGGGCGAGAACGTGCGCGGTTGCGCGCAGTGGCGGAGCCATGAAAAATAAATGAGCCAGGGGGCCAAGCATTGCTAATCCTTTACGGGGAGGGCCAATTCATCAACTTCAACCATTTTACCAGCAATTGATCTACTGATCACATTCATATTAGCCTCAGTATATAGTGATGTTAGGGGGGGCAGGGCCCTTGCTGCCCCCTGTCTTCGCCACTGTGCGCGTGTCTGAGAAATGAAGCGGAAGGCATGGATGATGAGAGGGGGACAATGGATAGATAATGTGGGTGTATCAGCTATGTAATCCTATATAGAGAGGTATAGATTGATCGATGTCTACATGGGAAAGAGGGTGAGACCTGACTAATATATAGATCGATCAGTTTGTATGGTAAACTGGGAAAGACCTAGCTATATATATACACACATAGAGGAACATTGATTGTTGCGCAGGCATGTGAGAGATAAAGAATGCCTGAAGTGATGAAGAGGGGGAGGTGTGTGTGTGTGCATGCATGGGAGACCGACCTGAAGAAAAAGATTGCATGTGTGCGATGGATAATGCCGAGTGGTAGTGTGTGTGCATGCATGCACGAGAGAAAGTTAGTGGTACAAATATAAAGAGAAGACGACTGTGTGGGTGTAAAAGACTAGGTGAGGTCATAATCAATGTAAAGTTGAATTCAAATATTTGAATAAGAGATCATGATGTTTGAAACCCATGCATGCATGAATATAACTGAGATATGCGTGGTGTGGTTTGGAAACGAGCATGCTATACTGTATACACATTGAACAAGGTCAGACTGATTTGAATTTGAGATACCGATGGCAAGCATCATTTGGCCACATTGTATCCGTGCATGGACACACTATTCAAATTTGAGATGATGGGTGGCTTTCGCATCACATATCTATACCCCTATATAGTGTGCGAATAACTTTGAAAGATGGTCATTGGATGAAGCCAATCCGACGGTGCAGAGATGGCAAATCCGAGCACTACTGGCCATTGGATATCATCTACATTCCACCAGATTTTGCTACACGTACAATCTAGAAGACTCCATGGTTGAACTTAAGCATAATGCACAAACCTCAAAACACAAGCACTTCTCCTTTGTTCTAGAATCTTCCGTATCATAATTGCCCAATTTTTTTTCTAGATGAATTGCCATTATTTGTTTTTACTTTATGCTTTACAACGCACAATTCCATGACTCTTAAAATAGATTAGCTTTTTTATAAAAACTAATTGATTTTGAATGAGATGGACTATAGGAATTAAACGAACATCTACATCATGCATATATGACTCAAAGCTTACATGCTATAATGTGATATTTATTCATAATTTGGTTGCCAAATCTCATGCGTGCAATGCACGTGTACCTTACTAGTCTAAATGGTGTGTGTGTGTGTGTTGTGCGTGTTAAACACATTGTACGTAGTATCATACATGGTTTAGATTCCGAACATCTAGCTAGAGCGTACATGTACTATATATGATTTGAATTCAACATAAAATGGATACATATATTTGAATTCGAGATCGTATGTACATGTAGTTCATATTTATATGGGAATTTACTACTCCTATATTCATGTCATGTGTTGTGAAGATAATATTTAGATGGTTGTATAACTAACCCGAGTACAATCCCATTCAAACAGGGAAAATGTACTCAAATTTAATCCATATGCTAGACAACACGGATTGTTTTTTTTATTGTTGAGGGAAGTGCAAATTGATTTGGTACTGTACACGTTAAGTTTGTTGTCCCGATTTTTTTAGTTTTTTGTTGTTGTATTTGAATGCATTTCTAGTAATATAGTAAAACAAGACATGGCTGTCTCTAGTGAGGTGTGAATTGTCTTTTTTTTTGTACATGTTAAGCTTGTTCTCCCGAAATTTCAAGCCGCGCCTTGTAATGCTGAAATTTCAAGCTAGCATCTCTGTCTATCGTGCTGCGAAGCTCCCGCCTCTTCAACCCGCGCCTTGTTACCCCAAAATTTTAAGATATCTCTTTGTCATGTTGTGCTCCGAAAACTCCCTCCATCTCAACCCGCGCCTTGCTATCCCAAAATTACAACCCGCGCGAAAACTCCCACCTCCTGCAAAATCATGACACGCGAAATGCCCGTGATAGCCCTGAACCGAAAGAACCGCCTAGCTCAAATTGGTGGGGGTACTTTCGTAAATTACCCCACATTTCAGACAAGCGCGTCCCTAAGCCATGGTTCCCCCCTCCCATCCCCTCCGCCCCCATTCGTACACCGAGGCCGCGAAAACCCACGAAGCCCCACACCCTCCTCCGTCCGCCCACCCAGCCGGAGCCTCTTCCCCGACGACGTCGTCCACAGCAACACCTCGACGTCCCTCATCCACCGCACCGGATGAGGATCCGTCGTCGATCTCGTCGTCCCGCCGGTTCAGCCACCCCGTCCTCCACCTCGAAGGAGCTGCCCCGACATTCCCCTCGTCTTTCGTGCCACCTCCATTCCCACACCGCCGTCTTCACCTGCACCACCGAAAGAGCAGCATCATCACCGATTCCTCGGATGAAGCTGAGGCCTAATCGGCGCCACCAAAGAGGTTCTACACTAATCGCTGCATTTTCTTCTTGATTTGACCTCACGGTGTTGCCGGCGCTCGGTCCCGAGCCGACATGGTGCGGCTCCATCTATGGTGGCATTGCCGGCCACTTCCTCCACGGCGTCGCTCCCTCGGCGGCGACATCCACATCAGTAGGAGATGCTACAGTATTGGCTCTCGCTCGCGCTGCTGCTCTGCTCTTGCTCTCGGTCCCCTGCCTTGTCTGCTCTTGCTCTTGCTCGTGCTCGCGCTTCTGCTCTCCCTCTTGCTCTTGCTTGCGCTGCTGCTCTACTCTTGCTCGCGCTACTGCTGCACAAGCAGTAGATCCTACTCTCGCTTGAGCCCCTGCAGCTACTACTCGAGATGCTGCTACATGACCAGCTGCCCCCCGGCTCTCGCAAGCGCTGCTGCTCCGGGTGCTGCTGTTGCTGCTACTGCTTTTCTGCTACTAGTGCATTTAGTTTCGACAGTAAAATTCAGTTTCGATAGCAAAATTCAGTTTCGACAGTAAAATTCAGTTTCGACAGTTAAATTCAGTTTCGATAGTTAAGTTCAGAGATGAGCGGCTGATGTATTTTACATCTAGCACTTTGTGGTTATGCATTTTACATCATCTATTAGAGATGCTATTAGAATTCCACTCAGGTTAACATTGTCTCTCTTGTCTTGCTTCAGCCTCACCGTCGTACAACTCACCGGAGCTGCTCCAATGACGAAACCCTCCATCATAGTGGAGCAGTACCCCCGGCTCCATCTCCAGACGCGTAAGATCTTCTTCCCCTCCTCTGACAGCCAAATCAGCCGGAGCATCCTCACCGACCAACCCAATCATGCTGGGATCAACATGGCTTCGCCAAAGAGGTTGTACACTTGTTGCATCACTTTTTTACTCTACATGTTATATATATATATATATATATATATATATATATATATATATATATATATATATATATATATATATATATATATATATATATATATATATATATATATATATATATATATATATATATATATTGTCCACTGAGCACACGTAGTAACGTGAAATACGATTAGTTTCTCCTACTATATGACAAGCAGTGAGGTACCAGGCAACTTAGCTATCCGTGATGGACTCTCTTGAAAGCCATCACTATTTATTTCTGCGCGTTTGAGCTGTGCATTTGTAGATGGGCCTGGGAGTTGAGCTAGTAGGGCAGTGGCCTGGGTCCAAAGTAGTAGAAGTAGCACAAAATATCTTTTTGAGTGTAGGCTTTTTCCTATTCAAGCCTGCCTACTAGAATCACTAGTGCTTGAAAGGAAAAGTGAAGGAAAAACATAGGAATTGGAAAGTTTCCTATGGTACTACTATTCATGCATTTGGTACAAAGGAATGGACGAAAGGAAAACTGTAGGATTTGTTCCTTTAGTGTCTCCTTGAAAGAAAAACCGTAGGAATTTTAATATCCACTTGTCCTCCTTTTCAAATTCGTATTCATGAAGCGCAAGACTTAGAGATAGTAGCATAATAGCATTATAACCGTACATTTTCTTGTGGTTTGACTTAATCTCACCATGCTTCTTTGCATCCTGTGATCTTCTAATTCTTGTGAACCAAACACCCAGATTGGCAGAAATCCTATGTTTTTAAATTCTCTGTTTTACACGTGCATTCCTATCCTATTCCTGTGTATTTCCTATCCCTGCATTGTTAGAATCCTCCAATTCAAACAAGCCCTTACAGAATTACTTCTGTTACAGATATGTGTCAAAGAAAACCTTGTGTGGTTTGTCCCGCTCCTGCTGCGCTGTGGTCCACCCCAGCTCAGCTGCTCCAACGACGGACGGGTTCACCACAGCAGGGATCCACCCTCCAGACTGTCTTTCGCCGCCTTAGATCTTCTTCCCCACTGCCGGCAGCCACGACAACTACATTACCATCATCAACTGAGTAGATGACCTTGAGGACTACACGGGTCCGCAAGAGAGGTCGCACTGTTTCATGTCTGCTTTCGTTATGCATCGCTTAATATGATGACATGCTACTTTATCGTCCTGTTCACCGATTAGACTCCGAGTCAGGTCCAAACTAATGCTCAAACTTGAGTTTTTAAATGGTTGTGGGGTACATATTGGGGCAGCAATCAATACTATATGTCTACTATCTGGTTAATCTCGGGTGTCTACTATGAGTTTCATGTTGGGTGGAAACAAACATTAAAGGAGCCATTATCTATATTTTTTAACTGAAGCTATTATCTGCCTGCTATCATTGGTTTTGGGTCTATCCGCAGTTTGCTACCATCACTCTGGATTTGTGCATGCACTCCTTACATAATCTCACTATATTTTATTCCTATGCATTTCAGTTATTGTACACAATGGTACTGAACATGTAGAGCAAAAGAGACGAGCCTTGAATGGCAATAAAATTTAATGCAGAAGTCGCTCCATGGTGGGCGCAAAAGCAACCCCCCTCCCCCCATTCCAGACTATAATCAAGAGGAAGATAATTGTTCAGAGGGGGATTCAGAGGGAGCAGACCACTCCTATTTACCCCCTGAGGTCTTTTGCTCTAACTTGGCATGCTGATGTTGGTCATATCATGCATATGGTGCCTTGCATTGCTTACTTTATACATAAAATATGTCATCTGCTTAGTTTAGACATGCATTGTGTGAATGCCATCTGTTTAGTTTCTATATCATATATGTGAATCATGCAATGCCATCTTGTTTAGCAAGGCATCATATATGTGAATTTTGCAATGCCATCCTGGTTAGCCAGTCATCTTATATGTGAATTATATCATGCCATCCTTTTTTTATTACGTATTAAATTTGTCAACAATTTTAGTACATTCAATTACTCTTCCTGTGCATCAGCCATTCGACATGGTCATGGAAAAAACTGGAGTGAAAACAAGGTCTTCAGAGCAGACAATGCTATCTGACGAAGCGCATGTCTTGCTTGTTACGGATAGCTCCTCAGAGGAGGATTCAGAGAGAGATGACCAGTCGTATTTCCCCCCCGAGGTGCATGCTCTAACTTGGCAGGGTTATATTGCTCATATCATGCATATGGTGTCTTGCATTGGCATGTCATTTGCTTAGTTTAGACATGCTTTGTGTGAATGCCACATGTTTAGTGTCTAATTACCATATATGTGAATTTTGCAATGCCATCTTGTTGCAAGACATTATATATGTGAATTATGCAATGCTATCTTGTTGCAAGGCATTATGTATGTGAATTATGCAATGCCATGCTGTTTAGCCAAGCGTCATATATGTGAATTATATCATGCCATCCTTTTTTTGTATTACTCATTCCATTTGTCTACAATGTTTGTATATTCAACTGCTCTTCCTGTGCATCAGCCATTTGAATTGGTGATGGAGAAATCTGGAGTGAAAACAAGGTCTTCATAGCAGACAAGGCTACCTGCTGAAGCAGATATCTTGCTGGTTATAGATAGCTCCTCAGAGGAGGATTTAGAGGCAGATGACCAGTCCTATTTTCCCCCTGAGGTGTATGCTCAAACTTGGCATGGTTATATTAATCATATCATGCATATGTTATCTTGCAATGCTAAGTTTTTACATCATATACACAATATTGAATGCCATCTCCTTAGTTGACACAACATATATGCGATTGCCCTCTGCTCACTTGCTTAGTATATAAATCATATATTTGAATTATATCATGCCATATATTTGAATCATATATTTGAATTAAATGGGTTAGCCTCTTTGCCGTCCGCTGGCTGACGGCAAAGCACGCCGTTAACCCCTAACGACCCTCACCCCACCTCACTGCCGTCCACGATCTTTGCCGTCTGCTGGCCACCAGAGGCGGATGGCACAATCCTTTGCCGTCCGTTTCCAGGAAGCGGACGGCAAAGAAGGCCTTTGCTGGCACGTGTTCATCCGGACATTTTGCTGTCTGCTGGCGGACGGCAAAGAGGTTTGCCGTCCGTGATCTATGCCTTTGCCGTCCGTCGTGGCGGACGGCAAAGAAGCTGATTCCAGTAGTGCATGATGTTTACATAGACAGCATGTATATGATTTATGGCATGCCAACCCATTTTCTAAAGACATAATATAGTTATATCATCTCATCCTGTTTACATAGTCATCATATTTTGAATTATGTCATTCTATCCGTGAATTATATCATGCCATCATGTTTCCATCGACGGCATGTTTGTGAATTATGGCATGCCAACCTCTTTAATAGACACATCATATAGTTATATCATGTCATCCTGTTTACATAGTCATCATATTTTGAAGTATGTCATTCTATCCTGTTTAGTTAGCCATCATATATGTGAAATTGTGTCATGCTATCCTGTTTAGTTAGCCATCATATATGTGAAATTATGTCATGCTATCCTGTTTGGTTAGACAACATAAATGTGAATTATTTCATGCCCTGTTTTCTTCCCTACTATCCATTGCACCTGTCTATCTTACAGTGTATGTACATTCAATTACTTTTCTTGTTTATCAGCCATTTGAATTGGAGGGGGTGATGGCGGTATCTATGGGAGTAAAACACGGTCTTCAGAAAAGATCGTGCTACCCGTCGATGCAGATAGAACCATGGTTGTACTTGCCCAAGAACCAGCCCCACAACACATAACCCAGACTCACGCAGATTGTACCCCTACCCAGTTGGACAGAGAACTAGCTACACCCCTTCTAACCCCAACCCCAGCAGATAGTAACCCAGTTCCAGTTGACATAGCACCGTCTCCACCACAGAGCACCCAAACACGAGCAGTTAGTAAGGCATCTGCAGTGTTCAAAGCACGAGGACCACCACTCCAAACCCCAAGTCAACCCTTAAAGCAGAAGAAGAATTGTTCTTAGGTCAGGTTCCGTAGCTATGGTTCATACTCCTTTGCTCTTGCATCACTATATTTACTCATACCAACTAATTTCAAATTTGAAGGATGCAATTGAAACTCCAATGGCGCAACAGGTACGCTTTAAACCTATTTGTTTAACGTGTTTGCTATTGTAACTTGCTCTATGTTGATTTCAGTTTCAAATGAATAAACAGTTATGTTCTCATGCCATGCACATTACAAGTGTTGTTATTGCTGTGTAGTTTCCCACACTTATATTCTGTCTATGCTACTTTGTCTTAAACATATATGATTTTAACTGTCTCTACCTTCATTTGGCAACATAAACTAGAATGATGTAGACCATACAGTGACCATACTACATAGATATATGTTTGTTTCATGCTGTTATCCTGTCCACCTTACTACTGAACTAGTTTACCAAAATGAGTTTCATATACAACATGGTAAACCTGTGATATGTCTGCTTGTTTCTCTTTTAGAATGCGGACAAAATATTGGAGAAGAGTACCCCGTTATGCAATGGTAAAGGAAGTAATGCAAATAAGGTTGAAGATAGTGAGACATCCCTATTGGTCTCCAAGAAAGGTGATAAAAACTATATTGAAGACACTAAGACAACCCCAAAGTCCTGTCTTGATGTAGTGTTCGAGTTACTGGCCATACTGCTGGCACCAGCTCTTCGAACTCGCTGCCTGAATCAATTCGGCTTCTTGAGTCTCAACTTCAAGTTGAAAGACATCGATCAGATGTGCTGCGACAGGAAACCGAAGGACTGAGGAAGTCCCTGCAGAATTTAGATGCATACTTTCTGGTGCAACAGCAATCGCTCGAGGATTTAAGCGCCAAACAAGAGAAAGCTAATAAGCTTGCTAAGCGTCTTGCCAGCATGGTGGATACCTAGGATATTGTTTCTTGAGCTCTTGTGAAGTGGTTTCAGTGCTGGACTTATTTTGCTGCGGCATTTATTTGCACTGGTCGCCAACTTTGACAACCAGTGTATGTAATATGCTGCTTTGTTATTTGCACTGGTGGCGAACTTTGATGCCCAGTGGATGTAATATGTGTAATAGCCATGATAGCCTAGCGTAAGTTGCTTGCTTATTTATTTCCTTGTTGTCTTGTTTATTTGTTTGCTTGTAGTCAGCGCAGTTCTTTTTCCGCGGTTTGCTAGTGGCCGCAATAACCTAATTTTTAAAACTAGGCCACAATAACAATGGGCTACATATTTACTATCTCTCAGCCCTCTAAAAGTATGCCCCTGACACATTCATGCGTGACAGTCACTGTATTTCAAGAGAAAGCACTATACGGTCACTGGACTTCAGAATATGCTCATTACGGTCACCGTATAAATTCTCGTGGTGATCATATGGTATCTAGCTCACGATACATCTCCGTATTTTGTTGATGACACTGACGGACATTGTATTTGATGCATGCTCCGTATTTTGTTGACGACACTTACGGTCATTGTATTTGAAGCGAAAGCACGATATGGTCATTGGACTTCAGAATAAGCTCATCACGGTAGCCATATACATTTTGTGGTGCTAAGCAACCTGTGGTTGGATGGTTAGGAGGACAGTGGTTTCCCCAGTCCACCAGGGTTAAAGTCCTGGTGCTCGCATTTATCTTGGATTAATTTCAGTATTTTCCGATGTTGTGCGTTCAGTGGGAGGAGACGTTCCCCTCGACTATGAGGCACCTATGGTGACTTCGTAAAATCTCAAGATCATATGCTGGCTCACTCTCTTGAAGGTGCTCATAGGGGTAGGGTGTGCGTGTGTGCGCTTATAGCGGTGAGTGTTTGCGTGTATATATGAGCGCTTGCGTCTGTACTGTGTTAAAAAATACATGTCGTGATTATACGGTCACTGGCTCACCCATACAACTCCGTAATTTGTTGATGACACAATCATATGACCAGTCAAACGTTCCACGTGGCCCAACTAGTGTTGCACCATCAGCGCACGTAACCGTGGGGCCCACCTGTCAGCATGTATATGAAAGAAAGAAATGGTAGCTTGAGACTGTACTGTGTTAATAAAATACATTTTATGGTGATCATACGGTCACTGGCTCACCAAACAGCTCCGTAATTTGTTGATGACATGATCAATTGACCAGTCAAATGGTCCACATTCACCAGCGCACATTACCGTAGGGCCCACCCGTCAGCGCGTATATGAAAGACAGAAATGGTAATAAATTAGTGGTCGGTGGGGATTCGAAGTCGTGAGACCTCTGGTTGGCAGCCCGCGCACCCTAACCATAGCGGACAAGGTCGCCTTGTGATGATATGCTGAGCATGCCATTTTAATTGCACGCACGCATGAGCCACTGTGGTCAATACAAACACATCACACATGCGCACAAACACGCCCGCAACGCCCCGCATGCATGCATGCATGCAATAGTCACACATGCACGCACACAACACTCGCATGAACACATGCACGCATGCAGGCATGCAACACTAACACATACACATGCACTCACGAACACACGCACGCCTGCATGCATGCATGCATGCACCACTGAAACATACACATGCACGCATGCAACACTCGCACGCCTGCATGCACACAACACACGATGCAAGACACACGCTCAACCTATACGTGCATGCACCCTTTGTTAAGGACATGGATTGTTACAGGTATTAATCAATCTTATCTATGATAAGAAGAACGTTGATGTTTGCAGCGGTCTTTATGAATTACAACGTATCGAACGGGATATCAACGTATATATGAAAATTTTAAAATTCTCTTACATTATATAGTAGGCTTATCAACCTACATGAATTAGATGACGTCACACTCAATGAACAATCATCGGTTTATGAAATGCCCTCTTCTCACCGCCCTGGCCCACCAAAAGCTCCTCTGCCGTGCGCTGCCTGCGTTGGGTCACTGACATGCAGGCCAGGTGTTGGGAAACATTGCATGGAAAACAAAAAATTTCTACGCACACGCAAGATCTATCCATGGAGATGTATAGCTATGAGAGGGGAGAGCATCTTCATACCCTTGAAGATCGCTAAGTGGAAGCGTTTATCAACACGGTTGATGTAGTCGTACACCTTCACGATCCGCCCCGATCAAGTACCGAATGTACGGCACCTCCGCGTTCAGCACACGTTTAGCTCGATGACGTCCTCGCCTTCTTGATCCAGCAAGACGGGAGAAGTAGTAGATGAGTTCCCGTAGCATGACGGCGTGGTGACGGTGTTGGTGAAGAACAACCTCCGCAGGGCTTCACCAAGCACAACGGAAACTATGACGGAGGATAAACTAGAGGGGACGAGGTTGCCGGCACACGGCTTGATGATTCTTGATCTATCTTCGGTGCTAGCCCTGCCCCTCTATTTATATGTTGAGCCCTGGGGTCGAAACTTGGAGTAAAAGCGTCCTCAAAGTCGGTTTTACCCGAAAGGCAAGAGTCCTTCTCGGACTCTAGGGCCAGACGCCAGGGTTCCCGGCGTCTGGACCCAGACTCTAGGGTCCCTGGCGTCTGGCCCCTGGTCTCCGCAAAACTGCCTTTTGCACTTACCAAAAGCCTCGTGGGCTTTCCCCTTTGGCCCAAATAAAGTGTTCTCGTACCCAAACATTTCGGGAAACATCCGGAACCTCTTCCGATGAATTTCGAAACCCTTCCGGAGGCCAAACACTATTATCCCATATATCAAATTTCACCTCCGGACTACTCCGGAGCTCCTCGTCATGTCCGTGGTCACATCCGGGACTCCGAACAACATTTGGTCACCAACATACATAACTCATATAGCACTATATCGTCAACGAACGTTAAGCGTGCGGACCCTACGGGTTCGAGAACTATGTATACATGACCGAGACACCTCTCCGGTCAATAACCAATAGCGAAACCTAGATGCTCATATTGGCTCCTACATATTCTACGAAGATCTTTATCGGTCGAACCGTTATGACAACATACGTAATTCCCTTTGTCCGTCGGTATGTTACTTGCCCGAGATTCGATCGTCGGTATCTCTATACCTAGTTCAATCTCATTACCAGCAAGTCTCTTTACTCATTCCATAATACATCATCTTGCAACTAACTCCTTAGTCACTTTGCTTGCAAGGCTTCTTATGATGTGTATTACCGAGAGGGCCCAGAGATACCTCTCCGAAACTCGGAGTGACAAATCCTAATATTGATCTATGCCAACTCAACAAACACCTTCAGAGATACCTGTAGAGCATATTAATGATCACCCAGTTACGTTGTGACGTTTGATAGCACACAAGGTATTCCTCCAGTATCCGGGAGTTGCATAATCTCATAGTCGAAGGAATATGTATTTGACATGAAGAAAGCAATAGCAATAAAACTGAACGATCATTATGCTAAGCTAACGGATGGGTCTTGTCCATCACATCATTCTCCTAATGATGTGATCCCGTTATCAAATGACAACTCATGTCCATGGTTAGGAAACCTTAACCATCTTTGATCAACGAGCTAGTCAAGTAGAGGCTCACTAGGGACACATTGTTTGTTTATGTATTCACACATGTATTTAGGTTTCCGATCAATACAATTCTAGCATGAATAATAAACCTTTATCATGAATAAGGAAATATAAAATAACAACTTTATTATTGCCTCTAGGGCATATTTCCTTCAGTCTCCCACTTGCACTAGAGTCAATAATCTAGTTCACATCGCCATGTGATTAATAGCAATAGTTCACATCGCCATGTGATTAACAGCAATAGTTCACATCGCCATGTGACCAACACCCAAAGGGTTTACTAGAGTCAATAATCTAGTTCACATCCCCATGTGATTTAACACCCAAAGAGTTTTAAGGTGTGACCATGTTTTGCTTGTGAGAGAAGTTTAGTCAACGGGTCTGCTACATTCAGATCCGTATGTATTTTGCAAATTTCTATGTCTACAATGCTCTGCATGGAGCTACTCTAGCTAATTTGCTCCCACATTCAATACGTATCCAGATTGAGACTTAGAGTCATCTAGATTAGTGTCAAAGCTTGCATGGACATAACCCTTTATGATGAACTCTTTATCACCTCCATAACCGAGAAACATTTGCTTAGTCCTCTTAGGTAACTACGGATAATTTTGACCGCTGTCCAGTGATCCACTCCTGGATCACTATTGTACCCCCTTGCCAAACTCATGGCAAGGTACACAATAGGTCTGGTACACAGCATAGCATACTTTATAGAAGCTATGGCTGAGGCATAGGGAATGACTTTCATTCTCTCTCTATCTTCTGCCGTGGTCGGGCTTTAAGTCTTACTCAACTTCACACCTTGCAATACAGGCAAGAACAACTTCTTTGACTGATCCATTTTGAACTCCTTCAAAATCTTGTTAAGGTATGTAGTCATTGAAAGTCTTATCAAGCGTCTTGATCTATCTCTATTGATCTTGATGGCCAATATGTAAGCAGCTTCACCGAGGTCTTTCATTGAAAAACTCTTATTCAAGTATCCTTTTATGCTATCCAGAAATTCTATATCATTTCCAATCAACAATATGTCATCCACATATAATATCAGAAATGCTACAGAGCTCGCACTCACTTTCTTGTAAATACAGGCTTCACCGTAATTCTGTATAAAACCATATGCTTTGATCACCTCATCAAAGCATATATTCCAACTCCGAGATGCTTGCACCAGTCCATAGATGGATCGCTGGAGCTTGCACACTTTGCTAGCACCTTTAGGATCGACAAAACCTTCTGGTTGCATCATATACAACTCTTCTTTAAGATATCCACTAAGGAATGCAGTTTTGACGTCCATTTGCCAGATTTCATAATCATAAAATGCGGCAATTGCTAACATGATTTAGACAGACTTAAGCATCGCTACGGGTGAGAAAGTCTCATCGTAGTCAACTCCTTGAACTTGTCAAAAACCTATTGCGACAAGTCGAGCTTTGTAGATAGTAACATTACCATCATCGTCAGTCTTCTTCTTGAAGATCCATTTATTCTCTATGGCTTGCCGATCGTCGGGCAAATCCACCAAAGTCCACACTTTGTTCTCATATATGGATCCTAACTCAGATTTCATGGCCTCAAGCCATCTGTCGGAATCTGGGCTCATCATAGCTTCTTCATAGTTCGTAGGTTCGCCTTGGTCTAGTAACATGATTTCCAGAACAGGATTACCGTACCACTCTGGTGTGGATCATGCTCTGGTTGACCTACGAAGTTCAGTAGTAACTTGATCTGAAGTTTCATGATCATCATCATTAGCTTCCTCTCTAGTTGGTGTAGGCATCACAGGAACGGTTTTCTGTGATGTGCTACTCTCCAATTTGAGAGAAGGTACAATTACCTCATCAAGTTCTACTTTCCTCCCACTCACTTCTTTTGAGAGAAATTCCTTCTCTAGAAAGGACCCAAACTTAGCAACAAAGATCTTGCCTTCGGATCTGTGGTAGAAGGTGTACCCAATAGTTTCTTTAGGGTATCCTATGAAGACACACTTCTCCGATTTGGGTTCGAGCTTATCTGGCTGAAGCCTTTTGACATAAGAGTCGCATCCCCAAACTTTAAGAAACGACAGCTTAGGTTTCTTGCCAAACCACAGTTCATATGGTGTCATCTCAATGGATTTAGACGGTGCCCTATTTAACGTGAATGCAGCTGTCTCTAATGCATAACCCCAAAACTATAGTAGTAAATCGGTAAGAGACATCATAGAACACACCATATCTAATAAAGTATGGTTACGACGTTCGGACATACCATTATGCTGTGGTGTTCCAGGTGGCGTGAGTTGTGAAACTATTCCACATTGTTTTAAATGAAGGCCAAACTCGTAACTCAAATATTCGCCTTTGTGATTAGATCGTAGAAACTTTATCTTCTTGTTACGATGATTCTCCACTTCACTCTGAAATTCTTTGAACTTTTCAAATGTTTCAGACTTGTGTTTCATTAAGTAGATATACCCTTATCTGCTCAAATCATCTATGAAGGTCAGAAAATAATGATACCCGCCGCGTGCTTCAACACTCATCGGACCGCATACATCGGTATGTATTATTTCCAATAAGTCATTAGCTCGCTCCATTGTTCCGGAAAACGGAGTTTTAGTCATCTTGCCCAAGAGGCATGGTTCGCAAGTATCAAATGATTCATAATCAAGTGATTTCAAAAGCCCATCTGCATGGAGTTTCTTCATGCGCTTTACACCAATATGACCTAAACGGCAGTGCCACAAGTATGTTGCACTATCATTATCAACTTTGCATCTTTTGGCATCAATATTATGAATATGTGTATCACTACGATCGAGGTTCAAAAAACCATTTATATTGAGTGTAAGACCATAGAAGGTTTTATTCATGTAAACAGAACAACAATTATTCTTTGACTTAAATGAATAACCGTATTGCAATAAACATGATCCAATCATATTCATGCTCAACGCAAACACCAAATAACAATTATTTAGGCTCAACACTAATCCCGAAGGTAAAGGGAGTCTGCGATGGTGATCTTATCAACCTTGGAATCACTTCCAACACACATCGTCACCTCGCCCTTAACTTGTCTCTGTTCATTTTGCAACTCCTGTTTCAAGTTACAAATCTTAGCAATCGAACCGGTATCAAATACCCAGGGGCTACTATGAACACTAGTAAAGTACACATCTATAACATGTATATCTAATATACCTTTGTTCACTCTGCCATCCTTCTTATCCGCCAAGTTTTTTGGGGCAGTTCCGCTTCCAGTGACTATTTCCTTTGTAGTAGAAGCACTCAGTTTCAGGTTTGGGTCTAGCTTTGGGCTTCTTCATGGGAGCGGCAACTTTTTTGCTTTTCTTCTTGAAGTTCCCTTTCTATCCCTTGCCCTTTTTCTTGAAACTAGAGGTTTTGTTAACCATCAACATTTGATGCTCTTTCTTGACTTCTACCTTCATCGATTTCAGCATCGCAAAGAGCTTGGGAATCGTTTTCGTCATCCCTTGCACATTATAGTTCATCATGAAGTTCTAGTAGCTTGGTGATAGTGACTAGAGAACTCTTGTCACTCACTATCTAGAAGATTAACTCCCACTTGATTCAAGTGATTGTAGTACCCAGACATTCTAAGCACATGCTCACTGGTTGAGCTATTCTCCTCCATCTTGTAGGCAAAGTACTTGTCAGAGGTCTCATACCTCTCGACACGGGCA
Organism: Thinopyrum elongatum; assembly: GCA_011799875.1. NCBI lineage: Eukaryota > Viridiplantae > Streptophyta > Magnoliopsida > Poales > Poaceae > Thinopyrum > Thinopyrum elongatum. Next base: position 172,455,125 of record CM022298.1, on the reverse strand, counting down.
TGAGTCTGAAATACCAATTTCAGCTCTTGGAACATTTCATATGCTCCGTGGCGTTCAAAACGTTTTTGAAGTCCCGGTTCTAAGCCGTAAAGCATGGCGCACTAAACTATCAAGTAGTCATCATATCGAGCTTTGCCAAACATTCATAACGTCTGCATCTGCTCCTACAATAGGTCTGTCACCCAGCGGTGCATCTAGGACATAATTCTTCTGTGCAGCAATGAGGATAATCCTTAGATCACGGACCCAGTCTGCATCATTACTACTATCATCTTTCAATTTACTTTTCTCTAGGAACATATCAAAAAATAAGGGAGATATATCGCGAGCTATTGATCTACAACATAGATTTGCAAATACTATCAGGACTAAGTTCATGATAAATTAAGTTCAATTAATCAAATTACTAATGAACTCCCACTTAAATCAACATCCCTCAAGTTGTCTAAGTGATGCATGATCCAAATCAACTAACCCATGTCCGATCATCTCGTGAGATGGGGTAGTCATCAATGGCGAACATCTCTATGTTGATCATATCTACTATATGACTCATGTTCGACCTTTCGGTCTCCAGTGTTCCGAGACCATGTCTATACATGCTAGGCTTGTCAAGTTTAACCCAAGTATTCTGCATGTGCAAAACTATCTTACACCCGTTGTATGTGAACGTAGAGTCTATCACACCCGATCTTCACGTGGTGTCTCAACACGACAAACTGTAGCAACGGTGCATACTCAGGGAGAACACTTTTACATTGAAATTTAGTGAAGGGATCATCTTATAATGCTACCGCCGTTCTAAGCAAAATAAGATGCATAAAAGATAAACATCACATGCAATCAAAATATGTGACATGATATGGCCATCATCTTGTGCTTTTGATCTCCATCTCCAAAGCATCGTCATGATCTCCATCGTCACCGGCTCGGCACCTTGATCTTCATCGTTGCGTCGTGATCGTCTCGCCAACTATTGCTTCTACAACTATCGCTAACGCATAGTGATAAACTAAAGCAATTACATGGCGTTTGCATTTCATACAATAAAGAGACAACCATAAGGCTCCAGCCGATTGCCGATAACTTACAAAACATGATCATCTCATACAATAACGTATATCTCATCATGTCTTGACCATATCACATCACAACATACCCTGCAAAAACAAGTTAGACGTCCTCTACTTTGTTGTTGCAAGTTTTATGTGGCTGCTACGGGTTTCTAGCAAGAACCGTTCTTACCTACAGCAAAAACCACAACGGTGCATTATCAAGTTTGCTGTTTTAACCTTCTTCAAGGACCAGCCGCAGTAAATTCGATTCAACTAAAGTAGGAGAAACGGACACCCGCTAGCCACCTTTATGCAAAACTAGTTTCATGTCAGTCGGTGGAACCAGTCTCATGTACGTGGACATGTAAGGTTGGTCCGGGCCGCTTCATCCCACAATGCCGCCGAATCAAAATAAGACATTGGTGGTGAGCAGTATGAACATCACCGCCCACAACTTCTTTGTGTTCTACTCGTGCATATCATCTACGCATAAACCTGGCTCTGATACCACTGTTGGGAAACGTTGCATGGAAAAAAAATCTACGCACACGCAAGATCTATCCATGGAGATGTATAGCTACGAGAGGGGAGAGCATCTTCATACCCTTGAAGATCGCTAAGCGAAAGCATTTATCAACGCGGTTGATGTAGTCATACACCTTAACGATTCGTCCCGATCAAGTACCGAACATACGGCACCTCTGTGTTCAGCACACGTTCAGCTCGATGACGTCCTCGCCTTCTTGATCCAGCAAGAAGGGCGAAGTAGTAGATGAGTTCCGGCAGCACGACGGCGTCGTGACGGTGTTGGTGAAGAACAATCTCCGCAAGGCTTCGCCAAGCACAATGGAAACTATGATGGAGGATAAACTAGAGGGGACCGGGTTGTCGGCACACGGCTTGGTGATTCTTGATCTGTCTTGGGTGCTAGCCCTGCCCCTCTATTTATATGTTGAGCCTTGGGGTCGAAACTTGGAGTAAAAGCCTCCTCAAAGTAGGTTTTACCCAAAAGGCAAGAGTCCTTCTCGGACTCCAAGGCCAGACGCCAGGGTTCCCAGTGTCTGGCCCCTGGCCTCCGCAAAACTGCCTTTTGCACTTACCAAAAGCCTCGTGGGCTTTCCCCTTTGGCCCAAATAAAGTGTTCTCGTACCCAAACATTTCGGGAAACATCCGGAACCTCTTCCGGTGAATTCCGAAACCCTTCCAGAGACCAAACACTATTATCCCATATATCAAACTTCCCCTCCGGACTATTCCGGAAATCCTCGTCATGTCCGTGATCACATCCGGGACTCCGAACAACATTCGGTCACCAACATACATAACTCATATAACACTATATCCTCAACAAACGTTAAGCGTGCAGACCCTACAGGTTCGAGAACTATGTAGACATGACCGAGACACCTCTCCGGTCAATAACCAATAGTGGAACCTGGATGCTCATATAGGCTCCTACATATTCTACGAAGATCTTTATCGGTCGAACCGTTATGACAACATATGTAATTCCCTTTGTCCGTCGGCATGTTACTTGCCCGAGATTCGATCATCGGTATCTCTATACCTAGTTCAATCTCGTTACCGGCAAGTCTCTTTACTTGTTCTGTAATACATCATCTTGCAACTAACTCCTTAGTCACTTTGCTTGCAAGGCTTCTTATGATGTGTATTACCGAGAGGGCCCAGAGATACCTCTCCGAGACTCGGAGTGACAAATCCTAATCTTGATCTATGCCAACTCAACAAACACCTTCGGAGATACCTGTAGAGCATCTTTATGATCACCCAGTTATGTTGTGACGTTTGATAGCACACAAGGTATTCCTCCGGTATCCGGGTGTTCCATAATCTCATAGTCGAAGGAATATGTATTTGACATGAAGAAAGCAATAGCAATAAAACTGAACGATCATTATGCTAAGCTAACAGATGGGTCTTGTCCATCACATCATTCTCCTAATGACGTGATCCCGTTATCAAATGACAAATCATGTCCATGGTTAGGAAATCTTAACCATCTTTGATCAACGAGATAGTCAAGTAGAGGCTCACTAGGGACACGGTGTTTGTTTATGTATTCACACATGTATTTAGGTTTCCGATCAATACAATTCTAGCATGAATAATAAACCTTTATCATGAATAAGGAAGTACAAAATAACAACTTTTTATTGCCTCTAGGGCATATTTCCTTCACCAGGTACCCAACAAGGCCACACGTCAGTGGAAGAACGGCGCGGTGTCGTATGTCAGAGTCGAGGATGCCGCTCGCTGCAAGCCCGGCTGAACACGCCTCCTTGCCACATTCAAACGCCTCCATGAAACCCGTGTGGAAGCCAAGAAACCCACTCCAGACACACGTCCGTTCATGACCGGGCCGGCATTAAATGCAACATTGGCCGAGCTCCTCCCGTCCGCCGTCTATTTAATCTCATATTTAGACGAGGCCAGACGCCGGCCAAGAATCGCACACCTCCGCCGCTCCCCTATCTCCTCCTTCACCATTTGCACCACTCTTACAATGGCTTACGAAGAGTAGTTATCCGGCATCCAAGCCGGCTGGGTGGCCCGCCAAGCCCACCGGATATGAGCTATGCAGCTCTCTGATCCACCTCCCTCCCTGTCGGCGTTCTGGGAACCAGGGTACCCAGACTTGCCTGCCTGCGGCCCACGGCGTGGCTCCATCGACGGCCTGGTACGGCCTAGTTTCAACACCAAGGCAAGACCCTCGCGAGGGGCCAAGCCTCGTGAGGCAGATAGCGCTAAGACCTCCTGAGGGAGCGGCCTCCCCAGGATGCCTCCTGAGGAGCGGAGATTTCTATGCAGGTATCCAACCTCACGAGGTTGCGGTGATGCAAGCCATGATGACCAAGGCCAGGCGGGCGCCAACGGGCGCAGAGAGGACAGTTACCTCTTTGGCGCTAAGGAGGCAAGCACAGGCGTGGGTTCCTGAGGAATCAGGCAAAGGTTTCCATTCTAGTGCAACGAGACCAATATCGCCAGGACGGCAGGACGGATGTCATCGCCGAGCCCACGGCGGCATCACGACAAGAAGCTTTGCAGGCGAAGACCACCTTTCATCAGGATAAGATCTACTACTTGTCCCCTTTCAAATTGGCCACTGTGGGATCCCTTCCCGCCTTCATTTTGGAGGAAGAGGACCAAGGCCACTATAAGTATAGGTTAGCCACCACCATAGAGGGGGATCGGATCCTTTCCACCCTCACCCCAGAGCAGACCTCGCGAGCTTGCTCATCCCTTGTACTAGTTCATCCACAGCCCCTCGTGAGGCAAATCCACCACAAAGCAGGAGTAGGGTCTTACACCTCAAGGTGGCCCGAACCTGGGTAAACTGCCGTGTCCGTCTTCTTCCTTGATCCATCGAGCTAGGCTATAGGGCGACGGGTCGGCTGGTTGGATAGGTTGAGTTCTTCGCACACGCCCCAGAGTTCGAACCTTCTTTGGGTCTGCGGAGCCCTAAAACGGACATTTGTCATGCCAGGTAGGGGCGTGTCGAAGCTCTACCCCTCTCATCAACTGCGTGCCGCTCACACCGCATGCCTCCCATGGCTGATGCCGCCCCACCCGCCGAGCCGCTAGGCATGCTCGGAGCCTTCTCCCCCGCCATACGGCAGGTGCGGTGGCCGCCGAAGTTCAGGCCGACGCTGCCCCCGCGGTACGACGGAACGAGGAACCCCACGGAGTTCCTTCACCTGTACGAGCTAAGCATCAAGGCGACAGGCGGCGATGAGAAGGTCATGGCGAACTGGCTCCCCATGGCTCTAATGGGCGTGCCGTGTTCCTGGAAGCTTAGCCTGTCGAAGTTGTCAGTGGCCTCCTGGGAGGAGCTGTGCAATCAGTTCGTCGTGTGCTTTGCAGCACCGGTGCCCCATGCCATTGCGGCCATCCTCGGTGGGTCGCAGGCGCCAGCCTCTGGCCGCCACGTCAAGCAACTCTTTTGGCAGATGGGGGCCGCCCAGCCGCGGTGGGAGGCTCCTTCGGGCCGGGCGGTGCCTGAGACCGACATCACCTTTAACTCCAGGGATCACCCCAAGACTACGGTCGGCGCTTGCGTGCTCCCCTTGCTGTGCACGCCCACCATCAGCAGTATCGCGGTCACCAGAACCCTCATTGACGGTGGCACTGGCCTCAACATCCTCTCCGTGGAAGCCTTCGACCTACTCTAGGTACCTTACTACCGGCTCGCCCCCACCAGGCCCATTTTAGGGGTGCTCGACGGCTCCATCGTTCCCCTGGGGCAGATCCGCCTCCCCGTCACCTTCAGCACACGCCGCAACTACCGCACCGAGCTCATCGACTTCGACGTCGCCCGCATCGGCCTCCCGTAAAATGCCATCCTTGGGTACCCGGCCCTTGCCAAGTTCATTGCGGCGACGCACCCCGGCTACAACGTCATCAAGATGCCAGGGAGCAGCGACATCCTTATCATGGTGGGAGACACCAAGGATGCACTCCTGGCCGTCAAGCTCGCTTTCAAAGCCGCGAGGGCCACACGGCCAGGCGCGGAGGGCGCTCTGGAGATCCCGGAGGTGGCGCCCGCGAAGAAGAAGCAGTTGTTTTCTCAAGACTGGGCTGAGACAAAGCAGGTGCGGGTCGATGACGGGGGTTTAGGCCTCACCTTCACCATAGGCGCCGGCCTCCCATCAGAGCTAGAAGAAGCGTTGGTCGGCTTCCTCCGTGTGAACAAGGATGTGTTTGCATGGGATGCGACGGACCTGGTTGGCGTCCCGCGGGATGTGATTGAGCCCCACTTGATGGTGTGTCCCGGCGTGCGGTCGGTGAAGCAAAAGGCGTGGCGGCAAGCCCCAGAGAAGCAATCGTTCATCATCCAGGAGGTTCACAAGCTGCAAGAAGCCGGCGTCATCTGGGAAGTGCGGCATCCGGATTGGTTGGCCAACCCGGTTATCATCCCCAACAAGGGGGGAAAGGAGCACATGTGCATCGACTTCACGAGCCTCAACAAAGCTTGCCCTCAAGACCCTTTCTCTCTTCCGCGCATCGACCAGATATTTGACTCCACCTCCGAGTGTGTCTTGCTGTGTTTCCTGGACGCCTTCTCGGGCTACCACCAGATCAAGATGGCGGTGCAAGACATCGAGAAGACAGCCTTCCTTTCCCCATGCGGGGTTTACTGCTACACCTGCATGCCGTTCGGGTTGCGCAACGCCGATGCGACATTCCAGCGATTGATGCACATTGCCCTGGGCAAGCAGCTCGGGAGGAATGCCGAGGCGTACGTCGACGACATAGTGGTCAAGTCATGGGAAGCGAGAACCCTCGTCGAAGATCTGGAGGAAACATTTACCAACTTGCGCAGAGTGAACCTATGGCTCAATCCGGAGAAGTGCGTGTTTGGCGTCCCATCCGGCAAGCTGCTGGGTTTCTTGGTGTCACACAGGGAAATCGAGGCTAACCCAGAGAAGATCAAGGCGATAGAAAGAATGAGCCCGCTGCAGACCCTCAAGGAAATGCAGAAGCTCGGGCTGCGTGACCTCGCTGGGGCATTTCATCTCCAAGCTCGGTGAGCGCGCCCTCCCGTTTTTCAAGTTGATGAGGAAGAAGGGCCCATTCGAATGGACTCCGGAGGCTGAGGAAGCCTTTCAAGACATCAAGAGGTACCTCACCAGCCCTCCGGTGATGGTGGCACCTCGACCTCTTGAGCCCCTGGTGCTTTACCTGGCCGCCACACCCCACTCGGCCAAGGCGGCACTCGTGGCGGTCCGGGAAGAGCGCACGGGCGCAGGTGCGTGGCGCGGCACCCCATATTCAGCCACGCCATCGCCGCCTCAGGACGACGCCCCTGAGGCCTTTATTACCCCAATGGAAGGCGAGGCTCCTGAGGCCCCCATGCCTCAGGCAGGGCCGGACGCCATCGACTCCTCTTCCCTCGTCGAGCATCCTGTGTACTTCGTCAACACAGTGTTGCGCGACGCGTGCGCTACCCCATGCCGCAGAAGCTCTTGCTTGCGCTCCTCATCGCCTCCAGGAAACTGCGGCACCACTTCCAAGGCCACTCCATCAAGGTCGTCTCTGCATACCCCCTGGAGAAGGTACTCCGTAGCCCCAATGCCGTGGGGAGGGTTGCTGAGTGGAACATCGTGCTCCAGGCATTCCAGCTGGAGTTCAGCACCACTAGGGTCATCAAGGGCGCGTCCCTCGCTGACTTTGTGGTGGAATGGACTGACGCCCCTGACCGAGGGGAGGGTGAAGACTGCTCCCTCACACCCGGAGATGAGGCGCCCGATGGCTGGGTCATGTACTTCGACGGCGCGTTCACACGCCGGGGCGCGGGGGCTGGAGTCGTGCTCATCTCGCCTACCCAGGACAAGCTCTACTATGCCGTGTAGCTCTGCTTCCAGCATGGCGAGAAGGTCTCCAACAACATCGTAGAATACGAAGGCCTGATCGCAGGCCTCAGGGCCGCGGCGGGCCTGGGGATCAAGCGCCTCATCATCAAGGGCGACTCTCAGCTCCTCGTCTACTTCTCCAACAAGGAGTACACGCCCAAGGACGAGCACATGGAGGTATACCTGGAGGAGGTACGCAAAATTGAAAAATGGTTCTTGGGTTTGGAGTTGCAGCACATCCCGCGTGGCACAAACAAGGAGGCGGACGACATCGCCAAGAGAGCGTCGCGGTGCGACCCCCAGAAGCCTGGTGGCTTTGAGGAGCGGCTCTTCAAGCCATCGGCGGCTCCCTCCGTTGCGGGCCCGACGTTGCTCCGGGAGGAACTGCCCCTGGCCCCCTCCTTGGGCGCCCCAGCCTGCGGTCCAACCTCCGGAGCCCGCCTACTCCTGGCCCTCGAACCTCAGGAGGGGTGTTGGACCGAGGAGTTCAAGGCAAACTTGCTCCAAGGCACCTTGCCGGAGAAGGAGGAAGACGTAGAACGCGTGGCCCACCAGGCCACCGCCTACTGCTTGCAGGATGGCAAGCTCTACCGAAGGCGCCCAAATGACACTTCGCTGCGATGCATCTCCAAGGAGCAGGGATGCGAGCTGCTGGCTGATATCCACGGCGGGGATTGTGGGCAACCCTCTTCGTCGCACACCCTCGTGGGCAAGGCGTTCCGCAGCTGTTTCTATTGGCCCACGGCGCTCAACGATGCCACCGAGCTGGTGAGATCCTGTGAAGCCTGCCAATTCCACACCAAGCAGATCCACCAGCCTGCCCAGGGCCTCCAAACCATTCCGCTCTCGTGGCCGTTCTCAGTCTGGGGGCTGGATATCTTGGGCTCGTTTCCCCGAGCGACCGGGGGCTACCGCCACCTCTACGTCACCATCGACAAGTTCACCAAGTGGGCGGAGGTGGAGCCCGTGCGCACCATCCTGGCGGGCTCGGCCGTCAAGTTCATCAAGGGCCTCATGAGCCGCTTCGGGGTCCCCAATCGTATCATCACCGACAATGGCTCTCAGTTCATGAGCAACCTCTTCGAAACATATTGTGCTAACCTTGGAACGCAGATATGCTACGCTTCAGTGGCGCACCCGCGGAGCAACGGCCAGGCCGAATGCGCCAACGCGGAGGTCCAGAGGGGCCTCAAGACAAGGAGCTTCAAGAAGAAACTTGAGGCCTGCGGCAGGGGTTGGCTCGATGAGCTTCAGTCCGTGCTGTGGTCCATCTGCACCACCGCAACTAAGCCCACCGGCGAGACCCCATTCTTCCTCGTCTACGGGGCTGAGGCGGTCCTCCCGCATGAGGTCAGACATCGCTCCCCGCGGGTCTTGGTGTTTGACGAGGCACGCCAGGATGCCTCGCGGGGGATGGACCTCGTGCTCGTGGAGGAGGGCCGCCGCCAAGCCTCGCTCCATGCCGCGAGGTACCAGCAGGCGCTGCGGCGGTATCACTACTGTAGCGTCCGCTCTAGGACCCTCGAGGTGGGTGACCTCCTTTTGAGGCGGGTGCTGTCTAGGGAGGGGCTTCACTAGCTCTCACCCATGTGGGAGGGCCCGTTCAGGATTGCCCGTGTCTCGAGGCCTGGCGCCGCGTGCCTGGAGACGCCGGACGGGGTCCCCATCCAGAACGCCTAGAACATCCAACACCTCCGAAAGTTCTATCCATGAACAAGGCCATGCGCCTCTCAAGTCTCCGCCCGTGACACTCTCACGTAATAATGAGTGGGGCTGTACACACCTCGGAGTCTCCTGAGTGCCGCCCCTGGGCCTCACAGGGGCTCCCACCCACGTCCTAGTGGAGGCCCCATGCTCCGCGCTGGCGGGAAGACTAGAAGACTAGTCTAGGTGCCGGACGCGGCTGTTCTCTTGCTTGCTTTCTGCAGTTGATTTGCCACTTCTTGGAATGAAATTTGAAGTTCTTGCGTCCTTATTTGAAAGGGTTGGGAATTTTTATCCTCGCAGCACTCGCTCTTTCAAGCCTCGTTTTAGGGAGAGTGGCAGTTGCCCGTTGCTCTTCCTCGCGCATGGGGGCTGGGGACGGTGTGTATGCTTGGGCCCGCCCGCGAACGCACCTCGCCAAAGCCTTGGTATCTTGACCTTTGGCATCTTAATCCTCGTGTGACGCGCTCAAATGAGATAATGGGCACGCACGCCCTCCTGAGTCCGTGCCTCCGGGCATCGCGACGCAGTGTACCAGCGACCCATGCTCGGGGGCTCGCGCGGGGAATGGCACCTCCAGAGGTCCCCTAACCCCATGGCCATCAGCTGCCTCCCGAGGCCTGAGGACCGCCGAATCCTTAAAAAGGAAATCCTGGGCGCGCAGCAGGCTCCGGAGAAGCATGCCCCCGCGGCATGGGAGTCTACTGCAAGCACACTAAGCTAAGTCACCTCAATCACGATCAGCAAAAACCCATCAATGAGCAGCAACACGGATATCAGGATGCAATATAAAAATGATAATATAGCGGCGCAAGCGCCACGGTTCATTACATGCCCCGCAGCGCTCTCTACTTCTTGATGTAGGCAAAATAAAAGAAGAAAAAATCCCGCGCGACCACCGCGGCTCCCGAGTCCCGGCTCCAGCCACGCCAGCGCTCAGTCGGAGCCCTCCTCCTGCTTCACCGGGGCGCGGCAGCGAGGCGGCTTGTCTCCTTCCCTGGTCCGAGCTCGGCGGCGTGGCGGCTCGTCGTAGTCACCGTCGCTCGTGCTTTCCCCAGAAGAGGAGCCGCTGCCGCCGGAGGCGTCGCGGCTGTCGCCAAGGGCAAGCTCACCACCAGAGATGGTGCCGCCCCTCCGGCCGCTATCGTCGGAGGGGTGGACATCGTCGTCGTCGCTGTCTCTCTCCGGCCAGCACCCCAGGCGCCTGCCGTCTTCCCCGAAGGCCCTGACATAGAGAGTCGCGGCGCCGTCGTGCCTGAAGTCGAGGGTACACATCCCCTGCAGGGCGCGTGCGCGGGTGAACGGCTGCCACCCGCAGTTCAGGAACACGTTGCCGGCGGGGGTGACCTTGACCTCCACCCAGGAGGCCTTGCTGCAGCAACCATCAACTTGCAGCCAGAGGCCGCCAGGTCCCTCGGCCAGCAGCATGCCCGCAAAGAAGCATGGGAGTTGGAAACAGATGCCCGTGGGCCTCTCTGCCCATACGACGAACTCCGGGGACGCATCGGCCGAGTGGGATCATGGGCGCGGTGGCCGAATGGCTGGTGCGTGCCTTCCCTCTTCGCTGCGGCCGCTCTGGCGGTGGCAGCTTCTGCCACGGGAGGAAACACCCCCGCGACTGCCGGAGGCGGCGCCAGCCTTCGAGGGAGTGCGCCCACACCCTCGGGGAGCCACCGCTGGCGTCGCGGCGTACTTACGAGGGCGGCCACGGCAGAGGGAGTCCTGGATTAAGGGGTCCTCGGGCGTCCAGGCTACGTAACGTGGGCCGGATTGATGGGCCATGAAGATACAAGACAGAATACTCTCTCCCGTGTCCAGATGGGACTCTCCTTGGCGTGGATGGCAAGTTTGGTGTTCGATATGAAGATTCTTTTCTCTGTAACCGACCTTGTACAACCTTAGCCCCCTCCGGTGTCTATATAAACCGGAGGGTTTTAGTCCGTAGGGGCAATCAAAATCAGACAGGCTAGACTTCTAGGGTTTTAGCCATTACGATCTCATGGTAGATCAACTCTTGTAATACTCATATTCATCAAGATCAATCAAGCAGGACGTAGGGTATTACCTCCATAGAGAGGGCCCGAACCTGGGTAAACATCGAGGAACCTTAGACGCACAGTTCGGGACCCCCTACCCGAGATCCGCCATTTTTGACACCGACATTGGTGCTTTCATTGAGAGTTCCGCTGTGTCATCGCTAGAAGACTCGATGGCTCCATCAATCATCCACAACGATGCGGCCTGGAGGGAGGTCTTTCTCCCCGGCCAGATCTTCGTATTCGGCGGCTTCATACTGCGGGCCAACTCGCTTAGCCATCTAGAGCAAATCGGCAGCTACGCCCCTGGCCATCAGGTCAGGTTTGCAAGCTTGAACTACGTTGCTGATATCCGCGGAGACTTGATCTTCGATGGATTCGAGCCCATGGCAGCCGCTCCCTACTACCGCGATGAACATGACCTAAATCTATCATCGGACCATACCCGGGAGATAGCGCCTGTAACTGCCCTGGCCCTAGATCCGGAGCAGATTGCGCCATCCGAGGACGGGAGGCTCAACCCCGCCACGGAAGCCGCAGACTCAGCGGCGCTGGAGCCGCACACAGACCCAACTTCGAACGGGATCTGTGTCACCGGAGCCTCGGATTCGTCTCCGGCCACAGGTTCCGAACCACGTGCGTCCGCGCCCATCGAGCTCGATCGGGCATCGATCGTCGAGTTCAGCTCCACGGACATCTTCCGACACTCACCTTTGGGTGATGTGCTAAAATCATTAAAATCCTCTCCTTAGAGGGGGACTCACAGCCGAATTATATCCGGTTTGAATTGGAGGCTGATGACGGAGAATTTCACTTCCCACCCACCGCCCACTTCATCGCCACTATCAAAGACTTAACCGACATGCTCGATTACGGCTCCGAAGACATCGACGGTATGGACGACGATGCCGGAGAGGAGCAGGCCCAAAACCCGCCGTTTACTGGGCGCTGGACAGCCACCTCCTCGTATGACATGTACATGGTGGATACTCCCAAAGAGAATAACGGCGATAACAAGAAAGATCCAGTCGAGAAAAAACCTCCTGAGACACAGCCAAAGCGCCGACGTCAGCGGCACCGCTCTAAATCACGCCGTGGAAAAGACAGCAATACCGACACAAGAGAAAACAATACTCCGGACGATGCCAAAGACAAAGAAGATCCCGCCGAGCCGACTTCCGAACAGGACGGTAGGGAAGATGGGCAAGTCAGCCCTGACGAACAGGCCATAAACGAAGACTCGGAGGACAGCAACTATCTTCACTCTCCGAAGATGAGGTGAGCCTCGGCGACAAAGACTTTATCGTGCCTGAGGAACCCGTCGAGCAGGAGCGCTTTAAGCGCCGGCTAATAGCCACTGCGAGGAGCCTGAAAAAGAAATAGCAGCAGCTTCAAGCTGATCAAGATCTGCTCATGATAGATGGACTGCTGTCCTGGCAGCCGAGGAATACGGACTCGAGCGCCCCATTAGAAGTTACCCGAAGCGTAAATTGCTACCCCAATTCGACGACGAGGCACTTGAGCCCATGCCATCAACACGTAATGCGGCTGACCGACCACCACGTGGCCGGGACAAAGCGGCAACTCAAGCCGAACACCTGCCCATACTACCTCGCCGTAAAGGCAAAGACACCACAGCTCGGGAATACACATATGACCTGCGGAAAAACCTGGAGAACAGAGCAGGTCAGTCCAGATCGATCTACGGATCGCGGGGGCATGCCCTGGTGCGCGACGACGGCTATCAAGCCAGACGTACCGAGCATAACCATGTCCGGGCCGAAAACCAAAGACGGACTACATCCGCACTACGTCGCGACTTGGCCCGATATAGAGGCGCCGCACATCCCCTCTGCTTCACTGATGAAGTAATGGAGCATGAATTCCCAGAAGGGTTTAAACCCATAAATATCGAATCATATGATGGAACAACAGATCCCGCGGTATGGATTGAGGATTTTCTTCTCCATATTCATATGGCCCGCGGCGATGACCTTCACGCCATCAAATACCTCCCACTAAAACTCAAGTGGCCAGCTCGGCACTGGTTAAACAGTCTGCCTAAAAACTCTATTGGCAGCTTTGAGGACTTGGAAGACACCTTCCGCGACAACTTCCATGGCACATATGTACGACCTCCGGATGCCGATGACTTAAGTCATATAGTTCAACAGCCTGGAGAGTCGGCCAGGAAATTTTGGACCAGGTTCCTAACTAAAAAGAACCAGATCGTCGACTGCCCGAATGCCGAAGCCCTAGCGGCCTTTAAGCATAGCATCCGTGACGAATGGCTTGCTCGTCACCTCGGCCAAGAAAAGCCGAAGTCCATGGCAGCCCTCACGGCACTCATCACCCATAGTTGGCTAGCCCGTAGCAATAACACTGCAAGCGATGTCGGTACCTCTGAAGCCAAGAATAGCAATGACAAGCCCCGACGCAACAGGCACAAGCACCGAAGCAATGGTGGCACTGCCGATGACACGGCGGTCAACACCGTTTTCAGCGGCTCCAAGTCCGGCCAGTGGAAGAAGCCATACAAAAGAAACAATCCGGGCTCATCCAGCTTGGACCGCATACTCAATCATCCATGTGAGATCCACGGCACCCCTGATAAACCAGCCAATCATACCAACAGAGACTGTTGGGTTTTTAAACAGGCCGGCAAGTTAAATGCCGAAAACAAGGAGAAGGGGTCGCAAAGCGAGGACGACAACGAGGAGCCCCGTCCACCGAACATAGGAGGACAGAAGAAGTTCCCTCCCCAGGTTAAAACGGTGAACATGATATACGCTACTCACATCCCTAAAAGGGAGCGCAAACGAGCGCTCAGGGACGTCTACGCGATAGAGCCAGTCGCCCCAAAGTTCAACCCATGGTCGTCCTGCCCGATCACCTTCGATCGCAGGGACCATCTGACCAGTATCCATCATGGCGGTTCAGCCGCACAGGTCCTCGATCCAATTGTTGATGGTTTCCATCTCACACGCGTCCTCATGGACGGCGACAGCAGCCTGAACCTGCTCTACCAGGATACAGTGCGCAAAATGGGCATCGATCCCTCAAGGATCAAACCCACAAAAACTACCTTTAAAGGAGTCATACCAGGTGTAGAGGCCCGCTGTACGGGCTCAATCACACTGGAGGTTGTCTTCGGATCCCCGGACAACTTCAGAAGCGAAGAGTTGATCTTCGATATCGTCCCCTTCCGCAGCGGCTATCACGCACTGCTCGGACAAACTACATTTGCTGGATTCAATGCGGTGCCACACTATGCTTATCTCAAGCTCAAGATGCCGGGACCACGCGCCGTCATAATAGTTAACGGAAACACGGAGCGCTCCCTCTGTACCGAGGAGCACACCTCGGCCTTGGCAGCGGAAGTACAGAGCGGCCTTGCCAAGCAGAATCTTAATTCAGCGGCCAAGCTCCCGGACACTGTCAAGCGGATCCGGACTACTCTGCATCATAACAGTCCGGCTCGTCAGGAGTTAGACTAGCAATCCGGCCTCCATCTCTGTCCCGGCCAAATGGCGGCATACGTACCACGCATACATAACTACGCACTTAAAATACCATGGGCATAGACGGAGGCATAACTAGATTGTGGTCCATAATACGGCTCGACCTCCCCTGGACACACATACTTTCACTTTTTCTTTTTTATCCTTTTCAGGTTTCTTTTCCACAGGCCCCTCAAGACGGCCTGGTCATCGGTCCTTTCGAAGGATAGATACACCAAGACAGCAAGAAGGACTGAGGTATACGGGAATCTTTAGGAGGTCTTATTGACGATCACTCCACCTGTTCTCAGGACCCGCACGCAGCTCTCCCTTGGTCATGGCATGTTAAATAGCCCTGTTGCTTATCGCACTACTTATACGCTTTGACGTATCAATAAAATTATAATGGAAACAGTTCGCGGCCCAACTTCTGCGGCACTAGCCTACTACTTCATTTTTTCTTGATAATCTTATCAATTGCACCCGTACATTTTGGTACGGCTTAAATTCGCCAGGGGCTTCATTGCGCCCCATATTATGGCGACAAAGTCCGAACACTTTTTACAGTATAGTTCGGCACCCCGAATTTAGCATTATATGCATTGGCTCCGAATCATGTCTTTGGTCAATAGTTGGGTTGCCCGGCTCCTGTGCTTACTACCTTACGTTCCGCTATATCGGCTAGGGTAGTAAAGGGAGAACTACTGCGATTGTGCCCTGGTTCATCCGGATGAGCACCTCAGTAGAGAAAGCCGAAAACTGACTGTCGTGATGCGGCGTGAGCCGGTCAGCTCTTCGGAGGTTACAAATCTTTTGCGATTTTTTCCGCATTATGCGACGAATCGGTCTCTACCCGATCAGGTGTTTACAGCACCCTAGTTCGGACTCACGAAATACTAGGGGCTGCGCCTAAATTTCTGTTATAAAACTCCTATGGCTAAGTGAGGGTGATAAAGCCACATAGTCCGATCGCCTGGTTCGTTGCGCTAAACACCTCCTTCAAGGACCAAACTCTGGATCAAGAGTGTTTAGATTTATCCTGAACACCCCCGTACTACCTACGTGGGGGCTGAAGCCGACGACTGGCCAACTCTCAGATTTAATAACACGGCCGCAGAGGAGTTAAAATCTTGATATAATTAACTAACATTATATCAGTTTTGTTCCATTATAAGGACAGGATAACATGAATATATTCATCCAAAGATAATGTCTTTTGCACACTGCTCCGCCACAATGCGGGATCCCTCCAGGACAGCGTCAAAATATCGCTCGGGCGTGCGGTGCTCCTTGCCCGCGGGCGGTCCCTCGGTCGTGAGATTGACGGCGTTCATCTTCGCCCACTGTATCTTGACACGGGCGAAGGCCATCCGCGCACCTTCAATACAGACCGACCGCTTGATGGCATCAAGCCGAGGGCAGGCAGCAACCAGTTGCTTCACGAGCCCGAAGTAGCTGTTGGGTATGGCTTCGGCAGGCCATAGACGGATTATCAAATCCTTCATGGCCAATTTGGCCACCCTATGCAGTTCGGTCAGCTGTTTCAGCTGATCACTGAAGGGCACCGGATGCTCTGGCGCAAGGTATTGCGACCAGAACAGCTTCTCCGTTGAGCTCCCCTCTTCGGCTCGGAAGAAATCCGCAGCATCAGAAATGCTGCGCGGCAGATCCGCAAACGCTCCTGGAGAACTCCAAATCCGGGTCAGTAAGAGGTACCTTTTCTTCACAAATTTGCTTTGCATTATAAAGGCCTTACCCGCCGTGATTTTCCTGGCCTCTTGGATTTCCTGGAGGGCGCCCTGGGCTTCAACCCTGGCCTCTTGTGTGCTTTGGTGGGCCTTAGCAAGCTCGGACTCTCGATCCGTAATCTTGCGCTCCAAGGACTCGCATTTCTTTACAGTGTCCTGGAGCTCTTGTTGGACCTCACCGACCCTGGCCTCGTGCTTTTCGCGGACGGATTGTTCCTCCGCCGCTCTATTCTGGGCCTCGGCCAGCGCCTCTTTAAGGGCCTCCACCTTGGTCGCCGCTCCTACAAATATCATGGCACTATGGTCAATACGAATCATCTATCCTTTCTGATATACAGAAGGTCATGGCATACCTTGCTTGTCCTCCAGCTGCTTTTTCACACGGCCGAGTTCTTCCTCGGCCCGCTCCAAACTCTGCTTCAGTCCGGAGACTTTGGCAGCATGGGAGGTCGCAGCCAGCAGCGACGCCTGCTTTTTCACATAGACATGTATGGTTAGTCTCCTGCAAAAATTGTTTGATCCTCTATCCGGCTTTTCTTTTCGACCACCGGACAGTGTCTCAGGGGCTACTGTCTATACTGTGACATTCTTTTTACATAATTGCGTTTCATACCTCAAAACCTGTTAGAAGGCTTGTGCAAGCTTCAGTTAGTCCGCTCTTCGCAGACTGAATCTTCTCAATCACCGTACCCATGAGGGCACGGTGTTCCTCTACAATGGAAGCACTTCGCAGCGCTTCCAGTAGGGTGTCCGGTGCCTCTGGTTGGACAGAGGTCACCAGCGAAATAGGCACACCCCCTTCTTTCGAAGGAGGTTGCTTGCCAGATTACGGAGCCGTATAGGTCTCCGGGACCGTATTCGGCTGGGGGCCGAATTGGACCTGGCCCCCATTGCCAGTCTCCATGGGGGTTTGCTCCCCCATGTGTCCGGCGTCCGAGGTTTCACCCTCTGGCACCGCGCTGACGGCCTCCTGCGTCTCTCCCTAGACTGGGATCCTTCGGGACAACGCCTCGGTGTCGTCCATCGCCTTGGGAGACGAGGCCGCCAGAAGGGACCCGCTGTCCATCACCTTCGGGTCCGACGAATTCCCCGAAGATGAGGATTGTTCGAGGTCGGAACAAGCCGGACTGCAAGAACATGATTCAACATGTTAAAACTATGGAGAAAAGTGGTTGGATATATGAATGCGTCAGGATCTTTGAGTACTCACGACTCGGCCAGGGGCTTATCTCGGGGGCGCCGCTCGGGGCTGCTGTCGACGTCCCACGCGGAGTTATCTGCAAGGGAGACCTTCCCCTTCTTGGACGCCTCTGCCTCCAGATTTATGGAGGCCGCCCTTTTCTTACTTCCCCCCTCAAGGGGAGAGTTGCTTTCCTCCTCCTCCTCCTCGTCGTCCTCTGCGGCGGTGGACTGAGTCTCGGCGTCTTCGGACGTCACGTCCGAAGTTCCCTTGCGACGGAGGCCACTTCTGGTCTCCTTGGCCTTTTTCTTGGCCTTCTTCTCCGGCGCCTGGTAAGGCGCCGGGACCAGCATCTTCGTCAGAAGCGGGATGGCTGGTTCCTCGGGCAGCGGAGCCGGACACTTAATCCACTCTGCCTTCTTCGTCCAGCCTTAAAAAAATAAATAGGGAGGCTTAGGCATTTTCCCTGAGTAAGCAAGTAAAGGATACACCTTGAAGCGCGAAAGACTTATCGGACTAGCTGGATGGGCCAGGTCGTGCCCACGGTCCTCGGTCGTCTCCGGCCATTTCTCATTGGCCTTAAAAAGCACCTTCCAGATGTCTTCGTGCGTGGTTCCGAAGAACTGTTGCAAGGTCTAGTGCTCGGCCGGATCGAACTCCCACAAATGGCAAGTCCGGCTTTGGCATGGAAGGATCCGGCGAACTAGCATCACCTGGATCACATTGAAAAGCTTGATGTTTTTGTCCAACATACTCTGGATATGCGCCTGCAGCGCTGTCAGTTCCTCTGACGACGCCCAATTCAGGCCCTTCTCTAGCCAGGAGGTGAGCCGCATTGGGGCTCCGGACTTGAATTCAGGAGCCGCGGCCCAGGTGGCGTCGCGGGGCTCTGTGATATAGAACCACAGTTGCTGCCACCCTTTGACGGTCTCCACAAAGGTACCTTTGGGCCATGTGACATTGGGTATCTTGCTCACCATGGCGCCTCCGCACTCTGTGTGTTGGCCATCCACCACCGTCGGCTTCACATTGAAAATCTTGAGCCACAGTCCGAAGTGGGGTGGGATGCGGAGGAAGGCCTCGCACACGACAATAAATGCCGAGATCTTGAGGAAAGAATTTGGGGCTAGATCATGGAAATCTAGCCCGTAGTAGAACATGAGTCCGCGGACGAAGGGGTGGAGAGGAAACCCTAACCCGCGGACGAAGTGGGGGATGAACACCACCCTCTCACGAGGCTTGGGGGTGGGGATGATCTGTCCCTTGGCCAAATACCCCGCCTCCCGGAGCTTCATGATGTCCTTCTCCTTGACGGAGAAGGCCATCCACTTGCCTTGCGCTCCGGATCCGAACATGGTCGGAGTGCTTCTTTGTGGTGGAAAAGATGAGAACTTGGGCGCTGGAGCTCAGGAATGGAGAGGCAGAGAAGGCGTGGGTGAAAGGGGTGAATCCTTATCTCCTTATAAAGGCAGTGAATATCAAGCGCCTCCCCACTCGCCTTAGAACTCGCCTATTCCCAAGGGCCGTGCAAATGGCACGGTTGGATTACCCACGCCCGTATTGACGAGAATCCCGTAATGAAGGGACACGATCTCTGCTGTGACAAGACGTGCCACTGGAAACCGCATCTTAAAGCAGGGAGCAGGAGGCCAAAGAACGGTTCGAAATAATTACCATGCAGGAACATGGTGTCGCATTACAAAAAGTTGTCAGCAGATTGGACTCGTGAAATATTATACTCTCTGCGGTTGTGTGTGGTAATTGTTTTGCAGAGCAGGACAAGCTTTCTGTGCTCGAAGTCTGTTCTGGAGTATTCGGAGGAGGAACCCGCCTTGCAATGCCGAAGACAATCTGTGCGCCAGACACATCGTCATTGAAGCCTGGTTCAGGGGCTACTGAGGGAGTCCTGGATTAAGGGGTCCTCGGGCGTCCAGGCTACATAATGTGGGCCGGATTGATGGGCCATGAAGATACAAGACAGAATACTCTCTCCCGTGTCTAGATGGGACTCTCCTTGGCGTGGATGGCAAGTTTGGCGTTCGATATGAAGATTCCTTTCTCTGTAACTGACCTTGTACAACCTTAGCCCCCTCCGGTGTCTATATAAACTGGAGGGTTTTAGTCCATAGGGGCAATAATAATCAGACAGGCTAGACTTCTAGGGTTTTAGCCATTACGATCTCGTGGTAGATCAACTCTTGTAATACTCATATTCATCAAGATCAATCAAGCATGACGTAGGGTATTACCTCCATAGAGAGGGCCCGAACCTGGGTAAACATCGTGTCCCCCGTCTCCTGTTACCATCGACCTTAGACGCACAGTTCGGGACCCCATACCCGAGATCCGCCGGTTTTGACACCGACAACGGCCCCTCTTGGGTGGCGGCGAGCCTGGCCCTTCCTTGGGGGCCTATGCCTTCTCCGCGGCGGAAAATCTCCTCACTGGCACCATGAACGCTCTAGCAAGGTGGCAGAACAAAGGAGAAGGAGAAGCAAGAAGCAAGAAGATGAAAACGAGCTGGGGGCTCTGCCCCCTCTTCTGTTTATAGCCGGAGGAAGGCTAATCGCCGGCCCCTCACGTTCCGAGCAATGATGGCTGATCTGCATGAACCAGGCAGTTGTCAAGTCATGCGGTTGCCGAGGCGGCATGGGGAAGTTGAGACGCCCACGTCCCATCAAGCGCCACGCATCGGCTCGGTCCGCAGGCAATTGGGGCCCGCGGCGCTTCGCCCTTGCCCTTTGGCTTCGCCTAGAAGCCAAGTCCGAGCGCGCCTTGGGCCCGGGCGCTACTGTCGGCGTTCTGGGAACTAGGGTGCCCAGACTTGCCTGCCTGCGGCCCACGGTGTGGCTCCATCAACGGCCTGGTATGGCCCAGTTTCAACACCAAGGCAAGACCCTCGCGAGGAGCCAATCCTCGCGAGGCAGACAGCGCCAAGACCTCCTGAGGGAGCAGCCTTCCCAGGCTGCCTCCTGAGGAGCAGGTATCCAACCTCACGAGGTTGCGGTGACGCAAGCCATGACGACCAAGGCAAGGCGGGCGCCAGCGTGCGCAGAGAGGACAGTTTCCTCTTTGGCGCTAAGGAGGCCAGCGCAAGCGTGGGTTCCCGAGGAATCAGGCAAAGGTTTCCATTCCAGTGCAACGAGACCAAGACCACCAGGACGGCAGGACGGATGTCATCGCCGAGCCCACCGCGGCGTCACGACCAGAAGCTTTGCAGGCGAAGACCACCTTTCGTCAGGATAAGATGTACTACTTGTCCCCTTTCAAATTAGCCACTATGGGATCCCTTCCCGCCTTCGTTTTGGAGGAAGAGGACCAAGGCCACTATAAGTATAGGTTAGCCACCACCATAGAGGGGGATCAGATCCTTTCCACCCACACCCCAGAGCAGACCTCGCGAGCTTGTTCGTCCCTTGTACTAGTTCATCCATAGCCCCTCGTGAGGCAAATCCACAACAAAGCAGGAGTAGGGTCTTACACCACAAGGTAGCCCGAACCTGGGTAAACTGCCGTGTCCATCTTCTTCATTGATCCATCGAGCTAGGCTGTAGGGCGACGGGTCAGCTGGTTGGATAGGTTGAGTTTTTCTCACACGCCAAAGAGTTCGAACCTTCTTTGGGTCTGTGGAGCCCTGAATCCAACACTCCCCTCGCCCGACGGAGCCAGTTGCCGCCCCAAGCTGACGCATGGTTCAGCAACTCGCCGCTCCAGGCCAGCTCAACGAGGAGCGGCGAGTTGCTCCACACCGGCACGGCGGGGAGCACGGGCGTCGTCGCTGCCGTCCACGCCGCCGCCTCGTACCGCGCCTCCCGTGTCTGCGACCGCGTCTCCCGTGTCTGTGGCCGAGACTCCCATGCCTGCGGCCGCGCCATGCAAGTAGAGACAGAAGCCGGGTGCACAAAGAGTGACGTGTCGGTGGCCAGCGCCTCCGCGTCTGCTGCCATCATCGAGGAGAACTAGAAC
Organism: Thinopyrum elongatum; assembly: GCA_011799875.1. Taxonomy (NCBI): domain Eukaryota; kingdom Viridiplantae; phylum Streptophyta; class Magnoliopsida; order Poales; family Poaceae; genus Thinopyrum; species Thinopyrum elongatum. The sequence continues at coordinate 172,433,565 of CM022298.1, read as the reverse complement.
ACGGGAGGCCGCTGCCGCTTGGGTCCCATCAAGGCCACCGCCGAGGCGACGCCAGTGTACACAGCAGGTGTCTTGCCATATCCTTCTATTGCAAGGACCTTCGTCGACCCCGCATGGGCTCCATGGAAGCGAAGAAGCCCCCTTTAGACTCCATCTTGGGCATTAGCCAATGATGTCAGTTGAGTGGTGGGGAAGCGAGCCGTCCTTTGTGTTGAAGCATATACCTCCGGGGCTCCCGGCAGTCCGGTGATCATGCTGTCGGACATGAGGAAGACAAATGGATCCGCGGGCGACCATTTAGGCTAGGTATTATTATACCTGTACTGTTCAGGAGTAGCACCACTTCGTTGATTTGAATGTAATGAAATCCGTCATGTTTATATGAAAATCCGGTATTTTATATGAATTCCATCATTGTTTATATGAAATATTGCCGTGTTTGCATGAATTTTGTCCAGTTGGTTGAGTTGATGTCAGAATGTGTGCGGCTATGGTTGGATGGCATAATTTGCGGGTCACCGGTCGGTCCGCGGCCGGCTCGGGCGGCGAGGTAGGACAAAAAAAGCACAGCTCATGCGAGCTCGTCTCCAACACGCGCGCTAGAGGATGCATGAGCACCCGAGCTCTTCCTCGTTCATCGGTGGCAAAGGCACGGGTGGACAAAAGGGTTGCCAATATTTTGGCTACCCCGGGCAAGATCCAAACAGCCCCTTCCAGCCCCACCCCTCCCAGCACATCCAAATCCCTCGTTCATCGTGAAATTTTGCCATGTGTTGTTTTCATGCATATTTTGCTGTGTGAAAACAAATTTTAATATGAACGAATAATCGGTGTCCGCGGTCTTCTGTCGGGACACAGTTGGATGGCCTCATAGTAGTAGCAGTGTAGAGTACTAGTACTACTAGGTAGTGAGTGTTTACTACTATATCATGTACTCCCTCTGTTCCCAAATATTTGTCTTTCTAGACATTTCAAATGGACTACAACATACGGATGTATGTAGACATATTTTAGAGTGTAGATTCACTCACTTTGCTTTGTATGTTGTCACTTGTTGAAATCTCTAGAAAGACAAATATTTAGGAACGGAGGGAGTGAGTACTAATTACAACGCATGCATGTGTTAGCAGTATAATGACCACGTACGAATTTGATGGTAAGATTTGTGTAAGTTGGATGTCATATTATTGCTCTAACATGTGGTCAAAGTTAGCCTCCAAAATGCATGTTAGACCCTATATGGATTGAGGGAGTACATGCATTGCTGAGGTTTCTCTTAATCCTTGCATGCAACGTTTTTATTGAAGCTTGAAATGTGAACATGTGAATGGGAGGGACTACTACAACCCTTCCGAGAGAACTGTAGTACTAATGGTATCGTACTCCCTCCGTTCACCATCTCACATGCTGAGTACTTTTGCGAGCTATGGAATAAAATTTATTCCACCACTCAGTATCTATTATGGATACATTGTGGATTTCAAATTGAGTCATATAGACCGGAAAGTAGGCACTTAGGGCATCCACAATGTATGCTTCTTGTTTCCTCTAAGCCCTCTCTCTCCTCTTAGAGGCAGGCCTCTATACATTGCATGAACTGCCTCTAACAAAAAATTGGCTAGCATCGCATCTAACCTTAGAGGCTGCCTCTGACAATGTAACAATCCATCTGGTCCCACTTGTCAGCCTTAGGAAGCATAAGAAAGTACAAGGGAAATAGTACTGATTGGACAAATGTGGTGCTAATCAATACTTTTTAAATTTCTACTACGGCCCACCTTAGAGGCTGGTTAGAGTCTCTATACATTGTGGTTTTTTCATTTGATAAGAGGCAAACCATGTGGGGCCTACCTTAGAGGCAATGCTCTATACACTGGAGATGCTTTGTAGTACTACTTTTGATGTGTCCCATCAACTCGCAGAACGAGGTGAAGCTTGCTTAGTACGCCCTCTCCCCCGCCCATGGGTGCGGTGGCTCGTAGAGTCGCAGGACAAGGAGAAGCTTGCTTACTACGCCTACGCCCGCTCCCTTGCCCACGCGCGCGGTGGCTCGCGGGACGAGGAGAAAATTTTACTACTCCCTCCATTAGACATATACTCCCCTACCTTGGTTAGAGAGATTATCATATTGTTTGAAATATATGTCTTTTAGTAGTAGGAGTAGTACTACAGCAATTTCCTTGGAGTCCGTGGTGCAGCAAGCTACCCTAGGCTGCCCGTAATGAGAGTATCATAAGTAGTATCATGCATGACAACTAAGCAATGTTGATGAGGTGGCATAGAATTAAATGAAGAAAGAGATGGTTGAGTGTCATATCATGATACCGTATTAAATGATGTGCTACTTTGTGTCATGCATGGTAATAAATGTAGTCATCTATGATACCAATATATGATACTAGGCATTACGGATGTAGTATCATACACTAGTATCATATGCATGATACTAGTACATGATACTCTCCATTACAACCAGCCGGCTCAATTTCAAAATCTCTCCAACCAAGGTAGACCGTGAGTGGTGGAATTAATTTCGTAGTTTGCACAAGTACTTAATTAGTACGCTCATTTTTCTCAAAACATTATGTTTACCGATGCATTAATTACAACGAATGCATGCATGACCACTAAATTTCCATGAACTTCTACATGCATTGGTGAGTTTTCTCTTGATACTGCTTGCATCGGGTGATTTAATGCACCTCGAAATCCAAACATGTGATGGTAAGTACTAGTAGAATTGAGACTTATAAAATAGAAAAACAAATTTTTTTAGATGAGCCCTATAAACCGGAAAGGAGGTTGTAAGTAGTACTACCTCCATAGTGGGTACGTACTCCGTAAAATCAGATTTTTCCAAAACTAAGTTGCTCAACCTTTATTTGCTTGTTTCCCTTCCTACCTCGTTGCCTCGAACAGACTATGCCAAACTCCCCTGCCTGCCGCACGGCAAAAGACCCACCCTCGCCTTTTTTAGTCCGGGTTTGTATCAATGGATCGCGCGAAGTAGCAAAAACCAAGCCGTGTCTTATACTCCTCCGTCGTACTAAAAGAGTGGAGACGCTCTCTTTCATGAATTCTGTACTTGATCTCGCCCACATGTGGGACATATAGCAACCGGGTCAACTTGTCATGCACCAAATAATAGTGCAGAACAGCAGGGGGCACACCCAAGTCGTAGCGCCCCAGTAGTAGTAATGAGAAATGAGATGTCAAATCACAATGCCGCACCTTTCCCCCAGACAAACGAAGCAACCATTATTATTTCACACTTCGCTGAATCCGCTTCTCCATCATCTCCTTCAAGAAAACTATGTATTGCTTCTGCCATTGTTCTGCCTCAAGAGGGACGCGCATCGCCTTGGTACATCATGACACGTGGGACCGCATGACAGGCCATGCTCCCCCACCCACCGCTCGGTAAAATCACCTCATTTTTACTACTTCCTCCATCTTGGTTTACAGGGCATGCACGTCATTCTAGGTTGAGAATTTAACTAGCTATATATGTATTATATGTGATGAAAAATATATGTTTAGAAACTACATCCGCTTAAGAATCCAATGATATACTTTTTGTGACATATGACTCATATTTAGTTAGTCAAATGGATGACCTAGAACTACGTGCACGCCCTATAAACCGAGATGAAGGGAGTAATCTAGATACTACTAGTATCTTTTTAGATCAATATAGTCAGGATTCACCAAGGAGCAACACCAAGTGGTAGGCTGCTCCTGTCGCGTTGGCATAGCAACTCAGCAGGGTCAGTCCGCACACGAAATGGCGACACACTTACAGGAACCCTTTGGCCGACATGTGGCTCATCCACCATCTTGTTCCACGTGCGATGCACCAAATTATAGTTCGGAGCAGCGGTTGGACTTGGAGGCACCCCGGTCGTAGCACCGCAGTAGTAGTAAATGAGCGATGAGGGGTCAAATCACAAAGCCCCGCCTTTCCCGCATTAAGCTGGACGGATGAAGCAACCATCATTTCACTCTAGGGTGCAAGAGCATAAAGAAAAAAGAAAACCAATGATGCGTGTGGCAGCTACCTAGGGTGCCCTAGGGTAGGAGCCTCCACTACAAATCCGCTTCTCCCTCGTCCTCTTGAAGAAAACCGATGATGCATGTGGTGGGTAGGGTTTGTAGGAGTACTACGGTGTGCGGGGCCACACCGTAGTAAACGGGAGAGGGATTGAGTTCGAGTCGACGCCTTAATACGGGTGGGCCGCTCGGTTTTACGGGAACGAGGCAGCATTTTGGGTTCGGGGAGCAGTGGAGATATACATACAAAAAATTGTGGATGTAGGTTCGACCGAAAGGCAATGACGCATGGGCCCCGCATTTTGATATACCCGCGGCCGCGTGAAATTTGCTACTCAAAATAATGCATAAAAGTTGCTCCAAAAACATCTATAACTAATGGGAAGTGAATTTATGCTTAAAATGAAAATGTAATACAAAGAGAAAAAATGAATTGCAGTTAAAAGAATGACATTTCTAACAAAAATGTGAATGTGAACTACATATGTGTGCACGTGACCAACACATACATTGTCAATGCAAAATCTAATGCAAGAAATAACTTATGAGTAACATGCACGAATTGATGATGTGGTGCTTGCATGCATAGAGTAGAAAAACAATGTGATTTATGACTTGCATGCATGATGTGTTCATGTGCCATAGTTGCATGTCCAGGAAAAAAGCTACTAGTGGGTTGCACTAGCTATTTAGGAATAGAAGATGTATATATGGAAGTTGTAGGGAAAGAGATGACATGTATCTCAATTCCTATGAGTAGGGATTGAAAAAGAGATGTCATTTGGTTCACATCATAGGAACTTTTCTATTGAATCTAGAGATGACATGTATCTCAATTCCTATGAGTAGGGATTAGAAAAGAGATGTCATTTGGTTCACATCATAGGAACTTTTCTATTGAATATAAGCTAATGTTTATTTTCCTTTGAAATTGTGGGAGTATAGGAATCCATTCATATGAACCAAGTGGCTCTAAAGCTATAAAAATGATATCATGTTTATTTTCCTTTGAAATGTGGAGTATATAAATCTATTCCTATGAACCAATTGGCTCTAAAGGAAAAAAGTCATATAAAAATCATATCATATAGAGTTCCTATGATATTCCTCCACACCAAAGGATGGTTGAAATTGCTGCAGGTGATACGATGGTCTTTCTTTGTACACTCCTGTCAGGACCCCGATTCCAAGTCACCTCGATCTAGCCGGTAACACCTCATATCACTTTGCGGCCTCACGCACGGTATTCCCACGGGTGTCGCCTTACCATGGCCCGGGACCGTTTGCGCCTTTTGGCTCACGTATATGACAGTGTCGCTAGCATCCATATGACAGAGAACCCGGGCCGACATGACTAGTCGTGAACCCAAAGTGGCACTAACTTACGGGGACAGGCATACATGACCTAGCAACGAACGTGTCGGTCATCAGCGAGTGAATTCGGGCTGTAACAACTGGGCTAGCAGGACTCCGGGAACCCGGGCTGTAGCAGGCTAACAGGACTCCGAAAGACACCGCGTGACGTTTCCCCGAAGGGACAGACACAGGATCGAGGAAGGACACATGCCGGCCAGTCTAAGTGTTCCGGAGCAGTAGTGCTGGGCTAGCAGGACTCCGGTGAACCGGGCTGTAGCGGACTACTATGGCTCATGGAAGCACAAGACTACATTTCCCCATAAGAGAGGCTACCAAGGATAAACAACTAGGTTGTCGGATCCCACACATACCAAGCATTTCAATCATACACACAATATGCTGGATATGGGCAAATACAACATGGCATCACAACAAGACTCTACGACTCAGAGTATTTATTCATTAGGCTCCGAGGAGCCAAGTATTACAAACATGGGTCTCATGACCCAACATTCAGAGCATACAAGTCAAAACACATGCGGAAGCTTAACATGTCTGAGTACAGACATCTATAAATGAAAAGGGCTGAGAAGCCTGACTATCTACCGGATCCTGCCGAGGGCACAAGATCGTAGCTGAGGTAACAAGCTAAACGTCGAAGTCCACATGGAACTACTAGCGAGACTGAAGTCTCTCTGCAAAACATAAAATAGGCAAACGTGAGTACAAATGTACCCAGCAAGACTTACATCAGAACTATCTACAAATGCATCGGTATCAACAAAGAGGGTGGTGGAGTTTAACTGCAGCAAGCCAGCTTTGACTCGGTGGCTATCCTGAACTACGAATGCTGGTAACTCTTTTGAGGTGGCGCACACGAGTCCACATATTCACCATATCAATACACCACTATGGATCCGCTCCCGTCTCCCTACGAGAACGCCATCCATAGCACTCACGCTTATCTTGCGAGTTTTAGAGTATCCACTTTCACTTGTCTATGAACTGTACAGGCAACCAAGTAGTCCTTTACCGCGGACGCGGCTATTCGAATAGATCATATTAACCCTGCAGGGGTGTACTTCTTCACACACGCTCCCGCCACTTACCACCATGTACACGTCGTGTATCTCGGCAACCTTCAAGCGGAAGCCTGGCGAGGGAGTCGGCCACGACCTGACTAACCACACAAGTCTCTAGTCCAGGTTTATCACCTATTCGGGTTCCATCCGCGAGGAGATCCGGCCGGAGTTTCGCTCACAGCCCCAAACGATGTGTGCAGGGTTCCCGAGACACCAAACGGGCGCCCGGTACACCGTGCCATGGTGTATCTACCGCATCATAGCCCACCCCTAGGGTCAGCGCTACACACGGCCCCCAACACATATCCTACAAACACCAGAAACTAGTTGCAACTCCTAGACAGAGAACAAGGGCGGCTAATAAGTCGAGAGAGTCAATTAAGGATCCCAATGTGTGGTAGTAGCTGTTCATGGATCACAAACACAGAACTCAGTTCCTGAGGACGGCTTCAATGAGACAACCCACCATGTACTCCTACATGGCCTCTCACCAATACCTTTACCAAATCGTGTTCACACACTTAGCTCTCAACAGCAAGACATGTTCACACACCTCTGAATCATTCCCGATGAATCAGACCTGACACAACTCTAAGCAATAGCAGGCATGACAAACAAGCATGAATGAGTAGGCACATCAGGGCTCAAACAACTCCTACTCATGCTAGTGGGTTTCATCTATTTACTGTGGCAATGACAGGTCATGCAGAGGAAAGGGGTTCAACTACCGCAGCATGTAATAGTTGAATCGTTGTTGTCCTAATGCAGTAAAAGAGAGCAGAAGCGAGATAGTGGGTTTGTATAGGAATGAACAAGGGGGTTTTGCTTGCCTGGCACTTCTAAAGATAATATAGTTCTTCATCAGTGTCATCGAACACGTCGTCGGAACCACGTCTACTGAGAGGGAGCAACCACCGGCAAACACAAGAGGAACCACAATCAATGCAATACACATTTATATGAATGATATGTCATATTAAGGTACTGAATTGACCTAGTGCAACAGTTAGTCATATTCATTGAAGTGGAATTCAAACCTATAGCAAATTCCAACTCCAAAACTAATTACTATTCATTCCATAATCATGAATTGTCCTATTCAGTGAGGTTAACTTGTTCAAACATGCGTGAAAAAGCCATATTCAGATTCCTTGGATTTTTCTGGTCATTTTTCATATATAAATTATTTCATTCTGAGCTATAGTTTATTTTCTATGAATTTTAGAAGTTTTGGACATTTTCTGGAATTTCCTGAATTATTAAAAACCAAAAAATGATTTACTGCGTCAGCATGACGTCGGTGTGACGTCAGCAGGTCAACGGAGACGGTCCAGGTCAAACCTGACCAGTGGGTCCCACTGGTCAGTCTCACAGTGCTGGCTCCTGGGGCTGCAACGAACCCGCCTGCAGCCCCTGCCGTGCCCCGTAGCGTCAAACCCGCACGCCACCGAACTCCGGCCGCCGCCGCGAGCTCTGCTCCGACGAGCTCAGGCCACCCCGCGTCCTCCCGTCACCTCCCCTGGATGCGGGCAAGCAAGGGCTATGCCCTGGTGCCCTCAGCGCGCTAAGCCGACGCCTCTAGCGCAAATCCGGCATGCCCCGCCGTGTTCTGTAGTCGCCGCCGGCTGAACTCCGGCGAGGTCGACGTGGCCCCATCATTAGCAGCTAATGACATCGCTAATTAACCCTAGAGCCACTTACAAATGGGCCCCACTGCCTAATTAACCCCGGGTTTTATTTCCTGTTTAGTTTAGATTAACCCAGCGGGACCCACGCGTCAGAGTTGACCCTGCTGACGTGGCCGTTGACCGGTCCCACCTGTCTGTGACACGAGCCAGCACTGTGAGACTGACCAGTGGGACCCACTGGTCAGGTTTGACCTGGACCGTCTCCGTTGACCTGCTGACATCACACCGACGTCATGCTGACGCAGTAAATCATTTTTTGGTTTTTAATAATTCAGGAAATTCCAGAAAATGTCCAAAACTTCTAAAATTCATAGAAAATAAACTATAGCTCAGAATGAAATAATTTATATATGAAAAATGACCAGAAAAATCCAAGGAATCTGAATATGGCATTTTAATGCATGTTTGAACAAGTTAACCTCACTGAATAGGACAATTCATGATTATGGAATGAATAGTAATTAGTTTTGGAGTTGGAATTTGCTATAGGTTTGAATTCCACTTCAATGAATATGACTAACTGTTGCACTAGGTCAATTCAGTACCTTAATATGACATATCATTCATATAAATGTGCATTGCATTGATTGTGGTTCCTCTTGTGTTTGCCGGTGGTTGCTCCCTCTCAGTAGACGTGGTTCCGATGACGTGTTCGATGACACTGATGAAGAACTATATTATCTTCAGAAGTGCCAGGCAAGCAAAACCCCCTTGTTCATTCCTATACAAACCCACTATCTCGCTTCTGCTCTCTTTTACTGCATTAGGACAACAACGATTCAACTGTTACATGTTGCGGTAGTTGAACCCCTTTCCTCTGCATGACCTGTCATTGCCACAGTAAATAGATGAAACCCACTAGCATGAGTAGGAGTTGTTTGAGCCCTGATGTGCCTACTCATTCATGCTTGTTTGTCATGCCTACTATTGCTTAGAGTTGTGTCAGGTCTGATTCATCGGGGATGATTCAGAGGTGTGTGAACATGTCCTGCTGTTAAGAGCTAAGTGTGTGAACACGATTTGGTAAAGGTATTGGTGAGAGGCCATGTAGGAGTACATGGTGGGTTGTCTCATTGAAGCCGTCCTCAGGAACTGAGTTCTGTGTTTGTGATCCATGAACAGCTACTACCACACATTGGGATCCTTAATTGACTCTCTCGACTTATTAGCCGCCCTTGTTCTCTGTCCAGGAGTTGCAACTAGTTTCTGGTGTTTGTAGGATATGTGTTGGGGGCCGTGCGTAGCGCTGACCCTAGGGGTGGGCTATGATGCGGTAGATACACCATGGCACGGTGTACCGGGCGCCCGTTTGGTGTCTCGGGAACCCTGCACACATCGTTTGGGGCTGTGAGCGAAACTCCGGCCGGATCTCCTCGCGGATGGAAGCCGAATAGGTGATAAACCTGGACTAGAGACTTGTGTGGTTAGTCAGGTCGTGGCCGACTCCCTCGCCAGGCTTCCGCTTGAAGGTTGCCGAGATACACGACGTGTACATGGTGGTAAGTGGCGGGAGCGTGTGTGAAGAAGTACACCCCGGCAGGGCTAATATGATCTATTCGAATAGCCGCGTCCGCGGTAAAGGACTACTTGGTTGCCTATACAGTTCATAGACAAGTGAAAGTGGATACTCTAAAACTCGCAAGATAAGCGTGAGTGCTATGGATGGCGTTCTCGTAGGGAGACGGGAGCGGATCCATAGTGGTGTATTGATATGGTGAATATGTGGACTCGTGTGCGCCACCTCAAAAGAGTTACCAGCATTCGTAGTTCAGGATAGCCACTGAGTCAAAGCTGGCTTGCTGCAGTTAAACTCCACCACCCTCTTTGTTAATACCGATGCATTTGTAGATAGTTCTGATGTAAGTCTTGCTTGGTACATTTGTACTCACGTTTGCCTATTTTATGTTTTGCAGAGAGACTTCAGTCTCGCTAGTAGTTCCACGTGGACTTCGACGTTTAGCTTGTTACCTCAGCTACGATCTTGTGCCCTCGGCAGGATCCGGTAGATAGTCAGGCTTCTCAGCCCTTTTCATTTATAGATGTTTGTACTCAGACATGTTAAGCTTCCGCATGTGTTTTGACTTGTATGCTCTGAATGTTGGGTCATGAGACCCATGTTTGTAATACTTGGCTCCTCGGAGCCTAATGAATAAATACTCTGAGTTGTAGAGTCTTGTTGTGATGCCATGTTGTATTTGCCCATATCCAGCATATTGTGTGTATGATTGAAATGCTTGGTATGTGTGGGATCCGACAACCTAGTTGTTTATCCTTGGTAGCCTCTCTTATGGGGAAATGTAGTCTTGTGCTTCCATGAGCCATAGTAGTCCGCTACAGCCCGGTTCACCGGAGTCCTGCTAGCCCAGCACTACTGCTCGGGAACACTTAGACTGGCCGGCATGTGTCCTTCCTCGATCCTGTGTCTGTCCCTTCGGGGAAACGTCACGCGGTGTCTTTCGGAGTCCTGTTAGCCTGCTACAGCCCGGATTCCCGGAGTCCTGCTAGCCCAGTTGTTACAGCCCGAATTCACTCGCTGTTGACCGACACGTTCGTTGCTGGGTCATGTATGTCTGTCCTCGTAAGTTAGTGCCACTTTGGGTTCACGACTAGTCATGTCGGCCCAGGTTCTCTGGCATATGGATGCTAGCGACACTGTCATATACGTGAGCCAAAAGGCGCAAACGGTCCCGAGCCATGGTAAGGCGACACCTGTGGGAATACCGTGCGTGAGGCCGCAAAGTGATATGAGGTGTTACCGGCTAGATCGATGTGACTTGGAATCGGGGTCCTGACAACTCCTCCCCCGTGTTTATAGTTACCTCTCGAAGATGAATGAAATGATATACACTGGGTATTCTATATGTGCATTTTGGTATACGAAAACTCGGTAAAAGTTAGCGAGGTTTGAATTTTCAAGAAAGCTATATGCACTACATTTTGGAACGGAGGGAGGAGCATACGGCAGTTGCTAACACTCACGTGGAAGATCTGTGTGTCGGAGGAGTGGCTGTTTTGTTAAATGCCATGGCAAAACTGACACTGTCGGATGCCGATCTAACGTTTCTTACGGCATTCGTCAGGGAACGGCTTGTGGCGAACGTTTGTCAGATATGATTTACGGACACATGCATTGCATTGATACGTGCCCCCTCTCTCTCATGCACACATGCACCCTCACGAGTCACGACTCTCCCGAGTCCTCTTGCACCCACCGTCTATCTGTAGGTAGACGTCACACCCATATGTGCTCTTCACACCCTACCCTCAGAACTTCTAAAAAATAGAAGACGTCCTGCACCTTTTATTTTAACTCACACGTCACACACTTATACTACTACTCTTGTGGCGAATGTTCTTTGGGCGTAGTATATTGTAATCTCACGAAGAGAAGCGGTGCACGCACGCACTAGTTCTCTCACACCCACTCGCGGGTACACGTAGGAGCGCTTTTTTTAAGCTAGGAGCGCATTTGTTTACAAAGAGGCATCCCAATTGACATTTTGACTAGTCTAGTTTTCAACTTGATGGAGGGTCGGGGACCGCACATGAATGATACAGTACATAGTGCGTCCTGGACGCGGTGATTTGATAGTGCGACCTGGAAGCGGTGGCACGTTATTGATCGAGTTTTATTTTTACTTGAACTTTAAATGAAAATAGTGGTTCGCGCATATTCAATTTAATAACGGTTGCTACAACAAAATCACTCCACCATATATATAAGCAGGAGCCTCGGCACTTGCTTTACTAGGGTTCCTCTCTTTCACTCTCTCATGCTCTCCAGATCTAAGCAAGACATAGGTGGCCACACTCTCTCTCTGCTCACGGCTGGTCACAAATCCGGCCAGACCACCTCGGCCGGGGCAGGGGTGTAGGTGCATCGTTCACGCGGTCGTCGGCGGCGAGGGAGGAGACCAACAACTGCCCCCGCGTTTCGATGAATGGCTGTGCCATTCTCTTTGAGACAGCGTCGACTCGGGAGGGCCTCCGACCCCTTCTTCCTCTCTGCGGTATTGTGGCCAAGATGCGGCCTCCCGACGCCGTCTTTGCCACATCCCGACGACTCTCAGGTATATATTCCTTCAAAACCTGCCTTGCTCTACTGCCCCAGCTCCCCACGTGGCTGCATGTGGATATTTTTGTACTTCCATCGGCTGTTCCAAAGCCACCTAGAATTTTACTATTATTAGAGGTAAACCTAGTTCATACAGTCAAATCTAAGAGTTGGTTCAAACAGGGAAGAAAGTGGGAAAGCTGTAGCATGAATCTAGGACTTGGTTCTAAGAGGAAACGGGTGAAAGTAGTAGATACTGGCTACCCAACCGGTCTCTTGGTTGAAAAGGCGAAGAAAGCGGGGTGGATGGCGAAGGGTGGGGGGAAGTGGACCTGTCTCTTGGTCGAAAAAGGAAAGAAAGTGATGTGTGGTGGGGGGCAACGCAAATGAGAACGAGTAGGTCTAGATTTCCTGTGCTCACTTAGGAAAATGTCGCCGAGGAGATAAAAAATGGGACAAATGCAGACATGCTGCCTGAATGTTTGCCACTCTCAGCAACCATATCTGCCTCACCACTTTATGCCCCTGCTGTCCCGACGCCCATATCGCTACCGTTAATGTAAAATCACATGAAGCATTAAGCAATGCCACCTAATGTCACTATTAAGTAATGGTCTAGTGTCGTCGATAAATTGAAGCAATGCCACCAAATGTCACTATTAAGTAATGGTCTAGTGCCGTCGATAAATTGAAGCAATGCCACCTAATGTCACTATTAAGTAATGGTCTAGTGCCGTCGATAAATTGAAGCAATGACACCACCATTTTATTAAGTGCTTCCTTCTTGCTTTATTTCCAATGAATTGTGTTTTTTGCTGTTACACTTAAATCTCACACCGCTAACATTGCTTCATCCCAGTGGAACTGCACAAATTTGATTGCACATTTACTGACCATGTGCTACTCTCATGACAGTAATACTAATGCTATTGTTCTGCATGTTAATCTAGTGGCAGTGTTGATGTGAAGTGATGCTACTTCTTACTTAATGGCACTTTTTTATACTGTCAATGTAGTGGCAGTTATAACACAATAGATGTTGTTGTTAATCATATGCCACTGGAAATAACCATCACTGCTTAAATAACCATATTTCATATTTACGCAAGCAGGGATGTCTGTCTCCATATCGTTTCTATTTGTGCAATTAGAAGTACACACCTCAATTTTAGCAGAATTGCACAAAATGAGATGGCTATTCCTAGCCGCCGTCCTCTAACCACCAGTGTTCCTGGTATTCCTACATTGGTAGTAACAAGGTAGAATGAACAACGCAATCTAAAAGAAGCTGATTCATACATTTTACTTCCTGATTGCAGTGCAGGGACGAGCAAAAACAACTACATCCTAGTCGGGAATGCACTTTCTCCCAATTCACGGATGGACAGAGGACTAGCTGGCACGGCTGCACGGAGGTTTTTGGGACAGGTGCGCGGACAAGAGGCATTGTATTCTGCTTATTTCTGCAAATAGCGGTGCTTAAATTTAGTGGAACTGCACAAGAAGTTCATATGGTCAGTACAATACATGGTTCAGTTCAGCATTCCAACTGAGAACACAATTATAATTGGTTATTCTGGAATGAGAGAACCTAACCCTGGATGGTGGCAACAAGAAAAACCAGAGTGAACTCCAGGAAATTAAAGCCTGCCTAGGGAGGCCCTTTGCTCAGAGAAGCCTTGCTTGATTTTTCCTGAGTTGTAAACCTTCTCACAACTTTGTCTTTTGCTGTGAACTAGTAAATGTTTGTTATGTTCTATGAATCATGGAGATGTATAAAATTGCTTAACTTATGCTTTTCAAGTATTTTATGAAGCTGAGTTTAATGTGAATGTTCCACATGAACGCTGGACTAGCGTGTGAACGTTTGGAATTTACATTGTGGCCTCGGTTAACTGCATGAACCACTGTAACAAGATACATAGTTGCTTATATGTCAGACAGTAGATTATTGATTGTTTGCTGATCGATAGCCGACTTTTCTAGTGTTGAAGCGAGCTGTGAGCCAATGTGCCATGATTTGCACAACTGCTTACAAGTGGGGTAGCACCAACAGTGTTTACAAGTACTTTACTAGCCTTACGTACCCTATGTATACGTCAGCGCACAGTTATCGAACAAGTACTCTATTTCATCAAACACACACTGCTCGTATGATAAACTGTGACAACTTATGTCTTACCATGCCATATTACATGAAAAAACTAGTGAGGACGCATCTGTTTCGGCAACAATTAGGATGGTTCTCACATGATTCACGGGCACACAAAAGTAGCAGTAGTTCCCATAGACGGATTCAAACAGAGTACTAGCCCCACGAGGCTTGATAATAGGCAAGGTTCGGATAATTAGACACAATCCAAACTACTTTTAAACACTAGCTGGGGCAACTATTTCATGCCTCGATCTAATTTGGGATGGACACAAGACGGACCTTTCCATGAACATCATCGAGGACGTCCGGCAGCAGCTTAATCCTGTGAACCTTCCTGAAGATAACCTTGTGGCCTTGCCACTCATAAACTTGTTTGTGGAGGCATGCCACGTCATCTTCCTGCGTAAGCTTGACAATAACACTATGCCTCACAAACGAAGGAGTAGCTTTGAACTTCTTGTGCTTCAGTACATCCTGGACAACACGCTTGACAACAGTGAGGCTGGAATACATCTCGACTTTTGTATAAGTGCAAATGGCTTCCAGGATCCAACAGCCTAAGAACTTTGTTTTCCCAGTGCGTATATTCAGGTCATCCGCCTCATAGCGAGTGACATGTACAACCACACATTCCTTGTCTGCATCAGGGCTCTAATTGAAACAGAAATGAATTCTGAATTACTTTCCAATATAAAAAACACTAGTTATTTAAACCACTATGTAGAGTCAAAATTATGCATGACAGGTAAGGTAGCATGGCATCGAAGCTAATAAAACTTTGCATTATTTATCACCACATAATTAGATGAAAAACCACAATCGAGATCGGCAAAGAAGAAAATCACCTTGGACAACTCAGTGGGGGGGGGGGGACACATCCTCGAAGGGGGAAAACTGCTCCTGTAGGGCCACGGGGGCTGTAACCTCAAACGGGGCGTTGACCATCTCAGTAGTGGCCGTGAGCGTATCTGGGGTTGGCTCGGTGGCGGCCTCCATCTTCTTGGAGCTCTCTGTCTCGTGGGGATCAGCTTCCCATGTCTGCTCCAACATGGGCAGATCTTTGCCTGGTTCTCCTTGGTCCATCATGAAACTGACGAATAGGAGACAACTGAAAGGAAAACACAATCGCAATGACAATGAAACAGAAAAGAGAGTGAGGATCGGTTACTACTTTGCAAATGTTCTTTTTTTTCTGAAAGAAAATATACCAACATCACGGATCCGCTTACCTTCCCTTCGTTGGGAGAGAAGAACAATGGCAGATGCGAGTGTTGGCTTTCTTGAAGACGGTGAGGGAGAAGGGGATTCAGCGAAGAGTGAAATGATGGTTGCTTCATCCGTCAAACTTAGACTGCAGGGAGGTGAGGTTTTGTGATATGACAGCTCGTTATTACCGCGCTACGACCGGGGTGACTCTTCGCCTGCATACCGCCTTCTAATTTGGTGGATGGCATTTGGGCCCACGCGCTGCATGGCCCGCATGTCGGTGAACCAAAGTAAAAAGGCATTCAGTAGAGGGAGACGTTTTGATGACCTCGGAGGAGCCAGAAGCGGTAGTGTACCCACTGTACTAGTAGTAATTGTTTTTCTGGGTAGCTGTAGAGTGTCTCCACTATACTAGTAGTAATTGTTTCCCTGGGCCCAATAAAAAACAGCCCATCCACCCTAGTAAATAATAAAATCAATTCAAAAGCCCATATATTTACTTAATGAGAGGCATTACCCAGCACACTGCCCCCCAAAAAAACCTGGGTGATCTTCTTCCTCCTCACTCCCACCCACCTCACGTCAGCTCGCTCCACTCGTACCTCCAAATTCCTCACCTCACTCCTACAGAAAACCCCAACTCCCCTTCTTCCTCACTACTACAGAAAACCCCAGCTACCCTTCTTCTTCACTCGCACTACAACTAGGCTCATCATTCGTTACTCTGCTCAAATCCGTGAGCTCAACATGACGCCCTCGAGGAAAATGGAGTCAGCTGACCCCAGCGCCAAGAAGATGAGGCTCCCGCCAGCGGCGACGCCTGTTGTAGATCCCGCACCCGGTAGCGCGGGGAGAAGCGGCGAGCCCGCCCCCACCGGATCCCAGGAAGCCGTAGAATCTTGGGTGGACTGGATTAGCGATCTCCTGGACGCCATCCTTGGGGAGATCATCTCGCTTCTCCCCACCAAGGATTGCTGCCGCACCCAAGTCCTCTCAACTCGGTGGCGCCCTCTATGGCGCGCCGTGCCCCTTAATCTCGACTGTCGTCAGCTATCTCTCTTTAATGATTTTGAACTCCCCAGAGCCATCATCTCCTCCCACCAAGGCTCCGTTCAAAGCCTCTGCATCCCGTCATGCTACCTGAGCAAGCATAGCATGCCCTGCATGATGGACGCCTAACTGAAATCCCCTGAATTCACAGAACTGCAGCTGCTTGACTTCTACTATTCCCAGGAAATCACCTACCAGATACCGAACGCCACGTACTTGTGCCCTCAGCACCGATGTTCATCTCGAGGTTTTCCTCCTCTCTCCACACCGCCACCTTTGCGTTGTGCTACCTACCAGACAATCTGGTACTAAACCTTCGACTCCCGTTTCTCAAAAAACTTTCACTTGTGTGGGTTCGTATATCGGAGGCTTCATTGCACAGCATCATCCACTCCAGTTGCCCTGCCCTGGAGTGCTTGGTGCTTGTTTTCATAGTTAGAATCGGTTGTCTCCAAATAAAGTCGCCTAACCTTGTAAGAATTGGAATTTCTTTTGACGGAAGGAAGCTCATCATCGAAGATGCCCCTTCACTTCAAAGGTTGATCCTTGATTCTAGTTATTCACCGTCGCAAATAACTGTCATCTCTGCGCCTAAACTGGAGACCTTGGGTGTAATACATGATCTCTGTGCTCATTTAAAGATGGTGTTTGGCTCCACAGTTCTTCAGGTACTGTGTATTATCATCTACACTTGTAATCATAAGCTGCATTTTAAATTTCTGCGCATAAGTTCTATGTCATCTTGGAGTACACATTTTGTACTAATATTATGTTTTATGCTCAATGAAGAGTTTGTCCATGGATAGCCTATCAATGGTGCTGGATTCTGTCAAGATCTTATATATCCAACTGAATAGTTTTGATCTGAACAAGGTTATTGGCTTGCTGCAATGCTTTCCATGTCTGGAGAAGTTGTATATAAAGGTGATAATTTCACGCACATTGGAAGCCCGCATATAGTGTACTAGAACTAACCATTAATTTGTTGCTCTTTTGACACTCTTTTTTTAGACCTTAACTGTTTTCAATCTTCATGTGTATTTAGGCAACAGGAGGGGGTAAGAAAGTTATAACCAATCGGTGGATTCGTAAGCACCGGGATTTTCTCACTTCTCATGACATTCGATTGAAGACGATAACGCTGGAACGATATGTAGCCAACCATGCAAACACTAGATTTGTCACATTATTCCTGCTGAATGCGAGGTTACTATTGTCCATCAGGCTTAAGTTTATCAGCAGCATGGTTTTGATGGATGGGTATGTCGAAGAGCAAAAAAAGGAGTTTCAAGTGGACAAAAGGGCTTATGAACGTGTCGGGCTTCTATTTACAACATCTTGTGGTCATAATCTAGTAAATTTTATGACCCAGGATATTCATTCTATGGACCTGATCGATCCATTTGACTGTGACTGCCGAAAACAGTGTTGGAGTTAGATGTTGTTGCCCTTTTCAATCTGGGTTTTGTCTAAACCTGATGAACAATTAACCCTCACGCTTTTGTACAGTTTGTAAGGTGGAGTTAGATGTTGTTGCCCTTTTCAACTCGGCTGTGACTGTCATATTTTCTTTGAAACAAGGAAAATGGCTTGCCATTTGTTTAATTAAGAGAGAAATATTGTAACAAATCCCAACCAAGGGAAATAACATCACTCTCGCCGGCTGCTTGAGCTCACTGTGCATTACAGAACCCAAGTGATTAGCCCCCACCAGCACCCACAAACTTATTTGGAACTAGCACACCAAATGGGCTATAAATTTTCATAAGAAAGGCTGCATGACCGTGACATATTTGGATTCTGACATTCGGGACCCACAAGGAAAAAGCCTATCCAAGGTGGTGTCGACTTAATTACTAGTCAACAAACGAATCTGCCTACCAGCCGTTGGATTGACATCCAACATCTGTCGTGTATCTTCTATCTCTTGTCTTCTTCCTCCAAGCGCCCAAACCAAACCACCATGTCGGTTCCGCCTGCTCCCGCCTCCCATGGCTGGCTGCGCCTCCACCACCCTACCGTACCCTCAAATGTTGGCCAGTCCCTCCCTCTATGCCCCGACACGTCCTGTTATTCTCCGGCGACGTCAACCCCAACACGCACCCGCACCCGAACCAGTCAACCCTCGTACTCCCCTCCGCCTGCGACTAGACTTGCGCATCTTCCATGGCTCCTGTTCATTCTGTCCGAGGCCTCGCCATCGTCCTCTGCCTTGGTTCGCTCACCGTGCGCGGTGCGCCGCCATCTGGCGTTGTCAACATGGTCAACAACCGAGAGGAATAAGGAGATGACTGTACGTGGAGAGGATGACAGTAGGGACCCACCAGGGTCATGGCAGTACACAAGCAAGTGCCTCAATATTACAAGTACAAAAAAATGGTTCCTCCTAATGGTTGGACATCTGGGGCCCACACCATTGTCAACATAGTGAATAAACATGAGAATTGCACAACGAGCGGCTGACACCAGGGACCCAGCAGGTCGCGCAGTTGTTATTTACTTTTTTAGGAACAATCAGTTGTTATTTACTAGTTTTAAAGACGGATCAGGGTAACAACGGGGCTGTGCGGCGGCTGTGGCCCGTCTAGCCAGGGTTTTATTTTATGTTTACCACATCATGAGCCCAGTTGTGTTTTTTCTTTCTTTCTGAAAATGGCTAGCCCAGTTCTACCTTTTTAAAAGAAATACCCAACGGAGGCCTACTTGCTTTCTCAGCCCTGCTGGGCTGCAAATCTTTCAAGGCGAGAGCGATGTATTCACTTACCCAGAAAATGAAGTAGTAAGAAATGGGATGTAAATTTTAAAAATGCAGCAAACCGGCAATTAGTTTCAAATATCTTTTTTTAAGATTTTGAATTTAATTGTTTTTTATGGGGAAAATTATGTTGGATTTTAAATTGATATAAATTTATTATTTTTAAATTATTTTGAACGTGATTCAAAATTTCGGGATTAAAAACAGTTCAGACCGCACCGAAATATGAAAATTTGGTTGAATTTTTAACCATGGCCAGAATATGGGCTGTAATGGTAACAAAAAGAATATGGGATTAAAAAAATCCTTAAGAATTAGCCAATGGGCTGTACATTTATTAGCAATAATGGTAGATGGGTTGTATGTTGTTTTCCACATATTTGAGGCTGACTTGTGGGCCTACTAGGTTGACGCGTATGCTTTCCTAAAAAAAAGGTTGACGCACAGGCAAGGCCTTGTCAACTTAGTCAACACACGAGAGCAGTTACTGTTGGATGTCCATCCAACGGTGGTCATGCTTCTTCAATCTCTGCTCTTCCTGCTCCAGCCGCTCAAACCAGCGCCGGTGGGACTGCCTGCTCCCTCCTCCTGTGGCCGGCTGTGCTGCCGTGCAGGCCTCACAGCCTCACCCACACCTGCTGTTATTCTCCGTCGACAGCAGACGAACGAGTAAACCCTCATACTCCCCTCCACGTGGGAAACAACTGCCGAGTCTTCCCTGGCTCCGTGTCGTTCCCTTCCTAGGCCTTGCCGTCGTCCATCGCCCTGGTGCTCTCGACGTGGCGTGGTCAACGTGGTCAATGAACGACATCCATCAGAAGAGGACTGTACATGGAGAGGCTGACAGCTGGGTCCACGGTCGCACGCAAGGAACTGCCTCCTTATTACGCACAAAATAATGATTCCTCCACCTGACAGCGGGGACCCACCGGAAGGGCCTCTGTATTTCATGAAAAAAAAACATTCCTCCCGCTGACAGCTCGGACCCACCAGCTATATCTTCGCACGCAAGGAAGTGCCTCCTTATTACGCACAAAAAAATGAATACTCCCCCTGCTAGCTGGGACCCACCATAGTTGGAGGCTGATTTGTGGGCCTACTAAGTTGACGCGGATGGAGCGCTTTGTCAACTTAGTCAATATGAACAATTCTAGCTCCAGTGACCGTACGATGTCCATCCAATGGTTGTAGTGCTTCTTCAACCTCTGGTCTTCTTGCTCCAGCCGCCCAAACTAGCGCTGGTCGTGCCGCATGCTCCAACCTCCCGTGGCCGGCTCTCTGGCCGCGCAGGCCTCACCGCCCCACCCTACTCCCATCGCTGGCCTGGCCATCCCTGTACTCACCCAAACCTCCTGTTGTTCTTCAGCGACGGCAGTGTCACACTACAGCCCAACCAGTAAACACTCTACGACCCTCTGCGTGGGAAACAACTGCCGAGTCTTCCCCGGCTCCGGGTCATTCCCTTCCTAGGCCTCGCCGTCGTCCACCGCCTTGGTGCTCTCGTCGCAGTGTGGTCAACATGGTCAAGGAACGACTTACATCGGAAGAGGACTGTACGTGGAGAGGCTGACAGCTGGGTCCACGGCCGCAGCAAGGAAGTGCCTCCTTATTACGCGCAAAATAATGATTCCTCCACCTGACAGCGGGGACCTACCGGAAGGGTTGTATTTTGCGAAAAAATGTTTTCCCCTGACAGCTGGGACCCACCAGCTATATCTTTGGACGCAAGTAAGTGCCTCCATATTAGGAGCGGAAAAAAATGAATCCTCCCCCTGACAGCTCGGATCCACCATCAATAACTTCGCATGCAAGGAAGTGCCTCCTTATCCACCCTGACAGCCGGGCCCCACCTGGTCGAAGCGTACGTAGCATTGTCATTCTGGTTGCGAACGTGTACGTACATACTGGTCGATCGGTCTCTCTGCAACGATGAACCGTGGCCGAGCAAGCAGCGGCACGTGTAGTAGTAGAGCCCCCGATGTAGTAGTTCAGGCAGTCCCTTCTAAACCGTGTACATGAACATACAGCTACATGCCAAAAAATACGGCCACGTACGTACATACGGGCGGGGTCTCGAACGCCTACTCACGCATACGTACGGCCAGGGCTCGTGTACATGGAGAGGCAACGGACGGCAGCAACGGCGTCCTGTTCATCGGGCAGCCACCCGGCTGGGTCGGAACGGAGAAACATCGTCCAGTTCATCGGGAGGCAACAGACTGGGTCGGAATGCGTCCTGTTCAATGGGAGCCAACCGGCTTGGATGGAACAGCCGAAATAGCGTCTAGCGTACCGCAGTACAGAGGAAACGGCCTTCTGATCGGGAGGGGTGTGGCGTACTGCAAAACGGAGGAAACGTACTTGTGTTGGAGCGCTACGGTCGAAACGGGGGTCCTGTTTATCAGGAGGGGTGTGGCGTACCGCAAAACGGGACTCCACGGGCTACTGTTCATCCACCGTCGACTTCCTCCAGCCTCCACAAGCCACTGTTCATCCACCGTCGACTTCCTCCTGCCTCCACCAGCTACTGTTCATCGATGGGGTCGTGTTCATCCAGCCTCCACTGGCTACTGTTCAACCAGCCCTCCACGGGGTCCTGTTCATCCATCCTCCACTGGCTACTGTTCAACCAGCCCTCCACGGGGTCCTGTTCAACCAGCCCTCCACGGGGTCCTGTTCAACCAGCCCTCCACGGGGTCCATCCACCGGCTACTGTTCATCCACCCCCACCTCCTCGATCGGGGTCCTGTTCATCCAGCGGCAACGACCTCTACTACCACGGGGGTCCTGTTCATCCAACCCCCACCGGGACTATTCATCCAACCCCCAACAATGGTCACTGTTCATCACGAGGCAGCAAGTTCGATCGGCTTCAGTTAGCAGCAGTAGCGAAGGAATCGCTTGATCGGGTTCAGTTAACAGCAAGGGATCGATCGCTTGGGTTCAGTAACGCGTAGCTAGTGCAATCGCTCGGGTTCAGTAAGGGAACGCCTCGCTCGGGTTCAGTTAGAGCCCAACGCCTCGCACACACACGCGTACATGTACGAAAGAAACGCGCAATCCCTCTGTGCATCGCTCGGCCCCGACCACCCACCGTAACCGGGAACTCCCTGAAATTTTCCTCGCCCTCGCTTCTACCACGATTTTTTCCATCATGGACGGCCCAAAGAATGTCATGCAGGTGCGTCCCCGGCCCGCCTAGGACAAAAAGCCCATTTTCTGTCATTATTTTTTGTCATAGAAGTAGGAGCCCACCAGATCTATGATGATACCGGGTTTTGTCACAATTATCATCATAGAAGTGTCATAAGCATGATAGAATTTTTTTTTGTTCGGGCCAAAATGTCACGGATGTGTCTTTTTTTTGTAGTGACACCTCCTCCCTTGATCTCCCACCCATATAGTCCCCTCACGATCTCGAGGGGATCTCTCTATCACAAACACACCCTCTCTCCCTCCCCATGCGTCCATCTTCTCCATGCGTCCCTCTCGACCTCTGTCCCTTGTTGGCCAGACCTCTATTGGACATGTGCTATAGGGGTGTCTCTCTCCATTGCAAACAATCACACACTAGCTATCTTCGTGTATCTCCTCACCTCGCTTTTCTATCTCGGAGATGCATGCGTGATATGTTTGCATAAGAAACGAACACACTTTCTCTCTATTTTATCGTTTGTTGTCCCTTTCTCTTTCACACACACTCTTTTTACACACTCACTCATTCTCCTTCACACGCACTTGATCTCTCTCGGCTTAGGTACTCTCTTCGGTCCATAGCATATAGATTTATTGAAAGTCAAACATCACAAAGTTTGACCAGGTACGTGGAGAAAAACATTTACATCTAGAACGGCAAACATATATCATTAGATTCATCATGAGATATAGTTTCGTATGATGTATCTTTGGTATTGTAGATGTACCTGGTCAAAGTTTCCAAAGTTTGACTTCTACAAAATTTGTATGCACTGCATTATCGAACAGATGGAGTATCTCTTTCCCCCTCTCAAATATCTGATGCACCACTCAGCCGTATCGGGGCTCCTCTATCTCTCTCAAACTTTATATCTCCCTGGTTCACACATACACATATCTCGCTCACGCTACATAGACCCATCTAACACTCTCCACCCTTGTTGTCTATCTATGTGACACGCACCCCCTAAGTACCATAATCCCTCACTCCATCATAGGCACGTGCACTCCCCCCTAAGTATGACTGTCTCTCACTATCCATCAGGAACACACTTATTGTCTCCTTCCATCCATATGTCTATCTCGATATCTCTCGGGGTATCTTCTATCGCGCACACACCTTGTCACTCGATCTCCCACCCATGTAGTCCCATCACGATCTCCAGGGGATCTCTCTGTCACAACACACACTCTCTCCTCCCCATGCCTGCATTTTCTCCATACGTCTCTCTCGACCTCTCTCCCTTGTTTGTCAAACCTCTCTTGGCCACGTGTTAGGGGTCTTTATCTCTCGGTTACAAACAACCACACACTATCTCCTCACCTCGGTTCCGCTGTCAAAGATGCATGTGTGATATGTTTGTATAAGACACACACGCTTTTTCTCTACTTTATCGTGTGTTGTCCATGTCTCTTTCACACACGCACACACACACATACTTTTTTCACTCACTCTTTCTATTTCACACACACACTCTCTCTCTCTCTCTCTCTAGTTAGGTACTCTCTCACGTCCATAAACATATGGATGTTTTGAAAAGTCAAACCTTAGAAAATTTTGACCAGGTATATGTGGAGAAAAACATTTACATCTGGAACGATCATTAGATTCATCACAACATGTATCATTTATCTTTGGTATTGTAGATATAAGTAATTTTTTTATAAACTTGGTCAAAGTTTCAAAAGTTTGACTTTAAAAAAATATAGGCACTACATTATTGAACGGAGGGAGTAGCTCTTTCTCTCTCTCTACTATCTCTCACGGGCCTCCCCTCTCACTCGATCTCTCTTTACCGAGGGATTATACGATCGCTGTGTCAACGTATAGCTCCGTATATTGTTTAGTTGACCGGTCAACTAGTACATGCTGCCTTGTCAGCTCGTGTTCTCTATCTTTGTGTGCTGGCCCATGTGGCAGTGGGTGAAAATAAGTAAACTAGAGGCCCATCTGACACGCGGTGAAGTAAACAAAGTTGAAACCACTCGCGGTAGCACCCCGCACGCTAGTAAATTGAGGGCACACTTCTTCTGCGTGAAGGACGCACTCGCGCACACTTCACCACTGCATGGCGGCATGCACACAAGGATGCACTCGCGCACACCCATCACACAATACACACCAGCGTCGCCGACGGCTAAGATGGACGGCGAGGCAGCAAACAAGCGGAGGCGGCTCGAGCCAAAACCGCATCCGGTGAGCCCGGACTTCATCAGCAGCCTCCCCGACGACATGTTGCTCGTCATCATCGGCCTCCTCCCCACCAAATCTGCCATGTGGACCACCCTGCTCTCCGGGCAGTGGCGCCCCCTCTGGTGCCGCATTCCCCTCAACCTCACCGTCGACAGCTGCCTCTGCGACGGGGATTGCAAACCCATGGCCGTAGTCTCCAAAATCCTTTCGTCGCACCCTGGGCCAGCCAGGCGCCTTGACATCCGCATGTTCAGTTCCAACTGCAAGGTCCAAGCCAAGTTCGACGAGTGGTTCTTATCCCCCACCCTAGATCAGCTCGAGGAGCTCAGGTTTGAAGCTGGACGATGTCGCTCTCTGCCGCCGTCCGCGCTCCGCCTCACGCCAACGCTGCGCCGCGCTAGCTTCAGCTCCTGCTATTTTCCCCAGATTAATGCCGCGCCCGCCCTTCTTCTCCCTCAACTCAAGCAGCTCGACCTCTTCGATGTTGGCATCTCGAAGAAGGCCATGGAGCACCTGCTCCGCAGCTATACTGCGCTCAAGTACCTTCGTCTTCGGTAGATCCACGGGTTCATTAGCCTCCACATCGCCTCAACGAATCTCCGATGGATTTATGTGTCTTGCTGGCCCCGCAACAAGACATTAATTGGGAAGAGATCACTCCAGCTGTTCCACGTTATGGTCATTGAATGCGCCTTTCCTTGAGAGATTGCCTGTATCTGATCTAGAAGGTCCAACAAAAATTAGGGTCATTGACGCGCCGAAATTGACAACGCTGGTGTACTTGTCTGCCAAATTCTCCAAACTCTTTATTGGATCTGTAATCGTTCAGGTACAACACTCATCTTCTTCTCCATCTTCTTGAAATTCACATTTTTAAATTTCTACTTGATGTATTTACGACTGTCAGCCAGAAAATGATTCCCACAAGCTTGACCCAGTGTGTGCGCACAGTGAAGATCTTGGCAATAAAATCTATCGGCCGCAATCTGAATCAAGTTGTTGGATTCCTTACGTGCTTTGCGTGCATGGAGAAGCTACTCATCGAGGTGAAACTTCTTTCCTATTAGTAAACGGTAATCACAACATAGCTCAATTTTTTCGTAATTTTCCCAAATTACGATGACAAGTGTAGTGTTCAAAACTACATCTACGCACTGCACCGAAAGAAATGTTTTTAGCATTTTTTCTCACGTGATCACCTGCATCGTTTTTTTGTTGTACTAGTAGCCTAGGCTAGTCATAGTGGCAAGTAACTTAGACTAGTAACTCTATGGTTAGCCTAAGAGCAAGTACTACCTCCGTCCTGGTTTACTCTTCGTATTTTGTAGTATCAAAATTTGACCATAGATTTAACTAACAAAATGTTAATGCATGTCACTAAAAATTATATCGTTGGATTCGTATTTGAACATAATTTCAAATGGAATAATTTTTGGTGACATGCATTGGCATTTTCTTAGGTAAATCTTTGGTCAAAATTTTACACTAAATACGAGGTAGTACAAAAGTGGGCTATAACAGCCCTCCACTATGTTGGCCAAAACACGTGCCAAATTCACATCTGATGCATTTGACATCGATGCCCTCCATTGCTCACCTGGTGCCCCAATCTGGATCACCTACTTTACTCCGGTGCTAAATTAACTCACGCAATGAAAAAACACTTGCATGGGAGAGGGAGAGGACTGAGGCAATAAAAAACACTTGTTTGGGAGAGGGAGAGGCTGGTGTAGTTGGTTTGATTGATTTGTTTATACATGTGGGTCTGTGTGCATAGCGGTGCTAACTCTCTCACATTGCTAGAGCGGTGCCAAAATCTTTTGATTTGACATCGATGCATATTATGTTGCATACTTTTGAGAAATATGGCATCAGCCACATAGTGGAAGGCAACAAATGCCCAAGCTCTTCACGTGCTCCTAGGTAAATGAGAGGAAAGAGAAAGAGAGAGAGAGAGAGTGAAAAAACATCATTAGCCATAGAGCCAACCCTATAGCCAACCCTAGTGTATGAGCGAATGATATTGGTACCTCTTGATGACACGGCAATCTTGGTACCTCTTGTGAGATGGCAATCTTATACAGCCAGCTGCTCTAATATGTTCTCTTCTTTTGCAGACAAAAAAAGACCCGAAAGTGAAAAATGTGCTGCACTATAACAATCTCATCGAATGCCTTGATCTCCATCTTACAGAAATTGAATTGATTGACTACCGAGGCAGCACAACTGAGATTTAATTGGCCAGGTTCTTTGTTCTGGAGGCAAGTGTTCTCAAGGTAATGAGGTTTGGCGTTCTCTGGCACAACAATGAATGGCGTGCTGATCACCGCAAGCGTCTAAGCCTAAATTACAAAGTCTCCGTAGAAGCTGAGTATGTTTTTGAAACATCAAGTCGCCAGAGACTAAAAAAATTATTTGCCCATTAGTGACTTGTCAGGGCGGTGGATTTTAGTTTGTACGATAATGCTGCATCCACCTAAAGTAGCGAAAGTTCTTACATAAACTTCCTAATAATTCCCTCTTTGTAGGTGCTGCATTACTCCTAGCATTTGTAATATCAGTTTGAAACTTGTAATTTTACGACTATCCAGCATGAGGTACTATGTTAGGATAAATGTTTGCGTGCATAGGTGCAGCAACAATATACCCATTACTCAAGTACAATATTTATTATTACCAGCAAGAGGCCCATGCGTTGCACAGAACATCAAGATGCATTTATACGAGATGTTTATCTTGTGGGAGACGAAGATGAACGAGGGAAGGCCTTATCTGCAAATGTGGAGAGGGGTGCGGGTATCTTTTGGCAAAATTGCCATAGTTTGCTTTCTATTCGTCAGATATAGATCAGACAGTCTATATTGCAGGATGACAGGCACACCATCATCACCAACTTAGTTTTTTATAAGAGTTTCTCTATTTCTCTATACTACTCCTATAAAAACTTGAGGGCTCCTTTGATTCAAGGGAATTCTATAGGATTTTTGGAGGATTGAAATCCTTTGAAATTTTTCCTACGTTTGTCCTTTGATTCATAGGATTGAATCGCATAGGAATTTTTCCAATGGAATATTTTGTACTACATTTCATAGGAAATCTAACATCCACTCTAACCTCTTTTTACAATTCCTTTGCTTTTCCCGTGAAATCGAATGCTCCTTGCTAATCCTATAGGATTCAAGTGGGCATGACACTCAAATCCTATACTTTTCCTATTCCTGCGTTTTCAAAATCCTGTGAATCAAAGAGGTCCTTGTAACACCCCTATGTAACCCAGCACTGTGACTCTCTGTTAAACATGCCAAGTCATCATCTATGCAATGCTTGATCACAGTGTTAGCTAAACTCAACTCAAATTTCTCTCTACAAATCAATTCAAATTCAAGTGCCAAATAAAGTGGCTCAAAGTTTGCTGGAAAAATGTTCACCTTCTAGCAAATATTCCAAAACCATTTGCTGTTAAGGAACACAACATCACTCTTATGCAAAGATGAGCATTAGCAATTATAACAACATCATTTCAACATTTTTAAATGATATCCTATTTATGGGAAATCCCAAATGGTTTACAAAATTGCCCAAACTTTTTGAGGCAGCGCACAATACTCACCAGTATTTGTTTTTGCTAGCCCCACAATTTTGCTCAGTCATTTGGTGACTATTTTAAATGCAAAAGGCTGCTGTAAAAATAAAACAGAGAATAAAATGAAAAAGACCAAACTGGCTGGGCCTAAGTGCACAATGCACTCAGCATAATCCAGCTGGCCCACTCCTCCCACCTCCTTCTCTCTCCCTCGCGCTGTCGCCGTCTTTGTGGTCGCCGCGCGCAGCGCCAGCCGAACGGCTACACGCCGACGCCACCGACGCTGAGGGGATAAGGACCTCCCCTCGTTTGTCCCCCTGGCCTCCTCCGTCACTTCTCCCCCTCTCCCTCGCTCGCTCCTCTCCTCTCTCCCTCCAGATCCATTGCCATCGAGCGCCGTCGCCGCCGAGCACTGCGCTCCACCGCGGCCACCGGCGCCCATTCCTCCCTCCGAGGTGTCCAGGAGGTCCGCGGTGGACTGCTTCTTCCTCCGCATCACCGGATCGAGCCCGAGGAACACCACCGTCGTCGCTCGCATCTTCTTCCCCAACTGCGGCCACCGCTACGCCGTCGTTCGATCCGCCCGAATCTGCAGCTACTAAACCCCCAAGGGGCACCGTGTGTGCCGCTCGGTGAGCTCTGTCACCTCTCCCTTCTCCCCTTTAGCTCACAGCGCCCGTAACTCATCGCTGTTGCTGTGGCCAAACTCAGTGCCGCCGCCAAGCTCCTCGCCGTGGCCACGCTCGCCGATGAGCTCTTTCGAGCTTGTAGTCATGCTCAGCACGCGCGTAGGGCCCCGTAGGGCTCGCTAGTTCGCTCCACCGTGCCATGTATCGCCGGTTCCGCTAGTGCCCGAACTCCGGCGCAGCTTCAGCTCGTAGCCGGCACCGTTCCGGCCGTCCCCGACGCCTCGTGCTAGCCCTGATGGACGCGGCGTTCTGCGCTCGTTTGAACGCGCCCAAAAGCGCGCAGTTCGGCTCCCTATAGAGCAAACCCAATGCGCTCTGGCGATGCGCCGACACGTATTTGGTCGTCGGAGCTCTCTCCGGTGCCGTCGCCAACGTGGATGCGTGGGTCCCTCACCAGAACCACTGACGCTGGGCCCCGCGGGTCCCAGTTGACTGGGTTGACCCAGTCAACTGCTGACTGGGCAGCCCAGTGTCACTGACACATGGGCCCCACCCACTAATTACGCATTTAAGATTAGTTTAGATTAAAACATAATTAGTTAGTTAATTGAGACACTGACAGGTGGGGTCCATATGCTAATTAACACTGTTTAGTTTTAATTAAACTCAGTTAAGCCTCTGTCACTGACATGTGGGCCCCACTGGTCAGGTTTGACCTAGTCAGTGCGACTGTTGACTGCTGACATAGAGCTGATGCAATGCTGATGTCATAATTAATTTCTGTTAATTTACAAATTCCAGAAAATGTTATAATCTTTGAAAATTCATAGAAAATAAACCGTAGCTCCGATGGAAAAACTTTGTACATGAAAGTTGCTCAGAAAAATCCCACGAATGCAACCATGCCATCTGTTTTCGTGTTGAGACCGTCTGCAGAGGTGAACCCGTAACTTTTAGCCTGTTTCCGGTAGATGAATAGTGCATATACACCGGTTAATAAATCCAACTTAAATCCTAAAATAACTAAAATGATTTAGACATGTCTTTAGGCAACCCTGCACTGCACGTTAGCGTAGCAAGCTCTGTGTTGCTTTGTTTGCTGTGTATTTATCTGTTTCCTCCCCCTCTTCTCTCTCAGTAGACCCCGAGACCAACGCAGCTCAGGAGCCTGACGACACCGTTGACGACCTTGCCTTTCCCGTTGAGCAACCAGGCAAGTACCCCCCTTGAGCATGCCTATATCGCCTATTCTCTTCTCTCTTGTTCTTGCATTAGAATTGCTGCTGTTACTGCTTTACCTATCCTGATGCATGACCTGATTTTGTAACATGCTTTTCATAATAACCTGCTTATCCTAAACTGCTTAGTATAGGCTGGATAGAGACCCACCAGTGACCCCACTTGTCCCAGTTGCTCCGCTGGATTATCAAAAGACTCAACAACCAGGCCCCGGCACCGCACTTCACCCCCTTAGTTGCACGACACTGCAGTGTTACTATCGAGTGCCGAGGGTGATACCTCGTTTAGCACTTCTGATGTTAACTCTGTAGAGTAGCTATTTGGTCATGGTCATCGAGGGTGATTCCTCCTTCACCACCCCTGATAACGACGCCGTCGTGCAACACCTCAAGTGTGAACCTCGAGGGTGATTCCTCCTAAGTTCACCTTGACGACTACATCATGTGGGATCCGTCGAGGGTGATTCCTCAGTTTTCCCCCTAGTGTTTGGACACACAGTTACTATGACTTTAACCATGAACCATGGTAAAGTTGGGTCGGCCCTGAGGGGTACCCGCGCGAGTATGTGATGCGATTGATGTGTAGTCAGGTGACCAGAGAGAGTACCCGCGAGATAATTACGAGGCGTGGCCGAACATTCTTAGCCCTTGCTGCAAGTCCTCGAGACGGGGCGATGGGGTCACATCGATCATGAGTCTCTGCTTGTTATCGCGCGCTCCTAATTCACTAACGGTTTGGATATTTGATCTGAGTGGGTCTCTGGCCTGATAGCACTAACCATCACGTGGGAACAGTTATGGGCACTCTGCGTCGTATGCATCAGCCGAAGCTTAATGGACGTCGGTGACTGAGCGGTGCGTGCTGGGTTGGACCGAGTTAAGCACCCTCCATTGTACTGGAGGTTGCTAGGTCTGCTCACCGGCCGCGTACGCAACATGCAGGAGTTCCCGGGGCGATGGGCCAAGACCACTGGGCGCATGGGTTTAGTCCGGCGTGCTGACCTCTCTGTTAAGCCTCGGTCGGGTTGCGGCGTATCGTTTGGCCGAGGCCGGCATGACCCAGAAAAGTGTGTTCGTCCGGAGTTAATCGAGCGTGGTGGGTAAGTTGGTGCACCCCTGCAGGGAAGAACTAATCTATGCATAGCCGGATCCTCGGTAACGGACGCTCGGAGTTGTATCCCGATCGATACAACTAGAACTGGATACTTGAGATGAGACATGGATACTAGGGCTCTGGGATTGCTTTCTCGCAGGGAGTCGAGAAAGGATCTCTGGCCGAGGTTGATACTGATTATTGCTACTACCTTATGTTGTACTAATCTACACTCTTCTAATGCTGCAAGACCGCTGAAGATGCTAGTCTTCGATAGGACTAGGCCTTCTCTCTATTCTGGCATTTCTGCAACCCAGTCCACATATACAACCTTTCTTTGATAATGTTGCGTATGTAGTGTAGATCCTTGCTTGCTAAGTACTTTGGATGAGTACTCATGGTTGCTTTGCTTCCTCTTTACCCCATATCCGTTTGATGCAACCAGATGACGGAGCCCCGGAGCCAGCTGCCCCCGCCGATGACTACTACTACCACCCCGAGGGTGGTTACTACTACGAGCTTGCCGACGACCAGGAGTATGATCGGAGGGTCCCAGGCAGGAGGCCTGCGCCTTTTGATCGTAGCTTTTGTTTTGCCCCGCCTTTCTAATGGCTTATCTATTTCTGTTTCATATCTGTACTTAGATATTTGAAGCTTCCGCTGATGCTTGTGTGCGAGCTTATGTATTTGAGCTCTCAAGGCCACTAGCTTGTAATATAAAGCTTGTATGACTTTATTTATGTTTTAGAGTTGTGTTGTGATTCCTTCAAGTGAGTCCTTAAGCTTGATCGTGTGCATTTGCGTGTATGGTTAGTCCATGATTAAGCCGGGGGCGTCACAGTCCTGAGTTGGTGATGATGGTGTGCCTGCCATCTTTCACCAATAGCCGTCGGATCTAGATCTGACGTATACAAAGCAAACTACTGCAGTTTTGCAAAAAGATGCTCACACTTGTTCCCTATTTACAAACAACTCCTTGTCTCTCACAATCAGCCTTATCTCTTCCCCACCACGTCTAGAAGGCCATGGAATAATCTGGCATGATAGCCGCTGCCGAGACCATCCACCCCCAATCTTGGTGTTCCGTGCAATGCACGGGCATCTTACTCGTATAAGAAAAGAGTAGAGATGCTCATGGCAACACATGGGAAATTATTTCAAACACTGCTAGTTGTAAGCAGGCTAGCTCCACAGCCATGATGATAGTGACTGCACACGTTGAGGCTGACTTTGGTATGCCGAACACGGCGCCTACACTCACGTGTCATCTCCGGCGCAGGGTCCTGTCAATTCACTGTGAGGAGCAACATGTAATAATTTGACAAACGGGTAGTACAGTACTACTACATTGGTAGTACTACTACTCACCATCATCTGGATTTAGTAGTACTAGCACTTCCGTCTGGATTTACTATTTGACAAGCAATATCTAGTAATGCATGTCACAAAAAATATACTACTCCCTCTGTAAATAAATACATGGAGTATTGTTTTATACGGTTTTGTACGTAGTTCCCGATGATATTATACACTCTCCCTTCCGGTAGATGGCTCAAATCTGAAATCTCATCAATCAGACTACTATTGTACTCACCGAGCGGTCAGCTTGGTAAGCTACCAACAAAAAATTGCAATCAAAGACTACTATTGTACTCCCTCCGTACTGGTGCATTAGTCACGTTACGAAAACCAAATAATCCCAAAACTTTTAGGCACGGTGCATTAACTACCCACCTCGTTCCCTATTTTTTGCTACGAAAAAAGAAATCACCCAATAGGAGACATGGGGTGCGTATGCATTCAATGACTTGAGACTACTTAGCACAACATGCAGTGCTCAATTCTCTTTATGCAATGACATTAATTACAAAATACTACTCCTACCTCCGTCCTGGTTTATTGGTCCCCTTAGTATTTTGTGCCAAATTTTGACCATAGATTTACCTAAAATAATAATAATGCATGTCACCAAAAATTGTATCATTGGATTCATATTTGAACATAGTTTCCAATGATATTATTTTTGGTTACGTGCATTAACATTTTATTAGTTAAATCAAAGGTCAAAACTTGGCGCAAAATGAAAAGGGGACCAATAAACCAGTAAACATCAAAGTTCTCTCGTTTTGCCCCAACTTGGTCTCGGTGAGATGACTATACTGCACCGACACGGAGGGAGGGCTGAGGAGTAGATGACCAACACAACGTGAATACAACGCAGTATGCACTTCTCATATAAAGGCTCCCCGCTAGTCCAATCTATGAAATCCTACACACCTACGCACCCTAACCAAGGGCAAGAGTGATCACTCCAATCACAAGATCAGTTGACTAGAAGCTAGACCCATGGAGGAGATGAGCGTGAGCATCAGCCGGCTGTGCCAGATGGTCCACAACGCCGGCCTGCGGCCCGGCACCAAGGAACGTCTCCAGGTCGTGCTTGAGGCCGCCAGGGCGAGAGGCCTGTTGGACGACAGCTTCGTTTCCTTGTTCGACGAGGTCCTCGTCGGCTTCCTCGACAAGTTCATCGTCATCAAGAAGCTCGTGGACGACCTTGACGTACGCCTCTAGCCCACGCGCCCAGGCTCTGCGATGCCCGCCACCCTCAACGGCCTCTATGGTGACAACCTCTTTGACGCACTGGTGGCCCTGCAACTGCCCGCCATCGCGCCGGAGAATGTCCACCTTGAGGCCGCGCTCGCCGCGCAGCGCCTGGCGCAGCAAGACACCATCAACATAATCACCCACGTCTACGAGCAAATCGTCCACAAGGACTACTACATGCAAGAGGAGGACGATAGGACGATGGCCTTCTTGGACCGCAGGGCAACCTTGGACGACATTGTACAGAAGCATGTTGAGCTCGCCGCCAACGCCGCTGCTCCTCACATGTCGGTAGGTGACCCGGCGCACTAGGGCGTGAGGATGTCGTTGATGGATCCGTATGTATGTTTATCTTTCCATCAATTCCATGTAGTAGTATATTGTAATTATCTTACCTTTCGCATCAACTTCATAATTTTTGTACGTACCATGCGTGAACCGCGCCAGAACCAAACTTCTCATTACTCTAGGGAAAATTGTTATTTCTATCTATCGGTCACGCCAAGGAGCAGAACCAAATTTTACAAGTTACAAGTTCAAAAGGAAAAGCCTAGCCCCTCTGTAAATTGCGTCTTTTCGCCATCCCTTCTATAAGAAAAAGGCAGTGCTCCTGCCGGTTCCTCAAAAAAAGGAAAAGCTTGTCGTGTTCGCGTTGCACCCCCACACGGTTCGTCCGGCATGCTGCTCAATGGGGAATCCATGCTGTGTTGCATTTTCACTTACAAGTGGGACCGCAGTTGAGCAAACTGACTATCGGCAAACCCCCACCCCTCTCACCGCGCGATGGCTGAGCTAGAGAAAACAGGAGGGAGAAGAGATAGTTGTAGCACGGAGTCCAAGAAAATTGGTGTCAGATGGGACTTGTGTGGGTGGCGTGTGCCATACTGCTAGACATGAATGCTAGTTATGGCCCATGCCACCTCACTATTAATCGAGGTGCTGATTACATAGAGCGAACAACACTAGGCCATACGGTACACCACTAGTACTAGTACTCACATTGTCGTGAAATTTCCTGGAGTCCGTGCTCTGCCCTCCTCTCTCTCTTCTCAGCCAGCCAGCAGACGCGCGGAGTGTGCCCATCGTCTATTTTCTCACATTCGGTCCCACATGTCAGTGAAAATTCAAGACGACCCACTGAACCTGCACATCTTTCACCTCGACATGCTGGTGATGAAAAACAAATCCAATAAAGATCTTCGGTGGCCGCTTTTGGAGTTACT
Organism: Thinopyrum elongatum; assembly: GCA_011799875.1. Classification (NCBI taxonomy): domain Eukaryota; kingdom Viridiplantae; phylum Streptophyta; class Magnoliopsida; order Poales; family Poaceae; genus Thinopyrum; species Thinopyrum elongatum. The sequence goes on along the minus strand of CM022298.1, from coordinate 172,398,410 downwards.
CAAGAGTAAGATTCTATTTACAGTTTAACCCAAGATGCACGGCACGTACTCCTACCTTCAACTAGCACTCCATTTTCTTGCATGACACGACCTGGATGCTGGATGTCCCATGTGTCGGCAAAAGGAGGAAGAACTCGACCAAATCTTCTCCACATTTAGACCGGAGGAGTAGGAAACACGGCAAGCCCTGTGCCTACATCATACGTACAAGCCCACCTCACGCTATCACCATATTTCTTGGCCTCCATGCGACACCTAGCTATAGTTGATGGTATACTACTACTAGGTCTAACTATTGTACTAGCATACTCCACTATTAGGTTCGCTCTATGTGATGTGGCAACTTCATATAACCGGATGCTGGCTATACTACTTCGGTACTCACACTCCAAGAAGTGACTCGAAAACCATTCATAAATTGAGTTTATGACATGCATATGCAAATGTACCATTCATTACATACAACAAGTCATCAACACACAACGACAACGAGGATACATGTTGGATTATAGATTATTTCCAACAAAACATTCTAGTAAATACTAAAGTTTTTATCACACAACAAATAACAAGCAATGAAATGAACTTCAGCTTAACCAATCCTCGGTGTTGGAAATGCTTGCTTTGAACCATAAGTAAGCCTCTGGGAAGGGCCAGCTATTGTCAATATCGAGACCAACGCAGGACTCATCATCCAGGCTAAAGCGGCCTATATCAAGACGCATATTGTGATAGCCAGGGTAGGGAACCATAGCAATGTCCGAGGTATAGATACAGTTGCTTCTCATAAATGGTAGTAACGTTGTGCCAACAACAGCTGGATCGCCTTTCACCATCATTGGATAGTTTTGTCCAAGCAAGAGCGAGTTTTCTCCAAGACTATCAATACGGAACCAGGCAGAAGGTGATGGCGCTAGCACACTAGAATCCATCCCGAATACCCTGCAACGGATGTTGGAATAGGTTCGGAGAGTGAGACCATGGGAGACAACACCTGCTTCCTTAGTAACATCAGCAGTGCCCTGTATACATACAAGAAGAGGTGATCCATCGGAATAAGTTGCCAGGCGCCACTGAGTATGTAGGTCCTGCTCGTCCTCATGCTCGTGATCATCACCATCGTCATCTCCCCCTTGGTTATAAAATTTTTCAGGTATAGGTGGTGGAATGTTCACAGGACCTTGGAAACACAAGAAGGTTAATTAGTACGGGGATACTAACTCGCATGCATGTGGTTGAAAAAATTCTAATTACAGTGGAAGACAAAGGTACCGAAGCAATAAGGATTCCATGCAAAAATAGTGCCACGAGTGGTGGCAGCAAACACAATCTCTCGTATTGAATTGCATCACAGTACTCATTCATGTACAGAAATTGATTTTTGAGCAATATCCATCGAGGCGTGGAAGTAAGGACGGCAACAAGCTTGTCGAAGATAGCAACAACATTTAGTTCATGTAATTCCAAGAGCGGTTGGGAACTCGACAAATTGCTATCTTCTGTAGACGACAGCCACCATGATCGTATTTGAACCTACGTAGATCATCTGTGTGCTCAACCTCAGGGCACTCTGAGATTTTTGGAAGTGGAACCCGATGACGAGTGTACACATTCACAAGTTCCCACTCGCAGTTGTACCCAATATAAACAACCCAATCTCTATTTGCGCCTGCCCAGGCCTTACCCTTAAGCGATGGCATCTTAACATTACACGTATCATTATCAAGCGACATCAACTTGCACAAGGTGAGACTTCCGTCGTCCTCGCACCAGCGAGCAGGGTCCTGGCGAAGAAGATAGGGGAGATCAAACCGCTCCTGAACCCTTGGGTTCTTTGTAATGATGTTATTTGTTAAGTCGAGAATTGTCTTGAACGAACCTGCCATGCTAGCCGAGGTGATGATGTCGCACCGATCAATGAGTTCCTCCACCACGTCATCTTTCAGATCGCGGCAAGAATAACGGGGTCATTTCCGGCCTGTTCCCTCCATGGAGAAGATGATCGAACAATGGCAGAAGGAAGGGTGAAGGAAAATAGAGGGAGGAAGAGCGTGCGACAGTAGTTCCAAATCAAGAGGGAAAGGCGAAGAGGTGGTGGACAGTTGCCACGGTACAGGAAGAGGCGCCCCGGCCTACATAGACGTCCATTCGGAAATTGTACAAAAGGACTTGCCGTCGTCTCACTAACATCTTGGAACGGGACGACATGTCAACGAAACATGGTGTGTCATTTCTCATGCAAAATGCGATCTGGCCGCGTTGGCCCGAGGTGCCGCATTATTTCTTGACTTTATTTTTTTAATTAATGGTGTGCCGTTTAGTTTTGAAGCACAACTAATTGGTACTGTATGCAGAGAAAATATAAACTACTCTACCACTACTCCACCTCTAGTACTAGTATCAAAAAAGATATATAGGCTGGAGCTCAGCGCTTGCTTGCTAAGGGCTGCCCACTTGCTTCTCACACTATCACCCTCTCTCCAGACCTAAAAAAGATGGCGGTGGCCCCTCTCTCTCCCTCCTCACCGGTGGTCATAGCTCCGTCAAGATCCCGTCCGCCGGGGAAGAAAAGGACGTGCAGCGTTGACACACTCATCGTCGGCGAGCGAGGTGACACACTGATGACAAGGCCGTCCTCTCAGATCTAGCGCTCGTGCGGGATGGCCTCTTTCCCCAAGCTCGCTGCCGTAGTGTGTGCAGAGGACGATGACCACGAGCGAAGCCACTTCCCGCTAACCCTCAGGTATGCTACTTCTTTTCGAACCATACCCATGTTCTATTGCCACCATTTGCCACGTTGCTGCATGTGGATCTTTTTCCACTCCACCATCTCCCCAATTTGCTATCCTCTGCTCTATTGGTCACGCAGATGAAAACCTTAATTTGCACTATTAAAGGAAACCCTACTTCATGCAGACTAATCCATGTCTCGGTTGAATAAGGAAAGGAAGGGAGAAAGTACTGTCGAAGAGACTAGGTATCGAACCCGCATCTAGGTTGAAAAGGGGAAAATCAGTAGCTAAGGAACGAGTCTCGTGTCTCTTGGTTTAAAAAGGGTAGAAAGGCATGACAACGCAATAGAGAATGACCAGGTCGATCGGTTTGTTGTCCTCACATAGGAAAAAGGTGGCTAAAGAGAACAAAAATGGGGCGTAATCCACATATGCTGCCTGGATATTTGTTGCTCTGGGCAACCATCCCTCCCTCACCACTCTATGCGTCCATGGAGGTACATCGTACTGGTGCGCCCACTGTCCAAATGGGCCTCCCATGCTCTTATTGCCACTTTTTTTGCTGTTAGTATAACGCCACCGATAAAGTCAAGCAATGCTACTGCTAAAGTGATGCCACATTTAACTATTGCCGCACTCAGTCTAATGCCACCGATAAATTTAAGTAATGTCGTTTAATGTCACTGGATTATTTCAGGGTTAGCTGTTGATTGTGGATGTATTAAAGATTTTTCAGCTAAGGCATTCTAACGCTGTTGCACAGCCAATATACCAACGATGAAACTTGTTACTACCTTCAGATTTTTGCGCTGTTAATGCTTCTAGATTACATACCTCACTTTCATGAGATAAGTCAATTTTTTTGTACAGTGTCACCAAAATGCCAAGGCACTTATGTCATTTTATTTTGGTTAAACTGCACAAAAAATTATGAAGAGAAGAGGAAAGGTCAAGAGTGGGCACCTCCTCCTCCGGCTGTTTTCTTGATTCGGTTGATCAAGTTTTTATGTTTGATCGATTATCAAGATTGGGATATCAATTTTTCAAGTCACCTCGAGTTTGAAATGATATTTACCTTGAAGGTACATGGTTTGCAATTTTTTATGCTGTCATTAGTTAATAATGCTAGTTACCTTCAGACTTTTGTATTTGGTTTAATGCTGTTGCACATCTAGTATACCAATGCTGAAACTTGTTACCTTTACATTTTGTATAGTTAATACTTATACAAATCTTCCAGTGCTAGCTTATGGACATCTTTTCAGTAAAACCATTGTACTGTACCCCGTAATAAAAAAAACTACTCTACTGTTGCACTAGCCACTGGATTAGTGTACATTTGTACTATTTGAATGGTGTTGCATTAGCGTATGGACATATATAAGGTGTGGCAAGCTTTCCCAGATATGTGCTCAAGAAAACTAATACCTGTTTTTCTAAATACTAGATGTTTGGGTACTTTAAATTGAACTGCAAAAATGCCTTATATTAAGGAACAGAGGGTGTAGAGTTCACTCAAATTATGCTGGTAAAGCTAGTCACACCTTTGTTAAAATTAATGTTCATTATGTTATCGGAGGAGGTCTGCATGTTTGTCTCTAATGCCTGTCGATTACATACCTGACATCATGATGTAATGGTAAGTCATTGCTTTTTGTACAGTGTCACTGAATTGTCAAGGTGGTGATGGCGTTTTATTTTAGTTGAACTACACAAAATATGCTTAAAAGAAGAGGAAAGGTCAGGAATGATTCAATCTTTCAGAAAATACTATGTATGCCTTCCTGACATCAGCCGTTGTTGCCTTATTTATTCCTTCAAACAGGTGGTTAGAAACAGTCTTGCTACCTTTTCCCATTAAGAAATTGGAATGCTTATATTTGTGAGTCTATGCTTCAACTAGTGCCACTTTTATAGTAATCACACTTTCAATATCTGTGCAAATAGGGATGCTTGATTTTAGTGGAACTACACAAAAAGTCCAAATGGTTCAACATTATGAGCATGTTTTCTTCCAAACCGGTATATCCAATTGGTGGCACTATGAGCTGTTCATTACGAAGGTACATGGTTTGCTACTATCTTGCTACTCTTTTCGTACTATCATTAAATAGTCATATTAGTGATTTGCATGTGAATTTATTGGCAGGGTGGACCTACATTGGAGGTGTAGGACATGATTCAATGATAGGATGCTCAATTTTGGTTGTATCGATTTCACCTCTTCCATCACTGCGAAAATGGATCCTTGGTCCGATGAAGAATAGGCGCTATATTTCTGCCCTGTACTAGCAAATCAATTCAGTACGAAATTTTCCAGGGCAAAACATGATAGTATCAAATTCTCCAGTGCAAAACATGACAAATGGTAAGGGGAAACGACTAGAAGAGACGTGTTTAAACCGAAAATACAAGGTGCGGTATATGTTTACTAGCTGCTTGATATTTGTGCAGACAGATGTCTGCCTGTTGCTATTTGGCAAACAAACAAAGTGACCTCAATTTTGGTGGAACTGCACAAGAGAATAGTATAGTCACTGCATGCAGTGCCATTTGAAAATAGACATAGAAAGATTGGATAGTCACTTCATGGACTGCACAAAAGTAGTACTGTACTATTTATTGGCCAACACTAGGTGCTTCATTGCTTTGGTCTAATTATACAATGGGCATCATTTTGCCTAAGTTAAAGTTTGTATTTTGAAAATAGTCTCGCCGTGTGATCGAGAGAAGACCAAATCATATTGCAGTGGATGTTCCTCCATCATGTGTGGTTCATTCTCATGGTTCCAGCTGTTGGTGATAACACTTACGTTTGCAAGAGGAAATGTAGACTTCACAAACAAATTTTTCTTTCACTCTATACTAAATGTTGGCCCAGAGAAGCATCCATGTTAGTAGCAAGAACAGATGTTTTTTCTAGATCTTTGCTTTTGGAGCTACATATTTGTATATGATCTGTGAATCATTGAGATGCATTAACATGTTGATCTTATGTATGGGAATCGTACTAGTTGGTTGTGAATTTGGGCTACTAATGTGAACATATTACAATGCCAGGCCTGTGAGTCTCATGTGAACATTTCGAATGGATCGGCTCTTACTACTGTGCACAGCATGATCCTTATTTCTATGTGCTCATTACAAGTTACTAGCAGTTCCTTATTTCTGTTCACTCAGTGTTTACAAGTTACTGATCGATCACTAGCTAGCCTACTAATACGCTCCTGGCAGTTTTTGTTGCGACGCAAGATCCGAAGGTGCAATTTTTTGAATAAAAATGCCTACGTCTGAAGAAACTGGCATGCTGTTCTGAAGAAAATGCCATGCGAATCTGAAGAAACTGCCAGCAAAAATGTTCGCAAATGCCTTATCTCCCAGCGAATGTTCATCAGCTATTGTGATCCTACAAGTACACTATCCGACCGACTTGATCCTATGCGAATAACCAGCGGATCACGCACGTACCTCATCTGGATGAATCGAGTGCACTCATTTGACCGTCATGCCGACGTGCGACCCAGCACGGACGGGACGCACCATTGACGGGACGGGACGGCACAGTCATAATTTTAGTTTTTCTAGTTTTCCACGGCAAGCTGGTGCACTAAGCCATGCCTGCTTATGCATTGAATTCCGATGACCGCGATGACCATCGTGTTTCCCGCGACACGCTGGTTCACCTACCTTCCGCCTATAACTACTCGTTCCCGGCGTTCTCCGGTGGCACCATCACCCAACTCGCCCTATCCTCATAAGCACCCACCGGCCCGACGTCGCTCGCCACTTACCCTCGCTCTCGCCACGTCTGTCATGCCCCCGCCCGTCCACAATAGGCAATGCCGGAGGCGGTCACCGCCGGAACTAGTGTTCGGTTTTTCACCGGAAGGCAGACGGGGGGAGGAGGCATTCTATCGGTCTTTAGATGGCAATGTGGAGTATGAGGACTTTTTGGAGCGCGACCGCCTGGCGGAGGAGCAGAGTATTGCTGATTTGCGCCGCCAGCGGGGCATGGAGCAGCAGCACACCGACGCTCTGAGTCGCGAGCAGAGCGCTCGCAACTGGGCCGACTACGTGGAGGCCGACGCCCGGCAAATAGCCCTGGAGGCTGTTGGGCATTCACGCGTTCACGATGCCGAATTTTACTACCAGCTCGTCAAGTGGGTTTCCCGCTTAGAAGCCAAAGCTTCGGTGGACCACGCCGGCATGGAAAGGGCCAACGCGCGCGAGCAACGCGCCCTATCGCACCTCTGGCAAGTCCGAGGCGAGGAGGAGGACGTCGGTGCCGGCGTTTAGCGTGTACCGCAGATGGCGGCCGGCATCGTCTAGTTAGCTAAGAGTAAGTTAGTACTTGTACGCTACTAGAGTATTAGTGGGAGTAGATAGTTAACTTGGCTATAATGGTTGTCAACGTAGAAGTTCAGTACTCTATATCTGCATCAGACCTGTTACTTTGCTCTGAACGTTGAACTTTTCGTTTGAACGTATGGAATGGGCTGTTACTTTTTTAAATGGGTTGTATTTGTCCGCCACGGGTTTAGAGGCTGACTTGTGGGCCTACTAGGTTGATGCGTACACAATCAGGAGATGATTGTACATGGAGAGGATGACAACAGGGACCCACCAGGGTCATGGCAGTACGCAAGCAAGTGCCTCCCTATTTCAAGCCAAAAAAATGGTTCCTCCTAATAGATTTCTGACATCTGGGTCCCATGCCATTGTCAACATAGTCAATAAACGAGAGAATTGCACAACGAGCGGCTGACACCAGGGACCCAGCAGCTCGCCCACTTCTTTTTGTTTTTCAGATGGAAGCAGGGTGTCAACTGGGCTGTGCGGGGCACTCTAGCCTGTCTAGCCAGCCTTTTATTTTATGTTTACCACAAGACCAGCCCAGTAGTTTTTTTTCTTCTGAAAATGGCTAGCCCAGTTTTTTTGTTCTTTTGCCGAATACCCAACTGAGGCCTACTTCCTTTTGTCAGCCCTGCTGGGCTGCAAATCTTTCAAGATGAGGAGAGTTTCATTCAGCTTGCCCAGAAAATGGGCTATCACTAATGAGAAATGGGCTGTATATTTTTAAAACACATCAAACCGGCAATAAGTTTCAAATTTCTTTTTTTTCATTTCGAGTTTTTAAATTCCATTGATTTTTATGCGTGGACAATTATTTGGATTTTATATTGATATAAATTTATTTTTCAAATTAGTTTGAATGTGACTCGAAATTTCAGGATTAAAAACAGTTCGGACCTCACCGAAATATGCAAAATTTCATAGAATTTTTTAACTGTGGCCACAATATGGGCTGTAATGCTAACAAAAAGAATATGAGCTCCAAAAAAATCCTTAAGAATTAGCAAATGGGCTGTAAATTATTAGAAATAATGGTAGATGGGTTGTATGCTGTTTTCCACAGATTTGAGGCTGACTTGTGCGCCTACTATAGGTTGACGCGTACGCTTTACTAAAAAAAAGGTTGACGCGCACGCAAGGCTGTGTCAACTTAGTCAACACATGAGAGCAGTGACTGTTGGATGTCCATCCAACGGCCACCGTGCTTCTTCAATCTCTGCTCTTCTTGCTCCAGCCGCTCAAACCAGCGCCGGCGCGACTGCCTGCTCCCTCCTCCCGTGGTCGGCTACGCTGCCACGCAGGCAGCACCGCCCCACCCTACTCCATCGCTAGCCAGGCCATTCGTCTACTCACACACACCTCCTATTATTTTCTAGCAACGGCAGCCGAACCAGTAAACCCTCGTACTCCCCACCGCGTGGGCAAGAACTGCCAAGTCTTCCCTAGCTCCGGGTCGTTCCCTTCCTAGGCCTCACCGTCGTCCACCGCCCTGGTGCTCTCGGCACGGCGTGGTCAATGTTGTCAATGAACGACATCCATCAGAAGAGGACTGTACGTGGAGAGGCTGGCAGCTAGGTCCACGGCCGCACGCAAGGAAGTACCTCCTAATTACGCGCAAAATAATGATTCCTCCACCTGACAGCAGGGATCCACCGGAAGGGCCTCTGTATTTCACGAAAAAAACATTCCTCCCGCTGACAGCTCGGACCCACCAGCTATATCTTCGCATGCAAGGAAGTGCCTCCTTATTATGCACAAAAAAAATTAATACTCCCCCTGCTAGCTGGGACCCACCATAGTTGGAGGCTAACTTTTGGGCCTACTAAGTTGACGTCGACGGAGGGCTTTGTCAACTTAGTCAATATGAACGATTCTAGCTCCAGTAACCATACGATGTCCATCCAACGGCCGTAGTGCATCTTCAACCTCTGGTCTGCTTGCTCCAGTCGCACAACCAGCGCCGATCGTGCTGCCTGCTCCTGCCTCCCGTGGCCGGCTCTGCTGCCGCGCAGGCCTCACCGCCCCACCCTACTCCTATCGGTGGCCTGGCCATCCCTATACTCACCCAGACCTCCTGTTATTCTGCGATGACGGCAGCCTCATACTGCAGCCCAACCAGTAAACCCTCGTACTCCCCTCCGCGTGGGAAACAACTGCCGAGTCTTCCCCGGCTCCGGGTCATTCCCTTCCTAGGCCTCGCCGTCCTCCACCGCCTTGGTGCTCTCGCCGCGGCGTGGTCAACGTGGTTAACGAACGACTTACATCGGAAAAGGACTGTACGTGGAGAGGCTGACAGCTGGGTCCACGGCCGCAGCAAGGAAGTGCCTCCTTATTGCGCGCAAAATAATGATTCCTCCACCTGACAGCGGGGACCTACCGGAAGGGCCTCTGTATTTTGGCTTAGATGTATTTTGCGAAAAAATGTTTCCCCCTGACAGCTGGGACCCACCAGCTATATCTTTGGATGCAAGGAAGTGCCTCCATATTAGGCGCGAAAAAAATGAATCCTCCCCCTAACAGCTCGGACCCACCATCAATAACTTCACACGCAAGGAAGTGCCTCCTTATCCTCCCTGACAGCCGGGACCCACCTGGTCGAAGCGTACGTAGCATTGTCATTCTGGTTGCGAACATGTACGTACATACTGGTCGATTGGTCTCTCTGCAACGATGAACCGTGGCCGAGCAAGCAGCGGCACATGTAGTAGTAGAGCCCCCGACGTAACAGTTCAGGCAGTCCCTTCTAAACCGTGTACACGTACGTACAGCCAGATGCCAAAAAATACGGCCACGTATGTACATACGGGCGGGGTCTCGAATGCCTACTCGCGCATACGTACGACCAGGGCTCGTGTACATGGAGAGGCAACGGACGGCAGCAATGGCGTCCTGTTCATCGGGCAGCCAACCGGCTGGGTCGGAACGGAGAAACAACGTCCTGTTCATCGGGAGGCAACAGACTGGGTCGGAATGCGTCATGTTCAATGGGAGCTAAACGGCTTGGACGAAACAGCCGAAACGGGGTTGGCGTACCGCAGTACAGAGGAAACGGCCTTCTGTTCGACCAGCTATGTTCGAAACGGCATCCTGTTCATCGGGAGGGGTGTGGCGTACTGCAAAACGGAGGAAACGAACTTGTGTTGGGGCGCTACGGTCGAAACGGGGGTCCTGTTCATAGGGAGGGGTGTGGCGTACCGCAAAACGGGACTCCACGGGCTACTGTTCACCCACCATCGACTTCCTTCAGCCTCCACCTACACTGTTCATCCAACGCGTCTTCCTCCTGCCTCCACGGGCTACTGTTCAACCAGCCCTCCATCGGCTACTGTTCAACCAGCCCTCCACGGGGTCCTGTTCATCCACCCCCAGCCAACTCGGCTGTGCCAGCCTCCTCTCGGGGTCCTGTTCATCCAGCGGCAACAACCTACTACCACGGGGTCCTGTTCATCCAACCCCCACCAGGAACTGTTCATCCAACCCCAACCACGTACGTCTCGAGTCGTTCAACCAACCCCCACATTCACTGTTCATCAAGAGGTAGCAGGTTCGATCGGCTTCAGTAAGCAGCAGTAGTGATCGATCGATCGGGTTAAGTTAGAAGCAGTAGCGAAGGAATCGCTCGGGTTCAGTTAACAGCCAAGGGATCGATCGCTCGGGTTCAATAACGTAGCTAGTGCGAACGCCTTGTTCGGGTTCAGTTAGAGCCCAACGCATCGCACACACACGTGTACGTATGTATACGAGAGAAATGCCCATCGCTCGGCCCCGACCACCCACCATAACCGGGAACTCCCCGAAATTTTCCCCGCCCTCGCTTCTACCATGAGTTTTTCCGTCATGGACGGCCCAAAGAATGTCATGCAGGTGCGTCTCCGTCCCGCCCAGGACGAAAAGCCCATTTTCTGTCATGATTTTTTGTCATAGAAGTAGGAGCCCACCACATCTATGATGATACCGGGTTTTGTGACAATTATCATCATAGAAGTGTCATAAGCATGATAGGAAAAAAAATTCGTTCGGGCCAAAATGTCACGGATGTGTCTTTTTTTTGTAGTGTTCCCTTCCATGATCTAGATGGGCTCGACGCCGGACTCATGGAAGACGAGCGGGATGATTCCAATGTTGACCTATCATCGGGCGCCAGACTGCTGGCCGAACTGTCGTCCTCGCTGTCGCTCGACATGGCTGCGGTCGTATAAAAACCATGAGAAAGCGAGATTGCAGAGTGTGTGCAAGTGTGTAGCGTGGCCTGCCGGGGACGATGAAGATGGTGGACACATAAGCGGGGTATGCAGAGAAGAGGAATGCCTATTGAAGCAGGGGTTGACGTATTATCTAACCACTGATATAATCAACCACAATTATTTGTACCCAGTCGCTCCAAATTCCCGTGGTTGCGCAGTTCTCAATGTGATAATTAATTACGCACACGCGTTGGAGCGTCCAAAGATGAAACAAGCATTTTTCGTAGTACTTCTACTCCCTCCATACCGGTGACCTAGGTGGGGGAAAAATGAGAGAACTTGATGATTACTCCCTCCGTCCCAAAATAAGTGACTCAACATTGCACTAACTTTAGAACAAAGTTGAGTCACTTATTTTGGGACAGAGGGAGTATTTGGTAATCAATACCATTGCGTGCAGAGAATTGACCATTGCATGCATGTTATGCTAAGTAGTCTGAAGTCATTCAATGCATACTAGCCGTAGGACTCCTATTGGCTGATTTTTTTTTCAGGACAAAAACAAGGAACGAGTTTTGGGATTATGCACCAGTACCGGTACTAATGGAGTAGGACAGTTGGCAAGCAATACATTGAGCTCTTCTTATTGATGAAGCCAGTAATAATCAAACTACAAAGGAAAAGAAAAAAAGACAAAGGAAAATATCTGCACGAATCTTCGCGTAACATGAATGGCATAGGACCAAGATGTGCATTACTTAGAGCACATCTAGATGTGCTTTAGCAATACTGTCAAACAAAACCCCTAATCATCATTGCAAACAACGCATAGAACATGGCTAATGCGACAACCACAAGCTAGTTCCTTCTTGTCTCTTGCTTTCATCTGTTGCCTGTGATTGATTCTTTCTTGCTTCATCATATTGATTGTACATTCCAGATCAGCCAGTTTCTTCTTCAGCTTTACGTTATCTTCTGCGAGCTTGGTGATAACACTCCGTGCCCCCATGCCATTCTTCATCCAGCCAGTTAACAAAGGCACAATCCTCATATCCCTGCCAATGTTAAATAGTATCCAGGATGAGCGGCGGCATTAACTCAAGTAAAATGATGAACTTAGCACTAACCTCTAAGGGGCAACTGAGAAACCGCCTGCCAATGTCGAATCCCTCCGTGCATACACGTCGAGCAGGAGTGTGCCCATGCACACAACTCAGCTTTTGGTACTTCTCGGTGGTGCAAAACTCGGAGTCGAACTCGTGTTGCGGGAGTCTGGAGTCATGCTCCTGATCCGGCGGCAGATCGCTTTCCTGGGGGGGGGGGGGTCATTCAGGACGGATTCAGCAAGGAGCTACTTTGGACATGCTAAAATAGATTGGGATAGATTGGAACCGGATAGGATGATTCGGATCCGTAGTACACCTACCTTCTGATGACCTTAGGCAAGTGCTCGACGGCGACCGCCGTCGTGGCGGCGCTGCCGATAGCGGCGATACGAGCAGGAGCAGCCGCACCGAAACCATCAGCACCACTTGTCCGCATTCCCCCAAAGTCAGCGCCATGCGAGTGAATTTGGAGGCTATCTAGGGATTTGGGGGAAATGGGGAAACTGTGGGGATAAGCTAACGGTCGGGAACTACTTATGGCACTATATGTTGTATACGGCACACTGTTTATACATGTCGTTTGTGTTAGGTATTACAACTTCACACATGATTTCCGCACCAAACCATGTGAGAAGACAATGTAGGTGAGACACGGTGGCCGTGACATAACTGTATGTGATGTACTACCCTCTACATATAATTGAGTTACAGTGATACCATGTAAACAGCCGCTCTGTGGATATCCATCAAAAAATAAAACAGCCGCTCTGCAGATAGAGATGGCGGCGGCGGCCTAGGCAGTGGCTACCAGATAAGAGGTCAATCCTCGGTCAGTGGGCGGTGGCGGCATCATAGGAGGTCAATCCTCGATTTGCGGCGAGAGATAGGAGGAGCTCAACCATCGAGGTCGGCGGCGGCGTGATTGGAGCACATCCATCGTGGTTGATGGCGGGATAGTGGAGGTCGAACTTTAGGCGGCAGCCACACTAAGCTTTGCTCCTCGACCCTGCTGTCTCGGTGTGCTGCCGCATGGCGCTTCTCTGTCTGCTGGGTGGAGGTCGCCACGTGGCTAATTAATTAAGGTATTCTTTTCGTGAGTGGCTTAATTAAGGTATTCAATTCCTAAGGGTAATGATGTAGTACTCTGCGTGTAAATTGACTAGCCATTAATTTTTTTCATTGCATGTCTAGATAACAATATGGAGCGCCCTTAGTAATTATGAAAATAAAACCTTGTGATTTATGCATGCATCTTTGGGCATCAGTTAATCTGTGTATTAATGTTGTTGTTTTGTTTTTAATTACCATTCATGTGGTGCAGATGGAATGATCTCAATGGATGAAGAATCGGAGAACCACAGTTTTATCAGTGGCGTGACAGAGTTCATGAATTTGGCTGAAAGTACAAAGAGGAGAATTGGTGATGCGGATTACATCCTGTGTCCATGTACTCATTGTGCCAATACAGAGTCACGTCAAATTGCAGATGTCCAGTGGCACTTACTCTCTCGGGGATTCATTGATGGATATACATGTTGGACCAGACACGGTGAAGAGCAGGTCATGGATGAATATACCCAGGGCTGTGAAATGCCAAACACCGGTCGGTGTCACATGGATGTTGAATCTAACATCGGGGCAGAGGCGTCAAGCTACCAATGGAACACCGGAAAGCTGAAACGCCCACTGGAAAACCTAGACGGCGATGCCGATGACGATGATCTTGATATGCCAGATTTTGCTGCTATGATTGCAGATTTCAAGGGCCCAAAAAAGGATATGATTGGGTACAAGGATCTGCCAATCATTGATGTGGACTCCAAGAAAGAATTGTATCCAGGTTGCAAAAAGAAATATTCCAAGTTGAGTGCCACCCTGGCGCTTCTCAGATTTAAAGCAGCAAACGGTTTATCAAACAAGGGCTTCACAGAGATGTTAGGTCTTTTCAAATAAATTCTTCCGGAAGATAATGTGCTCCCTAGAAGCACGAACGAAGCGAAGAAAATTGTTTGCCCATTGGAATTTGAAGTACAGAAGATACACGCTTGTGTGAATGATTGTATATTGTACCGTGGTGAGTACAAAGATTTGCGTGCATGTCCCCCATGCAAGCATGCATGATACAAGTGCAGGAGAGCTAAGGACAAGTACAAATTGGATGACGAGATCAAGACAGGAATCCCGTTCAAGGTTGTTTGGTACTTGCCTTTAATTCCAAGGTTGAGGCGTTTGTTTGCAAACCCTAGAGAGGCAAAGAGGTTGCGGTGGCATCATGATGAGTGAACTGCGGATAAATATATGAGGCACCCGAAAGATGGGGCTTAGTGGGAATTAATCGACAACAAGTTTGAAGACATTGCCAAGGATCCTAGAAGTATAAGGCTCGAGGAGTGTACTGACGGGATGAATCCTTTTGGCGATATGAGCACCAATCACAGCACATGGCCGGTGCTTCTGTGCATATATAACCTAGCTCCTTGGTTGTGTATGAAGAAAAAATACATTATGATGTCAATGATTATCCAAGGCCCGAAGCAACCTGGAAATGACATCGACATTTACTTTCAGCTACTGGTAGAAGAACTGCTGACAGTGTGGATAGATGCACCTGCTGTAAAATGTTATGATGCTTACAAAAAGGAGATTTTTGATCTACATGCAATGCTGCTACACACCATTCAAGATATGCCGGCATTAGGCAACATATCAGGGCAGAAAACAAAGGGAGATGTAGGGTGTGTCACATGCATGGATAGGACAGCTTGCAGATTTCTTCCCAACTCACGCAAAACCATGTATTTGCGTCATCGTAGGTTCTTACGGAGAAATCACCCATACCGAAACATGAATGCTGAATTTGATGGTACGGTAGAGGTAGATGTGGGCCCAAGACCCTATGCTGGGGAGGTGGTCCACAACATGGCTAAACAAATTAATATTGTGCTTGGCAAGAAGCACACTTTGACGGTGAAACAAACACCCAAGGATCAAGTGTTTAAGAAGAAATCGTTGTTCTGGAAATTACCTTACTGGGAGATTCTATGTGTACGTCACTACATCGATGTCATGCACATAGAGAAGAACGTATGTGAAAGCATCCTTGGTACTCTACTCAAGATTAAAGGTAAAACAAAGGATGGTGATGGTGCACGGCTCGATATGCTTGTTGATCAATCAAAATGCAAGAGTGAAGCAGAAGATGATAAAAAATTCATCAACGCTCGCCAGAGTTACAATTTCAGTACAGAAGAAGCAACAGAGTTCTTGACCTATTTGTTGTCAGTTAAGACACCCTCTTCCTACTCCGCAAACGTCAGAAGTCTCGTGGATGTGAGCTCAAGTAAAATGAAGTTGGGACACATGAAGTCACATGATTGCCATGTAATGTTGGCACAAATCCTCTCGGTGGCCTTCAGGAATCTGATGGACAAAGATATAAGAAACACACTCATTGAGCTCTATGATTTCTTCAACCAACTATGGCAGAAAGTTGTAGATCCTGAAGAGTTCGATCATATGCAAGATGATATTGCAAGAATACTGTCCAACCTAGAGATGTTTTTCCCACCGTCATTCTTTGATGTCATGGTCCATCTCACTGTGCACCTTGTCGATGAGATAAAGTATTGTGGTCCTGTGTTTCTTCGCAACATGTATCCCTTCGAGCAGTTCATGGGAATACTGAAGCACTATTGTCTGAACCGAAACCATCCAGAGGCAAGCATCCTACAAGGTTATACCGCGGAGGAGGTGGTTGAGTTTTGCACCGAATACATGAAACAAAGAGCTATAGGTTTGCCCCTCTCTTGCCAAGAGGGAAGGCTGAAAGGTAAGCTGGTCCTTGCTGGCACGCAAAAGGCTGCACTCGGAGAATTGGCAGAGAAAGCCCATTTGACGGTACTGCTTAACAGCCCATATCTCAGCGCTTATGCCGAAGAACACTTGGCGGAGATACGCCAAAGCTTCTTACCAATGGTGCCTTCATCAGATGTGGAGATGAAGGAGCACACTAAGAACTACGTTGAATGGTTGAAGAATCATTTGGCACAAGGATCCACCAATGACATTGCTACGTGGTTGGCACAAAAGCCATCACCTACGGTGCTGACGTACCAAGCATATGACATAAATGGCTACGCGTTCTACACTGAGGAACATGATGAGAAGACCTCATATCAGAACAGCTCTGTTCGAATAGAATGCATGACTATAGATGAAGCTGATAAAAGGGTATACTATGGAACCATCAAAGAGATTTGGGAGCTTAACTATGTGAAAGTTGTGTCATTATTCAGGTGCACATGGATCCCTCTTGGTTAGGTAAAGGTTGATGATTACAGGAAGACCTGTGTTAACAGGACAACGATGGCATATCATGTGGACCGGTTCATTCTTGCTAGCGATGCTACCCAGATTTTTTGGCACCCCGATAGAGGGCCAACGCACGCTAGCCCCAGGATAAGATCTGGCGCACGTCAAAGACATGATACAGCAATTCTAGGCACAAAATGGCTTTATTATATGAAATGGAGTATTACAATACTGTTGCTTACAACAATATTACATAACTCCAAGGCTAACTAAAATGGCAGTGTAGGTCCTGGTTTAGTGGTAACGTCGTCTTTGGCTGGGCTCCACAACTCACAGGACTGGCTAGGTTACGATCTAGCACGACGGATCTTCTCCCGCAACTGGCCACGTGCAAGGCCAGGTGAGTACTTTGAATGTACTCGCAAGACAACCAAATACATAGCATCCAAACAAGCAGATAACAAAGCAAGCCCTATGCTATGCAAGAATTAATTCTGAACATGACATGGAATTAACAAGAAAGCGTGAATCAACATGGCATAGCATACCCTTCTACCATTATTAATCATCATGTCGTAGCAAGATTATCTGGCATGTTTAAACATCTAGCAGCATTGATCATCACGACATAACGGGGTTATCTAGCAAAATAACTACTGAAGTAAAGTACAGTAAAGTAAAGCATGCATCAAGTAAATAATCCATATTTCGAATAATCTCATGATCCAATCTGAACCTGATCCAAATCCAAGTCTTTCGGTCATCTGACCATCTCTTCCATAGCCATCCCATGGCTATCATACCATATTCCTAACAACATTTGATGTCTATGCAGGACCTATTCTTCCACCATTTTTATCATTATTACGGTTGATCACCTAGCGAGGTCTGGACGGGCTGTCCAATACCGTGGACGCGGCTATTCGAATAGATTTTACACTCTACACAGGTTGCGCACTTTACCCACACTATGGAGCACTGGCCTCGTGATCCCATTCGGGTGGACCAGCATTGCTCCAACGAAACCTGTCAGACCTGTGACTCTCCCATCGTACCACCGGCATTCATCCTCCCCCGGAGTCCTGCCCTGGGTGGCACCTGTGTCACTCCTAACATCTGCCACCGTTGTGGCCAAACAAAACTGTCCCAAACGGGGATGGGTACCCAAACAACTCAACTGGGCTCATAGGGTTATCGCCGCCTACCGGGCCAGGGCAGCGCGTGCGCATAACCCTCCCTGTCGAGCGGTACCGGTGAAAGAGCACGCGATCAGACCAAGTCAAGGCTGTCCCATACTGGCAAATGTGGTTGCACGGATAAGCCCGGACAGGTGACTCTGATCAACCAACTAGGTTTATCATTGTATCTCCATCATCCCACCATTACCTTAACAATTATAAATGTGAACAGCCACTTAACATCAGCATAGCAGAATCATTATCATGTTGACAACATGGCAAGAAATCAAATCATGGTACTTACATGATAACGGTATTCAAGATATTGTTACTAGCATGGCAGGACATGGCATGGAAACAAGGCATGATATTAGATGAAAAGTAATGCTAACATCTAAAACAGATGACATAATAGGTGTATGCAAGTGCAGGCTAACAGGTGATACAGATGTACTACAATGAACACACAGGGTGAAAGCAAAGTCATCATGCAAGTCTGGAGCTCATGGAAGAGGTTGGCTTGCCTGGGGTAGAGGGATACGCCGGGAGGAAGTGCAATAAAACTCCGAGAAGATTTGCCGGAAAAGTTTCTTTCTCGGAGGGGCTGATCGAAGGGCAAGGGCAAAATGGTCATTTTCACAGTGTGAAAACATTATGAAAATGACGCCATCAGAACGGGCTTGACGATCTGAAGACGTGGGCGTTGGTTTTACCTCAATCGGAGTTACGGTCACAGAGAAACGTCCATTTGTTCGTTAGGCGTAAAAACAGACAGAAACTATCCATTTTAGGCCTTAACGAGTGAACATTCACTATTTAATCAGTTCGGCCGCCGGCTGGAAAAAGAGAAAGCGCCTTTTCAGAGTTTACGCTTCCACTAAACCGAAAGCGTATTTTCTCCAATGCGCCTCCACTTAAACTGACAGCGGGCCCGGGTTGACTTTCTCCTCTCTCTCTCCTGGGTCTTCTCTCTCCCCGACCGAAGCAGAGGCAGGGCGAGGCGCCCGACCGGGCCCGACGCCGGTGGTCCTCCGCCTGCTGCGCCCGCCAGCGAGCCGGACGAGGTCGCGGCGCCGCCCCGCGCCCAGAAGAGGAGCCGCCAGGACTTGGGAGGGCTCGAGGTACGGGGGCCACAGGCGGCAGGCGAGGTGGCCGCGGCCGTTGGACGAGCTCAGCCCGGCGAGGCCTCTCTGGTCAACACAAGGACGGCGGCGGCTTCCGGGAGCTCAGGGAAGGCCGAGGGCTGCGAGGAAAATTGAGGGGGAAGAGCCAGGGCATGGAGTGGGCTAAGGGGAGCGGCGGCAGGGCTCGGCCATGGATGAGGACGAGAGCTTGGGGAGCTCGGCTGGGTGGGCGAGGGAATCGCTGGGGAGAAGGGGAGCCCGAGGACATGCTATATATAGCAGAGGGAAGGGGCTAGCCGACGAGGGGGAAGCTGCCCGATGCTCGCTACCGTGGCGGAGCTCCGGTGGAGCATCCATGTCGGCAGATGCCTTCAGGAGCTAGAGGACGAGGGGAAGGAGTTTCCAGAAGACTCATGCACGTGGTTGAGAGCTCGCCGACGCCTCTGGATAAGTCGGAGCTCACCGGGGACGGCTCCCGAAGGATCTAGTGCACAGTGCACTGGTTTGGCGCGTTCTGCCGGCGGTCACCGCGTGTCCACGGCTGTGCCACGCCTTATATGAAGCCAAACCATGTCTGGGATGATCTACACACTTCGCTGGGTTGACTTGACCCCTCAAGAAAGAATAGTGAGCTCTGGTGTGACTGCACATAAGTCAACCAACAGCTGGCAGCCAAGTGTTTGTTATGTGCAGTGGCCACCGCAGTGCTCCTCTTGGCATGATCTCTGGCATGGTTTAGTCATCCACTAAGGTGACCAACTTGGCAAAGTTTTAGCACAATAGAACAAGGCTAGATGGTACTTTCTTCACAAAGCACCAATCTGACCAGAAATACAAATGAGGAAGTAGGGGTCGAATGGATAAATGGATTTAGATGATTCTTGGTGTAGAGTGATGATATGGTCATAGGAACTGTCTGGAAAAGTTTCAGCTCAAATTGATCATCTATGAGGGTACTTCCTTCACAGAGATGCAATCTGGACAGAAACTTAGATAATTTACTGAGGAAGATTGGCTTGATGGAATGAGCTGATTTTTGGTATCCAGGGGTAATATATCATAATGAATCACCCTGAAAAGTTTCAGCCCAAGGAGATAAAGGAATCAAGCACTTCCTTTGCAAACTGAAAATCTGAACAGAATTTGCAAAGTGGTGTTGTGCTCAAAATTTAATGGGTGAAACTTAAGATGTTGATGGAAATGGTGAATATAGGGATAGGACAAGCTCCACAAATTATTTGGGATTTTTCCTAACTACCAAAATGGTAGTTCCTTTGGAAAGGCCCCAAATTGAAATATTGGTTTAAAATAGGAAAACGCAATTTTCCCTATTTAATTATGGCCAATATTTTTATGAGAGCTCAATATGATTACAAAGAATATCTCCACAAGTTTTCATGAACTTTGGAGATGGATAGATATTTTTCTGGATTTAATTCCTCGGAAATGCAGAAAAAGGAATTAATTCTAGATGAGAAATATTGCATATGACTTGGCAATATTTTTGCACATCTAGGGTTTATGAGTGAAGGAGGATCTCTGGGAATTTTGGGAGGATCAACTAAGCAAGAAAAATGATAGCTCCTTTGTAAACACAAAGGCAGGATTTCTAATTCCGATATTTTGGAACTAGGGTTTAAATGAGGTTCGGGGTTTACAGACAGGAACTTGACTGGCACAAGAGCATGGAAAATTCATGGAGAGGCTGAGGATTGTCTGGATTCACCTGGTCACTCACCAGATTCCAGAGGAAAAATTCGGGAGAGGAAAGCTAGGAAGGAATAACAGCACAAAAATCGATAACCCGATTTTTGGGGTGTTACAAACCTTCCCCCCTTAAGAGAACCTCGTCCTCGAGATTCCTAGGGTTAGCTCATAACAAGAATTACGCCTCCGAGAAAAACCTCTGAGTTGAATTTTAACCCTGTGGTTGAAAACAACCAAGTTAAAAGTACCAAAAACTGGTACACCCAGATCAAGATACGAATATCGCAGGATTTACTCCACGGGTAGGGGCCGCTGGGTAGCCCTGAAATTTTTAGAAAAAGCAGAATTTCCTTGTTCCAAAAATGCTCGGGACACCACAGTGAACAGTGGCCTCTCTTTCTGTCAGGTGGGCCTAGGGCCCACTGGCAGCCTCCTTCTTCCTCCGTCCCACGGCTCTCTCTCTCGCTCCCGCGTTGTCCAGAGTGCGGCTAGGCACTGCGCACGCCTAGCTTCTAGGGTACTCAGCACCCTATGACGATAGTGCGCGGCGTGCATGGGACCAACGCAGAGAGCACTCCCATCGCGGGCCAGTGCCGGTCGGCACTGCTTGCGGATTCGCCTCCTGGACGCCGGTGATCGAGCGACGTGCGGTTCTCCTGGACCTCGCTCACCGTACACCGGGCTTGGGCTATAAAACGACCGCAGTTTCTTCTTCCTTCCACCTTGCATCCTACCTCACTTTTTCTTCCTCTTCTCCTTTTCCTTCTGGTTGCAGGAGCGTGAGGCAAGGCGTCAATGGCAGACGTGAGTTCGGAGCTGATCACAATCCTCATGGTGAGTATGCTGGCAGCATTGGTTGGCTTCTCGCTGCTGCTGTGTGCGATGATCCTCGATGATCGTCGGGATGCCGCTAACCGAGCGGTGGCTGGTGATCATCTACGCCGTCTTAGGCCGGCGGAATAAGCGCGGGCTGCGGCGGGGCGAAGGGGGTGGCTGGTCAGCATCGCACAAGATGGTGACAAGGGCGCCGCTGGGTCTGCGGTTAGTGCGGTGTGGTTAGCGGAGCTCTACCAGTGTGGACGCCACACTACGGGTTGCTCCTCGCTGAACGACATCCACAACGAGTGGGGGGTTGAGGTAGAATCAGGGTTTAAATCTTAGACTCGAGGAGTTGTAATGGTTGGTGCTGCAATAAAATTTCTCAGAATTTCTCCGAGATTGCAACCGAGTTCTGGGAAAAGATTTTGGGACCGGGGAAAATTAGATAGAGCTGGTTTTCCAGAGCACTGAGTTCTAGCAAATGGAGTAAGCATAAATAGGTATGGATGGGCGGCTTTGCATTCTACCCGAGTATTGCGGCGGCTGTACTCAGGAGAAAGAACTTGGCATGCAGACATTGCTCACATGATACACATGCAATCAATTCAGACTAATATGCAAGCACATGCGGAATGCACATCGTAGCAAAATACAGATAGAGGAAAGAAACATATCGAGCAGGTTACACTAAGGTGTTTTAATGCTAGTGGGTGTATGTACTCCTGGTATGCATATACCTACACCAGCTCGCATTTTATTAGGGACTCTGGGCGAGTCCAATGTTATTAGGTGTAAGCGCTCTACTAACTAAAATCTTGTTAAAGATCCACTGCCAGCTCTGTTAAACATTTCTGCTTAATAGAGAGACAGATGAACTAAACACGCAGAGCAAGCGAGCATACATAATATTACAACAGCACACAGGCACAAGCAGTACAAGCAATACAAGCATACAACAATGCACAACCTTACTAAGCAGCTAACAGCAACAACTCACTCCAACTACAGGATCCTAATCCTAGACGAGGACGAAGAAACAGTCTTCGCAACACACATGCTCGCGGTATCTCCTGGCTTCGCTCGCTGCCGGAGCCACAAATGGACCTACTCTTGCTGGGGCTCTCCTGGGGGACGCAGGCTGAGCCAACTTCCATCTTCATCGTCGGACACCACAATGGGTTGGGGCACAACTGCTTGGGTTGCGGCTGGAACTTGGCGGAACACATCTCGACAACGAAGACGACGAATAGCTCTGGCAACATAACTTGGGTGAATGATGCCAGGTTGCCATGGGTTCGCGGGCTGCGAGGGTAGCACTGGCTGTGAGGGTGGCACTAGTTGCGAAGGTGGCACTGGGTTTGGCAGCAGGGGAAGGGTGGTCTGGGATGCAGCTTGACGGGCATCACGGTATGCTTCCGTAACAACCCGGGTGGTGTCACGGTCAATGGATTGGAACTCTCGGATAATGCCGGCAATTAGCAGTCCCTGGGCATCAGTGAACTGAACCAGGCGAGCTACTGCCGGGTCGGTTTCTCCAACTGCGCTGAAGAACTCGCAGCCTGCTTCGGACGAAGCGGGAAAATAGCGGAACTCCCTCATCTCCGCTACTTGCGGAAACTGGAAGCGAAGACGGGTGATGGCTTCCGCAGCGGCTGTCTGGACGGCCAAAGCAGAGGTGGGCATGGGTTTGCCCTTAAAAACCAAGGGCTTCCCATCCTTTGCTGGACTTGGGCGGAGAAGCACCTTCGCCTCATACTGGCAAAGGTGAGGGACGGGTTCCGATTGGAACACCAAATACACTGGGGTAGTATTACAGCCAAGGGCCTGGGTGAGCATATTGGAAAGGATAGGCGGAAATCCGTCATAACCTTTGGCCACGGTTTGGCTATGGATCTTGTGCATTTTGGAAGAACTAGCCATGGCTGCTGGTTTGAGGATACTAGTCTAGGTCTCTTGCGGGGATCTGGCTTACTGGATGGAGAGGGCTGCGGCTCACAGGTGAGAGGGACTTAAATAGGCAGTCGGGCTGGGACACACCAGCATGGCGTGGATCCTTCTCGTGCCGGGTAGAAGATACATCGGCACGGCCGACAGCGGGATAGGGTCGCGGTCCAATCCAGGGACGGCTGGGCGGGTGGACAGCTAAGCAGGGACACGTCCATTCCAACTGCGCCGCCTGTTGATCAACAGTGGCCATGTCGGATGCCAGGGATGGGTCAAATCCATTGGGCTCACTACCGGGTAAAAGATAGGGGTGGTTTGGTGCTAGGGTAACCTATAGGCAGCCTGGCTCTGATACCAAGTCTTGTGGAACCCCGATAGAGGGCCGACGCATGCCAGCCCCAGGATAAGATCTGGCTCACGTCAAAGACATGATACAGCAATTCCAGGCACAAAATGGATTTATTATATGAAATGGAGTATTACAATACTGTTGCTTACAACAATATTACATAACTCCAAGGCTAACTACAATGGAAGCGGAGGTCTTGGTTCAGCGGTAACGTCGTCTCTGGCTGGGCTCCACAACTCACAGGACTGTCTAGGTTACGATCTAGCACGACGGATCTTCTCCTGCAACTGGCCACGTGCAAGGCCAGGTGAGTACTTTGAATGTACTCTCAAGACAACCAAATACATAGCATCCAAACAAGCAGATAACAAAGCAAGCCCTATGCTATGCAAGAATTAATTCTGAACATGACATGGAATTAACACGAAAGCGTGAATCAACATGGCATAGCATACCCTTCTACCATTATTAATCATCATGTCGTAGCAAGATTATCTGGCATGTTTAAATATCTAGCATCATTGATCATCACGACATAACGGGGTTATCTAGCAAAATAACTGCTGAAGTAAAGTACAGTAAAGTAAAGCATGCATCAAGTAAATAATCCATATTCCGAATAATCTCATGATCCAATCTGAACCTGATCCAAATCCAAGTCTTTCGGTCATCTGACCATCTCTTCCATAGCCATCCCATGGCTATCATACCATATTCCTGACAATATCTGATGTCTATGCAGGACCGGTTCTTCCACCATTTTTATCATTATTACGGTTGATCACCTAGCGAGGTCTGGACGGGCTGTCCAATACCGTGGACGCGGCTATTCGAATAGATTTTACACTCTGCAGAGGTTGCGCACTTCACCCACACTATGGAGCACTAGCCTCGTGATCCCATTCGGGTGGACCAGCATTGCTCCAACGAAACCTGTCTGACCCGTGACTCTCCCATCGTACCACCGGCATTCATCCTCCCCCGGAGTCCTACCCTGGGTGGCCCATGTATCACTCCTGACACCTGCCACCGTCGTGGCCAAACAAAACTGTCCCAAACGGGGATGGGTACCCAAACAACTCAACTGGGCTCACAGGGTTAACGCCGCCTACCGGACCAGGGCAGCGCGCGTGCATAACCCTCCCTGTCGAGCAGTACCGGTGAAAGAGCACGCGATCAGACCAAGTCAAGGCAGTCCCATACCGGCAAATGTGGTTGCACGGATAAGCCCGGACAGGTGACTCTGATCAACCGACTAGGTTTATCATTGTATCTCCATCATCCCACCATTACCTTAACAATTATAAATGTGAACAGCCACTTAACATCAGCATAGCAGAATCATTATCACGTTGACAACATGGCAAGAAATCAAATCATGGTACTTACATGATAATGGTATTGAAGATATTGTTACTAGCATGGCAGGACATGGCATGGAAACAAGGCATGATATTAGATGAAAAGTAATGCTAACATCTAAAACAGATGACATAACAGGTGTATGCAAGTGCAGGCGAACAGGTGATACAGATGTACTACAATGAACACACAGGGTGCAAGCAAAGTCATCACGCAAGTCCGGAGCTCATGGAAGAGGTTGGCTTTCCTGGGGTAGAGGGATACGCCGGGAGGAAGTGCAATAAAACTCCGGGAAGATTTGCCGGAAAAGTTTCTTTCTCAGAGGGGCTGATCGAAGGGCAAGGGCAAAATGGTCATTTTCACAGTGTGAAAACATTATGAAAATGATGCCATCAGAACGGGCTTGACGATCTGAAGACGTGGGCGTTGGTTTTACCTCAATCGGAGTTACGGTCGCGGAGAAACGTCCGTTCGTTCGTTAGGCGTAAAAACAGACAGAAACTGTCCATTTTAGGCCTTAACGAGTGAACGTTCACTATTTAATCAGTTCGGCCGCCGGCTGGATAAAGAGAAAGCGCCTTTTCAGAGTTTACGATTTCACTAAACCGAAAGCGTATTTTCTCCAATGCGCCTCCACTTAAACTAACAGCGGGCCCGGGTTGACTTTCTCCTCTCTCTCTCTCCTGGGTCTTCTCTCTCCCCGACCGAAGTAGAGGCAGGGCGAGGCACCCGACCAGGCC
Source organism: Thinopyrum elongatum (assembly GCA_011799875.1). Taxonomy (NCBI): domain Eukaryota; kingdom Viridiplantae; phylum Streptophyta; class Magnoliopsida; order Poales; family Poaceae; genus Thinopyrum; species Thinopyrum elongatum. The sequence continues at coordinate 172,372,501 of CM022298.1, read as the reverse complement.
CGACGCCGGTGCTCCTCTGCCTGCTGCGCCCGCCGGCGAGCCGGATGAGCTCGCGGCGCCGCCCCGCGCCCAGAAGAGGAGCCGCCAGGACTTGGGAGGGCTCGAGGTACGGGGGCCACGGGCGGCAGACGAGGTGGCCACGGCCGTTGGACGAGCTCACCCCGGTGAGGCCTCTCTGGTCAACACAAGGACGGCAGCGGCTTCCGAGAGCTCAGGGAAGGCCGAGGGCTACAAGGAAAAGGGAGGGGGAAGAGCCAGGGCATGGAGTGGGCTGAGGGGAGCGGCGGCAGGGCTCGGCCATGGATGAGGACAAGAGCTTGGGGAGCTCGGCTGGGTGGGCGAGGGAATCGCTGGGGAGAAGGGGGGCCCGGGGACACGCTATATATAGCAGAGGGAAGGGGCTAGCCGACGAGGGAGAAGCTGCCCGATGCTCGCTGCCGTGGCGGAGCTCCGGTGGAGCATCCATGTCGGCAGATGCCTTCAGGAGCTAGAGGACGAGGGGAAGGAGCTTCCAGAAAACTCATGCACGCGGTGGAGAGCTCGCCAACGCCTCTGGATAAGCCGGAGCTCACCGGGGATGGCTCCCGAAGGATCTAGTGCACTGTGCACTGGTTTGGCGCGTTCTGCCGGCGGTCACCGCGTGTCCACGGCCGTGCCACGCCTTATATGAAGCCAAACCATGTCTAGGACGATCTACACACTTCGCTGGGTTGACTTGACCCCTCAAGAAAGAATAGTGAGCTCTGGTGTGACTGCACATAAGTCAACCAACAGCTGGCAGCCAAGTGTTTGTTATGTGCAGTGGCCACCACAGTGCTCCTCTTGGCATGATCTCTGGCATGGTTTAGTCATCCACTAAGGTGACCAACTTGGCAAAGTTTTAGCACAATAGAACAAGGCTAGATGGTACTTTCTTCACAAAGCACCAATCTGACCAGAAATACAAATGAGGAAGTAGGGGTCGAATGGATAAATGGATTTGGATGATTCTTGGTGTCGAGTGATGATATGGTCATAGGAACTATCTGGAAAAGTTTCAGCTCAAATTGATCATCTATGAGGGTACTTCCTTCACAGAGATGCAATCTGGATAGAAACTTGGATAATTTACTGAGGAAGATTGGCTAGATGGAATGAGCTTATTTTTGGTATCCAGGGGTAATATATCATAATGAATCACCCTGAAAAATTTCAGCCCAAGGAGATCAAGGAATCAAGCACTTCCTTTGCAAACTGAAAATCTGAACAGAATTTGCAAAGTGGTGTTGTGCTCAAAATTTAATGGGTGAAACTTGAGATGTTGATGGAAATGGTGAATATAGGGATAGGACAAGCTCCACAAATTATTTGGGATTTTTCCTAACTACCAAAATGGTAGTTCCTTTGGAAAGGCCCCAAATTGAAATATTTGTTTAAAATAGGAAAATGCAATTTTCCCTATTTAATTATGGCCAATATTTTTATGAGAGCTCAATATGATTACAAAGAATATCTCCACAAGTTTTCATGAACTTTGGAGATGGATAGATATTTTTCTGGATTTAATTCCTCGGAAAGGCAGAAAAAGGAATTAATTCTAGATGAGAAATATTGCATATGACTTGGCAATATTTTTGCACATCTAGGGTTTATGAGTGAAGGAGGATCTCTGGGAATTTTGGGAGGATCAACTGAGAAATAAAAATGATAGCTCCTTTGTAAACACAAAGGCAGGATTTCTAATTCTGATATTTTGGAACTAGGGTTTAAATGAGGTTCAGGGTTTATAGACGGGAACTTGACTGGCACAAGAGCATGGAAAATTCATGGAGAGGCTGAGGATTGTCTGGATTCACCTGGTCACTCACCAGATTCCATAGGAAAAATTCGGGAGAGGAAAGCTAGGAAGGAATAACAACACAAAAATTGATAACCCGATTTTTGGGGTGTTACAGATTTTCTATGCGGAAGACCCCTTGCATAAGAACTGCCATGTAGTGATGCATGGGAAGAGGAGGGTACTGGGTGTCGAGGATGTTGCCGACGAGGACGAGTATGATGAATTTGCTGATTTGCCAGCCAAGGGATCACACACCCCTCTAACAGAGAAGTGTAAAATCATCAGAAAACCCAAGTTCATTCGGGGTCAACGTAATGATCCTAGTTCCCCCATGTACATGGGAATTAAGCCGTAAGACTGGTCTTTATGCCTACCCTGCAACTTAATTCATTCAATTTAGAACTGTCGCGTGTACTGAATTTGTGAGTTATACCCGATTTTCTGTTGATGTAAGAACTGTTATATATGTTAACCATGATATGCTGTCAGCTCAGACAATGAGTATGAACTGTTTATTATTATTATTATACCATAGAGGTAGCACACTCAATTGATCTCACTCATGTATGAACAGAAGATATGCAATCTGGTTTGCGAATAGCACACAGTTCATTCATGAAAGCCGTGTGCCGACCAAACCGCGCGCACGATCTGAGTCATGCGTTCTGATTGGCCAGAACCCAAACCCCACGAATCTTACGTCTCCACCGTTGGATGCTCCCAGATCGAACGGCAATCCTCATCCCTTTCGACAGCAAATGCAGTTCCGGTTGTAATTTTATTTATATGCACAAAATGCACATTAAACTCAAAAAATGTCTTAAATATAGCTAACGATACCTGAAATGCGCCAGAAAATCAAACCCGTGGTATAATGGTGATTGCGTATCGTGGAAATTTTTATGAGGCCAAACGATGAAGTCACTGGCCACTGGAGTTTGAATTGACACTTCTCCTTTTGGAAACCATGATCCTTCTTATGAGATGCTCCGGTTTGGAAGGAGCGATCATCAAAACTTGTGCCAAACTTTACCAATTTTTTTCCACGGGGGCGTGAGAGCATGCCACGGGCACACATCGATTTTGATGATGTCCGGACTCCATCTGAATTTCATGTAATTAAAATACCAACTAGGCCTACGCCGGTGGCCGCACCTCACGGCCGAAATGTTTGAAACTTCTCCCCACTTCTCGGACAAACGGATGAAAACTCGCAAAGCGACGCACAAATTATTTGTACACCTTCTTTGCTAAGGCTGGCGATAGTGGGGGTATCATAGCAGGTATCTTGCACTCGGGAGTAGCAAATAAGATGATGTGGCAAAGAATTAAAGAAGGGAGAGTGGGTTAGAGTAACATAGGTAGATACCGTAACATAATAAATGCTATACTACTTTGTGTCATGCATGGACATTAATACGGTCATCTATGATACTAGTCTATGATACTATGCACTATGAAGGTAGTATCATACACTAGTATCATATGCATGATACTAGTAAATGATACTCCCCACTATAAGTAGCCTAACTAACACCCACATGTAGTTGTAGTAGGGTTTTGACTTTATATGCACTAAATGCAAGGTAAGTGCAAAAAAATGACTTAAATATAGCAGACGAGACCTGAAATGGGCCAGAAAATCAAACCAAGGGAATACCCGCGATTGTTTACCATGATTTTTTTTCGAGGCGGAACAATGTAGTGACTGATGATTTGGAGTCCGAAGTTCCGCGTCTCCTTTTGGAAACTTTGATCCTTCTTGTGAGATGCTCCGGTATGGAAGGTGCGAGCACCAAAACTTGTGCCAAACTTTACCAAATTTTTTCCATGCAATCATGAGAGCACGCCACGGTGACACAATGATTTTCGTTATTTCCGGACTCTATATGCATTTCCAGTAATTAAAATACCAACAAGGCCTACGCCTCTGGCCGCACCCTGCGGCTGAACTGTTTTAAGTTTTTTCCCGTTTCTCGGACAATGAATGAAAACTCGCAAAGCGACACACAAATGATCTTGCTAACACCCACATGTAGTTGCGACTATATATATATATATATATATATATATGTGCAAAAAATGACTCAAATATAGAAAACGGGATCTCAAATGCACCAGAAAATCAAACCATAGGGTACAATCATGATTTCTTACCGTGGAAAAAAATTCGAGGCGAAACGATGAACTCACGTTTTCATTCAAACGAAAATATGTTGTTAGTTCATGTAAATGTTTTCAAATAGCACATAGTTCACTCACGAAAGCCGTGTGCCTACTACACCGTGGCCGATGCCCCCCTGCCACGCGCGTGATCTGAGTCGTACGTTCTGATTGGCCAGAATCCCAACCCCATGGATCGTACATCTGCACCGTTGGATTCTCCTTGATCGAACGACAATCCTCATCCCTTTCGACAGCACATGCAGTTCCGATTGTGATTTTATTTATATCCACAAATTGCACATCAAATTCAAGAAATGTCTTGAATATAGCAAACGATACCTACGTTTGAAAATCAAACCCGTGGTATAATGGTGATTGCATATCGTGAAAAATTTTATGAGGCCAAATGATGAAGTCACCGGCCACTGGAGTTTAAATTGACATGTCTCATTTTGGAACCCATGATCCTTCTTGTGAGATGCTCCGGTTTGCAAGGAGCGATCATCAAAACTTGTGCCAAACTTCACCAATTTTTTCCCACGGGGTCATGAGAGCACGCCACAGGCACACGCTGATTTTGATGATGTCTGGACTCCATCTGAATTCCCTATAATTAAAATACCAACTAGGCCTCCGCCGGTGGCCGCACCTCGCGGCCGAATTGTTTCAAACTTCTCCTCGTTTCTCGGACAATGGATGAAAACTAGCAAAGCGACACACGAATGATTTGTACACCTTCTCTGCTAACTAACACCCAGATGTAGTTGTAGTACGGTTTTGATTTTGTATGCACTAATTGCAAGGTAAGTGCAAAAAAATGACTTAAATATAGCATACGAGACCTGAAATGGGCCAGAAAATCAAACCTAGGGTATATACGTGATTGTTTACTGTGAAAAAAATTCGAGGCGGAAAGATGTAGTCACTGACGATTAGAGTCCGAAGTGCCGCGTCTCCTTTTGGAAACTATCATCCTTCTTGTGAGATGCTCCGATTTGGAAGGTGTGAGCATCAAAACTTGTGCCAAACTTTACCAAATTTTTTCCATGGGATCCTGAGAGCACGCCACGGTGACACACCGATTTTCGTTATTTCCAGACTCTATATGCATTTCCTGTAATTAAAATACCAACAAGGCCTACGCCTCTGGCCACACCCTGCGGCCGAACTGTTTGAATTTTTTCCCGTTTCTCGAACAATGAATGAAAACTCCCAAAGAGACACACAAATGATCTTGCTAGCACCCACGTGTAGTTGCGACTATAGCAAATAACTCAAATATAGCAAACGATACCTCAAAGGCACCAAAAAATCGAACCATAGGGTACAATGCTGATTTCTAACCATGGAAAACAATTTGGAGGCGAAATAATGAACTCATGTTTTCATTCAAACAAAAATATGTTGTTAGTTCATGTAAATGTTTTCAAATAGCACACAGTTCACTCACGAAAGCCGTGTGCCTACCAAACCGTGGCCGATGCCCCCCCTGCTGCTTGTGCGATCTGCGTCGTGCGTTCTGATTGGCCAGAACCCAAACCCCACGGATCGTACGTCCTCACTGTTGGATGCTCCCAGATCGAATGGCAATCCTCATCCCTTTCGACAGCAAATGCAGTCCGGCTAGGATTTGATTTATATGACAAAATGCACGGTAAATGCCAAAAAATGTCATAAATATAGCACACAAGACCTGCAATGCGCCAGCAAATCAAACATGTGGTATAATGGTGATTGCTTACCGTGGGAAAAAATTAGAGGCGAAACGATGAACTCACGTCTTCATTTCAAAATTAGCACGTCTTCATTTCAAATGAAATTATGCTCTTTGTGCACACGAGCGCTTAGAGGCAACCGTTTGCATAGGCCTTTCCGCGCGGCGACCGAGGATATTTTTTCACCCATTTCACCTAGGCCGCCAACACCCCCCCACCGCCCACCCATGTTTCACTCAATTAGTCCACCCAATATCCATCGCCAGCTCCCCCCTCCCCCAGATCCACAGCAGAACCCTCTCTGGCGCCAGCGTGCTCACCCGGGCCGTTTGCCCGCTCTTCGGCGTCAACCCTACCTCCACTGCCGTTCCCAACACGTGACTGCCCACGCCTCGCCGTCTTTGTTTGCTCGCCAGCCACCCTCGAGCATATCGATCCTGTAACCCTTGCCTCTCCTGTGGTCCTGTCAGGTTTGCATTAAGAAACCTGTTAGTTACTGCTCTCCATCACGGTGAGGCATATTTCCTCGCAATCCCTCTTCCTATTTGATTTCGTATGTTCCCAAATTGGCTATAAAATAATGGAGAGTGTATATATGTTCATTATCTACCTTCCTAACTAGTACATATAAGTTGTATTTGTTCCAATAAGTTACTGCCGATTTACAGATCGTGGGCGCCCGAGTCACACAAACTTAACAAATAAGCCGTACATTTTCTAAATTATTGCATGACATGTTTAGACAGCTTGATACCAAGTTGTTAGTTTTATGCTTATCCTCCTTTCTTGAGTTTCACATGTGTTCTCTATAGATGCCAAGTAGCAGCAACAACACTCATGCTTCAGGCGATGTATCTTCATCTGATTCCGACAACCCTAGGTCTTCAGCAGATGGTGAGGGATCAAGTAATCTTGAACGGGATAGAGCTGCAGCAATTACCCTTCTGGTCAGGACATTGAGGAATGCTCCAAGGAAGCCCACACACCAGTCTAAAGGTGTATATGAAGTAACCGAGATCAATTTAAAGTCTTGGGCTCCAACTAAACCAGATAAAGCACGCACGAGGTTCAGGAGTGTGTGTGTGGATTTGTTGGCAGGGCAAGGCTCAACATTAATCTGTCGGGGTTTCGGAAAGCTGTCACAGAAACACGGCAAAGGATAGCCCGGGAGATCATGGATCACTTTGACGTTCCAGAGCAGTGATAATGCAGGTGGAACACGCTGCACTGAAGAAGGCTAGGGATGCTTGGAGAAACTAGAAGCATGTGCTGTACAAGAAGTACTTGAGTGAAGGCAAGGACCCAATCCTCGCATACCCCAAATTACAAAGGCAGACTGGGCAGAATTCAAAAGGGTCAGGGAAACTACAGAGTTTGCCGAGAAGAGTGTCAAGCAATCGGAACTTCAGAAGAGGAACACACACCCCCACCATATGGGTGTGGCAGGATACTACGGCATGAAACCAATATGGGACCAGGAGGAGAAAGAAGCAGTAGCTGCGTGTGGGAAACTGGCCTTTAGTGAAATCAGGGGCAAATGCACTAGAGACAACTTGCGGGCACGTGCAAGGAGGCGTGATGATAGAACTTATTACTTTGAAAACTCACATGACGAAGAACTGTATCGCGTGATGTTAAAGGCTTCCAAGATCCCTGGAAGGTTCTACAGGAATTCAGGGCCATGTGACATTCTGCCCGATGCTCTGGAAACAAGAGAGCCCCCTGGCCGTGCAAGGGGTATAGGTGTTAATGTCCCACACAAGAGGGTTTTCACACTCAGCAAAGAAGAGAGGCTCAGCATGAAAAAAGCGAGGAGTGAAATGAAGCAGAATGAATTGTATGAAAGGTTGAGGAAGGACAAGTATCCGGCTATTCGAAAGGATATTGAGGAGTCAATGATGATGCAGAAGACTCTAACACTAACAGATAGCTAGCAGATGGGAGGGTAGGCGGGCATGGAGGATGCTGGTTATTGTGCGACAACACCGCACAAGAGTAGCTGTGCATCAGCTAACCCCAGCGACACTGAGACTGCAGCTGCTCATGATGATGCTATATCTGATCTATCTGGAATGAAAGACAGACTGAAGGGCGTGCTTACACATTATGAAGGTACATTAAAATGTTTAACAGCCTGGGTTTGCCCACCATTCTCGGAAGAGGGATTCTTGTTGGACAATGTGCCATTGAAGCCGGGCTGTGTGAAGTGCTACATGGCTGAAGTAAAGCCTGGATTCAATGAATTTGCCCTGAAGAATGTCCTAGGAGACTTTGATGAGCAAAGGACCTTGGGAGAAACTAAGTGTAAAATCACAACCAGTGGCCACGAAAGGAAAAAGAGTTCACGGATGAGATCCCTGAAGCCCCGCCAAGAGCAACCAATGTCGCCCCTCAACCGGTGACACTCTCCTTGCCACAGCAGCTCTCACGTGCTTCCCCCAAAGAACCTAATACTCGTAATCCGACGACTGATGCATCAACCTTTGATCAGCGGGCCCGACTTTGTGCCGTACAGGCCATGTCATCGTCCGCCCCAGAGCAGCCAGTGGCAAGGCCTACAACTGCTGAAGACGCACCACCGGTTCAGATGTCGGCCGCTGAAGCAGCGGGGGGAGACCCAGCTGCAGCACATGCTCAGCAGACCAACCTGGTGGAACAGACTGCTAAACATTCTGATGCTTCTGAACCGCCTGCTAAGCAGTCTGTAGGTCCAGAACCAACTCCTCATCAGTCCGTCGGTCCGCAACCGCGTGATCAGCATACCAATGCGTCAGCACTTCCTGCTCAGCAAACAAATGCATTGGCACGGCCTCCTCAGCACACCGACAAGTTGGCACCACCTGCGCAGAAACCCGGCATAGCTTCAATGCATCGTCAGCAGTCCGATGCCTCTGCTCCTACAGCCCAGCAGTCCATCACAGCAGCACTGCCAGCTCAGCGGTCCGGCATAGCTAAATAGTCTGTTAAGCAGTCCGTCGAAGCTTCACCGTCTGCTAAGCTGTCCATCGAAGCTTCACCGTCTACTAGGCAGTCTGCCTTTTAGCCAACAAGACGTTGTACAAAAAGTGCTTCAAGTACCAAGAAGGAAGCGGGCAAAACGTCTGCACCCATGAGGAAGTGCGCCATGAGAGCAAAGAGGAAAGAGAACGATTGCCTCTTACTTAAAGCACTCATCGCCCAGAACCAAATTAACAGCAAGTTGTTCGAATCGGGGAGTAATATTATTTCTGACAACATGGATGATGAAGAAATAACTTTGTTGCTTGCTAAAAATAAAAGCACACGTACTTGACACACGCAATTACGTCCATGGCCAGCCATTTCTTGTTGGTGAATACTTTGATGAGTGCAGCTCCAGTTGCCGTGAGTTACATAAATATTGCATGGATCAAATGTTAGCAGGTCATCATGTTCTGCTAGTCCACTACAACAGAGATCATTTCCGACATGATGCTGGTTCCATTAGTGTGAGTTTCGAGGACTTACATCTCTTCTTCAACTTCAATGAGCTCGATGCCACTCTTGTTAGATGCCTGATTTTGTAAGTACTTAACAAACTCTGATCAACTTCTCCATATAAGGCTGTAAATGATAAACAGCTAACTGCATTTTATTCTTCTCAGGGGATTGAACGCGCAGAGAAGAAATAGGGAGAGTGTGTATTTCATAGATACTGCATTACCAAATGGCACAACATTAGATGGTAAGGATGCACGGGAGTGGGCCATTAACATGGTCGTTCGTATCTTCGAAAACATGTCCCATGCAGAATCATTTCTCTGGCTATATCATGAACGGTAAGTCAAGTAAACAACCACACATACACCGATTGTCTTTCAGATTTCGACATAATTCGTAAGTTCATGGCTTTCTTATATGTAGCAATCACTGGATATTGGTATTCATTGTTCCAAACAAGAACACAGTTTACTACATGGATTCTCTCAAAGTGTCAACAAACGCTCAGGATCTGACGCATCTTTAGCAATTCATGGATAGGTATTGAATTCTATGATGTTGAAATTAATTTGCATTCATATCTGGTTCAATAATTGATGTTGTCAAAATTCATCTTCATTTGCAGTGTGCTCGCATTATGGAAAACTAAACCAGGGAACCTGTTCAAGAGGGAACTACCTCTGCAACACGAGATCGTTTCTCCGGTAACACACCGAAATCCGTTATTTTTGGAAAATGTATCCAATAGTCTGCAAATACCTTTTCTTACGCTAGTTAAATGTTCAAGCTTCTAAATAAACCTCTTTCTATTTCTGTCCAAGAAAAAAATACATCTAACACCGGTTAGGTTGTTCCTAACAGGACAAATACATGACTAGTTCTGTACAAAAAATTTCAGTGTCCTCAGCAACAAGCAGGGACCAACCTTTGGGGATACTTTGTTTGCAGACACATGATCTCCATCTGCAAATCTGCTGATAGTTGTGAAGATGCTTGTGAATTAGTACCAGTAAGTCTATCTTAATTAATATCTTCTACTCCACTCATATGGCACATTCTGATCTTAAAAATGTTGTAGCTCATCTTAGAACCGAGGACCCCTGAACCGCTCCCCGCTGGTGAATTGCTGATGGTTCGAAGATTTATCAGCGACTTCTTCCTAAATCACTACATCAATCCCACTGGTGATAATGAAGATTTCAGCATGCCTTCTCTTGAAACATCGATTAAGAGTTAGCCGCTAAACATATACGCATGGATCCATTGTTTTCAATCTGATGAGGTCTTCGTATTTCGTACACTATGATTAATTATGTAATGCATATATATGTCAACAAGTCATTGGAATTTAGCTACCATTTGTTCAATCGCAATTGTTGCGAAATCTGATGAATGTTCTTCCTGTGGACACTATTTGTTCAATTGAATATTGTGGCGAATTTGCTTTTTGCATGCCGATTCAAATGGGATATTTTTGTTTTAACCTAGAAATTGCTCAACACACGGTTCAACTAAATGATTGTGTGCGATCCACATCAGAAAGCATACGTCAATTATAGCGGAACCGTCGGTGATACACAGCAGATCGCAAACGATTTGTAGCACTACTACGTGTGCTTAGGGGCTCCGGAACCGTTTGTGATATCACATTATCGCACACGAGAGCTCGGAGTAAACCGTGCCCTATGTAAAATACAATCCCAGTCGTAATTTTTTCAGGAAACGTGTGGGATCCCAAAGGAAAATCACACGTCACTCTTGCCGCAACCGTTGGTGATACACAACAAATCACAAACGGTCTGTAGCACTTGTATGTGTGCGAAGGGGCTACTGAACCGTTTGTGATAGAACATTATCACACACGGTAATTGTTGCGAAACATGTGCGATGGAGTCTTGCATGGCAGACGGGTTCCGCAGAAAACTCGTGTGCGATGGGGCACATATTGCACACAGTTCATATATTGGCTCGTGTGCCTTACATACTATTTCCCAAACGGTTCATTACGACACATTGTTTGGTTTCACTACATCATTAGAAACATTTAATCACCGATCCCACACGTGCGAAAGAATTTAGTGTGTGCTGCATCGCATATGATTACATTTGGCAAGGCCTCTGCATCATGGGTCCATGTCCCCGACGGTTTGTGGGTCGTGTGGGAAGGACCCCCTATAACAGTCACTCACTTGGCGACGGTTCAAAATGTCGTCGAGGAAAGGGATTAAAAACCATGTGTATAGCACCTCGTTGTACCAGTGTAAACTACATGCACATGCTCCGGTGCACCAAACTGGGCTGTAAAATCATATATGCGTCCATGGGTTGATGCTTATGCCCCATGCAAGAAATGGGGATGAATTTCAAACACCACGGCACCGTGGCTCTCCGGCAAACGTTGAGATGCTTGCTTTTGTAATTCTAGTAAATCCAAAACTCGTCTGAAATTCATGAACCTTGGCATGCTATCATGGAATGGCATCAGCATGCTGGCGTAAAAAATATTGTCCCATTTGAGGTAGGTTATGGTATAAGCTTCTCACAAACCAGAGCTTCTCACAAGAAGCCTCAGGGTTCCGGTAGGGAAACGTGTCACCTTTGTGGACAAAACGATACTCGTCGCCTCTTCTTGCTTTCAAATTTTTTTCTGGTGTCAACATAGAACAACAGGAGTGTCGTGTAAAATTTAGGAATTTTTCGGGGTTCGTTTGGATATTTTTATACGTTAACTGAGTTTTCTAGGCATTTATGTGCATAGTTCAAATTTGAACTACATGCACATGCTCCAGTGCATAAAAATGGGTTGAAAACCAAATGTGTCTCCTTGGTTGCATGCTTAGGTCACATGCAAGAAATGCAAATGAATGTCAAACACCTTGACACTGTCGCTCGGCCGCTAACATTGAGATACATGGTTTGAAAATTCTAGTAAATCGAAAAATCGTCTGAAATTCGTGAAACTTGACATGATATCATGGAATGGCTTCAACATGCCGTGGTAAAAATATTGTCCCATTTGGGGCATGTTTGGGTATAAGCTTCTCACAACAAGCCTGATCGTTTAGCTAGGGAACGTGCCACCTTTGTGGACGAAACGATATCCGTTGCCTCTTCTTGCTTCCAAATTTTTCTAGTGTTAACATAGAGCAACAGGAGTGTTGTGTCAATTTTTGGGATTTTTCATGGTTTGCTTGGACATTTTTATACATTAACTGAGTTTTCTATGCATTTATGTGCATAATTCAAATTTGAACTACATGCACATGCTCAAGTGCATATAAATGGGTTCAAAATTCAAATGTGTGTCCTTGGTTGCATGCTTACACTACTGCAGGATGCTGCTAACGCGGCACTATGATCAGAGACCCTTTGACGAAACTGTGTGTGATGCATTAATCGCAAACGGTGATGTAAAAAAACCGTCAAAAAAGATGCAGAATGTTTGCGATGGCAAAGACATCAAACATGGTTCAGATTTTAGTTGCGTTTGCAATGCAGGGCATATGGTTGATCCATATGAACTGTTTGCGATGAGACAGAACAACAGAAACGGGCAGCCATATCAAGGTGTGTGCGATATACGGCATACAGTTCGCTCAGATGAACTGTTTGCTATTAGGGAATGCAACAGAAACAGTTAGCCAGATCAAGGTGTGTGTGATATACGGCATACGGTTCACTCGGACAAACTATTTTCGATTAGGGAACACAACAGAAATGGTTCAACTTAACAAGATGTGTGTGATATGCGGCATACAGTTCACATAGATGAACTGTTTGCGACGAGCCAAAAAAAACACAAACGATTCGTGTAAACAAGATGTGTGTGATACGCGGCAAGCAGCCCACTCGGATGAACTGTTTGCAATGAGAAAATATAACACAGACGGTTACTAGAGTTAATTCGTGTGTGATTCTATGTGTACTAAAAACTTTGAAAATGCATACTAGTTGCTTGCGATGGCTAGGAGTATCGCACACGATGTGTGTGCGAGTACTCGTGTGCGATGATTAGTAAGTTACACATACATTTCCATATGTTAACACGTGTGTGGTAACACGTGACACCGCATATGGTTGTCGGGTTGTCTGCTCCACTTAGTCTTCCTGCGCTCCAGTGAAGGCTTCCCGCGCTCCAGCGAAGGTTTCCCGCACTCCATAGGGGTGAATTGTAAAATCCCCAATCCCATAGCCAGCTGCTAGCTATAAATAACCACAGCAATGGCCGCCGCCGGCGACTCGCTACTGATCCACTTACTAGCTAGTTACCCACACATACTGACATACCCCCAACGGCCGACGACAGGATGGAGTTGCGCGATGGGAACGGGCGCCGGAGATCATAGTTTAGGTTAATTAATTATAGCTCCAGAGCCGGATGATCGGCTCTGGAGGTATAATTAATTAACATAATCTAAGATCAAATAACTAAAGCTTCCCCAACGTGATCGTGCGCCGGCCCCAACAGCTAGCGGAGCGCGCGCGGAGGGACGCGACCCGAGCGAGTCTTGGCGCCTAAACAGCGAGTAGAGCGCGCAGAGGGACGCGACCCGAGGGCGCCTAAACGGCGAGTAGAGTGCGCGGAGGCACGCGAACAGAGCGTGCGGAGGTACGCGAGTAGAGCGCGCCGCGGCCGCCTAAACGGCGAGCAAGCACATGCATAATTATTGCATATAGCAGATGAACATAGCCGGGAATAGCCGTCCAACAATATTATTTTCGATGACATGCATTAATATATTCTTAGTTAAATCTAAGGTCAAAGATTGGTACTACAAAATACGAAGGGGGCCAATAAACCACGACAGAGGTAGTACCTATATGAACACAGACGCCCAGTATGAAAAGAAAATATGGGTCAAACCCTAGTTGAAAAGGGCAACAATGTCTAACTCCAGCTTACAAAAGGTACAAAAGCACGAGGATTAATTGTTCATCAGGTTTACACATAACTCGGATTGAACAGGGCAATAACATCTAACTCAACCAAAGTTTTTGGCAGTCACAATCAAATGGATCGGTCCGATCCATAAAATCAAGATCCCGGTACAAAAGATCTACTGGTCCATGATGATGACAAGTTGTTGTAAATATAAGCCGAGCACGATCAGAAGCCCTTAGGTCCACCTGAAACTTCTTTTTATGTTGTTCAACATACAGTTCCGTGAGAAATTTCTTGTTGAAAAACTTAATCCTCATGGACAATAGTGCCCTTGCATTCCTCATGAAGAATGTGACAAAGCTAGTGTTTACATAGTTGGATGCATATCCTTCCACCGTTATTGTCTTCAAATGAATGTCATGAGATCTGAGAAAATCCTTGTGCTTCCTCTGCCATCAATTGGTTAGACCTTTTTCTCAAAGTCCTAGTACCTAAATAGACATGAAGATTGAAAACAGTTAATGTCTAAAATAGAGTAAGTCGAAGGAGGGACAGCTGAACGGTTAATTCTAGTACATTATATATGGGATTTGAATGTGTGTGAAATCATCACCTTTATATACAAATTCTCCAGACATGGAAAGCATTACAGCAAGCCAATAGTGGTGTTCAGATCAAGACACCCTATATAAATATATAAGGTCTTGACAGAATCCAGCACCCCTGATACGCCATCCATGGACAACCTCTTCATTCAACATAGAACATAATATGAGAACCGAAAGTGTACTCCAAGATGATATTTAACTTATGCGTACAAATGAAAAATGCAGATTACTAAAGTGTACATGGATAACATACAATACCTGAATAAGTGTGGAGCCAACCACCAACTTGTAACCTTCAAACGGATCAGGAAATACACCCAAGGTCTCCAGTTTAGGCGCAGAGACCATAGTTATTTGCGAAGGTTTATAACAACAATCAAGGAGCAACCTTAGAAGTGAAGGGACATCTTCGATGATGAGCTCCTGTCCTTCAAAATGAATTCCAATGCTTACAAGGTGAGGCGACTTTATTTTGAGACAAGGGATATGGATTCCTAGTCCAAAAACAAGCACCAAACGCTCCAGTACAGGGCAGCTGGAGTGGATGATGCTGTGCAGTGAGGCCACCGACGGATCAACCAACACAAGCACAAGTTTTTTCAGCAGTGGAGTCGAAGCATTTGTACCAAATTGTCTGCTAGATGGCACCGGGTCAAGGTGGCGGTGTGGAGAGAGGAGGAAAACCATGAGATGGGCTTCGGTGGTGAGGGCACAGATGCAGCTCTTGGTGGTAACCTATCGTTGTAGTAATGGTAGAACTCAAGCTGCTGGAGTTTCTCAAATTGACAGGATGTCAGCCAGATGGCCATCGTGCAGGGTATGTCCAGCAGCTAGCATGCCGGGATGCAGATGCGTTGAACGGAGCCCTGGTGGGAGGAGATGATGGCTCCGGGGAGTTCAGAATCATGATTGACAGATAGCTGACGATAGTCGAGATTAAGAGGCGCGGCGCGCCACTGAGTGCACCACCGAGATGCGAGGACTTGTGTGCGGCAGCCATCCTTGGTGGGGAGAAGGTAGATGATCTCCCCAAGGATGGCGTCCGGGAGATCGCTGATGCGGTCCGCCAAAGATTCTACTGGTTCCTCAAGTCCAGTGGGGCGTGGCCGCTTCTGGCCGCGCAGCCGGGTCCAAGATCTACATCCGTCGACAGCGATGGCCGGAGCCTCATCTGTGTACATACCAATCTAAAAGAAAAAAATGGCAGTAACATACATGTAGGACATTCAAAATCAATTCTCAAGATCTAGAAGAAAAAAAGGTACAAACATATATGTAGGACATTCAATATCAATTCTCAAGATCTGGCCACGAATTATTAGCACGCACGCTAACCCTAGTCGGATGATTAGCAAAAATCATTTGTACAGAACAAACAATTAATCACTAACCCTATACGGATACCATTCAAACAATCAATACACTACGTGCATGTAACGGATCTTAATTACTCTGATTTCATGGACTAAGAGAACATAACCATAGGATTTGTATTCCAAAAAAATTAGAGAGGGGTGGAGTAACCAGAGAAAACACATGATATGTTTGCCGCACAAATGGGTATATAGATGACTAACCGGTTTTTCGTCGGAGTCGAAGTCGTTGCCAGAGTTACTGTTGACCTTCGGCTCCGGCTGGGGGGGGGGGGCACGACGGCGCCGACAAAGTCAAGGTCGTGCTGCTGCCCGCACGAGACCTCGTCGGCGGCGACGGCAACCTCTGTGCCCAGCTTCACGCGTTGCGTGGGAGCTTCACCAGCCTCGGCGTCGCCACTCCCTCCGATGGTGCGCTTCGACGGCATCCTCATACACTCCAGAGTCCATACATTGGTGACCACAGTGGACTGGGGGTGCGGCCGCCTATTATGGCCGGCGGCTCGGGCGCGCCATTAATATGGACTAGTGGGAGCGAGGCGGGCGGTGGTCAAAGGCTGTCACGCCTCCCGGTGAGCCTACGCGGCGGACTTCTGGCTTTCCTACCATCATTTCACAAAGCTACTCGCACACCTCCCGGTGACACTGCGCAGCGAAAATGCCTCCCATCAATTCACACACCTGCATGCATGCCTCCCGGTCTGCCTGCGCGGCGGACTGCTCGCATGCGTCCCGTCAACTCACGCCTGCTTACACGGCACACGGGGCACGTGGCAGCATGTATATTTTTTGTTTTTTGATGATTCATTTTGCTGCTTTACTGCTTAACCGAAGCATGGCACGGTCTAATGCATACGGTCCGAATAAATAATCCGTATGAGATATTGGTTGCCAGTTATTAACAATCTCCCATTTGTAAGAAGATTATATCAAAACGTGTCTCAAATTTGACCCCAAAAAATACAATATCACAGTCTACTGGTGTCCATATATGACACCACGATAATTTTCATGAATTTCAACTAAGTTTTGGATTTACTAAATTTTAAAAATATATATTCTCAATGTTTTGAAATCTCTTGTATGGGGAAACATGCACCCAGGGACACACGTATGATTTTGCAATCCATTTTGGTGCACATGTAGCTCAAATTTTATTTTTGCACATTAAATCCCTAGGAAATCAATCAATGTAGAAAAACGGTCGAATGATCTCTGTTTTTTTTTATTTTAACATGACACTCCTTTTGGTCACATGTTCACTGTAGAAAAAGTTTGATATGCCTCAGAGTGGCTGTGGTGGTGCGGGATGTGTGTCTATGTGTGTGTGGGGTGGGGGAGGGGTCCGACAGTACACTACGAGTCGTGAGCCTCCGTGTGGGATTATTGATCATTTTGTGAGTCATATATGCCACATCAAAGTCGTGAATTTGTTATTTAAAGCATTACACAACCCTTTCATACATACATGTTCGGGCCACATGCATGCATTGGTGGTCCTCTCGGACACTCCCTCGTGCGGTTATCAGCGACGTGCCCATTCGTTAGCCCGGAAAGGTTTTCAGTTTCCACCGACAACGAGAGGCATTTGACCAAAAGGTGAATTCATCTTGGCATGTGTGTGGTGTGGATCATGTTGAGATTCCATATCAAAGTTCAGGCACGTGCATACACATGAGTCCCTCCCACCGGCTTGAAGTGAGGGGGCTACGCATCGTGGTGTAGTGCGTTTCCGGTTTGCGAAGCATGTGCCACGTCAAAGTTGTGAATTGGGTATTCAAACATCACATAACACACGGGCACATGCACGAGGTGGTTTTTTCCTATGACACTCACTCGCATGTGACTCTCTCTGTGGGCCCGCGAGGTCGTCGTCGATCAGTTGAACGTACAACAAGAGAGAGGATAATTTGACCAACAAGGATGGTTCTTTTTTGGTTTGTGTTACGTATATGCACGGTAGGAGTATGTAGTACATGTCAAAGAGGGGGAAACATGAATACTCTATATATATGCGTATGTCATAACATCGCTCCATGTGGGGACTTTTTAGTCCCCGAGGCAGGTGCCACATCAAAGTTGTACATTGGTATTCAAACATCATGCAATACCATGCAGGCGGTGGTTGCCCTATAGGAACTCACTCGCATGTGGCGCTTCCATCTATGGGCATGCGAGGTTGTCCTCCATCACTTTGACCCAATGAGAGAGAGGTTAATTTGACCATCAAGGAATGATTCTTTTTTGGTTTGTGCTATACAGTAAAAGTACATATATACCACGCATCGAATGGGGGCGTACATATAGCACATACCACGCATCATGAACCTCGCTCTCTGTGGGGACTTTTTGGTTTCCTATATATGTGGTGCCACATCAAAGTTGTGCATTGCATATTCAAACATCACACAAACACCTCTTTGGACCACATGCAGACGGTGGTACGTAGTCCTATATAGGATGCTCACTCGCGTGCGACGTACGCTTCGCTTTCTGTGGGCCCGCGAGTTCGTCGTCAATCACTTTGACCCAACGAGAGAGAGGTACGTTTGATGAACAAGGAGGATTAATTCTTTTAGGGCTGTGTTACTAGGTGTATAGTACGTGTCGAAGGGGGGTGACCAGCATATATATACTAGGTGTCACATGAACCTCACTCTGTGTGGGGACTTTGCGGTTTTTTAGGCAAATGCCACATCAAAGTTGTGCATTAGGTATTCAAAACGTCACAACGACACACCTCTCCATATATATGTTCTGGCACACATGCAAGCGATGGTTGTTGTCCTATGGCACTCACTCACGCGGTTATCGGCGATGCTTCCATCTGTCGGCCCGCTTGGTCCATCACTTTCACCGACAGCGAGAGAGGTTAATTAATTTGACTTAGGAGGGGGATTAATTTTTTGTTTGTCCCACGACATAGATCATGATGTGAGATTACATATATATAATAGTGCATGTGTACACATGAATCCATCCCGCTAGATCGAAGGGGGGGGGGGCGAGCACACGACACGTCATGAACCTCTTGCTCTGTGTGGGGACCTCTGCGATTTTCATCGCATGCACCACATGAATGTTGTGCATTGGGCCGGTTATTCAACACATATGCATGCATCACACACCTCCATAAATATGTTCGGGACACACGCATGCAATGGTTGTCTTTGGACACTCTCTCACTCGCTTGGTTATTGGCAGCAAGCCTATATATATTCGTGGGCCCGCTTGGACGTCCATCATTTCGACCAATGAGGAGAAAGGTTACCAGGGTGGATTCTTCTTCTTTGCTTTGAGTTACCGTATAGTAGGTCGATCATTCCAAGCCTAATTAAGTTTGAGCGCATGCTACGCGTCGTGAACCCTCGCTCAGTGTGGGTATTTTACGGTTCCAAAGCATGGTGCCACATCAAATTTGCGCATTGGGTATTCAAACACCACACACACCACTTCCATATACCTACTTGGGCCACATGCACAGAGTGGGTTTGTCTTCATACAATACTCCCTCGTGAGGTTATCGGCGACAAGCTAGCCCATTTTGCGGGGTCGTGTGGACATCCATCACTTTGACCAACAACGAGCGGGAGAGGTTGTACGACCAAGTTGGATTCTGCTTGGTCCGTGTTACAGTACGTCTTGGTGAGATGCCCTCCCCCCGATGTGTGTGTGTGGGGGGGGGTGGGGGGCTACTTCGCACTACCTGCAACCTCCGTGGGGTCGGGGAAGTCCGGTTAATTTGCGAGGCACACGTGCCACATCAAAGTTGTGAATGGTAATTAAATATCACACCACACCCTTTCAATACATATAGTAGGGCCACCCGCAGGTGGTTCATATGTGGTCTCACCCATCTCACGCCACAAGCACACATTTGTGGGTCGGCACACGGTCCACCTTTGTCGGGAAGCGAAAGGGGAAGTTTGACCATATATACGATGGACTCCTATAGGTTTTATGTTACGGTAGGGTGAGATTTCAAACCTAGCTATTTGGGGGCATGCATTCATAGCTAGGATTCCCTTACCGCCGACACGAAGTGGGGTTCATAGGGGGTGGCTGACTAGCAATACTGTGCTTTTGTGCGACAGGTGCCACATCAAAGTTGTGCATTGGGTATTCGAACATCAAACCACCCTTTTCATACATATATTTGGTCCACATGCATGTGTGTTTGTGTTCTGACCCTTTCCCGCGTTATTATTTTTGCCAAATTTATAAACAGCACATGAGTTGGATGCAGAAACCATCTGCAATTGGGTACGCAACAGACATGGTTTGGTCAGACTACCCATGTGCCACGCCCGTGCCCCTGCAGCCACTCACATCAGCATAGTAGATTGGGCTCCACGAGGCTTGCCTCCCGCTCTAAAAAATATCTATTGCCTCGTAATCTCGAAACTATCTACCGCCTGGAAGGTTTTAATGTTTGATAGCACACGATTAGTATGTGCGGACCGAGTGCGATGTTTGTTACTCCCGCTCTGCTTCAATCCCTTGATTCAAATTTTCAGTAGCCCCGGCATTTTACTCCCGCCTCTGCATCCCTCTCAATCTCAAAAATATCTGCTCGCCCTTGATTCAAATTTTTAGTAGCCCCGCCTTGTTACTCCCGCCTCTGCATCCCTCGCAATCTCAAAATTATCTGCTCGCCCTTGATCCAAATTTTCAGTAGCCCGGCATTTTACTCCTTCCTAGTAAAATTTTCAGTTACCGCGGTATTTCCTCAAACACCACCTTGCCCCCCCTCCACACACACCAGACACTCCCCAAAACCTCCGCTCACACAGACACACACCACCCCTCCCTTGCTCGAAACCATCGGTAGGTCGCCGCTATCGCCGCCGCCACGGCCTCTATCCTCAACCTCTGCCTGTGTGCCGGGGAGCTCGAGGAGCCAATGGCACAAAAGAGGTTTATCGCAGCCTCTTCGCCCGACGCCGGAGAGGTGGCCGCCGAGGTGTCCCCATCGTCCTCCGCGGTCTCTTTGTCGATCCGCCATCGCCGGTCACCCGATCCGCCTGCCACCGCGCCCCTACGCCGGTTCAAGGACTTCCCCGTCCTCCCTCGGGCCCGGCCACCGATGAGGTCCTACCTCGAGGTCCGACAGCGGCGGTGGGGGACGTGGGTCGCCGAGATTATAGATCGGGAGACCCACACCCACCGGTGGCTCGGTAGCTTCCACACGGCCGAGCTCGCGGCCATGGAGTACGACCGCTGGCAGGTCTGCTACCACGACGCAGCGACTTGGCTCAATTTCCCCTTCGGCACACGTCCGGTCGACCACGTTCCGCCGGAGCCAGGGGTGGTGAGCTCAGCGATGGCGTGGGAGGACCGTGAGGCGTGGGACCGCCTCAAGGCCGAGGCCGCCAACGAGGCCTACATGCAAGAGCTCCGCCGGCAGCACCCGGAGCTCATGGAGGTGGAGCGGGTGATCTTTGCCTGTGCGGAGGGCATCGAGGTTATCATTCTCTCCTTCGATGATGAGGTCGAAGGTGGCAAGGACGGCGGCGTGGAGGGCATCGAGGTGGGCGGTGAGAATGAGGAGATCGATGTCGACGAGTGGAGGAGTGTCTTCCCCAACGACCCCGACGACGGCACCGGCCCGGACCCGGCTCGCGGCACACCGTTCCTGACGAGGAAGGATTGGCTCGACCTCCACTTCAACTGAAAGTAGTTTAGTTTAGTTTAAATTTATGTTTTATGTTCGGTTATGCAAAACTATCTATGTTTATGTTTGAATGCATGCTACTTTCGGTTGAACCTGCTTTGAACTTGATCAAATTGAAGTTTACAATGTTAAGTTTAGGGGATCGACTAGAAATGGCCAAAAATTGCTGGAGCATATATATACATATCCACTAAGGGTTTTAGTCCATTAACTTTTAAAGGATCAGCTAGAGATGGCCTTATGCCTTGTTTATTTCGGTTCTTCACAATGTGATGCTCTATATGTGCAACTATTTGCCGTGCGGTTCAATTTCATAAATAACAGTTTCAACAATACCACTATGAATTACGATATTTGGTTGTTGTTAAGGATGTTGCAGTTAACATGCCTTTTTGTTTTTTTAACAATAACTAGTGTACTTTAGACCTGCACAATACCAGTTTGAATGACTATTTGCTTGTTTTTAAATGTTATGCCTGATGCAGTTAACACACCTTTCCACTTCTTGTTTTGCTTAACTAGCGTGCTTAAACTTGCACACTGAAGTTATCATTTGTAGATTATGTTGTCTACCATGGATATATTTGGTTGATGTTTAGCCTGTTGTGCTTAACATGCCTTTATATGTACTCATATAGGATAATATTGAGAACAGTGTTGTTTTCCATTGAGGTTAGTTTCATTGCATTGCTTATATGTACTCACTGTTCAGGATATCGGTAGCTAGTACCATATAGCCTGGGGGCTGATAAGGGATTAATTGTTGAATCAGACATTTCACTGAATATATCTGTAACCCATTTATCAGTAGGTTAACTAGGGCCATATTTAATATATCTGAGGCTACATAGCAACATGCATTGTACTGAATGACTAAATATGCAATCCCAGGCTACATAGCAACAAGGAAGAGTGTTACCTTAATGTTTTGATGATGTCTAGATATACATGTAATAAGATCTTATATAATGGGATGGAGGGAGTGTTGTACTACATCATTTTGCAATTGTTGTTTAGCTTCTAATATTAACTTGGTGCTTTTAGGTACATATGTCATTGCCGAAGATCCACACTTCGACCCTTTCTGCGTATCGGGCAATGAGATATTCATGAACCAGCATCAAGTGAGGAAACTGATAAAGATTGTTATTAAAATGGGTCAAAAGATGTCAATCGAACTATTTGTTTACACTTTATGCAAGAAAACAGTGAACTACAGGATGGTAAGTAAGAACTCTGTAGCCTTCTTTTTACTGCCCATAATGAGTTGTGTTAGATGACGATGTCTGAATCTTTTTCCTTTGCAGTGGATCCTTAAGCATTTTACTCAAGATTACCTCTCAAACTACATGATTGGCGGCCGGCCATCACAAGGGGTTGGACTAGAGTCGTGTGTGCCTTCTGCATCGAGGAGAGCACAATAGGGCCATTCCGCTTCACCTTGTTCAACAACCAGAATGTCTCTCGCCTCTTTCTTTACCATCTGTAATAGTACAAGTATAGAACCCTGGTTCATCATTCTTTATTTGGTGCTTAAGTAATTCTTGAACATATGTACCTGTGAATCGAATAATGCATTGGTTGTTTGAACCTGATGGATATGAATAAAGCTATAGCCTACTTTCAAATTCAAATTAGGTACAATTTTAAATAGCAGCAATTAAATTAGGGTGAAATTACGGTCTGCAGATCATTACGGCACACGCGGTCTATAAAGCACAGCGTGTGTGATATACATCATAATCCAACATGGTTCACAGAGAGGAAACGTGTGTAGCCATGCACACAGTTGCCGTTTGCAAAGCGTGTGTGATGTCAGACAATATCACAAACGGTGCGGGAAAACTAAATGTGTGTGATTGTCGACCTATCGTACATGGTTTACAATCATGAACTGTTTGTGATGTGCCAGGCATCGTAAACGTAGAGCCAGTTTGGTACGTGCCTGGAAAAATCCTGTGCCTGGAATCTGCCTGGACTGTGCCTGGTTTTAGGTAAAACCATAGAACTCCGACTGTGATGGCAATGCGAGCCCCAATGAGTAGCAAGGATGAAGCGTTTGGGATATTCGAGATATCAAAAACAGTTTTATAGGGACAACTGTATGCATCAAGACTCCCTATCCCAGACAGTTTCTGGGTCATGTGGGAAGGACCCCCCCTATTGCAATCACTCACTTGGCGATGGTTCAAAACGCCATCGCGGAAAGGGGTTAAAAACCGTTTGTATAGCTCCTCGTTGTACCAGTGTTAGGTCCCATGCAAGAAATGGGAATGAATGTCAAACACCTTGCCACCGTTGCTCGGCCGCTAACATTGAGATACATGGTTTTTAAATTCTAGTAAATCAAAAATGCGTCAAAAATTTATGAAACTTGACATGCTATCATGGAACGACATCAACATGCCGTGGTAAAAATATTGTCCCATTTGGGGAAGGTTGTATAAGCTTCTCAGAAACCAGAGCTTCTCACAACAAGCCTCATGGTTACAGTAGGGAACATTTCACCTTTCTGGATGACACGATATCCGTTGCCTCTTCTTGATTCCAATTTTTTTTCTAGTGTCAACATAGAACAACAGGAGTGTTGTGTTAAATTTTGGAATTTTTCGGGGTTCGTTTGGACATTTTTATACATTAACTGAGTGTTCTATGTATTTATGTGCATAATTCAAATTTGAACTACAGGCACATGCTCCAGTGCATATAAATTGGTTGAAAAATCAAATCTGTGTCCTTGGTTGCATGCTTAGGTCCCATGCAAGAAATGGAAATGAATGTCAAACACCTTGCCACCGTCGCTCGGCCGCAAACATTGAGATACATGGTTTTTAAATTCTAGTAAATCCAAAACTTGTCTGAAATTCATGAAACTTGGCATGCTATCATGGAACAGCATCAACATGGTGAGGTAAAAAAATTGTCCCATTTGGGGCAGGTTTGGCTATAAGCTTCTCACATACCAGAGCTTCTGACAACAAGCCTCATGGTTCCGGTAGGGAATGTGCCTCCTTGCTGGATGAAACGATATTCATTGCCTCTTCCTGTTTTCAAATTTTTTCCTAGTGGCAACATAGAGCCACAGGAGTGTTGTGTTAAAATTTGTAATTTCGGGGTTCATTTGGACATTTTTATACATTAACTGAGTTTTCTAGGCATTTTATGTGCATAATTCAAATTTGAACTACATGCACATGCTCCAGTGCAGAAAAATGGGTTGACATATCAAATGTGTGTACTTGGGTGCATGCTTAGGTCCCATGCAAGAAATGGGAATCAATTTCAAACACCAGGGCACTGTTGATTGCTGGCAAAACGTTGAGATACTTTGTTTTTAAATTCTAGTAAATCCAAAACTCGTTTGAAATTCATGAAACTTGGCATGCTATCATGGAATGGCACCCGACATGCTATGGTATTTTTCATGTCCATTTTGAGAGAAGGCACACTCGAATAATAGCCAACAAAGGCGTTTTGAAACAAATAGTTGCCACTTTAACATCTCAAATGTTTTGTATAATTTAAATCATGTGTGTTCTATTAACCATTCACGTGACACCACGCATCACTCTTTTAATGGCTAGGAGGTGCCGTGCGGACAACTATTTGACTAAACGGGGGGGTGTGCGAGCGTTGTCGGCTGTGCAGGCTGACTAAGAGGCGTGCAAGCTGTCCTCCAATGTGCAGGCTCACCGGGAAGCATGCGAGTTGTACGCTGTGTAGGCTCAAGTGAACCGAGACCTTTGACTTCCATGGCCGCCCGTCTTGCTCGCATCCTCTCCATTAATGGCGCCCGAGCCGCTGTTTAATATGGGCGGCCTTACTGTTCGCCTCCCATTCCCCTCCCGCAGACCTCCACCAGCACCATGGTGTAGAAGGATCATCTGCCACTAGTCTTCCAGTTTGGTGAAGTCGACCCCGAGCCGGACGAGTTAGAAAATAAGGAGGAATGGGGCCTCATGGACATGGCCCTGAACGAGCTGGCCGCGGCGGTTGCTGCCCCCGCGCCCGTCCCAGCTCCCATCCCCGCGCCCGCGCCAGCGACCATCCCCGTAGCATTGACGGGCTGGTCGTCGAGCACTATCACAGAGCTGGAAGCCACGGGCGTCAGTGAGGTCTCCGTGGATCCGCACGAGCTCATGTACATGACAGCGCCCGTGCCCGTGCGCGCCCCTGCACCCACCGCGGCGCCGGTCCCCGTGCGTTTGCCTGCACCCGCCGTGCTCGTGCCCATGCACGCGCGCCCCTCAGCGGCATGGGACGCCGCCGTCGACCGCTACCTCGCAGCACCGCGAGTTGCCATCCTCCCGCGCCCCGCCGGTCGATCGCGTGATGACATGATGTTTGATTTCCAAGTGAAGAACATTCTGTGCTGCCTTGGAGACTTCAACAATGGCATCCTGGAGGACGACAATGACAACGCTAGCGCGGCACACCGCCTCCGCCGCCACCGGAATTAGTTTTTTTGGGTTTAATACTGTATCTCGATCATATGAATATAAATTCACAGTGTGAATGAATGAAAGATATGGTTTGAACGAACTTGCGGTTTTCTCTCTGAATGTACAGACTTATCAAATGATTTTCTTTAAAAAAACATCAATGGTTTTTAAATATAAAACACTCATCGCAAACGTTTTAGATAGAACACCCGTATGCAAACCGACAGCTTCCCCAGGAAGCCAAGGGAAAATGTGCCGAGCAGGATTTGTGCAGCTCTTGATCGCAAATGTTTTAGATAGAACACCCATATGCAAACCGACAGCTTCCCCAGTAAGCCATGGGAAAATGTGCCGAGCAGGATTTGTGCAGCTCTTCATCGCAAAGGTTTTAGATAGAACACACTTATGCAAAGTGAGAGATATGGTCTTCCCCAGTAAGACAAGGGAAAATTTGCCTCGCAGGATTTGTGCATCTCTTCAACGCAAACAGTTCAGATTGAATACGGTATGCAAAGTGAGACTTTGCCGCTAAGCCAAGAGAAAATCTGGCATGCAGGATTTGTACATCCCTTCAACACAAACGGATTTTTTGGATGATCCGTGTGCAACCACATACAGACAATTTGACAGATTTGCATCTGTCATATTGGCTATATTGCCATTTGTCAAACTAGAATGATTGACATTTGTTGATCTAGTAACATTGGCCTTTGTCAACCTTGTAACCCTGCCATTTGTCAAAATATGCAGCTAAAAATCACTAGCACTATCTAATTTTGCAACTGAAATTCAGTAATCATAGATTTCATTCATAGATTAAGCAGTTGTTCTTAATACAAATAGTTCAACTTGACAGCTGAACCGACCAAACTTTTCCCCAATTGTTGCCAACCACGTACTGAAATAGCTAGTTCAACTATATATACTAGCTAATTTTAAGTATGTAGTACAGTTAAACCACATCTATAGTCAGATGAACTGAACAAAATAGCCCCCAAATACTACTACTACGGAGGGGCTTTGTACTACTTCCGGCAGCCTCTCCTCTGCCGAGCGCGCTCATTAAGAGGCAGAGGAGGAGGAGCCTACCGACAAGCTGGACAACTGCAATACGGTGCCTGCCCCTGCTGCACCTTCAGCGACGCTCACCTCGAACGCCCTGTGCCGCTCCAGACGACCACTCTCAAAGCGGCGGGACTCCTCATAGATCTCCTGATTCCTCGCCTCTGCGGCGGCGTGTGCTGGAGCCACGGCGGCGGTAAGGCTCTTTGCGTGGTCTACGAGGCGCTCCTCCTCCTCTCGCAGGAACTCGATGTAGCATGCAGGGTCGCTGACACACATGCGGGCCTCCACCTCCGCCTCCCGCCTTCGGGCGGCAGTGGCGGAGCGGGTGATGACCCTGGTGGTCGACGGTGGGCTGGCGGCCGCAGCAGTCGACGATGGGGTGGCAGCCACGACCACCACCTCCCGCCTTCGGGCCACGGTGGCGGAGCGGTGATGGCCACGGTGGCCAACAGTGGGGTGGCGACCATGACGGCCACCTCCCGCCTTCGGGCCGTGGCGGTGGAGCAGGCGATGGCCCTGGCTTTCGACGGTGGTGTGGTGGCCACGACGGCAGACGGTGGGGTGGCAGCAACAGCGGCCGGCAACAGCTGTGGGCTGCGGCGGTGGAGCGTGTGGTGGGTGTTTTGCGCACACCCAACAGGGACGCCACGCGCACTACACTGCGCTGGGGACTGCGTCCCAGCTGGAGCTATTCTCTGATGACGGCGGAGTGGCTGAGCAACGACGACGGATCGGTGCCATTGGCGATTGTGGGAGAAGCAGACGAGATAAGCTACAGGGAGGAAGGGGAAAATGCGACGCAGGATTCACCGGCCATGAGGGTTTATATAGCAGGCCGGTAAGCATTGGGATTTTGGGGGATTTCACCGAGTCGGGCGGGAAGCTTGAGCGGGAACCTGCGCGGTTGCGCGGGAACGGGCTCACCGGTGATTCATTGGCGCCACTTCGAGCCACCGTTTGACCAAAAGAATGCCCCCGCGCGCTGCTCAAGCTTGCGTTCGAAGCCATCTGCGGCAGCGGGGTGACAAGACGTGCGAGAGGAGGACGAAAGGACACATGCACATACGGTTAACAAAAAAAACATTTGCGATTTAATTACCTGCTACCCCCGTCCTGGTTTATAAGTCGTCTTTGTATTTTTGCGCCAAATTTTGACTAGAGATTTAACTAATAAAATACGAATGCATGTCGCCAAAGATTATATCGTTGGATTCGTATTTGAACATAGTTTCCAATTATATAATTTTTATATCATGCATTAACATTTTTTAGTTAAATTTAAGGTCAAAATATGTCACAGAATATAAATGGGGCTAATAGACCAAGACGGAGGTAGTAGCACACGGCCGCTCTCTACGCAGCGTCGCAACTGCCGACCGGCTTGTAGACGACCATTCCCTGTGTGTTCAACTGCTCTATGTGTGTGGTTGCTCGCAATTGAGGCAGCCGCGGCGCGCTCTGCTCACGTCCCGCCGCGTGCGCTCTACTCTCGCATCCCTCCGGGCGCTCTGCCCTCGTCCCTCCACGCGCGCTGCCAGTGTTTGGGGCCGGCGCACGATCACGTACGTTTGTCCTACCATTATGCATGCGGTTGCGCTGGGCGTGGCGCCACGATGTAGTTACCCACTGCAAAAACTGCCATGCGGACGCGCCGAGAATCTAGGCCGCCCATCCCCCATTTATTCCTGCGGCCATTTACCTTCATCTCTCATGCCACATGACAGAATAAGCACACCCACGATGACACATACAGAGAGGACATCCAGCGGTTCCAATGGCGCTCCCTGTGGCTCCAATGGCACTCCCAGCGGCCGACGACGACAACAGGGGGCAATTCAACACGCATCACGTAGTGGATACCCACGTGAGGGGGAAGGCCCACTCGGTGGTGTACACGAATGAGCCGGTCTCGGTGGAGAGCTCCATCCAAACTATGGAGCAGTTGCTTGCTGAGGACAAGTACCAAGTGGTCAGCTTCGACCTCGAGTTCACCAGCGGTCGTGCCGGGCACAATCAGAAGGTTGACGTCGCCTAGTTGTGCGTGCGACATGACATCCTCGTCTACCACTACCACCTGGCCACAAGGCCTTGCGAGCGTTTCTCCAGATTTATCAACAGCTCCGACTACAGTTTTGCTACAGTGGACACCACCAACGATCTAAAAGCGCTCAAGGTTTCGGGCATGACCTGCCAGAATCTTGTCAACATCCATGACCACTACAAGGTCTGGGGCAGCGACAACAACAAATAGAACTCCTTGGTTGACCTCGCCTCGGCCATCATCGACCCCTACTACATGAAGATGAAGGATGAGAGCAAGAAGGACAAGAAGGCCTGACACAGTGTGTGGCATGGGAGACTAGATGAAGAACATGTCAAGTACGCGGCCAAGGACACGTACACAAGCTACGAGATGTACAGGCGGATCATTGACATGAGGACGTGTCTTCTTCCTACCCCAGACAAGGGATCGAGCCATAGAGCAGTGGCGGGAGTGTCACAAGAAGTAGATGACTAGACAATCATTTCTCCTAGTTTAGAATGCATGCAATTGTTTATTGAGGTGTGTGCGAATGATCTGTATAGTCACTTATGTAATTGGATGTTTATTTTAGTTATATATATATATGTTATTCTTCTGTAGATAGAGCAAATCACACGGATTATTAGCAGCAATCGTCTGTGTTATTATTGGTCTTCACACACATTTATTATTACAGACCTGTTTGCCGCGTATCACACACATCTTGTTCAGTTGAACTGTTTCTGTTATCTTGGCTCATCACAAACTGTTCATCCGAGTGAACTGTATGCCCTCCATCGCACACACCTTGATCTGGCTAACCATTTCTATTGTGTTGCCTAATCACACACAGTTCATCCTAGTGAACTGTATGCCGTATATCGCACACACCCTCATCTGGCTGCCCGTTTTTGTTGTTTTGCCTCATTGCAAACAGTTCTGCTGGATTAACTATTTGCCACGCATCGCACACGCAACTCTAATCTGAATCATGTTTGATGTCACCGCCATCACAAAATGTTTTGTATCTTTTTTGATGGTTTTATTACATCACCGTTTGTGATTAATGCATCACACACAGTTTCGTCGAAGGGTCTCTGATTGGACTGTCGCATTTGGACCAACCTGTAGTAGTGATGGTTTATGAATTATTCGGCACCTGTCATTTCGGCCGAGGAGAAGGCACGCTTGGATGAAGTTTCGAACCTACCCTCGATGTACAACGGGCCAATTGATGCATGTCCCACATACGCCGGTAATTTCGCGTCTCCCATTTATTTGCTCGGGCGAATTCCACCAAGCAGAGGGTGTTTAGTGGTTCGTTCAAATTTTGGGAGAACGAGCATCCACGTCTACCTTACCAAGTCGATTCAAATCAAATTTTGAAATATTAGATTACCACTTCTTATTTAGATGGTGAGATGATGCTCGGGACTAATGTGTTTTTATATGCTCGTTGCTAACGATTTACTATATGACAAATAGTTGACCCACTCAAAAAGCGGGAATCAAATCCCAAATAAAATATCTCGATTCAATGAAATAGCTCGTTCACCCAGTCAAAATAGTGGACTAAATCCAAAATTGAACACCTCAATTGAGTAGCATGTTGTATTATAGTACTCCATGAACATGCTGAAAGTCAAATTAAAGAACTTGTTTGATACGCATATCTCCGTTCATATGTGGATTGCAGACACCATGTTCTCCAATTCAAATATTTGAATGCAAATTTATATCAAAACATGGTTTATATTAGTCTTCGATGCATAAACACGACCTCCCCCTCTCCCGGACTCCTGTTCTCTCTCTAACCGACAATCTTCGTTTCTATCGCACGCATACAAACACAAACCTTGTCGGTCCCTCTCCCTCTCTCTCTCTCTCTATGTATCTATTTCTATCTGTCTCTCTCTCAATCGGTCTTTCTAGTTCGCATGCACACTCCATGTATAGGTCTCTCTGGCACAAAATGTATGATTCTCTAGTCCAAGCTAAATATCTAGGGTGCACTCATCGTACGCACACAAATTCCCTAGCCCGTTGTCCGTAACTCTCTCACGCACCACTCCGCCGTCTCGGGGCTCTTCCCTCTCTCTCTCTCTCTCTCCATCTCCCAAGGTCACACATACACATGCATATCTCACTCGCACTAGATAGACCCATCTAAAACTCTCTCTCTCTCTCCCTCATTCTCTCTCCATCTCACACGCACACACACACAATCTCACGCCTAGCTAAGTATGACTGTCTCTCACTCCATTGTAGGCACACGTAGTCCCCCCTATGTATATGACTATTTCTCAGTCTCCATCACAAACATACGCATTGTCTCTTTCCCTCACTTGGTATATCTCGACTTCTCTCGGGGCATCTTTCTATCGCACACACACCTCATCCCTCGATCTCCCGCCCATATAGTCCCCTCATGATCTCGAGGGGATCTCTCTATCACAACCACACCCTCTCTCCCTCCCCATGCGTCCATCTTCTCCATATGTCCCTCTCGACCTCTGTCCCTTATTGGCCAGACCTCTATTGGACATGTGCTATAGGGGGTCTCTCTCTGTTGCAAACAACCACGCACTAGCTATCTTCGTGTATCTCCTCACCTCGCTTTTCTATCTCGGAGATGCATGCGTGATATGTTTGCATAAGAAACAAACACACACACTCTCTCTATTTTATCGTTTGTTGTCCCTTTCTCTTTCACACACACACACTCTTTTTGCACACTCACTCATTCTCCTTCACACGAACTTGATCTCTCTCGACTTAGGTACTCTCTTCGGTCCATAGCATATAGATTTATTGAGAAGTCAAACTTCACAAAGTTTGCCCAGGTACGTGTAGAAAAACATTTACATCTAGAACGACAAACATATATCATTAGATTCATCATAAGATGTAGTTTCATATGATGTATCTTTGGTACTATAGATATAAATAATATTTGTGTAAACCTGGTCAAAGTTTCCAAAGTTTGACTTCTAAAATTTTATATGCACTGCATTATCGAATGGATGGAGTATCTCTTTCCCTCTCTCAGCTATCTGACGCACCACTTTATATCTCCCTGGTTCACACATACACATATCTCTCTCGCGCTACATAGACCCATCTAACACTCTCCGCCCTTTCTCTCTCTCTATGTGACACCCCCCCCCTAAGTACCATAATCTCTCACTCCATAATAGGCACACACACTCCCCCCTAAGTATGACCATCTCTCACTATCCATCAGGAACACACGTATTGTCTCCTTCCATCCGTACGTCTATCTCGATATCTCCTTCCATCCCTACATCTATCTCAATATCTCTCAGGGTATCTTCTATCCCGCGCACACCTTGTCATTCGATCTCCCACCCATGTAGTCCCATCATGATCTCCAGGGGATCTCTCTATCACAAACACACACTCTCTCCTCCCCATGCCTGCATTTTCTCCATACGTCTCTCTCGACCTCTCTCCCTTGTTTGTCACACCTCTCTTGGCCACATGCTAGGGGTCTTTCTCTCTCGGTTGCAAACAACTACACACTATCTCCTCACCTCGCTTCTGCTGTCGAAGATGCATGTGTGATATGTTTGCATAAGACACACACACTTTTTCTCTACTTTATCGTGTGTTGTCCACGTATCTTACACGCACACACACTTTTTCACTCACTCTTTCTATTTCACGCACACTCTCTCTCTCTCTCTCTCTCTCTCTCGCTCTAGTTAGGCACTCTCTCACGTCCATAACATATGGATGTTTTGAAAAGTCACACCTCACAAAAGTTTGACCAGATATATGTAGAGAAAAACATTTACATCTGGAACGATCAATAGATTCATCACACCATGTACTTAGTTCATACTATCATTTATCTTTGGTATTGTAGATATAAGTAATTTCTTTATAAACTTGGTCAA
This sequence comes from Thinopyrum elongatum, assembly GCA_011799875.1. NCBI lineage: Eukaryota > Viridiplantae > Streptophyta > Magnoliopsida > Poales > Poaceae > Thinopyrum > Thinopyrum elongatum. The sequence continues at coordinate 172,339,355 of CM022298.1, read as the reverse complement.
AGTTTCAAAAGTTTGACTTTAAAAAAATATAGGCACTACATTATCGAACGGAGGGAGTACCTCTCTCTCTACTATCTCTCACGGGCCTCCCCTCTCACTCGATCTCTCTTTACCGAGGGATTATACGGTCACTGTGTCAGCGTATAGCTCCGTATATTGTTTAGTTGACCGGTAAACCAGTCCACATGCTACCTTGTCAGCTTGTGTTCTTCATCCTGGTGTGCTGGCCCATGTGGTAGTGGGTGAAAATAAATAAACTAGAGGCCCATCTGACACGTGGTGAAGTAAACAAAGTTGAAACCACTCGCGGAAGCACCCCGCGCACTAGTAAATTGAGGGCTCGCTTCTTCCGCGTGAAGGACGCACTCGCGCACACTACATCACTGCGCGGCGGCATGCACACAAGGATGCGCTCACGCACACCCAGCACACAATACACACCAGCCCACATGTACACCGGCATCGCCGCCGGCTGAGATGGATGGCGAGGCAACCATCAAGCAGAGGCGGCTTGAGCCAAAACCACATCTGGCAAGCCTGGACTTCATCTGCAGCCTCCCCGACGACATGCTGCTCGTCATCATCGCCCTCCTCCCCACCAAATCTGCCGTGCAGACCACCCTGCTCTCCTGGCGGTGGTGCCCCCTCTGGCGCCGTGTCCCCCTCAACCTCACCGTCAACAGCTACCTCTGTGACGGGGATTGCAAACGCATGGCCGCAGTCTCCAAGATCCTTGCATCACTCCCTGGGCCAGCCAGACACCTTGACATCCGCATGTTCAGTACCAACTGCAAGGTCCAAGCCAAGTTTGACGGTTGGTTCTTACCCCTACCCTAGATCATCTCGAGAAGCTTAGGTTTGAAGCTGGACGATGTCGCTCTCTGCCACCGTCCGCGCTCCACCTCACGCCAATGCTGTGTTGCGCCAGCTTCAGCTCCTGCTATTTTTCCCAGATTAATGTCGCGCCCGCCCTTCTTCTCCCTCAACTCAAGCAGCTCAACCTCTTCGACATTGGCATCTTGAAGAAGGCTATGGAGCACCTGCTCCGCAGCTGTACTACGCTCGAGTACCTTCGACTTCGGTAGATCCACGGGTTCATTAGACTCCACATCGCCTTGACGAATCTCCGATGGATTTATGTGTCCTGCTGGCCCCGCAACAAGACATCAATTGGGAAGAGATCACTTGAGCTGTTCCATGTTATGGTCATTGAGAATGCGCCTTTCCTTGAGAGATTGCTTGTTTTTTATCTAGAAGGTCCACCAAAAATCAGGGTCATTGGCACGCCAAAATTGACAGCGTTGGTCTACTCGTCTACCAAATTCTCCGAACTTGTTATTGGATCCATAATCGTTCAGGTACAACACTCATCTTCTTCTCTGTCTTCTTGAAATTCACATTTTTAAATTTCTAGTTGATGTATTTATGACTGTCATCCAGAAAATGATTCCCACAAGCTTGACTCAGTCTGTGCGCATAGTGAAGATCTTGGCAATAAAATCTATCGGCCCCAATCTGGATCAAGTTGTTGGATTCCTTAGATGCTTTCCATGCAGGGAGAAGCTACTCATCGAGGTGAAACTTCTTTCCTATTAAATGGTAATCACAACGGAGCTCAATTTTTTTCGTAATTTTCCCAAATTATGATGACAAGTGGTGTTCAAAACTGCACCTACGCACTGCACCGAAAGAAATGTTTTTAGTATTTTTTTACTCACATGATCACCTCCATTGTTTTTTTGTTGTACTAGTAGCCTAAGCTAGTCATAGTGGCAAGTAACTTAGACTAGTAACTCTATGGTTAGCCTAAGACCAAGTACTACCTCCGTCCTAGTTTACTCTTCGTATTTCGTAGTATCAAATTTTGACCATAGATTTAACTGACAAAATGTTAATGCATGTCACTAAAAAAATTTATCATTGGATTCGTATTTGAACATAATTTCAAATGGTATTATTTTTGGTGACATGCATTGGCATTTTCTTAGGTAAATCTTTGGTCAAAATTTTACACTAAATACGAGGTAGTACAGAAGTGGGCTATAACGGCCCTCCACTATGTAGGCCAAAACACGTGCCAAATTCACTTTTGATGCATTTGGCATCGATGTCCTCCATTGCTCACCTGGTGCCCCAAAAGAAGTTCAGGGCATCAGAGCACATACTTGCTCCAGTGCAAAATTAACTCACGCAATGAAAAAACACTTGCGTGGGAGAGGGAGAGGACTGAAGCAATAAAAACACTTGTTTGGGAGAGGGAGAGGCTGGTGTAGTTGGTTTGATTGATTTGTTTATACATGTGGGTTTGTGTGCATAGCGGTGCCAACTCTCTCACATTGCTCGCGCGGTGCCAAAATCTTTTGATTTGACATTGATGCGTATTATGTTGCATACTTTTGAGAAGTATGGCATCGGCCACATAGTGGAAGGCAACAAATCCCAAGCTCTTCACGTGCTCCTAGGTAAATGAGAGGAAAGAGAAACAAAGAGAGTGAAAATTTATCACTAGCCTTAGAGCCAACCCTATTGTATGAGCGAATGATATTGATACCTCTTAATGACACGGCAATCTTATATAGCCAGCTGCTCTAATATGTTCTCTCCTTTTACAGATAAAAAAGACCCAAAAGTGAAAAATATGCTGCACTATAACAATCTCATTGAATCCCTTGATCTCCATCTAACAGAAATTTATTTGATCGACTACCGAGGCAGCACATCTGAGATTAAATTGGCCAGGTTCTTTGTTCTGGAGGCAAATGTGCTCAAGGTAATGAGGTTTGGCGTTCTCTGGCGCAATAATGAATGGCGTGCTGATCATCGCAAGTGTCTAAGCCTAAATGACAAAAGCTCCGCAGAAGATGAATTTGTTTTTGAAACATCAAGTTGCAAGAGACTCAAAAATTTATTTGCCCATTAGTGACTTGTCAGGGCGGTGGATTTTAGTTTGTAAGATAATGCTGCATCCACCTAAAGTAACGAAAGTTCTTACGTAAACTTCCTAATAATTCCCTCCTCGTAGGTGCAGCATTACTCCTAGAATTTGTAATATCAGTTCGAAACTGTAATATTACGACTATCCAGCACGAGGTACTATGTTACGATAAATGTTTGCGTGCATAGGTGCGGCAACGATATACCTATTACTCAAGTACAATATATACTACTACTCGTGGCAACGCACGGGAAATTATGTCGAACACGACTAGTTGTAAGCGGCTAGCTCTATAGCCATGATGATAGTGAGTGCGCACGGTGTGGCTAACTTTGGTATGCCTAACACGCTGCCTACACTCACGTGTCATCTCCGTCACAGGGTCTTGTCACTTCACTGTGTGGAGCAGCATGTAATAATTTGACCAACGGGTCATACAGTACAACTACATTGGTAGTACTACCACTGTCTGGATTTAGTAGTACTACCACCTTCGTCTGGATTTAGTATTTGGCTAGCAATATCTAGTAACACATGTCACAAAAAATATACTACTCCCTCCGTAAATAAATACATGGAGTATTGTTTTATTCGGTTTTGTATGTAGTTTCCGATGATATTATACACTCTCCCATCCGGTAGATGGCTCAAATATGAAATCTCATCAATTAGACTACTATTGTACTCCCTCCGTACTGGTGCATTAGTCACGTTACGAAAATCAAATAATCCCAAAACTTTTAGGCGTGGTGCATTAGCTACCCACCCCGTTCCCTATTTTTGGCACGAAAAAAGAAATCAGCCAATAGGAGAAGTGGGGTGCGTATGCATTCAATGACTTGAGACTACTTAGCACAACATCTAGTGCTCAATTCTCTGCATGCAATGACATTAATTACAAAATAAACATCAAGTTCTCTCATTTTTCCCCAACTTGGTCTCGGTGAGATGACTATACTGCACCGTTACGGAGGGAGTAAGGGCCAAGCAGTAGATGGCCAACACACATGTGAATGCAACGTATTCTGCACTTCTCATATAAAGACTCCCCACCAGTCCAATCTATGAAATCCTATGCACCTACGCACCCTAACCAAGGGCAAGAGTGATCACTCCAATCGCAAGATCAGTTGACTAGAAGCTAGACCCATGGAGGCGATGAGTGCGAACATGAGCCAGCTGTGCTAGATGGTCCACGATGCCGGCCTGCAGACCTGCACCGAGGAACGTCTCCAGGTCGTGCTCGAGGCCGCCAGGGCGAGAGGCCTCTTAGACGACAGCTTCATCTTCTTGTTCGACGAGGTCCTCATCGGCTTCCTCGACAAGTTCACCATCGTAAAGAAGCTCATGGACAACCTTGACGTACGCCTCCAGCCCACGCGCCCAGGTTCTGCGATGCCTGCTACCCTCAATGGCCTCTATGGTGACAACCTCTTCGACACACTAGTGGCCCTGCGACTGCCCGCCGTCGCGCCGGAGAATGTCTACCTCGAGGTCGCGCTCGCCGTGCAGCACCTGGTTCAGCAAGACACCATCGACATAATCACCCACGTCTACGAGCAAATCGTGCACAAGGACTACTACGTGCCAGAGTAGGACGATAGGACGCTGGCCTTCTTGGACCGCAGGGCAACCTTGGACGGCATTGTTCAGAAGCACGTTGAGCTCACTGCCAACATCGCTGCTCCTCACACATTGGTTGGTGACCCGGCGCACTAGGGCGAGAGGATGTTGTTGATGGATCCGTATGCATCTTTATTTTTGTGTCAATCCCATGTAGACTATAATTTTCTTACCTTGTGCATCAACTTCATAACTTTTGTACGTACCATGCATGAACCGCGCCACAACCAAACTTCTTATACATTAATATTGACGTCTAATGGAATGTTTATGTCCCATGCAAGAAATGGGAATGGATTTCAAACTTCTGGGCATGGTGGTTCAATTTGCGAAGGCGCACACATAAACAACCAAAACAAAGTCATTTTGGAACAAAGAGTTGTCACGTTACAATCGGAAACAGAAGTAGTATTGAAATCTTGGGCGTTCTACTAACCATTTAAGTACTACCACGCGTCCCTCTATTAATTGGCTACTGGGAGGCGCCGTGCGGGGTACTACCTCCGTCCTGGTTTATTGTTCCCCTTAGTGTTTTGTGCCAATTTTTGACTATAAATTCAATTAACAAAAAATAGTATCATTGGAAACTATGTTCAAATACAAATCTAACCATTAAATATTAGTAACATGCATTAAAATTTTATCAATTGGATCTATGGTCAAAATTTGACATAAAATACGAAAGGACCAACAAATCAGGACGGAGTCTTTGAGTAGATGGGAGGCGTGCGAGCAGAGCGATGCGCAGGCTCACCCCAGACGGTCGTTCCGGCCCGCCCCTAAACGCACAGTGGCTAGGCATATCACTTACATGTGGGACCGCACGTAAAGAAAGAGATGATGGCCGAAATTGGCAAAACTCCCCCACTTATCACGCGAGAAAAGCCCAGCGCTATCATTTTGAATCGTTATTTCTATTTTTTGAGGGAAAATCGTTATTTCTATCTATCGGGCGCGCCAGGAGCAGAACCCAAGTGTTAGTACAAGTTCAAAAGGAAAAGCCTGCCTTGTTCACGTCGCACCCCCACACGGTTGGTCCGGCATGCCGCTCAAGGGGGAACGAGTGTTGTCTCGCATCTTCACGGGACCGCAGTTAAGGAAACCGACTATCGGCAAACCCCCACCCTGCCCGCCGCGCGATGGCTGAGTTTAGAGAAATGAGGAGGGAGAAGAGATAGTTGTAGCACGGACTCCAAGAAATATGGTGTCAGATGGGAGTCGTGCTGGTGGCGTGTGCCGTACTCCTGGACGTGAATGCTTGTTCTGGCCCATGCCACCCTACTATACATCAAGGATTCGAGGTGCTGGTCACATACGATGAACACATTAACATATGGCCCACCAAACACTGTGGCCAAAATTCCTGGAGTCTGTGCCAGGCTAAAAAGTGTTCTTTGAGAGGGTGGATGGCTAGTCTCATGTTTAAAACTTGTCGTGTTACGTATACGTAGACGTAGAGATAGTGCAGCAGTTTTGAAAGTTTGAATCCAAGCATCATAATGCAATTTCTACCGTTGATTGGACTCATCCGACGACCTAGGATGATGGGATTCACAGCTATACATTACAAACACCCGCCCGCCACGCGAAGCATGTGAAGCTAACTAGTAGTACTATTGTTGATTGGACTCATCTGATAACCTGTTGCAATGCATGTACAATTATGTATTCGGGAAAAAATGCCGCGTCGCAGCACCCACTCTGAGAAGCAAGTCGAAAGCCATTCATAAATCGCTACTCTTATAGAAAACAGAGTTGGTGATGATGGTGTGCCTGCCATCCTGCAATATAGGCCCTCCGATCTATATCTGACAGATAGGAAGGAAATTATAACAATTTTGCAAAAAGATACCCGCACCCCTCTCCACATTTGCAGATAAGGCCTTCCCTCATTCATCCTTATCTCGCACAAGATAAACTACTCATGTAAATGCATCTTGATGTTCCGTGCAACGCATGGGCATCTTGCTAGTATATTTACAAAGAATGAGCAAGATCTATCTTTCGGCCAATGCATGCACGAGTAGAGATGAGAGAAAATTGCATGCGAGGGATTAAGGGAGGGAGGCCAGCGGCTAGGCATTCAAAGGAGGTTGCATGCAAAATTTACATGGGGCCCAAAATCTGGTTAGCTTGCAATTCGGTTGGCCAAATACTACTCTCAAAATATGCTCCTCATTCTGCGTACATGCCTTGGCATGAGAGATTCAAAAGTTAGGCCCTGTAAAAATGGAAGGAGGGAGTACAAGTCATGGGACGAAGGAACCATCATGACTTCATTGAATCCGCTTCTTCAAGAAAACTTACCGCACCAGCAGTACTGCTAACACACACGAAGACTGGACGGCATGGTAGCACGTCATATCACTCTAACCCACTAGGCCAAGCTAGCCAGCCTAACGCGCGGGAAAGCCCCGCCCTCGTCATTTTGTTCTGGATTTCTATCGATCGCTCGCACGAACATAGCCTAGTTTAGTAAGTTTGTCACAAGCATATCATTTAGTATTACATACAACAAGTCATCAACATACAATGACAACGAGGATACATTACACTAAAGTTTTTTATCACACAACAAATAACAAAGAGATGAAATAAACTTCAGGTCAACCAATCCTTAGCGTTGGAAACGCTTGCTTTGAACCATAAGTGATTCTCTGGGCAGGGCCAGCTATTGTCAATATCGAGACCAACGCAAGACTCGTCATCCAGGATGAAGCGGCCTATACCAGGACACATATTGTGATAGCCAGGGTAGGGAACCATAGCAATGTCCGAGGTATAGATACAATTGCTTCTCATAAATGGTAGTAATGTTGTGCCAACAACATCTGGATCGCCTTTCACCATCATTGGATAGTTTAGTCCAAGGAAGAGCGAGTTTTCTCCAAGACTATCAATATTCAATCAGGCAGAAGGTGCTGGCGCTAGCACACTAGTATCCATCCCGAATACCCTGCCACGGATGTTGGAATAGGTCCGGAGAGTGCGACCATGGGAGACAACACCTGCTTCCTCTATAACATCAGCAGTGCCCTGTATACAGACAAGAAGAGGTGATCCATCGGAATAAGTTGCTAGGTGCCACTGAGTATGTAGGTCTTGCTCGTCTTCATGCTCGTGATCATCACCATCGTCATCTCCCCCTTGGTTATAAAATTTTCCAAGTATTGGTGAGGGAATGTTGATAGGACCTTGGAAAACACAAGAAGGTTAATTAGTGTACGGGGATACTAAACTCACATGCATGGTGAATGAAACAATTATAATTATAGTGGAAGACAAACATACCGAAACAATAAGGATCCCATGCAAAAACAGTGCCACGAGTGGTGGAAACAAACACAAGGCCCTCGTATTGAATTGCATCACAGTACACATCCGTGTACAGAAACTGATTTTTGAGCAATATCCATCGAGTCGAAGGACTAAGGATGGCAACAAGCTTGTCGAAGATAGCAACAACACAAGCATTCCTATAATCCCAAGAGCGATTGGGAACTCGACAAATTGCTATCTTCTGTAGACGACAGTCACCATGATCGTATCTGAACGTTCGCAGATCATCTGTGTGCTCAACCTCAGGGTAGTCTGAGATTTTTGGAAGTGGAACCCGGTGGCGAGTGTACACATTCACGAGTTCCCACTCGCAGTTGTACCCAATATAAACAACCCAATCTCCATTTGCGCCTGCCTAGGCCTTACCGGTAAGCGATGGCATCTTAACATCACACGTATCATTATCAAGCGGCATCGACTTGCACAAGGCGAGGCTTTCGTCATCCCTGCGCCAGTGAGCAGGGTCATGGAGAAGAAGATAGGGCAGATCAAACCACTTCTAAACCCTTGGGTTCTTTGTAATGATGTTATTTGTTGAGTCGAGAATGGTCTTGAACGAACCTACCATCCTAGCCGAGGTGATGACGTCGCACTGATCAGTGAGTTCCTCCACCACGTCATCTTTCAGATCGGGGCAAGAATAACGGGGTCGTTTCCTGCCTGTTCCCTCCATCGAGAAGACGAACAATGGCAGAAGGAAGAGTCAAGGCAAATGGAGGGAGGAAGAGCGTGCGACAGCAGTTCCAAATCAAGATGGAAAGGCAAAGAGGCGGTGGACGGTTGCCACGGTACAGGAAGAGGCTAGCGGGGAGCAGACGGTCGCCACTGTATAGAAAGAGGCGCCCCGGCCTACATAGACGTCCGTTCGGAAATTATACAAAAGGACTCGCCGTCGTCTCACTGAGATGTTGGAACGGGACCACATGTCAATGAAACATGGTGTGTCATTTCTCGTGTAAAATGTGATCTGGCTGCGTTGGCCCGAGGTGCCGCATTATTTCTCCACTTTATTTTTTTAATGGCGTGCCCTTCAGTTTTGAAGCACAACTAATTGGTAATGTATGCAGAGAAAATATAAACTACTCTACCACTACTCTACCTCTTGTACTAGTATCAAAAAAGATATATAGGCTGGAGCTCCAACGCTTGCTTGCTAAGGGCTGCCCACTTGCTGCTCACACTATCACCCTCTCTCCAGATCTAAAAAGGATGGTGGTGACCCCTCTCTCTCCCTCCTCACTAGTGGTCACAGATCCGCCAGGATCCCGTCCGCCGGGGAAGAGAAGGATGTGCAGCGTTGACGCACTCGTCGTCGGTGAGCGAGGTCACACACTGATGACAAGGCCGTCCTCTCAGACCTAGCGCCCACACGGGATGGCCTCTATCCCCAAGCTCGTTGTTGTAGTGTGTGCGGAGGACGTCGACCACGAGCGAAGCCACTTCCCGCTGACCCTCAGGTATGCCACCTCTTTTCGAACCATACCCTTGTTCTATTTCCCCATCTGCCACGTCGCTGCATGTGGATCTTTTTCCACTCCACCATCTCCCCAATTTACTATCCTCTGCTTTGCTGGTCACACAGACAAAAACCTTAATTTGCACTATTAAAGGAAACCCTACTTCATGCAGACTAATCCATGTCTGGGTTGAATAAGGAAAGAAAGGGAGAAAGTATTATCGAAGAGACTAGGTATCGAACCCGCATCTAGGTTGAAAAGGGGAAAATCAGTAGCTAAGGAATGAGTCTCGTGTCTCTTGGTTGAAAAAGGGTAGAAAGGCATGACAACGCAATAGAGAATGACCCGGTCGATCGGTTTGTTGTCCTCACATAGGAAAAAGGTGGCTAAAGAGAACAAAAATGGGACGTAATCAACATATGTTGCCTGGATATTTGTTGCTCTGGGAAACCATCCCTCCCTCACCACTCTATGCGTCCATGGAGGTACATCGTACAGGTGCGCCCACTGTCCGAATGGGCCTCCCCATGCTCTTATTTCCACTTTTTTGCTGTTAGTATAACGCCACCGGTAAAGTCAAGCAATGCTACTGCTAAAGTGATGCCACATTTAACTAATGCCGCACTCAGTCTAATGCCACCGACAAATTTAAGCAATGCCATTTAATGTCACTGGATTATTTCAGGGTTAGCTATTGATTGTTGGAAATATGCCCTAGAGGCAATAATAAAATGGTTATTATTATATTTCCTTGTTCATGATAATTGTCTGTTATTCATGCTATAATTGTGTTATCCGGAAATCGTAATACATGTGTGAATACATAGACCACTACATGTCCCTAGTAAGCCTCTAGTTGACTAGCTCGTTGATCAATAGATGGTTACGGTTTCCTGACCATGGACATTGGATGTCATTGATAACGGGATCACATCATTAGGAGAATGATGTGATGGACAAGACCCAATCCTAAGCCTAGCACTAGATCATGTAGTTCGTTTGCTAAAGCTTTTCCAATGTCAAGTAACTTTTCCTTAGACCATGAGATTGTGCAACTCCCGGATACCGTAGGAGTGCTTTGGGTGTACCAAACGTCACAACGTAACTGGGTGGCTATAAAGGTGCACTACGGGTATCTCCGAAAGTGTCTGTTGGGTTGGCATGAATCGAGACTGGGATTTGTCACTCCGTGTGACGGAGAGGTACCTCTGGGCCCACTCGGTAGGACATCATCATAATGAGCTCAATGTGATCAAGGAGTTGTTCACAGGATGATGTGTTACGGAAACGAGTAAAGAGACTTGCCGGTAACGAGATTGAACAAGGTATCGAGATACCGACGATCGAATCTCGGGCAAGTATCGTACCGATAGACAAAGGGAATTGCGTACGGGATTGATTGAATCCTCGACATCGTGGTTCATCCGATGAGATCATCGAGGAGCATGTGGGAGCCAACATGGGTATCCAGATCCCGCTGTTGGTTATTGACCGGAGAGTTGTCTCGGTCATGTCTACGTGTCTCCCGAACCTGTAGGGTCTACACACTTAAGGTTCGGTGACGCTAGGGTTGTAGGGAAAGTTTGTACGTGGTTACCGAATGTTGTTCGGAGTCCCGGATGAGATCCCGGACGTCACGAGGAGTTCCGGAATGGTCCGGAGGTGAAGATTTATATATGGGAAGTTGTCATACGGTCACCGGAATAGTTTCGGGGGTTATCGGTATTGTACCGGGACCACCGAAAGGTGTCCGGAGGTCCACCGGGTGGGGCTGATTTACCCGGGAGGCCTAATGGGCTGTATATGGGAGGGAACCAGCCCCCTAGTGGGCTGGTGCGCCCCCCCAAGGGCCCATGGCGCCTAGGGTTGGGAAACCCTAGGGGAGGGAGCCTTCCACCTTGCTTGGGGGGCAAGTTTCCCTCCCCTGGCCGCCTCCCCTCCCCTCAGATTGGATCTGAGGGGGCCGGCCCCCTCTCCTCTTCCCCCTATAAATAGTGGAGGGGTGGGAGGGAGGCCATACCTCATCCCAGGCGCAGCCCCTCTCCTCTCCAACACCTCCTCCTCCTCCCGCGGTGCTTGGCGAAACCCTGCAGGAATACCACGCAGCTCCAACTCCACCACGCCGTCGTGCTGCTGCTGGAGCTGTCCTCCCCAACCTCTCCTCCCCCCTTGCTGGATCAAGAAGGAGGAGACGTCTCCGCTCCGTACGTGTGTTGAACACGGAGGTGCTGTCCGTTCGGCGCTCGGTCATCGGTGATTTGGATCACGACGAGTACGACTCCATCAACCCCGTTCTCTTGAACGCTTCCGCTCGCGATCTACAAAGGTATGTAGATGCACTCCCCTCTCTCTCGTTGCTAGATGACTCCATAGATTGATCTTGGTGATGTGTAGAAAATTTTAAAATTCTGCTACGATCCCCAACAGTGGCATCATGAGCTAGGTCTATGCGTAGTATCTTGCACGAGTAGAACACAAAGTAGTTGTGGGCGTCGATTTGTCAATCTTCTTGCCGTTACTAGTCTTATCTTGATTCGGCGGCACTGTGGGATGAAGCGGCCCAGACCGACCTTACACGTACGCTTACGTGAGACAGGTTCCACCGACTGACATGCACTAGTTGCATAAGGTGGCTAGCGGGTGTCTGTCTCTCCCACTTTAGTCGGATCGGATTCGATGAACAGGGTCCTTATGAAGGGTAAATAGAAATTGGCATATCACGTTGTGGTTTTGGCGTAGGTAAGAAACGTTCTTGCTAGAAACCTATAGCAGCCACGTAAAAACTTGCAACAACAATTAGAGGACGTCTAACTTGTTTTTGCAGCAAGTGTTTTGTGATGTGATATGGCCAAAGGATGTGATGAATGATATATGTGATGTATGAGATGATCATGTTCTTGTAATAGGAATCACGACTTGCATGTCGATGAGTATGACAACCGGCAGGAGCCATAGGAGTTGTCTTAATTTATTATATGACCTGCGTGTCATTGAAATTCACCATGTAATTACTTTACTTTATTGCTAACCGTTAGCCGTAGTAGTAGAAGTAATAGTTGGCGAGACAACTTCATGAAGACACGATGATGGAGATCATGATGATGGAGATCATGGTGTCATGCCGGTGACGATGATGATCATGGAGCCCCGAAGATGGAGATCAAAAGGAGCAAAGTGATAATGGCCATATCATGTCACTATTTTGATTGCATGAGATGTTTATCATGTTTTTGCATCTTATTTGCTTAGAACGACGGTAGCATATATAAGATGATCCCTTACTAAAATTTCAAGAAAGTGTTGCCCCTAACTGTGCACCGTTGCGAAGGTTCGTTGTTTCGAAGCACTACGTGTTGATCGGGTGTGATAGATTCTAACGTTCGAATACAACGGGTGTAAGCCAGATTTACACAGCAATACACTTAGGTTGACTTGACGAGCCTAGCATGTACAGACATGGCCTCGGAACACAAGAGACCGAAAGGTCGAGCATGAGTCGTATAGAAGATACGATCAACATGGAGATGTTCACCGTTGATGACTAGTCCGTCTCACGTGATGATCGGACACGGCCTAGTCGATTCGGATCATGTATCACTTAGATGACGAGAGGGATGTCTATCTGAGTGGGAGTTCATTACATAATTTGATTAGATGAACTTAATTGTCATGAACTTAGTCTAAATGTTACATATCTACCTTGTAGATCAAATGGCCAACGCTAATGTTACCCTCAACTTCAACGCGTTCCTAGAGAAAAACAAGCTGAAAGACGATGGTAGCAACTATGCGGACTGGGTCCGTAACCTGAGGATTATCCTCATAGCTGCCAAGAAATCATATGTCCTTGAAGCACCGTTAGGTGGCCCACCTGCTCTCCCAGCACTGCCAGACGATTTGAACGTTTGGCAGACACGCACCGATGATTACTCCTTCGTTCAGTGCGGCATGCCCGGATGTTTTGAGCATCACGGAGCATATGAGATGTTCGAAGAGCTGAAAATGGTTTTCCAAGCTCATGCCCGGATCGAGAGATATGAAGTCTCCGATAAGTTCTACAGCTGTAAGATGGAGGAAAATAGTTCTGTCAGCGAGCACATACTCAAAATGTCTGGGTTGCACAGCCGCTTGTCTCAGCTGGGGATTAATCTCCCGGATGACGCGGTCATTGACAGAATCCTCCAGTCGCTTCCACCTAGCTACAAGAGCTTTGTGATGAACTTCAACATGCAGGGGATGGAAAAGACCATTCCTGAGGTATATGCGATGCTGAAGTCAGCGGAGGCAGAGATCAGAAAGGAACATCAAGTGTTGATGGTGAATAAAACCACTAAGTTCAAGAAGGGCAAGGGTAAGAAGAACTTCAAGAAGGACGGCAAGGGAGTTGCCGCGCCCGGTAAGCCAGCTGCCGGGAAGAAGTCAAAGAATGGACCCAAGCCTGAGACTGAGTGCTTTTATTGCAAGGGAAACGGTCACTGGAAGCGGAATTGCCCCAAGTACTTAGCAGATAAGAAGGCCTGCAATACCAAAGGTATATGTGATATACATGTAATTGATGTGTACCTTACCAGCACTCGTAGTAGTTCCTGGGTATTTGATACCGGTGCGGTTGCTCATATTTGTAACTCAAAGCAGGAACTGCGGAATCAGCGTAGACTCGCAAAGGACGAGGTGACGATGCGCGTCGGGAATGGTTCCAAGGTCGATGTGATCGCCGTCGGCACGCTACCTCTGCATCTACCTACGGGATTAGTTTTAAACCTCAATAATTGTTATTTAGTGCCAGCTTTGAGCATGAACATTGTATCTGGATCTCGCTTAATGCGAGATGGCTACTCATTTAAATCTGAGAATAATGGTTGTTCTATTTATATGAGAGATATGTTTTATGGTCATGCCCCGCTGGTGAATGGTTTATTTTTATTGAATCTCGAACGTGATGTTACACATGTTTATAATGTGAATGCCAAGAAATGCAAGGTTGATAACGATAGTCCCACATACTTGTGGCACTGCCGCCTTGGTCATATCGGTGTTAAACGCATGAAGAAACTCCATGCAGATGGACTTTTGGAGTCTCTTGATTATGAATCATTTGACAGATGCGAACCATGCCTCTTGGGCAAGATGACCAAGACTCCGTTCTCCGGAACAATGGAGCGAGCAACCAACTTATTGGAGATCATACATACTGATGTGTGTGGTCCAATAAGTGTTGAGGCTTGCGGTGGTTATCGTTATGTTCTCACCCTCACCGATGATTTGAGTAGATATGGGTATGTCTACTTGATGAAGCACAAGTCTGAGACCTTTGAAAAGTTCAAGGAATTTCAGAATGAGGTTGAAAATCAACGTGACAAGAAAATAAAGTTCCTACGATCAGATCGTGGAGGAGAATATTTGAGTCATGAATTTGGCACGCATTTACGGAAATGTGGAATTGTTTCACAACTCACGCCGCCTGGAACACCTCAGCGTAACGGTGTATCCGAACGTCGTAATCGCACTCTATTGGATATGGTGCGATCTATGATGTCTCTTACTGATCTACCGCTATCTTTTTGGGGTTATGCTTTAGAGACTGCCGCATTCACTTTAAATAGGGCACCGTCAAAATCCGTTGAGACGACACCGTATGAATTATGGTTTGGGAAGAAACCTAAGATGTCGTTTCTGAAAGTTTGGGGATGCGATGCTTATGTGAAGAAACTTCAACCAGAGAAGCTCGAACCCAAGTCGGAAAAATGCGTATTCATAGGATACCCTAAGGAAACTATTGGGTATACCTTCTACCTAAGATCCGAGGGCAAGATCTTTGTTGCCAGGAATGGATCCTTTCTAGAGAAAGAGTTTCTCTCGAAAGAAGTAAGTGGGAGGAAAGTGGAGCTTGATGAGATGACCCTCGAACCGGAGAGTAGCGCAGCACAGGAAAATGTTTCTGTGGAGCCTGCAACGGCTAGAGAGGAAGTTAATGATAATGATCATGATCAAGCTACCACTGAACTTCGAAGGTCCACAAGGACACGTTCCGCACCAGAGTGGTACGGCAATCCTGTCCTGGAAATCATGTTGTTAGACAACAGTGAACCTTCGAACTATGAAGAAGCGATGGCGGGCCCGGATTCCGACAAATGGCTTGAAGCCATGAAATCCGAGATAGGATCCATGTATGAAAACGAAGTATGGACTTTGACTGACTTGCCCGATGATCGGCAAGCCATAGAAAATAAATGGATCTTTAAGAAGAAGACTGACGCGGATGGTAATGTGACCATCTATAAGGCTCGGCTTGTCGCTAAGGGTTATCGACAAGTTCAAGGGGTTGACTACGATGAGACTTTCTCACCCGTAGCAAAGCTGAAATCCGTCAGAATCATGTTAGCAATTGCCGCATACTATGATTATGAGATATGGCAAATGGACGTCAAAACGGCATTCCTTAATGGTTTTCTTAAGGAAGAGTTGTATATGATACAACCGGAAGGTTTTGTCGACCCTGAGAATGCTGACAAGGTATGCAAGCTCCAGCGCTCAATCTATGGGCTGGTGCAAGCATCTCGGAGTTGGAACATTCGCTTTGATGAGATGATCAAAGCGTTTGGGTTCACACAGACTTATGGAGAAGCCTGTGTTTACAAGAAAGTGAGTGGGAGCTCTGTAGCATTTCTCATATTATATGTGGATGACATACTGCTAATGGGAAATAATATAGAATTCTTGGAAAGTATAAAGGCCTACTTGAATAAGTGTTTTTCAATGAAGGACCTTGGAGAAGCTGCTTATATATTAGGCATCAAGATCTATAGGGATAGATCAAGACGCCTCATAGGTCTTTCGCAAAGCACATACCTTGATAAGATATTGAAGAAGTTCAATATGGATCAGTCCAAGAAGGGGTTCTTGCCTGTATTGCAAGGTGTGAGATTGAGCTCGGCTCAATGCCCGACCACGGCAAAAGATATAGAAGAGATGAGTGTCATCCCCTATGACTCAGCCATAGGGTCTATTATGTATGCCATGCTGTGTACCAGACCTGATGTAAACCTTGCAGTAAGTTTGGTAGGTAGGTACCAAAGTAATCCTGGCAAGGAACACTGGACAGCGGTCAAGAACATCCTGAAGTACCTGAAAAGGACTAAGGAGATGTTTCTCGTTTATGGAGGTGACGAAGAGCTCGTCGTAAAGGGTTACGTCGACGCTAGCTTCGACACAGATCCGGATGACTCCAAGTCACAAACCGGATACGTGTATATTTTGAATGGTGGAGCGGTAAGCTGGTGCAGTTGCAAGCAAAGCGTCGTGGCGGGTTCTACATGCAAAGCGGAGTACATAGCAGCCTCGGAGGCAGCACACGAAGCAGTATGGATGAAGGAGTTCATCACCGACCTAGGAGTCATTCCAAATGCGTCGGGTCCAATGGCTCTCTTCTGTGACAACACTGGAGCTATTGCCCTTGCCAAGGAGCCCAGGTTTCACAAGAAGACCAGGCATATCAAGCGTCGCTTCAACTCCATACGTGAACATGTTCAAGATGGAGACATAGATATTTGTAAAGTGCACACGGATTTGAATGTAGCAGATCCGTTGACTAAACCTCTTCCACGAGCAAAACATGATCAACACCAGAACTCTATGGGTGTTCAATTCATCACAATGTAACTAGATTATTGACTCTAGTGCAAGTGGGAGACTGTTGGAAATATGCCCTAGAGGCAATAATAAAATGGTTATTATTATATTTCCTTGTTCATGATAATTGTCTGTTATTCATGCTATAATTGTGTTATCCGGAAATCGTAATACATGTGTGAATACATAGACCACTACATGTCCCTAGTAAGCCTCTAGTTGACTAGCTCGTTGATCAATAGATGGTTACGGTTTCCTGACCATGGACATTGGATGTCATTGATAACGGGATCACATCATTAGGAGAATGATGTGATGGACAAGACCCAATCCTAAGCCTAGCACTAGATCGTGTAGTTCGTTTGCTAAAGCTTTTCCAATGTCAAGTAACTTTTCCTTAGACCATGAGATTGTGCAACTCCCGGATACCGTAGGAGTGCTTTGGGTGTACCAAACGTCACAACGTAACTGGGTGGCTATAAAGGTGCACTACGGGTATCTCCGAAAGTGTCTGTTGGGTTGGCACGAATCGAGACTGGGATTTGTCACTCCGTGTGACGGAGAGGTACCTCTGGGCCCACTCGGTAGGACATCATCATAATGAGCTCAATGTGATCAAGGAGTTGTTCACAGGATGATGTGTTACGGAAACGAGTAAAGAGACTTGCCGGTAACAAGATTGAACAAGGTATCGAGATACCGACGATCGAATCTCGGGTAAGTATCGTACCGATAGACAAAGGGAATTGCGTACGGGATTGATTGAATCCTCGACATCGTGGTTCATCCGATGAGATCATCGAGGAGCATGTGGGAGCCAACATGGGTATCCAGATCCCGCTGTTGGTTATTGACCGGAGAGTTGTCTCGGTCATGTCTACGTGTCTCCCGAACCCGTAGGGTCTACACACTTAAGGTTCGGTGACGCTAGGGTTGTAGGGAAAGTTTGTACGTGGTTACCGAATGTTGTTCGGAGTCCCGGATGAGATCCCGGATGTCACGAGGAGTTCCGGAATGGTCCGGAGGTGAAGATTTATATATGGGAAGTTGTCATACGGTCACCGGAATAGTTTCGGGGGTTATCGGTATTGTACCGGGACCACCGAAAGGTGTCCGGAGGTCCACCGGGTGGGGCTGATTTACCCGGGAGGCCTAATGGGCTGTATATGGGAGGGAACCAGCCCCCTAGTGGGCTGGTGCGCCCCCCAAGGGCCTATGGCGCCTAGGGTTGGGAAACCCTAGGGGAGGGAGCCTTCCACCTTGCTTGGGGGGCAAGTTTCCCTCCCCTGGCCGCCTCCCCTCCCCTCAGATTGGATCTGAGGGGGCCGGCCCCCTCTCCTCTTCCCCCTATAAATAGTGGAGGGGTGGGAGGGAGGCCATACCTCATCCCAGGCGCAGCCCCTCTCCTCTCCAACACCTCCTCCTCCTCCCGCGGTGCTTGGCGAAGCCCTGCAGGAATACCACGCAGCTCCAACTCCACCACGCCGTCGTGCTGCTGCTGGAGCTGTCCTCCCCAACCTCTCCTCCCCCCTTGCTGGATCAAGAAGGAGGAGACGTCTCCGCTCCGTACGTGTGTTGAACACGGAGGTGCTGTCCGTTCGGCGCTCGGTCATCGGTGATTTGGATCACGACGAGTACGACTCCATCAACCCCGTTCTCTTGAACGCTTCCGCTCGCGATCTACAAAGGTATGTAGATGCACTCCCCTCTCTCTCGTTGCTAGATGACTCCATAGATTGATCTTGGTGATGTGTAGAAAATTTTAAAATTCTGCTACGATCCCCAACATTGATTGTGGATGTATTAAAGATTTTTCACCTAAGGCATTCTAATGCTGTTACACAGCTAGTATACCAACGATAAAACTTGTTACTACCTTCAGATTTTTGCACTGTTAATACTTATAGATTACATACCTCACTTCATGAGATCAGTCAATTTTTTTTGTACAGTGTCACCAAAATGCCAAGGCGGTGATGTCATTTTATTTCAGTTAAACTACACAAAAAATTATGAAGAGAAGAGGAACGGTCAAGAGTGGGCACCTCCTCCTCCGGCTGCTTTCTTGATTCGTTCGATCAAGTTTTTATGTTTGATCGATTATCAAGATTGGGATAGCAATTTTTTAGGTCCCCTCGAGTTCGAAATGATATTTACCTTGAAGGTACATGGTTTGCAATTCTTTTATACTGTCATTAGTTAATAATGCTAGTTACCTTCAGACTTTTGTATTTGGTTTAATGCAGTTGGAAAGCCAGTATACCAATGTTGAAACTTTTTACCTTTACATTTTGTATAGTTAATGCTTATAGAAATCTTCCAGTGCTAGCTTATGGAAATTTGCTCAGTAAAACCATTGTACTGTACCCCATAATAATAAAAAATACTCTACTATTGCACTAGCCACTGGATTAGTGTATATTTGTACTATTCAAATGGTGTTGCATTAGCGTATGGACATATATAAGGTGTGGCAAGCTTTCCCAGATATGTGCTCAAGAAAACTAATACCTGTTTTTCTAAATACTAGATGTTTGGGTACTTTAAATTGAACTGCAAAAATGTCTTATATTAAGGAACAGAGGGTGTAGAGTTCATTAAAATTATGTCGGTAAAGCTAGTCACACCTTTGTTAAAATTAATGTTCATTATGTTATCGGAGGAGATCTGCATGTTTGTCTCTAATGCCTGTCGATTACATACCTGACATCATGACGTAATGGTTAGTCATTTCTTTTTGTACAGTCTCACCGAATTGTCAAGGCGGTGATGGCATTTTATTTTAGTTGAACTTCACAAATAATTCTTAAAAGAAGAGGAAATGTCAGGAATGGTTCAATCTTTTAGAAAATACTATGTATGCCTTCCTGACATCAGCCGTTGTTGCCTTATTTATTGCTTCAAACAGGTGGTTAGGAACAATCTTGCTAACTTTTCCCATTAAGAAATTGGAATGCTTATATTTGTGAGTCTATGCTTCAACTAGAGCCACTTTTAGAGTAATCACACTTTCAATATCTATGCAAACAAGGATGCTCAATTTTAGTGGAACTGCACAAAAGTCAAAATTGTTCAACATTACGAGCATGTTTTCTTCCAAACCGTTATATCCAATTGGTGGCACTATGAGCTGTTCATTACGAAGGTACATGGTTTGCTACTATCTTGCTACTCTTTTTGTACTGTCATTAGATAGTAATATTATTGGTTTGCATGTGAATTTATTGGCAGGGTGGACCTACATTGGAGGTGCAGGACATTATTCAATGATTGGATTCTCAATTTTGGTTGTATTGATTTCACCTCTTCCATCACTGCAAACATGGATATCCTTAGTCTGATGAAGAATAGGAGCTATATTTCTGCTCTCTACAAGCAAATCAATTCAATACAAAAAATTTCAGGGCAAAACATGATAGTATCAAATTGTCCAGTGCAAAACATGACAGATGCTAAACGGAAACGACTAGCAGAGACGTGTTTAAACCGAAAATACAAGGTGCGGTATATGTTAACTAGCTGCTTGATATTTGTGCAAACAGATGACTGCCTGTTGGGGATATTCCCCATGACCAAGACCCGGCTCATAAGGGTAAGCCGCCCTGAGGCTTAAGTCATCTCTGGGTTTTAGTCGCCCTGATGTTAAGTCCTCTCTGGACTTAAGCAGCCATGTTAAGCCCTTTCTGGACTTAAGCAGATTGTGAACCAGCAGACAGTTTCTAGGCCAGCAGATAGTTGTAAGCCGGCAGACAGTTACTAAGCCGGCAGACAGTTGTAAGCATGCAGACAGTTTTTAACCAGGCAGACAGTTGTAAGCCAGCAGACAGTTTCTAACCTGGCAGACAGTTATAACCCGGTAGATTGTGACTCGGCAGACGCGTGGAGTCACGGAGATGGGTCTTGTAGATGAGCCTTGAAGATGAGTCGCCTGGAGTTAAGAAGCCCAGGCGTTAAGAAGCCCACGAAGAGAAGCCCAGGGTTAAAAAGCCCGTGAGAAGAAGACACAATAGGTTAAGTCTAAATCCGACTTGGACTTTACATGTAACCCACCCCTTCAACTTATATAAGGAGGGGCAGGGCACCACAAGAGGGTTAGGTTTTGACAGGTCTCAATAGACAAGTTTTAGGGCTTAGACAGACAAGTCTTAGTCAACATCAAAGTAGTTGCTCTCGATATAGAGATAGCGAAACACCGCCCTTATAACCGAGATCGGCATCATCATCAATGTCAATCAAGCAGGATGTAGGCTTTTACCTCCGCCATGAGGGGCCGAACCTGGGTAAAACCTCGCGTCTCTCATCCCGTTCAACCCCGTTCAAACTACCACTTAGATGCGTTGGCCTCACGACTAAGTCCTCACGCTAGGACATCTGCCGTGACAAAACCACGACAGTTGACGCCCACCATGGGGCCCACGCATGGTAGTGTTGAGTTCTTGAAGGGTGCTCTCCGAGGGGATCGAGAGGTTTGCAACTGGCCGGGTGAAGAAGAGCTGGTTCATAACGATCTACGTCAACAAACCGCAGTAACTCGCCATACCAACCCGGAGACAATCTTTTCTGTACTACAATCAACAGATGAAACATGGCGTCTACAGCTGTTCTACATGACCCGCCAGGTGGCCGCTGCTGCGTACAAGTTTTTAGCTATGAGTTGCTGCTGTTGTGGGCAAGTTTAGAGTCCCAACATCGATCAGCCAAATTCATCTACTGTTCAAGATACGCACACGGTCTGAGGTTGATTCCGATTATAACATGAAGACCGGGTCAGACACGGAAACAAGTCCTAAAGTCTCCCCCGCGTCACTTCTGAGCTGCCGGTCCGGCGCTGACCGGTTCAAACCTCCGTTGCTGTTAGTCATGGCCGTGGAGTCGCCGCCTTAAGCCGTCGTCGTCAAGGTGACTCGCCTCCGCTACACGCCTCTACCATGGCTGGCCTCAACCCGCCTCGACCGGGATCCGACGTCACCTCCAAACAGGCTGTCTTGAGCCGCCACCGCCGTGGCCGATTTTGTCGACTCGCCGGCGCCTCATCGACCCGCTGTTTCCAAGCCGACATGGCCTCGTGTCGCTTTGGCCACGGCATCCTCAAGTCGCCGGCGTGCCTCGGCGATGAGCCGCCTGCGCCACGCGGCCGGCGAGCCACCGAGCCGCCTCGCGCGGCCTCGCTCTTCTGCCACCGTTGGGCGTCAAGCCGCCCTCGTCATGGGCAGTCTCGCCTCCGTCACAAGTCGCCCTCACCGACACGCGGCTTCACCCGCGGCTTGCTCCACCCCGAGCCGCCCTGTCACTGTGTTTCCACTCGCCGACCCTGTTGCATCGAAACCGGCCGCTACCAGTCGTACCAAGCGGGCCTTGCTCGCCCTTAAGCCGCCACAGTCCTTCATCAGTGCGGCCTCGTCTCTGGTCTCATTCTGAGCCACCCCTGATGGCCCGTCAATCACCTCTGTCACCATGTTCCTCAGCCAGACCGTGTCACCTTCGCATCTCGTGCGACCCGCCCGCGGCCGGCTAGCTCTGCCTCCATTGCCTCGCCGCTTCTCTGCGCCAAGACGCCACCATGAGTCGCTGGCCTCCGCTTTGTCAATCTGCCTCAGTTGCAACAGCGCGGAGCCGCCCTGTCGCTGTGAGCCGCCCGTTTCTACTACGACCCGCTGTCGGGTTGGTCTCGTCTTCACTGTCCGAGTTGCCTCCAGCGCGGGCCGCCACGAGCAGCCACCTTCTTGGTCGATCCCGAGCCGCCCGCGCCAGCCTCCGCTTACGGTCGCCTGCTGCTGAGCCCGCGTGCCCAGCCACGTCACCGCAGTTCCGCGGTTTGCCCCTGCCCGTTCTGAGTGTCGCTTGAGCGCCGCCTCCGCCTACCCTGAGCCGCCGCTGCTCATCTCCGCCATGGCCGACTTCGAGTCGCCCGACGCCTTTACCTTCGCCGTCGCAGCCGTGGACCTGATTCCACTGGCCGCCGTCGTGGTTTGCCTCTGCCTCACCGTGGCTCGCCTCAAGCAGCCTCTGCCTCCGCCGGTTTTCACCTTGACCCACCGGAGCCTCATCGACCTGCCGCTGCAAGTAAGGTTGCCTGCCTCAAGCGCCACCTCCGTTGGCCGATTCCATCCCACCGCTTCACTCTTGCTTCCACGGTTAACGTCGCGGCTTTACCTCCGTCTTCAAATTGCCGCCTTGCTGCAGGGGTTTTGCCCCGTCGAGCAGCCAGCCGCTCCAAGCTGCCGTTGTTCCTGCGCTGAGCCGCCCCACCGGCCGGCCGCACGTCTCCGACCTCGCGCTCGGGCACGCCGGCCCTCTCCTGCGCTGGCTCTGAGTCACACCTCCACCTCTGAGCCAGCCTCCCATCGAGCCGACCCATCGATCCGCCGGCCTCGCGCCATTTCTGCAGTGGCCCCGCGGCGGGTCGCCGTTTGCTCTGAGCCGCCGCCGCCCTGGTTCACTTCTGCAAGGAGTCGCCGGGGCCCTGTGAGCCGCCACTGCAGCCTCCCTCGCCGGCGTCATCTCCGTTGCCGAGGCCCACGCCTCCACGGCCACCCGTCCTCGTAACTTCAGCACCTCTGTTGTGGTTCATCACCGGGCCCCCGTCACCAATGCCACCTCAAGCCACCGCTCCGCCTTGAGCGGGCTGGTCCGCCCCTACGGCTGGCCACGGCCACACTATCGAGCCGCCCTGGGCTGCCCTCGCCGTACTGCCTTGCCTCTGCCCCGTGAGCCGCCTCCGAATTGACTTCAAGTCGCCGCTGCACTCCACCTTGGCTGAGTCGCCGCCGCGGCTGAGTGGCCGCCTGTGCCACCTTGCTCCACCTCGGCTGAGTCACCGCCAACTCCAATCTCACTGCCCATGCCGGCCTCCGCCCCTCCCGCCCTTGTCTCCGCTGCCGCAAGCTCGCCCTCGGGCCCCCGCCAGGTCACCACCCCGAGCCCGACCGCGCCTGGCCGGACCTGGCCCCTCCTGCTTTCGGGCGCCCGCTCAGGCTTGTTTCGGGTCATTGCCCATGGCCCGTGTACCTGCTATGGCTGATTATTCATGTAAAAAGGATCGGCTGGCCATCTTAAAAAAAAGGGATTGGCCCGGTGGAATATAAGAGAGAGATTTCAGACTTAAGTTTTTCAATGGCTGGTTTTGGACAATGGAGGACCTCTTGTTAAGTTCTCGGAAATTATCACAGATGACCGCTAAAAATACTCGGTGGGAGGACAGACAGAGCTGTTACAGGAACGGAGGTGGCTCAAGTTATCATTTCAACCGCCTTGCTGTCACGGCCGGCTCACAACAGCAACTGTCCCATTGTGGTTACCGTTTGATTATACCTACGGGTTCATTTTTATGGTTGCCTCGTTATCACGACGGGCTCGACATCCCATGAAAATACCAGGTGCTATCCACCCTATTTATTTTATCAATACACTTTAAACTCATTCGAGAACAATTATTCTGTCATTAATATTTTTATACACAGGACAATCGTTCCATGTTCATGGCAGACATGACAAGATCTTCTGTCATCCAAATACATTAGGACAATTATTCACACCAATGTGGTGTCATACCGCGGATATGAAGCACATGACAGTATCATTCTGCAATGACATTTGTCCTTGCCGTGCCACTCAATAGAAGCACCCAAGTTGCTGCCTTTTGCGGACCAATCTACATCAGCATATCAGGGTCACACCCGCTCATGCAAGCAGCCCAATGAACATGTGCAAACCACCGCCCAGTGGTTCAGTCTATTCCAGCAACTCTGAAGCAAATTATAATATGTTATCATCTTCCGCCTGCACCGGATGGCTCAATGGACAGGCGCACAAGTCGCCGCCACTGCAGTTTGGTTAACTTCAACAAACAACCGAGATGAACCATCGGTCGGGTTACTGACACAACTCATACGGGATCATTTATAACCTGCCACGGTCGACCTCAACCTTTCGTGGATTCACATCGCGTTATCGACGCCAAGGATATACAATGAGTGTTGTGAAGATTATCAACTCGCCACTTTGCCTCTAGCTTCAACATATTCCAGCGTTCCGCTGTTCAACTATATGTCGGTTTATATCATGATCAAATATGAAGAATCTCAAGCCAATTCCTTGAGTCATCTTAAGACCCGGGGGCTACACAGACACGACTCAGCAAATTTTGCCGGTTTCAGCACATTCAAGAACCCCGGGTCATTGGAGGGAAAATAACCCAGCCTCGAAGGCTACTGCCACATTGGTGAAAGCTTAAAGGCTGTCAGAAAATTTTCAGCTTAAAAAAAAGTGCCATGAGTCTTTATTGATTGATCATAAGGTCACTTGGGGGCTACCTACTCAATAAGTATAGCTATCTTACCCTCTTGACCGGCTTCCATGCCATATTATAGGTCACTTGGGGGCTTCCTACTCAACGAGTATAGCTATCTTACCCTCTTGATCGGCTTCCATGCCATATTATGGGTCACTCGGGGGCTTCCTACTCAATGAGTATAGCTATCTTACCCTCTTGATTGGCTTCCATGCCATATTATGGGTCACTTGGGGGCTTCCTATTCAATGAGTATAGCTATCTTACCCTCTTGATCGGCTTCCATGCCATATTATGGGTCATTTGGGGGCTTCCTACTCAATGAGTATAGCTATCTTACCCTCTTGATCGGATTCCATGCCATATTATGGGTTAAACCTGCCTGTTTGCAACTTGCTACTCCGCCAGGTGACCCGCCATACTCTTGACAGTCAATCTTCCATGACCCTAAACTTGTCAAGGTTAAAACGGTGGTTTTTTCTCACATGAGAGCCGGCTTACAGAGAGCTAGGATAAACTCACCTATCTGCTGTAGTCTCTCCGCTATGTGGCCCGTTCATACTCTTAACAGTCAATCTTTTCAATAAGACCCTGAACTAGTTAAAGTTAAAACAACGGATTTATGTCACGTGAGAGCCGGCTTACGGGATGAAAGGCTTTCATGCCAAGCTTCTTCGAAGCAAAAAATTGAGTTTCTCAAAATAGAGCTAGTCTCTTTTTGTCGAGCCTTGAAAGCTGACATTTTTATATTCTATCATCCTAAACATACATCATCATACATTGCATCATACATTGTAGCATCATTGCATCATCATAGCATGCATCATATATGCATGGATATACTGGTTTATATTGCAGGAACCGGTTTTCAAACCGGGTTACATTATTCAAATTTCTAATAGCCAACATGGCTGGATTTTCATTATGGTTATCATAACTAATATTGGATGATTGAGGTTTGTAAAAGTTTCTTCAGATAAATGGCTATTATTCTCTCATCCAAAAATACCAGCTTACAGCAAGGAGCATGGTTCAACATTGATATGCAAAGCTTTCAGCAACATCATCCAGATGGTGGATATGATTTTATTTTACAATGGAAGGAATAGTCCCAAGTCGTTGTAGGCATACGACCCGGCACTTGGGGGCTACATTATTCAAATCACGATTATATCAAGTATGCAAGTCCCATGTCACTGCAAGCATGCACCATGGCACTTGGGGGCTAATGCAAGTTGCTTTTCAAATCATCACATTGTCAACAGACCCGGTTATCTCAGGCATATGATCCAGCCTTCCATCATTTTATAAGTTCCAGCCCAGTATTATCTTACTGAACCGGCCCTTGGGGGCTACACATTGCTCCTCAAGTCTATATAATCAGATCTGCAAAAGTCCCTGCTCATTATTGCATAATGACCCGGCCCTTGGGGCTACACTGGTTGAAGTTTTATGAGCATAAGGCAATTACAAGTCCCAGGTTGCTGCAGGCAAAACAACCCGGTACTTGGGGGCTACATATGTGGAACATTCAACTTATGACTGGTGACTCAGACGAACAACCCGGATTTCTCCAGAGTTGCAATATTTATATTGAAGCAAGTCTTAAGCTATCACTGCGTTCCCCTCTTAAGCCTTGGGGGCTATAGGTAATATGGATATAAGGAAGGTATACCTTCAAATTCTCAGTTATGAGTGAACCAGGTCTCATATTTTTTTATGAAGAAATTTGCAAAGGTTATCTCCTTCGGGCTATTCAGACAACTTAACATCATACGGATTTTTCATTGAAGTCTGAAGTATTGAAAGTTGGCACAACATCAGACGAATTTTATCAAGCCAAGGCAATTGAAGATAATAAGGGTTATTTTTTCTCCAAGGAGCCAGCGTCAGTTTATTGATATAACAGAGATTCAGAATTTTCAGGAGCTGGTCAACTGTCTTTTTGAGTGAGCTGGTCCCTTTACATATTCTTATTTCAAGAGTTTAGCATGAATAAATTCAAAGCTAAACTGGGGGCTAATGTTGGGGATATTCCCCACGGCCAAGACCCGACTCATAAGGGTAAGCCGCCCTGAGGCTTAAGTCATCTCTGGGTTTAAGTCGCCCTGATGTTAAGTCCTCTCTGGACTTAAGCAGCCATGTTAAGCCCTTTCTAGACTTAAGCAGATTGTAACCCGGCAGATAGTTTCTAAGCCAGCAGATAGTTGTAAGCCGACAGACAGTTTCTAAGCCGACAGACAGTTGTAAGCCGGCAGACATATTTTATCCCGACAGACAGTTGTAAGCTGGCAGACAGTTATAACCCAGCATATTGTGACTCGGCAGACGCGTGGAGTCACGGTGATGAGTCTCGGAGATGAGCCTTGAAGATGAGTCACCTGGAGTTAAGAAGCCCAGGCGTTAAGAAGCCCACGAAGAGAAGCCCTGGGTTAAAAAGCCCATGAGAAGAAGCCAGAATAGGTTAAGTCTTAATCCGACTTGGACTTTACATGTAACCCGACCCTTGAACTTATATAAGGAGGGGCAGGGCACCCCAAGAGGGTCAGGTTTTGACAGGTCTAGGCAAGTTTTATGGCTTAGACAGACAAGTCTTAGTCAACATCAAAGTAGATGCTCTCGATAGAGAGGTAGCGAAACACCGTCCTTGTAACCGAGATCGTCATCATCATCAATGTCAATCAAGCAGGATGTAGGCTTTTACCTCCACCATGAGGGGCCGAACCTGGGTAAAACCTCGCATCTCTCATCCTGTTCAACCCCGTTCAAGCTACCACTTAGATGCGTTGGCCTCACGACTAAGTCCTCACACTAGGACATCTGCCGTGACAAAACCAGGACACTGCCCATTCCTATTTCGCAAACAAACAAAGTGACCTCAATTTTGGTGGAACTGAACAAGAGAATAGTATAGTCACTGCATGAAGTGCCATTTGAAAATAGACACAGAAAGATTGGATAGTCACTTCATGGACTGCACAAAAGTAGTATTGTACTATTTATTGCCAACACTAGGTGCTTCATTGCTTTGGTCTGATTATACAATGGGCATCATTTTGCCTAAGTTAAAGTTTGTATTCCAAAAATAGTCTCGCCGTGTGATCGACAGAAGACCAATTCATATTGCAGTGGATGTTCCTCCATCAAGTGTGGTTCATTCGCATGGTTCCAGCTATTGGTGAAACCACTTACGTTTGCAAGGGGAAATGTAGACTTCACAAACAAATTTGTCTTTCACTCTGTACTGAATGTTGGGCCAGAGAAGCATCCATGTTAGTAGCAAGAACAGATGTTTTTTTCTTGATCTTTGCTTTAGGATCTACATATTGTATATGATCTGTGAATCATTGAGATGCATTAACATGTTGATCTTATGTATGTGAATCATACTAGTTGGTTGTGAATTTGGGCTACTAAAGTGAACATATTACAATGCCAGGCCTATGAGTCTCGTGTGAACATTACGAACGGATCGGCTCTTACTACTGTGCACAGCATGATCCTTATTTCTGTGTGCTCAATGTTTACAAGTTACTAGCAGTTCCTTATTTCTCTTTGCTCAGTGTTTACAAGTTACTGATTGATCACTGGCTAGCCTACTAATACGCTCCTGGTAGTTTTAGTTGCGACGCAAGATTCAAAGGTGACAGTTTTTTGAATAAAAATGCCTACCTTTGAAGAAACTAACATGCTCTTCTGAAGAAAATGCCATGTGAATCTGAAGAAACTGCCAGCCAAAACATTCACAAATGCCTCATCTCCCAGTGAACGTTCATCAGCTATTGCGATCCTATGCAAATAACCAGCGGATCACACACGTACCTCATCTGGATGAATCGCACTTGTTTGACCGTCATGTTGACGTGCGACCCAGCACGGACGGGACGCACCACTGACGGGACGGGACGCACCACCGTCATATTTCAGTTTTTCTAGTTTTCCACGGCAAGTTGGCACGCTAAGCCAAGCCTGCTACTGCATTCAATTCCGATGATCATCGTGTTTCCCGCGACACGCTGGTTCACCTACCTTCCGCCAATAATTACTGGTTCCAGGCATTCTCCAGTGGCACCATCACCCCACTCGCACTATCCTCACAAGCCCCCACCGGCCCGACGTCGCTCGCCACTTGCCCTCGCTCTCGCCACGTCCGTCATGCCCCCACCCATCCGCAATAGGAGACGCCGGAGGCGCTCACCACCGGAGCCAGTGTTCGGTTTTTCACCGGAAGGCAGACAGAGGGAGGAGGCATTCTATCGGTCTTTAGATGGCAATGCGGAGTATAAGGACTTGTTGGAGTGCGACCGCCTGGCGGAGGAGCAGCGTATCACCAATTTGCGCCGCCGGCGGGGCATGGAGCAGCAGCACACCGCCGCTCTGAGTCGGGAGCAGAGCGCCCGCAACCGGGCCGACTACGTGGAGGCCAGCGCCCGACAAATAGCCCTAGAGGCTGTCGGGCAAGCACGTGTTCGTGATGCCGAATTTTACTACCAGCTCGTCAAGTGGGTTTCCCGCTTGGAAGCTGATATGTCTCCAACATATCTATAATTTATGAAGTATTCATGCCATGTTTGCAACAATTTTATATGGTTTTGGTATGATTTTATTAGAACTAACCCGGATTGACGCTGTTTTCAGCAGAACTACCGTGGTGTCATTTTTTTGTGCAGAAATAAAAGTTCTCGAAATGGGCTGAAAATTTACGATGATTTTTTATGGACCAAAAGAGACCCCCGAAGCACCGGAGCTAGACCAGAAGAGTCCCGAGGAGTCCACAAGACAGGGGGGCGCGCCTACCCCCCGGGCGCGCCTTGAGGGCTTGTGGGCCCCTCGGGCACCTCCTTGACTTGTTTCCGACGCCAAAAATTCTTATAAATATAGAAACCTCCGAAAAGAACCCTAGATCGGAAGTTCCGCCACCGCAAGCATCTGTAGCCATGAAAAACCAATCGGGACCCCGTTCCGGCACCCTGCCGGAGGGGGAAACCATCACCGGAGGCTATCTTCATCATCCCGGCGGTCTCCATGACGAGGAGGGAGTAGTTCACCCTCGGGGCTGAGGGTATGTACCAGTAGCTATGTGTTTGATCTCTCTCTCTCTCGTGTTCTTGATTTGGCATGATCTTGATGTACCGCAAGCTTTGTTACTATTGTTGAATCATATGGTGTTTCTCCCCCTCTACCTTCTTGTGATGAATTGAGTCTTGCTCTTTGAGGTTTCGTTATGTTGGATTGAGTATTTGATTTGAGAACACTTGATGTATGTCTTGCGATGGGATATCTGTGGTAACAATGGGATGTTCTATTGATTCACTTGATGTATGTGTTGACAGTCAACTCGCGGATTCCTGAGGTGACATTGGGGTAATCTATGCATAGGGGTTGATGCATGTTTTCATCCTACGTTCTCCAATAGAAACTTTGGAGTGATTCTTTGTTGCTCGTTGAGGGATTGTTATATGATCCAAATATGTTATCATTGTTGAGAGAATTTGCACTAGTGAAAGTATGAACCCTAGGCCTTGTTTTCAAGCATTGCAATACCATTTTTGCTCACTTTTGTTACTAGTTACCTTGCTGTTTTTATATTTTCAGATTACAAAAACCTATATCTACTATGCATATTACACTTGTATCACCATCTCTTCGCTGAACTAGTGCACCTATACAATTTACCATTGTATTGGGTTTGTTGGGGACACAAGAGACTCTTTATTGTTTGGTTGCAGGGTTGTTTGAGAGAGACCATCTTCATCCTACGCCTCCCACGGATTGATAAACCTTAGGTCATCCACTTGAGGGAAATTTGCTACTGTCCTACAAAACTCTGCGCTTGGAGGTCCAACACGAGTCTACAAAGAAGAAGGTTGCGTAGTAGACATCAAGCTCTTTTCTGGCGCCGTTGCCGGGGAGGTGAGTGCTTGAAGGTATATGTTTAGATCTTGCAACTGAATCTTTTAGTTTCTTGGTTTATCACTAGTTTGGTTTATAAAAGAAAACTACAAAAAAAATGGAATTGAGGTTGCCTCATATGCTTCATCTTTTTAATGTCTTTCGTGAAAATGATGGAAAGGAAAATTGTGCCAAAGTGTTAGAAGAAGAAGTCAATAAAATGTTTGGCACTAAATCTTTGAATGACGAGCATGATTGCGATGTTGTTAGTATGAATTCTTTGAATATCCATGATGCTAATGATATGCAAAACCATAAGCTTGGGGATGCTATGTTTGATGAAGATGATATTTTTAGTCCCCCAAGTTTTGATGAGAATGTTTATTATGATGATATCATGCCTCCTATTTATGATGATTATGTTGATGAAAGTGGGTTTGGAAGAGTGTCAACTCTAGTTATTGATCCCACTATTTTGGAGGGTGTTGAATCTTTTCACAATATTGATAAAAGTGGATTTGGAGAGGTCATGACTTTATTTAGTAATGAATCCACTATTTTGGAAGAGGTTTCAATTGATTATGACAACAAAGTTGCTATCTATGATGATTATGGTGATGACATGTATGCTATAAAGAGTAATGATAACCATGAAACTTGTCATCATGATTTTAATGTTCAATTTGATTATGTCAATCAAGTATCCCATGATAGTTATTTTGTTGAGTTTGCTCCCACTACTACTCATGAGAATAAATTTGCTTATGTGGAGAGTAACAAAATTTCTATGCTTGTGCATCATGAAAATAATTCTTTATGTGATAGTTATATTGTTGAATTCATTCTTGACGCTACTGAAAATTATTATGAGAGAGGAACATATGCTTTTACATATTGCAATAATATCAAGTTTCCTCTCTATGTGTTGAAAGTTTTGAAGTCATGCTTGTTTTGCCTTCCTATGCTAGTTGATTCTTGTTCCCATAAACTGTTTGCTCACAAAATCCCTATGCATAGGAAGTAGGTTTGGCTTAAATGTGCTAGTCATATGCTTCATGACGCTCCCGTTATGTTTCAATTCTTATCTTTTATGTGAGCATCATTGAAATCATCATGCCTAGCTAAAAAGGCATTAAAGAAAAGCTCTTGTTGGGAGACAACCCAATATTTATACCTACTATTTTTGTGTGTTAACATGATTAAGCTACTGTAGTAATCATGTTTTATAGCTTTTTTTTTAATAAAGTGCCAAGTAAAGCCTTTGGGATAGTGTGGTTGATAGTTGACTTGATTCTGTGGAAAAATAGAAACTTTTGCGTCCATTAACAGAATTGTTTAAATTCACTGGAACATGGAAAAACTCTGAATTTTTTACATAGGATTTATATACAAATTTTCTATGTTTTCCTTAGTTTTCATAATTTTTGGAGTAACAGAAGTATGAGTATAATTCAGATCTTTACAGACGGTTCTGTTTTTGATAGATTCTGTTTTCGATGCATAGTTTGCTTGTTTTCTAGTTTCTATGGATTATATTACTCAATATAATTGTAGAAATGATAGGGTACAGTAGGTATAAAGTGATAAAAAATTTGAATCTTGTCTTGACAGTACCTAAAGATGGAGATTTGTTTTATCATACTAACGGATCTTATGAGTTTTCTGTTGAGTTTTGTGTTGTGAAGTTTTCAAGTTTTGGGTAAAGATTTGATGGACTATGGAATAAGGAGTGGAAATAGCCTAAGCTTGGGGATTCCCAAGGCAACCAAAGGTAATATTCAAGGACCACCAAGCATCTAAGCTTGGGGATGCCCCGGATGGCATCCCCTCTTTCGTCTTCAATCCATCGGTAAATTTACTTGAGGCTATATTTTTATTCACCACATGATATGTGTTTTGCTTGGAGCATCTTCTATGATATGAGTCTTTTCTTTTTAGTTTGCCACAATCATCCTTTCTGGACACACCTTTTGACATGGACACACATTAATCGTGAATTTATTAGAATACCCTATGTGCTTCATTTATATCTTTTGAGCTAGGTAGTAGCTCTAGTGCTTCACTTATATCTTTTTAGAGCACGGCGGTTGTTTTATTTTGAAGAAATTGATGAACTCTCATGCTTCACTTACATTATTTTGAGAGTCTCTAAACAGCATGGTAATTTTCTCAGGTTATGAATTTAGTCCTAATATGATGGGCATCCAAGAGGGATATAATAAAAACTTTCATATAAAGAGCATTGAATACTATGAGAAGTTTGATTCCTTATGATTGTTTTGAGATATAAAGATGGTGATATTAGAGTCATTCTAGTGAGTAATTGTGGATTGGTAGAAATACTTCTATTAAAGTTTGCGATTCCCGTAGCATGCACGTATGGTGAACCGTTATGTGATGAAGTCGGAGCATGATTTATTTTTTGATTGTCTTCCTTATGAGTGGCGGTCGGGGACGAGCAGTGGTCTTTTCCTACCAATCTATCCTCCTAGGAGCATGCGTGTAGTACTTTGTTTCGATAGCTAATAAATTTTTGCAATAAGTATGTGAGTTCTTTATGACTAATGTTGACTCCATGGATTATACGCACTCTCACCCTTCCACCATTGCTAGCCTCTCTAGTACCGCGCAACTTTCGCCGGTGCATTAAACCCACCACATACCCTTCCTCGAAACAGCCACCATACCTACCTATTATGGCATTTCCATAGCCAGTTCGAGATATATTGCCATGCAACTTCTACCGTTCCGTTTATTATGACACATACCAACATTGTCATATTGCTTTGCATGATCATCTAGTTGGCATAATATTTGTGGCAAAGCCACCATTCATATTTTTTATACATGTCACTCTTGATCATTGCACATCCCGGTACACCGCCGGAGGCATTCATATAGAGTCATATTCTGTTCTAGTATCGAGTTGTAATTCTTGAGTTGTAAGTAAATAAAAGTGTGATGATCATCATTATTAGAGCATTGTCCCATGTGAGGAAAGGATGATGGAAGCTATGATTCCCTCACAAGTTGGGATGAGACTCCGGACTTAAAAAAAAAGAGAGGCCAAAGAGCCCAAATTAAAAAAAAAGAGGCCAAAGATCCCAAACAAAAAAATTAAAAAAAATGAGAGAAAAAGAGAGAAGGGACAATGTTACTATCCTTTTACCACACTTGTGCTTCAAAGTAGCACCGTGTTGTTCATTATAGAGAGTCTCCTATGTTGTCACTATCATATACTAGTGGGAATTTTTCATTATAGAACTTGGCTTGTATATTCCAA
The DNA here is from genome assembly GCA_011799875.1 of Thinopyrum elongatum. NCBI lineage: Eukaryota > Viridiplantae > Streptophyta > Magnoliopsida > Poales > Poaceae > Thinopyrum > Thinopyrum elongatum. The sequence continues at coordinate 172,304,907 of CM022298.1, read as the reverse complement.
TGATGGGCTTCCTCAAATTGCCCTAGGTCTTCGTGAGCAAGCGACTTGGATGCACACCCACTTAGTTTCTTTTTGAGCTTTCATACACTTATAGGTCTAGTGCATCCATTGCATGGCAATCCCTACTCACTCACATTGATATCTATTGATGGGCATCTCCATAGCCTGTTAATACGCCTAGTTGATGTGAGACTTTCTCCTTCTTTTTGTCTTCCTCACAACCTCCACCATACTCTATTCCACTTATAGTGCTATATCCATGGCTCACGCTCATGTATTGCGTGAAAGTTGAAAAAGCTTGAGAACATTAAAAGTATGAAACAATTGCTTGACTTGTCATTGGGGTTGTGCATGATGAAATACTTTGTGTGATGAAGATGGAGCATAGCCAGACTATATGATTTTGTAGGGATAACTTTCTTTGGCCATGTTATTTTGAGAAGACATGATTGCTTTATTAGTATGCTTGAAGTATTATTGTTTCTATGTCAATATTAAACTTTTGTTTTGAATCATATGGATCTGAACATTCATGCAACAATAAAGAAGATTACATTGATAAATATGTTAGGTAGCATTCACACTTCATAAATTCTTTCTTTTATCATTTACCTACTCGAGGATGAGCAGGAATTAAGCTTGGGGATGCTGATACGTCTCCAACGTATCTATAATTTATGAAGTATTCATGCCATGTTTGCAACAATTTTATATGGTTTTGGTATGATTTTATTCGAACTAACCCGGACTGACACTGTTTTCAGCAGAACTACCGTGGTGTCTTTTTTTGTGCAGAAATAAAAGTTCTCGGAATGGGCTGAAAATTTACGGTGATTTTTTATGGACCAAAAGAGACCCCTAAAGCACCAGAGCTGGACCAGAAGAGTCCCGAGGAATCCACAAGACAGGGGGGCGCACCCTACCCCCCGGGCGTGCCTTGAGGGCTTGTGGGCCCCTCGGGCACCTCCTTGACTTGTTTCTGACACCAATTTTTTTTTATAAATATAGAAACCTCCAAAAAGAAACCTAGATCGGAAGTTCTGCTGCCGCAAGCCTCTGTAGCCATGAAAAACTAATCGGGACCCCGTTCCAGCACCCTGTCGGAGGGGGAAACCATCACCGGAGGCCATATTCATCATCCCGGCGGTCTCCATGACGAGGAGGGAGTAGTTCACCCTCGGGGCTGAGGGTATGTACCAGTAGCTATGTGTTTGATCTCCCTCTCTCTCTCTCATGTTCTTGATTTGGCACGATCTTGATGTACCGCGAGCTTTGTTACTATTGTTGAATCATATGGTGTTTCTCCCCCACTACCTTCTTGTGATGAATTGAGTCTTTCTCTTTGAGGTTTCGTTATGTTGGATTGAGTATCTGATTTGAGAACACTTGATGTATGTCTTGCGATGGGATATCTGTGGTGACAATGGGATGTTCTATTGATTCACTTGATGTATGTTTTGGCACTCAACTTGTGGATTCCCGAGGTGACATTGGGGTAATCTATGCATAGGGGTTGATGCATGTTCTCGTCCTACGTTCTCCGATAGAAACTTTGGAGTGATTCTTTGTTGCTCGTTGAGGGATTGTTATATGATCCAATTATGTTATCATTGTTGAGAGAATTTGCACTAGTGAAAGTATGAACCCTAGGCCTTGTTTTCAAGCATTGCAATACCGTTTTTGCTCACTTTTGTTACTAGTTACCTTGCTGTTTTTATATTTTCATATTACAAAAACCTATATCTACTATCCATATTACACTTGTATCACCATCTCTTCGCCGAACTAGTGCACCTATACAATTTACCATTGTATTGGGTGTGTTGGGGACACAAGAGACTCTTTGTTGTTTGGTTGCAGGGTTGTTTGAGAGAGACCATCTTCATCCTACGCCTCCCACGGATTGATAAACCTTAGGTCATCCACTTGAGGGAAATTTGCTACTGTCCTACAAAACTCTGCGCTTGGAGGCCCAACACGAGTCTACAAGAAGAAGGTTGCGTAGTAGACATCATAAGCCGAAGCTTCGGTGGACCACACCGGCATGGAAAGGGCCAACGTGTGCGAGCAACGCGCCTTATCACACCTCTGGCATGTCCGAGGCGAGGAGGAGGACGTCGGTGCCGGCGTTTAGCGTGTACCGTAGATGGCGGCCGGCATCGTCTAGTTAGCTAAGAGTAAGTTAGTACTTGTACACTAGAGTATTAGTGGGAGTAGATAGTTAAGTTGGCTATGATGGTTGTCAACATGGAAGTTCATCACTCTATCTCTAGATCAGACCTGTTACTTTGCTCTGAATGTTGAACTTTCTGTGTGAACGTATGAAATGGGTTGTTATTTTTTTATGTGGGCTGTATTTGTCCGCCACGGATTTAGAGGCTGACTTGTAGGCCTACTAGGTTGACGCGTACACAATCAGGAGATGATTGTACGTGGAGGGGATGACAGCAAGCACCCACCAGGGTCATGTTAGTACCCAAGCAAGTGCCTCCTTATTTCACGCCAAAAAAATGGTTCCTCCTAGTGGATTCCTGACATCTGGGTCCCATGCCATTGTCAATGTAGTAAATAAATGAGAGAATTGCACAACGAGTGGCTGACACCAGGGACCCATCAGCTCGCCCAGTTCTTTTTGTTTTTGAGACGGAGCAGGGTATCAATTGGGTTGTGCGGGGCAATCTTGCCAGTCTAGCCAGCCTTTTATTTTATGCTTACCACAAGACCAACCCAGTTTTTTTTCCTTTCTGAAAATGTCTAGCCCAACTTTTTTGTTTTAGTGTAGAATACCCAACCGAGGCCTACTTGCTTTTGTTAGACCTGCTGGGCTGCAAGGGATGCATCCAGCTTGCCCAGAAAATGGGCTATCAGTAATGAGAAATGGGCCCCTAAAAAAAGTAATGAGAAATGGGATGTACATTTTTAAGACACAGCTGGGCTGCAAGGGATTCAATTTTTTTTTTGCATTTTGATATTTTAAATTTCATTGATTTTATGCGGGGAAATTATTTGGATTTTAAATTGATATAAATTTATTTTTCAAATTAGTTTGAATGTGACTCGAAATTTCGGGATTAAAAACAGTTCGGACCGCACCGAAATATGCAAAATTTCGTTGAGGTTTTTAACCGTGGCCACAATATGGGTTGTAATGCTAACAAAAAGAATATGGGCTCCAAAAAATCCTTAAGAATTAGCAAATGGGTTGTAAATTATTAGAAATAATGACATCTGGGATGTATGCTGTTTTCCACAGATTTGAGGATGACTTCTGGGCCTACTAGGTTGACGCGTACGCTTTCCTAAAAAAGGTTAACATGTACGCAAGGCTGTGTCAACTTAGTCAATACACGAGAGTAGTGACTGTTCGATGTCCATCCAATGACCATCGTGCTTCTTCAATGTCTGATCTTCCTGCTCCAGCCGCCCAAACCAGCGCCGGAGGGACAAACTGCTCCTTCCTCCCGTGGCCGGCTATGCTACTGCGCAGGCCTCACCGGCCCACCCTACTCCCACCGCTGGCCAGGCCATCCCTCTACCCACCCGCACCTCCTGTTATTTTCCGGCGATGCCAGGCTCAACTCACGGCCGAACCAGTAACAACACTCCTACTCCCCTCAACATGGGTATCCACTGTTGTGGCTTCGCCGTCTCTGGGTCGTTCCCTTCCTGGGCCTGGCCATCGTCCACCGCGTTGATGCTCTTGGCGTGGCATGGTCAACGTGGTCAACAAACGACAGCTATCAGAAGAGGGATGTAAGTGGAGAGGCTGGCAGTAGGGACCCGCATGGTCCATGGCCACAGGCAAGCAAGTGCCTCCTTATTATGCGAACAAAACTGATTGCTCCTGCTGACAGCTGGAACCCACCAGCTACATCTTCGCACGCAAGGAAGTGCCTTCTTATTACACAGGGAAAAAAAGTTTCCTCCACCTGACAGCTGAGATCCACCAGCTACATCTTCGCACGCAAGGAAGTGCCTCCTTATTCCGCGCAAGAAAAATGATTCCTCCCGCTGCTAGGTGGGACCCACCAGATTTGGTGGCTTACTTGTTGGCCTAATAAGTTGACGCGTACATAGGGTTTTGGTCAACCTAGTAAACAAACAATTCTAGCAGCAATGACCGTTGGATGTTAATCCAACGGCCATGCTGCTTCTTCAATCTCTGATCTTCATGCTCCAGCCGCCCAAACCAGCGCCGGCAGGACTGCCTGCTCCTGCCTGCCGTGGCCGGCCGTGTTGCCACCAGTGGCCATGCCATCCCTCTACTCACCCACACCTCATGTTAATCTCCGGCGATGGTAGCCTCACACCACAGCCGAAGCAGTCAACCCTTGTACTCCCCTCCACATGGGCATCCATTACCGCGTCTTCCCCGGCTCCATGTCGTTCCCTTCCTAGGCCTCGCCGTCGTCCACCGTCCTGATGCTCTCAGCGCGGCGTGGTCAACGGGGTCAACGAACGACATTCATTGGAAGAGGACTTTAGTCGTTGAGGCTGACAGCTGGACCCACCAGCTACATCTTCGAGCACAAGGAAGTGCCTTCTTATTACTCGCAAAATAAAAATGATTCCTCCCCCTGACAGCTGGGACCCACCAGCTATATCTTCACACGCAAGGAAGTGCGTCCTTATCCTCCCTGATAGCTGGGACCCACCCGGTCAAAGCATACGTAGCATTGTCTGTCTGGTCACTAACGTGTACGTACATACTGGTCGATTGGTCTCTCTGCAACGATGAACCATAGCCGAGCAAGCAGCGGCACGCGTAGTAGTAGAGCCCCCGACATAGCAGTTCATGCAGTCCAGTCTTAACCGTGTACACGCACTACTGCAGGATGCTGTTAACGCGACACTACGATTAGAGACCCTTTGACAAAACTGTGTGCGATGCATTAATCACAAACGGTGATGTAAAAAAACCATCAAAAAATATGTAAAACTTTTGCGATGAAGGATACATCAAACACGGTTCAAATTTTAGTAGCGTGTGCGATGCGGGGCATACGGTTGATCCATACGAACTGTTTGCGATGAGACAGAACAACAGAAATGGGCAGCCAGATCAAGGTGTGTGCGATATATGGCATACAGTTTGCTCCAATGAACCGTTTGCGATGATCGAGTTGAACACAAATGATTTGGTGTAACAAGATGTGTGTGATACCCGGCAAACAGGTCGGTAATCAGAATTGTGTGCGATCATTATAGACAGCCCATACGGTCTTTTTTTGTGAATTGTGTGCTCGTCAGGGTACACAGTTCAAGAAACCAACCTATGGGCGATAATGTAGAAGATCTCTGTCGAATACGTATTAGTAACCGTCTGTGATGACATTGACAGGATAAACAAAGATAACGAATTTAGTCCGCTTAATTTAGTCCTTCTTCTTCTTGTTGTTGTTGGATGGCCCCGTGACATCGTCTTGGCGAGGACGCTTCTTGCCACTGACCATTGGCTTTTCATCGCCGCCGTCGTCGTCATCATCGCTGTCGTCGTCCTCCACCTCCTCGTTCGACCATTCCTCCTCAACATCATCGTCATCCTCTTCTTCGTCCTCTGACGGCTCCTCGTCCGTCTGGTTGTCGTCTGACGACTCTGGAGGCGGCGTCCCTTCCATGATCCGGATATAATCGAGATCTGGGATCGACGTCGAACTCATGGAAGATGAGCGTGATGATTCCGATGTTGACCTATCATCGGGCGCCAGACTGATGCCCGAACTATCATCCTCGCTATCGCTCGACATGGCTGTGGTCGTATAAAAACGGCGAGAAAGCGAGATTGCAGAGTGTGTGCAAGTGTGTAGCGCGGCCTGCCAGGGACGATGAAGATGGTGGACACTTAAGAGGGGTATGCAGAGAAGAGGAATGCCAATTCAAGCGGGGGTTGATGTGTTATCTAACCACTGATATAATCAACCGCAATTATTTGTACCCAGTCGCTCCAAATTCTCGGGGTTGTGCAGTTCTCAATGTGATAATTAATTACGCACACGCGTTGGAGCGTCCAAATATGAAACAAGCATTTTTCGTAGTACTTCTACTCCCTCCGTACCGGCGACCTAGGTGAGGGAAAAATGAGAGAACTTGATGATTATTTGGTAATCAATACCATTGCGTGCAGAGAATTGACCATTGCATGCATGTTATGCTAAGTAGTCTGAAGTCATTGAATGCATAACAACCAGCAGGACTCCTATTGGCTGATTTCTTTTTTCAGGACAAAAACAAGGAACGAGTTTTGGGATTATGCACCAATACCGGTATGAACAGAGTAGGACAGTTAGCAAGCCATACATTGAGCTCTTCTTATTGATGAAGCCAGTAATAATCATACTACAAAGGAAAATAAAAAAAGACAAAGGAAAATATATGCACGAATCTTCGCGTAACATCAATGGCATAGGACCTAGATGTGCATTACTTAGAGCACATCTAGATGTGCTTTAGCAATACTGTCAAACAAAACCCCTAATCATCATTGCAAACAGCGCATAGAACATGGCTAATGCGACAACCACAACTACACATGCTAGTTCCTTCTTGTCTCTTGCTTTCATCTGTTGCCTGTGATTGATTCTTTCTTGCTTCATCGTATTGATTGTACATTCCAGATCAGCCAGTTTCTTCTTCAACTAATTTATGTTATCTTCTGCGAGCTTGGTGATAACACTCCGAGCCCTGCCATGCCATTCTTCATCCAGCCAGTTAACAAAGGCACAAGCCTCATATCCCTGCCAATGTTAAATAGTATTCAGGATGAGCGGTGGCATTAACTCAAGTAAAATGATGAACTTAGCACTAACCTCTAAGGGGCAACAGAGAAACTGCCTGCCAATGTCGAATCCCTCTGTGCATACACGTCGAGCGGGAGTGTGCCCGTGCACACAACTCAGCTTTTGGTACTTCTCGGTGGCACAAAACTCAGAGTCGAACTCGTATTGCGGGAGTCTAGAGTCATGCTCTGGATCCGGCGTCAGATCGCTTTCCCGGGGGGGGGGGGTCATTCAGGATGGATTCAGCAGGGAGCTACTTTGGACATGCTAAAAAAGATCGGGATAGATTGGAACCCGACAAGACGATTCAGATCGATAGTACACCTGCCTTCTGATGACCTTAGGCAAGTGCTCGGCGGCGACCGCTGTCGTGGCGGCGCTGCCGAGAACGGCGATACGAGCAGGAGCAGCCGCACCGAAACCATCAGCACCACTCGTCCGCATTCCCCCAATGTCAGCACTACGTGAGGGAATTTGGAGGCTATCTAGGGATTTGGGGGAAATGGGGAAACTGTGGGGATAAGCTAACGGTCGGGAACTACTTATGGCACTATATGTTGTATACGGCACACTGTTTATACATGTCGTTTGTGTTAGGTATTACAACTTCACACACGATTTCCGCACCAAACCGTGTGAGAAGACAACATAGGTGAGACACGGTTGCCATGACATAACCGTATGTGATGTATTACCCTGTACATATAATTGAGTTACAGTGATACCGTGTAAACAGCCACTCTGCAGATATCCGTCAAAAAATAAAACAGTCGCTCTGCAGATAGAGATGGCGGCGGCGACGGCAGCCTAGGCAGCGGCTACCGAATAAGAGGTCAATCCTCAATCGGTGGGTGCTGGAGGCATCATAGGAGGTCAATCCTCGGTCTGCGGCGGGAGATAGGAGGAGCTCAACCATCGAGGTCGGCGGCGGCGTGATTGGAGCACATCCATCGCTGTCGATGGCGGGATAGTGGAGGTCGAACTTTAGGCAATAGACACACTAATCTTTGCTCCTCGACCCTGCTGTCTCGGCGTGCCGCCACATCGCGCTTCTCTGTCTGCTGGGTGGAGGTCGCCGCGCGGCTAATTAATTAAGGTATTCTTTTCGTGAGTGGCTTAATTAAGGTATTCAATTCCTAAGGGTAGTGTTGTATTACTCTGCGTGTAAATTGACTGGCCATTAATTTTTGTCATTGCACGTCTGGATAACAATATGGAGCACCCTCGGTAATTATGAAAATAAAACCTTGTGATTTATGCACGCATCTTTGGGCATCAGTTAATCAGTGTAATAATGTTGTTGTTTTGTTTTTAATTACCCTCCGTGTGGTGCAGATGGAACAATCTGAATGGATGATGAATCGGAGAAGCTCATATTTTATAAGTGGCGTGGCGGAGTTCATGAATTTGGCTGAAAGTACAAAGAAGAGAATTGGTGATGAGGATTACATCTTGTATCCATGTACTCATCTTGCCAATACAGAGTCACGTGTAGTTGCAAATGTCGAGTGGCACTTACTCTCTAGGGGATTCATGGATGGATATACACGTTAGACTAGACACGGTGAAGACCAGGTCATGGATGAATATACCCAGGGCTGCGAGATGCCAAACCCCGGTCAGTGTCACATGGATGTTGAGTCTAACATCAGGGCAGAGGCGTCAAGCTACCAATGGAACACCGAAAAGCCGAAACGCCCATTGGAAAACCAAGACGGCGGCGCAGACGACGACGATCTTGATATGCCAGATTTTGCTGCTATGATTGGAGATTTCAAGGGCCCAAAAAAGGATATGATTCGGTACAAGGATCTGCCAACCATTGATGCGGACTCCAAGAAAGAATTGTATCCAGGTTGCAAAAAGAAATATTCCAGGTTGAGTGCCACCCTGGTGCTTCTCAGATTTAAAGCAGCAAACGGTCTATCAAACAAGGGCTTCATAGAGTTGTTAGGTCTTTTCAAAGAAATTCTTCTGGAAGATAATGTGCTCTCCAGAAGCACGAACGAAGCGAAGAAAATTGTTTGCCCATCGGAACTTGAAGTACAGAAGATACACGCTTGTGTGAATGATTGTATATTGTACCATGGTGAGTACAAAGATTTGCGTGCATGTCCCACATGCAAGCATGCACGATACAAGCGCAGGAGAGCAAAGGACAAGTACAAATTGGATGACAAGATCAAGATGGGAATCCCGTTCAAGGTTGTTTGGTACTTGCCTTTAATTCCAAGGTTGAGGCGTTTGTTTGCAAACCCTAGAGAGGCAAAGAGGTTGCGGTGGCATCATGATGAGCAAACTGTGGATAAATATATGATGCACCTGAAAGATGGGGCTCAGTGGGAATTAATCGACAACAAGTTTGAAGACTTTGCCAAGGATCCTAGAAGTATAAGGCTCGGGGAGTGTACTGACGGGATGAATCCTTTTGGCGATATGAGCACCAATCACAGCACATGGTCGGTACTTCTGTGCATATATAACCGAGCTCCTTGGTTGTGTATGAAGAAAAAATAGATTATGATGTCAATGATTATCCAAGGCCCGAAGCAACCTGGAAATGGCATCGACATTTACTTTCAGCTACTGGTAGAAGAACTGCTGACAGTGTGGGTAGATGCGCCTGCTGTAACATTTTATGATGCTTACAAAAAGGAGATTTTCGATCTACATTCGATGCTGTTGCACACCATTCAAGATATGCCGGTATTAGGCAACATATCGGGGCCGAAAACAAAGGGAGATGTAGGGTGTGTCACATGCATGGATAGGACAGCTAGCAGATTTCTTCCCAACTCGCGCAAAACCGTGTATTTGCGTCATCGTAGGTTCTTACGGAGAAATCACCCATACCGAAAGATGAAAGCTGAATTTGATAGTATGGCAGACGTAGATGTGGGCCCAAGACCCTATGCAGGGGAGGTGGTCCACAACGTGGCTAAACAAATTAATGTTGTGCTTGGCAAGAAATACGCTTTGACGGTGAATCAAACACCCAAGGGTCAAGTGTTTAAGAAGAAATCGGTGTTCTATAAATTACCTTACTAGGAGATTCTATGTGTACGTCACTGCATCGATGTCATGCACGTAGAGAAGAACGTATGTGAAAGCATCCTTGGTACTCTGCTCAAGATTAAAGGTAAAACAAAGGATGGTGACGGTGCACGGCTCGATATGCTTGCTGATCAATCAAAACGCAAGAGTAAAGCGGAAGATGATAAAAAATTCATCCACGCTCGCCAGAGTTACAATTTTAGTACAAAAGAAGCAACACAGTTCTTCACCTATTTGTTGTCAGTTAAGACACTCTCTTCCTACGCCGCAAACATCAAAAGTCTCGTGGATGTGAGCTCAGGTAAAATGAAGTTGGGACACATGAAGTCACATGATTGCCACATAATGTTGACACAAATCCTCCCGGTGGCCATCAGGAATTTGATGGACAAAGATATAAGAAACACACTCATTGAGCTCTGTGATTTATTCAACCAACTATAGCAGAAAGTTGTAGATCCTGAAGAGTTGGATCATATGCAAGAGGATATTGCAAGAATATTGTCCAACCTAGAGATGTTTTTCCCATCGTCATTCTTTGATGTCATGGTCCATCTCACTGTGCACCTTGTCGACGAGATAAAGTATTGTGTTCCTGTGTTTCTTCGCAACATGTATCCCTTCGAGCGGTTCATGGAAATACTGAAGCACTATTGTCGGAACCGAAACCATCCAGAGGCAAGCATCCTACAAGTTTATACCGCGGAGGAGGTGGTTGAGTTTTCCACCGAATACATGAAACAAAGACCTATAGGTTTGCCCCTCTCTCGCCACGAGGGAAGGCTGAAAGGTAAGCCGGTCCTTGCTGGCACGCAAAAGGTTGCACCCGGAGAATTGGCAGAGAAAGCCCATTTGACGGTACTGCTTAACAGCCCAGTTCTCAGCGCTTATGCCGAAGAACACTTGGCGGAGATATGTCAAAGCTTCTTACCAATGGTGTATCCATTAGATGTGGAGATGAAGGAGCACACTAAGAACTACGCCGAATGGCTGAAGAATCATGTGGTACAAGGATCCATTGATGACATTGCTACATGGTTGGCACAAAATCCATCACCTACAGTGTTGACGTACCAAGCATATGACATAAATGGCTACACGTTCTACACTGAGGAACGTGATGAGAAGACCTCATATCAGAACAGCTCTGTTCGAATAGAATGCATGACTGTAGATGAAGCTAATAAAAGGGTATACTATGGAACCATCAAAGAGATTTGGGAGCTTAACTATGTGAAAGTTAAGGTGGCATTATTCAGGTGCACATGGATCCCTCTTAGTCAGGTAAAGGTTGATGATTACAGGAAGACCTGTGTTAACAGGACAACGATGGCTTATCAAGCGGACCCATTTATTCTTGCCAGCGATGCTACCCAGATTTTCTATGCGGAAGACCCCTTGCATAAGAACTGCCATGTAGTGATGCATGGGAAGGGGAGGGTACTGGGTGTCGAGGATGTTGCCGATGAGGACGAGTACGATGAATTTGCTGAGTTGCCAGCCAAGGGATCACGCACCCCTCTAACAGAGAAGCGTAAAATCATCAGAAAACCCAAGTTCATTCGGGGTCAACGTAATGATCCCAGTTCCCCCATGTACCTGGGAATTAAGCCGTAAGACTAGTTTTTATGCCTACCCTGCAACTTAATTCATTCAATTTAAAACTATCGCATGTACTAAATTTGTGAGTTATGCCCGGTTTTATGTTGATGTAAGAACCGTTAATATGTTGACCTTGATATGCTGTCAGCTCAGGCAATGAATATGAACTATTTATTATTATTATTATTATACCATAGAGGTAGCACACTCAATTGATCTCACTCCAGTATGTATGAACAGAAGATATGCAACCTGGTTTGCGAATAGCACACGGTTCATTCATGAAAGCCGTGTGTCGACCAAACCGCGCGCGCGATCTGGGTCGTAAGTTCTGATTGGCCAGAACCCAAACCCCACGGATCGTACGGCTGCACCGTTGGATGCTCCTAGATCGAACGGTTGTAATTTTATTTATATGCACAAAATGAATGTTAAATTCAAAAATGGTCTTAAATATAAAATATGATACATGTAATGCGCCAGAAAATCAAACCCGTGGTATAATGGTGATTGCGTACCGTGGAAATTTTTATGAGGCCAAATGATGAAGTCACCAGCCATTGGAGTTTGAATTGACACGTCTCCTTTTGGAAACCATGATCCTTCTTGTGAGATGCTCCGGTTTGGAAGGAGCAATCATCAAAAATTGTGCCAAACTTTACCAAAAAATTTCCACGGGGTCGTGAGAGCATGCCATGGGCACACACCAATTTTGATGATGTCTGGACTCCATCGAAATTTCATGTAATTAAAATACCAACTAGGCCTACGTCGGTGGCCGCACCTCATGGCCGAAATGTTTGAAACTTCTCCCCGCTTCTCGGACAACGGATGAAAACTCGCAAAGCGACGCACAAATGATTTGTACACCTTCTTTGCTAAGACTACCCACTGTGGGAGTAACATAGGTGGCAACATCACACATCTCTAGGCAAAACAGATGATGTGGCAAGTAATTAATGAGGAAATAGCGACATGTGGTAACATAGCTAGTTACTGTAACATCACACATACCAAGACAAGATGAGTCTACAACCTAATAAATGAAGTGTTGCATGACCCACACATATGTTACTCCCTACTATAGAGGTAGTAACATAGACTAGTAACATATGCATGTTACTAGTCTAAGTTACTACCCATTGTGACTAGTCTAACTAACACCCACATGTAGTTGTAGTAGGGTTTTGACTTTATATGCACTAAATGCAAGCTAAGTGCAAAAAATGACTTAAATATAGCAGACGAGACCTGAACCGGGCCAGAAAATCAAACCAAGGGTATATCCGTGATTGTTTACCATGAATTTTTTCTCGAGGCGGAACGATGTAGTCACCGATGATTTGGAGTCCGAAGTGCCGCATCTCCTTTTGGAAACCATGATCCTTCTTGTGAGACGCTCCGGTTTGGAAGGAGCGATCATCAAAACTTGTGCCAAACTTTACCAATTTTTTTCCACAGGGTCATGAGAGCATGCCACGGGCACACACCGATTTTGATGATGTCCGAACTGCATCTAAATTTCCTATAATTAAAATACCAACTAGGCCTACACCGGTGGCCGCATCTCGCGGCCAAAATGTTTGAAACTTCTCCCCGCTTCTCGGACAAACGGATGAAAACTTGCAAAGCGACGCACAAATGATTTGTACACCTGCTTTGCTAACTAACACCCACATGTAGTTGTAGTAGGGTTTTGACTTTATATCCACTAAATGCAAGGTAAGTGCAAAAAAATGACTTAAATATAGCAGACGAGACCTGAAAATGGGCCATAAAATCAAACCAAGGGTATATCCATGATCGTTTACCATGATTTTTTTTCGAGGCGGAACGATGTAGTCACTGACGATTTGGAGTCCGAAGTGTTGCGTCTCCTTTTGGAAACTATGAACCTTCTTATGAGATGCTCCGGTAGGGAAGGTGCGAGCACCAAAACTTGTGCTAAACTTTACCAAAAATTTTCCATGCGATCGTGAGAGCACGCCACGGTGAAACAATGATTTTCGTTATTTCCGGACTCTATATGCATTTCCTGTAATTAAAATACCAACAAGGCCTACGCCTCGGCCGCACCCTGTGGCCGAACTGTTTGAAGTTTTTCCCAGTACACACAAATGATCTTGCTAACACCCACGTGTAGTTGCGACTATATATATATATATATGCAAAAAAATGACTCAAATATAGCAAATGAGATCTCAAATGCACCAGAAAATGGAACCATAGGGTACAATTGTGATTTCTTACCGTGGAAAAAAAATTTGAGGCGAAACGATGAACTCATGTTTTCATTCAAACGAAAATATGATGTTAGTTCATGTAAATGTTTTCAAATAGCACACGGTTCACTCACGAAAGCCGTGTGCGTACTAAACCATGGCCGATACCCCCATGCCGCGCGCGAGATCTGAGTCGTGCGTTCTGATTGGCCAGAACCCAAACCCCACGGATCGTACGTCTGCATCGTTGGATTCTCCCTGATCGAACGACAATCCTCATCCCTCTCGACAGCACTTGCAGTTCCGGTTGTGATTTTATTTATATCCACAAAATGCATGTTAAATTCAAAAAATGTCTTAAATATAGCAAACAATACCTGAAATATGTTAGAAAATCAAACCCGTGGTATAATGGTGATTGCGTACCGTGAAATTTTTTATGAGGCCAAACGATGAAGTCACCAGCCACTGGAGTTTGAATTGACATGTCTCCTTTTGGAAACCATGATCCTTCTTGTGTGATGCTCCGGATTCCAAGGAGCGATCATCAAAACTTGTGCCAAACTTGACCAATTTTTTTCCACGGGGTTGTGAGAGCACGCACGGGCACACGCCAATTTTGATGATGTCCGAACTCCATCTGAATTTCCTATAATTAAAATACCAACTAGGCCTACGCCGGTGGCCGCACCTCACAGCCGAAATGTTTGAAACTTCTCCCTGCTTCTCAGACAATTTTTGAAAACTCGCAAAGCGACACACAAATGATTTGTACACCTTCTTTGCTAACTAACACCCAGATGTAGTTGTAGTACGGTTTTGATTTTATAAGCACTAAATGCAAAAAAATCACTTAAATATAGCAGACGAGACCAGAAATGGGCCAGAAAATCTAACCTAGGGTATATACGTGATTGTTTACCATGAAAAAAAATCGAGGCGGAATGATGTAGTCACCGACGATTGGAGTCCGAAGTGCCGCATCTCCTTTTGGAAACTATGATCCTTCTTGTGAGATGCTCTGATTTGGAAGGTGTGAGCATCAAAACTTGTGCCAAACTTTACGAAAAAATTTCCATGGGATCCTGGGAGCACACCACGGTGACACGCCGATTTTCGTTATTTCCAGACTCTATATGCATTTCCTGTAATTAAAATACCAACAAGGCCTACGCCTCTGGCCGCACCCTGCGGCCGAACTGTTTGAAATTTTTCCTGTTTCTCGGACAATGACTGAAAACTCCCCAAGCGACACACAAATGATCTTGCTAACACCCACGTGTAGTTGCGACTATAGCAAACGACTCAAATATAGCAAACGATACCTCAAATGCACCAGAAAATCGAACCATAGGGCACAATGGTGATTTCTTACCGTGGAAAAAAATTTGGAGGCGAAACGATGAACTCATGTTTTCATTCAAACAAAAATATGATGTTAGTTCATGTAAATGTTTTCAAATAGCACACGGTTCACTCATGAAAGTTGTGTGCCTACCAAACCGTGGTCTATGCCCCCCTGCTGCGCGCGTGATCTGAGTCATGTGTTCTGATTGACCAGAAGCAAAACCCCACGGATCGTACGTTTGCACCGTTGGATGCTCCCAGATCGAACGACAATCTCATCCCTTTCATCAGCATATACAGTTTCGGCTAGAATTTGATTTATATGCCAAAATGCACGGTAAATGCCAAGAAATGTCTTAAATATAGCACACGAGACCTAAAATGCTCCTGCAAATCAAACCTGTGGTATAATGGTGATTGCTTACCGTGGTAAAAAATTAGAGGCGACACAATGAACTCACGTCTTCATTTTAAAATTAGCACATCTTCATTTCAAACAAAATTATGCTGTTTGTGCACACAAGCGCTTAGAGGCAACCGTTTGCATAGGCCTTTCCGCGCGGCGACCGGGGATATTTTTTCACCCTTTTCACCTAGGCCGCCAACACCCCCCCATTGCCCGCCCGCGTTTCACTCAATTAGTCCACCCAATCTCCATCACCAGCTCCCCCCTCTCCCAGATCCACAGCAGAACCCTCTCCGGCGCCGGCGTGCTCAACCCGGCCGTGTGCTCGATCTTCGGCATCAACCCTACCTCCACTGCCGTTCCCAACACGCAGCTGCCCCTGCCTCACCGTCTTCGTTTGCTCACCAGCCACCCTCGAGCATATCGATCCTGTAACCCCCGCCTCTCCTGTGGTCCTACTGGGTTTGCATTAAGAAACTTGTTAATTACTGCTCTCCATCGCGGTGAGGCATATTTCCTCGCAATCCCACTTCCTATTTCGCTCCGTATGTTCCCAAATTGGCTATAAAATAACGGAGAGCATATATTTGTTCATTATCTACCTTCCTAACTAGTACATAACTACATATAAGCTGTATTTGTTCCAATAAGTTACTATCGATTTACAGATCGTGGGTGCCCAAGACACACAAACTTAACAAATAAGCCATACATTTTCTAAATTATTGCATGACATGTTTAGAGAGCTTGATACCAAGTTGTTAGCTTTATGCTTATCATCCTTTCCTGAGTTTCGTATGTGTTCTCTGTAGATGCCGAGTAGCAGCGACAGCACTCATGCTTCAAGCGATGTATCTTCATCTGATTCCGATAACCCTAGGTCTTCAGCAGATGGTGAGGGATCAAGTAATCTGGAATGGGATAGAGCTGCAGCAATTACCCTTCTGGTTAGGACACGGAGGAACGCTCCAAGGAAGCCCACACACCAGCCTAAAGGTGTATATGAAGTAACCGAGATCGATTTAAATTCTTGGGCTCGAACTAAACTAGATAAAGCACGCACGAGGTTCAGGAGTGTGTGTGGATTTGTTGGCAGGGCAAGGCTCAACATTAATCTGCCAGGGTTTCGGAAGGCTGACATAGAAACACGGCAAAGGATAGTCCGGGAGATCATGGATCACTTCAACGTTCGAGAGCAGTGGAGAATGCAGGTGGAACACGCTGCACTCAAGAAGGCTAGGGATGCTTGGAGAAACTGGAAGCACGTGTTGTACAAGAAGTACTTGAGTGAAGGCAATGACCCAATCCTCGCATACCCCCAAATTACAAAGGCAGACTGGGCAGAATTCAAAAGGGTCAGGGCAACTACAGAGTTTGCTACGAAGAGTGCCAAGCAATTGGAACTTCAGAAGAGGAACACACACCCCCACCGTATGGGTGTGGCAGGATACTTCGGCATGAAACCGATATGGGACCAGGAGGAAAAAAAGCAGTAGCTGCAGGTGGGAAACCGGCCTTTAGTGAAATCAGGGGCGAACGCCCTAAAGACTACTTGCGGGCAAGTGCAAGGAGGCGTGATGACGGAACTTATTACTTTGAAAAATCACATGACGAAAAACTGTATCGCAGGATGTTAAAGGCTTCCGAGATCCCTGGAAGGTTCAACAGGAACTCAGGGCCATGTGACATTATGTCCGATGCTCTCAAAACAAGAGAGCCCCCCAGTCGTGCAAGGGGTATAGGTGTTAATGTCCCGCACAAGAGGGCTTTCACACTCAGCAAAGAAGGGAGGCTCAGCATGAAAAAAGTGAGGAGTGAAATGAAGCAGAATGAATTGTATAAAAGGTTGAGGAAGGACATGTATCCGACTATTCAAAAGGAAATTGAGGAGTCAATGATGATGCAGAAGACTCTAACACTGACAGATAGCTAGCAGATGGGAGGGGAGGCGGGCATGGAGGATGCTGGTTATTGCGTGACAACACCGCACAAGAGTAGCTGTGCATCAGCTGACCCCAGCGATACTGAGATTGCAGCTGCTCATGATGATGCTATATCTGATCTATCTGGAATGAAAGATAGACTGAAGGGCGTGCTTACACATTATGAAGGTACATTAAAATGTGCAACAGCCTGGGTTTGACCACCATTCTTGGAAGAGGGCCTCTTCTTGGACAATGTGCCATTGAAGCCGGGCTGTGTGAAGTGCTACGTGACTGAAGTAAAGCCTGGATTCAATGAATTTTCCCTGAAGAATGTCATAGGAGACTTTGATGAGCAAAGGACCTTGGGAGAAACACTGTTACATCACATCCAGTGGCCACGAAAGGAAATAGACTTCATGGATGAGATCCCTGAAGCCTCGCCAAGAGCAACCAATGTCGCCCCTCAACCGGTGACGCTCTCCTTGTCACAACAGCTCTCGCGTGCTTCCCCCGAAGAACCTAATACTCGTAATCCGACGGCTAATGCATCAACCTGTGATCAGCCCACCCGACTTTGTGCTGTACAGGCCATGTCATCGTCCGCCCAAAGCAGCCAGTGGCAAGGCCTACAACTGCTGAAGATGCACCACCGGTTCAGATGCCGGCCACTGAAGCAGCGGGGGGAGACCCAGCTACAGCACATGCTCAGCAGACCAACCTGGTGGAATGGACAGCTAAGCAGTCTGATGCTTCGGAACCGCCTGCTAAGCAGTCTGTAGTTCCAGAACCGACTGCTCATCAGCCCGTCGGTCTGCAGCCGCGTGATCGGCATACAAATGCGTCAGCACTTCCTGCTCAGCAAACCAACGCGTTGGCACGGCCTCCTCAGCACACCGACAAGTTGGCACCACCTACGCAGATACCCGACATAGCTTCAACGCATGGTCAGCAGTCCAATGCCTCTGCTCCTACAGCCCAGCAGTCCGTCACAGCAGCACCGCCAGCCCAGCAGTCCGGCATAGCTATGTCATCTGCTAAGCAGTCCATCGAAGCTTTACCGTCTGCTCGGCAGTCTGCCTTTCAGCCAACCAGACCTTGGACCAGAAGTGCTTCAAGCACCAAGAAGGAAGCGGGCAAAAAGGCTGCACCCGTGAGGAAGCGCGCCCCGAGAGTAAAGTGGAAAGAAAACGATTGCCTCTTACTTAAAGCACTCATCGCCCAGAACCAAATTAACAGCAAGTTGTTCGAATCAGAGAGTAATATTCTTTCTGACGGCATGGATGATGAAGAAATAGCTTTGCTGCTTGCTAAAAATAAAGCAGACGTACTTGAAGCATGCAATTACATCCATGGCCAGCCATTTCTTGGTGGCGAATACTTTGATGAGTGCAGCTCCAGTTGCCGCAAGTTACATAAATATTGCATGGATCAAATGTTAGCAGGTCATCATGTTATGCTAGTCTACTACAACAGGGATCATTTCCGACACGATGCTGGTTCCATCAGTGTGAGTTTCGAGGACTTACATCTCTTCTTCAACTTCAACGAGCTCGATGTCACTCTTGTTAGATGCCTGATTTTGTAAGTACTTAACAAACTCTGATCAACTTCTCCATACAAGGATGTAAACGATAAACAGCTAACTGCATTTTATTCCTCTCAGGGGATTGAACGCGCAAAGAAGAAAAAGGGAGAGTGTGTATTTCATAGATCCTGCATTAGCAAATGGCACAACATTACATGGTAAGGATGAACGAGAGTGGGCCATTAACACGGTCGCCCGTATCTTCGAAAACACGTCCCATGCAGAATCATTTCTCTGGCCATATCATGAACGGCAAGTCAAATAAACAACCACGCATACACTGATTGTCTTTCATATTTTGACATAATTCGTAAGTTCATGGTTTCTTAATATGTAGCAATCGCTGGATATTGGTATTCATTGTTCCAAACAAGAACACAGTTTACTACATGGATTCTCTCAGAGAGTCAACAAACGCTCAGGATCTGACACATCTTCAGCAATTCATGCATAGGTATTGAATTCTATGATGTTGAAATTAATTTGCATTCATATCTGGTTCAATAATTGATGTTGTCAAAATTCATCTTCATTTGCAGTGTGCTCGCATTGTGGAAAACTAAACCAGCTGGGAACCTGTTCAAGAGGGAAATACCTCTGCAACACGAGATCGTTTCTTCGGTAACACACCAAAATCCGTTATTTTCGGAAAATGTATCCAATAGTCTGCAAATACCTTTTCTTACACTAGTCAAATGTTCAAGCTTCTAAATAAACCTCTTTCTATTTCTGTCCAAAGAAAAAAAATACATCTAACACCGGTTAGGTTGTTCCTAACAGGACAAATACATGACTAATTCTGTACAAAAAAAATTAGTGCCCTCAGCAACAAGCAGGGACCAACCTTTGGGATACTATGTTTGCAGACACATGATCTCCATCTGCAAATCTGCCGATAGTTGTGAAGATGCTCGGGAATTATTACCAGTAAGTCTATCTTAATTAATATATTCTACTCCACTCATATGGCACATTTTGATCTTAAAAATACTGCAAATCATCTTAGAACCGAGGACCCCTGAACCGCTCCCCGCTGGTGAATTGCTGATGGTTCGGAGATTTATCAACGACTTCTTCCTGAATCACTACATCAATCCCACTGGTGATAATGAAGATTTCAGCATGCCTTCTCCTGAAACATTGAGTAAGAGTTAGCTGCTAAACATCTACGCATGGATCCATTGTTTTCCATCTGATGAGGTCTTTGTAATTCGTACACTATGATTAATTATGTAATGCATATATATGTCGACAAATCATTGGAATTTAGCAACCATTTGTTCAATTGCAATTGTTGCGAAATCTGATGAATGTTCTTCCTGTGGACACTATTTGTTCAATTGCATATTGTAGCGAATTTGCTTTTTGCATGCCAATTCAAATGGAATATTTTTGCTTTAACCTGGCAATTGCTCTGCACACGGTTCAACTAAATGAGTGTGTGTGATCCACATCGGAAAGCATGTGTCAATCGTAGCAGAACCGTCGGTGATACACAGCAGATCGCAGACGATTTGCAGCACTACTACGTGTGCGTAGGGGCTCCGAAACCATTTGTGATATCACATTATCGCACACGAGAGCTCGGAGTAAACCGTGCCCAATGTAAAATACAATCCCAGTCATAAATTTTTCAGAAAACATGTGGGATCCCAAACGAAAAGCACATGTCACTCTTACTGCAACCGTCGGTGATACACAACAAATCACAAATGGTCTGCAGCACTTGTATGCGTGCAAAGGGGCTCCTGAACCATTTGTGATAGAACATTATCGCACACGGTAATTCTTCGGAAACGTGTGCGATGGAGTCTTGCATGGCAGACGAGTTCCGCAGAAAACTCGTGTGCGATGGGGCACATATCGCACACGGTTCATATGTTGGCCCATGTGCCTTACATACTATTTCCCAAAAGGTTCATTACGACACACCGTTGGTTTCACTGCATCATTAGAAATGTTTAATCACCAATCCCACACGAGCGAAAGAATTTAGTGTGTGCTGCATCGCATACGATTACATTTGGCAAGGCCTCTGCATCATGGCTCCCTATCCCCGACGGTTTCTGGGTCGTGTGGGAAGGACCCCCCTATCGCACACACTCACTTGGCGACGGTTCAAAATGCCGTCGCGAAAAGGGGTTAAAAACCGTTTGTATAGCACCTCGCTGTACGAGTGACGTACGTACAGCCACATGCCAAAACATACGGCCACGTATGTACATACCGGCGGGATCTCGGATGCCTACTCGCGCATACGTACGACCAGGGCTCGTGTACATGGAGAGGCAGTGGACGGCAGCAACGGTGTCCTGTTCATCGGCAGCCAACCGGCTGGGTCGGAATGGAGAAACTGTGTCATGTTCATCGGGAGGCAACAAAATGTGTCGTGTTCATCAGGAGCCAACCGACTTGGACGGAACAGCCAAAACGAGGCCTGGCGTACCGCAGAATGGAAGAAACGGCCTTCTGTTTGACCGCCTACGGTCGAAACGGGATCCTATTCATTGGGAGAGGTCTGGCGTACCGCAAAACGGAGGAAACGGACTTCTATTTGAGTGCCTACGGTCGAAAAGGGTCCTGTTGATCAGGAGGGGTGTGGCGTACCGCAAAATGGAGGAAACGGACTTCTGTTGGAGCGCCTATCGTCAAAACCGGGTCCTATTCAACGGGACAGGTGTGGCGTACCACAAAATGGGACTCCACGGGCTACTGTTCATCCACCATTGACTTCGTCTAGCCTCCACTTGCTACTGTTCATCTACCATCGACCTCCTCCAGCCTCCAGCGGCTACTGTTCATCCTGCCTCCACGGGGTCCTGTTCATCCAACCCCAACCGGCTGAGGTGTGGCGGGCTCCTCGGGGTCCTGTTCATCCAGCGACAACGGCCTACTACCACGGGGTCCTGTTCATCCAACCCCCACCAGGAACTGTTCATCCACAGCCACCCAACCGGCTCGACTCACAATGTCTCGGCTCGTTCTACGTACCGCGCGCCCGGTAGCAACGGTCACTGTTCATCGAGAGGCAACCCAACACCGGCTGGCTACGTCTCTCACGGGTGCTCGATCGGCTTCAGTAACCAGATCGATCGCTCAGGTTCAGTCAGCTACAGCAGCGAAGGAATCGCTCGGGTTCAGTCAGCAGCGAATGAATCGCTTGGGTTCAATTAACCGCCAAGGGATCGATTGATCGCTCGGGTTCAATAACGTAGCTAGTGCGATCGCTCGGGTTCAATTAGAGCCAACGCCTTCCACACACGTGCGTACGAGAGAGAAACGCACAAACCACAGTGCATCACTCGGCCCCGACCACCCACCGTAACAAGGAACTGCTCGATATTTTCCTCGCCCTCGCTTCTACCATGATTTTTTTCGTCATGGACGGCCCAAAGAATGTCATGCAGGTGTGTCTCCGGCCCACCCAGGACGAAAAGCCCATTTTCTGTCATGACTTTTTGTCATAGAAGTAGGAGCCTACCACATCTATGATGATATGTGGTTTGTCACAGTTATCGTCATAGAAGTGTCATAAGCATGACAGGAAAAAAATTCGTTCGGCCCATAATGTCACAGATGGGTCTTTTTTTTTTGTAGTGTATGGATCGTGCCATCTATGAAGAACAAGTGGGACTGGAACTACGAGACGGACATGTACCCATGGATGTACGAACCTGAGTAATGTAGCGCAGTAAGTGAAGTAGCCAGGCACAAATAGTATGAACCTGCATGGCATATAGGCATTTGTCTTACTACCACTAAATGTTACGTGCAATGCACGGTGATATTATGATGTACGTGCCTAAGTACTCTATTATATTAATTGCAGGAACATATTAGGTTGGATATTTGTTTACATGTATGGTCCGAGACCTTCCAACTAGACGCGTCTGTCTCTCTGGGTCGCACTTTGTATCGTTATATACTAGTACTATGTGTGGTCTCCGACCAAGAAGTGGGAGAAGTGGAGACGCCCTACCACGATGTTCATGTCCCCCTCCTTTTGCTGACGTATGGGACATCCAGCACGTGTCATGTTTCGCACTCCTCCATCATAAGAGTTGAAACGCTAGCCTTCATCAAAAATAAAAAATAAATATAAATATGTGGTTTCCTTGCTCCTCCTCGATACCTAAAAGAATACTTTCATTCGCCGACATGTGGGACGTCGACCATCCTAGTCCACTTGCCATGCACCAAAACTGGAGTGCATCGCCCAGAACTCTAGGGGAGAGTCACCCCGGTCGTCGCGCCACAGTAATAATGACTAATGAGCTGTCAAATCACAGGCCCAACCTTTCCCACTTTAAGTTGCTCGGACGCAGGAACCATCATGACTTTGTTGAATCCCTCTTCTTCAAGAAAACTACTGCGCCAGCAATACTTCTACCACACGCGTAGACTGAATGTCACTGTAGCACGTCATATCACTCAATGCGCTTCCACACGGCATATCACTCACATGTGGGAACGTTTGTGCCAAACAATGCATAGTACTACTATAGTATTTAGTAGGTACAATACTGTACACCAGCGGAGTATGAATTGGAGCAAGTATAATAAGATACAGTCAGCGGGCTATAAGGATTAAACTATTACATTTGTGCGGAGTTACTACCTAAGTTACTCCCACTATGACTAGCCTAAATATGCATGTAGTTTTTTTGTTCATTTACTGGTCACGCATGCATGCATTGCAATTAACGTTTGTTAGTAACTCAATTTTTTTAGGAAATCGAGTGCATTAGTTGAGTACTTTTGCAAACTACAAAAACAATACCACCACGCCCGCTTCTGACCGCCCTGGCCCACCGAAACCTGCTCCCTCGCCTGCGCATGCTTCCCGCCTGAAACGGTCAGCGCCGCTCCAGAGCGCAATGCCGCATTCACGCCCGACGCGACCTCTCATTGGTGCCGGCATTGAAGCAGCACGACGGCCGAGAGAGCGCCACCCGCACCGCTTCCCGGTGCACGCCACTGCTCGGCGTTCAAACAACAACACGGCCTCGTCTGTCCGCCGCCCACATTAATGACATGCGGCTGCTGACGAACCTACTCCGGCACCACCCGTCTATCGCGGCTCATTGCCATTCGCCCACTATATTAACTTCAGCCGAGGCCATAGCCACAGAACCACAGTCACTCTCCTCCGGTCCCTTTCTCCCATCGGCACCACTCCAACCATGGCCTCCTCGCACTCCAAAGATCCCTCGGACGTACTATCGCCGGAGCAGACGAAGGACATCGCCGGCTCTGCTCCTGGCGCACTCCAAAGCTCTCTTGGATGTACTGTCATAGGAGCAGACGAAGGACATCGCCGGCTCCCCCTGGCCGCGCTCCACCGCCACGACCACGAGGCCGGCACGTTTGCACGGACGCCGCCGGCAGTGAGGAAGAGTAGTGCATGGTAGGTCATTGCCGCCTGGGTCCCAAGAAGGCCACCGATCATCCCCTTCCATCGTAACTAAGCTTGGTTGGCACAACATCGAGGGCCGATTAGCCTCTTGGCGGTGAAGTGGAGGCAAAATCTTCAGAACCTTGTGCTATTGGTGGTTGGGCATCGACGATCATTTAGATCAGGTTTAGAGTAGGTTTTAGTATGGTTTGTGTGAAAAATTTAATGAATTTTGTCGGGTGTATCAGAAAAGTTTTCGAAATGTAATAATTTTTTACTGATTTATATGAAATTTGTTATGTTTGCACTAATTTCGTCTGATCAAAATCAGATCGCTAATCGTGGATGTGCATGGGGCATTCGGTCTCACGTGGAACCATGTAAACCGACGACTCCCACTTGGGATGTACTCCCTCTGTCCCAAAATAAGTGTCTTTTGAGACACTTATTTTGGTATGAAGGAAGTACTATCTTAGTAGTTGTTACCAACGGTACCATTGAAGGGCAACAAGGTGCCACGATCGATCAGGATCGGACCCTAATCATGTATCCATGTTTGAGATGCCAGGTGTACCAGATGGACGTCGGTGTGTTCGACCCCGTGATGCTACCTGGGTGCGCATAAATACACTTGGGAGAGTACTTGATTTTCATTGGGGACATCTACCCCATAGTGAAATCGATACCTCCTTCCGTGCACGACGCCGACGGCTGCTACTTCTTGAGCTTGCGTTGGTTTTTCCCTTGAAGAGGAAAGGGTGATGTAGCAAAGTAGAGATAAGTATTTCCCTCAGTTTGAGAACCAAGGTATTAATCCAGTAGGAGGAACACACAAGTCACCAATGGTTGCACCTACACAAACAAACAAATACTTGCACCCAACGCGATAAAGGCGTTGTCAATCCCTTCACAGTTAGTTGCAAGGATGAGATTTGATAGAGATAGGTATAAAAGATAAGTAAAAGTGAAAAATAAAGTAAAGGTAAATAAATTTCAGCAATGTGTTTTTGGGTTTTCGGTTTTATAGATCTGAAAATAATATGATTAAAATAGACCGGGGTACCATAGTTTTCACTAGAGGCTTCTCTCTTAAAAGAACGCATACAGTGGGTAAACAAATTACTGTTGAGCAATTGATAGAAAAGCGAATAATCACTGGTACAGAGAGGTTGCTATACAAACGGTTTTTAACCCCTTTCCACGAAGGCGTTTTGAATCGTTGCCAAGTGAGTGTGTGCGATAGGGGGTCCTTCCCACATGACCCAGAAACCGTCGGGGATAGGGAGCCTTGATGCATACAGTTGTCCCTATTAAACTGTTTCTGATATCTCGAATATCTCAAATGCTTCATCCTTGCAACTCATTTATGTTTGCATTGCCATCCCAGTTGGTAATCTGTGGTGCTACATTTACGATGCGCGACCCATCACAAACAGTTCACGATTATAGAACGTGTATGATAAGCAGACAATCACACACATTTACTTTTCCTGGACTGTATGCGATTAGATGTAAGAGCGCATAGAGTTGTCCCTATAAAACTGTATGTGAATCTTGAATACATCCCACACGATTCATCAATTATACCCGCATCGGATGAAGACCTATCGCATGCATTCTTCTATGACCCAATGTTTGCGATGCGCACAACATCATAAACAGTCCATAATTGCCAAGCGTGTGTGATAAGGTGACTTTCGCAAACATTTAATAAGAAGGAACTGTGTGCGATGCTGTTGTTAATCTCACACGTTTTTTCTTGGCTGATCGTGTGTGCAGTAGAGATTGATCGCACATGTAGTGGATCCGAGAAACGTGTCTGATCTCCACGTCTATCACAGACGCTTCACTTTCGCAAACCATGTGCAGTGCAATCCCTAATTTATCCCTAATTTAATCCCTATTTTAATCCCTAACTTAAAAATCACATATTTTGAATTTGAAAGTAGGCAATCACTTAGTTCATATCCAACCATGTTTATTACAAATATAGGTTCAACCACGAATGCATAATTCGATGCACAGGTACATATACTAAAGAACTACAGAAGCACCAAGTAAAGAATGATGAACCATAGTTGTACTAAAGACTGTAAAGAGAGAGGCGAAAGACATTCTGGTTGCTGGAGAAGGTGAATCGAAATGCCCATATTGTGCCCTCCTCCATGCGTAATGCGCGCACGACTCTAGGCCAACCCCTTGTGATGGCTTCCCGTCCATCCTTCACTGTCTTCATTAGGACATCTCAATGCTCATTGTAGTCTGGATGAAATACTTTAGCCTTCATTGCGTGTCCACCAATCATGTACTTTGCGAGGTAATCTTGAGTAAACTGCTTTGGGAACCACTACGAACGAAAAAGATTCAGACATTGTTGTCTAACAACTCATTATGGGCAGTAAAAAGAGAAGGCTACAGAGTTTGTAGTTACCATCCTACAGCTCACTGTTGTGTTGGATAGAGCGTAAACAAATAATTTGCTTGCCACTGTTCGTATCTTTTTTCTAATAATCCTTATTAGTTTCCTCACTTGATGCTTGTTCATGAATATCTCATTGCCCCATACGCAAAAAGGGTCGATGCATGGATCCTTGCCAAGGGCATATGTACCTACAAGCAACAAGTCAATATTAGAAGCTAACAAGTGTCCAGGCCTGGATCTATATGCACTATATTATGGAATGACGGGCAGAGTACAAGCCGAGGGATGAAACTAACCTCGACAGAAAATGGTGGCCACTCCCATTGTTGCCGTGCATAAGTAGTGGAAAGGCATAATAAGTACAGCAACCTTAACATAAAAAAATATAGCAAAGGTAAACAACATCATCTCCAAATGATAGCTTGAATGTGTTGGTTTCAGCATGCTGTTAAAGCAGATATAAAATGGAAGGGAATGTTACCTACAACAGGCTTAACAGCCATCAAATATTGCAATTCATACTAGTATTGTTGAAAATGAAGAGAACGTAGGTCATGCTTAAACATCAAACTGGATAAATGTGTAAATCTGAAATAAAGGGCATGTGTTAACTACACCAGCCATAACTGGAACCAAATATAGCCGTTCAAACTGGTATTGATGCAATCGAGCGGCACAGTTCCGACTTGCACATAATGAACATCACATTGTGAATGACTAGAATAAACAAGGCATAAATGATCAGTATAACAACCAAATATAGCCATTGAAAACTGGTCAGAGTCTCACTGCAACCAACCTAACAAGCAAATACAGATAAACAGGGCATATGCTTGAAAACGGGACAAATGCTCACTGCAACCAACCTAACAAGCAAATACAGATAAACAAGGCATCTGCTTGAAAACTGGAAAATGCTCACTGCAACCAACCTAACAACCAAATACAGATAAACAAGGCATCTGCTTGATAACTAGACAAATGCTCACTGCAACCAACCTAACAACCAAATACAGATAAACAAGGCATCTGCTCGATAACTGGACAAATGCTCACTTCAACCAACCTAACAACCAAATACAGATAAACAAGGCATCTACTCACTATAAACAACCAAATATAGCCATTCGTGAAATTGAAGTGGACAATTCATACTTAAACATCACATAGCCCTATTGAACAGTACATTTTTGCATAACTGAAATAATTAAACATGGCACAGTTAAAACACCGCATGGCAAAAGCTACTACAACAAAGGGTACGGGTTGGCAAGCTAGAAAAGGTAAGTTTTGCTGATAGGATGTTGCCTCACATGTCATGGACGGGATCCTTCCAGTTGGAAGAGCATAGACCCATGGTGCGCTCTCTGATGTCACAGATGGGCTATTTCACCTTGGAAGAACCTTTGTGGGTGTCCTCCTCATGGTCGTGGTCGATGAGATCTGACTTGGCAATTGAGGATCCCAAGCCGCCACCGTTGAACGTGTCCTTCAGAAATGACAAAACGGGCTCGATGGTGTACAAGGATCGCAAATCCTTGACCGTGTGGTAGAGGAGATCAGCGGCAGGGCCGTCGAAGAGATCGACGGTGGTTGAACCAGAGGGGTTGGGGATGGACCACTTAACCTGTGACATGACCCGCGTGAAGTCGTCGCTGTCGACGAGCTTGATCTCGTAGCCAGCATTCCCGAGATACAGTAATATGCTAGCCCGCTGACGTGAAGCCTTCGGCATGGCAACATAGTCAACGTCTTCGCCGGCTTCCGCGGTGAGGTGTTGCTCCGAGATCGACAGGTCGGGGCGAACGGCGGCCACCTCGCCAACGTCCGCCGGAGAGGCCATGATAAACCTCTTCTTGTCCGAACGCTCGTCGGGCTCCCCGCGATACATGGTCGGGATTAGGCTACGACATTCTGGAGCAGGGGATGTGGATCTAGCGGGGAGGAACACCGTAGGCCTCATCTAAAAACTCAGGGGAGTGGGGCGACGGTATGGGAATCGCTGGGTAACCTAAACTTTATTATCTAAGCTAGGAGGAACGGCCAGACCGGCATGGGTTGGCAGCAGCGGCATCGGCGGCGGCGGCGAGCTAGGGTTCGAGGGGGGAGGGTGGCCGGGTGGGGGGACCGTGGAGGGGGCGGGGTGGTGTTTGAGGATACGCCACGGCTACTGAAAATTTTAGTAATGGTGGTGGACGAGGAAGGGCGACGGTTCAAATGCCTCGGCTACTGCAATTTTACCATAAGGTCGGTCCTGGAGGAGTGGGGTGACGGTTGAAGTACGGCGGCTACTAAAATTTGGGTAAAGGAATTGATGCGGGGCAGGAGTACCCAAGATCGCACACGGTCCAATAAGAATATGCGTGTATGATAATAAGGAAAAGCGGCGGAACCGCCAATTTTTTCAACGCTCAAGGCGGGTAGTTTGTTTTTAGATTTCTAGCTTGCTGGTCTATCGCACACGGTTCATCCTAATTTTCAGACGCGGACGTGGAATTCAGTCTAAATAAACTACCCGCCTTTAGCTTGCGCAAGTGGTGATTTTACAGCGCACTAGCATCGCACATGGTTAAGCCAATACCTCCACCTTTGCTCGCGCTTGCGCAGTCGTGGTGATTCACAGCGCACTTGCATCGCACATGGTAAAGCTAGTACACCCGTGTCCGTTGAGCGTCATCCGAGTCTTTGCAGCAAAAAAAAATGTTAGAGAGGGTCAGAAGATAGCCACACCAGCATGTGGCCCAAATATATATGAGTGAAAGGGTGGTCTGTGATGTTCAAAATTCCAATGCACAACATTGACCGCGCGGGCCCACAGTTGGGTGCGTTGTTGAAGATCGATGAGAGGGGCCAGAATTCAAGAACCAGCTAGAAGTGGCCAAATATATGTAGGAATATAGGGTGTGATGTTTAAAGCTTTAAATACACAATGCACAACTTTGGTGGCACCTGCCTTGCAAACCTGAAAGCACCCTTCGATATACCTATAATGACATAATGTTGTAGCTACCTAGCTAGGGTGCTTGACCCACCTCCCACTTCGTGTCAGTGGGGCGGATGCACGTAATGATACTTTGGTCATACATGCACGTCGCCATGACCTACCATAAGACGGACAAGTGAATGTATCGCTTGGTCAAATGACAACTGTTGTTGTCGATAAAAAATGGATAGAATATATATATAAACCGCCTGGGCCAATAGATTAAACCATCATAAAAAATCACACAAGAGGGACCACAAAACCAGCACCGCCTGCATGCGGCCCAAAACGATGTACGTTGGAAAGGGTGATGTGTGTTTTCAATATCGAATAATGTATAATTTAGATGTGGCGCCTGCCTCTCGATGAGGGGGATCAGTGCTGAGCTCTGGTGCAGAACGGCGGCCAGAGGCCCGCCCGGCCTGGCCACAGTGCTCTACTCGAGGATTGGAGGTCAGTGGAGGTGTTTGGGATGGCCAGACGAGCGAGGGAAGGGTCCTATATATAGGTGTCGGCGTTCTGGGAACCAGGGTACCCAGACTTGCCTACCTGCGGCCCACGGCGTGGCTCCATCGACGGCCTGGTACGGCCCAGTTTCAACACCAGCAAGACAAGACCCTCGCGAGGGGCCAAGCCTCGCGAGGCAGACAGCGCCAAGACCTCCTGAGGGAGCGGCCTTCCCAGGCTGCCTCCTGAGGAGCGGAGATTTCTATGCAGGTATCCAACCTCACGAGGTTGCGGTGACGCAAGCCGTGACGACCAAGGCCTGGCGGGCGCCAGCGGGCGCAGAGAGGACAATTTCCTCTTTAGCTCTAAGGAGGCAAGCGCAGGCGTGGGTTCCCGAGGTATCAGGAAAAGGTTTCCATTCCAGTGCAACGAGACCAAGACCGCCAGGACGGCAGGACGGATGTCATCGCCGAGCCCATCGCGGCGTCACGACCAGAAGCTTTGCAGGCTAAGACCACCTTTCGTCAGGATAAGATGTACTACTTGCCCCTTTCAAATTGGCCACTGTGGGATCCCTTCCCGCCTTCGTTTTGGAGGAAGAGGACCAAGGCCACTATAAGTATAGGTTAGCCACCACCATAGAGGGGGATCGGATCCTTTCCACCCTCACCCTAGAGCGGACCTCGTGAGCTTGTTCGTCCCTTCTACTAGTTCATCCACAGCCCCTCGTGAGGCAAATCCACCATAAAGCAGGAGTAGGGTCTTACACCGCAAGGTGGCCCGAACCTGGGTAAACTATCATGTCCATCTTCTTCCTTGATCCATCGAGCTAGGCTGTAGGGCGACGGGTCGGTTGGTTGGATAGGTTGAGTTCTTCACACACGCCCCAGAGTTCGAACCTTCTTTGGGTCTGTATAGCCCCGAATCCGATATTTGGCGTGCCAGGTAGGGGCGTGTCAAAGTCCTCCTTCCATCTTCGCTCTGCTTCCATTCCGTTGCTTCCATGGCGGAGGCTCCCCGAGCTTGCGCTGAGCATTGGCCACTCGCGCCGCCCAGGCGGCGCCCTCTGGCCACGGAGCTCATCACCCCATGCTCCCCGTGGCCAACGCGGCCGCCGATATCACCAACCGTCGGCGGCACGGGCCACTCCCACCCTCTCCCGTGCGGCGCCGCAATCGTGCCACCGCGCGGTCTTCCAGTTAAGCCGTGGCGTCATCCCTGTGTGCTCACCGGGAGTAGGCGAACACGCTAGCCGCGCTCCTCGTGGCGCGCGAGTTGCTGCGATGCAGGTTAGTAGAAGGCAGCCATGACGCCTTGCTCGGCCGGGTCGCCGAGCTGCTCGACGCCGCCTGCGAGAGCGCGGCACCTTTCCGTGTCCTGCCTGCATCACGGACGCCGCACGGGATCCACGCCTGCCCCTGTTGCGTGTGCTCGTCTTTCCGACGGGGGCCCGGAGGGTCTCGCGTCGGTGGTCTCGCGTGCGCCGTCGCCCGCTCGGCTCAAGGCGTGTCCCCCCAAAACACGACCGGGATCGGCGGCCCCTCCAGGAGTCGCGACGAAGGACCACCCCCTGGTCACCGTGACCAGATACCGGAGACGGTGGGTGGCAGACTGGAGGGACCAGGGGCTGGTCCCAGGATGAGGACCACTGGTGCCTTTGTGCCGCCATCGGTGGGCCCGCTGTACGAGCAAAGGAGAGGCTCACACGCGTTCCCCCCATCGGCCTAGGCGACGGGATCGGCGAGGCAACACGGGGCCGGGGCCCCTTACAAGCCGATCCAATGCCTCGCCGGCGCCTTCGACAGCAGCGGTCGCTAGTTACAACCAATATCTTCGGAAGACGTCACACTAACCTTGGATCACAGGTAAACCGTGCCACGGTGGTGAACCTCCGGACGTTGGCCCCGCTTCGGGACAGGCGGGGCGCACCAGAAAGTCACGCGAGGGGGAGCCCGGCGGCAGGGCTCCCCTCGCGTCACGAGGCGCAGGGCGTCACCACTGCGGTGGCGCGTGCCATCTATAAGTGGGTCCTCCGCCGGGGAAGGTGCCGGCAAGCCCTCCTTCGGTCGAGGGCCCGCGACCGCCTGACCATCTCCCGCGTAGCCCTTACCCCTTGGTCCTGTCCTGGTTTTCAGATGCCCCAACGGAGGTCGGGGCATGCGCAGGGCGGGGTCCCCGCCCAGCGAGCAAGGAGTGCCCCTCAAGTCTCCGCTCGTGACACTCTCACGTAATAATGAGTTGGGGCTGTACACGCCCTGGAGTCTCCTGAGTGCTGCCCTTGAGCCTCACGGGGGCTCCCGCCCATGCCCAAGTGGAAGCACCATGCTCCGTGCTACTAGACGACACTGTCCCCCAATGACTATGCCCACGCCCAGTGGAAGCACTAAGCTCCGCGCTGGTGAGAAGACTAGTGTACACGCCGGATGCGGTGGTCTTTTCTTTTTGCCCTCTTCTGTAATCCGGTTCGCTGTTTTTGAATCAAATTCAAAGTTTCGTGCATTTGATAAAAATAAAAAGGGGGGATTTTTTTCGATTCACGGTGTTTCCCTATTTCTCCTATTTGTGTTTTGGAGGCGCGGCTACTGCCTGCTGTCCCCTCCCAAGCGCCCCGCGAGCGGGGGCTGGGTACGGCGTGCGCACCTGAGCTAGCCCCAGTGTCATCGGGACCCCCTCGGGGCCGAAGACGCAATTGCCATGGGTCCGCCCGTGCGCAGTCCTCGCCAAAGCTTTGGCGCCTGGCTCGTCGCGCAGCGCTCTCAAGCGAGCTAGCAGGCATGCACCATGCCCGATGCTCTGCTCTTGGCCTCAGGAGTATTCAGCTCTTGGCCTTGGGAGCACTCAGCACCAGGCCCCTCTCATGCTCCCGCAAAGCTCGACGCCCAGCAGGGGCGCATCAGGAGACCCGAAGCTCTCACCAGCCCCTCCTAAGGCTATGCGGACTGGGAGTTCTGGAGGGCCCATCTCAGGAGAAGCATGTCTCTGCGATACAAGAACTTGCCCAAGATCGCGAACACCAAAAGCTAAGTCATACCAACTACTTCAGTCAAGAGCCTCCCAGCTCACGGCGGCATATCTCCAAAAATAATTTAGAGGGCATACCATTGTTTCGTACATCATAGGAGAACTCTCTCCAAAAAATGCTTTCGCATCCCTGCGGGATCACCTTCAAAGTTCTGACAGGAAGGCAGGGAAACACAAGCTTAGCAAGGAGAGTCGTCGTCATCATCTTCGCTACCACTATCATCTTCAGCAGCTCCGCCCTCTTCGTCCGCGGGCGCAACCGCGTCATTGGCAGGGCGAGTTCCGCGATCAGGTCGTCCTCATGATCATTCACCCGGTTCGCTAGGTAGCCTTGGATTGCCCCAGGCATGGGGGCTATCGCGGCATCGAAGTCAAAGTCGGGGTTGGAGCGAAGAACGTGGCTGAAGACGCGCGAGAATGCACGCCCAAGAAGGTCGCGGCTCTTCTCCATGATGAGCTGGCACGCCCTTGCGGCCCTGCCCTCGAGGCGGGTCACGACCTGGGTGAAGAAGCTGAGGTAGCCGGCGTCGTCGGCTTCATGTGGGCGAGGGACGTTCTCATCGCAGATGTTGCTCAAGGCCCGGTTGGCCCTGAGTCCGAGGGCCTCGAACATCAAGGAACGCTCACGCTGCAACGTCCGGCGGTGGCTCACCTCCTCCGAGGCTTTCTCCACTAGGGCCGTAACACCTTCAACCTGCTGATGAAGGGAAGACAGCTCGGCCTCAGCGGTAGCCCGAGCTGCCTCAACGGCCTCCTCGCGCCGCGGCTAGATTCTCCTCGAGGGCATCAGCCCTGCCCTGCAGCTCGACGCGCCGCTGCTTGAAGTGAGCTTCCTAGAGCTCCAGCTTCTGGCGATATTCCTCGATGAGGGTCTCGCGGATCCTCGCCACCTTTTGTTCTACCTCTTGCTGGATCCTCGTCTCCCGAGAGGCAAGGGCATCCTCGGCTGAGGCCACTTGGCGCTCCATCACCTCCAGCCGCTCGTGCTCCAGTCTTAGCTCCACTGCCTCCAGCGCCAGCGTGTCATTGGGCGTGCGAGGCTTCGCCTCGCTCGTGGGCGGCCCGGTCGTCGAAGCTGCGAGTGTGGCCACGCGCGCCCGGACTCGCTGCTCCAGGATGGAGTTGGAAGCTTGGAGCTCCTTCTCGCGCGCCTCCGCTGTGTCACGCCGACGGTCCGCAGCTCAGGCTTCCTCCAGGGCATGATCACAGGCCTCCCGTGACACCGCAAGAGACTCCTCTGCCTCCGCACGGGTGTGCTCGTGCTGCAAGCGACCAAGGTTAATGGCAACTTTCAGCTGGTGCCATTCGCGCGCCAGGCGAAGGCCCTCCGCCTCAAGGCGCGCGTCAATGTCGGTAAGCTCCGTCCTGAGGCGGCCAAGCATGCTTGTTGCCTCCCGGAGAAGGTCGTGATGGATGGCACTGCGCCCGCGCACGAGCTCCAGTGCCCGGCCAATCCCTTCCTTCGCGCCCCGGTCGGCTTGAGGAATACGTGATGACTCACCCGTCTTCGGCGGGGGATTGGGGGCTGGAGCTCCTTCGACCGCTCCCCGGGCTGGGGATGGGGCACGGCGCAGGCCAGCCCCATCGCTTGAAGATGGAGCCTATGCACGGGTCGCACAGCCGCCATCAAGAACCAACGGAGGAGCCCTCGACACAGCCTCCGTGCCCCAGAGGCCGCTCCGGAAGAAGGACGCCGGGAGTGCAGGCCTGCGGCCCCCCAGGGGCGGCCTTGTCTCGTGTGCAGATGCCACCTCGCGCGCCTCCACCCATCTCGAAAGGCCTAGGATCACGACCAGACCGGAGGCCTCCAGAGGTCGCGCTCTGGACGGGCTCACCCCCGCGGCGGGAGGGATCCTGAGGGGCAAAAGTCAAAAGAGGACGCGATATGCGAAAGTCAAGGAGGGCAAGGTATTTACTCATCCATGGCTATCCACTTCCTCTTTTTCAGGGTCCGCGGGACAAGGTCGCAGTGGCTCCCGAGCCCCTTCCGCTTGCAGGATACCCCAAGATCTGGAAGGGACGCGCTGCAGGCCAGCGTGTAGCCCTCCACGATGGGGGCGGCAGCTGCGTCTGCAGGCGGGGTCCCTTCCCCGCCGCCTATGGAGCTGAAGGTGGTCACCTTAGGAGCATATGGTGGCTGCCCCCAGCGGCCACCTCAGGAGCACATGGTGGCGTTTGCTCTCTAGCGGCCACCTCGGGAGCGCTCGGCGGTGCCTGCTTCCCTGCGGCCTCCTCTGGAGCGCACCGCAGGACCTCCGAGCACGGGAGTCACCAAGAGGGGGTTGTCGCGAGGCCCCTCGTGGCCCGCAGGGAGCAGCCCCCACTCGTCGAAGCGTGGCATCTTCCCGGTGAAAGCCCTACCGTTCAGGCAATTGTACAAAGGGCGTCCCTCGGTAGGAAGTGCGGCGGGCGCCTCACCAGTCAGAAGCTGAAGCACTGTGCAGCGTGTTGGAGGGGAGCAAAGGCACCTGGAGCCTCATGGGGTCATTGGGACTGGTGAAGGCCCACATTGGGCGGGGACAGCGCTAGAGCGGGGCGATGCGTCGCCGGACGAACTCCCTTACCACCATCGCCATCGTCACCCCCACCTCCTTCAGCTTGGCCAGTCTGGACAAGATACGAGCAAGCCGCGGGTCAACGAGCGCCACGTGCCCCCAGCCGGAGCCCGGCTCCGCTGGCGCTGATGGGAGGAGGAGCAGGGGGCTGCGCGCGATGGCATCCACATACACCCACTGCTTCCGTAACCCTCTTGTGTCTGGGCGGAGCGTGAAGTTGATGCTGGAGCCTGCGGTCATCGCCACCGCCTGAAGTGACACGCTCCCCGAGTGTTGCTCGCTGTCAACCAAGTGGAGCGAGAAGAAATGGCGGAGCAAGGCCACGGACGGGGAAATGCCCATGAAGGCCTCGCACAAGAAGATGAAGGTGGAAAGGAGGATGATGGATCCAGGATCCAGGTGCAACGCATGGATCTGGTAATGCGAGAGCACGGCATTGAAGAAATCGAAGAATGGGGGTAGCAGGCCGGCAAGAAGAGCATGGAGATGAAGAGGGATTTCGGTGGCCTCCATATCAGCTAAGGTCCGGGACGCAGGCCAGACCTTTGTCGCCTTCCACTTGTTGGAGTCGGCGGCGATGGCGTGCCAAACCTTGTCCAGCCCCTCCTGGTTGATCATCGTGGACCGGCCCAGCGCTGGATCCAGCCCTGGCAAGGGCTCCGTGGCCGCATGGGTTTTCACCTTCTTCTTCCTGGGAGCCATGGCGGCAAGGTGAATTGGAGCTGGCGCAGAGTCTGGCGATGAAGGCGCAGGTTCGCAAGGAGGGGGAGAAGCAGGAGGCAGGCGCGCGGCAGGGCAATGATGGCCGGGCTGCGCACATCAGGTAGTTGTCAAGTCGCGCGGTTGCCGAGACAGGCATGGGGAAGTGGAGACGCCCATGTCCCATCAAGCGCCATGCGTCAGCCTGGCTCGCAGGCGAGTGGGGCCCGTGGCGCTTCGCCCTTGCCCTTTGGCTTCACCTCGAAGCCAAGTCCGAGCGCGCCTTGGGCCCGAGGCTACTGTCAGTGTTCTGGGAACCAGGGTACCCAGACTTGCCTACCTGCGGCCCACGGTGTGGCTCCGTCGACGGCCTGGTATGGCCCAGTTTGAACACCAACAAGACAAGACCCTCGCGAGGCAGACAGCGCCAAGACCTCCTGAGGGAGCGGCCTTCCCAGGCTGCCTCCTGAGGAGTGGAGATTTCTATGCAGGTATCAAACCTCACGTGGTTGCGGTGACGCAAGCCGTGACGACCAAGGCCAGGCGGGCGCCAGCGGGCGCTGAGAGGACAGTTTCCTCTTTGGCGCTAAGGAGGCAAGCGCAGGCGTGGGTTCCCGAGGAATCAGGCAAAGGTTTCCATTCCAGTGCAACGAGACCAAGACCGCCAGGACGGCAGGACGGATGTCCTCACCGAGCCCACCGCGGCGTCATGACCAGAAGCTTTGCAGGCGAAGACCACCTTTCGTCAGGATAAGATGTACTACTTGTCCCCTTTCAAATTGGCCACTGTGGGATCCCTTCCCGTCTTCATTTTGGAGGAAGAGGACCAAGGCCACTATAAGTATAGGTTAGCCACCACCATAGAGGGGGATCGGATCCTTTCCACCCTCACCCCAGAGCAGACCTAGCGAGCTTGTTCGTCCCTTGTACTAGTTCATCCACAGCCCCTCGTGAGGCAAATCCACCACAAAGCAGGAGTAAGGTCTTACACCGCAAGGTGGCCCGAACCTGGGTAAACTGTCGTGTCCATCTTCTTCCTTGATCCATCAAGCTAGGCTATAGGGCGACGGGTCGGCTGGTTGGATATGTTGAGTTCTTCGCACACGCCCTAGAGTTCGAACCTTCTTTGGGTCTGTGGAGCCCTAAATCCGACAATAAGCGCGGGCGAGGTAGGGCTCGAGATCGCTGAAGATGGTTCTGGAGTGGCGAGTTGCGACGAACGGGGCTCAGAGCGATCGGAGGGGTCATAGACGATTACGCGAACACAGTGGAGGGGTGGCGCCAAGCACAGGACGCGGGAGGGAGACGGCACGGTCACACGGGTGCACTGTGCCCTCTGCTTCACTGTGTCCATGTCTGCAACGGCTGTCGCCGGCATCGGGAAGCTCCAGGGAGAGGTCAGGAGGGACGAGTCGAGGCAGCGGATGCTGAAAGACAAGCTGGCTTGGCCTGGGGTAGATGCACGGGCTGGGCAGTGGCGTGTGCGACGCGAAGAGTGCGCCGAACGCACGCCAGACGCCATGGACTCACGCGGTCACCGCGTGCGCTGGTGCAACGTGGTGCACCCGAGTGGTGAAATCATGTCTGGGGGCTTGTCGGTGCAGTGTTAAGTCTCTTTGAGGTGTTGGATCATAGCCAGGTTGACAGGAGGTGACTAAAGCTTCCTGGCAAATTTCTGGACAGAAAATGTTGATGCCATTTGATAGAAATCTAGAGGGAGTTAGGAGCAAAACTTGGAGGTTAAGGGTTTGTTAGGAAGGTCATCAAGCTATAAAAATCTCAGCTCAAGGAGATCAGTCAAAAATATACTTCCTTCACAAAGTACCATTTCTGACCACAATAGAAATGATTTTCTACAGCAAAAATACTCCTCATAACCATGGGATATTTTTGCATAGGATGGTGAGGCATGGTCCAAAGAATATTTGGGAATTTTCTCAGATTTTTGGGAGCAAGAAAAGTAGGGGTTGCTTTGGAGCAGAAGTGGAAATCATTCATTTTCAAATAGAAAATGAATACTTTGCATTTGAGAAAAATATTCCCATGGCATTATTTTGAGAGATATGAGAGAAAGAGATGTTTTTGGGAGTGGGTGGAGTCACTTGGGTGAAAATCAAAATAATGCCCAAGTGCTAAGTCCAAATGAGTTAATTCAAAAACTCAAATTCAAACCAAATTTGCAATAAACTCCAGAGAAAGAAAAGTAGCAAAAACCAGGGTGTCACAAACCTCCCCACTTAGGATGAATCTCGTCCTTGAGATTCGGTTGCTGGGGAAACAATTCAGGATATGTTGCCCTAAAAAATTCCTCTCTTTCCCAGGTAGCTTCATTCTCGGTATGGTATTCCCACTTCACCTTGGAAAACTTAACTGACTTGCTGCGAGTGACTCTTTCCATCTCATCCTGTATTTGGAAGGGTTTCTCTTCATAAGTCAGATCCTTAGCATGCTCTATTTCTGCCATATCAGTTCGTTTCTCTGGTGGTGAGATACACCTTCTCAACTGTGATACGTGGAAGACATCGTGTACTTCCGACAATTCGGGAGGAAGTTCCAGTTGATATGCCACTGTACCAACCTTGGACATGACCGGAAATGGGCCAATGTATCTTGGTGCAAGCTTTCCCCGAGTCTGAAACCTCTTAACTCCTTTCATGGGTGTGACTCAGAGGTAGGCATATTCACCTGGTTCAAAGCTGATCTGTCGGTGCTTGGAATCATTGTAGCTCTTTTGTCGAGACTTGGCTACTTGAAGTCTGTCTCGGATTTCCCTGACTTGCTTCTCAGCTTCCATCATCAAGTCAGTCCCGAAAATGCGACTATCTCCGGTCTGGGACCAGTTTAATGGAGTATGGCACTTCCGTCCATACAGGGCTTCATAAGGTGACATCTTGAGACTGGACTAATAGCTATTGTTGTAGGAAAACTCCGCGTAAGGCAGACTGTCTTCCCATTTGGGTCCTTGAGCAAGGGCACATGCTCAGAGCATGTCTTCGAGTATCTGGTTTACTCGCTCCGTCTTCCCGTCTGTCTGAGGGTGATAAGTCGTACTGTACTTCAGTGCTGTTCCCAAGGCTTGATGAAGATGTGACCAGAATGCCGAGGTGAAAAGAGATCCTCGGTCGGAGGTGATGGTTCTTGGCACTACATGCAAACTGATGATTCTGGACACATAGAGTTGGGCTATTTGATCTGCCCGGTATGTGATCCAGATTGGAATGAAGTGGGCTACCTTGGTCAGCATGTGCACCATGACCCATACGGCATTGTTGCCTCGAGGAGTTTTGGGAAGGCCGGTGGTGAAATCCATGCAGACATCGTCCCATTTCCATTGCGGGATGGGTAAAGGTTGAAGTAGCCTAGCGGGTTTCCAATGTTCCGCCTTCACTTTGTTGCATATATCACAGCAGGCGACAAAATATGCAATATCCTTTTTCATTCCATCCCACCAAAATATTTGCCTGAGGTCTTCGTACATCTTGGTACTGCTAGGGTGGATCGAGTACAAGGATTCATGTGCCTCTATTAATATCTTCTTCCTCAGATCTTCTACGTCAGGTATACAGATTCGCCCTCGAAACCGTAGAGTACCTTGCTCATCCACCAGGAAATCTTGGGTCTTGCCTGCTTGCATTCGTGTGACATGGTGTTGCAGTAATGGGTCCTCTTCCTGGGCCTTGCGAATCTCTTCCTCAAGAGTGGGAGTTACCTCTAGCATAGCAGTGTAGTCAGCCTCAATAATGCTCAAGTTGAGTTGGACTAATTCTTCTTGTAGCCCGGGAGGCAAAGATTCATTAATGTGTTTAATGTGGCTGGTTTGCCAATTAGAGCATTGGCAACCACATTAGCTTTACCAGGATGGTAATTTATACAGAGGTCATAATCTTTGAACAACTCAAGCCATCTTCTTTGTCGGAGTTTCAAGTTGGGTTGAGTGAATATGTACTTGAGGCTTTTGTGGTCGGTGAATATTTGGCACCGCTTGCCAATGAGATAATGCCTCCAGATTTTTAAGGCATGCACAACTGCTACTAATTCCAAGTCATGGGTAGGATAGTTTCCTTCATGTGGTCGTAGCTGTCTGGATGCATAGGCTACAACCTTGCCGTCTTGCATGAGCACGCACCCTATACCTCGTCTGGATGCGTCGCAATATACGTCAAAGCTTTGATAAATATCTAGAAGCGTTAACACGGGTGCTGATGTTAAACGAGTCTTCAATTCATTAAAGCTCTTCTCA
The DNA here is from genome assembly GCA_011799875.1 of Thinopyrum elongatum. Lineage (NCBI taxonomy): Eukaryota > Viridiplantae > Streptophyta > Magnoliopsida > Poales > Poaceae > Thinopyrum > Thinopyrum elongatum. The sequence goes on along the minus strand of CM022298.1, from coordinate 172,264,228 downwards.
CAGTCCTCAGACCATACGAACTTCTGGTCCTTCTTGCGCAGCTCTGTCATTGGTTTAGCAATCTTGGAAAAGCCTTCAATGAATCGACGGTAATAACCAGCAAGCCCCAGAAAACTTCTGATTTTTGTTACAGTCGTTGGTGCTGACCATTTTAGCACATCCTTTACTTTACTTGGATCTACTGCTATTCCTTTGGCGAAGAGAATATGCCCCAAGAATCCGGCTTGCTTAAGCCAGAACTCACACTTGCTGAATTTTGCATATAACTGGTGATCACGGAGCCTTTGCAATACTGCTCGGAGATGTTGTTTATGCTCTTCTTCTCCTTTAGAATATATGAGGATATCGTCGATGAAGACCACCACAAACTTGTCCAAGAAATCCATGAACACTTTGTTCATCATATGCATGAAGAAGGCAGGGGCATTTGTCAGACCGAAAGACATGACTGTATACTCATATAGACTGTAGCGAGTGGTGAATGCTGTCTTAGGAATATCTTCCTTCTTGATTTTTAGTTGATGGTACCCGGTTCTCAAATCAATCAGTTGATCAAACAAATCATCAATCCTGGGGAGCGGGTACTTGTTCTTGATAGTGACATCATTGAGCTGGCGGTAGTCTACACACATCCAAAGACTACCATCTTTCTTGTCCACAAATATGGCAGGCGATCCCCATGGTGACGAACTAGGACAGATGTACCCTTTCTTGAGCATCTCATCTAGCTGCTTCTTCAGCTCAACTAACTCGGATGAAGGCATCCGTTAATACTTCTTGTATATGGGTGCTGTTCCTGGCACGAGATCAATAGAAAACTCGAGCTCATGATTTGGTGGCATTCCTGGCAATGCTTCAGGGAATACATCTGGAAACTCACTGACCACTGGGATTAATTACATGCCTGATGTTGCGACTGTGAAAATCATCTCCTTTTTAGGCATGGTTCTACGAGCCACAAACTGTGCTGCTTGTTCTACCGGGCTTATTAATGTAACTTCTCTGGTTGCACAGTTCATGCTGACCTAATGCTTTGTCAGCCAATCCATTCCCAGTATGACATCCAACCTTGTAGATTCAATTGCTACCAGGGTGGCAGGGAAGATAACTCCATGGACATTTATCTCCAAGCCACGGCATTCCACATTTGTTTTGAGCAGGGATCCCGGGGATTGGACCATCGTGAATTTCTCAAGAAGAGATCAAGAAAACTGATTTTGGGCAATGAAACTCCGCAAAATAAAAGAATGGGAAGCCCCAGAGTAAAATAAAATTGTTGCAGGTATGTTATTAACAGGGAACATACCAATGACCACTTCGGGGTTTTCTTGGGCTTCTTCTGCGGAGAAATGATGCATTTGCCCTTGGATAAGCTTCTGCGCGGGGAAGGATTCCATGTTGTTAACTTGACGCTTGAGAGGTGTATTTGGCTTGCCATTCTTGGGACACTGCCTCGCATAGTGCCCAGTCTATCCACAAGAGAAACATGCATTGTTACGCTGACAATCCTCCCGTACAGGGTTGGCCACAATATTCTTGACTAGGTTGTCGGTCTTGTTGGTATTCGGCTGCCATGTTGGCTTGAACTCAAATTGAGGTTGCTGCCAGGTACGAGCATTCTGAACTGTCTGTCTGTCCTTCTTGGGCTCGAACTTGTGTTTGCAGTCGTCATAAGCCGTCTTGTTATCATGGATGAGCTTGTGTTCCCTTTCTGCATTAAGGGCCTTGTTCACCAAGGTCTGGAAGTCTAGAAAGTCGAGCATGCTGAGTGTGCATCGAAGGTGCTGATTGAGTCCTCCAAGGAATCGGTCTATCTTCCTTTCTTCAGTGGCCACATCATGAAGAGAAAAGCGAGCCAAATGATTGAACTTGTTTTAATATTCACTTACTGACAGGTTCCCTTGGGTGAGGGCTAGAAACTCATGGTGCTTGACCTTCATGATGCCGGGGGAATGTGGTACTTGCGGAACTTGTCCTTGAATTTATCCCAAGTGATTTCGTCATCCGCAGGCCACATGGTTTTAGTATTGTCCCACCATATAGCAGCGGCTCCTTCGAGATAGTGAGTGGTGAATGGAACCTTGTCAATTTCTTCGGTGCGAGCAATCTCTAGCTTCTTCTCAATAGTCCGCAGCCAATCGTCGGCTTCCATAGGGTCGACAACTTGGTTGAAACTGGGAGGCTTAGTCCTCTGAAAATCTGACGGTTTGGAGTGATTAACATTCTGACCCACCATAGCATGTACACTCTTTAGAAGCTCAAGCAAGTCCTGGTTTCTTCTTTCTTCGAACATTCGCATAATCTGCTCTATGGTAGGTGGATGCGGTGGAGGAGGTGGTGGTGGTTGATATGGTTCGGGGGAATGTCCTGCCTGTCTGGCTGAGCAACAAACGGGAGTATCATCACCCACATGGCTGCTGCTACCTCCTCTTGTCATCCTATTTATGTTTCCCAATACGAAGCATCGAGATGAGCAACATCCATAAATGGGGAAGAAAAGCAAGCGACAAATCCGAAAGAAAGCGACGAAAAACCAAGACAAATAAAAGGTTCCAACATAATTATACATAGACTCATACATGAAAGGAAACAACATGACAAGTACAATTACACTCATACAACCAAGCATCATGACAACCTCATCTACTCCTGAAGAATGTGACCACACTAGTGCTCCTTAGATCCTGCTGGGATCTCCCCTGACTCAGTCTCGGATCCTGAACTGACGATGTTAACGGAAACCTCCAGATCAAAGGAAACACGACGACGCTGTCTCGAGGGCTCTCCCTCAGGGGCAGGTGTTGGGTGAGACTGAAGCATAGGGGCGGCGGGAGTGGCAAGAAGTAAAGTCCACTCGGTAGGAGACTCATGGGGAGTCACCTTCGAGGTGCCCGAGTTACTCTGAGAGGTAACCGAAGTAGCTGGCGGAATAGGAGCTAGAGGAACAAGTGGGGTAAACCCGATGGAGGGTGGAATGAAAGTAGATCTAGAGGCAACCAAAGCAGCATGAGTACGAGTCAGCTCCCGGGCTAACTCGATAATTAGAAGGTAACTAGCAGTGATGTAGCGAGAGAGGTGGCTGGACGAACGGTCGCACGCCGGATCAATGGAAGGGAAGCGAATACGTCCATTATCGAACCTGGATGGGTAGAAGTAGAAACCTCGATGAGTCTGCATCTGGATCTCATTGTAGTGTAGATCAACGAGAGCCTCGAATGCAGCGAACTGAACTGCCTGGTCTAGTGTAGAAGCGAAACCACTCCTAGAAGAACGAGTGTACGTGCCGGTCGGGGAACTGTTGTGCATGGTGACCTCCACGTGGTACTCGTACACTGAGTCTGCCAGTCACTCCAGGTACACCTGGTACACCGGGTTGTCGCCGCCAGGGTAGAGTCGTCACCACACGTTCTGAAGAAGATGCGGAGAGGTGTAAGGTGCTGGCTCAGACTGGTACAGGTATGGCACTGGAGCCATCTACACTCACAACCATTAATCTGTTAGCAATAAAAATGAGCTACATGCATGCAATGCAACAACCATATGCAAGCATACACTACCGGCACTCAAGTCTACCGTTCATCTAACGTGTTGGTTGTCTAGGGCGTCCTACAGTCAGCGCGGCTCTGATACCAAGCATTGTGGCACCCCGGCTCAGAGCAACCGGTTTACCTTGCATTGCCAGCCCAGAGATCTAGTCCTCTGGCAACACACAACAACTTGGTACAGAAAGATAACCGCTTTATTGATATATGGGTTCGATGGTACATCAAGTAGCAAGGCCAAGCGGCACACACGGTGCTGCTGCACATATGTACATTATTTAGTGAACATGAAGGGGGCCTCGAGCACAACGATACAGCTACGCGGCAGCAGAAAGACGACGTAGAAGGACTCCATCTCACAGGGACACTGATGTGGATACGGCCTAGAATGCGATGCACGATGCAACTCCAAGTTCGGTACGGCTTCTCTTGAAACTGACATGACACGCCAGGTGAGTACTTTGAATGTACTCGCAAGCTCACAACAAATAATGCAACAATGGCAAACAATAACATGATATTTAAGCAGGTTATATGCAAGAACTTGACATCCTACTCATGAAGTGGAAGTGCTTGACATTGGGTCCTCGGACCCGCTTACCATCTTGGTTACCTCGTAACCACAGTCATCGTCTTACCACGGTAATCACCTCCGGATCACGAACGAAACCAACTCGATGATTCCAACAGCTTACCCATCATCTCAAGTGCCACAAGTGTAACTTTATGTGCAGGTTAATTATTTCTATTGACCCACAGTGTGACGTACTACGAACTGTGTCCGGGACCGAGGACACGGCTATCGATAGATTAAACACACTCTGCAGAGGTTAGTACACTGTACCCACACCAGAGAACCCATGGCCTCGAACTCCCATTCGGTTGGACCAACGGCGTTCCGACAGAACCAATCTATTGCCATGACACTCTCCCGGCCACTCCGACCAACTCCCTTTTGGGCTAAGTCATGGCTGGCCCCGATGCCACTCCGAACATCCAACAGCCATCGTTGTGGTAAAACAAAACGGTCCCAAACAGGGACAATGCTACCAAAACAACTACGGGCACACAAGGCTATGCCTGCCTACCAGGCCAGGGTAGCGCAAGCGCATAACCTTACCTAGTTGGAGGCACCGGCGAGAGGCATAACAACATACCGAGAAAGGGGCCTTCCCATAAAGGCAAATGTGGTTGCACTTGGGAAGCTCGATTCGGTGGCACCATGACTCGATCAATAGCATGTTCAAGTTGGATTATCATCATGTTTTAACTTGCAATGAAATATATCTGAGCCATAGTATGCCATGAAAATGCAACGATATACATATGCACCATTTCAACATAATGTCGGTATCATCATAAACATGCTCATGATCATATTACTCTACGCATAAACTTGACCAAACAAGTCAAATACCTACTGAAAACTAACACATGTGAGATTATTTAAATATCCATATGCATTATATGAATTCAAATTCAAGTAAAAATCATAGTCATTGAAATGTCACTCTCGCAAATATTTGTGATGGCTTGCCTTAGTTTAGAGGAGGGTCACAATCCTCCTGATTCTCTTCAAGGCAGCAAGATCCCTCTAAAAATATTAAAAATGGCATAAAGAAAATGTCACATAACACATTTAAATGCACCAGAAAATATCTACAGCAAGCAAAAATCTCAAATTCTGCATGTTGATAGAGGAGCTCAAGACAAAACCAATGCAAAAAGAATCAACTGATTTGGACTTACAGAATAAAAGTTATAGCCTGGTCAAAGTTGTGTTAAATTTCTGATTTAAATTGATTTTTAGAATAAACAGAAAGGAGTGACGTCGAAGGCGTATTTGAGGATTACGCCTCCACTTATATTGTTCGGGAGAGAGGGAGAGAGGCTGATGAGTGGGCCCCTCTGTCAGGGTTAGAAGAGAGAGAGAAGCAGGGGACGGCGGCTCTGTCGCCGGTGGTTCTCCGTCGAGGAGTCCACGGCGGCCGTCGGCGAAGGGATGGTTGGATGCGCCTCTACACGGAAAACAAGCACGTACCAGTAGCGTGGGCGGAGGTGGACGGATGGTGTCACAGCGTTCTTCTCCAGAGGCGGCGGCGGAGGGGGCTCGTCAGAGTTGGCGCTTACGGTGAGGTGGAAGGGCTCCAGCAGCACCGTCTCGACCAGGGGAACGTCACGAGCACGCCTGAGTGGTTGGGAAAGGTCAAAGGGGGCCAGAGGAAGCAGAACGCCGAGGAGGATTGGCGGCGAGCTCTGGTGCAGAACGGCGGCCAGAGGCCTGCCCGGCCTGGCCATAGTGCTCTACTCGAGGATTGGAGGTCAATGGAGGTGTTTGGGATGGCCAGAGGAGCGAGGGAGGGGTCCTATATATAGGCACGGGCGAAGTAGGGCTCGAGATCGCCGGAGATGGTTCTAGAGTGGCGAGCGGCAACGAACGGGGCTCAGAGTGATGGGAGGGGTCATAGACGATCACGCAAACACAGTGGAGGGTTGGCGCCAAGCACAGGACGCGGGAGGGAGACAGCACGGTCACGCGGGTGCACTGTGCCCTCTGCTTCGCCGTGTCCGTGTCTGCAGCGGCTGTCGCCGGCATCGGGAAGCTCCAGGGAGAGGTCAGGAGGGACGAGCCAAGGCAGGGGATGCTGAAAGACAAGCTGGCTTGGTCTGTGGTGGACGCACGGGCTGGGCAGTGTCGTGTCCGACACGCAGAGCGCGCTGAACACACGCTAGACGCCATGGACTCATGCGGTCACCGCGTGCACTGGTGCATCGCTGTGCACCCGAGTGGTGAAATCATGTCTGGGGGCTTGTCCATGCAGTGTTAAGTCTCTCTAAGGTGTTGGATCATAGCCAGGTTGACAGGAGGTGACTAGAGCTTCCTGGCAAATTTCTGGACAGAAAATGTTGATGCCATTTGAGAGAAATCAAGAGGGAGTTAGGAGCTAAATCTTGGAGGTTAAGGGTTTGTTAGGAAGGTCATCAAGCTATAAAAGTCTCAGCTCAAGGCGATCAGTCAAAAATATACTTCCTTCACAAAGTACCATTTCTGACCAGAATAGAAATGATTTTCTACAGCAAAAATACTCCTCATAACCATGGGATATTTTCGCATAGGATGGTGAGGCATGGTCCAAAGAATATTTGAAAATCTTCTCAGATTTTTGGGAGCAAGAAAAATTGGGGTTGCTTTGGAGCAGAAGTGGAAATCATTCATTTTCAAATAGAAAATGAATACTTTGCATTTAAGAAAAATATTCCCATGGCATTATTTTGAGAGATATGAGAGCAAGAGATGTTTTTGGGAGTGAGTGGAGTCACTTCGGTGAAAATCAAAATAATGCCCAAGTGCTAAGTCCAAATGAGTTAATTCAAAAACTCAAATTCAAACCAAATTTGCAATAAACTCGAGAGAAAGAAAAGTAGCAAAAACCAGGGTGTCACAATAATATGATAAAAATAGATCCAGGGCCATAGTTTTCACTAGAGGCTTCTCTCTTGAAAGAACGCATACGGTGGGTAAACATATTACTGTTGAGCAATTGATAGAAAAGCGAATAATTATGATGATATCTAAGGCAATGATCATGAATATAGGCATCATGTCCGTGACAAGTATACCGACTCCTACTTGCATCTACTACTATTACTCCACACATCGACCGCTATCCAGCATGCATCTAGTGTATTAAGTTAACAAGAACGGAGTAACGCCTTAAGCATGATGAAATTATGTAGAGGGATAGATCCAATCAATATGAACAAACCCCATTTTTCTATCCTTCATGGCAACAATACAATACGTGCCATGTCCCTTTCTGTCATTAGGAATAAGCACCGCAAGATTGAACCCAATACAAAGCACCTCTCCCATTGCAAGAAAAATCAATCTAGTTGGCAAACCAAATCAATAGATCGGAGATAAATACAAAGCTATCTTAATCATGCATAAAAGAGTTCAGAGATGACTCAAATAATATTCATAGATAATCTGATCATAAACCCACAATTCATCAGATCTCAACAAATGCACCGCAAAAGAAGATTACATCGGATAGATCTCCAAGAACATCAAGGAGAACTTGAAGATCAAAGAGAGAGAAGAAGTCATCTAGCTACTAGCTATGGACCCGTAGGTCTGTGGTAAACTACCCACACGTCATCGGAAGGGCAGCAAGGTTGATGTAGAGGCCCTCCGTGACCAAATACCCCTCTGGCAGAGTACCGGAACATGCCTCCAGATGGGATCTCACGAGGACAGAAACTTGCGGCGGCGAAAAAGTATTATTGGTGTGCCCTCTGGTCTACTGGGAATATTTGGGTACTTATAGAAGTGAAATTAGTGTTGGAAGTGCCACGGGGGGCCCACAAGCTTGTGGGGCGCGCCCCCTAGGGCGCACCCTGCAGGCTTGTGGCCATCCCGTGGCTCTTCTGGCCTCCTCCCGAACCTTCCTAGGTGTCTTGTGGTCCAAGAAAAATCGTCAAAAGTTTCGTTCCATTTGGACTCCGTTTGCTATTGATTTTCTGTAAAAAAGACAAAAAACAAGGAAAAAATAGCAACTCGCACTTGGCACTAGATTAATAGGTTAGTCCCAAAAATGATATAAAATAGCATAATAATGCATATAAAATATCCAAGATGGATAATATAATAGCATGGAACAATAAAAAAATTATAGATATGTTGGAGACGTATCAACGGCCTACCGACGGAGGGAGTACTACGTGTGGTCTCCGACCCTGGAACTACACAGTCAAATTACCCTTAAAGTAAAACCAGACGGTAATATCAAGTTGACGACTATAAAAAGAAATGGCAGGCCTTTCTCTCTATCCAGATCTCTCTCCGTCCCACAACCCCTCTCTAGCACACGTACACACACTCTTTGTAGCCACTCCAAAAGTATGACGTCAACTACACATTCACGCTTCCACCAAAAAAACCTCCCACCTCCCACGTGCGCTCCGACCCGGCGACAGCTGCCTGCATTCATGCCGCTGTAGAGCACGCCACTCTGCATTGAAGATGGCTCAGGCATACAAGCCGGCTGGGTGGCCCGCCGAGCCCGCCGGATATGAACGAGTGAGCTCACTGCTCCTCCTCCCTTCCCTAGGCCGACGGAGCAAGTTGCCGCCCCAATCCGGTGCGTGGTTCAGCAACTCACCGCTCCCGCCAGCTCATGGAGGAGTGGCGAGTTCCTCCAGGCCGGCACGGAGGGGAGCACAGTGGCACAGGCATGGATGACATCGATTCATAATGCCCCTCCAGTGCCTACGACCGCGCCATCCGTTGCCGACGCGCGCGTAGCCGCACCATGCAGACAGAGAAAAAAGGCGTGTGCGCGGAGGAGATCGACGAGTCGGTGGCCAGCGCATCCGCGTACATGTCCACTGGCAACTTTGAGGGAAAGTAGAACACAGGAGGTCGTCGCCACTTGGGTCCTAGGAAGGCCACTGCTGGCGCGTCGCCGGCTTGTACAGCCGATGACGTGTTGCATTTCCTCTTTATCGTAGACCACCCTAGCCTGGCCGGCCATAGCTAGCATAGTGTATCCTTGTCGTGGGAGTGGAGCTCCGTGCGATCGTATGTGCAGATGGTTTTAACTTTTTAGTCAAATATTTCCAAAATGTAACCATTTGTGTCTGGTTTGTATGAAATCCGGTTAGGTTTGCATGAAATTCGGCCATGTTTGCATGAATTTCATCCAGTTTGTTTGAGTTTTTTTGAAACTGTATGCGGCTAGCATTGGATGGCTGCCTCCCGCATCCATGACCGCGGACGGATGCAGGAGTTATTTTGCGGGTTGCTGTTGGAGATGCCCTAATGTGAATGTATCCATGAACTAGCTCTTTAAGGTTGATGTGAATGTTGAACTTGGAATGCATCACGTCTGTACATTAATGTATAATTATGGACTATTGTCTGATCGATGACTAAGCCAAGTAGTACTATGAACTAGTGCACATGCCAAGTTCACTGGGCTGCCGTGTTTCACACACCTCTATCGTAAGAGTGGAGACAATAGCTTTCATCAAAAAAATAATGAATAGTATAAAAGAGCAGTGACACTATTCCACCCGGTTTCCTTGCTCGTCCTCGATATCGTAAAGAATAATTTCATTTGCCGACATGTGGGACGTCGACCATCCTGGTCCACTTGCCATGCACAAAAATTAGAGTGCATCATGCAGAACTGCAGGGGAGACTCACTCCGGTCGTAGCGCCGCAGTAATAATGAGTAGTGAGCCATAAAATCGCATGCCCATTCTGTCCCATTGTAAGCTGCTGGGACGAAGGAACCATCATGACTTCGTTGAATCTGCTTCTTGAAGAAAACTATTGTACCAGCAGTACTGCTACCGCACCCGAAGACTAGACGATGCTGTAGCACGTCATATCACTCAAACTGACTAGGCCAAACTAGACCGCCTAACGCGCTGGAAAGGCCCGCCCTCGTCATTTTGTTCTGGATTTCTATCGATCGGTCGCACGAACAAGCGAAAGAAACACTAGTGGAGAAAAGCCTAGCTATGGCGTGCCAAAAACAGCCTTGCTGGCGTAGACACACGACGCCACTAATATGGCATCATTGCTAAAATATAGTGGTGGCGTTGGAGGAGACGTCAGTAGTATCCTACATTGTGCTGGCGTATCACCAGTCCAGCACCAGCACTAAATTCATCATAACTCTGGCGTGCCTGCTCGTCCAATGCCAGCAAATGGTTTTTTTGGTAATTAGAAAAATTACTCATCAACACTAGCTACTTACTTAATAGATACTACTGAACACAATATACTCATCAACACTAGGTACTTACTTAATAGATAATCATTACATAAAGAGGCTCAAGAACTCAACAAGTTGATATTAAACTTCACAAAAGTTCACTCAAGTACTCTAGTTACTCAATCATCGTCAACTAATAAGATGAGCTAGCAAGCTACTTAAAAAACTAATCTTCAGCAAGGAGTATGCCCAGCTGGATCAGCTTCTTTCTATCCGCCTCTCCTCTTCTGAAATGATCTATGTCCATCTTCAGGTCAATCCTCTCACACCTGAGGCGTCTCCTATCCTCCTTCAGTTTATCCCGATCCTCAACGAGCTTATCCCTCTCGTCCCTAAGCTGATTAGCCTCCTGAACGAGCCGAACAACATCATTGCGTAGCTCTTTAATCTCCCCCTTTATATTGTCATTTTCCCCTTGCACGCTCTTGATGACATACTCAAAAGTGTTTAAGGATTCATTGTTGGCCATGTCCACATCGCATACCGACTCGTTATTGCCTCCAGAATTGGCCATGACCTACAAACACATCGCGTATATATACGATCAAGATAATATGCAATGTAAAATAGTTCATGTGTTGGAAAGATATGATTTGTAAAGTTTCATTATCAAATACTTGGTGTGAGCTATATCAAAACAAAATCAGATACTTTTATAGTGAATAGTGCATGTGTTGGAAAGACATGATTTTGTTAATTAAGTAGAATAGATAAAATTATGAATCTATTTTGATAAATAAGATATAGCAAACTAACTTCTATACATACACATACTATTATATATACGAATAACTTCTCTATGCAAAGCTATTTGATTTACATATACCAGTCAACCTATACAGAAATGTGTAAAGAAAACTAAAATGATAACTTTGAAGAATATACATAACACATTCTATACATTTCTACTAAACTAGCTCAGATCCGCCAACGGAGGGGAGACACAATAGCAATCGGACGATTATCACTACAATTTCCGGCCGTTTGGCTTGTCCGCAAACAGAGGAGTGGATCTAACCTTGGTGCCGGTGAGGGGCGGTGACGGGGCGTAGGCGGGGCGGCGATGGGGGCGGCGACGGGGGCAGTGGCGGCTTTGGTCCAGGGGGAGTTGTGTCTACGACCGGGCCGGGTGGGGTGTGAATGAGAGCGAGCGATGGACTTAGGTATTTTCTAAGTTGACTCAGATAGTTATTGCTGGCATTGGATAAAATGGCAACGCCATAGCTAATCACAGGCCAAATAAAAAAAGACTAAAATTAATGAAAGACTTGACAAAATAAAGGACTCAAAATTTGAACTGGTGGTAAAAAATAAAATTCCTAAAATGATAAAAAATGTAGAAATAATTATGACAAAAAAAGAAAAATATAATTATATACTTAAAACACTTGATCAAATGGGAAAAGTGTTTCTGGCGTGCAAAGAAAAAGAATGCCAGCACTAACAAATAACTATGGCGTGCAAAGAAAACCAACGTCACTAGTTGTTTCCAAACGGTGAGTGTATATGGGCCAATAGATTTGTGGCGTTCACAAAACAAGCAACGCCAGGACTATGCTTGTAAAGCTGGGGTGCGAATTTGGCCTACGCCAGCACTATTTGAAAAAAATAGTGCTGCGCGGATGTAAAATGTCGCGCCACCAACAAAAGTTGTGGCTAGCACTTTTTCCACTAGTGAACAGAGTAGAAAGTGTTACACTTTGCAAGTTCAAAAGGAAAAGGCGGCACACTTAAGTGTTCACGTCGCACCCCCCACAGTCAGTCTGGCACGCCGCTTACAAAAGGGGACACGCATTGTCTTATATTTTCACTGACATGTGGGACTACAATTTAATAAACCGACGATAGCCAAAATCTAATCGCCCGCCGAGCGTCGGCTAAGAAGAGAGAGACAGGGAGGGAGAAGAGATCGGCCGACCGCCGTGCAAGGACTCCAAGAATTATATTGATAATGTGAGGCGGGCCATGTTTTAGTAAAGTCGTAGTTATACTGCTTGCAGAGTTGATTTGACAGAAATGTATTATAAAATGCATCATTTGAAAGTTTTTGTACGCCAATGTTCGAGGATTTGTACGTCTCTGTACTACTATGATTTTGTTGACGACTAAAAAGAAATGGAGGGCCTTTCTCTCTCTCTCTCTCTCTCTCTATATATATATATATATATATATATATATATATATATATATATATATATATATATATATATACCATCCCACAACCCATCTCTAGCACATGTACACATAGTCTCTGTAGCCACTCCGAAAGTATGACGTCAACTACACATTCACGCTTTCAGCAAAAAAATTACACATTCACGCATGTTACAAGTACGTGCCAATTTTGTTTTGAATGTTGGCTATTAATGTAAATGTATCCGTGAACTGGCTCTTTGAGTTTGATGTGAATGTTGAACTTGGAACGCATCGCGTCTGTACAATAATGTATAATTGTGGACTATTGTCTGATCGATCGCTAAGCCTACAATTTTAGGAGTTTGGGCTATCGGGCGATCGTGGCGAGACCTATAAGCATACAACGAGCTGATCAGCCCCAACATTTTCTTCGGTGACTGTCTGCAAGTACTATAGTCGCATAGTAGCAAGCCTATTAACACAGCGCGGAATCAATCGAGGTTTGACACCAAGAATCATCAAACAATTATTTCATCAAACAAGCCATGCTTATATGATAAACAGTTCAAACTTACGTCTAAGCACGCCATATATTACATCAAAAGCTGGTGGGGATACATCTTCCATAAATCGGAGAGGGTTTGCATGATTCACTATCAAATTGAAATCATTACCTTTTGAGTATGGGCGCGGTTGATGTAACTCCCACGGCTTCCGCGCGTTTGGAGGCTTTACGGTTATTCGGCGCTGATGCTACCGGCGCTGCTCTCACCGGTGTTCGGCGCGTGGTGCGACGACCCTTGGGAGTGGAAGTCAGCATACTTGGAATGACGGGAGGTGAACGCCATTTTCGGGAAGATGCCTTCTTGTTACTTACAGCGGAAGAGGGGAGTGTGCCAGGGTGATCGGCCAAAAGGGCCACCTTAGAGCTGTCAAGACTCTCCTGGTAAAAAAACCCGTCCTCGAAATCGATTGATGTCTCTGGATCGTCGTGCAATCCTGGGTCATCGTCGCGGGAATAGCTCTCCGGTTGAGGAGAAGGGCAGCTGACTGTCTCGATCTAGCGCCTCCAGTTCTGTTCGGAAAGTTAAAAGATCCGATCAACAAAAACATACATAACATCCGAACTATGAAAATATAGTTGAAGTTACCCATTCAATGGGATTATAACTCAAGTAGCCGTCCTTGTTCCTTAGGTGTGTAAACTCTTCCTCTTCTCCTTTAAAGAGATCGGCCAGTATGGCTGCTATTGCTGCCTGATTGGCGGGCCCCTTCCGTTTGTAGTGGGTCGCGTCATTCGTCCCATTGTAACACCATAAGGGGTGCATCACTTGTTGAAGAGTTTGGACGCATCGAGTAATGGCAGCGGCCATCACGTCAATGATGGTCAACTTACTGTGAGCTAACAACCTCACCTGAGCGGCCAGGCGCTTTACTTAGGCGCTTTCCTCTTGACAAGGGCTTTTCGGTCGCTAGTTAAACCGCTTCTTTAAAGGAGCATATGAGTATTCGGGCAGACCCCTTCGAGCTGGCTCGAATAGGGGGACGTCTTTTATATAAAACCATTCGGAGGTCCACGCTTCGGGGTACTTCTTTGGGGGTCCCGACAGGGTACCGCGTCCCGGGTATACGACATACTTCGGCTCTACCAACCTCCAAGATTGTCCCTCCCCGGGTGTGGAGAACGAGGCAGAAGTACTTTCTCCATAATTCAAAATGGGCCTCGCAGCCTAGGAACATCTCGCAAGGGCGACATAGCCCGAGATATGCATAATGGATCCAGGGGTGAGATGATGGAGTTGGATCCCATAAAACTCTAGCAAACCCCTCAGGAAGGGGTGAATGGGAAAGCCCAAGCCTCGTAAGAGGAAGGGCACGAAGCATACCCTCTCTTCCTTGTGTGGAGTAGGGAAGTTTTCTGTGAAAGCTTTGCCGTTTGCGGAAGTTAATCCGGGGCGAGTGGGTGCAAGATCTGAAGCAGGAAGATACCCTTGCATCTCGAGGTTGCTTAGTTGGAGACGGGAGACTGAACAGCTTGCCAGTCGCCCGGGAGAGGGCCATGGGGGCGTGAGGAGGAGCCTGGTGCGCTCGCCATTTTCGCAGAGTTCTCTGGGTTTTTTGCCTCTCAATGGTTTGGGGATCAAATGTGTTACCCGCCATGCTCCTGGCTTGTTTAATAGGCACTTCTTACCTGTCCCATGAGGGGCGTTTCTGTAAAAGACTACTAGACCATCTGCCTCCTTCTGGTGCATGGAAGTCGAGGAGTATCATTAACCCTAAGCAAAAGGGATGATGATGTGGGCTTGACCGTACTTCGCCAAGATCATCGGCAGCTGAACATAGAAGGGGAGAAGAACTCGCCCTGCAAGCCGGAGACTTTGGGCGCGCGAGGCTACCGGGATCATGGGACCCGGCGTTGGAGGCTAGTTCGGGGGCTACTGAGTGCGTTCGGGATTATGGGGTCCTCGGACTGCTGGTCTAACCCTCGTCGACCGGACAAGTGGGCCGCTCTATAACTATTATTGTAAGGCCGAACTACAAGGTGACTCTGTGCGCAGGAAGGAAACCTCTGAAACCTTGGTGTTCCCTCCAAGTCAAGATGGAAGAATCGACATGTTTATTCCCTGATGGTAACCGACTATGTGTAACCCTAGGTACCCCTGGTGTCTATATAAACCAGAGGGTTTGATGGAAATATGCCCTAGAGGCAATAATAAAATGGTTATTATTATATTTCCTTAATCATGATAAAGGTTTATTATTCATGCTAGAATTGTATTGACCAGAAACTTAAATACATGTGTGGATACATAAACAAATACCGTGTCCCTAGTGAGCCTCTACTAGACTAGCTCGTTGATCAAAGATTGTTAAGGTTTCCTAACCATAGACATGAGTTGTCATTTGATAACGGGATCACATCATTAGGAGAATGATGTGATGGACAAGACCCATCTGTTAGCTTAGCATATTGATCGTTCAGTTTATTGCTATTGCTTTCTTCAAGTCAAATACATATTCCTTCGACTATGAGATTATGCAACTCCCGGATACCGGAGGAATACTTTGTGTGCTATCAAATGTCACAACATAACTGGGTGATCATAAAGATGCTCTACAGGTATCTCCAAAGGTGTTTGTTGAGTTGGCATAGATCGAGATTAGGATTTGTCACTCCGAGTATCGGAGAGGTATCTCTGGGCCCTCTCGGTAATACACATCATAAGAAGCCTTGCAAGCAAAGTGACTAATGAGTTAGTTGTAGGATGATGTATTACGGAACGAGTAAAGAGACTTGCCGATAACGAGATTGAACTAGGTATGAAGATACCGACTATCGAATCTCGGGCAAGTAACATACCGATGGACAAAGGGAATTACGTATCTTGTCATACGGTTCGACCGATAAAGATCTTTGTAGAATATGTAGGAGCCAATATGGGCATCCAGGTTCCGCTATTGGTTATTGACCGGAGAGGTGTCTCGGTCATGTCTACATAGTTCTCGAACCCGTAGGGTCCGCACGCTTAACGTTCGATGACGATATAGTATTATATGAGTTATGTGATTTTGTGACCGAATGTTGTTCGGAGTCCCGGATGAGATCACGGACATGACGAGGAGCCTCGAAATGGTCGAGAGGTAAAGATTGATATATAGGACGATGGTATTCGGACACCGGAAGTGTTTCGGGGGGTACCGGGTACTTATCGAGTCATCGGAAGGAGTTCCGGGCACCCCCCGGCAAAGTTATGGGCCTTATGGGCCAAGAGAGGGAACACACCAGCCCACAAGGGGTTGGTGCGCCCCCATAGCAGGCCGTCATATGAGGAGGATAAGGAAAGAGGGGAGGGAAAAGAAAGTGTGGAGCAGGACTCCCCCTTCCTTCCCTCTCCCCCCCCCCCCTCTTTCCTTCCCCCTTCTTCATACAAGGAAAAGGGGGGGCGCAGGAGGGCATGAGCCCTAGGGCCAGCGGCCAGCCCCTTGGGGTGCACCCTAGCTTCCCTAGGCTGCCTCCTCTCCCCTCCCACCTATATATACATGGGGAGGGGCGCCACACAAGGACACAACATTGTCTTAGCCGTCTGCGGCGCCCCCGTCCACAGTTTTCTCCCTCGGTCATATTTTCATAGTGCTTAGGCGAAGCCGTGTGGAGATCGCATCACCATCACCGTCACCACACCATCGTGCTACCGGAACTCATCTACTACTTCGCCCATCTTGCTGGATCAAGAAGGCGAGGACGTCACCGAGCTGAACATGTGCAGAACACGGAGGTGCCGTGCGTTCGGTACTAGATCGGTTGGAGCGTGAAGAAAGTCTGACTACATCAACCGCGTTGTGAA
This sequence comes from Thinopyrum elongatum, assembly GCA_011799875.1. Taxonomy (NCBI): domain Eukaryota; kingdom Viridiplantae; phylum Streptophyta; class Magnoliopsida; order Poales; family Poaceae; genus Thinopyrum; species Thinopyrum elongatum. Next base: position 172,247,416 of record CM022298.1, on the reverse strand, counting down.
ACGCTTCCACTTACGGTCTACGAGGGTATGTAGACACACTCTCGACCTCGTTGCTATGCATCTCCACGGATATATCATTGCATGTGTGTATAATTTTTTTTGTTTTCATGCAACGTTTCCCAATAGTGGCATCATGAGCCAGGCTTATGCGTAGATGATATGCACAAGTAGAACACAAAGAGTTGTGGGCGGTGATAGTCATACTACTTACCACCAACGTCTTTTTTTGATTCGACGGTATTGTGGGATGAAGCGGCCCGGACCAACCTTACTTGTCCATGCACATGAGACCGGTTCCACCGACTGACATGCAACTTGTTTTGCATAAAGGTGGTTGGTGGGTGTCTATTTCTCCTACTTTAGTTGAATCGAGTTTGACTACGGCCGGTCCTTGAAGAAGGTTAAAACAGCAAACTTGATGAATCACCGTTGTGGTTTTTGCGTAGGTAAGAACGGTTCTTGCTAGAAGCCCGTAGCAGCCACGTAAAACTTGCAACAACAAAGTAGAGGACGTCTAACTTGTTTTTGCAGGGCATGTTGTGATGTGATATGGTCAAGATATGATGTGATATATGTTGATGTATGAGATGATCATGTTTTGTAATATCGACAATCGGCAGGAGCCTTAGGGTTGTCTCTTTATGGTATGAAGTGCAAGCACCATGTAATTGCTTTACTTTATCACTATGCGTTAGCGATAGTTGTTGAAGCAATAGTTGGTGGGACGACCTCAACGCAACGACGCTATGATGGAGATCAAGGTGTCAAGCTGTTGATGATGGAGATCATGACGTTGCTTTGGAGATGGAGATCAAAAGCACAAGATGATGATGGCCATATCATGTCACATATTTTGATTGCATGTGATGTTTATCTTTTATGCATCTTATTTTGCTTAGAATGGCGGTAGCATTATAAGATGATCCCTTCACTAAATTTCAAGGTAAAAGTGTTCTCCCTGAGTATGCATTGTTGCTATAGTTCATCATTTCAAGACACCACGTGATGATCGGGTGTGATAGACTCTACATTCACATACAACGGGTGTAAGACAGTTTTGCACATGCAGAATACTTGGGTTAAACTTGACGAGCCTAGCATGTATAGACATGGTCTCGGAACACTGGAGACCGAAAGGTCGAACGTGAGTCAAATAGTAGATATGATCAACATAGAGATGTTCACCATTGATGACGACCCCATCTCACGTGATGATCAGACATGGGTTAGTTGATTTGGATCACGTATCACTTAGATAACTTGAGGGATGTTTATTTAAGTGGGAGTTCATTAGTAATTTGATTTAATTGAACTTAATTTATCATGAACTTAGTCTTGATAGTTTTTGCATACCTATGTTGTAGATCAATAGCTCGTGTATAGCTCCCCTGTTTTTGATATGTTCCTAGAGAAAACTAAGTTGAAAGATGATAGTAGCAATGATGCGGACTGGGTCCATGATCTGAGGATTATCCTCATTGCTGCACAGAAGAATTATGTCCTTGATGCACCGCTAGGTGACAAACCTATTGCAGGAGCAGATGCAGACGTTATGAATGTTTTGCAAGCTCGATATGATGACTACTTGATAGTTTAGTGCACCATGCTTTACGGCTTAGAACCGGGACTTCAAAAACGTTTTGAACGCCACGGAGCATGTGAGATGTCCAAGAGCTGAAAATTGGTATTTCAGATTCATGCCCGTGTCGAGAGGTATAACCTTTGTCAAGTACTTTGCCTATAAGATGGAGGAGAATAGCTAACACAGTGAGCATGTACTTAGAATGTCTGGGTACTACAATCGCTTGAATCAAGTGGGAGTTAATCTTCCAGATAAGATAGTGATTGACAGAGTTCTCTAGTCACTATCACCAAGCAACTAGAACTTCGTGATGAACTATAATATGCAAGGGATGTCAAAAATGATTCCCAAGCTCTTCGCGATGCTGAAATCGGTGAAGGTAGAAATCAAGAAAGAGCATCAAGTGTTGATGGTTAACAAGACCACTAGTTTCAAGAAAAAGGGCGAGGGAAAGAAAGGGAACTTCAAGAAGAATGGCAAGCAAGTTGCCACTCCCATGAAGAAGCCCAAACCTTGACTCAACCCTGAAACTGCGTGCTTCTACTGTGAAGGAAATGGTCACTGGAAGTGGAACTGCCCCAAATACTTGGCGGATAAGAAGGATGACAAAGTGAACAAAGGTATATTTGATATACATGTTATTGATGTGTATTTTACTAGTGTTCGTAGTAACCCCTAGGTATTTGATACCGGTTCAATTGCTAAGATTAGTAACTCAAAATAGGAGTTGCAGAGACTAGTTAAAAGCGAGGTGACGATGTGTGTTGGAAATGATTCCAAGGTTGATATGATCATCATCGCACACTCCCTCTACCTTCGGGATTAGTGTTGAACCTAAATAAATATTATTTGGTGTTTGCGTTGAGCATGAATATGATTAGATCATGTTTATTGCAATACGTTTATTCATTTAAGTCAGAGAATAATTGTTGTTCTGTTTACATGAATAAAACCTAATATGGTCATACACCCAATGTGAATGGTTTATTGAATCTCGATCATAGTGATACACATATTCATAATATTGATGCCAAAAGATGCAAAATTGATAATGATAGTGCAACATATTTGTGGCACTGCCGTTTAGGTCATATTGGTGTAAAGCGCATGAGGAAACTCCATGCGGATGGACTTTTGGAATCACTTGATTATGAATCATTTGATATTTGCGAACCATGCCTCATGGGCAAGATGACTAAAACTCCACTCTCCGGAACAATGGAGCGAGCTAATGACTTATTGGAAATAATACATACCAATGTATGCGGTCTGATGAGTGTTGAAGCACGCGGCAGGTATCATTATTTTCTGACCTTCACAGATGATTTGAATAGGTATGGGTATATCTACTTAATGAAACACAAGTCTAAAACATTTGAAAAGTTCAAAGAATTTCAGAGTGAAGTGGAGAATCATCATAACAAGAAAATAAAGTTTCTACGATCTGATCGCGGAGGCGAATATTTGAGTTACGAGTTTGGCCTTCATTTAAAACAATGTGGAATTGTTTCACAACTCACGCCACCTGGAAGACCACAGCGTAATGGTGTGTCCAAATGTCGTAACCGCAGTTTATTAGATATGGTGCGATCTATGATGTCTCTTACCGATTTACCACTATTGTTGTGGGGTTATGCATTAGAGACAGCCGCATTCACGTTAAATAGGGCACCGTCTAAATCCGTTGAGACGACACCGTATGAACTCTGGTTTGGCAAGAAACCTAAGCTGTCATTTCTTAAAGTTTGGGGTTGCGACACTTATGTCAAATGGCTTCAGCCTGATAAGCTCGAACCCAAATCAGAGAAGTGCGTCTTCATAGGATACCCTAAGGAAACAATTGGGTACACCTTCTACCATAGATCCGAAGGCAAGATCTTTGTTGCCAAGAATGGAACCTTTCTAGAGAAGGAGTTTATCTCGAAAGAAGTGAGTGGGAGGAAAGTAGAACTTGATGAGGTAATCGTACCTTCTCTCAAATTGAAAAGTAGCACATCAGAGAAATCCGTTCCCGTGATGCCTACACCAACTAGAGAGGAAGCAAATGATAATGATCAAGAAACTTCAGATCAAGTTACTGCTGAACCTCGTAGGTCAACCAGAGCATGATCCGCACCAGAGTGGTACCGTAATCCTGTTCTAGAAGTCATGTTATTAGACCAAGGCGAACCTACGAACTATGAAGAAGCTATGATGAGCCCAGATTCCGATAGATGGCTTGAGGCCATAAAATCTGAGATAGGATCCATGTATGAGAACAAACTGTGGACTTTGGTGGACTTGCCCGATGATCGGCAAGCCATAGAAAATAAATGGATCTTCAAGAAGAAGACCGACGCTGATGGTAATGTTACTGTCTACAAAGCTCGACTTGTCGTAAAAGGTTTTCAACAAGTTCAAGGGGTTGACTACGATGAGACTTTCTCACCCGTAGCGATGCTTAAGTCCGTCCGAATCATGTTAGCAATTGCCGCATTTTATGATTATGAAATCTGGCAAATGGACGTCAAAACTGCATTCATTAATGGATTTCGGAAAGAAGAGTTGTATACGATGCAACAGAAGGTTTTGTCGATCCTAAAGGTGCTAACAAAGTGTGCAAGCTCCAACAATCCATCTATGGACTGGTGCAAGCATCTTAGAGTTGGAATATAAGCTTTGATGAGGTGATCAAAGCATATGGTTTTATACAGAATTATGGTGAAGCCTATATTTACAAGAAAGTGAGTGGGAGCTCTGTAGCATTTCTGATATTATATGTGGATGACATATTGTTGATCGGAAATGATATAGAATTTCTGGATAGCATAAAAGGATACTTGAATACGAATTTTTTTCAATGAAAGACCTCGGTGAAGCTGCTTATATATTGGGCATCAAGATCTATAGGGATAGATCGAGATGCTTAATAGGACTTTCACAAAGTACATACCTTGGCAAAGTTTTTTGAAGAAGTTCAAAATAGATCAGTTGAAGAAAGAGTTCTTGCCTGTGTAACAAGGTGTGAAGTTGAGTAAGACTCAAAGCCCGACCACGGCAAAAGATAGAGAGAGAATGAAAGTCATTCCCTATGCCTCAGCCATAGGTTCTATAAAGTATGCAATGCTGTGTACCAGACCTATTGTGTACCTTTCCATGAGTTTGGCAAGGGGTTACAATAGTGATCTAGGAGTAGATCACTGGACAGTGGTGAAAAATATCCTTAGAGAACTAAGGAAATATTTTCTCGGTTATGGAGGTGATAAAGAGTTCGTCGTAAAGAGTTCGTCGATGCAAGCTTTGACACTGATTTGGATGACTATGAGTATCAATCTGGATACATATTGAAAATGGGAGCAATTAGCTACAGTAGCTCCATGCAGAGCATTATAGACATAGAAATTAGCAAAATACACACGGATCTGAATGTGACAGACCCGTTGACTAAACTTCTCTCACAAGCAAAACATGATCACACCTTAGTACTCTTTGGGTATTAATCACATGGCGATGTGAACTAGATTATTGACTCTAGTAAACTCTTTGGGTGTTGGTCACATGGTGATGTGAACTATGGGTGTTAATCACATGGCAATGTGAACTAGATTATTGACTCTAGTGCAAGTGGGAGACTGATGGAAATATGCCCTAGGGGCAATAATAAAATGGTTATTATTATATTTCCTTAATCATGATAAATATTTATTATTCATGCTAGAATTGTATTGACTGGAAACTTAAATACATGTGTGGATACATAAACAAATACCGTGTCCCTAGTGAGCCTCTACTAGACTAGCTCATTGATCAAAGATGGTTAAGGTTTCCTAACCATAGACATGAGTTGTCATTTCATAACGGGATCACATCATTAGGAGAATGATGTGATGGACAAGACCCATCCGTTAGCTTAGCATATTGATCGTTCAGTTTATTGCTATTGCTTTCTTCATGTCAAATGCATATTCCTTTGACTATGAGATTATGCAACTCCCAGATATCGGAGGAATACCTTGTGTGCTATCAAACATCACAACGTAAGTGGGTGATCATAAAGATGCTCTACAGGTATCTCCGAAGGTGTTTGTTGAGTTGGTATAGATCGAGATTAGGATTTGTCACTCCGAGTGTCGGAGAGGTTTCTCTGGGCCCTCTCGGTAATACACATCATAAGCTTGCAAGCAAATGACTAAGGAGTTAGTTACGAGGTGATGTATTATAGAATGAGTAAAGAGACTTGCCGGTAACGAGATTGAACTAGGTATGAAGATACCGACGATCGAATCTCGGGCAAGTAACATACCGATGGACAAAGGGAATTACGTATGTTGTCATACGGTTCGACCGATAAAGATCTTCGTAGAATATGTAGGAGCCAATATGGGCATCCAGGTTCCGCTATTGTTTATTGACCGGAGAGGTGTCTCGGTCATGTATACATAGTTCTCGAGCACGTAGGGTCCGCACGCTTAACGTTCGATGACGATATAATATTATATGAGTTATGTGATTTGGTGACCGAATGTTGTTTGAAGTCCCGGATGAGATCACGGACATGACAAGGAGTCTCAAAATGGTCGAGAGGTAAAGATTGATATATAGGACGATGGTATTCAGACACCGGAAGTGTTTCGGGGGGTACCGGGTACTTATCGGGTCACCGGAAGGGGTTCCGGGCACCCCCGGCAAAGTTATGGGCCATGATAGGGACCACACCAGCCCACAAGGGGCTGCTATGCCCCCATAGCAGGCCGGCCTATGAGAAGGAGAAGGAAAGAGGGGAGGGAAAGGAAAGTGTGGAGTAGGACTCCCCCTTCCTTCCCTCTCCCCCCCTCTTTCCTTCCCCTTTCTTCATACAAGGAAAAGGGGGGCGCAGGAGGGCAGGAGCCCTAGGGCTGGCGGCCATCCCCTTGGGGCATGCCCTGGCTGCCCTAGGATGCCTACTCTCCCCTCCCACCTATATACATGGGGAGGGGCGCCGCACAAGGACACAACATTGTCTTAGCCGTGTGCGGCGCCCCCGTCCATAGTTTTCTCCCTCAGTCATATTTTCGTAGTGCTTAGGCGAAGCCCTGCGGAGATCGCATTACCATCACTGTCACCACACCGTCGTGCTACCGGAACTCATCTACTACTTCGCCTATCTTGCTGGATCAAGAAGGCGAGGATGTCACCGAGCTGAACGTGTGCAGAACGCGGAGGTGCCGTGCGTTCGGTACTAGATCGGTTGGAGCGCGAAGAAAGTTCGACTACATCAACCGCGTTGTGAAACACTTCCGCTTACGGTCTACGAGGGTACGTAGACACACTCTCCACCTTGTTTCTATGCATCTCCATGGATAGATCATTGCATGTGCGTAGAATTTTTTTTGTTTTCATGCGACGTTTCCCAACAAGGTTTAGTCCGTAGAGGCTAGAAGAACCATCATCCTACTCACCTAGGGTTTAGCTCATTCGATCTCGTGGTAGATCAACTCTGTAATCCTCATACACACATCAATACAATCAAGTATGACGTAGGGTTTTACCTCTTAGAGAGGGCCCGAACCAGGGTAAATACTGTCCATGTGTTTCATGTTCCCCATTGATCCCAGATCCACAGCTCGGGACCCCCTACCCGAGATCCATTGGTTTTGACACCGACACCTACCATGATCGATCAGGCGATCGACTCCACATGTGTGTCCAGCTGAGGAACATGCACGTGTATGTGGACGACATTGTGGTCAATACCAAGAAGCACCTCACCCTCCTGGACGACCTCCGGGAAACATTCGCAAACCTGCGTGAATACCAGATCAAGCTCAACCCGGAGAACTTTGTGTTTGGCGTGCCAACCAGCCAGCTCCTTGCTCCCTCGTCTCCAAGCGCAGGACTAAGGACAACCCTGAGAAGATCAAGGCCATCGAGTGCATGCGCAAGCTAACTCGGCTGCACGATGTCCAGAAGTTCACCAGCTGTCTGGCCTCGCTCAGCCTGTTCCTCAGCCAGCTAGGGGAAAAGGCACTGCCCCTGTATCAGCTGATGAAGAAGACAACCCCGTTCGAGTGGTCCGACCAAGCGGACGAAGCCTTCCGCGACCTCAAGCGCATGCTCTCCACCGCACCCGTCTTGATTGCGCCGCCTGAGAAGGAGCCCATGTTGATGTACATCACGGCCACCACCCGCGTGGTCAGCGTGGTGATGGTGGTGGAGCGGCCTGAGGCCGGCAAGGCGCAGCCGGTCCAGCGGTCGGTTTACTACTGGAGCGAGGTGCTCTCCGCCTCCAAGGAGAACTACCCCCACTACCAAAAGATGTGTTACGACATGTACTTTGCCACCAAGAAGCTGAAGCAGTACTTCCAGGAGGATCTCATCACCGTGGTGAGCACGACTCCCCTCTCGGAGATCATCGGCAGCCGAGACGCCACCGGCTGGTTCGCCAATTGGGCCATCGAGCTGGCTGCCCACACAATCCACTACAAGCCCCGCACGGCCATCAAGTCCCAAGTGTTGGCTGGCTTCCTCGTTAACTGGGCCGAGACCCAGTATCTGCTGCCACCTCCCGACACGACGCACTAGTGCATGCAGTTCGATGGCTCGAAGATGCGCACCGGCTTAGGAGCCGGCATAGTCTTGTACTCCCCCAAGGGAGACACGTTGAAGTACGTGCTGTAGATCCACTTCGCCGCCTCCAACAACGTGGCGGAGTACGAGGCTCTCATCCATGGCCTCCGGCTGGCCAAGGAGATCCGCACCCGACACATCTTATGCTTCGGCGACTCGGATTTGGTGGTCCAGCAGGTCTCTGCGAGTGGCACACCAGGGACGCCAACATGGCCAGCTACCACTTCCTCGTCCTGTAGATCAATGGCAGCTTCGAGGGCTACGAGTTCCACCATGTCCCTCAAGCCGATAACGAGGCGGCTGGCACGTTGGCCAAGATTGGACTGACACTGGGTACTAGATTAATAGGTTAGTTCCCAAAAATGATATAAATTGCATAAAAAGCATACAAGATTTGATAATATAATAGCATGAAACAGTCAAAAATTATAGATACATTGGAGACGTATCAGGCACTAATTTAATAGGTTAGTCCATCAAAATGAATATAAAATGGCATATAAATCATATAAGATTGATAATATAATAGCATGAAACAATCAAAAATTATAGATAGGTCGGAGACGTATCAAACATGCATGCCAGCGAAGGCTGCGGCCATGGTGGAGAGGTGAGCTAGAGGATGCAGACAACGAGGGTAGAAGAGGAAAGAGGTAGCGGCTCACCTCATGGCTATGGGCACATGCATAAACTAGTGGAGCGATGGGATGGCGCTAAATCATCGCCGGCGGCCGCCACAAGGAGGGCAGACAGTCTCTGCTTGTGTTCTTCGGTGAAGAGGAGGTGCAAGAGGGGGAGAGGATTGGGGTCGGGGAGGGGGCGAAGCGACCGATGGTGTGAGGCAGACGCGCGGCTCCATCCTCCCGGCGAGGGATGAAACTGTTGGGAAACGTTGCATGGAAAACAAAAAAAATCTACGCACACGCAAGATCTATCCATGGAGATGCATAGCAACGAGAGGGGAGAGTGTGGCTACGTACCCTCATAGACCGTAAGCGGAAGCGTTTGACAACGCGGTTGATGTAGTCAAACTTCTTCGCGTTCCAACCGATCGAGCACCGAATGTACGGCACCTCCGTGTTCAGCACACGTTCAGCTCGATGACGTCCTCCGCCTTCTTGATCCAGCAAGACGGCGAGGTAGTGGATGAGTTCCGGCAAAACGACGGCGTGGTGAAGGTGATGGTGAAGTGATCTCCGCAGGGCTTCGCCTAAGCACTGCGAAAATATGACCAGGGGTGTAAACGGTGGAGGGGGCGCCGCACACGGCTAAGCAGTTGATCTGTGTGTGCTAGGCGCCCCCCCCCCTGACAAATATATATATATATATAGGTGGGAGGGAGGGAGGAGTAGCCAAGGAGGCGCCCCAAGTAGGCCGAATCCTACTTGGGGTCCTCCCCTAGCCGCGCCCCCCCCTACCATATATAGGTGCGGGGGAAAGTGTCATGGGAAATCACGGCCACCTATGGGGCCATCGGCCGCTTTTGGTTCGACAGGGGGGCTGAGCGCGTTGCACAAAGAGTGGAGGACCATAGCGTAGCGCGGCAGAGATCACACGGGCAGTTTTACCTAGGTTCGGGCCGCCGCGAGGCGTAAAACCCTACTCCTGATTTGGTGGATTGATTGTGGATTGTGGTGGTGGAAACGCAGCGCTCTTGCCCGGCAGGGTTGCCTTGGGGCGAGAGCAGCTACGCACGTACGAGTGTACAAGGTTCCGACCCCCTTTCTCTGGTTGCCATGGCCCTCCTTTTATAGATCAAGGGGTTACCACAGTGGCAAATCAGTCATTGTGTGCTGATTAGATAGCAAACAGTGCTATCATACCTAACTCTGCAGGCAGAGCAGAGCGCATTAAATGCGCCATTTAGTGTCACATCATAGCCTCCCCGGTAAGCCTTGCAGAGCTGTTTGGCCACCTTTTTGCCTGCATGCTTGACACATCCCTGGACGGGTGTCATTTGGAGGTGGTTTCCTCTGGACGTGGCTGTCATGTGTCGCATAACTGCCACTTAGTCACTTGGGGGCTTGACACCGCACCGATCGATGACTTGCGTTGCTGTGAGGTGGAACAGTGAAACCTTGGCGGGGTAGTTTGCTTCGGTTGTGCCCGGCAGGCCTGCCGGGACAGTCTTGAGGCTTGTCTTCACGGCCACCTCGTCCTCGCCAGGCTCGCCTGCCCGGCAATGGAGGTTTCTCCTTAGTAGTGTCTTGGTCTTGGATGATGTAACTTAGCCCTTTTAGGCCTGTGCATGGTCTGGGCAACAGACCCATGGTTTGTTGCACCGACAGGAACCCCCGGGCCTGGCCCAAAAGCGCTGCCGGGCGTCGTCGGGGTAGGCCCCTTTCTAGTGCACAGGCAAGAGGGTAGCAGTTGCTTCGTCTTTTGAGATCTTCTTTGCTTCTTCATTAACCTGAGCCTAGGTCAGTTTCTGGTTCTTCCGCCCGTCGCGTAACGCCAATTGTGGTGGGGGAGGATAATGAGCCACGATCCGCGGGGTGCCCACATCCCACATTCATGGGGCGGTAACCGTCATCCCATTATTCTTCCCGCCACGAGTGCTTCCGCCTCGTGTATCACATGCACTGCGCAGGGTTGGTTGCAGATGCGGAGGGCGCGGGAATGAGCACCGTGGTAGAAAGCCACGCATCGCAGATTGGTGCAGGGGGTCGGCCTTGATTTCTCGAGCCATTAGCGGTGAGGAGGAGCCAGACTGGCCGAGCGGGGCGGCCACCTTTACGGAGGAATCCAGCCCCCTACCCCGTTCACCTATAAAAAGGGGAGCGTGGGGTAAAGTGTTTCCCCACACTCCCTTCTCCTTCCGTTCTTGCAGTAGTTCTCCCCCGCCATGGCGAGAGGTCGGGGACGCAGTGCTGCTCCAGCGACGGCGATGAGAACTTCTGCTCGATAGTGTCTCCCTCCCCCCTCCGAAAATGCGGGGGCGGAGCCCGCCACGAGAGGAGGTGGGAGGGGGCGAGGTCGAGGTCGTCATGGCGCCCGGGGCCGAGGGGGACGGGGCGGTGCTATGGTCGTACCCCCGCCGGCCACCGCTCCCCTGATGGAAGGCCATGTTGGAGATCAACCTCTAGAGTTCATCATCAGACTGTACAAGCCTCCATGCGACTGTCTTCATCTCCCCCCTCCATTTGCAAGGGCGATGGAGCTTGAGCAACCGCGCTCATTGAAGCTGCACATGAGGGGCTGCGGGAATGGTGGCATGCGGGTGGATGTGGATTCCCCCGCCCCTCACGTCATGCTCTTCCGTCGCGGCTGGAAGACCTTTGCACGTGCCCATAGCTTGTCGGAGGGGCACGTCCTCCATTTCAAACTAATGGAGGCCGACCTGCTCTCCGTCAAGGTCTTTGGGTGCTCGGGTACTCGCTTAGGGTGCTACGCGGAGAGCTCAACCGACGACGAAAGATCCTCCTCGAGTGACAGCGACGAGGAGGACAGTGACAGTGATGATGACGGCACCAATGGGGAGGACGGCAACTCTGACTCCGACTGATCGTCAACCGCACCATCACCGTCAGGCGGCAGCACCACTATCTGCACCTGCATCCCGTCCCCGGCAAGGAGATTCCCCGGGGAGTTGGATGCAGAGGTGGGGGTGGTGCTCCGTGCTCCTCCAGCAGCCTTCCTGCTGGGCCCTGGCAGGCTTCCTCGTGGGCTGCAGCTCTGTTTGCCCTGCCGTGCCCTGCTGGTCCTGGTGGCGGTGGCTGGCGGGTCGTCCCTGCCGCTCTCTTCACCATCAACTTCGCCCGCGCCCTCCTGCTACTGTTTGGCCCCTTGACAAGGGGCCTGATAGGGTCATGCTGGGCTTCTGCCCATGCGCTCCTTTTGCCTTCTTCGCCTTCCGCCATAGTGCCTAGGAGAAGGAGGGTAAGAAAGAGCATCACGGGGCACTTATCTTTTTTCAATCTAAAACATGCAGGCACTTGCCAAACTTTTAGTCTAAATAATGTAATCTTCTTTATCCTTGCTAATGTTCTGTAAGATATGTACTTGTTCATCTGCATATTAATGAAAAAGACAAGCTTTGCTGGGCACTTGTGCATGTGTCATACTCATGCAGAGGTGAAATGCCTCTATACGTTCAAGTAAACAAGTTAGTTCCGGCAAGCTATCCTGTCGGTACCCCCGAATTTTTGCCGTGAAGCTAAGCCTGCCGGGCACAAATCGCAAAGAGGGACCAGCCCCCCGCCAAGCCTTCTCCATCAAAGGCCACTGCAACCATCCTGACCAAAGCAACGTTCGAGTCAAAGGATGGGAGCACCTAAGTTTCGAAGGTGGTGAGGTTTTCATATGCACAAGTTTCTACTTACAGAACGCGTAAGGATAAGAAGAGAACTTGTCTGTTTTGGCTTGCCGGGGATCGTCACGTAGGCTTGTCTTCATTTCTTCTCCCTTGGGACCAACTCCATGGCAAGAACCCTGCAACTTAATGCAGATGAAAACAATGCCTCATGCGACCTCATCTACATGATCATGCTATGCTCATGAGATGCTTATGCATGCATACAAGTTTTGGGGGCCCCCAGTGCTTCATTTATTTCTGTTGCTCAGGGTCTATGCCTGGCTTTGTACAAGGGGTTACATGCAACAGCGGCAAGGCCTGTACATAAGGGTGGCTGCCGGGCAGGGCCCGATAGCCGTGCCTTATGGGTAGTACTTACGGAGATGCTCAATGTTCCATGAGTTTTGCAATTGAATGCCATCTCCGGTCTCCAGACGGACTGCGCCAGGTCTGGTGACTCGTACTACCCGGTAAGGGCCTTCCCACTTAGGCGTCAACTTTTTTGTACCCTTGGCGGACTGAACACACCTAAGGAAAAGGTCGCCTTCCTCAAAACCCCAGGCATGAACCCTGCGGCTATGATAGCGACGCAGGGCTTGCGGGTAGCGTGCAGCACGCGTAGCGGCCCGAAGACGGTTCTCCTCAAGTAGCACAGCGTCATCATGTCGGTGCCATTCCTGCACTACTTCATCATAGGCAAGCACCCCAGGAGACCCGAATATGAGTTCCGTGGGGATAACTACTTCTGCTCCATAGACTAGGGAGAAGGGAGTCTGCCCGGTAGCTCGATTTGGTGTCGTTCTGAGGGACCAAAGAACCACCGGCAGCTCGTCGATCCATCGCCTACCACACTTCTGTAGTCTATCAAAAGTTCTTGTCTTGAGGCCCTGCAACACTTCAGCGTTCGCCCTTTCAACTTGTACGTTGCTTCTGGGATGGGCAACAGAGGCGAACGAGATCTTGCTTCTGAGGGCATGAACATATTGCATGAAGGCGCGGCTCGTGAATTGGGTGCCATTGTCAGTGATGATCCGGGCAGGGACTCCGAAGTGGCACACCAATCCTTTCAAGAACTTGATAGCTGACTAAGCGGTCACCTTAATTTCTCATGGGCTCCACCTCTGGCCACTTTGTGAACTTGTCGATAGTGACGAACAAGAACTCAAAGCCCCTGGTAGCATGGGGGAAGGGGCCCAAGATATCGAGCCCCCAAACCGAGAAGGGCCATGATAAAGGGATCGTTTAAAGAGCTTGGGCAGGCTGATGAATGTTCTTGGAATGGAACTGGCAGGCTTCACATTTGGTGACGAGCTCAACTGTATCTTGGAGGGCTGTGGGCCAATAGAAACCTTGCCGAAAGAATTTTCCAACCAGGGCCTTGATCCAATGTGTGAGCCACACATGCCTTTGTGTATCTCTACCAACAGTTCCTTTCCTTCCTCCCGGCAAATGCACTTCAATTTCACACCGTTGGGCCTCCTTCTGTATAGTGTGTCATTGACAAATTGATACATACTGGCCCTCCAGGCTACTCTTTCAGCTTCCTCTTGCTCTTTGGGGAGTTCTCCAGTTTGGAGGAAATGGACTATGTGTCGTGCCCAAGTTGGGGCCAGAGGCTCGGCAACGAGGACCAATGGCACCTCCTCATTCACAGGAGCGCACTTCTCGACCGCAAGGACCGGTGGTCTGGCGGGATGGTGCAGCTCGCTGATCGAAGGGGAGTTGTTCCCGCCAAGCTCTCTGCCAGGGGCCTCGGGAGGTCCTGCCGAGTGAGGCTTGCCGGAGTCCAGTTTCCTCCTCTTTCTGGTCATTGTTGCCGGGGATACGGAGGGTTGAGTCAGATGGAGAACAAAAGTCCCTGGTTCGATAGGGAGCTTTTGCGTAGCACACTTCGACAGATGATCAGCGATGCTGTTTTCCGCACGGGGTACGTGCTCTGTTTGTAATCCGTCAAAGCGCTCATCCAACTTTATCACTTCCTCAACGTATGCCTCCATCAATGGACAATGGAATCCTTGGTCGCCCGGCTCTAGCCAAGTTCATGGCGGCATCCCACTATGCCTACAACACCTTGAAGATGCCAGGGCCGATAAGAGTCATTTCCATTCCGTCAGATCAGAAAGATGCAGTCATATGCGTGGACAAGATGTATCGGGAAGCAGTCGCGGCAGAGGCCATGGAAGCCAGTATTCCCGCCAAGGAGAGTAAGAAAATGAAGAGAGCTAGCAAGGATGCCAGCAAGGAATCCGGGAAGCGTGCCTCTCCAGAGTGCGTTGCGCCTGTCGATGACTTGCCGGAGAGTCCCAATAGCAAGAGATCCAAAGCTGCTGCGCCTACTGTGCAGAAGGTCCCGGCAGGGCTGGCTGGCACCGATGGTACCTTCACTATTAGTGTCACCCTCGATGACAAATAGGAAAGCACGCTCATTGCCTTCCTGCGGGCGAATGTCGATGTGTTTGCCTGGCAATCGTCTGATATCTCTGGTGTTCCCAAGGAGGTAATCGAGCACCACCTTGTTGTCTGCCCTCATGCCCGGCCCGTCAAGCAGAAGGTACGGAAGCAAGCTTTGGAGCGGCAATAGTTCATTGCCGATGAGATCAAGAAACTTGAGGCAGCTGGTTTGGTCAGGGGAGTGTTGCACCCCACATGGTTGGCGAATCCAGTGGTGGTGCGCAAGGCGAATGGGAAATGGAGGCTTTGCATAGATTTTACGGACCTAAAAAGGCATGCCCAAAAGACCCATTCCCCTTGCCGCGCATCGACCAGATTGTGGATTTCACTTCCGGGTGTGACCTGCTTTCCTTTCTGGATGCCTACTCCGGATACCACCAGATCTTTATGTCCAAGAAAAACGAGGAGAAAACCGCGTTCATAACCCCGTGCGGCACGTACTATTTTGTACGGATGCCCTTCGGGCTGAAGAGCACCGGATCCACCTTTGCAAGAGCAGTACAGATAGGCTTTGAGCCCCAGCTGCACAGAAACATTGAGGCTTACATGGATGATATTGTGGTCAAGACCAAGGACAGATCAACCCTCATCCAGGATTTGGAAGAAACGTTTGCCAATCTACGTAAAATCAACTTGAAGTTGAACCCGGAGAAGTGTGTGTTTGGCATCCCCTCCGGTAAGCTACTTGGTTTCTTTGTGTCTCATCAGGGGATAGAGGCCAACCCCGACAAGATCAAGGCTATCGAGCAGATTCAAGCACCAAAGACAGTCAAGGACGTGAGGCGTTTGACAGGATGCGTGGCCGCGCTGAGCGGGTTCATTTCCATGTCTGCCAAGCGCGTCCTACCGTTTTTCAAAATCTTGAAGAAGGTAGGGCCCGTGAAATGGACCCCGGAAGCAGATGCTGCACTGCAAGATTTGAAGACCTATCTTTCCTCTGTGCCCACCTTGGTCGCTCCCAAACCACAAGAGCCGTTGCTGCTATAATTGGCGGCAACCAATCAAGTGGTTAGCGCAGCACTAGTGGCGCAGCGGGAAGTGGATGACGCGGCAACTACTGCCACTGTTACCTCTGGAGGAGAAAGTGGACCTATCCCGACAAGGCCAGAGTCAGTTCAGAGTGAAGAAAGGCAGAACAGCGGAAGCAGTTCTCTGGTCAAGGCAAAGAAGAAAGTGGTGCAGCGCCCAGTATACTTCGTCAGCTCCCTATTACAGGGGGCTAGATAGAGGTACTCTGGCGTGCAAAAGTTAATTTTTGGCCTCGTCATGGCCTCAAGGAAGCTGCACCACTACTTTCAAGCCCACGAGATCACAGTTGTCGCATGTTTCCCCTTGCAACGCATACTCCGAAACCCTGAGGCCACCGGCAGGATTATGGAATGGGCTTTGGAGTTGTCCAGCTTTGGTTTGAAGTTTGAAAGCACGTCAACCATTCAGAGCAGAGCACTAGCAGAATTCATCATAGAGTGGACACCAACTCCTGATGAAGAGGTATTGGAGATAGTTATTCCCGGCAAGGAAGCGCCCCAAGATTGGATCATGTATTTCGATGGTGCCTTCTCCCTACAAGGTGCAGGGGATGGCGTCCTTCTTGTTGCTCCCACTGGGGAGCACCTTAAGTACGTCGTCCAGATGCACTTTCCCCGGGAGAACGCTACCAACAATACTGCAGAGTATGAAGGGCTCCTTGCCGGCCTCAGAAGTGCAACAGAACTAAGAATCAAGAATCTGATCATCCGCAGAGATTCACAGCTTGTGGTGAGTTCCTGTCGGTGCAACAAACCATGGGTCTGTTGCCCAGACCGTGCACAGGCCTAAAAGGGCTAAGTTACAGCATCCAAGACCAAGACACTGCTAAGGAGAAACCTCCCTTGCCGGGCAGGCGAGCCTGGCGAGGACGAGGTGGCCCCGAAGACAAGCCTCAAGACCATCCCGGCAGGCCTGCCGGGCACTACAGAAGCAAACTACCCCACCAAGGCTTCACCGTTCCACCTCACAGCAGTGCAAGTCATCGATCGGTGCGGTGTCAAGCCCCCAAGTGACTAAGTGGCAGTTATGCGACACATGGCAGCCACTTTTATTCTAGAGGAAACCACCTCCAAATGACACCCGTCCAGGGACGTGTCAAGCGGGCAGGCGAAAAGGTGGCCAAACAGCCTAGCAAGGCTTGCAGGGGAGGCTACGATGTGACACTAAGTGGCGCATTTAATGCGCTCTGCTCTGCCTGTAGAGTTAGGTATGATAGCACTGTTTGCTATCTAATCAGCACACAATGACTGATTTGCCACTGTGGTAACCCCTTGATCTATAAAAGGAGGGCCATGGCAACCAGAGAAAGCGGTCGGAACCTTGTACACTCGTACGCGCGTAGCTGCTCTCGCCCCGAGGCAACCCTGCCAGGCAAGAGCGTTGTGTTTCCACCACCACAATCCACCATCAATCCACCAAAGCAGGAGTAGGGTTTTACGCCTCGCGGCGGCCCAAACCTGGGTAAAACTACCCGTGTGATCTCAGTCGCGCTGCGCTACGGTCCTCCGCTCTTTGTGCAATGCGCTCAGCCCCACTGCCGAACCAAAAGGTGCCGATGGCCTCATAGGTGGCCGTGATTTCCCACGACATCTTAGGCGCGCCAGGTAGGGGGACGGCGCTTGCGCGAACCCGAGAAGTGTGCACAGCGCGTCATCGTCATCAACGGCTTCATCATCCGTGACGCCTAAGAAAAGGCGGGGGACGATGAGAACGGGGAGGGGAAGCGATGCCATCCCCCCCCCCCGGTTCGATCTCCACTGCCTTCCTCCGTCGCGACTGTCGCGGCGGTGAAAAACCAGCAGCTACGATGACAAGTCGACCCCAACAGGTCGAGCGGCATAATTGCCGTCCAAAGCCCGGTCGGGGAAGGGAACAAAGTGTATGGGTAAGAGGGCTCTCGCTCCACCACTCCCACCTATTGACAATCGAGCCACTCTGGGATCTAGCCTTATCAATGTCGATGAGCATCGCACGAAACTCGGTTCAGTATTTACCCTGCTAGGGAAATCCTGAGTGGAGCGCTGGAGCGAATCCATTGATTGGCGTCCCAGCAAGTGTGCCCGGCAAGGCAGTCCGTGCTCGCGTGACTTTTTATGCCAGACGCCGCCAGATTGTCAAAGTGTATGGAGAGGCAGAAAGAGAAGTCGATCGTGCCCTGCACCAAGTCCTGGCGCCGGCAAAGTACATATAACTCTTTGCCGATCCCTGCCAGGAACCGGAGAACAACACGCACAACGGTTATCCTCCTCAAGGGCATGCGAATGCGACAAGCGGCCGCGGCCAAAAGGAGTGGGAGGGAGAAAAAAACAAGAGCTAATTTTACGCGATCCTTGCCCCGTCATAACCTTAGGGTTTTGCGTTTGTTTATCCCTTGGATACCAAGGTGTTCGTATGAGGAAATCTGTCGTATGGAAGGCACCTAGACAGTTTTTGACTACACCCTTGTTCTGACCCGAGCCCCGCTCGAAGAATGGGTAGAAATGCCAAAACTGTTGGGGAAAAACCTGCCGGGAAGTATCTTCGCCAAAATGATTGCTAAGGGCTTGACCCTTGCGACAATTGCGGCAGTGCGGTCCCGGCAGGCAGCTGAAATGCGCACGGAGATTAATCATACGAACGCCAACCGGTGAACCCTAGAGGGATAAACATGCGATTGGGATTAAGTAAAAACATTAGTTCTACACAAAAGTACACGGTACGGTGTCTAAACACAAGACATACATCATGTTTTGTTACAGGACAACACGATAGCTAAGATAATTCAGGACCGGGCCTGGCGACCTCTCGAAATAGCAGGGACGCCAAGGACCCTGTCGGGGAAAGGGGCGGCCTTCTCTTCGGCAGCCGAAACATCTGCGCCTTTCGGCGGCTTCTTGCAGCCATTGGCGAGGTCGAGGTCTGGGTGGTGGCAGGCGATGCTGCTTAGGACCATGAAGAGAGCGTTGCGGGCAAGCTTCCGGGATTCAGTCGCGAAGCGGCTAGCTCTTCCCTCCTCATGTGTCTTTAGCTTCTCGATTAACTCATTGAAGAAGATCCCTAGCTTGACGCTGGGGACCTCTTACCTACTGGCCGAGAAGACTGGCCCATCCATGCCCATAACAGTGGTCTGAGCAGCGAGTCGATCGGCAATATCGATCAAGCTCTTGACCCAGAGATCAGCCTGCTCGGAAAGATTGGCCAGCTTCTCCTCTGCATCCTTCCGAAGACGCTTTGCGGTGTCCAGGTCCTTTGTCAGCTGCTGCTCACGGACCTCGCTGGAATCTGCCGAGCTCTCAGAGGTGCCAATCCTGGCTGTCGGATCTTCGATGGTGTCGTTAGCAGCCTCGAGGCCTTGGCTCTTGGAGTAGAGCTTGTGACGCCCCGAGATCGATGCTCCAGTTGCCCTCTATTTATTTTTGTTGATATCGTGTGTTTCAATTGTTTGTTGCCATGTTCATGATAGTGCCATTCCATCCTTGTGTTCTGTTTCTTGGTCATGGTGTGTTTGCCATTGTCATCTTGTTTTGCATTGTTCCTTTATTTGTTACATATGCCATGCTCATCATTGTTATGTTACATTGTGCCCTTGTCATTTTGCATTCCATCATGATCATCATGTGCATTGCCCCTACATTATGTTTGTTGATTGCTCCATGTATGATCATGCATCATCACCTCCTTCCTTCCTTCTTCTTTCTTTCATTTTGGCAAGTGACCTTTTCCCCTCCTCCATAGATGTTCATTCTTTTCCTGATGCTAGTGCACCTCATTCTTAACCTCTCTGCCAAATTTCATTATATTTGGACTTGTTTTGGTTAGGTTAAAAAATGCTCCAAGTTTGAATTTAATTCAAACTTGTTTTATTTTTCTACCTGTAAAAATGTCCAGGATAATTTTATTAAATAGAGCTCTATCTCAGGGTCATGACGATATTTTTATTTTTATTTTTCCCCTCTCCAATGTCCCTGGCCTTTTCAGTTTATTTTCTGTTTGAAGAAAATATTAAAGAAAGCAGCAACAAGGCAGCCCAACAGCAGCAACCTGGGCCTCGGCCACCAGGCCGGCCCAGCTAGCCCGCGCGCCAGCCAGCCCAGCAGCCCAGCGCCCGCCCCTCTTGCCTTTTCTCACCAGCGCGCACGCTTACCCCCGCTACCCCACGCCCACGTGGCCTTGCAGGCCCCAGCTGTCAGCGACCGAGCCCACTCCCGCACCAACCTTTCTTCCTCCTTCGGTCCCCCCCTTGCTCACCGGCACATGGCCGCGGCCGAGAGCACGCGAGCTCGCCCCACTCGCCCTAGCCTCCCATAAAGCCACTCTCCCTGTCCTAGCCCTTCCTAGGGTTTCCCTCTCCCGTTCTACGCTGCCGCCAGGTGAGAAATTCCCCCAGATCCGCCAATCCACCCCCGTCCCGAGCGCATCCGAGCGCGCGGCCTCGTCGCCGGCGTGAATCTCGACGTCCTCCGCCTCTCCAACCTTGTCTGCCGTCTTCCCCGTCGTCGACTACGTCCCCAACGTCCTCTACAGCCTCGCGGGATGCCAAGACCGAGCCCTCTTCTTCCCCGATGTCCGCTGCGGTCCGATCTCCTCCGGTGACGTTTCCGGTCGTCCCCGTCCGCCTCCCGTCGTCCCGATCATGCTCGCGCGTTCGTAGTGAGCATGCGCATCTCCCCATCCTTTTTACCCTTCGCTAGCTCGCTTCATCGCTGTTTGCCACGAGCCCCGAACGCGCCACCGTCGGACCTCGTCGCCGACGAGTGCTCCGTCCTCCGTAGTTCCTCCGCGCTTGCCCTTCGTGTTCACCTCGACGCGTAGACTAGATCCACGTGCTTAGTAGCTCCTTTAGGTCGCCGCTGCATCATGTTCGTCCTCGTCGTTGCCGCTTCTGTCACCTCGTCACCGGCAGCGTTCCCGTCGCCGTTGGGCGTCGTGTGTGTCATGCGCGAGCGCGGGATCTGCTTGCGGTCCTTTTGCGCCCCTCCGCCGCTCCGTTAGGCCACCGGAGGCAACTCCGGTGAGCCCCTCCATCGTGCCCGTCACCGGCCGGTCGCTCCTCTGTTTCCCCTGCTTTGGCATCCGTCGTGTGCCACTGTCAGGACGGCCCCATGGGTCCCACCTGTCATCCCCTCTCACTTTTCCTTCTTTTTTTCTTTTTTTCAAAATCCTGCGCTTTCCATTTATGGGAAGGAGCCTCTTTCCGTTTCGGGCAAGTCTAGATCTGGACATTCCAGATCTGGCAGCTTCCATTTCTGTTTGTGTCCATTTTAGGCAGTAATTGACTTATTGCATTTGTGAGGATTTTTCCATGGTGACCCCAACATATTATGTATGTTTTTGGGCTAGAAAAATCCAACAAATCCAGTGGTGGCATTAGTTTTTGCATTTGAGCTAGTTCATGAACATGTTATTTTTTCAGCATATGCCATTTTGTCATTTTTTAAAAGATTTTGTGTGATTTTCATATGAGTAATTTCATGACATGTGTAAGAGTGCAAACATGCCATCTTACTGCTAGTTCCTTTTGCATGCCATGATATGCTTTGTAGTGAGTTAAACATGCTTGCAAACATGCCTACTTAATTCTGTTTTGCCATGCTAGTGTATTTTGTCAAGTCTGATACAATTTATATTATTTACCCCTGTTTGCATGAAGCTAGCATCTTTTCCTTGAGGATTTAGAATAAGTTCAGTGAGGGAGTTTTGTTAAGTGCTTTGAGTTCTAGCATGAATGTTCTTTCTTGCCTTGATAAGTTCCTATAGCACATAGTTTACTAGCTCTAAATATTGCTATTTGAATCTGTTTTTGCCATGTCCAGTATTTTTACCAAGTCTGTTAAACTGTTGTCACTTGTCAGTTTGCCATGCTGTTTTGGTGATGATCTAGTGAGTTTTAGAAATAGTTCATTAATCATGTTTTGTAGTGGATGTTATGTAATTCAATGCCATGCCATTTGTTTCCATGTTTGAGTGATGTAGCATATTTAAACTTTGCATCCAAGTTGGCATGTTGCTGTTTTTAACAGCTTTGCATTGCATATTGTTTTGATCGTCATTTGCAAACCGTGCATCCGTTTCTGGTGATCTTTACATCGTTTTCAACCAAAATCTTCCAATCTATCCAGTGGCATGCTTGGTTTGCCAAGAGCTTGCCCATCTCCATCTTGTCACCACCTTTGTCCTTCCCGACATCCTATCCCTCGTACCGGTAGCCCCTTAGCTTCGTCTGTTGCATTCTTCATATGTGTTCAAGTTCCTCATGCATGTAGCATGTTTTCTTTTCCATGCCATGTTTATGCTTGTTGGTTTACCATGTTATTTGCTTCTTTCCGATGTTGCTTCTTCTCAATAGTTCCGGTTACATTGCGAGTGTGAGTATTCGTTCAACTACATTGCTCGTCTTCTTCATGGATTCGGTCTTCTTCCTAGCGGGATTTCAGGCAAGATGATCATTATCCTGGATACCACTACTATCTTTGCTTTGCTAGTTGTCTTGATGCTATCGCTATGTCGCGCTACCTACCACTTGTTCATCAAGCCTCCTAAATTGCCATGAGAAGCCTCTAACCTTTTCCACCTTCCTAGCAAACCATTGTTTGGCTATGTTACTGCTTTGCTCAGCCCCTCTTATAGCATTGCTAGTTGCAGGTGCAGTTGCAGGTTGTTCCATGTTGGGACATGGATATCATGGGATATCACAATATCTCTTATTTAATTAATGCATCTATATACTTGGCAAAGGGTGGAAGGCTTGGCCTTTTGCTTGGTGTTTTGTTCCACTCTTGCCGCCCTAGTTTCTGTCATACCGGTGTTATGTTCCTTGATTTTTGCGTTCCTAACACGGTCGGGGTTTATGGGCCCCCTTTGACAGTTCGCTTTGAATAAAACTCTTCCAGCAAGGCCCAACATTGGTTTTACCATTTGCCTAATAACAACTAAAACTTGCATAGGGACTTTTCGGACCCCGAGAATAATTAATCAACAATCCGGGCCAGTGCTCCTCAAGAGTGTTGGTCCAAACTGGGCAGCCTGCGGGGCCACCACAGGGAAACTCGAGGATAGGTTTTACTCATAGCTTGTCCCATCCGATCGTGGCCTGAGACGAGATACGCGCGGCTACTATCAGGGTGTCGGCACGTCGGGAGGTCTTGTTGGTTTTGTTTTACCATTGTCAAAATGTCTTGTGCACCGGGATTCCGAGTTTGATCGGGTTGTCCCCAAGATGGAGATTTGCCTCTGCTGATCGTGAGAGTTTGTCATGGACTAAGTTGGGACACCCCTGCAGGGTTTAAACTTTCGAAAGCCATGCCCGCGGTTATGTGGCAGATGGGAATTTTTAATATCCGGTTGTAGAGAACTTGACACCAGATCCGAATTAAAATACACCAACCGCGTGTGTAACCGTGACCATCTCTTTTCGAGTGAGTTCGAGAAGAGAACACGGTGGGGTTATGTATGACTCATAAGTAGTTCAGGATCACTTCTTGATCATTACTAGTTTGCGACCGTTATGCGTTGTTGCTCTTCTTACTCTTGTACTCGTAAGTTAGCCACCATACAAATGCTTAGTCGCTTGCTGCAACCTCACCACTTGTCCATTCCATACCCATTAAGCTTTGCTAGTCTTGATACCCATGGTAATGGGATTGCTGAGTCCTCGTGGCTCACAGATTACCACAACAATAGTTGGAGGTACAGGTAATGTGATGAGCTGACGTGAGAGTGATGTTTGCTTATTTTGGAGTTCTTCTTCTGCTTCTTGTTCGAACAGGGGATAGGTTCCTGGTCGGCAGCCTGGGCTAGCAGGGTGGATGTCGTTCTTTTTTTCCCTTTGTTTTCATCCGTAGTCAGACGCCGCTCTTCTGTATGATGTTGCTATGTATTGATGTATTATTGTGGCATTTGTATGCCTTTGTATGTACCCCCATCTATTATGTAATGGTACGATGTAATGATATCCACCTTGCAAAAGCGTCTTCAATATGCAGATCTATCCTTGGTGGGACCTTCGAGTACCTCTCGGATAGGATCGCATATTGGGCGTGACAAGTTGGTATCAGAGCGTCAACCGACCATAGGAGCCCCCTTGATTGATCGTAGTTTGGCCGTTGTTGAGTCTAGAAGAAAAACCTATTTCTGGAGTCTAGTTATATCGGAGAGTAGGAATTCTTTTTACTCCTTTGCCCCTCCGTCGCTCTGGTGAGGAATTCTGACGTAGGTGTTTTGATTCTAGACCTTTTCCCCTTCAAATTTTATTTAGGTTCACGTGGGTATTGTTGATCGTTGTGTTCTCAATCCTTTGTTCAACCGGTGCACTTCTCTTCGAGTTATTCCATCCTCTTCATCTTTGGTAAGATCGATCCTCAGTTTTCTTCCGGAGTTCGTTTCGACATCAAGTTGTTTTTTTTTCTCTTTTCCCACCCTCCCACCCTTTTCTTCCCGGAGTCTGAAGCCTCTATTCGAGAATCCATTTGATTTGTGTGAAGCCTCTTTATTCTTTCCTCAATTATTTCAACCGGTGGATTCTAATCTAGTTCGTCATTCTCTCTCTCAGCTTCTTTTCGGTGGATTCAATTCATGTTTTCGGTGTTGCTCATATTCTTTTTCTTGGCTCAAATGTTTTCTCTTGCTCGTTCCCTCTCACCATTTTAATCATTCCGGAGTGCTAAAGACATCTCAGAAGATCTGTGTTTGCCTTCAAATTAATTCGAGGTTATCACCTCATTTGAGTCTTTGAATTGTTCCGGTGCATCATCTCTTCTTCATTTGTTTTCAACGGTGTTTAATTTGAGTGGGCCCTAACCCACAGGTGTATCCCCAGGATCTTACCTGACTCTTCTATTTTCTGGAGTTATTCTCAAATTCTTTTCCAAGTTCGACGTCACGATGAGTCCTCTTCAATGAATTCTCTTCTTCGGAATTTCTCGTTCGTCTCCCCGTCTTTTCATTTTCATCATCCTCTTTCTCTTCTGTTTCGTTCCTAAGATCTTGGGACGAGATCTTCTGTTAGTGGGGGAGTGTTGTGACGCCCCAAGACCGATGCTCCAGTTGCCCTCTATTTATTTTCGTTGATATTGTGTGTTTCAATTGTTTGTTGCCATGTTCATGATAGTGCCATTCCATCCTTTTGTTTTGTTTCTTGGTCATGGTGTGTTTGCAATTGTCATCTAGTTTTGCATTGTTCCTTTATTTGTTGCATATGTCATGCTCATCATTGTTATGTTGCATTGTGCCCTTGTCATTTGGCATTCCATCATGATCATCATGCGCATTGCCCCTACATTATGTTTGTTGATTGCTCCATGTATGATCATGCATCATCACCTCCTTCCTTCCTTCTTCTTTCTTTCATTTTGGCAAGTGACCTTTTCCCCTCCTCCATAGATGTTCATTCTTTTCCTGATGCTAGTGCACCTCATCCTTAACCTCTCTGCCAAATTTCATTCTATTTGGACTTGCTTTGGTTAGGTTCAAAAATGCTCCAAGTTTGAATTTAATTCAAACTTGTTTTATTTTTCTACCTCTAAAAATGTCCAGGACAATTTTATTAAATAGAGCTCTATCTTAGGGTCATGAGGATATTTTTATTTTCATTTTTCCCTCTCCAATGTCCCTGGCCTTTTTAGTTTATTTTCTGTTTGAAGAAAATACTAAAGAAAGCAGCTGCAGGGCAGCCCAGTAGCAGCAGCCACCTGGGCCTCGGCCACCAGGCCGGCCCAGCTAGCCCCGCGCGCCAGCCAGCCCAGTGCACGCCCCTCTTGCCTTTTCTCACCAGCACGCACGCTTACCCCCGCTACCCCGCGCCCACGTGGCCTTGTAGGCCCCAGCAGTCAGCGACCGAGCCCGCTCCCGCACCCACCTTTCTTCCTCCTTCGGTCCCCCATCGCTCACCTGGCCGCGGCCGAGAGCACGCGAGCTCACCCCGCTCGCCCTAGCCTCCCATAAAGCCCCTCTCCCTGTCATAGCCCTTCCTAGGGTTTCCCTCTCCCGTTCTCCACCGCTGCCAGGTGAGAAATTCTCCCAGATCCGCCGATCCACCCCCGTCCCGAGCGCATCCGAGCGCGCGGCCTCATCGGCGGCGTGAACCTCGACGTCCTCCGCCTCTCCAACCTTGTCTGTTGTCTTCCCCATCGTCGACTACGTCCCCGACATCCTCTGCAGCCTCGCGGGACGCCAAGACCGAGCCCTCTTCTTCCCCGACGTCCGCTGTGGTCCGATCTCCTCCAGCAATGTTTCCGGTCATCCCCGTCCGCCTCCCATCGTCCTGATCACGCTCGCGTGTTCGTGGTGAGCATGCGCATCTCCCCATCCTTTTTACCCTTCGCTAGCTCGCTTCGGCGCTGTTTGCCACGAGCCCCGAACGCGCTGCCGTCGGACCTCGTCGCCGACTAGTGCTCCGTCCTCCATAGTTCCTCCACGCTTGCCCATCGTGTTTGCCTTGACACATAGACTAGATCCACGTGCTCAGTAGCTCCTTTAGGTCGCCGCAGCGTCGCGTTTGTCCTCGTCGTCGACGCTTCTCTCACCTTGTCGCCGGCAACGTTCCCGTCGCCGTTGGGCGTCGTGTGTGTCATGCGCGAGCACGGGATCTGCTTGCGGTCCTTTTGCGCCCCTCCGCCGCTCCATTAGGCCACCGAAGGCAACTCCAGCGAGCCCCTCCGCCGTGCCCGTCACCGGCCGGTTGCTCCTCTGTTTCCCCTGCTTTGGTATCCGTCAAGTGCCACTGCTAGGAGGGCCCCACGGGTCCCACCTGTCATCCCCTCTCACTTTTCCTTCTTTTTTTCTTTTTTTCAAAATCCTACGCTTTCCATTTATGGAAAGGAGCCTCTTTCTGTTTTGGGCAAGTCCAGATCTGGCAGCTTTAATTTCCATCTTTGTCCATTTTAGGCAATAATTGACTTATTGCATTTGTGAGGATTTTTCCATGGTGACCCCAACATATTATATATGTTTTTGGAAATCCAATGAATCCAATGATGGCATTAGTTTTTGCATTTGAGCTAGTTCATGAACATGTTATTTTTTCAGCATATGCCATTTTGTCATTTTTATATGATTTTGTGTGATTTTCATATGAGTAATTCCATGACATGTGTAGGAGTGCAAACATGCCATCTTACTGCTAGTTCCTTTTGCATGCCATGATATGCTTTGTAGTGAGTTAAACATGCTTGCAAACATGCCTACTTAATTTTGTTTTGCCATGCTAGTGTATTTTGCCAAGTCTGATACAGTTTATATTATTTACCCCTGTTTGCATGAAGCTAGCATCTTTTCCATGAGGATTTAGAATAAGTTCAGTGAGGGAGTTTTGTGAAGTGCTTTGAGTTCTAGCATGCCATGTTCTTGTTTGCCTTGATAAGTTCCTGTAGCACATAGTTTACTAGATCTAAATATTGCTATCTGAATCTGTTTTTGCCATGTCCAGTATTTTTACCAAGTCTGTTAAACTGTTGTCACTTGTCAGTTTGCCATGCTGTTTTGGTGATGATCTAGAGAGTTTTAGAAATAGTTCAGTAATCATGTTTTATAGTGGATGTTATGTACTTCAATGCCATTCCATTTTTTTCCATGTTTGAGTCCTGTAGCATATTTAAACTTTGCACCCAAGTTGGCATGTTGCTGTTTTTAACAGCTTTGCAGTGCATATTGTTTTGTTCGTCATTTGCAAACCGTGCATCCGTTTCCGTTGATCATTGCATCGTTTTCAACCGAAATCTTCCAATCTATCCAGTGGCATGCTTGGTTTGCCAAGAGCTTGCCCATATCCATCTTGTCACCACCTTTGTCCTTTCCGGCATCCTATCCCTCGTACCTGTAGCCCCTTAGCTCCGTCTGTTGCATTCTTCATATGCGTTCATGTTCCTCGTGCATGTAGCATGTGTTATTTTCCATGCCATGTTTATGCTTGTTGGTTTACCATGTTGTTTGCTTCTTTCCAGTGTTGCTTCTTCTCAATAGTTCCGGTTACGTTGCGAGTGTGAGGATTCGTTCGACTACGTTGCTCGTCTTCTTCATGGATTCGGTCTTCTTCCTAACGGGATTTCAGGCAAGATGATCATTATCCTAGATACCACTACTATCTTTGCTTTGCTAGTTGTCTCAATGCTATCGCTATGTCACGCTACCTACCACTTGTTCATCAAGCCTCCTAAATTGCCATGAGAAGCATCTAACCTTTTCCACCTTCCTAGCAAACCATTGTTTGGCTATGTTACCGCTTTGCTCAGCCCCTCTTATAGCGTTGCTAGTTGCAGGTGCAGTTGTAGGTTGTTCCATGTTGGGACATGGATATCATGGGATATCAAAATATCTCTTATTTAATTAATGCATCTATATACTTGGTAAAGGGTGGAAGGCTTGGCCTTTTGCTTGTTGTTTTGTTCCACTCTTGCCGCCCTAGTTTCCGTCATACCGGTGTTATGTTCCTTGATTTTTGCGTTCCTAACACGGTCGGGGTTTATGGGCCCCCCTTGACAGTTCTCTTTGAATAAAACTCTTCTAGCAAGGCCCAACATTGGTTTTACTATCTGCCTAATAACAACTAAAACTTGCATAGGGACTTTCCGGACCCAGAGGATAATTAATCAACAACCCGGGCCAGTGCTCCTCATGAGTGTTGGTCCAAACTGGGCAGCCTGCGGGGCCACCACGGGGAAACTCGAGGATAGGTTTTACTCATAGCTTGTCCCATCCGATTGTGGCTGAGACGAGATACGCGCAGCTACTATCAGGGTGTCGGCATGTCGGGAGGTCTTGCTAGTTTTGTTTTACCATTGTCGAAATGTCTTGTGCACCGGGATTCCAAGTTTGATCGGGTTGTCCCCAAGATGGAGATTTGCCTCCGCTGATCATGAGAGTTTGTCATGGATTAAGTTGGGACACCCCTGCAGGGTTTAAACTTTCGAAAGTCGTGCCCGCGGTTATTTGGTAGATGGGAATTTTTAATATCCGGTTGTAGAGAACTTGACACCAGATCCAAATTAAAATACACCAACCGCGTGCGTAACCGTGACCATCTCTTTTCGAGTGAGTTCAAGAAGAGAACATGGTGGGGTTATGTATGACTCATAAGTAGTTCAGGATCACTTCTTGATCATTACTAGTTTACGACCATTATGCGTAGTTGCTCTTCTTACTCTTGTACTCGTAAGTTAGCCACCATACAAATGCTTAGTCGCTTGCTGCAACCTCACCACTTGTCCATTCCATACCCATTAAGCTTTGCTAGTCTTGCTACCCATGCTAATGGGATTGCTGAGTCCTCGTGCCTCACAGATTACTACAACAACAGTTGCAGGTACAGGTAATGCGATGAGCTGACGTGAGAGCGATGTTTGCTTGTTTTGGAGTTCTTCTTCTGCTTCTTCTTTGATTAGGGGATAGGTTCCTGGTCGGCAGCCTGGGCTAGCAGGGTGGATGTCGTTCTTGTTTTTCCGTTTGTTTTCATCCGTAGTCGGACGCCGCTCTTCCGTATGATGTTGCTATGTATTGATGTATTCTTGTGGCATTTGTATGCCTTTGTATGTACCCCCATCTATTATGTAATGGTACGATGTAATGATATCCACCTTGCAAAAGCGTCTTCAATATGCGAATCTATCCTTGGTGGGACCTTCGAGTACCTCTCGGATAGGATCGCATATTGGGCGTGACAGAGCTGCAATTGTACATCCTTCAAAAGGGTTTCTACTTTTTGTGCCTCCTCCTTGAGGGCCGTGACCTCCTTGGCCCTCCCGGAAAGCTCTTCAGTCAGATTGGCCACCCGTTGATTGAGGTCGGCCTTGGCAGTGGACGCAGCGGCAAGGTCATCAGCGAGCTTCTTCAGTCGAGAGGCAGAATCAGTAGTGAAGGCATCCATGGCAGCCTTGTGCTTGGCCTCTAGCTCCTTGGTGCGCTGCTGCACAAGGGCTTCCAGATCGTCATCCTTGGCGCGAAGGGTGGCCTCAAGCTTCTCCTCCCGGGAAGAGATCTCTTGTTCCTTGACATCCAGAAACACTTTGCGCTCGGCCATGCGGGCCTCCCGGGCAATGACATCTTCCCTCGCCATCGATATTTCCTCCTGCTGCCTCATCAGAGCCTGGAACTGCTTGCCGTGCCAGTCGCGCAGCTCGTTCCCTTTGTCCCTCAGTTGCTGGTCCACCTTGTTGGCGGAATTGCGCTGCTCCTGGAGCACCTGCCATTTCTAGTTATGCCAGCCCCGCATCTCCTTCATGCCTGCCACCATGGACTCCAGGAAAGATAAGTCCATTGCGATGGCGGCAGAGTCGTCTACCTCGTCGACCCCTTGGTGCAGTGACAACAGGATGCGCTGGAGATCTTCATCCAGTTCCGTGCTCGTCGCCACCGACGAACCAGGGACACCGAGCTTGGGCCGCGCGAGCACCAGCGCCAACTGACTCAGGGATGGCTGCGGGGCCCCTGCCACAGCGCCAAATGTGGGGAGGGGGTCCATGGTTTGGAGGGGGGCTTTCTCCTCGACCATCGCCCCCGCCCCTGGCGCGTCACCAGGAGTTTGCTCCGTTCTCATCAGAGGCCCCTGAGCGCTCCCGACAGCCTGTCCCTGCCCCTCCGCGGCGGTGATCTTGGCGGCTTCATCCGCAGGGTCCCTTCCTATGTTGGCCACTTCCTCCAGTAGGTCCGGCTCTTCTGCCTGAGGGACTATAAACAAAGACAGCAAGCAATAACGAAGAGATAGGAGTATTAGAGAACCAGAAAGCATGGGGCGAAATACGAAAAAGAAGAGAAGAAGCGGAAGAAGAAGAACAAATGAGTTACCCGGAGAGGTCTGCCGGGCAGAAGCTTTGGTTTCCCCGGCAACATCAGTTGCCGAGCCACGATTCCCGTCCCCTGCCGTGACAACCACGGTGTCATCCTGGGCAAGCTCTTTCGTGGAAACCGTCAC
Organism: Thinopyrum elongatum; assembly: GCA_011799875.1. Taxonomy (NCBI): domain Eukaryota; kingdom Viridiplantae; phylum Streptophyta; class Magnoliopsida; order Poales; family Poaceae; genus Thinopyrum; species Thinopyrum elongatum. Next base: position 172,216,597 of record CM022298.1, on the reverse strand, counting down.
CGGGGGCTCCTCGACTCGATCAGCGGGCGGGGTGAACTCCTCTTGAAGGGGCTCGTCCTGAGTCGTCTCTCCTCCTCCTCCAGCCGAGGAGATCGGGAGCTCTCCTGCATCGCTCCTTCTAGGAGTGGCCAATCATGTGCCCTCGCGCCGGGGGCTTGATGATGGGTCGTTCGAGACGCTCCCCGCCGGGCTCTTGTCCTCCACGATCTCCAGTGGCCCCGCGCTCCTGAGCCGTTTGGACCGGTGGATGAGGGTCTCAGTCTCCTCTTCGTCCTCCCTATCGACAGCAGCAAAACAAGATCAGCCAACAAAAACAAGTGAGCATATCAAAGCCACTGCAAGAGAAGAAGAGTGGTCTTCCTTACTCTTCGTCAATAAGCATGGAGTTCAGCTTGAACTCCACGGGCGGTGAGAGCGCTCTGCTTCTCTTCTGGGGAGGAGGGACGGGGCGTCCGGGCAGTCTTGAGCCCCGCTGAGGCGCAGGAGGCTCCGACGAGGACGAGCTCTGCAAGGAGCCTGAACCGGACTGAGAGCTGGAGTCATCTTCCGCGGCCACCGATTGCTTGGAGGGAGGGGATTCGGCCTCGGCAAGGCGAGGGGATCGCCGACGCGCCGCGATCGACTTGCTGCCCTTGGAGGTAATCTTCTTCACCTTCTTAGCAGCAGGCGCGGGGTCGGCAATCACAACTCCCCAGCTGGTGACCCGCATACGGGGACACTGGTCCAAGACTGGCTCGGGGGCTTGAGGGCCTGCCGTGAGCCACTCCTCCGCCTCCTCAACCCTCTCCTCCTCCTGGACCTCTGCCGCCGCAGTATACAGAGCCTCAATTCCAGAAGGCCTGTCCCCGGCAGGCTCTCCCCCGGCAGGCTCGTCCCCGATAGGATCAGCCCCAGCAGCCCCCTCTGTGGCTCGTGCGGCGCTCCTGCCGTGAGAGGGGCCTTCGCCTGTAGCCTCCTCCTTCCCCTTCGTCACCTTCCCATCTTTCGCCATGGCAGCAGCACGGAGTGCTCTGTCCTCTTCCAGCCGCCTCTTGATGAACGCTTCCTCCGCCCTGGACGTGCGCTTGTACATATTGGTCTCCTCTCTGGTAGCCCTTTCCACCAGAGTGGAGGACCATGCAAGCTCTTCGTCAAGCATGGGTAACTGCCAGTCACCCGAAGCTCCTTGAGCATTGCAATCTGGCATCCATTTTAGAATCTGGTCCCTGGCAGAATTGATGTTCAGAGGGATGACATTGGCGGGCAACTTGAAAAGCTCGAAGCTGCCGAATAGCTGGTCGCACAACCAGGCATGACCATAGACTGATAAATTGTTGGCTAGGCCTGGAAGCAACCTCATCCTATCTACGGCATCCCCATACAGCCAGGCAAACCTATCCCTCTTCTGCAATGGCGCAATACGGCGGAGAAGGAAATTGGCCCCCACATGCTCAATGGTTAGCCCGACCGCCTTTAGACGGGTGATCCTGTTTATTGTCGGGTCTATTGCCCAGACCGTGCACAGGACTAAAAGGGCTAAGTTACAGCATCCAAGACCAAGACACTGCTAAGGAGAAACCTCCCTTGCCGGGCAGGCGAGCCTAGCGAGGACGCGGTGGCCTCGAAGACAAGCCTCGAGACCGTCCCGGTAGGCCTGCCGGGCACTACCGAAGCAAACTACCCCGCCAAGGCTTCACCGTTCCACCTCACATCAACGCAAGTCATCGATCGGTGCGGTGTCAAGCCCCCAAGTGACTAAGTGGCAGTTATGCGACACATGGCAGCCACTTCCAGCGGAAACCACCTCCAAATGACACCCGCCCAGGGACGTGTCAAGCAGGCAGGCAAAAAGGTGGCCAAACAGCCCGGCAAGGCTTGCCGGGGAGGCTACGATGTGACACTAAACAATGCATTTAATGCGCTCTGCTCTACCTGCAGAGTTAGGTATGATAGCACTGTTTGTTATCTAATCAGCAAACAATGACTGATTTGCCACTGTGGTAATCCCTTGACCTATAAAAGGAGGGCCATGGCAACCAGAGAAAGGGTTCGGAACCTTGTACACTCGTACGCGCGTAGCTACTCTCGCCCCGAGGCAACCCTGCCGGGCAAGAGCGCTGCGTTTCCACCACCACAATCCACCATCAATCCACCAAAGCAGGAGTCGGGTTTTATGCCTCACGGTGGCCCGAACCTGGGTAAAACTGCCCGTGTGATCTCTGCCGCACTGCGCTACGGTTCTCCGCTCTTTGTGCAATGCGCTCAAGCCCCCTGCCAAACCAAAAGGGGCCGATGGTCCCATAGGTGGCCGTGATTTCCCACGACATCTTTGGCACGCCAGGTAGGGGGATGGCGCTTGCGCGAACCCGAGAAGCGTGCATAGCGCGTCATCATCACAATGGCTTCATCATCCGTGACGCCTAAGAAAAGGCGGGGGACGATGAGAACGGGGAGAGGAAGCGATGCCATCCCCCCCCCCTCCCATTCGATCTCCACCGCCTCCCTCCGTCGCGACTGTCGCGGCGGCGAAAAACCAATAGCTACGACAACAAGCCAACCACAACAGATTGAGCAGCATGATTACCGTGCAAAGCCCGGCCGGGGGAAGGGAACAAAGTGTACGGGTACGAGTGCTCTTGTTCCACCACTCCCACCTATTGACAATCAAGCCACTCTAGGATCTAGCCTTATCAAAGTCGATGAGCACCGCGCGAAACTCAGTTCAGTATTTACCCGGCTAGGGAAATCCTGAGTGGAGCGCTGGAACGAATCCATTGATTGGCGTCCCGGAAACTGTGCCTAGCAAGGCAGTCCATGCTCGCGTGACTTTTTATGCCAGACTCCACCAGATTGTCTAAAGTGTGTGGAGAGGAGGAAAGAGAAGCCGATCGTGCCCTGCATCGCGTCCTGGCGCCGGCAAAGTACATATGACTCTTTGCCGATCCCTGCCAGGAACCGGAGAACAACACGCACAACGGTTATCCTCCTCAAGGGCATGCGAATGCGACAAGCGGCCATGGCCAAAAGGAGTGGGAGGGAGAAAAAAACAAGAGCTAAGTTTACGCGATCCTTGCCCCTTCATAACATTAGGGTTTTGCGTTAGTTTATCCCTTGGATACCAAGGTGTTCGTATGAGGAAATTTGTCGTATGGACGGCACCTAGAGAGTTTTTGACTACACCCTTGTTCTGACCTGAGCCCCACTCACAGAATGGGTAGCAATGCCAAAACTGTCCGGGAAAAACCTGCCGGGAAGTATCTTCACCAAAATGACTGCTAAGGGCCTGACCCTTGCGACAATCACGGCAGTGCGGTCCCGGCAGGCAGCTGAAATGCGCACGGAGATTAATCATACGAACGCCAACCGGTGAACCCTAGAGGGATAAACATGCGATTGGGATTAAGTAAAAACATTAGTTCTACACAAAAGTATGCGGTACGGTGTCTAAACACGAGACATACATCATGTTTTGTTACAGGATAACACGGTGGCTAATATAATTCAAGACCGGGCCTGGCGACCTCGCGGAACAGCGGGGACGCCAAGGACCCTGTCGCGAAAGGGGCGGCCTTCTCTTCGGCAGCCGAAACATCTGCGCCTTTCGGCGGCTTCTTGAAGCCATTGGCGATGTCGAGGTCTGGGTGGTGGCAGGCGATGTTACTTAGGACCATGAAGAGAGCGTTGCAGGCAAGCTTCCAGGATTCAGTCGCGAAGCGGCCAGCTCTTCCCTCCTTGTGTGTCTTCAGCTTCTCGATCAACTAGTTGAAGAAGATCCCTAGCTTGGCGCTGGGGACCTCTTGCCTACTGGCTGAGAAGACTGGCCCATCCATGCCCATCACAGCGGTCTGAGCAGTGAGTCGATCGGCAATATCGATCAAGCTCTTGACCCAGAGATCGGCTTGCTCGGAAAGATTGGCCAGCTTCTCCTCTGCATCCTTCCGAAGACGCTTTGCGGTGTCCAGGTCCTTTGTTAGCTGTTGCGCACAGACCCCGCTGGACTCTGCCAAGCTCTCCAAGGTGCCAATCCTGGCTTTCAGATCTTCGATGGTGCCGTTAGCAGCCTCGAGGCCTTGGCTCTTGGAGGAGAGCTGCAACTGTACATCCTTCAGAAGGGTTTCTGCTTTTTGTGCCTCCTCCTTGAGGACCGCGACCTCCTTGGCCCTCCCGGAAAGCTCTTCAGTCAGATTGGCCACCCGTTGATCGAGGTCGGCCTTGGCAGGGGACGCAGTGGCAAGGTCATCGGCGAGCTTCTTCAGTCGAGAGGCAGAATCAGTAGTGAAGGCATCCAGGGTAGCCTTGTGCTTGTCCTCTAACTCCTTGGTGCGCTGCTGCACAAGGGCTTCCAGATCGTCATCCTTGGCATGAAGGGTGGCCTCAAGCTTCTCCTCCCGGGAAGAGATGTCCTGTTCCTTGGCATCCAAAAACACTTTGCGCTCGGCCATGCGGGCCTCCCGGGCAATCACATCTTCCCTCGCCATCAAGATTGCCTCATGTTGCCTCATCAGAGCCTGGAACTGCTTGTTGTGCTAGTTGCGCAGCTCGTTCCCTTTGTCCCTCAGTTGCTGGTCCACCTTGTTTGCGGACTTGCACTGCTCCTGGAGCACCTGCCATTTCTAGTTATGCCGACCCCGCATCTTCTTGATGCTTGCCGCCATGGACTCCATGAAAGATAAGTCCATTGCGACGGCGGCAGAGTCATCTGCCTCGTCGACCCCTTGGTGCAGCGACAACAGGATGCGCTGGAGCTCTTCATCCAGTTCCGTGCTCGTCGCCACCGACAGACCAGGGACACCGAGCCCAGGCCGCGCGAGCACCAGCGCCAACTGGCTCAGGGATGGCTGCGGGGCCCGTACCTGGCGCGCCAAAGATGTCGTGGGAAATCACGGCCACCTATCGGCCCATCGGCCCCTTTTGGTTCGGCAGGGGGGCTGAGCGCATTGCACAAAGAGCGGAGGACTGTAGCACAGCACGGCAGAGATCACAGGGACAGTTTTACCCAGGTTCGGGCCGCGAGGCATAAAACCCTACTCCTGCTTTAGTGGATTGATGGTGGGTTGTGGTGGTGGAAACGCATCGCTCTTGCCCGACAGGGTTGCCTCAGGGCGACAGCAGCTACGCGCGTGTGAGTGTGCAAGGTTCCGACCCCTTTCTCTAGTTGCCATGGCCCTTCTTTTATAGATCAAGGGGTTACCACAGTGGCAAATCAGTCATTGTGTGCTGATTAGATAGCAAACAGTGCTACCATACCGAACTCTGCAGGCAGAGCAGAGTGCATTAAATGTGCCACTTAGTGTCACATCGTAGCCTCCTCGGCAAGCCTTGCCGGGCTGTTTGGCCACCTTTCCGCCTGCCTACTTGACACGTCCCTGGACGGGTGTCATTTGGAGGTGATTTCCTTTGGAAGTGGCTGCCATGTGTCGCATAACTGCCACTTAGTCACTTGGGGGCTTGACACCACACCGATCGATGACTTGTGTTGCTGTGAGGTGGAACGGTGAAGCCTTGGCGGGGTAGTTTGCTTCGGTAGTGCCCGGATGGCCTGCCGGAACGGTCTAGAGGCTTGTCTTCGGGGCCACCTCGTCCTCACCAGGCTCGCCTGCCGGGCAAGGGAGGTTTCTCCTTAGTAGTGTCTTGGTCTTGGATGCTGTAACTTAGCCCTTTTAGGCCTGTGCACGGTCTGGGCAACAGACCCATGGTTTGTTGCACCGACAGAAAGGCAAGGGAGGGAGGCGCCCCCCTTCCTTTCTCCCATGAGAAGGGGAAGGCAGGAGGGGCTAGCCCTCCCCCCTTTCCTTCCCTAGGGCTGGCCTGCCAGGGAGAGGGGCGCACCAGCCCCCTGTGGGCTGGTCTATCCCCTCCTTGGCCAATTAAGCCCATATACCTACCGGGGTGTGTCCGGAACCCCTTCCGGAGACCCGATGACTATCCGGTGCATCCCGAAACTCTTCCGGTGTCCAAATACCATCGTCCTATATATCAATATTTACCTCTCGGCCATTTCGAGACTCCTCGTCATGTCCGTGATCTCATCCGTGACTCCTAACAACATTCGGTCACCAAATCATATAACTCATATAACACTATATCGTCAACGAACGTTAAGCGTGCGGACCCTATGGGTTCGAGAACTATGTAGACATGACTGAGACACCTCTCCGGTCAATAACCAATAGCGGAACCTGGATGCCCATATTGGCTCCTACATATTCTACGAAGATCTTTATCGGTCGAACCGTTATGACAACATACGTAATTCCCTTTGTCCGTCGGTATGTTATTGCCCGAGATTCGATCGTCGGTATCTTCATACCTAGTTCAATCTCGTTACCGGCAAATCTCTTTACTCGTTCCGTAATACATCACCTCGTAACTAACTCCTTAGTCATTTGCTTGCAAGCTTATGATGTGTATTACCGAGAGGGCCCAGAGATACCTCTCCGATACTCGGAGTGACAAATCCTAATCTCGATCTATGCCAACTCAACAAACACCTTCGGAGATACCTGTAGAGCATCTTTATGATCACCCAGTTACGTTGTGACATTTGATAGCACACAAGGTATTCCTCTGGTATCCGGGAGTTGCATAATCTCATAGTCGAAGGAATATGTATTTGACATGAAGAAAGCAATAGCAATAAACTGAACGATCAATATGCTAAGCTAACGGATGGGTCTTGTCCATCACATCATTCTCCTAATGATGTGATCCCATTATCAAATGACAACACATGTCTATGGTTAGGAAACCTTAACCATCTTTGATCAACGAGCTAGTATAATAGAGGCTTACTAGGGACACGATATTTGTTTATCTATCCACACATGTATTTAAGTTTCCGATCAATACAATTGTAGCATGAATAATAAACGTTTATCATGATTAAGGAAATATAATGATAATCATTTTATTATTGCCTCTAGGGCATATTTCCATCAGTCTCCCAATTACACTAGAGTCAATAATCTAGTTCACATCGCCATGTGATTAACACCCATAGTTCACATCGCCATGCGACCAACACCCAAAGAGTTTACTAGAGTCAAATAATCTAGTTCACATCACCATGTGATTAATACCCAAAGAGTATTAAGGTGTGATCATGTTTTGCTTGTGAGAGAGGTTTAGTCAATGGGTCTGCCATATTCAGATCCGTATGTATTTTTGCAAATTTCTATGTCTACAATGATCTGCATGGAGCTACTCTAGCTGATTGCTCCCACTTTCAATATGTATCCAGATTGAGACTCAGAGTCATTCGGATCGGTGTCAAAGCTTGCATCGACGTAACTCTTTACGACGAACTCTTTATCACCTCCATAACCGAGAAACATTTCCTTAGTCCTCTTTAGGTACCTCAGGATAATTTTGACCGCTGTCCAGTGATCTACTCCTGGATCACTATTGTACCCCCTTGCCAAACTCATGGCAAGGCACACAACAGGTCTGGTACACAGCATGGCATACTTTATAGAACCTATGACTGAGGCATAGGGAATGACTTTCTTTCTCTCTATATATACTGCCGTGGTCGGGTTTTGAGTCTTACTCAACTTCACACCTTGTTACTCAGGCAAGAACCCTTTCTTTGACTGATCAATTTTGAACTTCTTCAAAACTTTGTCAAGGTATGTGCTTTGTGAAAGTCCTATTAAGCGTCTCGATCTATCCCTATAGATCTTGATGCCCAATATATAAGTAGCTTCATTGAGGTCTTTCATTGAAAAATTCTTATTCAAGTATCCTTTTTATGCTATCCAGAAATTCTATATCATTTCCAATCAACAATATGTCATCCACATATAATGTCAGAAATGCTACTGAGCTTCCACTCACTTTCTTGTAAATACAGGCTTCACCATAAGTCTGTATAAAACCATATGCTTTGATCACCTCATCAAAGCATATATTCCAACTCCGAGATGCTTGCACCAGTCCATAGATGGATCGCTGGAGCTTGCACACTTTGTTAGCACCTTTAGGATCGACAAAACCTTCTGGTTGCATCATATACAACTTCTTCTTTAAGAAATCCATTAAGGAATGCATTTTTGACGTCCATTTGCCAGATTTCATAATTAAAAAATGCGGCAATTGCTAACATGATTCGGACAGACTTAAGCATCGCTACGGGTGAGAAAGTCTCATCGTAGTCAACTCCTTGAACTTGTCGAAAACCTTTCGCGACAAGTCGAGCTTTGTAGACAGTAACATTACCATCAGTGCCAGTCTTCTTCTTGAAGATCCATTTATTCTCTATGGCTTGCCGATCATCGGGCAAATCCACCAAAGTCCATACTTTGTTCTCATACATGGATCCTATCTCAGATTTCATGGCCTCAAGCCATTTATCAGAATCCGGGCTCATCATAGCTTCTTCATAGTTCGTAGGTTCGCCTTGGTCTAGTAACATGACTTCCAGGACAGGATTACCGTACCACTCTGGTGCGGATCGTGCTCTGGTCGACCTACGAGGTTCAGTAGTAACTTGATCTGAAGTTTCATGATCATTATGATTTGCTTTCTCTCTAGTTGGTGTAGGCATCACGGGAACGGTTTTCTGTGATGTGCTACTTTACAATTCGAGAGAAGGTACAATTACCTCATCAAGTTCTACTTTCCTCCCACTCATTTCTTTCGAGAGAAACTCCTTCTCTAGAAAGGTTCCATTCTTGGCAACAAAGATCTTGCCTTCGGATCTGTGGTAGAAGGTGTACCCAATTGTTCGCTTAGGGTATCCTATGAAGACGCACTTCTCTGATTTGGGTTCGAGCTTATCAGGCTGAAGCCTTTTGACATACGTATCGCAACCCCAAACTTTAAGAAATGACAGCTTAGGTTTCTTGCCAAACCATAGTTCATACGGTGTCGTCTCAATGGATTTAGACGGTGCCCTATTTAACGTGAATGCGACTGTCTCTAATGCATAACCCCAAAACGATAGTGGTAAATCGGTAAGAGACATCATAGAATGCACCATATCTAATAAAGTACGGTTACGATGTTCGGACACACCATTACGCTGTGGTGTTCCAGGTGGCATGAGTTGTGAAACAATTCCACATTGTTTTAAATGAAGGCCAAACTTGTAACTCAAATATTCGCCTCCGTGATCAGATCGTAGAAATTTTATTTTCTTGTTACGATGATTCTCCACTTCACTCTAAAATTCTTTGAACTTTTCAAATGTTTCAGACTTGTGTTTCATCAAGTAGATATACCCATACCTACTTAAATAATCTATGAAGGTGAGAAAATAATGATACCCGCCACGTGCTTCAACACTCATTGGATCGCATACATCGGTATGTATTATTTCCAATAAGTCATTAGCTCGCTCCATTGTTCCGGAGAACGGAGTTTTAGTCATCTTGCCCATGAGGCATGGTTCGCAAGTATCAAATGATTCATAATCAAGTGATTCCAAAAGTCCATCCGCATGGAGTTTCTTCATGCGCTTTACACCAATATGACCTAAACGGCAGTGCCACAAGTATGTTGCACTATCATTATCAACTTTGTATCTTTTGGCATCAATATTATGAATATGTATATCACTACAATCGAGATTCAATAAACCATTCACATTGGGTGTATGACCATAGAAGGTTTTATTCATGTAAACAGAACAACAATTATTCTCTGACTTAAATGAATAATCGTATTGCAATAAACATGATCTAATCATATTCATGCTCAACGCAAACACCAAATAACATTTATTTAGGTTCAACATTAATCCTGAAGGTAGAGGGAGTGTGCGATGGTGATCATATCAAGCTTGGAATCACTTCCAACACACAACGTCACCTTGCTTTTAACTAGTCTCTGTAACTCCTGTTTCAAGTTACTAATCTTAGCCACTGAACCGGTATCAAATACCCAGGGGTTACTATGAACACTAGTATAGTACACATCAATAACATGTATATCAAATATACCTTTGTTCACTTTGCCATCCTTCTTATCCGCCATGTATTTGGGGCAGTTCCACTTCTAGTGACCATTTCCTTCGCAGTAGAAGCACTCAGTTTCAGGCTTGGGTCCAGCTTTGGGCTTCTTCATGGGAGTAGCAACTTGCTTGCCATTCTTCTTGAAGTTCCCTTTCTTTCCCTTGCCCTTTTTCTTGAAACTAGTGGTCTTGTTAACCATCAACACTTGATGCTTCTTCTTGATTTCTACCTCTGCAGATTTCAGTATCGCGAAGAGTTCAGAAATCATTTTAGTCATTCCTTGCATATTATAATTCATCACGAAGCTCTAGTAGCTTGGTGATAGTGACTAGATAATTTTGTCAATCACTATCTTGTCTAGAAGATTAACTCCCACTTGATTCAAGCGATTGTAGTACCCAGACATTCTGAGCACATGCTCACTAGCTGAGCTATTCTCCTCCATCTTGTAGGCAAAGTATTTGTCAGAGGTCTCATACCTCTCAACACGGGCATGAGCCTGAAATACCAATTTCAGCTCTTGGGACATCTCATATGCTCCGTGGTGTTCAAAACATTTTTGAAGTCCTGGTTCTAAGCCGTGAAGCATGGCGCACTAAACTATTAAGTAGTCATCATATTGATCTTGCCAAACGTTCATAACGTCTGCATCTGCTCCTGCAATAGGTCTGTCACCTAGTGGTGCATCAAGGACATAATTCTTCTGTGCAGCAATGAGGATAATCCTCAAATCACGGACCCAGTCCGCATCATTGCTACTATCATCTTTCAACTTAGTTTTCTCTAGGAACATATCAAAAAATAGAAGAGCTATATCGCGAGCTATTGCTCTACCACATAGATATGCAAAAAACTATTAAGACTAAGTTCATGATAAATTTAAGTTCAATTAATCAAATTACTAATGAACTCCCACTTAAATTAACATCCCTCAAGTTATCTAAGTGATACATGATCCAAATCAACTAACCCATGTCCGATCATCACGTGAGATGGGGTAGTCATCAATGGTGAACATCTCTATGTTGATCATATCTACTATATGATTCACGTTCGACCTTTCGGTCTCCAGTGTTCCGAGACCATATCTGTACATGCTAGGCTCGTCAAGTTTAACCCAAGTATTCGGCATGTCCAAAACTGTCTTACACCCATTGTATGTGAACGTAGAGTCTATCACACCCGATCATCATGTGGTGCTTCGAAACGATGAGCTTTGGCAACGGTGCATACTCGGGGAGAACACTTTTACCTTGAAATTTAGTGAAGGGATCATCCTATTATGCTACCGTCATTCTAAGCAAAATAAGATGCATAAAGGATAAACATCACATGCAATCAAAATATGTGACATGATATGGCCATCATCATCTTGTGCTTTTGATCTCCATCTCCAAAGCATCATCATGATCTCCATCGTCACCGGCTCGACACCTTGATCTCCATCGTTGCATCTGGGTCGTCTCGCCAACTATTGCTTCTACAACTATCGCTAACGCATAGTGATAAAGTAAAGCAATTATATGGTGCTTGCACTTCATACAATAAAGAGACAACCCTAAGGCTCCTGCCGGTTGTCGATATTACAAAACATGATCATCTCATACATCAATATATATCACATCGTATCTTGACCATATCACATCACAACATGCCCTACAAAAACAAGTTAGACGTCCTCTACTTTGTTGTTGCAAGTTTTACGTGGCTGCTATGGGCTTCTAGCAAGATCCTTTCTTACCTACGGCAAAAACCACAACGGTGTTTTATCAAGTTTGCTGTTTTAACCTTCTTCAAGGACCGGCCATAGTCAAATTTGATTCAACTGAAGTAGGAGAAACAGACACCCGCCAGCCACCTTTATGCAAAACTAGTTGCATGTCTGTCGGTGGAACCGGTCTCATGTGCGTGGACATGTAAGGTTGGTCCGGGCCGCTTCATCCCACAATACCGCCGAATCAAAATAAGACATTGGTGGTAAGCAGTATGACTATGACCGCCCACAACTCTTTGTGTTCTACTCGTGCATATCATCTACGCATAGACCTGGCTCGGATGCCACTGTTGGGAAACGTTGCATGGAAAACAAAAAAATCTACGCACATGCAAGATCTATCCATGGAGATGCATAGCAATGAGAGGGGAGAGTGTGTCTACGTACCCTCATAGACTGTAAGTGGAAGCATTTGACAACGCGGTTGATGTAGTCAAACTTCTTCGCGTTCCAACTGATCGAGCACCGAACGTACGGCAACTCCGCGTTCAGCACATGTTCAGCTCGATGACGTCGTCCACCTTCTTGATCCAGCAAGACAGCGAGGTAGTGGATGAGTTTCGGCAACACGGCGATGTGGTGACGGTGATGGTGAAGTGATCTCAGCAGGACTTCGCCTAAGCACTACGAAAATATGACTGGGGGTGTAAACGGCGGCTAAGCAATTGATCCGTGTGTGCTAGGCGCCTCCCCCCCCCCCCCACATATATATATAGGTGGGAGGGAGGGAGGAGCAGCCAAGGAGGCGCCCCAAGTAGGCTGAATCCTACTTGGGGTCTTTCCCTAGCCGCGCCCCCCCTCCATATATAGGTGCGGGGGAAAGGCAGGGGAGGGAGGCGCCCCCCCCCCCCTTTTTCCTTTCTCCCATGAGAAGGGGAAGGCAGGAGGGGCTAGCCCTCCCCCCTTTCCTTCCCTAGGGCTGGCCGGCTAGGGAGAGGGGCACACCAGCCCCCTGTGGGCTGGTCTGCCCCATCCTTGGCCCATTAAGCCCATATAGCTACCGGGGGGTGTCCGGAACCCCTTCGGGAGACCCGATGACTATCCGGTGCATCCCGAAACTCTTCCGGTGTCCGAATACCATCGTCCTATTTATCAATCTTTACCTCTCGACCATTTCGAGACTCCTCGTCATGTCCGTGATCTCATCCAAGACTCCGAACAACATTCGGTTACCAAATCATATAACACTATATCGTCAACGAACGTTAAGCGTGCGGACTCTACGGGTTCGAGAACTATGTAGACATGACCGAGACACCTCTCCGGTCAATAACCAATAGCGGAACCTGGATGCCCATATTGGCTCCTACATATTCTACGAAGATCTTTATCGGTCGAACCGTTATGACAACATATGTAATTCCCTTTGTCTGTCGGTATGTTACTTGCTCGAGATTCGATTGTCGGTATCTTCATACCTAGTTCAATCTTGTTACCGGCAAGTCTCTTTACTCGTTCCATAATACATTGCTACTTCTTGAGCTTGCGTTGGTTTTTCCCTTGAAGTGGAAAGGGTGATGCAGCAAAGTAGAGATAAGTATTTCCCTCAGTTTGAGAACCAAGGTATCAATCCAGTAGGAGACAACGCACAAATCACCGAATACCTGCACAAACAATCAAACAACTTGCACCCAACACGATAAAGGGGTTGTCAATCCCTTCACGGTTATTTGAAAAAGTGAGATCTGATAGAGATAGATAAACGATAAAGTAAATATTTTTGGTATTTTTGGTTTATAGATCGGAAAGTAAAAGATTGCAAAATAGTAGATCGGAAACTTGTATGGTGGAAAATAGAAACTTATATGATGGAAAATAGAAACTTATATGATGGAAAATAGACCCGGGGGCCATAGGTTTCACTAGAGGCTTCTCTCAAGATAGAAAATAATACGGTGGGTGAACAAATTACCGCCGAGCAATTGATAGAAAAGCGGAAAGTTATGACGATATCTAAGGCAATGATCATGAATATAGGCATCACATCCGTGTCAAGTAGACCGAAACAATTCTGCATCTACTACTATTACTCCACACATCGACCGCTATCCAGCATGCATCTAGAGTATTAAGTTCATAAAGAACGGAGTAACGCATTAAGTAAGATGACATGATGTAGAGGAATTAACTCAAGCAATATGATGAAAACCCCATCTTTTTATCCTCGATGGCAAAAATACAATACGTGCCTTGCTGCCCCTACTGTCACTGGGAAAGGACACCGCAAGATTGAACCCAAAGCTAAGCACTTCTCCCATTGCAAGAAAAACCAATCTAGTTGGCCAAACCAAACTGATAAATCGAAGAGAATTACGAAGATATCAAATCATGCATAAAAGAACTCAGTGAAGATTCAAATAATATTCATAGATAAGCTGATCATAAATCCACAATTCATCGGATCTCGGCAAACACACCGCAAAAAAGTATTACATCGAATAGATCTCCAAGAACATCGAGGAGAACATGGTATTGAGAATCAAAGAGAGAGAAGAAGCCATCTAGCTACTAGCTATGGACCCGTAGGTCTATGGTAAACTACTCACGCTTCATCGGAAGGGCAATAGGGTTGATGTAGAAGCCCTCCGTAATCGAATCCCCCTCTGGCAGGGTGTCTGAAAAGGTCCCTAGATGGGATCTCACGGGTACAGAAGGTTGCGGTGGTGGAAAAGTGTTTTCGTGGATGCCTCTGGTGGTTTCACGATATTTGGGAATATATAGGCGAAAGAATTAGCTCAGGAGGTGCACGGGGGGCCCACAAGGGTGGGGGCGCGCCCTACCCCCCTGGGCGCGCCCTCCATCCTTGTGGCCGCCTCGTGGCTCCTCCGACTTCATCTCCAAGTCTTCTGGTTGTCTTCTGGTCCAAGAAAAATCATCGTGAAGGTTTTATTCCGTTTGGACTCCGTTTGGTATTCCTTTTCTGCGAAACTCAAAAACAAGGAAAAAAACAGAAACTGGCACTGGGCTCTAGGTTAATAGGTTAGTCCCAAAAATAATATAAAATAGCTCATTAATGCATATAAAACATCCAAAACAGATAATACAATAGCATGGAACAATCAAAAATTATAGATACGTTGGAGATGCATCATACATCACCTCGTAACTAACTCCGTAGTCATTTGCTTGCAAGCTTATTGTCGGGGTACGACACCTATGGGATCCCGAGAGACCCCTTTACGATTCGGCGGGGGGAGAAGTATACGCAAAGAGCAGAACCAGTGATCGACGCGGGAAGTTTTTACCCAGGTTCGGGCCGCTGATCAGCGTAAAACCCTACTCCTGCTTTGTGTTCTTATTGATGTTCTTGAGCCCAGCCTTCAGGAGCGCTCGCAATGAACAGTACGTTCAAAGAGCAGCTACGCATGCAGAATGGGCCAGAAGTTCTCCGCCCCTGTAGCAGTTGCCTTGGGCCTCCTTTTATATGCTCAAAGGGGTCTCCACAGTGGCAAAATGTACATACATTGAGGTGTAAAGTAGCTACAGGGTATCATACCTAACCCCTGACGGATTAGGACAAGCGCATTTAATGCACCGTGAGGTGTCCGTTTAGGTGTCCTCACTTTCTTGGGGATGGAAAAAGGGGCCATCCCATCAGCACCGCTTAAGCTCTCCTCCACTGGTGCGTCGCCACGCATCCAGAGAAGGACCCAGAATGTCAAGCATGTTACTGTGCCGAAGCGGTGGCACAGTGGCAGAATCTCGCCAGGCGCCGAATCTTGCCGGGCGCCAAGCCTTGTCAGGCCCCAAAGGCCATCCCGGCAAGGGTCTTGCCGGGGAAGCTGGCCTTTGGATTCCTGCTCTGCTTATCTGCTGATCCTCAGATCTCTGACTTGATGATTTCCTTGATGGCTTGAATCGACCTTGAGCCGATCCCGGCAAGCCTTGCCGCGAGGATGGCTACAACTGCCCGTGCACAAGTACGGGGTACTAGTGGCCCAATACTTAGTACACCGACAGGAGCCCCCAGGCCTAGGCCATACACGAGTGCGAGGCGTTGTTGGGCTAGGCCCAAACAGTGCACGGGCACACGTGGCAGGGAATTAACTGCTCGTAAATATCATGTTTTACTGTGCCCCCCACTACGCGCACGGAGCGCGCGACGTGGGAAGCGTGCCAAAAAGGTTGCAACTGTCTCGCGCCTATAGAGGCGCATTCACATTGGGGAATAAAAGAAGCGGCCCCGCTCCTTCCCCATAAAAAAGGAGAAGTCGCAGAGGCACGAACCTATTTATCCCCTTCTTCTTCTCAATCTGGCCATCGCCATCGCCTTCCTCCTCTCGAGCTCAGAGCGAAACCTTTTCTTCTTCCGCCCGCTGCTTCCGCGCTCGCTCCACCCCCAGCTTCCGCTCCCGCCGTCGCCATGGCGCCCAAGGCCAGCAAGGGCAAGGGGAAGGAGGCGAAAGCCGATGTTCCGGAGAGCGAACTGGTGAAGATGCGGAAGAGGCTCGTCGTCTTCCCTCCAACGCTCGATGCCGAAGCTTTGAAGGGGCGATACCAATGCATGTGGGCGAAGGGAGCGCAAGCTCACCCCGCCACACGCGTAATCCCAGGTGCTTGCTCCAAAGGTGGATCGAACAGATACCCTTTCTTCACTGCATACTTCTATTGCGGGCTCTGTCCCCCCTTTTCCGACTTCTTCAATGACATCATGTACACATACGGCTTCCGTCTTCTTGATTTCACGCCGAATGCAGTACTTTGCATGTCCATCTTTGCTCATCTCTGTGAGAATTTCGTTGGTGTGATCCCCAATTCCGCTCTTTTTCGCCATTATTTCTACCCTCGCATCCAAAAAGGAGAGGCCCTCTCTGGTTCTATTGCCTGGATTCCAAGGGCTTGGAATAAGGAAATATAGCCAGAGGGAGTATACCGCGAAAAGTGGGACGAGTAGCAGGCTGAATGGTGCTGGATCCAGGAAGCAGATCCCCATCCTTTTTGTCATCCCCGGCAACAGAAGGTGGTCCACGGCAAGGATTGGAGCGACCCGGCAGCGGAGGACGAAAGGCTCACAATCGCCACTACCAGAATCCTTCGCCTGAAGGCTGCCGGACTGACGATGGAGATGATCGGCTTCGACTTTCTCCGCCGCCGCATCGCCCCTCTGCAGAACAGGGGAAGGCCAGCTTGGGAATACAAGAACGCGGCAGATGTCATGAGATTGCGCCCCGGGCTGAACAACAATCTGACCGCTATGCAGCTTGGCGCTCTTCGTCAAAGATTATTCCAGTGCGAAGACAAGCACCGGCTACCGGCAAGGATTGTCCCCTTGTGCAACAATTCTGCCTTGGGGTCAATCATTGCTTTCATGCCGATGTTCAATGCCCACGGCCTTGACCCGACCTGGGCCGAGCCAAGCGAGGAGGAAGCGCAGAAGTTCTTTGACAATTTGACGGAGAAGCCTGTCCGGCAAGAGTCAGATCTTATCTGAGCCACCACTGATCAGGAGGTAGCCTACATCGCTACCAGAGTGGAGGAGGCGAATCTTGCCATGGAGGCCGGCAACGTCGGCTTCACAGAGTGGGAAGCCAGTGACGCAGAGGTGGTTGTGGAGGCAAAGCCTGCCGAGGAGGACAAAGTTGCCGGGGAAGAAGGCAGCGCAACCGCTGAGAGCTCGTCCGGCGAAGACACGGCCGAAGAGGAGACGCGAGAAGAGCCCTCACCCCCGAAGAAGACAAAGCGTGTTCTTCGGAAGGCTGCATCAGGCATCCCGGCAAGCCAGCCTACTTCGAGCGGCGAAGCCCCCGGTAAGAAAGTGGCCCGCAAGACTAGACCGCGGCAGGGGGCTCATCAACAGCCTGCGCGGCGCGCGAGACCCACACCAGCGACCACTGCTGGGGCGGCAGGAGGGTCCCGTACTACCGCACCGGAAGCTGCCCCGGCGCCCGCCACAGCCAAGCGGCCCAGGACTCCTCCTCCGCCTCCCCACTCGGACACCGCAACGGAGGTCGACTTCGACATCTCCCGCTTTAGCCCAGAGCGAGAGGAAGAAGAGTGAGTACTTGCCACAGCTTTTACCTTCCAATACTGGATCAATCTTACTGACTTGCTTGTGCTGTTTCTGCAGCGACACAGAAACCTTGCTGGAGAGGATGACGAAGAGGTCAAGGACTTCTACGGGCGACGAGCCCCCGACAGGCTCTATGAGCGTGCCAGAAACTGTCATTGTCAGCCCGGAGTCTAGTCCTCAACACAACCCCCAGCGCAGCCCCCAGCATAGCCCCCAGCGTAAGTTCATTGTTCCTTTTCTGCTGACTGGTGCCGAGGCTTTCATTCTTGCCGCTAATATCTTTGGGTTCGCAGGAGAAGAACGGCAACAAGGAGAAGACATCCCCTTTGTGCCTCCTTCATCGACCGCTCCGCCCACAAGCACATCCCCGGCAAGAGATCCTGCCGACGAGCCCGTCCTGATTGAGGAGGAGCCGGCAAGCACGGACTCCGGCAACCCACCCCCGGCAACCGGAGTTGCCGGAGGAAACAAAGCCACCTCCCGATAGCTCGACGCAGGTACTCGATCGCCTCAGAGTGCTTGTTATCCTTTTTCTCTTATCTCTTTATCTTTAGTCACTTCAACTTCAACCTCGAACTTATTCTGTCTTCCTCCTTCGCCCTTCAGAGTTCCCTGTGATGGAACACATGGACGTCGACGTCGTCATCGAGGAGACCGCCAGGGATGCCACTGCCGAAGCGGACAGGATCGCTGCCAGCGAGGCCATCAAGGATGACGTTGCTGAGGCTGGTGGTGCTCTTGACGGGAAGGCCGCCGAGACAGCACAAGAGGAAATCGCCGAAGAACCTGCTGAAGAGGGCGACAGGGAGGCTGAGGACCGCACTGACAGCATTCCTGCCGCAGGAGCGCCAGGCGCTGCACCGGCCACAGAGCCCCCTGTCACTGGTGAGGCGGCCACTGAAGACCAGCCATCAACATCTGGAGGCCCCTCATCCAGCAAGTACCTCAAGGTTGGCGAGAACCTGTTCGTCAACTTGCCGGGGACGGCAAGCACTGAGGCACCAGCCAAAGGAGAAATTTTCAAGGAGATCATTGCCGCTACCGGGCTCGAAGTTGTTGACGACCCCAGCACTAGCAGCGGCAAATCTGAAGAGGATCAACTCCTTCAGGCCATGGGTGAGAATTTCCGCAAACTCCAGGCTCTCCATCGCGCCCGAAGAGAGAAGGCGGACTCCAGAATGGCAGTTGTCGAGGCAGCCGAAGCGGATTTTCAAAGGCGCGTCGCACAAATGCAGATCTGGCACGCCGAGGCCCTCCAAGAGTTAGTTGCCGGCCGGGAACAAGTGAGCCAGCAGTGGAATGAGTTCCTCCTGAAGCGATCCGATATGGAGAAGGCACATGATGAAGCTGTTCAAAGGATTGCTGCCGAAGATGCTCTCCTGACGGGGCGCCGCGTTGCTCTTGATGCTCACGAAGAAGATCTCACCGCACGTGAGCAGGCGCTCGCCACCAAGCTTCATAGCAAGGATGAAGACATCAAAAATCTTGTCGCGCGGCGGACCCAGGAGCTGGAGCAAAAACATAAGGAGGCGCTCGAAGCTCTGACTGCAAGTCACGCCGGCAAGCTCAAGGAAGCCGTCGATGCTGCTGAAGCTGCAGAGGCCGCTAAGAACGAGCTGAGCGACAAAGTGAAGAGGCTAGAAGCAGATCTCGAAGAGCACGGCAAGGAGCTCTCGACGCTCAAGGGGGACAGGAAAAAAACCCTCCACTCCTTGGCGGAGATGCAAGTTGCCCTGTCCGACAAGACCAAGCAGCTCTCCTCTGCGGCTGATAATATTTCGGTTCTGGAGCTGAAGCTGACCACACTGCAGAAGTCTCTCGAGGCCGGCAAGGCCCGTGAGAAGGCTCTACTCAAGGATCTCCAAGGAGAGAGGAACCTGCTCAATAGCACCGCCGCTGCCCAAAACGAATACGAGAAGGGAGTGGAAATCTGGACCGGACGCCTCATCGCCACCGCGGAGAAGCTTACCGCAGAACTGTCAACCATGGGCCTGTCGAACTTCAGATATTCTTCCGAGGAAAGGATATCTCCAAGTGCCAGGTTGACGATGTTCTTTGAAAGCATCATCAACGCGTTGAGGGTGCTCCAGTCCAGCCGGGCGACCCAACTGGCGAACGAGACTCGCCGGCTTTGCCGGGCGGTCCTCCGCAAGGTGCTCATCAAGGTGGTGCACAGCAATCCCGGCATCGACCTCTCCAGCGTGCTCGGCCATCTGCCAAAGGATGCGAATGTTGAGGCGCTTGAAGAGCGCATCGCACCAATCCTTGAGAAGGTGGACTCCATCAAAAGGATCGAAGGCCAGCGCAGGGATTGAGTGCTTCCCTTTTATTCTTGCCGCCATCATCTCATGTAAAAGACAATTAAGTCTCAAGTTAGAACTGCGGCAACTTATGGATGTAATATAATTTGCCTATGTTTAAGTGCATGCTTGCTATTTTCCTTGTCTGATTCCTTTATGTATGGAGTTCACCCTACGCTTATTGAAAAACTTGCCGGCGCGCAACCTGCCGCGAGCGCTGGGTGCGGGACTTCAGCAGCCTGCTGGAGGCGCAGCGGCCGGCAAGACTCCTTGGCGTTCTCAGTGCAGCCACTTAAATCGTTGAGCGGACTCGAAACAAAATAAGGGCGCAGCTGATTACAACAAGGGTTCCTTCGCGTGCAGATTTTCCATACAAGAGTCGGAATCGTCCAAGGAAATAACTTGGTAATAAAAGAAAAACTTGCTCTGAGTTTTTAGGACTTAGCTTCCTGTCACTGTCCTTCCTCCGGCAAGCATCGATCCGAACGTCGCCAACTGGTATTTATTCTTCCCCCCCCCCCCCCCGGCAAATGTGCACGCGAGGAATCCTTCTGTCTTTTGGGAAAAAGAAAGAAGAGAAAATAAAGACATGAAACCTTGGCGGTTCATTAGAACTTACCGGGATTGGATGCCATACAACATCTTAGACAAACATGCATATATATAAATATGAACATGGGAATCCATAAGGGAATGTACAACACTTAAATTTATTCATCTGTGCTCAGGGTCTGCGCCTGGCTTTGTACAAAGGATCACATGCCTTGCCGGCAAGACTTGTACAAAAGGGGGTTGCCGGGAGCCCCTGGCAACCGCGCCTTATGGATAGAACTTGCGAAGATGTTCGATATTCCAGGAATTCCTCACTGGAACACCATCTTCGGTCTCCAGGCGGACAGCGCCGGGCCTGGTGACTCGTACTACCCGATAAGGGCCTTCCCACTTTGGCGTCAACTTGTTTGAATTCTTGGCGGACTGAATCCGTCGAAGAACAAGGTCGCCTTCCTCAAGGCTTTGGGCATGAACTTTACGGCTATGATAGCGACGCAAAGCTTGCTGGTAGCGTGCAGCTCGCACAGCAGCCTGAAGACGATTCTCCTCAAGGAGCACAGCGTCATCTTGCCGCAGTTGCTCTTGCTCGAGCTCATCATAAGCGAGCACTCGAGGAGATCCGTACATGAGTTCCGTGCGGAGAACTGCTTCCGCTCCGTAGACCAGAGCGAAGGGCGTCTGGCCGGTGGCTCGATTTGGTGTCATTCTGATTGACCAAAGAACCGTCGGCAACTCATCAATCCAGCGTCTTCCGCACTTTTTCAGCCTGTCAAAAGTTCTGGTCCTGAGACCGCGCAGCACTTCAGCATTGGCCCTCTCAGCTTGGCCGTTGCTTCTCGGGTGAGCAACAGAGGCAAAACAAATCTTGCTGCCAAGGTCTTGGATGTACTGCATGAAGGTGCAACTTGTGAACTGCGTGCCGTTGTCGGTGATGATCCTGTTAGGCACACCGAAACGGCAAACGATTCCTTTGAAGAACTTGACAGCTGACTGCGCTGTCACCTTCCTCACTGCTTCCACCTCCGGCCACTTTGTGAACTTGTCGATAGCAACGTACAAGTACTCAAAGCCCCCGGTAGCACGGGGGAAAGGGCCCAGTATGTCGAGCCCCAGACCGAAAATGGCCAGGAGAGAGGGATTGTCTGGAGAGCTTGAGCTGGCTGATGTAATTTCTTCGAATGAAACTGGCACGCTTCACACTTGGTTACTAGTGCAGTCGCATCCTGGAGGGCGGTAGGCCAAAAGAAACCTTGCTGGAATGCTTTCCCGGCAAGCGCTCTTGACCCTATGTGAGAACCACATATGCCCCCATGTATCTCCGCCAACAGCTTTAGTCCATCTTCCCGAGGAATGCACTTCAATTTCACACCGTTTGGTCTCTTTCTGTACAGGACGTCATCGACGAACTTGTACATAACAGACCGACGGGCTACTCTCTCCGCTTCTTCCTGCTCCTCAGGGAGTTCACCTGTCTGAAGGAAATGGACAATGTGCTGCGCCCATGCTGGAGCCTGAGGCTCGACAACTAGGACTAAAGGCATCTCCTCTGCCGGGGGAACGTTTGTCTCGACAACAAGGGCCTGAGGCCCTGCCGGAGCCTATTGTTCCCCGGCAGGTATGTCGATCCCGGCAACTTCTTGCCGGCGGCTCCGGGGAGCTCTGCCGGGAAGTACTGGCCAGAGTTCAACTTCCTTCTCTTTTCTTGCCGCATCGATGGTGCCACGAATGGTTGAGTCAATTGGAGCACAAAAGTTCCTGGTTCCACAGGCAACTTGAGGGCAGCACGCTTTGACAGGTCGTCAGCAATATTGTTCTCGGCACGAGGAACGTGCTCCATTTGGAGACCGTCAAAGCGCTCTTCCAATTTCCTCACTTCATCTACGTAGGCCTGCATCAATGGGCTTTGATAGCTCTTGTTAACTTGCCTGACGACAAGCTGTGAATCGCCTTTGATGACGAGCTTTTTGATACCAAGGTCCGCCGCGATCCTGAGACCGGCAAGCAAACCCTCGTATTCTGCAGTGTTGTTGGTCGAACTCTCCCGGGGAAAGTGCATTTGGACTACGTACTTGAGGTGCTCTCCGGTGGGTGCGACAAGCAGCACGCCAGCACCGGCGCCTTATAGCGAGAAAGCCCCATCAAAGTACATAACCCACTGCTGATCGATTTCCTTGCCGGGGAGAGTTGTTTCTTGAACTTCTTCGTCTGGCGTTGGGGTCCATTCTGCAATGAACTCCGCCAAGGCCCTGCTCTGGATTGTCGAAGTGCTTTCAAACTTAAGGCCAAAGCTGGACAACTCCAACGCCCACTCCACGATCCTGCCGGTTGCCTCTGGATTTTGCAAAATCCGTTGCAACGGAAAGCGAGTGACGACGGTGATCTCATGTGCTTGAAAATAATGGCGCAGCTTCCTTGAGGCCATAAGGAGGCCGAAAAGCAACTTCTGCACACCAGAATATCTTGACCTAGCCCCTTGTAAAAGAGAGCTAACAAAATAAACTGGGCGCTGCACCACCTTCTTCTTCTGCATGGGTTCTTCTGTTTGCGCAGATCCTGTCTTGCCTGGATCAACCCTTGCCGGGGAAGATCTTGTCGCGTCATCCGGCGGTCCTGCCGCTGGTGCTGCTTCCTCATCAGCTTCTCTCTGCGCCACTAGCGCAGCACTAACCACTTGATTTGTTGCTGCCAGATACAGCAGCAACTATTCTTGTGGTTTAGGCGCGACTAGCGTCGGCGGAGAGGAAAGGTATTTCTTCAAATCTTGCAGCGTAGCCTCCGCTTCCGGAGTCCATTTCATTGGACCTGCCTTCTTCAAGATTTTGAAAAAGGGCAGGGCGCGCTCAGCAGATTTGGAAATAAACCTGCTTAGAGCAGCAACACAGCCGGCAAGACGACGCACATCCTTGACGCGTCTCGGCGCTTCAATTTGCTCAATAGCTTTGATCTTGTCGGGGTTCGCTTCGATTCCCCGGCAAGATACAAAGAATCCGAGGAGCTTGCCGGAAGGAACACCGAACACGCACTTCTCAGGATTGAGCTTCAAGTTGATCTTGCGCAAGTTTGCAAATGTTTCTTCTAAATCTTGAATAAGCGTTGCTTTATCCTTGGTTTTGACCACTATATCATCCATATACGCCTCCATATTTCTATGGAGTTGTGGCTCAAAACCGATCTGGATTGCTCTGGCAAATGTTGAACCAGCACTTTTCAACCCGAAAGGCATTCGTATAAAACAATACGTACCACATGGGGTGATAAAGGCGGTCTTCTCTTCATCTTCCTTTGCCATAAAAATCTGATGATACCCTGAATAGGCATCAAGGAAGGACAGGAGATCACAACCAGCGGTGGCATCCACAATCTGGTCGATGCGCGGCAAGGGAAAGGGATCTTTTGGACAAGCTTTATTGATATCTGTATAATCGATACAAAGCCTCCATTTTCCATTCGCTTTCCGCACTACGACCGGATTAGCCAACCAGGTTGGATGAAGCACCCCTTTGACCAATCCTGCCGCCTCCAGCTTTTTAATCTCTTCGGCAATGAATTCTTGCCGCTCCAAGGCCTGCTTCCTCACCCTTTGCTTGACGGGCCGCGCATGAGGACAGACAGCAAGGTGGTGCTCAATTACCTTCCTGGGAACACCGGGGATGTCAGACGGTTGCCATGCAAACACGTCGACATTCGCCCGCAGGAAAGCAACAAGCGCGCTTTCCTATTTGTCATCTAGGGTGGAACTTATGGTGAAAGTTCCCCCCATTCCGTCCTCTCTAACAGGCACCTTCTTGGTTTCTGGCGGAGCAGCCTTGGACTTCTTGTTCTTGCCGGTGGAACTCTCTGGTACGTCCTCGACGGAAGTGCAGCACTCCGAGGAGGTGCGCTTGCCGGAGTTCGCGCCAAGGTTCCTACCGGTCTTCTTCTTCTCTCCGGGAGTTCCAGCGGCAGGAGCAGGTACCTTGATGGCAGGTGCTGCAACCGCCTCCCGGTAAAGTTGGTCGGCACAGATGAGCGCATCCCTCTTATCGGAATGGATAGTGATGACGCCCAACGGCCCAGGCATCTTCAAGACGTTGTACGCGTAGTGTGATGCCGCCATAAACTTAGCCAGCGCTGGCTGACCAAGGATCCCATTGTATGACATGGGGATCTTGGCGACATCAAACACCACCTTCTCGGTCCTGAAGTTAAGCTCGCTGCCAAATGTTACTGGCAGCGTGATCTTGCCCTTAGGCTGGGTTCTTCCCGGATTGAACCCTTGAAACGTACCCATTTCCTCGAGGTCCTCGTCGGGAATCTGAAGCTTTCTGAGTACATCCGGTGAGATTAAGTTTAGGCCGGCCCCACCGTCAACTAACATCTTCGTCACCTTGAGGTTGCGAATTGTTGGCGAGACCAACAATGGCAAACACCCGACCGCAGTTGTGCGATCAGGGTGATCCTCGGCGTCAAAGATGATAGGCGTGCTGGACCACTTCAGGGGCCTACATGCTTCTGGGGACGGCTCTGCTGCATTAACCTCCCGCACCCATTGTTTAAGTTGGCGGTGGGAAGAATGCAGCGAGGCACCCCCATCAATGCACATAGCCTCTGTAGCCTTCTGGAATTCCTGCTCACTGGATTCATCATCTTCCTCATCATCATCTCCTTCTTTATCTCGGCCCCGAGCGGGCTGATCCTTCTGCTGCTTGGCCTTGCCGCGGCGACCCCCTCGGCCACCGCGTTTCTTGCCGGACCCCTCAGCACCATCTTGGGCCTTCTCCTTGTCTCGCCTCTCGTATTCGGCCCTCTGCTTCTCGGCAAGCTGCTCAACCTGCCGGCAATTCTGGAGATCGTGGCCCTTGGTGTGGTGGATCTTGCAATACTGCTTGCCGGAGTTCTCCGACTTGTCGGCAGCCGCCAAGGCCTGACAGGAAGGGCACCCGGCAAGATCCTTGCCGGGGTCGCTAACCTTGGCCTTCTTGGCGGCGCCGGGGTTGTCGGATTCCTCGACAGCAAGCACGGCCTTGCCTCCGCGTTTCCTGTTCCTCCGCCGACCTTTCCTTGACGAGGCCGCGACATCTTCATCTTTGCAGTCGCCTGCCGTGCCAGCAGCCTCACCAGGGAGTTTCCTCCCCTCTTCAGCTCGAGTGCACTTGTCGGCCAGAGCATAAAGCTCGGCAATACTCCTGACTTTGTTCATCGCCAGCTCTTCCCGCATTCTGCGGTTACGCACGTTCTGGTGGAACGCGCTAATGACAGCGGCAGGATGAACGTCGGGAATGTTGTACTGCACTCGGTTGAACCTCTGCATAAACTTGGGCAGGGACTCGCCCTCCTTCTGAGGGATGATGTGCAAATCACTTTCTTGGCCAGGAGCTTGGTGGCCTCCAACGAAGGCGCCAACAAACTGATGGCACAAATCTGACCAGGAAGAAATAGAATTCTCCGGCAGATGCATCAACCACGACCTGACGTTGGGCTTGAGCACCAACGGGAATTAGTTGGCAAGTATCTTGTCATCTCGGCCCCCGGCAGCCTGCACCGCAATGGTGTAGATGCTAAGGAACTCTGAGGGATGGGTCTTTCCGTCATACTTCTCCGGGACCTCTGGCTTAAAGGTTCGGGAATTGGGCCACCGGACTTGCCGCAGCTCACGGGTAAACGCCGGAGTCCCTACCTCATAAGGCAGGTCTCCTACGTCCCCTGGTGTAGGCTCGTCAACAGCCGGCCCCGCGCGCTTATCAGACTGATAGCGCGCTTCCCGTCGCCGCTCGATGGTTGTTCGAGCGTCCTCTTTGCCTCGTTCCTGGAGAACTAGACGCTGATCACGGCGCATCCGTGGATCGGATGACGCCGTGGAAACTTCTTCATGGCGGTCGACTTGCTGAGTTGTCGGCCGCCGCTGGTGCCGCGGAGGGGAGTGCACTGTGGTAGCACCACCTCCGGTTTTCTCTACATCGGCTCGCGCCGGATCGATGGGCCTCCGCTGCGAGGTCCCTGCCTCTTGCGGTCCATCCTTGTTGGCGAAGCCGATAAGGCTCTGGATAGTAGCTCGCCACTCCTCCATCTTCTCCGGGGCGGGAGGAAAATCGAGGAGCAGCTATGCATGTGCCAAGGCTTCCGCTGGCATAGGTGGCGGCGACAAGTGCGAGGTACGTGAGGTGCTCTGACTCCTAACCATGTTAGAAGGAGCACCACCACGGTCACGCGACCGTGCACCACCTCCGCCGGTAGCTTGGTGTGCATGCTGGCCTCGCGCATCTTGGGATCGATGCACAGAAACCTTTTCGTAGGGATGCCTCGAACCACCAGCGCCATGACGTCGCTCATCTTGCACGACCTGAGTAGGTCGCGAGGCTTGCGCCGGCGCGGGAGCTCCAGCTGGCGCCCTTCGATCCCTAGAGTTAGTTGTGCCACCCGTAGGCAACACAGCGCCATCTCTAGATCCAGCGGCGTGCAAGTTACCACTGCCACTGCGAACGATACCGCTCGCTTGGCTTGGATCACCAGAACGCCGCGGGGGTTCTAGTCCTGTTCCTTCTGCATCCACGCCGTCGCCAGTACACGAAGGTGCAGGCAAAACAGACGCGGACGGTTGCGCTGATGCAGCGCTTTTCTTCTTGGGCGGCATGATGATGAAGATGATGAAGAAACTAGGGCGCCGAGCACTAGATCAGGTTCACGCAACCTTCAATCCCCCTACCTGGCGCGCCAAAGATGTCGGGGTACGACACCTATGGGATCCCGAGAGACCCCTTTACGATTCGGCGGGGGGAGAGGTATACGCAAAGAGCAGAACCAGTGATCGACGCGGGAAGTTTTTACCCAGGTTTGGGCCGCTGATCAGCGTAAAACCCTACTCCTGCTTTGTGTTCTTATTGATGTTCTTGAGCCCAGCCTTCAGGAGCGCTCGCAATGAACAGTACGTTCAAAGAGCAGCTACGCATGCAGAATGGGCCAGAAGTTCTCCTCCCCTGTAGCAGTTTCCTTGGGCCTCCTTTTATATGCTCAAAGGGGTCTCCACAGTGGCAAAATGTACATACATTGAGGTGTAAAGTAGCTACAGGGTATCATACCTAACCCCTGACGGATTAGGACAAGCGCATTTAATGCATTGTGAGGTGTCCGTTTAGGTGTCCTCACTTTCTTGGGGATGGAAAAAGGGGCCATCCCATCAGCACCGCTTAAGCTCTCCTCCACTGGCGCGTCGCCACGCATCTAGAGAAGGACCCAGAATGTCAGGCATGTTACTGTGCCGAAGCGGTGGCACAGTGGTAGAATCTCGCCAGGCGCCGAATCTTGCCGGGCGCCAAGCCTTGCCGGGCCCCAAAGGCCATCCCGGCAAGGGTCTTGCCGGGGAAGCTGGCCTTCGGATTCCAGCTCTGCTTATCTGCTGATCCTCAGATCTCTGACTTGATGATTTCCTTGATGGCTTGAATCGACCTCGAGCCGATCCCGGCAAGCCTTGCCACGAGGATGGCTACAACTGCCCGTGCACAAGTACGGGGTACTAGTGGCCCAATACTTAGTACACCGACACTTATGATGTGTATTACCGAGAGGGCCCAGAGATACCTCTCTGATACTCGGAGAGACAAATCCTAATCTCGATCTATGCCAACTCAACAAACACCTTCGGAGATACCTGTAGAGCATCTTTATGATCACCCAGTTACGTTGTGATGCTTGATAGCACACAAGGTATTCCTCTGGTATCCGGGAGTTGCATAATCTCATAGTCGAAGGAATATGTATTTGACATGAAGAAAGCAATAGCAATAAACTAAACGATCAATATGCTAAGCTAACGGATGGGTCTTATCCATCACATCATTCTCCTAATGATTTGATCCCATTATCAAATGACAACACATGTCTATGGTGAGGAAACCTTAACCATCTTTGATCAACGAGCTAGTCTAGTAGAGGCTTACTAGGGACATGGTATTTCTTTATGTATCCACACATATATTTAAGTTTCCAATCAATACAATTCTAGCATGAATAATAAACCTTTATCATGATTAAGGAAATATAATAATAACCATTTTATTATTGCATCTAGGGCATATTTCCATCAGAAACACTTCTGCCGGCTAGGGGTCAAACCCTAGCGACGCCCGCGACGTAGGAGGGCCCTGCAGTGACAGGAATGAAATGGATAAATTACTACTAAAAATACCCCTAAAATTTATACCAAGAATACCCTTGAAAAGTTTGAGAGGGAACGCCTGATTTGTTTGAAAAATATATTCCAAAAATGCCCCCGGGCGTCCATATAATACACTTGATGTCAGTATAATGCTTTTTATCTGGACCATCAAATCCGATCCGACGGACGACACATCTTCACCGGATGCACTGTAAAAGGACTCACATAGAAACAAGTTTACCTCAACATACAAACATGTATGAGAATTTCCGTTCTATTAAACTATTTACATTTAATAACTATTTTGCACATATAGAATAATCAAACAAACTAAATAATATATAAGTATATATGTATATATATATTTAGTTTCAGTTATCATTTATTATTATCTAAATAATCATGTTTCATACAACCTAATTTCACTAAAGTGTACTCTATTGTAAAATATTTCCGCAACAACATGTAGCTTATCATCTAGTAGGCTATACCAAACTAACACAAAGATCCTAAGTATGTCGTCTACGATTGAGCTAAGAGCATCTCTAGCAGATCCTGTAAACTGGGCCATCCAGAATAATAACCACCGATTTATGAGACGTGGGCGATTTTTTCGTCCCGATTAGATCCCAGTAAATCGATCAACCCATTTTTTCTGCGGGATCCTGCATACTCTGGGTCGTTTCCGACATATCTACGGGATTCACCCCTGTTTTTGCTAGATCCCCTTTCGTTGGAACAAAGGCCATTTCCGCCCACTTCCGTTCCTGCCTCACTCCCAGCCGCCTCCGCCGCCGCATCTCCCCACCAGTTCTTGGTGGCCCCGGGTGCCCCACGCCATCATTAGCTCCGCCACCCCACGCCACGTCTATTCCGCCAAATTTGGAGGCCGGTGGTGCCCATTTGTGTCCGCGGGCTAGCCCCACCGGTGGCGCCATGGATCCACCCGAGAGCTTGGCGCGTGGCCTTATAGCCGGCGGATCCGGTTCTTTCCGAAGCCAGTCGGCCTCGGAATCGCCCGAGGGACATCCACGCACGCCAGAGGGAGGGGTTTTATTCGACCTTGCTTTGGCCGGAGGGGGAGAAGAAAGGGGCGACCAGCTTTGCTCCGGCCGGTGGGGGACAAGAAAGGGGCAGTTGGATTTGCTTCGGGGCAAGGTATGTTCACTCCTCGCCGACTATTTGGATTCAATTTCGACCGGTCAGATTCGGGAGAAATTCACGGGTGTGCATTTGTTTAGATGGATTGGAGTTCGTTGTCGTCTTCATCGGATGATTCGAACATAGAAGAGATGATCCTGGATGACGATGTCGACAACCTAGTGTTGTTGCATCTCATGGATGAATTTGAGAAGGTCTAGAGAAAAAGCGCCACGGATCCATAGTTGGTCGGGTATGCATTCCCCACAACCGTGCTTTTGGCGACAAGATGCTCATGTAGCACTACTTCGCTGAGGTACCGACATATCCGGCTCACCTATTTTTTAGGCAATATCGAATGGGTAGGTCTCTTTTATGCGCATCGTTGAATCTTGCGAGTAGAATTGTCATTTTTTCACTCATCGTAGGAATGCCGCCGATTTGCTTGGGTTTAGTGCATATCAAAAAATATCGATGGCGATGAGAGTGATTGCATATGGGGTTCCTGCCGACTACATGGATGAATATCTTCGCATTGGAGAAGATACCACCATCAAATGTGTTCGGGTCTTTGTGAAGACAATGATCCGCGGGTTTTCGGCCTGGAATACCTTCGAACTCCAAAGGAGGAAGACACAAAGAAGCTTATGCCAAGGAACGAAGAAAGGGGATGGACGAACACGCTAGGTAGTATTGATGCATGCATTGGAGGTGGAAGAACTAGCCGATGGCTTGGGCAGGGCAATACACCGACCAAAAAACGTAAACCCACCATTGTGCTTGAAGCCGTGGCTTCACTTGATATATGGATTTGGCATTGTTTCTTTGGTTTGTCGGGGTCTCTCAATGATATCAATGTCTTGCAGCAGCCTCATCTATTTTTCAGCTAGCTAGTGGCAAAGCTCCGGCTTGCAACATGATCATCGAGGATGGGAGGGATTTGGACTTAGGTTTCATTTTGATAATGTTGGTGGCCGTGTGAAGCCTACCAGGGACGCAGATGAGATCACTGCTTTCTTTGACACCTACCAGAAGATCGAGAAGCATGATTCACATTACCAATTCCGGTAAGATCTTATTGAGCATCGTCAGCAACTCTATGGGAGCTAGATTCCCATTTTCATTCATATGTATTTGTGTGTGATTTGAACAATTTGATGTTGTAATAATTATTCGAATTCGAATATGTGTTGTAATGAAAATGATTGTTGTATTGTGAATTACTTTTCGAACCATTTATATTCATATGTTTAATTTATATTATGATTCTATTCGGTTCATATTATTGAAAATCTAGAATTTAGAATGCTACGAAAAATTTACGGTACCACGAGGCCTCCAGCGCGGAACAGATCACGTAAACTCGTCCCGCAAAATATTTTCGGAATGAATTATGGGGTCTATTCAGCTAGGGACCTCACGGTACCGCAATCTTACAGGCCGACCGTAAACATAATTTGCGGGACACGGGTTTACCAGATCTGCCGGAGATGCTCTAAGGGTTGCCCATTCCGCTGCCCACTAAACTGCATGTCCCTGTCCCGCTTGACTTGGGACACATTTGGTAGGTGATTGCTTGTAATCTGCGTTGGTATTTCCCCGAAAAGGAGAGGATGATGCAGCACAGCAAAGGTACGTATTTCCCTCAGTTATGAAACCAAGGTTATCAATCCAGTAGGAGAACCAAGCAACACTATGTAAACAGCACCTGCACACAAACAACAAATACTTGCAACCCAACACGTAAGAGGGGCTGTCAATCCCTCCACGGTATTGAGATAGATTAAATTGTATAGATTTTGGTAAATAGATATAACTAAAACACTAAATAAAATAAATAAAGAAAAATCGCAGCAAGGTATTTTTGGTTTAATATGATAGGAAAATAGACCCGGGGGCCGTAGTTTTCGCTAGAGGCTTCTCTCAAGAAAATAGCATACGGTGGGTAAACAAATTACTATTGGGCAATAGACAGAAAAGCAAATAATTATGACGAAATCTAGGGCAATGATAATGCATATAGGCATCACGTCCAAGATTAGTAGACCGACTCTTGCCTGCATCTACTACTATTACTCCACACATCGACCGCTATCCAGCATGCATCTAGTGTATTAAGTTCATGGAAGAACGGTGTAATGCAATAATAACGATGACATGATGTAGACAAAATAAATTCACATATGAATAAACCCCATCTTGTTACTCTTAATAGCAGTGATACATGTGTGTCATGTCTCTTTCTGTCACAGAGATTGAGCACCGCAAGATCGAACCCATCACAAGGCACCTCTTCCCATGGCAAGAAAAATCAATCTAGTTGGCCAAACCAAACCAAAATTTTGCAGAAGAAATATGAGACTATAACAATCATGCATATAAGAGTTCAAAGAAGACTCAAATAATACTCATAGATAGATCTGATCATAAACTCACAATTCATCGGATCCCAACAAACACACCGCAAAAAAGAGTTGCATCAAATAGATCTCCAAGAACATCGAGGAGAACATTGTATTGAAGATCAAAAAGAGAGAAGAAGTCATCTAGCTACTAGCTACGGACCCGTAGGCCTGTGGTAAACTACTCACGCATCATCAGAAGGGCAACAAGGATGATGAAGAACCCCTCCGTGATCGTTGCCCCCTCCGACAGAGTGCCGGAAAAGGCCTCTAGATTGGATCTCGTGGTTTTGGAACTTGCAGTGGCGGAAACTATATTTCCTCGACTCCCCTATGGTTTTTGGGATTTTAGAGTTTTTATAGAGGTGGAAGTAGGTCAAGGGGGTGCCCGTGGGCTCCACTACCCACCAGTGCGCCCTGGTGCCCCTGGTGCGCCCTGGTGCCTAGTGGGCCCCATGAGCCTCCCCTCGTGTGCTCCTTTGGCTCCCTGGGTGTCTTCTGGGCAGAAAATAATCTCCAAAAAATCTCGTGGCATTTGGACTTCGTTTGGTATTGATATTCTGCAAAGTAAAAAAAAAGCAAAAAATAGCAACTGGCACTGGGCACTATGTCAATAGGTTAGACCCAAAAAATGATATAAAGTTGCTAGTAAATATATATAATACATCCAAGATTGATAATATAACAACATGGAACAATCAAAAATTATAGATACGTTGGAGACGTATCAGCATCCCCAAGCTTAAGTCCTGGTCATCCTCGAGTAGGTAAATGATAAAAACAAATTTTTGATGTGGAATGTTGCCTAACATATTCATCAGATATTCTTTTCTTTTGTAGCATGGACATTTGGACTTTAGATGATTCAAAGAAATAGTCTATAATTGACATGAGGACATCAATACTCAAGCATATCAACAAGCAACCATGTCTTTTAAAATATCAACACTAAAGAAAGCTATCCCTAGCCCATTATGCTCAATCATTGATCCATTCATGAAACACACTCAAATATTAGTTGTATCCAATGCACAAGTATGATAATAGTGTTCCCTAGTTGGTGCTTTATAAGAGAAGATGGAGACTCAAAAAATAAAAATTGCATAAAGTAAACAGATAGGCCCTTCACAGAGGGAAGCAGAGATTTGTAGAGGTTCCAGAGCTCATAGCTTAAATTGAGAGATAAAATTGTTTTGAGAGCCATGCTTTTCCTGTCAACGAAAATGACCGAGAATTCCCAATACTTTCCATGCTAGATAAATCATAGGCGGTTCCCAAACATAAAATAAAGTTTATTTCCTTTTCCACCATTTTTTCACAATCCATGGCTAGCCGTATACACGGGTGCCTTCCATACCAACACTTTCCAAGGAATTTATTATTGACAACATATATATTTTTTCATTTCGGGACTGGGCATCCCTATTACCAGCCACACTCTTGTGCAATGACAAGTGAATAAACACTCGTCTTGAGAATAACATATCTAGCATGGAAAATATTGGCCACCCCTTGCACTTCATGAGCGGTACGGGCACACAAAAAGGAAATTCATTTTGAAAATTAGAGTTGGCACATACAAATTTACTTGGAACGGCATGAAAATACCGCATATAGGTAGGTATAGTGGACTCATTTGGCACAACTTTTGGTTTAAGGAGTTGGATGCACAAGCAGTATTCCCACTTAGTACAAATGAAGGCTAGAAAAAAGATTGAGAAGCGACCAACCAAGAAACGAAAATGATCATAAATGAGCATTAAACATAACTAACACTGAATAATGCACCACAAGTAGGATGTAACTTCATTGCATAACTATTGACTTCTGTGCTTGCATAGGGAATCACAAACCTTAACACCAATATTCTTACTAAAGCATAATTACTCACCAACATGACTCACATATTACTATCTCCATATCTGAAAACTATTACAAGGAATCAAGTTTATAATATCCAACGATCTTCATGAAAGTTTTTATTATATCCCCCTTGAATATCTATCACTTTGGGACTAAATTCATATATTACCATTACTACTTTCAAACTCTCAAATAAATTTAAGTGAAGCACGAGAGCATAAATTTCTTCAAAATAATTTCCTTTTTCAACTCTCAAAATAATCTAAGTGAAGCATGAGAGCATATTTCTACAAAATTTACTAACTCTCAAAATAATCTAAGTGAAGCATGAGAGCATATTTCTTCAAATTTTACTAACTCACAAAATAATCTAAGTGAAGCATGAGAGCATATTTCTTCAAAAATTA
Source organism: Thinopyrum elongatum (assembly GCA_011799875.1). Lineage (NCBI taxonomy): Eukaryota > Viridiplantae > Streptophyta > Magnoliopsida > Poales > Poaceae > Thinopyrum > Thinopyrum elongatum. Next base: position 172,182,086 of record CM022298.1, on the reverse strand, counting down.
CTAACTCTCAAATTAATCTAAGTGAAGCATGAGAGCCTTCCTTCAAAAATTAAACCACCACCGTGCTCAAAAAACATATAAGTGAAGTACTAGAGCAATTCCCTAGCTCAAAAAATTTAAGTGAAGCACATAGAGCAATTCTAACAAATCATAGCATCATTATGGATCTCACAAATAGGTGTGTCCAGCAAGGATGATTGTGAAAAACTAAAAAGAAAAAAAAAGCAAAGACTCATATAATACAAGACGCTCCAAGCAAAACTCATGATATGTGACGAATAAAAATATAGCTCCAAGTAAAATTACCGATGGTCGTTAGAACACATAGGGGATGCCTTCCTGGGCATCCCCAAGATTAGTTGCTTGTTACTCCTTGAATATAAACTTGGGGTGCCATGGGCATCCCCAAGCTTAGGCTCTTTTCACTCCTTATTCCTTCATCCATCATGATCTCACCCAAAATTTGAGAACTTCAATCACACAAAACTTAACAAAACCTTCATGAGACCCGTTAGTATAATAAAGCAAATCATCACTTTAAGTACTGTTGCAAACCCATTCATATTTTATTATTGCATTATACCTATTGTATTCTAACTTTACCATGGCTTATACCCCTCGATACAATCCATAGATTCATCAAAATAAGCACACAATGCAACGAAAACAGAATCTGTCAAAAACAGAATAGTCTGTAGTAATCTGTACTTTAACCATACTTCTGTAACTCCAAAAATTCTGAAAAATTAGGACAACGTAGGAAATTTGTATATCAATCATGTGTAAAAATTCAGAATTTTTTGTCGCTCCAGTGATTTTTAACAATTCTGCTACTGGACGTAAAAGTTTCTGTTTTCCAACAGGATCAAATCAACTATCACCCAAGCCATCCTAAAGGCATTACTTGGCACAAACACTAATTGAAACATAAAAATCACAATCATAACAGAAGCATAATTGTGTAAAAATTGAAAAACAGAAAGGAAACAAAAATTTAAAGGATAATTATTGGGTTGCCTCCCAACAAGCGCTATTGTTTTACGCCCCTAGCTAGGCATAATGCATAGATTCAAGTATTGTAGTAGAAGTGAGGGAGATCATCCTTACTCATCTCATATTCCCTCCTCTCAGCAGCAAGTTTTCGTTGTGGCAAGCAAAAATAATCAAAAGGGCTAAATTTAATTGGATACGGGTCTACAAGATCAAGTTTGGGAGGAGGAGGTTCTTCCCTTGGCCCTTTATATGTGATAACTATTTCTTCTTTACCTAATATTAAAGGATGGATGCTTTCATAGTTCTCCATATGTTTATTAGTTTTTTTAGTCTCTCCACACGTATAATAACGATTTTCATATAACGATTCGTTTTCTTCCTTGATCCTCTGTTGGGAAGCATAAAATGATTCGTTTTCTTCCTTGGGCATCTGCCGGCAGGCATTGTATTCGGCCTCTATTCGAGCTTGACCCACACTGCCTCTGCTCCTCACATCTCTTATCAATTACAAAATATCAATACCAATATAGTCCCACCTTGCCGAGTTAAATCTATTCTCACCAGTTCATATGTACGAGAGTTAGCATGAAGATCAACAAGCTGCATTAGAAATTAATTCCTACAAAAGAGAAGGGACCGGAGGAAAAGGAACAGAGCGAAAGAGGGAACCCAAAGTGGGAAGGAGTGAAATATATGGAATGGATCGCTGAGGCGAAGCCATAGAGGGGCGCGAAGTGCTGCTGGATACGGGAGGTCGGCGACGCTATGCGGGGGTGCTCAGCCGGAGCCGACGCGATGGGTGGGGTTGCCTTGGGCGCCGATGTGTGTGCAGGCGGGGAGGTACAGAGCAAACATGGCGCTAAATGAGAGAGGGGAAGTAGCCGCTCACTGGAGGAGCGCAAAGGAGGCGCGAGATCGGGCGTGGTGCCTTGGCGGCGGCGGGTGCGAGGGCGGCCACGTGGGGATCGAGCGGGAGGGAGCGAGCGAGTGGGGGGGGATCGACCAAATGCTCTCCCCTGGAGCCCTAGGGTTAGCGTTACGGGGGGTGGCGGGCTGGTCGCCGAGTTTGGGCCGGCTGGCACTATTTGGGCTCCTGGGAAGCTACTGCTGCTGTGCGCATTGGGCCGGCCCACTGTGCATTGTTGAACAGATTCCCATTTTTTAGAAAAGAAAAATAGAGAGGAACTGAAAAGAAAATATCCCATCAAATTTTCTGATTGAGCTAAAAATTTGCATGTGGCCACTCTGACATGTATCAAGCTCCACAACTTGAATTGGAGTAATGGAGAATAGGCATGGATTAAAAATATTTAGAAACAAATAAGAGTTGGATTTAAATTGCAAGTGTGTTTATGAGTAGTTCCCAAATATTGGAACAATTATTCTACCTCCCTAATAATATTTAGAGGCTATGTTCAAAGGTTATAAAGGGAACCACCATGTGAATTCCCTCGATTTAAATAGATCAAAGATTCATGCAATTTACTTATTCGCATTTAATTTGGGTTAGAAATTTTTAATTCAAGTTGAGGGGTTGAACAACCTCATTCCAAATTAAAGCATCATGAGATGATGCAATGCAAAATAAAATAAAATAGAACAAATATTATCATAGTAATTATGCAAAAAACAACAAGATTAAATTTGTGAAGGTGTTTCACGAAGCGTGGAGTGGGGTACAAGATGTCTGTGTATCTTTTTTTAGAGAATACATTCTACGTGAAATGCTTGTGTTTGGAGAAAGTCCAAATAATGCAAAACATTCCGTTTGAATATTAAAAAAAATCGCATTCCGCCCGACTATAGCGTGAAGCTAAAGGAGGCCCCGTCGGAGGGACACCAAAGTTCCAACCAACGACGATGGCGAACATTAAAGGTGGCAACATAAATGAGCTACTAGAAACGGGCAATGATTTTTTCCTTTGGGTGCAACGCATGAACACATTAGATTGTTGCATGCAAATGTTAACAGAAAACCTTTTTTAGAAATACAGGGATAGACGCTCACAAGTCACAAGCATGTACATACACTCATCCCTATAAATGTACATACACGCATATCATAACCTTATGAGCACCTCCGAGAGACTGAGCTGAGGAATATTGAGATTGATTAAGTCACCACAAGCGCCTAACTATCAATACAAATCTCTCACTAAAAATATTTTATCTTTGTATGACACCAATGCGTCAAACCTGGGGTTTAGTCACTGGTGGGATTGAGGTAGCACTGCCCTCCTGGAGGTTGATTCTCAGGGTCAAAGAGAAAGTGACCAATACACGTAACCATTCATACTTATTCTATGACCACACATGCATACCCGCAGTAATAGACATTGAAGCATGATATGTGTTTCTTCTATACCTCGACATGTGCATCCCTACCTCATCATGTTCTGCTGATGGGTGTTTTGGTCCACAAATCAATTTTCATTCCCGTTGCATCACACGGGCATGTGTGCTAGTCATTATAAACGTTCCTTTGATTATGCTCCCTAAGCCTTTTCTTAAGACCAAGTCCTAGTCCATTATTTTGTATAGCAAAGTTATCATTTTGTTCGGAAATTTTATCAATCAAAACGGATGGGGGAACCCTATTCCTTAGATTTTCATTGTAAGCAGCATAATCTTGAGATTGTAAGCTCCTTATCTCCTCTTGATTAAAAAGGATCTCCTCTATAGGAGGGAAACCACAATTTATTTTGTAATGAGAAAAAATTTCACGTGCTTCTTTCATAATATGTCCAAATTCATAAGCTAGAAATATAGTGGTAACGCACTTAATGGAAGGATCATGAATGTTAGAAAATTCTAGAAGGATCCTTTGTATGGAAGGATGTATGCGAACAAATTGTCTTTCAAGTTCAACTATGAGCAAAGATATTGCATCCGCAAGACTAGAAGTTTTATTAAGGATTGGCCCTCCTAGCATAGGCAACGTACCATCACAAGTAAAGAAATCTTGAATAACACCCTTTCCAATAATATTACCGCTACCTATGCGGAGTTTTTTAGTATGCAAGATAGTAGTTTCTTTCTCATTGGGATCATCATTAACAAAATCATCAAATTTTTCTTTAGCAACCTCACAAACATTTTCTTTATTTTGCATGGGATCCAAAAGTACGGACAGATTGTCCAAAGAGTTTGCACTAGTGGCGAAAACATCACTACCCTTTTCAGATTTAGACATGGTAACGAGAGAAAACAAGATAACACACAAAAGGCAAACAAAAGATCAAGCAAGAAAAAGGCAAACGAATTTTTTTTATTTTTGCAAAAAACTTTTTAGAAGTGGGGGAGATGAAAACGAGAGGCAAATGGCAAATAAAGTAATTGCAAGGAGATCAGAGTTTATGCGTAGGTACTTGATAGATGTTGATGATGTCTCCCCGACAACGGCACCAAAAATTCTTCCTGATTGCTTGTAATCTGCGTTGGTATTTCCCTGAAGGAGAGAGGATGATGCAGCACAGCAAAGGTAAGTATTTCCCTTAGTTATGAAACCAAGGTTATCAATCCAGTAGGAGAACCAAGCAACACTATGTAAACAACACCTGCACACAAACAACAAATACTTGCAACCCAACGCGTAAGAGGGGTTGTCAATCCCTCCACGGTATTGAGATAGATTAAATTGTATAGGTTTTGGTAAATAGATCTAACTAAAACACTAAATAAAATAAATAAAGAAAAAATGCAGAAAGGTATTTTTGGTTTAATATGATAGGAAAATATACCCGGGGGGCGTAGTTTTCACTAGAGGCTTCTCTCAAGAAAATAGAATACGGTGGGTAAACAAATTACTGTTGGGCAATTGACAGAAAAGCAAATAATTATGACGATATCCAAGGCAATGATCATGTATATACGCATCACGTCCAACATTAGTAGACTGACTCCTGCCTGCATCTACTACTATTCCTCCACACGTCGACCGCTATCCAGCATGCATCTAGTGTATTAAGTTCATGGAAGAACAGAGTAATGCAATAAGAACGATGACATGATGTAGACAAAATAAATTCACATATCAATAAACCCCATCTTGTTACCATTAATAGCAATGATACATGCGTGTCATGTCTCTTTCTGTCACTGAGATTGAGCACCGCAAGATCGAACCCATCACAAAGCACCTCTTCCCATGGCAAGAAAAATCAATCTAGTTGGCCAAACCAAACCAAAATTCGGAGTAGAAATACGAGGCTATAACAATCATGCATATAAGAGTTCAAAGAAGACTCAAATAATATGCATAGATGGATCTGATCATAAACTGACAATTCATCGGATCCCAACAAACACACCGCAAAAAAGAGTTACATCAAATAGATCTCCAAGAACATCGAGGAGAACATTGTATTTAAGATCAAAAAGAGAGAAGAAGCCATCTAGCTACTAGCTACGGACCTGTAGGTCTGTGGTAAACTACTCACGCATCATCGGAGGGGCAACAAGGATGATGAAGAACCCCTCCATGATTGTTGCCCCCTCCGGTAGAGTGCCGGAAAAGGCCTCTAGATTGGATCTCGTGGTTCTGGAACTTGCGGTGGAGAAAACTATACTTCCTCGACTCCCCTAGGGTTTTGGGGATTTTAGAGTATTTATAGAGGTGGAAGTAGGTCAAGGGGGTGGCTGTGGGCTCCACTACCCACCAGGGCGCGCCTTGGGCCCCTGGCATGCCCTGGTACCTAGTGGTCCCCATGGGCTTCCTCTTGTGTGCTCCTTTGGCTCCCTGGGTGTCTTCTGGGCAGAAAAAAATCTCCAAAAAGTTTTGTGGCATTTGGACTTCGCTTGGTATTGATATTCTGCAAAGTAAAAAAAACAAGCAAAAAACAATAACTGGCACTGGGCACTATGTCAATAGGTTAGTCCCAAAAAATGATAAAAAGTTGCTAGTAAATGTATATAAAACATCCAAGATTGATAACATAATAGCATGGAACAATCAAAAATTATAGATACGTTGGAGACGTATCAGTACGCTGCATATACCTCAGCCAAGCCCGCGCGAGAAGAAAAAGGCCCGTTTGGTTACCCGCATTCACTGTCGGGCCTGCATAGCACGAAGATTAAAGCACCTTTGGGCCTGCATCTAGAGGAACGCTCAAATCGGCCGTTTTTGTGGAGTCAGGCCCGCACGGTGCAACCCTAGGCACGTGGGCGTGGTGATGGAAATATGCCCTAGAGGCAATAATAAAATGGTTATTATTATATTTCCTTAATCATGATAAAGGTTTATTATTTATGCTAGAATTGTATTGACCGGAAACTTAAATACATGTGTGGATACATAAACAAATACCGTGTCCCTAGTGAGCCTCTACTAGACTAGCTCATTGATCAAAGATGGTTAAGGTTTCCTAACCATAGACATGAGTTGTCATTTGATAATGGGATCACATCATTAGGAGAATGATGTGATGGACAAGACCCAACCGTTAGCATAGCATATGATCGTTCAGTTTATTGCTACTGCTTTCTTAATGTCAAATACATGTTCCTTCGACCATGAGATCATGCAACTCCCGGATACCGGAGGAATACCTTGTGTGCTATCAAACATCACAACGTAACTGGGTGATCATAAAGATGCTCTATAACTATCTCCGAAGGTGTCTGTTGAGTTGGTGTGAATCGAGATTGGGATTTGTCACTCCGTGTATCGGAGAGGTATCTCTGGGCCCTCTCGGTAATACACATCACAAGAAGCTTGCAAGCAAAGAGACTAAGGAGTTAGTTGCAAGATGATGTATTACAGAACGAGTAAAGAGACTTGTCGGTAACGAGATTGAACTAGGTATAGAGATACCGATGATCGAATCTCGGGCAAGTAACATACCGACAGACAAAGGGAATTACATATGTTGTCATAAAGGTTCAACCGATAAAAGATCTTCGTGGAATATGTAGGAATCAATATGGGCATCCAGGTCCTGCTATTGGTTATTGACCGGAGAGGTGTCTCGGTCATGACTACATAATTCCCGAACCCGTAGGGTCGCACGCTTAACGTTCGTTGACGCTAGAGTATTATTGGGATATTTGATGAGTGGTAACCAAATGTTGTTCGGAGTCCCGGATGAGATCCCGGACATCATGAGGAGTCTCGGAATGGTCGAGAGGTAAATATTTATATATGGGAAGTCATATTTGGGTTCCGAAAAAAGGTGCAGTTTTTTCGGTATTGTATCGGGAAGCTTCTAGAAGGTTTCGGAGGATTCCGGAGGGGTCCGGAAGTCCACAAGTGGGTTCACCATGACCCAAGGGCTAGCATGGGCTGCGGGGAGGCACCCTGGCCTTATTGGGCTAGGCGCACCAAGTCCTCAAAAGCCCATGTGGCTAGGGAAGGCAAAAAAGGAAGGAGTCTTAGTAGGAATAGGATTGGACTTGGAGTCCAAGTCCTCTCCCCCTTAGTTGTGCCCTGGGGCTTGGAGGGGCTGCTTCCCACGCCTCTCCACCTATATATAGAGGGGAGGGGGCGCCCCAAGAGTATACACCAAGCCCTTGGCAACCCTCTCTCTCCCGTTACTCCGTAGTTCCACCGCCTCGTCCCGGCGACGCATAGCGAAGCGCTATCGGTGCTCCACCACCATGCCATCATGTTGGGTGTGATCTCATCTACTTATCCTCTCCCGCTTGCTAGATCAAGAAGGAGGAGACATCAACGAGCCGCATGTGTGCTAAACTCGGAGGTGCCGTCCGTTCGGCACTAGATCGGTTGGATCGTGATCGGATCGCGAAGAGTACGACTACATCAACCGCGTGATAAACACTTCCGCTTAGCAATCTACAAGGGTACGTATTTTCTCTTCCACTCTCGTAGCTATTCATCTCCATGGATAGATCTTGCGTGTGCGTAGAATTTTTTTTGTTTTTCATGCAACGTTCCCCAACAGTGGCATAATGAGCCAGGTCTATGCGTAGATGATATGCACGAGTAGAACACAAAGAAGATGTGGGCGGTGATGTTCATACTGCTTACCACCAATGTCTTATTTTGATTCAGCGGCATTGTGGGATGAAGCGGCCCGGACCAACCTTACATGTCCACGCACATGAGACCGGTTCCACCGACTGACGTGCAACTTGTTTTGCATAAAGGTGGCTGGCGGGTGTCTGTTTCTCCTACTTTAGTTGAATCGAATTTGACTACGGCCGGTCCTTGAAGAAGGTTAAAACAACAAACTTGATAATCACCGTTGTAATTTTGTGCAGGTAAGAACGGTTCTTGCTAGTTGCCCGTAGCAGCCACGCAAAACTTGCAACAACAAAGTAGAGGACGTCTAACTTGTTTTTGCAGGGTATGTTGTGATGTGATATGGTCAAGACGTGATTGTATGAGATGATCATGTTTTGTAATATCGACAACTGGCAGGAGCCTTAGGGTTGTCTTTTAATTATTGTATGAAATGCAAGCGCCATGTAATTGCTTTACTTTATCGCTATGCGTTAGCACTAGTTGTAGAAGCAATAGTTGGCGAGATGACCCCAACGCAACTATGGAGATAAAGGTGTCGAGCCGGTGATGATGGAGATCATGCCGATGCTTTGGAGATGGAGATCAAAAGCACAATATGATGATGGCCATATCATGTCACATATTTTCATTGCATGTGATGTTTATCCGCTATGCATCTTATTTTGCTTAGAACGACGGTAGCATTGTAAGATGATCCCTTCACTTAATTTCAAGATAAAAGTGTTCTCCCTGAGTATGCATTGTTGCCAAAGTTCGTCATTTCGAAGCACCACGTGATGATCAGGTGTGATAGACTCTACGTTCACATACAACGGGTGTAAGCCAGTTTTGCACACGCAGAATACTTGGGTTAAACTTGACGAGCCTAGCATGTACAGACATGGTCTCGGAACACTAGAGACCGAAAGGTCGAACATGAGTCATATAGTAGATATGATCAACATAAAGATGTTCACCATTGAGGACTACTCCATCTCACGTGATGATTGAACATGGTTTAGTTGATTTGGATCATGTATCACTTAGACAACTTGAGGGATGTTGATTTAAGTGGGAGTTCATTAGTAATTTGATTAATTGAACTAAGATTTATCATGAACATAGTCAAAATGTCTTTGCAAATTATGTTGTAGTTCAATAACTCACGATGTAGCTTCCACATTTTTTTGATACGTTCCTAGAGAAAACTAAGTTGAAAGATGATGGTAGCAATAATGCGGACTAGGTCCATGATCTGAGGATTATCATCATTGCTCCACAGAAGAATTATGTCCTTGATGCACCGCTAGGTGACAGACCTGCTGCAGGAGCTGATGCAGACGTTATGAACGTTTAACAAGGTCGATCTGATGACTACTTGATAGTTTAGTGCGCCATGCTTTACGGCTTAGAATCGAGGCTCCAAAGACGTTTTGAACGCCATGGAACATATGAGATGTTCCAAGAGCTGAAATTGGTATTTCAGGCTCATGCCCGTGTTGAGAGGTATGAGACCTCTGACAAGTACTTTGCCTACAAGATGGAGGAGAATAGCTCAGCCAGTGAGCATGTGCTCAGAATGTCTGGGTACTACAATCGCTTGAATCAAGTGGGAGTTAATCTTCCAGATAAGATAGTGATTGACAGAGTTCTCCAGTCACTATCACCAAGCTACTAGAGCTTCGTGATGAACTATAATATGCAAGGGATGACGAAAACGATTCCCAAGCTCTTCGCGATGCTGAAATCGGCGGAGGTAGAAATCAAGAAAGAACATCAAGTGTTGATGGTTAAACAAGACCACCAGCTTTAAGAAAAAGGGCAAGGGAAAGAAAGGGAACTTCAAGAAGAACAGCAAGCAAGTTGCTACTCCCGCGAAGAAGCCCAAAGATGGACCCAAGCCTGAAACTGAGTGCTTCTACTACAAAGGAAATGGTCACTGGAAGCGGAACTGCCCAAAATACTTGGCAGATAAGAAGGATGGCAAAGTAAACAAAGGTATATTTGATATACATGTTATTGATGTGTACCTTACTGGTGCTCATAGTAACCCCTGGGTATTTGATACCGGTTCAGTTGCTGAGATTAGTAACTCGAAACAGGAGTTGCAGAATAATGGAGACTAGTTAAGGGCGAGGTAACGATGTGTGTTGGAAGTGTTTCCAAGATTGATATGATCACCATCGCACACTCCCTCTACCTTCGGGATTAGTGTTGAGCCTAAATAAATGTTATTTGGTGTTTGCGTTGAGCATGAACATGATTAGATCATGTTTATTGCAATACAATTATTCATTTAAGTCAGAGAATAATTGTTGTTCTATTTACATGAATAAAACCTTCTATGGTCATACACCCAATGTAAATGGTTTGTTGAATCTCGATCGTAGTGATACACATATTCATAATATTGATGCCAAAAGATACAAAGTTGATAATGATAGTGCAACATACTTGTGGCACTGCCGTTTAGGTCATATTGGTGTAAAGCGCATGAAGAAACTCCATGCGGATGGACTTTTGGAATCACTTGATTATGAATCATTTGATACTTGCAAACCATGCCTCATGGGCAAGATGACTAAAACTCCATTCTCCAGAACAATGGAGCGAGCTAATGACTTATTGGAAATAATACATACCGATGTATGCGGTCCGATGAGTGTTGAAGCATGCGGCGGGTATCATTATTTTCTCACCTTCACAGATGATTTGAGTAGGTATGGGTATATCTACTTGATGAAACACAAGTCTGAAACATTTGAAAAGTTCAAAGAATTTCAGAGTGAAGTGGAGAATCATCATAACAAGAAAATAAAGTTTCTATGATCTGATCGCGGAGGCGAATATTTGAGTTATGAGTTTGGCCTTCATTTAAAACAATGTGGAATAGTTTCACAACTTACGCCACCTGGAACACCATAGCGTAATGGTATGTCCAAACATCGTAACAGTACTTTATTAGATATGGTGCGTTCTATGATGTCTCTTACCGATTTGCCACTATCGTTTTGGGGTTATGCATTAGAGACAGCCGCATTCATGTTAAATAGGGCACCGTCTAAATCCGTTGAGATGACACTGTATGAACTGTGGTTTGGCAAGAAACCTAAGCTGTCATTTCTTAAAAGTTTGGGGATGCAATGCTTATGTCAAAAGGCTTCAGCCTGATAAGCTCAAACCCAAAGCGGAGAAGTGCGTCTTCATAGGATACCCGAAAGAAACTATTGGGTATACCTTCTACCACAGATCCGAAGGCAAAATCTTTGTTGCTAAGAATGGGTCCTTTCTAGAGAAGGAGTTTCTCTCGAACGAAGTGAGTGGGAGGAAAGTAGAACTTGATGAGGTAGTTGTACCTTCCCTCGAATTGGAAAGTAGTACATCAGAGAAAGTCGTTCCCGTGATGCCTACACCAACCAGTGAGGAAGCAAATGATGATGATCATGAAACTTCAGATCAAGTTACTACTGAACCTCGTAGGTCGAACAGAACATGTTCCGCACCAGAGTGGTACGGCAATCCTGTCCTGGAAGTCATGTTGTTGGAGAACAGCGAACCTACGAACTATGAAGAAACTATGATGAGCCCAGATTCCGAAAAATGGCTTGAGGCCATGAAATCTGAGATAGGATCCATGCATGAGAACAAATTGTGGACTTTGGTGGATTTGCCCGATGATCGGCAAGCCATAAAGAATAAATGGATCTTTAAGAGGAAGACGGACGCTGACGGTAATATCACTGTCTACAAAGCTCGACTTGTTGCAAAAGGTTTTCGACAAGTTCAAGGGGTTGACTATGATGAGACTTTCTCACCCGTAGCGATGCTTAAGTCTGTCCGAATCATGTTAGCAATTGCCGCATTTTATGATTATGAAATCTGGCAAATGGATGTGAAAAACTTGCATTCCTTAACGGGTTTCTTGAGGAAGAGTTGTATATGATGCAACCGGAAGTTTTTGTCGATCCTAAAGGTGCTAACAAAGTGTGCAAGCTCCAGTGATCCATCTATGGACTGGTGCAAGCATCTCGGAGTTGGAATATATGCTTTGATGAGGTGATCAAAGCATATGGTTTTATACAGACTTATGGTGAAGCCTGTATTTACAAGAAAGTGAGTGGGAGCTCTGTAGCATTTCTGATATTATATGTGGATGACATATTGCTGATTGGAAATGATATAGAATCTGGATAGCATAAAAGGATACTTGAATAAGAATTTTTCAATGAAAGACCTCGGTGAAGCTACTTACATATTGGGCATCAAAATCTATAGAGATAGATCAAGACGCTTAATAGGACTTTCACAAAGCACATACCTTGACAAAGTTTTGAAGAAGTTCAAAATGGATCAGTCAAAGAAAGGGTTCTTGCCTGTATTCAAGGTGTGAAGTTGAGTAAGACTCAAAGCCCGACCACGGCAGAAGATAGAGAGAGAATGAAAGTCATTCCCTATACCTCAGCCATAGGTTCTATAAAGTATGCCATGCTGTGTACCAGACCTATTGTGTGCCTTGCCATGAGTCTGGCAAGGGGGTACAATAGTGATCCAGGAGTGGATCACTGGACAGCGGTCAAAATTATCCTTAGGTACCTAAAGAGGACTAAGGAAATGTTTCTCGGTTATGGAGGTGATAAAGAGTTCGTCGTAAAGGGTTACGTCGATGCAAGCTTTGACACTGATCCGGATGACTCTGAGTCTCAATCTGGATACGTATTGAACGTGGGAGAAATTAGCTAGAGTAGCTCTATGCAGAGCATTGTAGACATAGATATTTGCAAAGTACACACGGATCTGAATGTTGCAGACCCGTTGACTAAAAACCTCTCTCACAAGCAAAACATGATCACACCTTAGAACTCTTTGGGTGTTAATCACATGGCAATGTGAACAAGATAATTGACTCTAGTGAACTCTTTGAGTGTTAATCACATGGCGATGTGAACTAGATTATTGACTCTAGTGCAAGTGGGAGACTGATGGAAATATGCCCTAGAGGCAATAATAAAATGGTTATTATTATATTTCCTTAATCATGATAAAGGTTTATTATTCATGCTAGAATTGTATTGACCAGAAACTTAAATACATGTGTGGATACATAAAAAAATATCGTGTCCCTAGTGAGCCTCTACTAGACTAGCTCGTTGATCAAAGATGGTTAAGGTTTCCTAACCATAGACATGAGTTGTCATTTGATAATGGGATCACATCATTAGGAGAATGATGTGATGGACAAGACCCAACCGTTAGCATAGCATATGATCATTCAGTTTATTGCTACTGCTTTCTTAATGTCAAATGCATGTTCCTTCGACCATGAGATCATGCAACTCCTGGATACCGGAGGAATACCTTGTGTGCTATCAAACGTCATAACGTAACTGGGTGATCATAAAGATGCTCTATAGGTATCTCTGAAAGTGTCTGTTGAGTTGGTGTGAATCGAGATTGGGATTTGTCACTCCGTGTATCGGAGAGGTATCTCTGGGCCCTCTCGGTAATACACATCACAAGAAGCTTGCAAGCAAAGTGACTAAGGAGTTAGTTGCAAGATGATGTATTACGAAACGAGTAAAAAGACTTGCCGATAACGAGATTGAACTAGGTATAGAGATACCGACGATTGAATCTCGGGCAAGTAACATACCGACAGACAAAGGGAATTACATATGTTGTCATAAAGGTTCAACCGATAAAAGATCTTCGTGGAATATGTAGGAATCAATATGGGCATCCAGGTCCTGCTATTGGTTATTGACCGGAGAGGTGTCTCGGTCATGACTACATAATTCCCGAACCCGTAGGGTCGCACGCTTAACGTTCGTTGACGCTAGAGTATTATTGGGATATTTGATGAGTGGTAACCAAATGTTGTTCGGAGTCCCGGATGAGATCCCGGACGTCACGAGGAGTCTCGGAATGGTCGAGAGGTAAATATTTATATATGGGAAGTCATATTTTGGGTTCCGAAAAAAGGTGCAGTTTTTTCGGTATTGTATCGGGAAGCTTCTAGAAGGTTTCGGAGGATTCCGGAGGGGTCCGGAAGTCCACAAGTGGGTTCACCATGACCCAAGGGCTAGCATGGGCTGTGGGGAGGCGCCCTGGCCTTATTGGGCTAGGCGCACCAAGTCCTCAAAAGCCCATGTGGCTAGGGAAGGCAAAAAAGGAAGGAGTCCTAGTAGGAATAGGATTGGACTTGGAGTCCAAGTCCTCTCCCCCTTAGCTGCGCCCTAGGGCTTGGAGGGGCTGTTTCCCATGCCCCTCCACCTATATATAGAGGGGAGGCGGCGCCCCAAGAGGATACACCAAGCCCTTGGCACCCCTCTCTCTCCCGTTACTCCGTAGTTCCACCGCCTCGTCGCGGCGACGCTTAGCAAAGCGCTGTCGGTGCTCCACCACCACCATCACCACCACGCCGTCATGTTGGGTGTGATCTCATCTATTTCTCCTCTCCCGCTTGCTGGATCAAGAAGGAGGAGACATCATCGAGCCGCACGTGTGCTAAACTCGGAGGTGTCGTCCGTTCGGCACTAGATCGGTTGGATCGTGATCGGATCGCGAAGAGTACGACTACATCAACCGCGTGATAAACGCTTCCGCTTAGCGATCTACAAGGTTACGTAGATGCTCTTCCCCTCTCGTAGCTATCCATCTCCATGGATAGATCTTGCGTGTGCGTAGAATTTTTTTTGTTTTTCATGCAACGTTCCCCAACATGTGGGCGGTTGCACACGTGGGTGCGGTCCCGAGACGTCGCGTTGTTTCCAGACGCGTCATCATAATTACCCTCACAGCTCTTTCCTCTCTTCCCCACCCACACCGGGGGTGGCGACGGCGACGGCGGTGACAACCTGAGCTCTAGTGCGAAGCGTGCCAAGACGGCGGCGGCAACCACCGAAGCGACCGCGGACCTCCACCGGAGACATCGAGGGTGGGGATTGGGGTACAAACTTTCTTGTCTAGCCGCGGCGACCCTGGAGTCACGTCTAGCGGCGGGGGGCGTAGCTTCCTCACCGTCTTCGTCCTCATCGTCTTCGTCAAGAAGGATTGGTCTTGCACGGTCGCCTACCACCGACGCCCTGGACAGCATCTGCACCTCGTTGTTGTCGGCCTCCGGTGACCCGAACGTGCTACTCCAGTACGCGGCCGCACGCTGGTATTGAGGCACCTTGTACTGACTGTACTTGGCCCATTTTGCCCGCTGTCCAGTGTCGCTAGAGTCTGCCTGATTCATAGCCCAGCGAAGGATGTCCACTGACATCGCGCCCTTGGCTGGGTCCGGAACCAATGTCTTCAGCACCTCCGGCGTAGCCTTCTTCATCACAGCATGGCCTCCTTGTGCATGTCATCGATGCTGCTAAAGTTCGAGCACACCAAGGTGTGCTCGAACTTCTTGCGGTCACCGAGCGAGCACCCAAGGAAGAAGGCCCTCCATCCAATGCCCCAGGGGAAAGGGTTGGGGTTGGAGTTCATGCCGAGGGGGAGGTGGTGAAATAGAGAGGTGGAAGAGGAGAGCTGGTGAAACAGAGGGGGTTTGAGTGCGGGGCTTGGTTAGTGGGGTGGGTTAATATAGGCCGATATGAATGAATGTTGACCATTGAACTGCGTGTTGTTCATAATGCAGATGGACAAGGGCAAGAAGGTGGTGCCACCATTGGAGAAGGGCAAGGAGGTTGTGCCTCCATTGGTTGAAGTGCCGCTGCAGGATCACCCAAGCCCCAGGCGGAGGAACTATGACCACTACCATCAGGAGTCAGGACCAAACCACTTCTGCAAGGTTATCCTTGCTCCAAAGCTAGAGAGTCTGCCATTGTCTCTGGACTTCACGAAGCACTTCCCCGCCATCCCTACAGAGTTCAAGCTCAAGACGAACACCGGTTGCGCATGGAGGGTGACAGTGAGGGTGATCAACGGCAGGGTCACCCTTGATTAGGGTTGGGCCACCTTCGCCGCCGTTCACCAGATCATGATCGGGTAAATGCTGACGTTCAAGCTGCTGTCCCCCGACACCATGAAGGTGATCGTCTTCAACGACGAGGGCGTGGAGGTGGTCACCAAGTGCAAAGAGCACGGCAATGCCTTCGTCGCGACCACCTGAGCTTATGTTGCCCGTTCCTTTGTTGGTTCTTTTAAGACTTGGGTTTCGTTTAGAACTTATCTTACTATGTTGGTTTAAAACTTGTTTTGCGTGGTTAAGACTTATGTTTGTGCCTAAGATCGTTGTGTTGCTACTAGTTTAGTTGTTAGTAGTTCATGTGTGCCTTTGGTAACCTCACCACATCGAGGAGGAGGTTACCACACAACTTCCTAGATGTAACCAAACAACCAGACTTGTGTTTCCCCTCAAACAAGACCGCAACCAAACAGCAGGCCTATGCTTTTGACATGCAAACTAGAGGACATACAGGCAACCAATCAACATACAGATGTTGGTTTTTTGCCTGCATATGCTCAGCCAGGCCCAGTTGAGACAAATATGCAAAGTGCCCCTTGGTCATCTCATGAATGCGAACGCTGGGGCGAGCTAGCTACACGCAGGAAACAAAGCCTACGGCCATGCACTTGAACAAGTCTCACATTGCATGCACTGTTTTCTCTGACGAAACTGAAGAAACCTAACACCCAGCAACTAGAACATGCATCGGGATTCAACAGGTAGCATTTTCAGCGGGCTATTGAGACGGTGGAAGTCGTGATGCGCTGAACAAGGTTGAAACTTGAAACGGAAGAGGAGGATGTTCCCCTAGGAGCAGCGTCTCCTATACATAGCTTCCCGTTGGCAGTGGCGCAGGATACGAACCAGTCAGTCAAATATGCGCCAGGTTTCAGGCGTGAGGCCCCATGGAGCTTCCAAGTGGCCGGCCACCACCATGTGTTCCCCGCCGCGGGCGTATAGTCCTCCGTCTGTCGGCGTCGTCCATGTCCAATCCGATATTCCGATCTCGCCAACGCAGCCGCAGCTGCTAGCACTGCTGCTGGTGCTACAGCAGACGGCAGGCCCCCCTTCAGTCGTCAGTCGTCACGTCATGGCGCTATCTGTTTGAAAAGTAAGGGAAGCAGTGCAGCTGGTCGCGCCATGGATGCCCCTAATGATTGAACATGTTTCGTTCCTGCCCTGCCATCTTCGTGGCTAGCCCAGCAGGGTACAATTTTTGGCGACTGCATGTGCCACATAAATATTCAGATACTTAACCAACGAGGTTTTTCCTGGTCTGATTCCATCTGAGTACTCAGGGAATCACCACCATGGTCGAACAGAACCTAGAAACTGACGCTGTCCCGGACTAACTAGCGTTGATCGTCTGATCAGAGAGACGATCGGAACTGGGAAGTGTGCCATGGTACGTAGCAACCGGAACGATTCGTATTTCTTCCTTTTCTGTTTGTTATATAGTTTGTAGCTCTCTTAATGGTAGTCCACGGTATTATACTCTGCAAATATGCAAGCGGTTTTTGTGTTTATTATTGGAGGGAAATCTATATCTGGATCGGTGCTCATCTGATATATAAAATGTTTTGTTAATGCACACAGCAAATGTCGTTGTAGTATAGTGGTAAGTATTCCCGCCTGTCACGCGGGTGACCCGGGTTCGATCCCCGGCAACGGCGCAATTTTTTTTGTTAGTCTTCTGCGCGCTATTAGCAGACAGCTGCATCCAAACTGGCCAAAATTTCTCAAACTCAACGGCAACAACAGTTCAGAATAGCATGTGAAGGTTCAGAAACAATCTTGTTTTTGTGTCTACAAGATACCTTTTTTTTAGAAGAGTCTACAAGATACCTGAATGGAAATCACGAATTTGTGCTTACATGGGCTGTTGTGCCTGTGCTACTGGACAAGATTTCCACCCTATTGCTCTGCTTTGGCCACTTGTTTCCAAACCTGCTCTGAGCATGTGTGCCACTGCTCTGCCTTATGGAGTACCTGGTCATTAAGAAATCATACGATTTCCACCTTATCGCCGGGCTTTGTCGAGTTGTTTACAAACCTTCTCTGAACATGCGTGCTTCCAGGGGCTGATCTGGCTTGGCATGAAATGAAAACCACTGATCTGCCTGGAAAGCTCCAAGAGCCAAAAGGAGATGCGCCCTGACTTGTCCTCGACGCTGGTGCTGGCGATCTTTACATGCTGTGGCCTGTGGGCCGACAAACGACCTGGAAGCGCTCGCGTTCGCGATCTTTACATGGCCTCTCTGTTTTCATGTGCTGTATGTAGCCAGCCGACTTGTGGCTAACTTTAAATTCTTTTCTTTTCTTTTTGGCTAGAGTTATATTTAAAGTCATGTTTAAGACCTATTCCCTCCGTAAAGTAGTGATCTAAACACTCTTATATTTCTTTACAGAATCAATACTCCTGTATTAGTTCTGATGGTTGCGCATGTGCCTGCATCCGAGGGCTGCTGTGATGTGTGAAACCAGGGGGTGCTCCCTTTTAAGATGCCCAAATAGTGTTAAGCTACCTAAAAAAATTGCAATCCGAATGAACATCTTCTGTGAGTTAAAAAAAAACGAGTACGAATTCAGAATTGCCCTTTTTTTTCCTCCAGAAACGTACATGTAGCTGAGGAACCGAATTTGACTAGAAAGCCCATTTCTGTATGACATAATGCTTAATCCGAGAAACAAGTAATACATCCTCTCGGGTTCTTGGCTGTTTAAGTATAAGTAATGTAATGTCAGGATGGTTTTTCCTAAAAAAAATATGTAAGTATATCTTTCCCTAATAATAAATAATAATAAAGCACGGATTGACTCTGTCGAGTTTACCGTGGCGGCATTTTTATTAAAAAGGTCCCTGTGCTTTTTGATAGTCAACCCGCAGTCTTTTTTAAGTGACTAACCTGAGATAACGTTTCATTTTTGCATAAAAGTCCATGTATTTTGGTATATTCAACCCGCGGTCCATACGTTTTATTATTCGGGACTGGGTCAACGCGACGGTTCGGCTAGGGGCGGCGCGGCTGCTCGAAGAACGGCGGCGGTCGCTGGAGCTTGCAGGGGCCGGATCGGTGCGTGGCAGGGGCTAGGGAGGCGGATCTGTAGGCGGCCGGCGAGGCGGGGTCGCCGGTGACGACGAGGAAGGCCAGAGCGCTGCTTCCCGGGCGCGGCGACCAGGCAGGAGCTCGCCGGAGTCGGGCGACGGCGGACGGACGCGGGAGATGGAGGGATCCGGCGTGGAGGCTCGAAGTCCTTGCAGGTGGAGGCGAACCTCCATACCTGGCAGGTAGAGTTCCAAGGCCATGGCGAGGCAGATCAGCGCATCGATGTCGCTGCCCGCGCGGCGGCGGATCCTTTCCATGCTCCAGCCATTGGTCATGCTCCTGCTCGGCGATCCTCTCCGTGGTCCAACCGTTGGTCCTGCTCCTGCTCTTCCGCAGGCCCCGGCCTGGTGGGAGGCCGCCATACAGCACACACGGTAGGCGGGACGGGAGTACGAGCTCATCTCCACCGCGCACAGTGAGACTCTGTTCATGTAGTACTGCTGGCCACACATCCTTTCCTCGACCATCAAGCCCAGGTGAGAGAGATTCACCTCAAAGAAAGCCCAGGCGAGAGAGACTCTTATGCAGGGAGCTTGTGGTAGATCCGTTTGTCTCTCTTTCTTAACCAACTGCGGATTTTCCTGTCCATTAGCTGATAGTTGGGTACCTTTGATTGATTTGACAGTGGAAGGTATGATAATTTGGCTGGCCTGGACTTGGATGGACCGGTGAGTTTACTATTGTATTACTCTGTCAAGGGATTTTGTTTGCATATGTTTATATAATACTTAACATTGCTTGAGTGCTATAATTCAAGGCAATTTATTTACTGAATTGTGTATAAAACAGACGAAGATGTTGAATTCTCTTCCATGTTTCCCAGACTGAATTCGCAATGGGAAAGGAGATGATTGCGGCACACAATTTAAATATACCAAAATATCCTGAAAAATATATTTGGTGTATAGAATTCTGTTTTAGTCTTTGGATACATTTTCACGATTCACTAACTCCAGTAGTGAGTAAAAATACATAAAACTACGTGACAATGTTTTGTAAATTTTGTGTCTGCCTTGCGTTCCGACGATTCCACCAGCAGAGGCCCTCCCCTGCCCTGCCGCGGACCACCGTATCAGCGGTCTCCTTGGAGTCCTGAAGCTGCTCGAGGGCATCGTCCTTGGTGCGCCTCCTCGAGGCTTGATGCTTTCTACAGGAAAAAATGCTTCCTTTTATTGAGATGAGGAAAATTGCTTCCCTTTCTACAGGAAAAGATGGTTCTGTTAAATAAATTACTTCCCAAGCTAAATGCTCGTGGCTCCGAAGTACTAATATTCTCTAAGGTACTGATTCTCTTTCTGTTACTCATGCACCTAGCTTTGTTGCTTCAGAAAGCATCATGGCTATGATAGGAGCTAGGGTTCTCCCCGGTCTAGGGCGTAGCTTGTAGGGAAAGGAGGGAGGTGGGCGAGGGCTGGAGCGCGGCGGCCGGCGGCGAGGCGCCGTCCTTGCGGCGGTGCGGCGGCGGCTGAGTCAGGAGGCGGCTAGGGTTTAGGGTTTCCGGCTCCTCTGGGAGCCGGGCAATAGAATTGTCTTATTGCTTAAATCTCAAAATAATCTTACAAGTTGTATATATAACCACGATGAAATAAAAACTAAGATAACTTGCGGGCTAAGCTTGCCCGGTGGGCCTCCTACGGCCGTAGGTCCGGCCGGTCATAACATCTCTCCCCGCCTGCGCAAACAGCTCGTCCTCGAGCTGAAAGTCGGGGTAGTGTTGGCGGAACTCCTCGCGCTGCTCCCAAGTAGCGTCCTCCTCTGAAAGTCCGGTCCATTGAATCAACACGTACCAGGAGCCGCGGCGCAGCTGAGCCTTCAACGCCTTCTCCGGCTCAGGAAGGAGACGCCCGTCGGTGACCGGCGGTAGCGCTGGAGGAACCGCGGGTGGCTCTCCACGGAAGGGCTTGAGCAGCCCCACATGGAAGACATCATGAATCCGCGCACCTGCCGGAAGCTGAAGACGGTAAGCCACCTTCCCAATGCGTTCCAGGATAGCAAAGGGACCGGCATAGTGAGGACCCAGCTTCTTCTTCGCGCGTGGGTCGAGGGACTGCGTAGAGCGATGAAGTAGACGCAGCCACACCCAATCACCCACCGCGAACTCCGCCTCGCGATGGTTGCCGTCGTAGTAGTGTTTGGCCAACTGCTGGGCCTGAAGGAGGCGTTGCCGGACTTCTGCCAGCATCTCGTCACGGTTCCGCAGAAGAGCACCGGCCGCCTCGGTCCGTGCCAAGGCCGGATCAACAGGAAGAATCGGCGGAGGTGGCCGGCCATAAACCACCTCAAAAGGCGTAGCACGGAGGGCGGAGTGATAAGAGGTGTTGTAGCAGTACTCCGCCCACGATAGCCAGTCCACCCATGCGCGAGGGCGATCACCTGTGACACAACGCAAATACATGGCAATCACCTTGTTAACGACCTCGGACTGGCCGTCCGTCTGAGGGTGGAAAGCTGTGCTCAGGCGGAGCTTAACGCCTGCCAGCCGGAAGAGGTCGCGCCACACATGTCCCGTGAACACGGGGTCCCGATCACTGACGATCGAAGATGGGAACCCGTGGAGACGGACAATGCCATCGAAGAAAGCCCGAGCGACAGACGCCGCCGTGTAGGGATGCCCGAGCGTGATGAAGTGGGCATACTTGGAGAAGCGGTCGACCACCGTGAGAATGACGGACTTGCCGCCCACCTTGGGGAGGCCCTCGATGAAGTCCATGGAGATGTCCGCCCAGACCTGGGACGGCACCTCCAAAGGCTGGAGCAACCCAGCCGGCCGTAGAGTCTCCGTCTTGTTGCGCTGGCACGTCACACAAGACCGTACCCAGTCACAGACCAGGGCACGATCTCTTGGAATGTAGAAGTCGGCGCGGAGACGATGGAGTGTCTTCTGCACCCCCTCATGGCCTGCCGAGTGGGCGAGGCGCAGCACCTGATGACGAAGATCGTCGTGCGTCGGAACGAAGACCCGGCGCCCATGGAGGAGCAAGCCGTCGGCGAGGCGCCACGGCTCATCCAGTTCCCCCGCAGCCAGCTGCTGCTGTAGGAGGAGTGCGTCGGCCGCGGCTGCTGTCGCCCGCCGGATGTCGGTGAAGAGGGCGAAGGACGGCCCGGTGATGATGCAGAAGGCCGCCCCCTCCGCCGCACCGTCGTCCGTGTCGGCGTCACGCCGAGACAGGGCGTCGGCGACGGTGTTAAGGCGACCCGGACGGTACTCGACAGTGAAGTCAAACCCGAAGAGTTTACTGATCCACTGGTGCTGCGGCACGGTCGAGAGCCTCTGATCCAGCATGAACTTGAGGCTGTAGTGGTCCGTACGGATCCGGAAGGATCGACCCCAAAGATAGGGCCGCCAGTGACGCACCGCCTGTACCAAGCCAATGAGCTCGCGCTCATAGGCCGCCAGCTTAAGATGGCGGGCGGCAAAGGGCCGGCTGAAGAAGGCGAGGGGCCCATCGCCCTGATGAAGGACCGCACCGAACCCCGCACCGGAGGCGTCGCAGTCGACGGTGAATGGTAGGTCGAAATCAGGCATCTGCAGGACGGGACCCGTCGTGAGGGCCCCCTTGAGGGCCTCGAACGCTGTGGTGGCCTCCTCATCCCAAGAGAAGGCGTCGCGACGGAGAAGGCGCGTGAGCGGGGCCGCGATGAGTCCAAACTCCCGGATGAATTTCCGATAGTACCCGGCAAGGCCCAGAAATCCGCGAAGAGCCCGCGGAGACTGCGGAATCGGCCAGGCGGCGACGGCCGCCACCTTGTCGGCGTCCATGGCCACCCCCTCGGCCGAGATGACGTGGCCGAGGTAAGCGACAGAAGGCGTCCCGAACGAGCACTTCGAGCGCTTAAGATGAAGATGATGCGCCCGAAGCTCGTTGAAGACGATGGCCACATGCTGGAGGTGCTCTGCTCAAGAGGCGCTGTAGATAAGAATGTCATCAAAGAAAAGGAGGACAAACCGACGTAAGTAGGGCCGGAGGACATCGTTCATCAAGGCCTGAAAGGTAGCCGGGGCGTTGGAGAGGCCAAAAGGCATCACCAAGAACTCGAAGTGGCCGTGATGAGTCCGAAACGCCGTCTTGGCGATGTCGTCTGGGTGCATGCGCACCTGATGATACCCCGACCGGAGATCCAGCTTGGTGAAGAAGCGCGCCCCATGGAGCTCATCGAGAAGCTCATCGACCACCGGGATCGGGAACTTAAGTGTGAGAGCATTAAGGGCGCGGTAGTCGATGCAGAAACGCCACGTGCCGTCCGACTTGCGAACTAGGAGGACCGGCGCGGTGAATGGCGACGTGGAGATCCGGATGATGCCCGCGGCAAGCATGAGTGCACATTGCCGCTCCAACTCGTCCTTCTGCAGCTGAGGATATCGGTAGGGCCGTACGGCCACCGGTGCTGAGCCCGGCAGGAGGTGAATACGGTGGTCGTAGACCCGGGCCGGTGGAAGGCCCCGTGGCTCCTCAAAGAGATCACGGTGCTGCTGCAGGAGGTGGTCCAACAGCGGATGCTCGGCCTCGGTGGTGGCCGCGGCCAGCTGGAGCGGGGGCGACGCCGGGGTGCCTCTAATGCCCTCCCAGCGGACGCGGCGGCCGAGACGCCCGAAGGTCATCGTCAGGGCGTCGAAGTCCCAAAGGATGGGACCGAGAGTCCGCAAGAAGTCGACGCCGAGGATGAAGTCGAAGCAGCCCAAGTCAATGCCGGCGCATGTGATGGTGAAGTGCTCGTCGCCGATAGTGATGGGCACGTCGCGGGCGAGCCCATGGCAGCGGAGACGGTCGCCATAAGCGATGGTGACCCGTAGCTGCTCCCCGCCTGTCGGCTGTAGCGCGAGGCGCCGCATGGTGGTCTCCGGCAGGAAGTTATGCGTGGAACCTGTGTCCAGGAGGGCCACCAGACGCTCGCCATGGATCGTGACCGGTAACAGCATCGTCCGTTCATCACGGATGCCGGCCAGCGCGTGGAGCGAGACGACGAGGGCCGTCGCCGGAGCGGGCGCGGGTGCAGGCGCGAGCTCCACAGCGGCTGGGTCGCCGAGGCCATCCTCCGGTGTGTCCTCCTCGGTCTCGTCGGTCGTCTCCAAGTAGAAGAGGCGCGGGCAGACATGGCCCGGGGCATAGGGCGCATCACAGTTAAAGCAAAGCCCCAAGCGCCGGCGCTCGAGCTGCTCTGCCTGAGAAAGGCGCCGGAAAGGGCGTGTCGCGGCCGGGGTGGCCGCCGGTGATGCGGTCGAAGGCGCGGGTGCTGTCGGAGGTGGCCGGGGGGTGTGCCGGCCCCCACGAGACGCGGTGTCCGCGTCAAGGCCTGGGCGCGCTGCTCGAACGCCCGAGCGTAGTACATGGCCGTCTGAAGGTCTTGGGGCCCCTTCATCTCGACGTCCACGCGGGTGTGGTCGGGAAGGCCGCCGACGAAGAGTTCAGCCCGCTGTAAGGCCGTCACACCCGGCGCGTGACACGCCAGGGCCTGGAAGCGGTCGGCGAAATCCTGCACCGTGGAGGTGAAAGGCAGGCGGCCCAACTCGGCCAGGCGGCTCCCGCACATCGGTGGTCCGAAGCGAAGGAGGCACAACTCGCGAAAACGCTCCCACGGGGGCATGCCGCCCTCGTCCTGCTCGAGGGCGTAGTACCATGTCTGGGCTGCCCCGCGGAGGTGGTAGGAAGCCAGCCAAGTGCGCTCTGACGCGGGCGTGCGCTGCCCACGGAAAAACTGGTCACACTGGTTGAGCCAGTTAAGTGGGTCGTCCGAGCCGTCATAGGTGGCGAAGTCGATCTTGGCAAACCGGGGCGGCGTCTGGGTCGTCGCGCCAGGGCCCACCGGCTCGGCGATGCGGAGAGCTGATGACGGTGCTCGGTCCATGGTGGGGAGACCGGCGTAGGCCCCCGTGGAGCCCGACGAGGCCCCGGACTGCAGCGTGGGCACCGACGGGTCCCCGGCCTCCGTGTAAACTGGCGGTGGCGACGTCCCGGTGATCCAGGCCGGAATCGGAGACGGTGACGGTGGGAACCGGACCTGCTGTATCGGGAGACCACCCGGTGTGGACTGGCCCAGGCCGGAGCTAGGCGGCGGCGGTGGCATCTGGACCGACGCAGCGGCCGCGGATGGCGCGGCTGGGGCCGGCGCGGGCCAGGACGGCCACTGTGGGGCTGGGGCGGGCGCGGGAGGCGCGGGCGGCGTCGCGAGCGCTGGCGCGGGCCACTGTGGCCAGGAGGGCGCTGGCGCGGCCGGCGGCTGGAGCGCCGGGTAACCCCCGGCGATGGCCGCGGGAACCGAGTACCAAGGCAGGGCCGGCGGTCCGGAGGGATTGGTCGGCGGCAGCGGCGGTGGCGGCCCGTACGGGCTGGCCAGGTAGAGGCGGATTCCCTGGACCGCGACGACCAGGTCGTTGAGGACACCGGCCATGGCCTCCGGGGAGTAGTGGGTCGGCATGGTGGACGATGATGGCGGCGGATCCGTGACGGGGGGCGGTGACTGGCCGGTCGACGCGCCGGAGGAAGAATCCATCGGCGCCGAGGGAAGGGCCAGCGGGCCAGTGGCGATCGGCGATGGCGCGGCGGCGGTGGTGACGAGGGGCAGCGACGGGGTGGGTGGTGATGAAGACATGGTCGAAACCAAGCTAGCTGATACCAAGGTGATAGGAGCTAGGGTTCTCCCCGGTCTAGGGCGTAGCTTGTAGGGAAAGGAGGGAGGTGGGCGAGGGCTGGAGCGCAGCGGCCGGCGGCGAGGCGCCGTCCTTGCGGCGGTGCGGCGGCGGCTGAGTCAGGAGGCGGCTAGGGTTTAGGGTTTCTGGCTCCTCTGGGAGCCGGGCAATAGAATTGGCTTATTGCTTAAATCTCAAAATAATCTTACAAGTTGTATATATAACCACGATGTGAAATAAAAACTAAGATAACTTGCGGGCTAAGCTTGCCCGGTGGGCCTCCTACGGCCGTAGGTCCGGCCGGTCATAACAGACTATGATAAAAATATGATAGCAATCATGAGTTATGGAAATTCTGCTTGTGAGGTGGTTTTGTGCCCATGCTGACATTCTATCTGGAGTTTTTATATGGTTATACCATAATTTTTTGTACATGCTTGCCATTTGAGTATTTGAACACAGTTGTGTATCCTGCAGATGACCCATCTTTTAGACATCTTGGAAGATTAGCAAATGTACAGAGGGTATCAGTATTGCTAGATTGATCGGAATACTGGTGGCGATGATCGTGATCCTTTTATTTAAGCTTTCAACATGCCAAGGAGTGAAAGGTTCATCTTCTTACTTTCAACTAGGGAAAGTGGTGGGATCAATCTGCACGTCATGCCACCGTCATCTGCACATGCTTTCAGATACACGGTACAAACAACAGCGAGATGGTCAGATGTTAAGCTGCCAATAAAGGCGTGCGATCATTCCCTTTTTGTTATTGTTATTTGTTACCATGGTGTTGGGGTTGAATTCTTCTGTTTCTTAGGAACACTTGAGAGGATTTGCAAGGTGAAGACCGTGCATATAGAACTTGTCAGAAAAAAAGGTTCATGTCTTCCTTTTTGCACCAAGGTTCTTAATTTATATTTGGAAATGGAAGGGTAGCAGTATGTTTTACTTGTGTCATACAGAAAATGTTCCATTGCATTATACTACTGAGGCAAAAGTAATCGAGAGAGCATATAAGAAGCTTGCCTAGGATGCTTTGGTCATTCAGCAAGATTGATTGCCAGAGTTGCTTTTGTTTCTTCTCACTGCATGTAATGTAATTATTTTTTATGTTAAAGCAGAACAAGTATTAATGTGCTTTTGTTATTGTGTTTCTTTATTAGCTGCCAATAAGGACAAGCTGATGGTGAGATTTGTTACTGAAATGGCATGCAATTCTAAGGCTAGCATAATAAGAAATGAAGATATTGACCACACTATCTCTAGAGGAGAAGAGACAACATCACAACTTGATGCAAAAAAGTGCTCACATTAGGTCTCATGCTTTAAGATTTGTCTACTGTAGAAGTTATATTCTGCCATGCAAACATAAATTTTATTTTCTTAGATGAAAATAAGATTGGCAATATGTATATGTATATATATATATATATATTGACTGGATAAATTGCACTAATAGTCTTCCCTTATAGGTCATATTTTTTTTAGTTTGTGTTAACAGTCTGTTCAGAGAGTCACTTACTGGATCATCATGTAAGACATCCAGAACTTAAGGTGAAGCATTTGTCATCTATACTAGGTCGTCCCTTTCAAACTATGCTGAATGTTAATCATTCTGGCAGCACTTTAGAAATATAAATATGTTGAGTTGTTTTCTTATCAAGTTAACCCCATGTAAGTACAAATTGTGGAGGATAGCTCAATGTCCAATGTTCAAAAGATAGGTATTGGAAGTTAGCTCAATTTGAACAGTAATATATCTAGCATTACTAAAAAAAAGGTGATATAAACTTATTTGAAGACAATTGATTCATATTTGCTTGATTTCTTTCGGATGTTTGATGAAATGTCTGAACCTCAACTTATTCATAAACTTACCTTGGATGTTAGGCTCAATTATTCCTAAATTAGGTAGTGACTATCCCACGAGACAATTTCTCGACTCGGCCAACAATGATTCATAGAAACTGGGTGTATTCTCCCGTTGCAAAGCACGGGGTGTTAAACAAAGTCTATTACTATTATTATTATTATCCTAGCAATTACTGGATGGCCCGGGCTTCTCATGTATCGAAAGACGCCGAGGCTCCAGTGAGCACGATCGATACTGATCTCTGTCTTTGTGGCATTGGCTGTTGGAAGTTCGCACTTTGCATCTTCGTAAGGGCATCTGTTTCTTGTGGCAGCTGCATACAAAATAGCAACTCTGTTGTTCAACAAGATGCACATGGCCATATTCAGAGCTCCTATGTATTTTTCGATTTCAATCCAAGTGGGAGCATCTTGAATAGAAGTCATTTGCATTACCTCAAATTTCTTTGGAAGTTTGATTTATTAACATCAACTATGCTGACTCTGAAGAAAATCGGACAGGTGCTGTTGCCAATGATTACAGAGGGTATGTCTTTGTCTCGGTCAGTAAGAAAATGTAACCTTGCAGGACTGTGGAAGAAGCTGAGGGGCGAGCCGTTCTGATTGGCCTAAGTCGCCTTCAGCCGTGTACAAAGGGCCCATAATCATAATCATTGAAACTAACAGCGCTATGATTACCCAAGAATTGGAGGTGGGCAGGCCTAATCGGTCTGGTTGTTTCTTTTTCATCAGCGACGTAAAAAATGAGGTGCAGGTTTTCGGCCCCGTCCGCATCAACTCCATTCCCAGGGGAAGAAACAAACTGGCACATGAGCTGGCTGCTCGGGCCAGACGACAAGAGGATTCGTTGATCCTTGCTGATGTATCGAGGCAACGCTGCACCCTGACGCTATCTGAATGTACCACCTGAGTGTGTTTTGTCTGTTTAGGTAGGCATCCTAAATAAAAGAACTATGCTGACTCAAGACTTAAACTGGTTATAGGCTTCAACCAAAGCGAAGTGGATACCAATACCGCCAAATGGGTTCTGTTGCGGTTTCCATCATACAAATAGCATCAACACATATATTCGTAATTGTTTATTATATTATTTTTATATTAAAACAGCTTATTTATTCTGCCGGAGCAGTCACATGCCATATTAATTTCAGAAGAGCAATTTCTAATTTAATGGTTAATGTATTGTTATGTCTAAATTGAAAATACCAAACAAAAACAGTCACAATTTGTATTTATACGATGAATAATAGATGTTCCAATCGCTAAATTTAAACCAAGGTTTTTAGAATAAATTGTGGTTTCTAAGCTTGTAACCTGTAGTCCATCAACTAATTGTATTATATTACCATGTCTAATTTTTAAGTGCACCAGGCGAACAATTCCACTTGATTTGAATTATCAAGGTGGGTTGTACATTATTTATACCCATTTTGGACATTGTGTTCTCAATAGCTTAATTTGAAGGACATATGTTTGTCATCCTGTTGCAACGCACGGGCCCTTTTGCTAGTAATGTAATAAAAACCAAAGAATCTACGTGTGGGTGAAACCAGTAACTTTATTCTATTTGAAGGTGATCCGATTCCGACAATACAACTGTTCCAACACAAGCAAAACTGTAAATTCCCTAAAACCACTAGGGCAGTTGTCCAGGGAAGAAGGTAAATTTTAAGTTACAACCAAGTGATATTTCTCAGTTCATCAACACTAACCAAAACAGGAGTATTTCAGTATGGATAGTTCACATGAACAAACGAACTGTATGTATGCTGCTGCCTCTCACTTGCTCTTCAGAGCAGGGCCGTTTGTGGTGGTAATAGCACCCTTTGGTGGGTTGAGCTCGTCCCAAGCCTCGATCCACGTGACCATGGCGTCAGCAAGCTTGTTGAAGTAGCCATCCACCTTGCCGAGCTTCGCCTTCACCTGCTTGGCCAGCTCAAGGTAACACTTCTGGACAGTCGTGGCCTCCTTTGAGAGGGTCACAGACTGGAAGAAGGGGATCAGCTCCTCCTGCCAGAAGATGCCGTTGTATTCCTTCTTTAGGTTCACAAACGGGTTGCTTGCTTTGCTGTGCCAGATGTAGGGCAGACCAGTCTTAATACCCAGGCTCAAATGATCAGTAATCACCTGTGTCAACAGAGAAAAGACAAATTCAGTACAAAGAAGTGGAAACAAGATACAATTGTTCATGGCAACCAACATGTTCAATTTGCATTCACAGACATAGCATCGATATAATTTTAAAGAAAATAACAGAATGTACCTTGGTGCACCATCCAGCCCACATATCATCGTAGCGGCCAATAGGCTGGCCATCACCCATGAGGCCAAAGTACATTGCAGGACCAATGAGCTCACGGTCAAACGCGAGGTTCATTCCACACATTGGAAACAAGGTACCCTTCGGGATTGTAAGAACAGCATCAACATACCTGATCCCAAGAAAGATACATCAGATTAGAAAGAAGAGATTGTTTAAAACATTGAAGTGCCAAATGTAAAATTCTCACCTGTTATTTCTCTCAAGAGGCTTGACAAGCTGGGTAGGGGCATCATAGTCTGGAATGTTCAGCCAAAGCCCATGAGAAACAGCAGTTGGGGCACCCTCGCGAAGGCTGAAGGGGTACCCACGAACAAAATCAGCACCCTCACGGTAAGGGTCATACAGAGTATTGAAGAAAAATGGAGTTGAAGGGCTCAGAAGGTTCTTGATGTGCTGCTCAAGTGCATTGATGTCCTTTCCTGATGGATCCTTAGCAACCTGAGATTTTGTGAAAATAATAGGTTAGCAACGGGCAAATGGCATGGCATCTGCTGCATCACCAAATATACCGACCAATTCAGAATGGGAGACCAAAACAATGGCATCAAGATAATAAATTTGAGAGTGCAGGCATGGGTTTGTGATAGCATGGCTGTCAACTAAACTACTCCCTCCATCCCAAAATTCTTGTCTTAGATTTGTCTAGATACGGATGTATCTAACACTAAAACGTAACTAGATACATCCGTATTTAGACAAATGTAAGACAAAAAATTTGGGACGGAGGGAGTAGAAAACTTTACAGGGCCTCCTTGAATTCGAGCGATGGCATGAAAGAGAACATGGCGCACTATTTTTCTAGTTAAATGAATGGCAATTGCAGGCCAAAGACCAATTCTTACAGTTAGAACATTGCTTCTGCACTAGAACTCTGCATCATAGGCCATCCAAGAGAGCCAACAAAATCAAAATTATTTAGCAAGTAGGTGGGGACCCTCGCGCGAATATACAATTGCTATTTTACATACCTTGTGTCAAGGTAGCTGTCAAAACAAACACCTTACGCCAAGGTATGTTTTATAACTAGAGATAAATCCAACTAGAAGAAGGTATGTAGCGCATTAAAGAAAAACAGGATGGTCACATCTATCGCTCAGTCCATATATGCTATCACTTTAGGCTCCGGATCGATCCACACAAGATGCAATCATTTCAAAATTGTTAGACAATCATCTATCCCAAAGCTAAAAGTACTGATGAGGACCCTCAGACACAAACAAAAGATGCATCGGCATAAGTGACAAAGTAAGGCGGCAGGCGATACTTACAATTTGTACTGTCACATTGTCATATCAGAAATTATTAATCCTACATATCCATAGCTTACTCCACCTCATGGCCCTCCAATGCTTGATACTCGTTTCAGCGTCAATTAATATGGTACGGAGAGAGTACTTGTTAGCAGTGGAAAGTGCCATTTAAGCATATTAGCCCAAAACTGAACTAACATTGTTAGATCAGTGGATGCGACTATCGCGCTATATTATGCCAACTAGATATATCAGTCAGTCATCTGGCGAAAATTTGCATTTAACTACCGAGATAACTTCGTCTAAAAAAACTACCCAGATCACAGGGGTACTAATCACGTGACTTTAGTACACGCGCGAGTGAACCGAGCGATCATAACTAACATGAGTAACAGCAAGACACGAAATTTACACCGCTACCCAATGCACCATCCCCACGAAGAGATTAAATAGAGATCTCGCCTTTCTCCTTAATTCCCCCAGCCAGATCTGAGCCCCACCCACACCAAAATCCACCTCCCGTCCCATGACAAAATCACACAGTGCAAGATACTACATAATTCCGACCAAATTCGAGCGCGATCCAGCCCAATCGACCCAAATCACACCGCTGCACAGGAAGATTTCGTAGGAGAGGCCGCCAGAGAGTGAGCACTCACGAAGCAGTCGTCGTCGATGGTGTAGATGTACTTCTTCTTGGAGACCATGTATCCGAAGCAGCGGCAGGCCGAGTCCTTGAAGGAGATGCAGGAGGCCTTGGGTCCGAGGATGCGGTTGACGTCGTTGCGGTTGTAGAGCTCGTAGTCGAAGCCCTCGGGCACCTTGATGACCTTGGTCGGGTCGCCGTCCTGCACGATGATGAGGTGGTAGGGCTGGAAGAAGGGGCGCCACATCTCGAGGAAGTCGAGGTTGCGGATCGTCGGGATGACGATGTCCAGCTCGTCCTTGAGCAGCGGCGTCGACGGGGTGGCCATCGCGGCGAGGCGGGCGTCGGCGGAGGAGGCAGGGGACGGGCGGGCAGGCGGTGGTCGGCCGGGGTGAAGGGAGGTGTGCGAAACGGACAGGGTATATAAGGAAGGAGGAGGCCGGGCGGGGGTTTAGTGCGGGCCCGGCCGGCTGGGCCGGACAGTGGGCCGGCCGCGGCCGGTGTGGGCTGCTACTTTTTGCCTTTTTCCTTTTGCTTGTCGTGGAAGTGAGCAGTCGGTGTGGTCCTTGGTGAATTAGTCAGACTTGCCAGAGTGTGCAGTCCAGACTCAACAAATGATATGATGTCAGCTCATGTCTATGAGATTAGTTCTTTTTATGAGACTAGTAAAATGTCCGTGCGTTGCGACGGGCGACAGTATATGTTTAAATCATGGAAAGTATATTTCAAAATTTATATAATCATTTATAATGAAAAAAAACTTTAGATTCTCAAAAGAAACGGTAAAACATTACACAATTATTTCATATCACAACTGGTTCGATTTCTCTTAGTAACACATGATACCAAGCTCCAAGTTAGACATAAATGACTTCCCATGACGGAGGTGACCTGCACAAAATAAATCTCTCATAATTAAAAACTCTACAATTATGATTACTGGAAGTATAAGTGCCATTCTCACCTATGATGTAAGGATCTCTCTATAGA
Source organism: Thinopyrum elongatum (assembly GCA_011799875.1). Classification (NCBI taxonomy): domain Eukaryota; kingdom Viridiplantae; phylum Streptophyta; class Magnoliopsida; order Poales; family Poaceae; genus Thinopyrum; species Thinopyrum elongatum. The sequence continues at coordinate 172,149,377 of CM022298.1, read as the reverse complement.
CGATGTTCTTCGTGTACGTACCAACAGGACAATCAGAGACCTTGTCTATGCTGCAATTTGAACTCTTCTTTTTACTATCATCTGAGTTATTTTTCTTATTACCAGCATCCGGGACGGCAAGAATCTTGATGTTCTTTCTAGCGGTGGATCTAGATAGTGCGACATACAACTACCCGTGAGAAAACACAGGCTCGGGCAAGTAAATACCGACATTCGGGATAGTCTACCCCTGTGCCTTGTTAACCGTCATGGCGAAGCTGGGCCTAATAGGAAATTGCTTCCTCTTGAACTGAAAATGAAACATCTCATCATCAGAGGGGCAAAGGGGGATCCTGGGTAAGAAGATCCTCTTTCCAGCATGTTGGCCCAGCACAATTTCTGCATCAATGATATTCCTTTGGAATCCTCGAACCACCAGCCTCGTGCCATTACAAAGTCCGTTCGCGGGGTCAATGTTTCTGAGCAATATGATAGGGCAATTAATCTTGAGCTTCAACACGTGTGGGGGCAGCCTGTTTGGGGTCAACGTGTTAAGGAACTCAGTTGGGTAGTAGTTATGAGGATAGTCGACTGCATAATCAAAGCTATGGTACACCATCTCATCTTCCTGGAATCGATTGATCATCTTCAAATTAATCTGATCCACGCAATCATTTCTTGTGGACAAGATTGCCCTCGAGGTGATGTAGTTTGGGTCTGACATGTTAGCACCGAGTCTGGGAAAACATTGTCTATGAGGGTATCAAGGTCAGTGTCCTTCCCAGTTGACGACACGCATATCTCGTCTGGAAGGCGGATGTCACCATCTCCATTGGTCTCCTCCTTACCATCACCGACGCGCAACAGGTATTTCGCAAACCACGGGTCACTATGTGCCCTCATATTGCGTACCAGCTTTAGGTGGCGCATGCAATCCTAAAGGTAAGACCTACGTAGAGATGAATCAATTATCTGAGCCCTTGACCCCTTACATACAACAGGGAGGACTTGCCTGAAATCTCCACCAAACACAACTGTCTTTCCATCGAATGGCAGGTCTGGTCGGCTCATTATATCGCACATACTATTATCCAGTGCCTCTACTGCATGTCTCTTTGTCATGGAAGCCTCATCCCAAATAATGAGAGAAGCTGATTGTAGGAGCTTGGCAGTGCCACTCTATTTAGTGAAGCTACAAAACCCACCATCATCAATGCTTAGTGGTATCTTGAACCGTGAATGAGTTGTTCTCCCTCTGGGCATTATGGAAGCCGCAACACCATATGTAGCTATTGCTACAGCAATCATTTTTTGCCCGTGTATGGTTACGAGTAGTGTTATGTACAGAAAAGTCTTCCCGGTGCCTCTGGGTCCATCCACGAAGAACACACCACCCTTATCACCATCAATAGCAGACATAATTTTATCGTATGCGGCCCTCTGATCCGCATTGAGTGAGTCTGATAGATTTGTGTCCTCAGCGTTGAGCTCGATGGTGGACTCCTCGAATATCTCCCTTGGCACACCAGTGGCACTATCATACTCCTCATCGATATCAGGAAGAGGAAATGAATGTATGTCCTTGCCCATTGACTGTAGCATATTCCTGATATCTATCAAAACCATTTGCTCAACTGCAACTTTGGATGGATTATTTCGGCGGTAGTCTTCCGACATTGCCTCGAAGTGCTTCTCCCAGAGTGATCGCACATTGCTTGGTTCACAAAATACCAATATTGTTGCAAAGATCCTTCTTAGAGATGATGGCATCTGTAAGGGACTCATCCAATGTGTTGTCTCCTTCGATTAATCCCTTTCTCTCTGCAGCTTCACGAAAGGTTGGTAGGATCTCTCCGTTAACCGTCCTTAGGTCATCATAGGAGGTGGCCCCAGTGACATGGTTAATGGTTTAGAAGGACTCGCAGGTAATAACGTTCCCCCTCTGCTGGATGAGCCGACACGATTCTTTCCAACTTGTCCACCTATGTGTCGTGACTTTCTTCTCCAGTATTTATTCTTACATGTCTGCCAAGTATACCATTCTGGGAAGTCCCTATACAAGATGCAACGAGCCTCCTCGTGTAGTCTATTTGCCTCGAAGTACTCTGTTAGCATTGACTTTTCAACACCTTCACGGCTAACTACTTGTTGGATGTCTTGGCCCCCTTTGAACGACACCATGTGCATGTTTGATAGATGGAGTTGTAGTTGCATCACAGGTGGGAGTTCTTACTCAATTAAAAGCCATATATCCTCCACAAGGCTTCCGGAGGAGTCACCCACCTGGCGTCCCGATACTGTTTGATCTCATCTATGTCTCCATTGCTTTCTGCCTTGTCAGCCTCACTCATGGAAATAGATGCCCGATCATGGCCCTTGTATATGTACTTGAATAGGTACTTAAAGGCCTTTATGCTTCTGCATGCTCAACATTGATGTGACAATTGAAGTGTCGCATGAGGTGAGGGTTGTATGGGACGACCCACCTATTATCTAGCCATTCCTTTCGAACCATTACTTTATGACCATCTTCGCGTCTTCTATATAGAGGGTAGGAGTCCTTGCCCTGTAAGGTAGCTGCGTTGAAATGGCGGGGATAGTGATTTTTGCAAGTAGGACGACCCTTTGTGCACGGACAATTAGGGTTCAAAGCACCACAGGGGCCATGCATCATATATGCTTCACGACCATCTTGTATAGTTCTGGGTACTTCTTGTTTGGGAGTTCAACTGAGATAAGACGATCATACTCCTCAGGGCACGTGAGCTTGTATCGCCCCTCCATGATGAGAAGGAAGTGGGCATGGGGAAGTGAAAGGACCACGATGTCGCCTAGAGGGGGGTGAATAGGCGTTTTAAAATCTTTTACGGATTTGGCTATATCCTAATGCGGAAATAAACTAAGCGGATACTTTTCAAGCACAAATCCTAAATATACTAGGCTCACTAAGTGCACCAAAAACTTAGCATAAACAAGATGAGAACAACGAGGATATGAGTAAGCACAAGTAAGTTACACAAACTTACTCAATGTATATCACGAGATATGGAAATGAATGTTACAAGCTAGCAATACACACTAAACACAAGATAGAACAATAGTAGGAAGTATGAATTGCGAACTATAAAGTGTTGGCCTAAATAATCTGTACGATATGGTAACCAACACAATATAATGAGGACAACAAGAATAGTGAATGCACGGTTAAGTGACCAAGATAAACCACAAGTAAGGAGTTAAGGTTAGGGATAACCGAAGTCGCGGAGACGATGATGTATCCCGATGTTCACTTCCTTGGAGGGAAGCTAGTCACCGTTAGAGAGGTGGATGTTACCACGAAGGCACACCAACGCCACGAAGGCTCACCCTATTCTCCTTGAGATATCACCACGAAGGCGATTCCCAACCACTAGTGGTAGACCTTGAGGCGGCCTCCAAACCTTCACAAACTTTCCGGGGGACAAATCACAAGTTGATTCCTCACCGGAGCACTCCTACTGCCTAGGAGTCTCCAACCTCCAAGAGTAATAAGAACAAAGGGGAAATGCTCAAGACTTGCTCAAATCACAAATTCCTTTGGTCAAGAGAGGGAGAGGGAGTGGATCTATCAATGGGTGAAATCTCTCTCAAGAACTCTCACAAATCTCTCCGGGATCTAAGATTTGAGGTAGGAGAAGGAGAGGGAGCTTTTCTGAAATGTGGGTGAGGATATTTGTGTTTCTCAACCCCTCCACGAAGTGGTGAAGGGGTATTTATAGTATGGGCACAAATCTGGCCGTTGGGGGGAATTCTGCCCAGGAAAGTGTCGGACGTCCGGTGGATTACCGGACGTCCGGTGCCTGTTTTGCCACCGGACGTCCGGTGGAACACCGGACGTCCGACGGCTGCAGCACGCCATCAGACGAATGTAGCAGGATATTTGCGAAACAGGTTTGACGGACATCCGACACTTTCCGGACGTCCGGTGACCGGACATCTGGTAAGTACCGGAAATCCGCCCGTTTGCTGCTGGATATGGCCACCGGATTTTCGGATGCTACCGGACGTCCGGCCAATAAAAAAACAGCAGGAACCCCAAAACTAAAACATGCACAACTTTTTCATACGGACTCCGATTTTGATGATCTTGGGCTCGTTTTGAAGCTATGGAAAAACTCCAGGTTCTCACATAGAGAACCACCCAAGATAAACCAAAATGGAGGGTACAAAGTATGCAAAGTTTAGATCATATATTTTGGGAAACTATTTGGCTTTGGATTTTCTTTGGTATATAGGATATGAGTGGAATTGTGTATAAAAGATGTTGACTTGAGCAAATCCATCACGAACCCCTTTGATCCCCTCTTAATAGTGCGGGATCCCTATAACTCAAGAATCATAAAAGAGCTACACTACATAGCTATCGAGAATCCATTCTTGAGTGTATATGTTTCTTTGGTGGTCGTCACTCCACAACACTAACGTCAAAGGAACTAATACCTTTGACACGAACCGTTCACTTGAGCTTGATGTTGATGTTTCTTCTTGGCTCAAGACGAAGGCAAGACATTGGTGAAGTCTTCAAGTCGCTCCCCCATACACAGTGTGGGAAGCTTTGCTTTGTATTCATCTTCACTTGTCCATCATGTGATCATCCGCAAGCTTCAAGCATGTAATCCTTCGGGATGGTTATCTTGAACTTGCCCTTGTCAACCATGATCACCAACACTTGATGTCATCCTCTCATAGACACTTGAAATCTCTCTCTCGATGCGAGCCCATGAGAATCACCTAACCCTCAAAAACATAGACAACACATAGTATGGGTTAGTACACAGAGTGCAATTGATAATTTCTTATCATACCACAAGATCCTATGTGGTGCATCATTTGCGCTCGTGTGTTGACCATTTAGAGTTCGATCTTTGAGCTTCATCTTGGTCAACCTATATCTCTACTCCATGTTTAATCTTGACATCTTGAAGGGTATATTGAATTCTTCACTTGAATAGCTTGCTTGAATACTTGATCAATCATGACTCAACACATGAGTCCATTATGATCATATCTTTGAGCCACTCCTAGAATTCATCATTCAAATCATCCTTTTAAGATCTTGATCCATTATGGCTCAAACCATAGCTCTAAGCATGGCAACCCTTAAGATAATCTCCAATGAACTTCTTTTGATCATCTCATGTAATTGTTGCTTAAAAGGAAGTTGTCTTCCATTATTCTTCAATCATTTTCCAATGGGACTAACCTTCAAATGTATATCTCAATGCAAACATTAGTCCATAAGGATTGTCATCAATTACCAAAACCACACATGGGGACTACATGTACTTTCAATCTCCCCCATTTTGGTAATTGATGACAATCTCAACAAGAGGGTTTATATAATGAATTTTTACACAAGCACGCAATTTTTTTCGAGGATAAATTGTATACTTGCGGTGATTTTGATAGCATCAATTATCACAAAGAAACTTGATGTTTATCAAAACCGGTTGTACTAACATCAAAACACTACACAAGCATTTGATGTTAGTAAGACCGCAATATATAGAGCAAGCTCCCCCACAATATATGCATGTGTGAATGAACTTTGAATTTCATTGCATATATTGGTTGATATAAACTAGTTGGAGATTTCTCTATATATTCATTCATGCAACAAGCATATATAACTAGGGTGGATATGCATAAATGACAACAAGAACTTCAAAAGATATTTATCTTACACCCTCTAAACTTCTCCCCCATTGGCAACAAATGCCAAAATGGAAGACAAAACATCTAGAAGACCAATATAGTATGAGTTCCTCCTTGATGTGTGCATATCACAAAATGTGAGTGAACGCAAATGCACATATTCAATAATGAACAATTTGAGGAGCTCAGAATCTATAGAATGCAACCAGATATGAAAACAAGCATTAGACATGAGAGGAAAACAGTCAAAACACATGAGTGTGCAAGATTATATGCCAAACATACAAGCACTCACGACACAACCTCTTACCGAAGCCACCATAAGAATAAGAGGAAACAAACAAAGTGGCCGGCAAGGAATAAATGATATCAAGGAAAGATATGAACTTTCTCATGTATAAAAATTTCTGAGTGGCCAATCATAATCATGATATGTATCCACAAAGAAACTTTGCATACACAAAATAGACGCAATTGATAAGAACATGATATACACAAGTGAATCCATTATTATACAACTGAAACCTAGTCATAATAGCAAGGCACATGGCACAAAGCACATGGCACAAATTGATCTCATTTGCATAACACAAAGTGAAGCAAGCAATCAAAAGATCCGACGAGCCAAAAGGATAAAAGAATATTATGATTTGGGCAAAGGAGTGTTCTAAGGAAAATAGAGAAGCTCCCCATGATTTGTGCACTATTTAGAATTTTTGTATTTGGATGCAAGTGCACAAAATAGGATCATCACTCCCCCAAAATCAATAGGAACACAAAGCAATTGCAAGCAGGCATAGATAAGAAAAGAAGCCTAGCATTTGCAACAAACATATGGTTGAGCAACATGTAAATGAGGCAACCTAAGAATAGGCACAACCAAAATGATGTGTGTGAGTCACGTCAAAGCACTTGAGAAGACTAGTATAAGGATGAGAATTAAGCATCAACATAGTCTTGAGTAAATGAGATACAAGGTGCAAGACATGTCCTTCACACACACACGAAGTTAAGAAGGTCACACACACATCAAGCAAATGGGTTCACAAGCTCACTAATAGCAAATTAAAAATCAAAGCTTGTGACAACCCATGATGAAGATAGGAAATAATAGGCTTGTCAAGACAAGCATGAGGACAACAATCTTCACCAAACATGAGTGCACTAAGATGCAAAGAGGTAAGACATGCACTCATACAAAAACTGCTTCCATGGAGCCACCAAAGATATAAAAAGTGAATGAAATGGTGGACATGAAAGAGTAGGGATATCAACTAGAGATGTAACTTCACTCACGTGTATAAGATTCTAGGTAGATGATATCCACAAAGAAGGATGTACACATAAAATAGTTACAAAAGGAAAGAATAAGATATCCAAACGGGAGTCATAAAATATACCAATGAGATCTTTGCTTGAAAGCATAACACGTGGCTTAATATAATCTTATTGTATATTAATGAACTCCAAACACACAACCATCAAAGACATCACAACTAGCAACAAGAGATCATTGTTGGGATGCTTTGAGAAAGGAAACAAGTATCACAGGAACGAGTCAAGAAATTCATGCCATGATGCAACCTACACAAGGTTGACCCCGTTTCTATATATATGCATGAAGTAAATACTTGTTACCAAGATAGCATTGGTATGAAGTCGTAGATCAATAAAATGTCCAAGCTTGGCTCTAATTTCCTCATAGTGCCACCACCTTCATGAATAAGCCAAGCACCCAATGCTTCTCAAATGTACCTAAAATATTTTAAGTACAATATGGTCCCCAAACTTATTGGGTCCGAAGTAGTTAGCATAACTACAACACATAGGGTAAAACCACTTAAATATGTGCATATTGATATGAATTTGAATTTCATGCACATCTTAGCTATTAAGAATTTGATGGATTTACCATATATATATTGGATCAAATAAAGCAAACAAGGCATGTGAATTTACACATAGTAAATATGCATGCACAAGCCTACCAAAATCTAGGGAGATACAAATTGGACAAATGAACACATAACCGTTAATACTTCCAATAACATCACTAGTCATTCATGTTGTCCAAAATGAATCAAAGTGACAAATCAACATATGATAGCACACAAAGTTCAACATATGAACCAAGGAAAAAACCAATGAGCATATAAGATATGCATTGCACACATACTCATAGGAATATCTCACTCAAGTAGATATAGGACACTATAAACAATGAGATAACAAACTCTCATATAGAGCAATAAGATGAATTCGAACAAAATGGTATTTCGGGTTATCATTCGGTGTAGAAACCAAATAAGTACATGATCATCTATACTAACACAAGCATAACATGAGAGTTTAGAAATAAACACAATGCTTGGATAGCATATTATTAACATTCCAACTAGATAGATCATCATGCAAAGCAACAACTGGAATAGCTTTAATCAAACGATTTTCCAAATATGATTTTAAAGATAACCATGGGCAAAACCGCACAAGAATGCCATACGTAAACAAGGCATTGCATGCCACGGAGATATAAGATAATCTCAAATATAAATTCTAAGTGGCATCCCTCAATTGTTCATATTAACAAGGATTGTGATATGCATAAAGCATATCACTCCCCCATAATATGATGATCCATGTATTATCCACAAGAAGCAAATGAAACCCAACTAAGTATAATTAATGGATGAGAATTTGAGTTTCAAATGAGCTTTACATACCACATAGTAACTAGATAATATTGCACTAACAATACTAGGTGGTATCCCACATATATACACATTTAAGGTTTGTGATATGCGTAAAACATTGCACTCCCCCATAATGTGATGATCCATTAATATCTCAAAAGAGCCAAGGAAGATTCAACTAATGAAGCAATAAAGGCTCGAAACCACACACACAAATATATGAAGTGCATTGCGACCTACACATGCTAGATAACACAAATCAAGCATACTAGGAAGCACAACATATACAAGCACATGCTAGGTACAAAACTGTAACACCCCCAGTGGTTAACTACAGTAATCACCCTTTTGATTATGCCATGTCATCATGTTTAACAGTGCATGATCATCATTTGCATCATAATGCATTTCAACTTCTAACTCAAATTCAAATTAAATTAAAGTGGAAAATAAAAGTTGTCCAACATAGAAACTAAATTGTTCATTAAATAGCAAATAAATCAGAGACAATTCTAAAATTGAAACCAACATCATTGGAGTTGGGTAAGTGACTCAAACATCTTCAAACAGCGACTAAAAACAATATTTAATAACCATTTGTTAAATCTAATTTAAGTATGAAATGATGTTTTGCCCAAACTAATTTTAGGTGTTAGGAAATAAAGCACTGGTATTTATGGGCTAGGTCTCATATTTTACAAAAGTCATTTTGAGGCCTCACAATTTACAAAACAGAGAATAGGAGTAAAGAAAAAAAAAGAAAAAGGAAAAGCCCCCCCCCCCCCGGACCAACTGGGCCGTGGCCCAGCTGGCCACACAGGCCACCACCCAGGCCGGCCCATTCCCCCTCTGGCCGGCCCACCCCCACTCTCCTTAACCCCCTCCCCACCAAACCCTAATCCCTCCCCCCCTTCCACCCTCCCCCCCCTCGCTCCTCTCCTCCTCCCCCCCCCCGATCCAGAAATTCTGGATCGGGATCGAACCCCGTCGCCCGCGCCGCCTCGTCGCCCCTCGCCGGCCGTCCTCTCCCGACGCCATCGCTGGCCTGCCTGCCCCCGCCGCCCGACCGCCTCCTCCTCCTGTCCTCGCTCGCAGCCCCCGCCTCACCCCGCGCCCTCTGCTCCCATGCTCCAGCCTCACACTCACCTTCTGCCCGTAATCCTTCCCCGACGTCGCCCCTCCACCTCGCCGGCCGTCCCCGACCGCCTCCCCGCGCCGATCTGCCTCGCCTGTCGCCTCTCCTACCGCCTCCTCCACTCGACCCCCTCCCCTGGATCGGACCGGGGCAGAGGCGCCCCGATCCCGTCGCCCGTCGCCGCGCTCCCCGCCGCTGCTCGCGCTCGCTTCCGCCTCGCCGCCCGCGCTCGGACGCCGTCGCCGGGACCTCGCCTCCCCGTCTCCTCCCCGAATCGCCTCAGCGAGCGCTCGCACCCGTCGCCGCTGCCCGACGCCGTCGCCGACTCGGCCGCATCGTCGCCGTCGCTTCCTCGCCTCGCCATCATCCCCGTCCGGCCCCCTGTGAGCCGCGCCCCTCTCCTCTCCTCTCTCCCTGACGTCGCGCCCGCATCGCCCTCGTCGCGCTCCGCCCGCGTCCCTGCCTCACCGCGCGTGCGCGCTCGCCCGCGCCTGCTCGCGCATGCACAGGCGCCCGCGCTGTCCCGGCTCCACCGTGCCGCCGCTCGCCGTCCGACGGGCCACCGCGCCCGGCCGCCCCTGCCCCGCCCGCGCTCGCCTCCCGCCCGCGCGCGGCCCCGCTCACGCCGGCGCCCGTCTCCGCCTCGCCCGCTGGCCGCATCCGTGCGCCCGTATGCGCACCGGACATGTCCGGTGCCCAAACGGGCACAACCCGGACATGTCCGGCCGTGCCACTGACCGGTGGGCCCTGCCCCCCCTGAGGCAATGACAGATGGGGCCCAGCCCCTAAGAACGAATTAAAAAAATATAATAATAATAAAAATAAAAATAATTAAAATAATTAATTAATTAGTTAATTAATTAAGTTAATTAATCCTGATTAGGTTAATCTAATTAAGTA